>CM048745.1:300659746-301909746 GCA_026315105.1 Locusta migratoria | reverse complement strand
GTTACGAAATTCCCCGTGATAAAGAGTATATTTTTCGTTATTCGTTACAGTTACCGTGTAGCATCAAATTATGTAAAATATTGCAATATATTTTCAAGAGCTTGTACAGGTTAAAGAATAATGCATAGAATTTGTTACAAGGTTGATCTTAAGTCACACATACCAGCGTATTAAATCCACCAGAGATATCGAGTATTAGGAAATACTTATCGTTCTATTTTAAGAAAAGTTTTTTAATAAATATGGTTTTGGACATTGTATAGGATTTTCTCGATAAATTACAGTTTTTGTTACTCGTCATACTCTGTATATAAATATGTCAGATCATATAAGGAATATTTTTTTTAATCTACAATTGACTCCGATTCGGGCGACCGGCTGTTCAAATCCGCATCCGGGTTATCCAGATTTAGGTTTCCCTTGATATCCCTAAATCGTAAGAATCGAATTGCGGCATAGTTTCTTTCAAATTACCCCTCGATTTTCTTACTCAACACTATCCAAGCTTGAGCTCCATCTCTCATGATCACGTTGTTGACAGGACGGGAATTCCAGAATGAAACTTCACTCTGCAGCGGAGTGTGCGCTGATATGAAACTTCCTGGCAGATTAAAATTGTGTGCCGGAACCGGGACTCGAACCTGGGACCTTTGCCTTTCGCGGGCAAGCGCACTACCGACTGTGCTATCCCGACACGACACACGATGCCGCCTCACAACTTTACTTCCGCCAGTACCTCGCCTCCTACTTTCCAAACTTCACAGAAGCTCTCTTGCAAACACGCAAGACTAGCACTCCTGAAAGAAAGGATATGGTGGAGACATGGCTTAGCCACAGCCTAAGGGATGTTTCCAGAATGAAACTTCACTCTGCAGCAGAGTATGCGCTGATATGAAACTTCCTGGCAGATTAAAATTGTGTGCCGAAACCGGGACTCGAACCTGGGACCTTTGTCTTTCGCGGGCAAGCGCACTACCGACTGAGCTATCCCGACACGACTCACGATGCCGCCTCACAACTTTACTTCCGCCAGTACCTCGCCTCCTACTTTCCAAACTTCACAGAAGCTCTCTTGCAAACACGCAAGACTAGCACTCCTGGAAGAAAGGATATGGTGGAGACATGGCTTAGCCACAGCCTAAGGGATGTTTCCAGAATGAAACTTCACTCTGCAGCGGAGTGTGCGCTGATATGAAACTTCCTAGCAGATTAAAATTGTGTGTCGGAACCGGGACTCGAACCTGGGACCTTTGCCTTTCGCGGGCAAGCGCACTACCGACTGTGCTATCCCGACACGGCTCACGATGCCGCCTCACAACTTTACTTCCGGTAGTACCTCGCCTCCTACTTTCCAAACTTCACAGAAGCTCTCTTGCACACACGCAAGACTAGCACTCCTGGAAGAAAGGATATGGTGGAGATATGGCTTAGCCACAGCCTAAGACAGACAGGAATTGTATTCTTCCTTCCTTTCTTGATACAATTTGACTTTTATGAGCTGTACATTCCGCTGCAGCAAGAAAACGAAAGGAAGCAGCTGAAAAATGCAGAAGCTCAGAAAATAGAAATTTATAACTATTTGAAAGAGTCTCACAAAAAACTGCGGAACCAGCTCGCTCCGCACCCATTTCGTCTACCTCACCTGTAATTTCGGCATGAGAAAGTACTCGGGATTTATTTTATTTTATTTATTTATTATCCTGAGAGAGAAAGAGAGAGAGAATAGCATAAATTGTGGAAGAGAGAGGATATTGTGCCAGTGAAAGAGAAAGGGAGAGCACCTAGTCATCGGGCGAAAGTGATAGAGGCAGTAAGAAAGATAAGTGGATGGAGTGAGCAGCAGTGAGGGCAAAAGAGAGCGCATTGATAAAAAAGGGGTGACTGGAGACCATATGTAGGATTTTGGAGTCTACATCCTCCAGACATGAGAACTTTAACAAGAGAAATGATGTCCACTTTTCTCCACTCTCTTTTTTCTCTTTTGGATTACAAGTTTCATTTTCCACAAGTAGTACCTTAAGTGAATCAGGCTATATAATACATGTCCTCTTTATTATTTGTGATATTGGTGGAAATAAAATTGTTGCTCCTCATGAAGTGGGTGAAATAAGTACTACATCTAATAATCCAAATATTATAAGTGGCATTAAAACTAAAGAAAATATGTATCTAAAATCATGAGGGAGATGGATATAATAATATTCTTTCCCGTACAACAGTAGTAAGTAATTGGCCGGTTTACGATTTACGGATTATTTATTTTGATAATAATGGTTCAAGGAAAAACTATCTGGAGTATTCAAAATAAAACAAGGAGACCATTATTATAAAATAAAATTTATTCCCAAGCTATAGCAAGTCGCGCAGTCGATAATTCAAGCTATTACAAGCCCATCCAGTCCACTGCAAAGCCATGCGAGAGAGAAGGTTACTGAAGTGACAGGCAGCAGACTGTTGGAAGCAGAGAACGTTTTAATGTGAGAGAAAAAGAATGGGATAGAGATAATGGCTGACAGAACGTGAAAATCGCAAATACAGTGGCGAAGAAGATACAGAGAAAGATATGAAGGGAGAAACAGTAGGAGAGACAGAAGAACGTGCCATAGGGAGAAATAGTGGGAGATACATGTAGACAGTGGCAGTCGAAATGGGGGGGGGAGGGGAGATATGTGCATGTAAACTTCATTAAGCTATAGTGAGAGACCAGATAGGATTCAGCCTGTTTTATGTTGAAAGAGCTTGTAAATGTTCACCTGAAAACTTTGAACAACGCGGAATGAAGAATGTTGCAGTTGGTTAGCCACGTTTTCTGTCACTTTCAAACAGGAACATATTTTCCTCTTTTGTGCTCCTATAAGAAAATTTTTCAGTTGGTGTCTGCAGTACTTTTCAAGTTGTTCGTAGTTCTTACTGTTCCGTGAGTTGTTCTGAATTCGTTCTGTCGGAGCGATGTGGATAACGAACGTGGGCAAGTTGTTGGCGCTTGCATGGTGGGTGCTAACAAAGTTAGCGAAAGTTGTCGGTGTTCGATTGGTCACCGTATTGGAGATGTATAAGTTACAGAAGGTAATCGGGGAACAGCTGCCACACTGCTGAACTGAATGTCACTCCTGCGAACCAAGTCAATACCTAAGCAACACGAAGGCAGCCGCTAAAGCTGGCAGTTGGAAAGGGCGAGCTGGAATTCCAAAAACGATCAACGCGCTCGTGAAAAGAAACCTGAATGCATAAAATCTGGACTTCCGAGCCGTGGGAGGAAGTCATTCGGTCGGATGGTTTGTTGCAACTTCTGACAGAGGTTACATTTAGAGAGTGCATGATACGGGTTCGGTGATGAATTGGGTCGTGCATTATCCTGCTGAAATGTAGGGTTTCGCAGGGATCGAATGAAGGGTAGAGCCACGGGTTGTAACACATCTGAAATGTAACGGCCACTGTTCAAAGTGCCGTCGATGCGAACAAGAGGTGACCGATACGTGTAACAAAGGGCACCACATACCATCACGCCAGGTGATACGCCATGTCGCCAAATACCGATGCGACCATCATGATGCTGTAAAGAAAACCTGGATTCATCCAAAAAAAAAAAAATGACGTTTTGCCATTCGTGCACCCAGGTTCGTCGTTGCTTACACCATCGCAGGCGCTCCTGTGTGCGATGCAGCGTCAAGGGTAACTGAAGCCATGGTCTCCGAGCTGAAAGTCCATGCTGCTGCAAACGTCGTCGAACTGTTCGTTCACTTGGTTGTTGCCTTGCAAACGTCCCCATCTGTTGACTCGGGGATCGAGACGTGGCTGCACGATCCGTTACAGCCATGCGAATAAGATGCCTGTCATCTCGACTGCCAGTGATACGAGGCCGTTGGGATCCAACACGGCGTTTCGTATTGCCCTCCTGAACCTACAAATTCCATGTTCTGCTGTCATTGGATCGCGACCAACGCGAGCAGCAATGTCACGATACGATAAACCGTAATCGCGATAGGCTACAATCCAACCTTTATCAAAGTCGGTCAACTGCTCTTTCTGTATGAGAAATCGATTGGAAACTTTCCTCATGTCAGCACGTTGTAGGTGTCGTCACCGGCGCCAACCTTGTGTGAATGCTCTGAAAAGCTAATCATTTGCATATCACAGCAAAAATTTCGCGTCTGTAGCACGTCATCTTCGTGGTGTAGAAATTTTAATGGCCAGGAGTGTATTACCAATGAGGATTGAAAGAAATGACAGGCTAAATTACAGCTGTTTAAGATACGTGCCAGTCGCGGGAATTGTCAGCAGGTAGGTGGCAGTTTCTGGTGACGTCACAGCCCACCCTGGTGCTTCACTTGCACATACGCTCGCCGCGGCCGTGTGCCCTGTGCGACAACAGCTCACGGCCGAGAAGCGGTGCCCCGTGAATAAGTGAGCACGGTAGCTCACGGGCGAGCTAGCGAGGTGCAACAGCCTGGCCTAGTTATTTCATGGTACATGGACCTGTGACGGCGACCCCCGAACAAGACTTTGCGACTCCGCTGGGGATCGCGAACCATAGGTTGAAAAACACTGATTTAAGGGATAAATTCGTGATAATTCATTTATTTTATCTTCATTGGATGTAGAAATTATTAATTATTTTTATAAAATACGAGATTAATTTTCACTTTTTTTATTTGCAAATGGAATACTCCTCAGTTACGTCTTGGTCCGGACCAGTGGAGGCGCGTCCTATGCGTTCATTGGTTCAGCGAACTCCAGAAAAAAAAGCTAGTCTTGAGAAAAAAGTAACTAAATACAATAAAAGTGTTTTTATACTATCATTGGTCGTTTCTTTCTTCTTTCAGATCATTTTATATAAATATTCATAGTATTTTTATCGCATGAGAAACGGCTTACGTCGCAGGGACAGCACATATACGAGTCGTAGCGCGGCCGCTTAATATAGGCGGCAGTGGCCGCAGCGTTGCAATGCGCTTGCGCGCATGAGGTTCAACTTCTCTTCTGAACATCCTGGAGGCAGCATATGGACTCTCCCGCGGGGAGGGGAGACGCCGATTTTAACACTGGCATTGGATCTGGTAGAGACACCAGCTCTGGCGGTTATGCACGATTGGTCCCGAAGCAAAGACAATGGAGCCTACTGCGCACCTTGTCTTGCGCATCGGCAAATCCTCGATTAATACAACATCCGCCCTTGATATTTGTTTGTGGCTCATTTTTGATTCATAAAAACTATTTCATATTTCGCAAAATATCATATAAATATAAATTAGATTGTATTAGATTAGTACTTGTTCCATAGATCATGAATACGACACTTCGTAATGACGTGGAACGTGTCAGGTTAATGAAAGGTGTCTTTACAAATTATTACTTTGTACTAAATATTACATGACACAAATTTTTTTATTTATTTATTTAATTTATTTATTTATTTTTAAGAATTACTTATTTTCCTGCCAAAAATCATCTATAGTGTAGAAGAGTTGCCATTCAGAAATTCTTTTAATTTATTTTTAAATGCTAGTGGGCTATCAGTCAGGTTTCTGATGCTTTTTGGTAGGTGAGCAAAGACTTTTGTGGCAGCATAATTCAGCCCTTTCTGTGCCAAAGCTATAGATTTAACCTTGAATAGTGAAGATCATTCTTTCTCCTAGTGTTGTTGTTATTTACACTGCTATTGCTTTTGAATTTGGTGGGATTGGTAATAACAAATTTCATATATATATATATATATATATATATATATATATATATATATATATATATATATATATATACTGTGAAGCTACTGTGAAGATGCCTAGCTCTTTAAATACGTGTCTGCAGGATGATGTTGGATAGGTTCCAGCAATTATTCTGATTACACGCTTTTGTGCAACGAATATTTTTTTTACTCAATGATGAATTACCCCAGAAATTGATGCATTTCGAAAACAGAGAATGAAAATAGGCATAATAAGCTAATTTACTGAGAAACATAAACTGTAAAAGCCTTCAGAAGATCCTACCATGAATAATAATGAAGTCACTACTCTCTACCTAGCAAGAACAGTCGTGTGGTTAGCGGCATCGCATTGCGCCGTCGAAGGTAGTGGGCATTGTTACTTGCCACATATCTTTGTACGTTTTAGCAAATGGTTCGCAGTTTTGAGGGGAAATGACATTTTTACTCTTCGTTATAACAAATATTTGTTTGAAAAGATGTGGAGGAGAGCAGCCTTCGCGCATGCGTAATGATGCTTACAGTGTGACATGATCCAAAGGTAGCTCGTCTCTTCATCGTAACAGATTCATTTTGTTACAGTCACTTAACAGAGTAATCAGTTACTATGTTTTAGTGTCCATGTGCATAGTCATACGTTCTTGGTGTTTATTTTCAAAGAAACATGAACAACGTTCAGTATTTTCTAGAAACTAATTACTCAGCTTTATAATGACAATAATACCATCAGCTGTGTTCAATACATTTATTTAGCAACCAGTTTCGACGGTCAATGCCGTCATCTTCAGGCTCTGTGCGTAAAACAAAGAAGAGTCAATACAAAGAGTTGTTTACATTTTTTTCCTTTTCTCCTTTTTTCCCTTAACATAATATACAAAGGCAGAAGTATGTTTTGATGCTAGATAAGGCTTGGGTTATATTAAAACGACCAAAACTTCACATGTTCGGCTGAGAATAAACAAAGAAGATGGGGGTCCAAATATCTAGTCACATAGTTCATAGTACCATAGGAATTGATAACATAATATTTAAAAAAATATTATTATTATTAACTATAGTTATAATATAACTAATTAACCACTCCCATGAACCACAGACATTGCCGAGGTGCCTCAACGATACAGATAGCCGTACCCTTGGTGCAACCACAGCGGAGGGGTATCTGTGGAGAGGCCAGACAAACGTGTGGTTCCTGAAGAGGGGCAGAAGACTTTTCAGTAGGTACAGGGGCAACAGTCTGGATGATTGACTGAGCTGGCCTTATAACATCAGCTAATGTGGCTTTGCCACACAGCTACTGCGAACGGCTGAAAGCAAGGGGAAACTACAGCCGTTATTTTTTCCCGAGGACATGCAGCTCTACTGTATGAACATATGATGATGGCATCCTCTCGGGTAAAATATTCCGGAGGTAAAATAGTCCCCCATTCGGATCTCCGGGCGGGGACTACTCAGAAGGATGTGATCATCAGGAAAGACAATACTGGCATTCTACGGGTCGGAGCGTGGAATGTTAGATCCCTTAATCGAGTAGGAAAATTAGAAAATTTAAAAAGGGAAATGGATAGGTTGAAGTTAGATATAGTGGGGATTAGTGAAGTTCGGTGGCAGGATGAACAGGATTTCTGGTCAGCTGAGTACAGGATTATAAATACAAAATCAGTCGGGGGTATCACAGGAGTAGGATTGATAATGAATAAGAAAATAGGAATGCGGGTAAACTATTATGACCAGCACAGCGATCGCATTATCATTGTCAAGATAGATACGAAGCCAACACCGACAACAGTAGTACAGGTTTATATGCCAACTAGCTCTGCCGATGATGAGGAAATCGAAGAAATATATGAGGAGGTAAAGGAAATTATTCAGACAATTAAGGGAGAGGAAAACTTAATTGTTATGGGAGACTGGAATTCGGTAGTAGGACAAGGAAGGGAAGGGAAGTTAGTGGGTGAATATGGTCTGGGCAAAAGGAATGAAAGAGGAAGCCGCCTGGTAGAATTTTGCACGGAACATAATTTAGTTATAACAAACACCTGGTTTAAGAATCACAAAAGAAGGTTGTATACGTGGAAGAGACCAGGAGACACCGATAGATTTTATAATGGTAAGACATAGATTTCGGAACCAGGTTTTGAAGTGTAGGACATACCCATTGGCAGATATAGACTCTGACCATAACTTGTTGGTTATGAACTGTAGGCTGAAACTGAAGAAACTACAGAAAGGTAGGAAAATAAGGAGATGGGACCTAGATAAATTGAAGGAACCTGAAGTTCTTAAGAATTTCAGAGGGAACTTCAGGCAACAATTGACAGAAACAGGGGAAAATAAAACAGTTGAGGAGGAATGGGTAAAATTGAGAAATGAAATAGTGAAGGCAGCAGAGGACAAAATAGGTAGGAAGGCAAGACCTACAAAGAATCCTTGGATATCACAGGAGATACTAAATTTAATCGATGAAAGGAGAAAGTATAAAAATGCAGTAAATGAAACAGGCAAAATGACAGGAAGTGCAAAATGACTAAGCAGGAATGGCTAGAAGGCAAATGCAAGGATGTAGAAGAATGTATAAATAGGGGAAAAATAGATACAGCCTACAGGAAAATAAAAGAAACATTTGGCGATAAGAAAAACAGCTCTATGAATATCAAGGACACTGATGGAAAACCAGTTCTCAGCAAAGAAGGGAAAGCTGAAAGGTGGAAAGAGTATATAGAGGGGCTCTACAAAGGAAATGAACTTCGAGACACTATTGTAGGAAGGGAAGAGGATGTAGATGATGATGAAATAGGAGATACTATACTGAGAGATGAATTTGACAGAGCACTGAAAGATCTAAGTCGAAACAAGGCCCCTGGAGTAGATGATATCCCGTCAGAGCAACTGAAGTCTCTGGGAGAACCAGCCATGACAAAATTGTTTTACATTGTGTGTAAGATGTATGAGACAGGTGAAGTACCCTCAGACTTTAAGAAAAATGTTATAATCCCCATTCCAAAGAAAGCGGGTGCAGACAGGTGTGAAAACTACAGAACTATCAGTTTAATAAGTCATGGTTGCAAAATATTAACACGAATTATATACAGAAGGATGGAAAAGCTGGTAAAGCCGACCTCGGGGAAGATCAGTTTGGGTTCAGGAGAAATGTAGGAACACGGGAGGCAATACTCACTTTACGGCTTATCCTAGAAGATAGATTAAGAAAAGGCAAACCAACATTTCTAGCTTTTGTTGATTTGGAGAAGGCTTTTGACAATGTTGATTGGAATAAACTCTTTCAAGTTCTGAAGCAAGCAGGTGTAAAATATAGAGAGCGTAAGGTTATTTACAATTTGTACAAAAACCAGACAGCGGTTGTCAGAGTTGAAGGGCATGAAAGGGATGCAGTGGTAGGAAAGGGAGTAAGACAGGGTTGTAGCCTTTCCCCAATGTTGTTCAATTTGTACATTGAGCAAGCTATAAAGGAAAGCAAAGAGAAATTTGGAGAAGGAATTAAAGTTCAGGGTGAAGAATTAAAAACATTGCGTTTTGCCGACGACATAGTAATTCTGTTAGATACAGCAAAGGACCTGGAAGAGCAATTGAACGGAATGCATAGTGTGCTAAAAGGTGCATATAAGATGAACATTAACAAGAGTAAAACTAGGGTAATGGAGTGCAGTGTAAGAAAATCAGGTGATGCTGAAGAAATTAGATTAGGTAACGAAACAATAAAGGAGGTAGATGAGTTTTGTTACTTGGGCAGTAAAATAACAAATGATGGTCGCAGTACAGATGATATAAAATGCAGAATGGCAATGGGTAGAAAGGCGTTTTTGAAAAAGAGAAATTTGTTAACATCGAATATTGATTTAAGGCTAAGGAAGTCCTTTCTGAAGGCATTTGTATGGAGTGTTGCCTTGTATGGGAGTGAAACATGGACGATAAGCAGTGTGGACAGAAAGAGGATAGAGGCTTTTGAAATGTGGTGCTACAGAAGAATGCTGAAGATTAGGTGGGTGGATCGCGTAACTAATGAGGAGGTACTGAACCGAATTGAGGAGAAAAGAAATTTATGGCATACCTTGACTAAAAGAAGGGATAGATTGGTTGGTAGGACACATTCTTAGACATCAAGGAATTGTGAATTTAGCGTTGGAGGGAAGTGTGTGGGGTAAAAATCGCAGAGGGAGACCAAGAGACGCGTATAGTAAGCAGATTCAAGTGGATGTGGGTTGTCGTTCTTATGAGGAGATGAAAAGGCTTGCTCAGGATAGAGTAGGGTGGAGAGCTGCATCAAACCAGTCTCTGGACTGAAGACAACAACAACAACAACAGTCTGTAAGAAATGTCTAAGTGTGGGACACCCTCTAGTATGAATCTCAGACTTGCTATCAAAAGTAAAAGTTTGGATAAGGGCAACAACATTCATACTATTACGAGAAGAGGTAGCAAAATTGACTAAAGTTTATAAGTGTTATCTATTAAAAAAAAGGTCCTGGTATGGGGTACCGTATCACAAAAATCTTAGACCCGGGATCAAGAAGTAAAATATTGGATGACGGAATACCAAGATTTGAAGATATCTAATACGTAATTGATGGTTTGTGTATGATACAACGTGGATATAAGTCTCATATATTGAACCAAAAGGTCATAATATGGAATGTGGTATATCAAGATTTGGATAGTACCTACATGTTATCAATTCCTATGGTACTACAAACTATGTGACTAGATATTTGGATCCCCTCTTCTTTGTTTATTCTCAGCCGAACACGTGAAATTGCGGTCGTTTTAATATAACCCTAGCCTTATCTAGTATCAACATATACTTCTATCTTTATATATTATGTTAAGGGAAAAAAGAGAAAAAGGGAAAAATTGTTAACAATTGTTTTTTATTGACTCTTCTTTGTTCTACGCACAGGACCTGAAGATGACGGTATTGACCGTCGAAACTGGTTGCTAAATAAATTAACACAGCTGAAGGTATTGATTTCCTTATAAGATATACAGCTGAAGCCCTGGTCCATAATTAAGATGGACAAAGTTAAATACTCAGCTTTAAGCTTGGAACAAAATATGTTACATAATTGTATTACATTTTTATGTTACTGGATGCTATATCCATATTTAATGTAATCGCTTATCACCCTGAACTATGTAGTTGTGACACCCTGTCCCTTTTATGCTTTAGCTATTATGTTACGTAGCCTAAGGTTTACACGTTTACTTCATTTAACGTTACTTTGTTCTTGTACATAATATGTTAGATCTTGTTCATTGAAAGATGTATCCATACGGATGATAATGTTGACATATTGTGTTACCCACTATGCTCATTAGTAGCCTCTGGCCTACCTCTACATAAACTGATTACAATTTTACGATACTGTTACTGGGTTAGGTTTGCTTTATTTCTTAACATTAGGTCTTTGATGTATACTTTGTTCACTTACTTTCATACTTTGACAGATAAATGTTGTTGTTACACATTTTTATTGTTTTCATAATCCATCCTGTTATTTTCGTAATGTTCACATACTGTTTTCTGTAACATGTCGCCATGACACCTTGTCAAAGATATAATCTATGATGGTTGCCTAAGATATATCATTTTCACACCATGTATACTTTGATCATCGCTAATTTTATCTCATTTGACTGATGTGTTCAATAGTTGTGTTAGGTTCTTTTGTAATAGACCTTGGTTCACCATCACACAGCCTGGCATTGTTTTTCTGTTTTTAATCAAGACCTGATGCCTAGTGACGTCTTATTTATTTTTATTGTGTGACATGCATGCCAGTATGCATAAGGAGGCATATAATGCACCTTTTTAATCAGTCTGTCTAGTTCGTAAGTACTTACTATATGAAAATACTGGTTTATATTAAGTATTTTACTTCAGCTTGTGTACAATTCTGTTTCCGTATTTATATTTAATAGTCTTCCGTGAAGATGGTTTATAACCGAAACCGGTAGAAGTTTGAAAAATAATAAACAGCTGATGGTTTACAGTATGCATTTCCTCAAATATCGATGAGCCGGGCGGGGTTGCGGGGGGGGGGGGGGGGGGAGAGGGAGAGGCGGTGCCACTATTTCAGATACGCCCAAAACAGATCAGATCACTGTTGCAGAAACAAAGAAAAACGCATGCAAAATTTAAAAAGACACAGAATCCACAAGACTGGCAATCTTTTACTGAAACTCACAACCTAGCGCGGACTTCAATGCGAGAAAAATATAGTAGTTACCACAACGAAATCCTGTCTCGTAATCTTGCAGAAAATCCAAAGAAATTCTGGTCATATGTGAAGTACACAAACAATACCTTCACTACGCAATAGCAATGGAAATACTACCGATGACAGTACTGCTAAGGCAGAATTACTAAACACAGCTTTCCGAAATTCGTTCACGAAAGAAGACGAAGTGAACACTCCAGTATTCAATCCAAGAACAGCTGCCAGCATGCGAAACTTAGAAGTAGATGTTCCTGGAGTAGTAAAACAACTTGAGTCACTAACCAAAAACAAATCTTCCGGGCCAGATTGTATACTAACTAGATTCCTCTCAGAGTATGCTGATGCAATAGCTCCGTACTTAGTTATAATTTACAACCGATCACTCAGCGAAAGATCCGTACCCAAAGACTGGAAAGTTGCCCAAGTGACTCCAATATTCAAGAAAGGCATAGGAGTGATCCCAAAAATTACAGGCGTATTTCATTGACGTCGATTTGCAGTAGGATTTTGGAACATATACTTTGTTCGAATATTATGAACTACCTCGAAGAGAACGACCTATTAACCAGTAGTCAACACGGATTCAGAAAGTATCACTCTTGCGAAACACAGCTTGCCCTTTATTCACATGAAGTGTTAAGTGCCATCGACAAGGGATCTCAACTCGATTCCATATTTCTGGATTTCAGGAAGGCTTTTGACACTGTACCCCACAAGCGGCTTCTTATGAAATTGCGTGCTTTTGGAATATCTCCCCAATTGTGCGGTTGGATTCAAGATTTCCTATCAGAAAGAACACAGTTCGTTGTATTGACGGTAAGTCATCGAGTAAAACAGAAGTGATATCTGGCGTTCCACAGGGATGCGTTATAGGTCCCCTACTTTTCCTCGTGTTTATAAACGATTTAGACTATATTTTACTATGAACCGGTATTCAAATTTCAGGCTAGAGTGTTAGATATTATTTCCTTTAATGCAAAGCAGTATGCGCAGCTGGACACAGTCGTATTGGTCTATCTGTCGTATTATTACAGTAATAAGAACATTGAGAGTAATGTGGGTGTGCGATTGGAGTAGTTTTATTATTATAGAAACATATTGCAAAATGATGTTCTAGATGAATGTGAAGTTGTAAAATTTTGGCATGTCCCAGAGGAATGTTACAGGTCCGTTGCTGTGCTATTATATATATGAATTCTTGAATTCTGAAGAAAAATTGATACTTCCATAAAAGTTGATAATATTAAGAAAAAGAAACATTAATATCATAAACATCCAACTTCAAAAACAGTTGTTTGCAAAAGGACTAATATTACGTTCCATAATTTAAACGAGAAACTTACAATAATGAAGTAACAGGAAATCCAAAATTATATTATTGCAAAACCAAGTGAACACGAGTACACAGGGCGATTCAGAGGTCTTGTGGCAGGCTTCTGGAGGCTGTAGAGGAGACAGCAGTTAAAGCTTCAATGAGGCACCCGTGCTCGGATGTGTACGATTTACATATAGAATAAGTTTGAAGTTCGCATTACAAACAAATTTCCCGCTTCACGCTTTACGCACAAATGAGAAGAGGGTGCCGCAGCCATTCCCTGTGTAATTATGACGTCACATAGCATTCTCGAGCGTCTACAACAACGACTGCGACAAACATTCACAACATGTAGTTTGCGCTATGGTGTTCCTCCCACGCACTGAATTCTTCACTTTGATGAAAACGTCAGTTGGAAACGTGTCCATAAGAAATATTTTTGTAAGAAAATGTCTAATATTGTGCCTCCTGTTTGGTGTCGAGTAACTTTCTTGCAAGAAAATGTATAATATCGCTTCTACTGTGTGTATCGATATGTGTACTTAATTCTGTGAAGTTTCATCTTTGGCAAAGATCAATTATTGCTTAGCATTGTAGCTCGGGCAGAGAGAGAGTGAAGACTTGTGGTTTAGCTCGCTTAGAGAGCGGTTGAGTTGTGTGTATGGCTCCGATGTAGAGCAGAGGCTGCTGTGCCAGCAAGTTGATTTGTTTGCATTTGGAATATATATTGTATTTTTTATTACTATCACCGCTGTAATGAAGGTAATTGCATTTGATGTCATTAGGAAAAGGTTGTATTATGTAGGTAATGTAATGGTGATTATTAATAATATGTAACAAAGTTGACCTTTCTTTCCTGTTTCATTTACGTAGTTAGAAGATTAACCTACTTCCTTTATTTGATAATTAGTTATTTTGTGGATTTAAAGTGCAGTATTTATTTTGGTAATTTTGTTAAACAGATTTCGTTATTTTTGCTATAATAAATGATTGTTATGCAACACTGCAGTTAATTCATTATGATACTGAATTTCAATAATCAGGTACTGATCTGCATAAAATTACCGCAATCAAACATTAAGAAAGTGGTTTGTGGTTTTTTATTATCTTTCTCGCAGTCAAATATTTTGAGTATAGTCAGTGTCTGTTTCATATGGTGACTTGCCACAGCTGTTTTGTTAAAAGATCCGTTGCGCACATAATCAGTTTAATGCACTGTTTCTTATTTAACACCATATACATCAATATCAGGGCCTTAATTAATCCAAATCACTGTGTTAATGAACAATTTGTTGTCTAGTTTAACGATAGGTTCAACATCCACAACACACGCATAGCTTTTAAGTTCACTATGTAGAAGGAACAAGGATGACGAGTAGTCTTCTTTCCCCATGCCTTGAGCTCCCTTAGAGCACAAATATCACGTTCATTGTCAACGCTGTGTTGGAATCGTGAATTGCGGAAATTTGTAAGTTGCGATATAATCACGCATTTGGTGATCTAGGTTCAAGCAGCTGTATTCATCACTTTAATCAGAAACTATCGTCCGTATACTACCGGTATATTACACCCCCTAGAACTGTTGCCGCAGCAAAATAGCCGTGTGCACTAAAGCGCCCTGCTGCGGTGAACGCAGCCGTTCGCCGTCGGGGTTTGAGTCTCCTTGTGTTGCCCTTAGCATAAGTTACTTAAAGTTAGTGTAAGTATATTGTAAGCCTAGGGAATGATGACCAACGTAAAGTCTCTTAGATTTATAACATTTAGAACTCTATTGGTGTAATTGTGTAATACTGAAACACACTGACTTAAGAAACATACACCAAAGTCCGTCTTCGAAGTACATTTACTGCCGGAAATATGCGCAGGACGAAATTATGTGAGATACATTTTCTAATTCGAGGCATGTGAGGAAACGCACTGCGAAGCCCAAGAGTGCCAATTTTGCTTCCCCCTTTATACTTCAGTTACGCATTTATGTTTATGATGGTCGGGACAGAGAGACGGAGAAAGAGAGAGCGAAGCGATACAGAGGTGGAATTGGATGGTGTGATGGGTACGAGCCAACATTTGCTGCCACTCAGGGGTAATGACCTCCGAAAGACTGGTAACCACTCTACATTAGTGGAGTCTTTTTCAACTTGTTTTGTTCCAATCTTTATGAAAGTTTGCACAAGTGTGCTTCAATCCATGAGGACGGTCTCCGTAAGTGTAAGAATCACGTACTATACATAATACACGAGATATGACATCATAAACAATGAGATGCGCGAATAACTGCTGCATTTAGCGACAATGCTTCTCATTTTCTCGTAAACCACTGAACCGATTTCAACCAAATTTGGTGCACATGTTCCTTACCGTAAGGTAACAATTGCTGCACGTTAAGAATCACATACATCAAATGGTTCAGAAGGTATGACGTCATAAACAATAGAAATCGCAAAAAAACTACCGCATAATGGGGCGAGACTTTATAAAGACGTTATATGAGAATTGGAATACTTAGCGACTTGCCAAAATGTTTAAACATATTTTCAAAACTTCATTACACTTTTTCTCGCTGACAACCATAGCAAACTGATGAAAGGGAAAAAGTGTCTTGCTTACTACTTTTCAGCTGTTTATGGAGTAAAATTACGGCATTCGGTATGACGTTACAATTTACAATTTCTACACTAGAAATTGTTGGAGCAGGAAATTTTACAGACAGTATATAGAAATAGAGCTGAATATTCCTTCGAAATTCTATTACAATACGACACGAAGTTCTTGAGATATGAGCACATAAATTTACTATTAATTGGAGTCCCAAGAGATTTTACAAACTTACAGTCCTTATACACATCAATATATACCTGAAAAAAAAGGCAGGAATAAATAAATAAATACTGGGACAAAGCCGGGTTTTCAGCTCGTAACAAATAAAATGAGAAAAAGATATAGAAATGGATGAAAAGTGAACATTATTTGGCGGAAATCGTAAAAATAGTGATGCAGGTGACAGGAACATTCGACATGTAAAGATCTGCTGTTACCAGTGACGTCATAAAGTATTTTCATGTGCGTAATGCACAATACACGTAAGTAGAATTTAGTTAGTGATTTTACGTTTATCCGTCTATTAATTTAACAGATTCCCAACATTTATAGTCATACTTGTCTAATCAACACCTGTCGAAGTAACTCCGAAGTAGGTCGGCTCGTGAAAGAAAGTGCCTGCTGATATTTCAGCACGTGAGCACCCAGCGGTGACCCCTGTATGCATTAATTATACATTCATTGGTTTCTGTGTACATTTCCTTCTCGGCGGGCGCGCGCGCAACTTGGGACATAAAAGTACAGGTAAAATCTACATAGCCGCCGTAAATGCCCCCGGACCGTGCAATATTTAAAAGCGCTTTTCGATTTCCGATTTTACGTCCGTAAGTAAGAAGACCGCGGCGATATTATCCGGGCCGGGCAGGGAAAACTTCAGAGGCGGCCCATGAATAACGCAGGCCGGCTCCCACACGCCACTTATGTCAACGTAATGCATACACACGCACGCACACGCTCGCCGTGCAGTATTCAGCCGCAGCTGTCCGGGTGTAGAGCGTCTTTACTAAGTAAGCGTGGCGTGCGTCCGGCCCTCCAGCGCGCTCGTCAATGTTTCACGCGCAGCGCCGCGTACGCAGTGATTGTCTTCTGGCCTTCACTTTGCGTCACTTCACCCGGCCGTAGGGGCACCGCGTCTACCTGCGGGCTGGCGATCGCCAGGAAGAACGTCCAGCCGTCGGCACTTCAGATGCAAGGAACTGCGTCAGGAGCAGTGCCGGCTAGTGCTTCAGATGACCGGGGGTTCACTTCTACATCTACATCTACATTCAAGTGCCTGGCAGAGGGTTCATTAATCACTTTCATAACTTTTCTCTACCGTTCCATTCTCTAATAGCGCACGGGCAGAAAGAACACCTAAATCATTCCGTTTCCGATCTGATTTCTCTTATTTTATTGGGGTGGTCATGTCTCCCAATGTAGTTGGGTGCTAGCAAAATATTTTCACATTCAGAACTTCGCAAACAGATCACGCCGCAATGAATAACGTCTTTCTTTTAATGATTTCCACCCCAATTCGTGCAACATTTCCGCGACGCTTCCCCCCCCCCCCCCCGTAACGTGATAGAACAAAATGAGCTGCCCTTCTCTGAACCTTCTCAATGTTTTCCATCAGTCCCACCTGGTGAGGGTCCCACAAGGGACAACAGTAGTCCAGGAGATGACGCACAAGTTCAAATGTTCAAATGTTTGGCCGGCCGCGGTGGCCGAGGTGACTGAGGCGCTCCAGTCACGGTCAGCACGGCCACTACGGTCGGGGGTTCGAATCTCCCCTCGGGCATGGATATTTGTGCCGTCCTAGTTCGTAAGTAGTTCATAAGTAGTTTGTAAGTTTAGGCACTGATGACCCCGTAGTTAAGTCCCAAACAAACAATTGATTTTTTTTCAAATGTTTGTAAAGCTTATGGGACTTAACTACGGGGTCATCAGTCCCTAAACTTACAAATTATTTATGAACTAGCTAATCCTAAGGACGGCACAAATATCCATGCCCGAGGGGGGATTCGAACCCCTGACCGTAGTGGCCGTGCAGACCGTGACTGGAGCGCATCAGTCCTCTCGGCCACCGCGGCCGACGACGCACAAGTTTGATGTAGCCAGTCTCTTTGGTGGAGCTGGTGCATCATCGAAGCGTTCTGCCGATGAAACGTAACCTTTGGTTCGCCTTCCCCTCAATATTTTCTATGTGTTCTCTCCAGTCAAAGTTGTTCGTAATTGTAACTCCTAGGTATTTGGTAGAATTTACGACCTTAAGGTTTGACTGATTTATCGCGTAATTGAAGTTCAGCGGATTTATTTTACTGGTCATGTATATTACTTCACACTTTTCTTTATTTAGTGTCAACTGCCAATTTTCGCACCATGCAGAAATTTTGTCTACATCGCTTTGCAGTCGCTTTTGATCCTCTGTTGACTTCACTAACCGATAAACGACAGCATCATCCGCGAACTGTCTAAAATATTTAGTACAGCTATACGAACTGTTGTCAAATAACAACGCGAAGCTTTAATGGGCCAATCACGCAGTATTGTGCGAGCTTATAATTGTAAGTTTTCAAATTTTTATTTTGTACTTTTGATCTATTTTCAGGTCTTATGAGAGTTTCAGAAATGTTTTATATCTGCGTATTGTCAGTACAGTTCCCGGGGAAAATTGCATAGTTTTAGCAGGCTATGTGACAGAAATAGCTGATCATTATATACGAGTGTTGGAACTTGAATAGTGGCAACACTGCCGTGGAGACACCATGGAATGTTATCTACTATTGTCGCTGAGAGCACACGTTGTTGACATACCTACCGTATCTCACAAGGAGACCACGGGGGTATCGGATTTTCGAGTTTCTTGATATTTCTGGTATGTGAAGTTCAGGACTTAAATAACCATTAGCCAAAGCCATTCGACGCAACTCTCTAAAATTGTCGAAAAAAATCGACTTTGAAGTTTTGCAAAGTACATGTAAGTAGCAATAATTAAGACCGTTGCAGCAATTGAGATGTAGCTCACGTAGTAGCGTTCTAGAATCACAGCAATATAGTCACAGTTTCGAATCCCACTGTGATAGAATATTTTTAATTTTAGAATTAATTTATATAAATGATTTTAGAGTTTCTAATGCCGCGTGATGTCTCAGTTTTTGTTTATGTGTATGTAGATGACCTGAAAACCTTGGCTTCACGACGATGGTCGGGTAGTAGTTACGGAAAAGACCTTCCAAAACCAGTGACGTAGCTCTTCATAAACTGAAAAATCAAAGAATACCGTCGTTAACTAATAGTTAAGCAATACTGTAAAAATGAAATAAAATAAATAATAAAAAATTACTTATTTTTATCGAAACCAACATTAGTAACAACCTTCTATACATTATAGAAAATTACGAATAATCTAAAATACGAGTAATTTTCGTAAAAATTCGATATTGAAATTATCTAAGAATTCGAACAACTGAAAAAAAGTGCCACGACAGGATTCGAACCACTGACACTACGGTTGGAATGCCAGAACGCTACCACCTGAGGTACGTCGATAGACGTGATTGATACTTACCCTTACTTGCAAAACTTCAGAGTCGATTTTCTCAAGAATGTTTTATATTTGCGTCGAATGACTTTGGCTGTTTGTTGTTTGAGTTCTGAGCTTCACGTACCATATATATCAAAACATTCTAAAATCCGATACCCATGTGGTCTCCTTGTCAGAGCGAGCCGACTCTCCTGGCCCACGTCACCGGCGTGCGCACAATTAAGGGCAACATTCACCTGTTAGCGAGCGGTCTAACGTAACGATACCACTACATATTCGAAACAGGATTAACGGAGTTGGATCAAGATTGAATTTGCCAGAGGGCGTACAGCACGACAGTGTCATCAAGGTCGCCTCGAAAGTGCATCAAACCTATGGTGATTCTCACGTACGACTGTGATGGTGTTATCCTAACGCGTTACGTACCTCCACGGCAGACCGCCAGTGCATAGTATCGCTGTTCATTTTTGTAGCATCGTCTAAGAGCAGCTTTGCGAAAGAAGCGGCAACACTTTCTGCGCAACCCGCCCATCATTTTGCACGACAATGCGCGGCCGCATACTTCGTGGCATTCGCTTTCTGAACTCTTCCAGAGATTCGACATGCAGCAGACAGCTCCATTCGCACCATCAACGGTATACTAGGCGTTCCGCATCGCTGGCATCGGGCTCAACACAGCGCTGGTGACTGCTCTGAAGGACGGTAACAGGTGCAAAAATGCGACGCTTTTGTATCGGTTGTGAATAAATAGTTGTCACTATTTATATTCCCACCCTCGTAAGTATGTGAAAAGGAAATTTCAAGTACCGATTCTTAATATTGATAATACAAGGAACCCTATCGGCATGTATGGTGAGTTCGATGCCTAGAAAAATAAAACTGTAAAATTGCCTCATATTAGCCGCGCGGGAATGGCAGAGCGGTCTGGAAATGTTCAAATGTTTGTAGAGGTGATGGGACTTAACCACGGGGTCATCAGTCCCTAAACTACTTACGAGTTAGCTAATACTAAGGACGGCACAAATATCCATGCCCGAAGGGGAATTCGAACTCCCTACCGTAGTGGCCGTGCAGACCGTGACTGGCGCGCCGCAGACCGCTCGGCCAACGCGGCCGGTAGTGCGGTCTGGAACCTCACGTTAAGGATCGTGTAGCCCCTCGGGAATGAATACGCGAACACTAAAATTGAAGAACCGATTTTTAATATTAATTATACAAGGAGCCCCCTGAAATTTACATGACTCTAAAGGGCATTTTCCATAGATGTGAACAAAATAAAAATTATGTGTGTTCGCAGGATTGAAGAGTGGTTAAAAGAAGTAGAAGTTTTCATACGTACAGAAGGTTTTACGCGACCTTCCGCCGCGAGAAACATCTAACCGTAGATCGATTGGACCTGCGAGATCGACAATGGTGTCAGCAGTGGAAATCAAAATTACGCGGTAACGGAATGACGTTGCTTCTTCGCGTTGCTATTTCACACATTATCTTGAAAGGATAACTATGACGTCATCTGGTGCTGGTACCAGATAATTCAAGTATTCCTGATTTTATTTCTGTCTAAATAACTACGACTTCGTAATTCCTTTATTTTGTATAAATGTAGGTTTCAGGAACGAACTAAGAATCTGCATGTCAATACATTCCAATTACATTAAAAATTAAGTACTTCACTTTATAATCTCAATTCTGACAGTACTCATTCCTATAAATCTCCTACATTTGTGCGTCATTTTTTAAATTGAACCTGTGGTGCACGTGGTTTTAAATAGAAGTTAATCTATGTTAACCCTCTGCAAACTTTACCGCCAAAGGCAGCATTACTGTCATTCACAACGCTTATTTCTCCTGTTGAGCCGCGGTGGAGTAGCCGAGCGGTCTAAGTCACCTCGCTGCGGAGCGCGCGGTTGCTCGCCGTCAAGGGTTCGAGTCCCCCCTGGGGCCTGTGTGTGTGTGTGTGTGTGTGTGTGTGTGTGTGTGTGTCTGTTGTCCTTAGATTAATTTACCTTAGTTTAAGTAGTTTGTAAGCTACGGACTGATGACCACGAGGTTTGGTACTATAGATTTACAAACATTAAATTAATGTCTCCTGTTCAACTGGTTGCAACTGAACAACGAGGGTTGGAACTAAAATAGTTAAAAAGTTAAAATAGTTACAAAAACTTTACATGTTTGCACCTGTTGAGGTTCTTCAAAGTAGCTACTTTCAGGATGCGAAGCACAGTCGTATGCGCTTATCTGGTTTCGTGGGCGAGCTCACGGATGGTCTGGCGTCGATCACTGTCCATTAACGCTGGAGCAGTGTGCACTTCTTCTTCAGAGACGCTATGACGATCTGCCCGATGCATGTCTGCCACAGTTTTCCGACCTTCATCGAAGGTTTTTACCCAACGTGCCACTGTTCTGTAAGGCAATGCCGATTCCTCGCACGCCTCTTGAAGACCTTGATGAAACTGTCGCGCTGTGCGAACTCTTGCACATTCTATCTTGATCCAACTTAGTTGATTCTGTCTCGAAAATATAGTGACACCGTTACGTTAGGCCCCTCGCTCACAATTGACTGTGTTTTCGTCGATTGTGCGCACGCCGGTGACGTGGGACGGGCGAGTCCATTCGCTCGGAGGTAAGATAGGCAGGTAACGACCTGTGCTATTAGCGACAATAGTAGATTTGATTGCATACTGTTGAAACACTCTTGCTGCTAATAATTTTTATTTTAACCTTACCTATGGATAAGGCTGCTGACCGTTGATGTAAGTGCAGGAGTTGTTTCATGCGGTCTTTGTTCCGTTTTTTTACTTATAATCCACTAACATTAAAATACGTCATACGCTGCGTTCCAGATGGAATCCACCGCAAGATTCATTATTATAACTGGTACATTTCTGAGTCACACATAAGTGAAAGAGTCACGGCTTCGTTCAACAGTTCAAAACACCGTAATTACAGTTTTTATGCAAAATATCAGATTACAATCACGCACTTTAGTAATTTTACGCATATTCTGTAACAATACCGGCGCGGTATTCTTCGTTGTCTCGAACACTGGTTTGTAGTAATCGGTAATTCGCTGGGGAGTCAACCTACGACGATTTGGGGACATACACCACAGCCGTCATAAGTATCTGGCAAATTATTTCACTTCAAGCACACCCGCCATAACACTACACAACGCAACCTTCATTCTGCCAACAGATGGCGCAATAGGCGCCCACTATCGATATGCTCTTACTTGATGCGCCTGCAGGTCTCTGAACTGAGGGAAGCTGACTCCTTACAGTTCCCGCTATTTAAGTTCCAAACCAAGTAATGCATTTATGTAGCGTTAAATTTTTCTAATTGTTCCTGTGGCGCACGTGATTCTGAATCTAAGCCTGTGTTAACGCTCTGTAAACTTTATTGTTTACCGGAAAAAGCTGCATTACTGCCATCCACAACGCTTATTTCTCCTGTTGATTGGTTGCAACTGGACTGTTATATCTGGTACTTCCCGCTGCATCGCACGCGTAGACTGGAGGGTCTGCATTGGTTGTTTCTACTTGTAAATACAAATGTTCATACATTTAGCTTGAAAAAGGATTTCCTAATCAAGTAATTTGATAAAACATCCCCCCCCCCCCCCGTTGAACTATTTATGGTAGAATTCAAAACACGAAACATTTTTTAACCACCGTTCCAAATCCTAATTTTCGCATTTCTAGCAACAAAATAGTCTTAGTAGTACCCTCAAAAGATTTTACCTTATTTCTCCCGCTTAATGGTTGAATTTCCAAAAAATATCGAAGCACGTGTTTTTAAAATTCCAATCAAAAACTCAATTCTTATCTCTTGCTTCAAAATTGCCTGAATAGCAACGTATTTTCAGAAAAACGTTCATCCCCTATTTCATCCTCTTAGGGATGGGAATATCGAAAAATCGATTACGCCTACAGTGTAAGATAAACGAAGTCTACAAATTTCAAGTTTCTGTCGTCTGTAGATTCACTTTTCAGCGCCGTTTTCTGTCTTTTAGGAACGGATTGAGAACGTGAAATTTCTTTCTTACGCTTTCTTGGTAGTTTTACCTTTCAAACTGCAATATGCACTTATTTTTCTTTATTCATACGCTTGTTGCAGAAAAACAACTGTGCATCGCGTTTCGATGTAAATAACCTCTTTGCTATTTTAGTCTATTTCATAAGTAACACTACTCTGTAAAACGCCCGATATCACCTCTGTTTTAGTCGATGCCTTACCATCGATTACTACAAATTGTGTCCTCTCTGACAGGAAATCCCCTATCCAATCGCAAATTTGGGGCGATATACCATAACCACGAAATTTGAGGTACGTTGTCAAAAGCCTTCTGGAAATCAAGAAATACGGAATCGATTTGCGAAACCTTGTCGATAGCACCCATCACTTCGTGTGAATAAAGAGCTGGTCGTGTTTCGCATGAAAGATATTTACTAAATCCGTGTTGACCTTGGGTCAATAGATCGTTCTGTTCGGGATAATTCATAATATTTGAATACAGGATATGTTCCAAAACCCTGCTGCAAATTGACGTCAATGAAATAGGTCTGTAGTTTAGTGGGTTACTACTACTGCCTTTCTTGAATTTAGGTGTGACCTGTGCAACTTTCCAGTCTTTTGGTACAGATCCTTCTATGAGAGAGCTGTTGTTTATGGCTGTTAAGTAAGGAGCTATCGCTTCAGGATAATCAAATAGAAAGCTAATGGGCATGGTAAGTGATTTTAGTTGCTGCACTACTATCATAATATATACGAGGGTCACTTCAAAAGAAATGCACACTATTTTTATACAGTTTTTATTCTAAATGTTTGAAAGTTTTACAATGTGTAGATACATCCTTTAGGAACAGTATTTTCAATTCTTCACATAATCCCCATCCCTCTCAACTGCATTACGCCATCTTGGAACCAGCGCCTGTATACCCGCACGGTAAAATTATGGACCAATACGTTGGAGGCACTATTTGGCAGTGTGCACATGGAAGTCATCATCTTCAAACCTTGTTCCACGAAGAGTCTTTTAGTTTCCCAAAGAAATGATAGTCACATGGAACCAGGTCAGTAGCGTAAGGCGGGTGTTTCAGTGTTGTCCATCCGAGTTCTGTGATCGCTTCCATGGTTTTTTGACTGACATATGCCCGTGCATCGTCGTGAAACAGCAAAACATCCTGCTTTTGCCGATGTGGTCGGACACAACTCAGCCGGCCGCGGTGGCCAAGGGGACTAAGGCGATTCAGTCATGGTCTGCACGGCCACTACGGTCGGGGGTTCGAATCCTCCCTCGGGCATGGATATTTGTGCCGTCTGTAGTCTTAGCTAGTTCATAAGTAGTTTGTAAGTTTAGGGACTGATGACCCCGTAGTTAAGTCGCTTAAGCTTAACAAACATTTGAACTTTTTTATTTATCATCAGAATAAAATACGAGAAATCAGAGCTGGCCGCGGTGGCCGAGGGGACTGAGGCGCTTCAGTCACGGTCTGCACGGCCACTACGGTCGGGGGTTCGAATACCCCCTCGGGCAGGGATACTTGTGCCGTCCTAGTTCGTAAGTAGTTCATAAGTAGTTTGTAAGTTTAGGGACTGATGACCCCGTAGTTAAGCCCCATAAGCTATACAAACATTTGAAGATATTTATTATTATTATTATTATTATTATTATTTTTTTTTTTTTTTTTTTTTTTTTTTTTTTTTTTTTTTTTTTTTTTTTTTTGTGAAATCAGACCTCGAACGGAGAGATTTAGTTGTTTTTTCTTCTCGCGCGCTATTCGAGAATGGATTGGAAGGTAAATAGTATAATGGTGGTTCGATGAACCCTCTGCCAGGCACTTAAATGTGATTTGTATAGTATCCCATGTAGATGTAGATGTAGACGCAGATACCTACGCGATTTAATGTACTTTAACTAATTTGGAACGAGTCCCGACTGAATTCCAAGATTCACAACATTCTCCACGATTGCCACACAAAGGTTAACACGCGATAGTTACTCGAAGAGCTCCGTAGAGAATTCATCGTTTATGGATCTATTTCAGACACCTGGAACGGCAGTGGAACTCTCGCGTTAGACAAGAAACGCGGCGGGGGAAATTGCAACGTCCTGCCTGGACACGATCAGGCGAGTAGATTTTATAGCGCGGCGAACGCGGGCCTCCATTTGGCGGGGCGTAAGTGGTTCAGGTGGAGGGGGAGAAAAAGCAGACGCCGCGAGCTGTCAGCGGCCGTGGCCGCGGCCAAGCCGCGCGGGAACGAGTTCCGGCGCGTTACCCGCCGACTCAAGAAAGCCGCCTTAATTGCATTCGTGTTTCCCGGAACCCATACCGCTATGTTATGAGCTTGTGTAAACGCCCCGCGGCCAGGCTTTCAGCGCTTCGCAGAACCGCCGGCTGCATCCCCGATTGCCAGCCACTCGGCGTGACTCGAGGTCCCCGCCCGCCGGTTTCCAGAAATGGATTCGAACCTCGCGGCCGTATTAATTAAGAAGTCGGCGACATCTCACGCAACACCGCGCTGGCTCTCGGGTCAGCAGGCACCGCCTTGTATTCGGTGTCACAAAGGAACTCCTGGAAGCAGAGACGGATATTAAAGTACTAAAAAAAAAATCATAATCTTGAAAAGTGGTAAGCCAAGATCGCAAAGTAATTATTTATTTTATAACGATTGGTTTCAATTGGCTATGCCACCATCATCTGGTCATATAAAATTATACAAGGTGGTCATCTTACGTTATTTAAATAACGGACGTCAAATAGTAGCTACGTTTAACGTAGCACTTAGTCGAAATACATGACACCTAACCTAAAGCCTCAACAGCTGTTTTTTGTTCTTGATGTAGATCGCTTCTTTGCGGTTCTTTGTTCGTGTTCGTTTTGTCTTGTTCTGAGACTTTGTGGATCAATTTCTTCTTCTTACTAGTTGCTGATGTTTTAAATTGTGTATTTTATATTACGACTAAGTGCTATGTTGCACGTATTATTTAACCCCCATTTTTTACATAACTTAAAATGGCCACATTGTACAATTTTATAAAATTTTTGTAAATCTATCGGATCAAACTGGTGGTCATCAGTCCGTAGCTTACAAACTACTTAAACCAAGGTAAACTAACCTAAGAACAAACACACACACCCATGCGCCAGGGAGGACTCAAATTTCCACGGCGAGCAACCGCGCGCTCCGCAGCGAGACGCTTTAGACCGCTCGGCTACTCCACCGCGGCTACAATTTTACATAACCAGTTGATAGTGCCATAGAAACCGGTCGTCATAAAATAAATAATTATTTTGCGATCTTGGCTTTCTACTTTTGAAGGTAATTAATCTATCAGATCGCCTCCACAAACTGCGATGTGAGGCATTGTTACAAAAAAATTCATTGACAGTAGCTTTTCTAATTTATATACAGATTGTTACAAAAAGGTACGGCCAAACTTTCAGGAAACATTCCTCACACACAAAGAAAGAAAATATGTTATGTGGACATATGTCCAGAATCGCTTAATTTCCATGTTAGAGCTCATTTTAGTATTTCTCTTTAAATGTAAATTGAAATAATTAGTGCAGACAATTGTGAAAATACCCAATTGTTTCGTTAGTGTGTACTATAATTCCTCGATTCACCGCCAGTTGGCCCAATTGAAGGAAGGTAATGTTGACTTCAGTGCTTGTGTTGACATGCGACTCATTGCTCTACAGTACTAGCATCAAGCACATCAGTACGTAGCATCGACTGGTTATTGTTCATCACGAACGTTGTTTTACAGTCAGTGCAATGTTTACATATGCGGTGAATCGAGGAAGTACAGTACATACTAACGAAACGATTGGGTATTTTGACAATTGTCTGCACCTTATTATTTCAATTTACATTTAAAGAGAAATACTAAAATGAGCTCTAACATGGAAATTAAGCGTTACCGGACACATGTCCACATAACATATTTTCTATCTTTGTGTGTGAGGAATGTTTCCTGAAAGTTTGGCCGTACCTTTATGTAACACCCTGTATATAAAAATATATCAATATTAACAATACTTCAATTTCCTGAGACATATATTGCCTCCTGATACTGGGCATAAGGAGAGGTTATCAATTAAAATTTGTGCTTTGACCGGGATTCGAACCTAACACCTCCTGCTTACTAGCCAGACACTTCAACACTTCCTTGTTGTGTTTTTTAATTTTTTTTTTTATTCTTGAAGTAGCTCGCTTTTTTGAAGTCCTTTGTTCGTGTTCGTTTGCGGTTTTCTGTACGCTTGTGGCACAATTTCTTCTTTTTATTGTTGTTGGTTTTTAGGGGACTAAACAGCTAGGTCACCAGTCCCCTCCTCCTCCTTCTTCTTTTTCCTCTTATTATTATTATTATTACAGAGACCGTCGAGCCCTCAGAGCGATTACACTCAGCTAACGCCATCTTATAGAAAATGCGGCTGTATTAGAGCACGCCTCCCTCCACAACACAAAATTTAATGCTGCACCGAGCGAGGTGGCGCAATGGTTACATTCTGGACTCGCATTTGGGAGGTCGGTGGTTCGAATCCATTTCCGGCATTCCAGATTGAAGTTTGAAGTGATTTCCCCAAATCACTCTAGATAAATGCCGGGATGGTAGAATTGAAACGGCACTGTCGCTTTCCTTCCTCATCCGTACCCACAATCCGAACACGAGCCCTGCCTCTAATGACCACGCTGTCGACGGGACCGCCTTGGTGGTGTGGCCGAGCGCTCTAAAGCATCTTGCTGAGTAGCATGTCGGTGCTCGCCCTTAGTGTATGTTAGTTTAAATACTTTGTACGTTTAGGCACTGATGATAAACGTACAATTATTTATTTATTTTATTCGACAGGACCCTAATCTTCCTTTACATTCTGTCTCAGTGTGCCATAAGGCAGCTTTAATGACTTGTCGAAGCATCTACCTAGTAAGAAAAGGTCCTGTGTGATAACCTGTATCAACAATCTATATCTAACGTATGCGCCTTTTTTTCTTTATTGTATTTTAAAGCCCCAAAACGTGGGCGGGGGGGGGGCAGTCTGTTAGCAGCATACAGGGCTGCTCTTCAGCCGAGCGATTTACAATAATAAGTAAACATGTTTTAACAAAAAACGCTGAATTTATACAATTAAAAGGATCTAAAATTGCTGAATTTTCACATTTAAAACCAGGTGAAAGATAATGGAAGACAATAATGAAGTTTAAAAGTAGACATACACACGTTCGTTAAGATTGAAATAGCCACGGTGGTCAAAAATAACAATATTGTTGTAAGAAACGCTGGACTAATACTTGGTGAAGAGTGAAAGACATTTAAAATACATGGCAGCACTATTGTTTTGCCTCTTTGGCGGTTGCTCACGCATAAGCACTGAGCACTGAACACTGACACAACGATGATATTAAAAACTTGGTTGTTGGACCCAACCCAACAGGGGAAAGGGAAGGAGAGGGGGGGGGGAGCGCATGGCGTGATTAGGAGGGAAGATGGGGGAGATAGGAAGGACTCTGATGGGGTGGTAAGAAAAGGAGGGGTAGGGGAGGGGGTGGCCATAATCTACAGGGAAGGACTATGGTTGGGAGGAGGGGTAGATGTCGGGATGGAGGGCGTCATCTGGCAGGGGAAGGTGATGGAAGCCACCCTGAGAAAGGATGTGGAGACTGTTTAGGCGAAGGGAGGGGGGGGGGGATATGTTGGTAACGGCGTGGCAAAGGCCTGGGATTGAGGAGGTGGGGGGAACCAAACGATGATGGGAGTCTATTTTTCGGGATATTTTCAAGGAATTGGAGCAGGTAAGGGAAAGGAATGGAATGAGATCATAAAGGATCCGGAGGGGGGGAAGGGAGGGGAGGGGGGCGCATACGGTAAGCGAGGGATCTGAATGGCGGCTTAATAGGACGAGGGGGGGGGGGGCGGATATCCACGCGGGGTGGAAGCAGCGTAAGATGGGACGCATTAGGGAAAGATGGAAGGATTGAATCCCCATGTCCGGACGGATAGAAGCTTGAGGAGGTTGAGGCGGGATAGGGCTTTCTGGCGGACGGTTTTTAGGTGGGGGTTGCAGGAGAGGGGTCGAGGGTAAGGCCGAGGTATTTTAGGGTTTTGGTTTGTGGGATGGGGCGGCCATAGATTATTAGGTAAAGGTCATGATGGCGGGAGGGGCGGATGTTGTGACCTATGATGATCGCCTGGGACTTGGTAGGGTTGACAGTAAGGAGCCACTGGTTGCACCAGGAGGAAAACTCGGAGAGATGGGACAAGGAGGTGTTGGGTGCGAGCAAGGGAGAGGGCGAAGGTGAGGAAGGCAGTGTCGTCAGCATATTGGAGAAGATGGACGGGAGGTTGACGTATGCAACAGGCACATGTTGTTTAAGCGTTCCCGACCTCAGCTCCGTCCTCTGAGGGTTTGCTTACGCATCGCTATACCAGTTCCTTTAAGTATTCAGTTAGGTTTTTCCATTGTACTTTCCACAAAAACTAAGTGAATGTGTTTCCGGGGCCTGGGGCGCTCCAGAGCTGTTGAGAGAGCACGGCTCGGCGCCAGTGCCGGCAAGTGCCCCAGTGAGAGCGCGATGGCCGGCGGCGGTCGCGTTGACACTGGGCGGCGCGGCGCGCTGTCCGTGCAGGCATCCGGCGATTTGCCTCGCCGCCCGTGGCGGACCGGTAATGCTGGGTGTGTGGCGCGTGAGGACGCGGCAGGTGCCGGCCCAGGTGTCCGGGCACTGTGCGCGCGCCCGGGACAGGTGGCAGCACTGCGCGCAGGGCCGCCACCACGGCCATCTCATAAGGGTCAAGGCCACACTTTCATTGTGCAATAGGCGGTCTCCTTCCACAGGAAATATCTCAAATTAGGAAAAATCACGGAAGACATGGCTTCACTTATATAAGACCTGCAAAATACAAATACTAACACGAATTATTTCTACAGCTACATCTACATAGATACTCTGCTGATCACATTTAAGTGCCTGGCAGAGGGTTTATTAACCATTTTGACAACCGTTCTCTAACGTTCCATTCTCTAATAGCGCGCGGAAAGAAAGAACACCTAAATCAACCCGTTTTCAAACTGTTTCTCTTTTTTTGTTGGGATGGTGGATGCTAGCAAAATATTTTCAGTTAAGTGGCATATTACGCGAACGAAAATTTGTATAAAACACACTTACTTCAGCCAAGATCGCTAGATTATTTGCCCCTTTTTTTTTTTTTTTTTTTTTTTTTTTTACCGCTTTTGACTACCTATGTCATCATCATCAGAATTTTTTTCCCATGTTCTCCTGTCTTCAATAAAATAAAGAGTTACTTGTGAAAATGTAATGTAAGAAAAAGGACATCTCCAAATGATTAAAATCTGCATCACCAATGTGGATCGTCTTCTGTATTGTACATTTAAAAATTGTGTGTATTCTTGCCACAAGTGACAAGACAGTCGTCTTCTTCCGCGTCGGAGGCTCTAATCCTCCCCGCTAGTGTAAGGTAGTTCATAAGTAGTTTGTAAGTTTAGGGACTGATGACCCAGTAGTTAAGTCCCATAAGCTTTACAAAGGTTTGATTTGAACAGCTGTCTTGTTACTTACGGCAAGAAAACACAGTTTTTAAATGTGCAGTACAGATAACGATCCACTTTGGTGATGCAAATTTTAATCGTTTGAAAATGTTCTTTCTCTTATATTACATTTTCACAAGTAACTCTTTTATTTTATTGAAATTGGAGAACTTAAAAAAAAAAATCTGATGATGATGACATAGTGCAACGAAAAGGGTACAAAAAAATAACAATAGCAAACAAACTATCTGAAGTAATTATGTTTTATATAAAATATTTTCACATTCAGAAGTAAAAGTCGGTGACTGAAATTTCGCAAAAAGCACTCACCGCAACGAATAACGTCGTTCTTTTAAGGAATTGCACCTCAAATCGTGCAACATTTCCGTGACGCTTTCCCCCCAGTGACGTGATAAAACAAAACGAGCTATCCTTCTCAATGTCTCCCGTCAGTCCCACCTGGTGCGCGTCCCACACGGGGCAACAGTAGTCCAGGAGAGGACGCACAAGTGTGAAGTAGGCTGTCTGTTTTCTGGAGCAGGTGCATCTTCGAAGCGTTGTGCCAATCTTTGGTTCGCCTTTCCCACAATATTTTCTATGTATTCTCTCCAAGCCTAAATTGTTTGTAATTGTAACTCCTAGGTATTTGGTACAATTTACAACCTTAAGGTTTCACTCATTTTTCGTGTCATTCAAGTTCAGAACTGGATAAATCTTGTGATAATGTTGGCGGGAGTACACTCCTTCAAATTCTGAAGGTAGCAGTGGTAAAATATAGAGAGCGAAGAGTTATTTTGAACTCGTACGAAAACCAGACACAAGTTATTGGGGGTCGAAGGGCATGAAAGGGTTGCAGTTGTTGGGAAGGTAGTAAAAAGGGATTATAGACTTTCCCCAATATTGTTCAATGTGTACATTGAGGAAGCTGTCAATAAATGCAAGAAGAAATTTTGAGAAGGAATTAAAGTTTAGGGAGAAGTAGAAACTTTGTGGTTTGATGATGACATTGTAATTCTGTCAGAAACAGCAAAGGATCTAGGAGAGAAATTAAATGGAATGGACAGCGTCTTGAAAGGAAGGTATAAGGTGAACATAAACAAGAGTGAAGCAAGTGTAATGGACTGTAGTTTCAGAAAATCAGGCGGTGCTGAAGGAATCAGATTAGGTAATGAGACAATGAAAGTAGCAGATCAGTTTTGTTGTTTGAAGCAAAATAACTTCTGATGGCAGAATATGTTAAATGCAGAATGGCTATGGGAAGAAAAGCGTTTCTGAAGTAGCGAAATTTGTTGACATCCAAAATTCGTTTAAATGTTAGGAAGTCCCTTCTGAAAACATTTTTCTGGAGTGTAACGTGGACGATAAGGCGTTCAGACAAAAATATGGTAGAAACCCTTGAAATGTGGTGGTGCAGATGAATGATGACGATATAAAGAGTAGATCACCTAACTAATGAGGAGGTGCTCAACAGAATTGGGTAGAAAAGTTCTAGCATAGACTAAGAGGAGGCATAGGTTAATGGGGAACATTCTGAGACACCATGGAATCGTCATTAAAAGGACGTGTGTGGGATAAAGCACGTACACGGAGACCGAGGGACGAAAACAGCAAGCAGATTCAAAAGGATGTAAGTTGCCGCTCGTATTCTAAGATGAAGAGGCTTGCACAGCATAAGATAGCGTCGACAGCTGCATCAAACCAGTCTGCGGACTAAAGACCACAACAAAAAAGGGGAGTCAAATCAAAAGGTACCAAACGCCTTAACAATCAAACCGGTTGAAGTTTGAATTTGCCGCTTTGGGGTAATGTTGTGCGACATACAGGTACGCGAAGCATTCGCCGTCACCTCCCCTCTAAAGAATATCGAGCTGTCCCTCAGAAGACAAAGTGATGCTCACCGTTATTTTCTACGTCCAAGGTCCGATACTATAGAATTCCTCGAACATGGAAAAGCCATTAACGGTGAAGAGTACTGTGAGAGACTCCATAGCCTACCCAAGTCCATCAAGAGCAAACGGCCTTGGATGTTTATGGAGTGAGCGATTCTGCTCCATGATAACGCGCGTCCACACGTCTCCAGGATCACACAAAGTATACTGACCGAGTTCAAGTGGAAGCAGCCTTTGCATCCGCCCTACAGCCCGGACGTGTCGCCCTGTGACTTCCATCTGTTTGGTCCGCTAAGAAATGTTTCAAAGGAAAGCGTCTCAGTTCAGACGACGGACTGAAGGACACAGTAGAGGACTGGCTCTTGTCACAGCCACAGGAATTCTGGGAACAGAGAATCAAAACACAAAAATAGATGTTTATAATTCGGACTAAACTGCTGCGCTTACAAACTATTTAAAGTAGGCCTAACTTATGCTAAAGACAACACACACACGCCGGCCGCTATATCCGATGGGACTGAGGCGCTCCAGTGACGTTCTGCACGGCCAATAAGGACGGCACAAATATCCATGCCCGAGGGGGGGGGATTCGAACCTCCGACCGTAGTGGCCGTGCAGACCGTGACTGGCGCGCCGTAGTCGCCTCGGCCACCGCGACCAGCTTTTAATTATTCCAGGAATTCCACGTCAGAGTAGGAAAACAAAGCGAGGAGGAGGAATCTTCATTTTAGCCCTGAAAGTCCGAATATTACTACTAAGCTTTTTGAATCCTTATTAAAAATAGATGCGGCAGAATACTGAACACCATTCTGCAGAAGGGTATGAAGCTGCCATCCAAATTCAGATTCTATTTGTGTCTACTATTAACTGAGTGAAAGCTAATAACTCTAGCGAACAGCCAAATATTATCAACAACAAACTACATTTATGAAAATATTAAGTATGAGGACAATGTCAAAATTCCTAGGCTGCTAAACAGGAGTATATATGATGTACGCGAGCTTACAAGACTTATAGTTCGAAATACCCATTTCTGAGCAATAAATACCCTTTTTGAACCAGAGGAGTTACCCAAAATGTAACACCATACGTCATAAAGCGAATGAAAATATGCAAAGTAGACAATTTTTCATGTTGAGGTATTACTGGTTTTAGAAACGGTTCTAATAGTAAATAAAGCAGCAATTAGTTTTTAAACAAGATCCAGAACATGGACTTACCACGACAGCTTACAATCTGAATGCCTAGATATCTGAACTGTTCACTTATACGTCCATTCTGGGTAACTGAAAAGTCACTTTTTTGAATTGTTTATTAGAAACTGTAAAATCTGAGTCTTACGGCAAATTAGCGTCAGTTCCTTTTGTACAAGCAATGCACTTATTTCTTCAGCTGCATTACCTGATACTGCATCAATATTGCAAAGAACATACTACACTACCAAACTAGTGTCATCAGCAAACAGAAATATCTTAGAATTTACTGAATCGCTAGAAGGCGTAGCGTTTATACAAATGAGAAACAACAATGTCCCCAGAACTGGACGCTGCGGTACTCACCCCCTCTCCCCCTGGGAAGTTGCACTGTTAATGGTAAACGCATCAAACTGGTTTCGCAGCTTCCTGATGGGAAAGCGCATAGGGAGAACATGCCAGCCGAAATAACGATGTGCAGTTACACTTTTGAAAGAGTTGATCACTTCAAGTATCTGGGATCGGTCATCACCATTAAAATAATACCTCGTATGAGATTAATTACAAGCGTCAGGACTTATTTCGCATGGTCCAAAACTTGGCAATCGACCCTAAATAATGACAAGTCTGAAGTAATCTGTGAGGGCACAAAATCCGTACAATTTCATTTACACGATAAACCAGTCAAATCTACTGACCGTAAATTCAACTAGACACATAGGAATAACTATTACGAACAACGTAATTTAGAAACAACGCACGGAAAAAATTGTAGGGAAATCGAAATCGAACAAAGGGCCACGTTTCATATTTTCATTGGCAGAATTCTTAGGAGATGCAGCAGTTCTACTAAAGAAATGCCTAAACTGTACTTGTGCGTCCTACGTTACAGTATTGCTGCACATTGTGGGATCCCCACCAAGGGGACTGGCGGAGTATAATAAAGTTCAGCAAAGGGCAACTCGTCTTGTATTGTCGAGAAATAGGGGAGAGGGTGTCACGGATATGATGCTCAAGTTGGAACGGAAATCATTAAATGAAAGACGTTATTCGTTGCGGAGAGATTTATTTGTGGAACATGTTTCACCAACTTTATTTTTCGAATACTACCATATTTTGTTAGCACCCACCTATATAGGGAGACATGATCATCATCATAAAATAATAGAAATCAGATAGAAAACCGAAATACAGAGGTGTTCGTTTTCCTCGATCGCTTTTAGAGAATGGAACTGTGGTGAAATGTCAAAAAAGCGGTTCGCTGAACTCATTGTGATGTGCAGACTTTTTATGTATGTGGAGATGTCCTCCTTCCCCTACCCATCTGTCATGGCAGATATCAGCCAGCCCATATCTAACACTATAATGTACAGTAACTTCTCGGCGTATTACGTTTCTTCTCGTGTACAGGAGGCAGACCTTCTAGTATTGGTGACAGATGTAAGTGACGTCTATGTAGGCAGCACGCTTATGATGTGCCCATATAACCGGACCGTCAACTATAGTTCTATCCCACACATTAAACGGAAGCTGATGTCTAGCCTGGCCTTTAGCATGAGGATAACTATTGGTCCATCCGTGTTGGCTGTAGAAAATAGTTATTCCCCCTCTCCCAAACACTGCCAGCCTTTTAACTAAGGTGATGAGACAAAGAACGTATTGGCAGTTTGTACAACCGGACCGTCAACTATAGTTCTATCCCACACATTAAACGGAAGCTGATGTCTAGCCTGGCCTTTAGCATGAGGATAACTATTGGTCCATCCGTGTTGGCTGTAGAAAATAGTTATTCCCCCTCTCCCAAACACTGCCAGCCTTTTAACTAAGGTGATGAGACAAAGAACGTATTGGCAGTTTGTACAACCATTGGCCAGAAATTTCGAGTGGTGGGTGATCAAAAGGCTAAGGCCCTGCACAAAGTTACAAGTGATATGTCCTCTGTGCGTATGATTGTTAATTCATTGCAGAATAACGATTTTGGCAAATCAAATGTTGAAAAATCTATGGGATTAAAAACTACTTAAACTAACCTAAGAACAACAGCCTCTTGCGCTGCTACCTGGTTCTTTTTCGACAGTATGTAGAACGTGCTGTTCCCGGTTAGGCGCATGAGCAGCACGACTTCTTCCCCGAATAGTCTGCTACGCTGAGGCTCCTATTTCGGCAAAGAAAAGATACACACTAACAAAAGTTGGTTGTCTCGGCTGCATTTGGCCTGGTATCGATATCTGATTCAGTCGCGTAGCCTCCAATAAATTACCATTCAGATTGCTGTACATAACGATAATGTATTCTTTCGTACTGAATATGTTGTTTTGCTTTAACGAAACACTTTCAGTTTAACTCAGTACTTGTAATACATGTAACTGACACGTTGAACACGAATGATGAATCTAAACAATCCTTTCTGGCAACACGTAACCGTCTATAATAAGCTACAATGACTGAAATGAATGCAAGAAAAGTGAAGGCAAGTATGAACTCTTTTTTTTATTTTTAAATTGATTTGGCATTTGACAATGGTTACAAAGGCCAAAATAAGGCTCGCGGGTATGGTCGTGTGGTCTAGAGCACCACGTTACGGACCACACGGCCTTCCGCGTCAGAGGTTCAGGTCCTACATTTAGCCTTGGTTTGCTGTTGTTCTAAGGTTTGTTTAAGTAGTTTGTAAGCCTAGTGAGTGATGACCACAATTGTTTAGTCCCATAGATTTTCCAACATTTGATTTGCCAAAATCATGATTCTGTAATGAATGAACAAGTATTTAAGTTACATATTTAATTAAATAAGATTTTACATTGTAGACGAAAACTTGTTTTCACAAATTACTCGAAAGATTTCCGAATATATGTTTCGGGGAATGTTTATTTTGTTTAGGCGTAAGTAACCTATCGTCACGAGTTATAAAAGTATTTTTGAAATAAAAAGTACTGCCGTGACGCTTATAATTGTTTACATAAAATACGAGCTCACAGGATAGATCTAATAAAATAAAACGTATGAGCGACTGATTGGTTAACATTGATAACAAACAATATCCAATAAGGATGTCCTTGTTGCGCTCTGAATAAGAAAGATCGTAATGCCCAGTCTATCAGAACGAATTATTGTGCGAATGAGCTGTCTGTTTTCTACTGGATGAGGCAAAAGAAAGTGGCCTTCAGAACAGGGTTACGAAGGAACAAATTATAACAAAGGAAATACGGTATTATCCTGACTGATGTTGAAAGGCTTGGCACTTTTGGTTCTTAATCGTCAAGTTGCTCAAGACGGATAGAATGACTGCCATCTCATACTAAAAGTTCTGCTGCAGTTCTATGAAGTCTATTGTGATACCAGACCTGGTGGCTCCCGACACAAAGTAATCGCACACTAACACATCAGGCGATCTGGATGGCCATTTATGGTCACGACTAGTAACTGTCAGGCATGAAGATTGTGGAAATGTGCTCCATGGTTTGGCCATTGTACAATCAGTTGCTCCATCCTGTTGTAAGTACCTTTATGTAGTTCTTTCCCTCCTCAGTTAATGCTGCCACAAATGGTATCCACTCGTCCGGGCCACTTATATTATTAATGGGGACATGACGGAATCAGTCTTTTCGAAGAAAATGAAAGACAGTGTTTGCCAAATGAGACACATAGCCTCAAGTCGTATCTATTCACTGTCCAGAGAAACGCTAAGGTACATTATGCAGTGAACAGTTTTATGTATATCGGTCCTTAATTCATCAAGCATCCCTCAGACTTCTTCAAAGACTTTACCTCATTTGCATCTACATCCACACTTCGCAAGTCGCCTCACGGTGTAAGGCGGAGGGTATTTTGTGTACTTTACTACTGCTGTCGCGTATGGTTCGCGGAAGAAACGATTGCCAGTACGCCTCAGTATGGAGTCTAATCTTTCTAAATTTATCTTCGTGATCGTTTCACAAGATACGTTATAAGTAGCAAGAAGCAATATATTCGTTGACCCCTCGGAACTTTGACAGAAACCTGTACTGTGATACCGAACTTATCTCTTGCAGCGTCTATCTTTGGAGTTTCATAACCATCTCAGTGACGCTTCACGCTTACTAAATGAGACCGTAACGAAGTGTGCTGTTCTCCATTGGGTCTACTGTATGTCTTAAATCCAACATTTCGTTCCCATCTGCAGAGGACTTTTCAGGAGGGATCTTGGCACTTTTGTACGTCCGATGTATGCAATAATAAATCTATAAGACCACGGCATAATAGCCCTGAAAACTTTAGTAATATTGTAGCAGATTGTTTCAGTTTTATGATACAGGATACCGTGAACACATCTGTCGATCCTACAATACTAACGACAAAAAAGAGGGTTGGAACTTAAATAGGGGCAACTGTTTAGTCACAACCGATACAAAAGCGTTACATATTTGCACCTGTTACTGTACTTCTTAGTAGTCACCAGCTTTGTGTAGAACCCGTTGCCAACGATGTGGAGGTTACCAGAGCCTGTTCTGTTGATGGTGCGAATGGAGCGGTCTACTGCCTGTCAAATTTATGGAACAGTTCTGAAGCGCATGCCACGAAGTGGTTCCCTACATCTTCGACATCAAATCAAAGTCACAAGGACGTACTTCGGGAGAGTGTGGTTGATGGTTCGGTGCTTCCCAGGCCCATCGACCGAACAATGCGCCCTCGCATTGTCGTGCAAAATGATGGGTGGGTTGTGAAGAAATAGCTGACTATTCTTTCGCAAAGCTGGTCGCAGGTTATGCTCCAAAAACATTCAGTAATACTGTGCATTGACGGTTTGTTACGAAAACATAGTGACACCGTTACGTTAGACAGCACGCTAACAAGTGACTGTGTTTCCCTCGATAGTGCGTACACCGATGACGTGGGCGAGTACATTTGCTCGGAGGTAAGGTAGGTATGTCAACACGTCTACTTCAGTGACAATAGTAGAGTCCATTGCATAGTGTCTCCACAGCAGTGTTGGCACTATTTAAGTTCCAACTCTCGTACAATTTTCAGAAAATTCTAGAACCAACGAACGTTTCTATTTTCGGTTACAGATCACGGATTACAGAAGACGAAAACCAACTGAGATACGTCAACATGATCCTTCCTTAACGGCAAAATACTGACACTATTCGAACTAGTGATGTTACGGAGGTTCGATTCCGATTCCGAAAGTTCGGAAATTCCGATTCATTTTGCTCCTTCGGTTCAGATAAATTTTAAACGGAAGTTATATCGGAGGATGCGTGATGTAGCGATGATGATATTGATAATACTACATTCGACAAACATGCTGTTTTGGACAGTTTTTTTCCTATTTAAGAATTTACTTAATGAGTACAATAGAGAAAAACGTATTCAAATCAGTGACGATCCTTTGTTATGGTGGAAAGTGAATACAAGATTTCAACCCCTGTACTCTATTGTCCGCCAATATTTGTCGTCTCCACCAAGCTCAGTAGCCAGCGACAACGTTTTAGTGGTGCTGGCCTAATCGATGACCCGCTAAGGAGTAGATTGGAAGGAGAAAAAGCTGCGAACCGTTTGTTCATGAAATATAATTTAGTTCTTTTGGAGTTACTTCATTTGGGTTGATTTATTATTAGTGTTTAAGACTTTTGTTTTCATTTTCAACTCCCAGGTATACAGCATAAACCCACTTGTATTACTTTTTGAACTAATATTCATTATATAACTGATGAATAACGTATGCCATTTTATTTTATTAAACCTACCCTTAACAGTTTAATATAGCTCTTTTCTGCCTCCAATTCCGATTTCGGTACAGATTCCAGTTGCGGTTCCGATAAACCAAATTTAAAAACAACTGCCAGTTGTGGCTTGAGAATGGCAGGGTGTGCTCCTGTCGAAATATCGGCGCTGGTCGACGACGTCACCCGGCAGCACATCCGTAGATTGTTGGAACATTCAGTACGCCTGGAAAAAGTCGAGGTTTCATATTGACACTATTTTTTGAGTAAAGTAGAATCAGTAGGCTTTATCTAGACCTCTGTTGTGATTATTTAGAATTTAAGCCCAGCAAGTGGAGTGTGAATTGCAGCAACTACAATATACTTGGTAGTCAGGAAGTGTTTGAAAAACTAGAAAGGTTGATGCAATTTAGGTTGCGCTCATAATAATTGTTAACAAAAACCATTGCAACATTTTACATTTAATTAGCAAAGCAGATAGTCTCTAGCGCCGTTACAAGCGGCCTGCTAGATGTGGTGTTGCTAGAAGGATTCATCGTTCGGTTACTTGAAACCCAATGAACAAGAATTTGATAGCGGAGAGGGAACCTGAGCCACAGGGTTGGGTTCGATATATGCTATCATCCGATGTCCACTTTTGGTGTAATCGTAGCGTTTCGCGGCTGTTGTCACTGTCAACCTAATGTGACCCTATTGTCAGTTTATAAATTGCTTGTTGTTTCGACCTATGTTGCATGTGACCTTCCTCAGGATGATTTTCTGACTCAGTTTTTGTACTCCTCTCTTCTTACATTTTAACGAAATCAAATGAATAACATGTCTGTCAATATCGTCATCGACAGGCTAGCCGCGGCAGAATAACCGTGCGCACTGAGACGCCCTGCTGCGGAGCGAACTGCCCGTTCGCCGTCGGGGATTCGAGTCCTCCCTCGGGCATGGGCGTTTGTGTTGTTCTTACCATACGTTACTTTAAGCTAGTGTAAGTAGTTTGTAAACCTAGGGACTGATGACCAACGTAGTTCCTTAGATTTACAAACATTAGAACATTTGAGACTGACAGCGTGCTTGAATTTTCACGCACAACAACTTGACGGCCAACATCAATGTTAATTAAATCGTAGACGGTGCACCGTATCTAAATTTGTCTCGCAACAATTATTTCTCAACACAACCAAATTTGGAATACCGTTAGAAGATTTTCAAAACGTTTCTCACCAGTTAATACGCTCTTAGTCAGCAATCTGCATTATAACTACGACTTTATGCGCTTTCATTTTATCATGTACCTTTGCTCCGAAAACATTTTATTAACTAGGCAACGTAATTATTTTAATTAAATGTGAATATAAGGAGTAAATTTATTAGAATGTGGTATCCATGGAAGAAAGTATACTGAAATTACTACATCGCACCGTTTCAAATGAATCTTTCATGTTTCTTCACTTCTCTCTCTCCCTTTGACATGGAATACTTTCACATTTAGCTGCCGAAATCATTGATCACACTCTTTTATTATAACCTCATTTTCTACTTGAGTTTGTTAACGAGGATAGTTTCTTTTCATCGAAAACAATGTAATGAAAATAGTATACAGAGAAGTAGTTAGTGCACCAGTATAGTACAATGTGACTTATTAAGCACCACACGCAATATGAGATTTCATTCGTGTCTGCTTCTATATCCCAACTTCTTTCACAGTTTAATTTCCTTACTTACCCACTCAACTAGGGCAGAAAAGCCAAGACCCTTACAAATTACGTTTACCGTTGGGCCGCACTGATATTATCCGTGAGGACAGAATCCTTTTTCACGAAGAAAGAACACTGCTTATCAGAAAATCCAGCCCTGAGTGCGAAGGCACGTATAAGATTAAATTAGATGAAAGGCGGAAACGCTGCCGCCGTCCCATAGCGCACGAAATGCGTTATTCTAGCCAGCACCACGGATAAACAACGCTGATATGGTTTCTGAAACAAAAATAAAGGATCGCATTACTCTAGACGGTAACGGTCAGGAATTACGTCATGACGAACAGCGTCAGCGCAAGTGATGAAAAGCGTATAGTATCTGTGTACCTACCAGCAGAATTGTGTATGAAATGCAGAAATGAACATAAGGTCGCCTGTACATCCACATCTACATGACTACTTCGCAATTTACAATTAAGTTGTTGGAAGAGAGGTCATCCAACGGACTTCACACTCTCTACTGTTCCACTAACAGCTCCTGTTTTTCTAGGAATTTCGAATATCATCCATCATCATCCATTTCAAATATCATCCATCATCTTACATTGTCGAACGCCTTTTTAGGTTTGAAATACTACCAACGTGTTTTCATTGTTCGTCAGTCTTGCTTCTATTTTCAGGTGCAATGTTAGAATTGCCTATCTGGTTCCTTCAACTTTCCTAAGGCAAAACTGACCGTTATCTAATTCATTTTCTGTTCTTCTCGATATTATTCTCGCCAGTTGTTTGGATGCCTGAGTTGTTAAGCTGAACGTTCCGTTAAACTGTACTTTCTGTCTTAGGAATGACGTGGATCATATTTTGTGAATTTTAGATGGTAGGTCACCAGACTTACTGGTTCTACTTACCAACGTGATTTTAGAAATTCTAATTGAATGCTATCTATGCCTTCTGCCTTATTTGATTTTAAGTCTTCAAGAGTTCCTTTGAAATCTGACTCTGATACCAGATGTACTTCTTATACACAACTCCTATTTATTTTTGTATGGCGTCTGCAGATGTCCCCCTTCAGAGAGGGCTGCAGTGTACTCTTTCCGCCTATCCGCACTATTCTTTGTCTTGATCAGTAGAATTCCTATTACACTCTTAATGATACTGTCCTTGCTTTTAATTTCATCAAAGATTGTTTCGACTTTTCCTCTGATTGCCTGCACTTACTGGATATTTAATTCTTATGTGAGTTGTATTTCACTGAAGACTTTTGTACTTACTTGTTTCGTCCCTTAGCTGAAGTGTTTCTTCTGTTACCCATAGCTTCATGGCACTTACCATCCTCAATCCACTTGCTTATAAGCGTAGGAGGATTTAGCTATATTTGTCATTCTTTTATTAACTACTAATGCGTAGTTTACAATCTGTACTCATGTAACTTATTGCTCCTTGTCTTCGTTCATTACCTTTTTTATGGAGTGATATTTTTCTTTGGCCATTCTTACAGGGATGTATACCTCCTTCAATATCTAATAGCTAATGAAACAATGTTGACAATAATTATCGATTTTTTAATGATCTGATTCAATATTATCGGTACGGCTGCTTTACTGCTTCTGCTTGTTATATTTCCTCACTTTGTTCATTGTTCTCGTTAGATCAATCTCATCACTGTTTTCTGCCCATAATATTTGACAGCGAGTTATTGAAGTTCTTGGTCTTACGCGTATAAACATATAAAACCTTCATCTTGCTTGTTACGTTGTCTCTTTTCTACTGTGTTGCTCATTTCCAGTGTTTGATATAATTATGTCTTACGATTCGGGTTGGACTTCTTACATTATTTTATTTGCATACTTTTCTGTACCTCGCCCATTTACTTCCCCCGTATTCTACTGCAGATCTGTGAGGCAACTTTTTTTGTTTCTCTTTAACTATATTTGCTATATGTGTAGTCCAAATTCTGACACTGTTTCTCCTCTTAAGTTATTCTTATTCCTTACTGCCTTCAGAGCGGGTTAGACCATATGTGTAGCATACTTTGCCATTCTGTATTTATATTCCTCTGCCAATTTATTTAGTAAATAATAAACTTCTTATACTGTCGTTACAAGGAGGTTGACTTTAAACTCGTCTTTTTCTAATACGGTGGGAATTTTAAAAGTATCCGACATTATGTCGTTACTTATGTGTACTTTTACATCTTTTAGTAAGCCTCCGATCTTCACTCTGTCGTATTTACTAGATGTTGTGTAGTACCTTGCAATCGATGTGAATTTACGATAATACTCTCTTCTAAATAAACTATTAGTAATGTTCAAATCGTCATATGTTGCACGGTGAGGTAATTCGTGTACATTGTAGTTTATTTCCTGCTCTCCAAATGTTGATATATGCATCTAAAATTACCTACACTTGCAAATATTAAGATCGGCTCACATAATCAACAGTTTTTGTTTGGATCAACATATTTGATTAAATAAGGGCATCTGGACACGAACGTGTACACCTTCCAATCAAGTAAGAGTTTGAAATATTCAACACCTTCTGTAATTTCGACGATGTAGTGCTATGCTTTTTTTTTTTTTCTTTTACAAGTTATTCACGTCATACGAATTTGGATATAAAACATATTCCTGAAGGAAACTACGTATTTTTATGAGATAAAGCAAATGCTGACGACCTAGATTAGTAACCATATATAGTATGTGATTAAAAGTATACGGATTTCAAAGTTCGTGGCGCCCTCCATCTGTAATTCAATATGGTATTGCCCCAACTAATCCTTGATTACAGCTTCCACGCTCGCAGGCATACGTTCAGTCCGGCGCTGAAAAGTTTCTAAGTGAATGGCAGTCCATTCTTCACGGAGAAGTATCGATGAAGGTGGGTGAGGACTGGCACGAAGTCGGCGTTTCAAAATATCCCAAAGGTTACTGAAAGATGCAGTCGTAGCCCCCGTATTGCTCTTCAACATTCGGAATCGAAAAAGTGCTTTAAAACATCATTTTAGGCATGTGCTAATAGTGCCACGCAAAACAACAAGGGATGCAAGCAAGCCCCCGCCATGGAAAATACGACCACACCACAACACCACCGCCTCTGAATTTTACTGCTGGCACTCCACACGCTGGCAGATGACGTTCACCGGGCATTTGCCATACCCACAGCCTGTCTTCTGATCGCCACCTTGTATTCCGTGATTCGTCACTTCACAAAACGTTTTCGGACTGTTCAGTCGTCCAGTATTTACACTGCTTACACCAAGCGAGGCCTCGTTTGGCATTGATCTGCGTGATGTGTGGCTAATAGGCAGCTCGTCAACGATGAAATTCAAGTTTTTTCACATGCCTCGTAAATGTCATAATACTTGAAGTGGATCCCGATGCAATTTGGAATTCTTGTGTGATGGTCTGCAATGATGCCTGCATATTACACTGGACCTATATATGTTTAGGTGTGTGGAATACTCGCCGACAGACTTCTGACACAGTGTCACCCAATCAACTGACCTCGTTGGAAGTCGGAGCGCGACGTTCTGCTCTCTCACGATGTCACATGGCTACTGAGGTCGCTGATATGGAATGGCAGCACAATGCACATGACATGGAAAAAGTATGTTTTTGGGAGTGTCCGGATACTTTTGATCTCATGGCGTATGTTGCATTTATTTCAATGTGCCGCTAAGTACATCAAACATACTGTACTGAAAAAAAAATTAAACGACTCAAACAAAATCCTCTTGCTTTGAAACATCATCTTCTTTGGCGCACAAAGGCACTCTCGCTGTTGGACCTAGTTAATCATACATCTCAGATGTAATAATTCCGCCTGCAATTATCACCTAAGTGGAGGTTTCCACGTTGCCGGTAAACCCTTTCGACCCTGTGCGGAAAACAAACCACTGGAGATAAAAGAAACGAAAACAGTTCTGCACTCATTTCTACCGAGTTATATTAACAGTAGGTCTCTGCAGGAATTAAATAAGACTTTTGCGCTTTAACGTGTGATGACGGAATTTGTTTTTCGGGGCGTTATGCCGTGTAAAATCCGCGTCGGCCGCAGTCGGCGGAATCGCGTTTATGATCGGTAATTACGCGTACGCAAAACGCCGCAGAACAGAGTCGCTTCGATTTTTAGTCTCAGCCACACTGGTTATTACATGCACCATTAAGACTTATAATAATGCAAGCAGTAAACGCACGCTGGGAATATCCCAAAGACGCGGCCCGCGAGGGGAGAAGTTTTTTGCTCGTTGCCCGATTTTTAACACTTAGGAAACTGGTCTGCGAGTTTTCTGTCCCGGTGCGTGGCGTGTGTGAGAACCGTCTACGTGGAACTACGATTTTTCTTCGTCTCGGTTCTGCGCGCAAAAGACCTCGCCGCCTCGCGTTCCCCCCACCCCTCCCACAATTATTCTCCCTTTCCCTCCCTGTTCTCCTCATCTCCTTCCCCGGTCCCTTTTGCGCCATCTCTCTCCATCACACACGCGTATCTAACACACGCATAGCCCTCCGTCCCGACGACATTCCCGGAGAAAATAGTGTCCTCCGAGAACGCAGGCAGACGGATGTCAACAGGGGCATCAATTAATTCCTGTCGTGACGACTAACAGCGTCGCGGCGAGGGGGCACAAAAAATTACCCGCCTTTCCAACGCTAGCTAGCTGCTTATTGCCGCGACGATATTTTCGTTCGCGATGTCTCTTTCTCCGCACGCCGAGAAATCCCCTCGCCGTCGAATGCAAAACGTTCATGCCCTGGGAGGATAAAGCATTTCTTACAATAAACTTTAATCAAGCGCGCATAAGAATGTACTAATTCTCAAAGTCTTCCGTATTTATTAACTGCCCCTAGTCACGCTCGTAAACAGGGGGTAGAGGCTGGGAAAGCTGGTGCCATTGTTTCGCTCCGCTTCGAGAAGTGCCTGGACGGGAAGCGAGCGAGCGTCGCTCATTTGTTAGGCGTTCTTGCGGCGGGCTGGACTCCACTGGAGAACTCCAGCAGCGACTGGAATCATTCCTGTCTCGCGCGCTTTCTACCAGCCCTCCGGTGGTTTCATGTTCTGATGTCACGCGTAGCTGTGCAGAGGGATAGCCACAAATTTCTTTGCTGCGACTTCATATCCACTCCTCGAGTGAGTCTCCGTCGATGCTCTTCAACAGGTTTTTTTTTTTTTTTTTTTTTTTTTTCAATTAACAAAATTGGGCAACATTTGCCTTACTACTTACAAGGAAAGTACTTGGGCTCGAACAAACATATCTGTGTGAACGTTTGGTTACATGCCCACTACGTACCCCTAACCGTGCTGGTGGGTGTCATTTTTCTACAAAAGTCTGCAGTCATGCTCTAGATACCGCTGTAAATGTAATTCTAGACGCTATACGCATTGCAGAAATTATATATGTTGAAACATCTTATATAATAATCATCGTACATGTTTTCTAATGTGTTGTCATCAAAAGTCGTAATGATATTTGCGACTTTAAAATCGGGAGGCGGTTGGTATTCACCGTCACTGCTTCCATTGCCTCTTCACGTACTTGCCGTAGCAATGGGTTGTTCGCATTATCGTCCCTATCATCATCGTCGTTAAGAGTTAGTGTTATAAAATCGTTTCTAATATATGCTAGTATTTCTGCACTATAATAGAAACCAGAAAACAGGGGAATGATTCATCTCCTACACCAATATCATCTTCACGAGGAAGGGTTCTTCGCAAACACAACCAATCGCAACACTTGATTACCAGTCGTCGACCCATCTGACGCTTCACTGCACAAGTAACGTCACAAAACGCAACTTCAGAGGCACACTGCACCATCCCTACTGGTCCCGACTCAGGTACCGGTAGGTCAGCGTGTTATGCGGCATGGCATGGCATGCCTCTAACTGACGACTGCAGAGTTTTGCAGGCACGAGAGTAGCACTGGTGCAATAAGGGACCTTTAGACTATCTCTCACACTATTCTGGTGTATTTGTGTTTGTTCGAGCCCAAGTACTTTCCTTGTTAGTATCTTCGAAAAAGATACGGAAAGGCGATCCTACCGTTATAGCTTCCGACGATTCGGAGAAAGCTTTTGATGAAGATCAAAACACACTTTAAAATTCTGAATAAAGCAAGAGTGAAATACGACGGTTGGAACTAAAATAGCGCCAGCACTTATGTGGAGACACTATGCAATGGGAATCTACTATTGTCGCTGACAGCACACTTTTTTTATATACCTATCTTACCTCCGAGCCAAAGGACTCGCCCGATCCACGTCACCGGCGTGCCCACGATCGAAGAAACACAGTCACTTGTAAGCGACCGATCTAACGTAACTGTGTCACTGTTTTCGAAACAGGAACAGCGGAGTTGGATCTAGGTTGAATCTGCCAGCACGATAGTGTCATCAAGGTCTTCAAGAGGCGTGCGGGGAACAGGGAAACGTTGGATAAAAGCCTGCAACGAATGCCGGCAAACTGTGGCAGACATGAGTCGGGCAGGTCGTCCTAGCGTCTCTGACGAAGAAGTGCATACTGTTGCCGCGTTAGTGGACGGTGATCTGCGCCAGACGATTCGTGAGCTCGCCCACGAAACCGGATTGGCGCATACGACTGTGTTTCGCATCCTGAAGGAACGTCTGGCCATGCAAAAAAAATGCATTACTGTTCGTTTTCGGAGCATCACCTGCGAACAGCTTCGCGAAAGAAGCGGCAATACTTTCAACGCAAACTACCCATTATTCTGCAGACAATGCGCGAGCTTTTACAGCACAAGCTGTGGCTGATCATTCCGGTCGATGGGACGGGGTTGTATTGCACCATGCACGATACTCTCAGTACATAAGTAGCTGTGCCTTTGATTTGTTTCCGAAGGTGAAGGAAGTACCCACTACGATCGGGGGTTCGAATCCCTCCTCGGGCATGGATATTTGTGCCGCCCTTAGTATTAGCTAGTTCATAAGTAGTTTGTTAGTTTAGGGACTGATGACCCCATAGTTAAGTCCCATAAGCTTTACAAACATTTAAACATTTATAGGAACTACTTCTTGTCATTCGCTTCGGAATTGTTCCAGAGATTCGACAGACAGTAGACCGTTCCATTCGCACCATCAACATAACAGGCTCGGCTAACTGTATACTTCACCTTTGACATCGCTAGCAACGGGTTCTACACAACACTGGTGACTGCTTTGAAGCACAGTGACAGGTGCAAACATGTAACGCTTTTGAATCGGTTGTGAATATTGCCAGTATTTATGTTCAACCCTCGTCTATACGACTTGTTCAGCAATTACGATAGTCGATGTACATGAGAGAGCGACAATGGTCGTGAAGGTAGTATGACAGGGTTGTAGCATTGCACCATTGTTATTCAGTTTTTAAATTGACTAAGCTCATGACATATCCGAAAGAGCAGACACCACAGCAATCAATATATGCATATATGATTCTGGCGTACAGTTCATCTATTTCATAGCATATACAGTAATAAACTTTGTGAAATGGCAAATATAAGAGGGCATGGACGATTCGGGCGCTACTGCCGTAGTGTGTGACTTGTGGGAAATTGAGACAAAAAAAAAGTTCAAATGTTTGTTAAGCTTATGGGACTTAACTACGGGGTCATCAGTCCCTAAACTTACAAACTACTTATGAACTACTTACAAACTAGGACGGCACAAATATCCATGCCCGAGGGGGGATTCGAACCCCCGACCGTAGTGGCCGTGCAGACCGTGACTGGAGCGCCTCAGTCCCTTCGGCCACCGCGGCCGGCAAATTGAGACAGACGGGAAGCGATCGCAGACAGGCATGTGGTTTAGGCGACCGTCGGCCCGAAGTGGATGACCCCTGTTCGAATCCCTGCCCGGGTCACAATTTGGCTTGTTACCGTTGAATAATTTCAATTCCCTCAGGCAGCTAAAGCCATTCCTTTCCTTCCTCTTCTTAACAAAAAAGTTGATATCTCAGGGTGTTACAAAAAGGTACGGCCAAAGTTTCAGGAAACATTCCTCACACACAAAGAAAGAAAATATGTTAGGTGGACATGTGCCCGGAAACGTTTAATTTCCATGTTAGAACTCATTTTATTACTTCTCTTCAAATCACATTAATCATGGAATGGCAACACACAGCAACAGAACGTACCAGCGTGACTTCACACACTTTGTTACAGGAAATGTTCAAAATGTACTACGTTAGCGAGGATACATGCATCCACCCTCCGTCGCATGGAATACCTGATGCGTTGATGCAGCCCTGGAGAATAGCGTATTGTATCACAGCCGTCCACAATACGAGCACGAAGAGTCTTTACATTTGGTACCGGGGAAGAGCTTTCAAATGCCCCCATAAATGAAAGTCAAGAGGGTTGAGGTCAGGAGAGTGTGGAGGTCATGGAATTGGTCCGCCTCTACCAATCAATCGGTCACCGAATCTGTTGTTGAGTAGTGTACGAAAACGTGTTTTTCCTTTTGAAACTTATTAAAATATGTCGCAATACTTTACTAAATTACATGCTGCACTGCAACTGTGATGAATAACTAAAATGAAATCACCCCTTCAGATATCAATCTTTAAGATCTACAAAAATCCAATATTTTCTCCGAGTTGATTTTTGAAATCGGAGGGTAAGTTTCAAGGCGGCGTGAACAAAGTCTCTCAGCACAGTTCACTCTTTAGCTCTCCAAACATCATGACTAACTGGGGTATCGTGATAGCTGATGAAGATTTTCGAAAACGGAAATAGAACGTTTCTAGATAAATGTCTACGGTGTATATTATAAAAATTACAGCAAACTGCTACTGTTAGTGATTTACGTATTTCCGACCAAAGATGGAAAACGGTTAAAACTCGGGTTTTCAAATTTTATGCAAAAGTGTAATGACCTTCAACCTCTCTGGATCTGGAGAGGATGTCCGGGAAGAAGGGATGAATATTACAGCCGTATAGAACACGCAAAACATCGGTGGTAGGCAATGAAAACAATTTCGCTCAATTTTATAGTAGAAGAAAATACAGTTGCTTAAAAAATTAAGTTAGTGGTACGGCTATAATTGCTAGGTGTGTAACTATTCAGTAGAAACCTGCTTATTGACATAATTGAGAAATCACTACACTTTCCAATCTCTCTTTGATAATGTAGTTTCAAGGTTTTCACTGTGATATTCTGAATTGAAATGAACGAAGCGAGGTCTATACACTGATACAGAAAGTGAGATTTGTTTATTTGAATTGTGGTTTAACTACTACTTTGTTCAATAAGTGTAATAATTAGAACAATTTTCTCCCTGTTTTATTTTATTTTATATATTTTAATTTTAATCTATTTTTATTTTTTATTTTTACTTGAAACACAAGACAGAAAAAAAATTTGGTTTGCCATGAATTATCAACACAGTGACATAGGATCAACGTTTTTAATGGCCAGTGAAGACAATTAACAAGAAAATTAAGAAATTATTTATGTATGGATTGAGACAGAAGAAAAATCTTATTGTTATAATAGTAAATTCCAATTTATAAGTTCATTGTTCATACCTGCAAGTTCAATACACTTGCAATTAAATTTAAGCATCGTATTGTGAAGGTTGGACCAACACATGACACATTGTAGTAAGAGATTAGCTTGCCATTTAACTTCAAATGCTTTTGTTGCGAAGTGAAGAATTATCATAAATGAAAGATGGTCCTTTGGCTAGTGCAGATGTGCATACTTTACTGCTGTGCTCTTCAGTGGAGAACTGTAGAGAGCAGGTACTGCAAATGAGATGCCGATATTTGACATTGTTCACTATATTTCAATTTGTATTGCAATCCGCGTGAGGGTTAATACTTCAAGCACCGAATGTCAGTCACTGTAGAGTCCCCAGTTTGTAATCCAGGCCTAGTAAATTCAGTACAGGGTTTTACAATTTCTGGAATTCAATAAGATTTCCTGATATGAAACTTTTCACTATGCAGCGGAGTGTGCGCTGATATGAAACTTCCTGGAAGATTAAAATTGATGAGTAAAATCGTTTGGTTTATTTATGTAAAGCTAAAAATAATATGTAGCAAAACGCTTTATTTCGTAAATCCTTTCAACTTATGTACGGTATTTGTGTTTGCTAATGTACCTGATGTAACGTCCTTAATACTTTTTCAGTGTAGTTTGTTTGATGTACTTAGCGGCACATTGAAATAATTGTAACATACACTATGAGACCAAAAGTATCCGTACACATCTAAAAACATACTTTTTTCATATTAGGTGCATTGTTTTGCCACCTAATGACAGATACTCCAGATCAGTGACTCATGTAATATTACTATGTAATGCGGCATGTCACATAAATAATAAAAATAAAGAAATGTATGGTCTTGGTATTTCACAACAAAGGGTTTGGGTGTTTCCCTTGTTGTGGCACAAATTTCAGCATGCCCATCAGGAATGTATATCTGCCTCTTCCTCAGTTGTTCCCCGATTATAGCATGTGTAAAGTCATATTCCATTTGAATGTGACCTTTTTCCACAACATCCGCAGTTATAGTTAAGTCCTTCTGTTTTTCCAAATGAGCCAACGTATTAATAAATAGTGAGTTGCGATTCTGATACGTGCATCCATCGCTATAAAATGTAATTTCGGAATCATCTTGTAAATTCGGTTCAATAAAATACACTACTATGTTCGCTAACTCCGAAGCACTCATATCTCCTTCATACTCATTTCACAGAAAGAAGTAAACATCATTTGTTTGCAGGTCATGGATAGTAAAGTAGTGAACTTTCAGTTTACTTTTGTTGTATAAAACAGACGCCTGTAATCTCGGAGAAAACAAGAATGTCTGCAGGCTCATAGTGAACACCCGAACAGTCTATGATTTATCAATGCCTTTGGCGTCTCTTGCCCTATTTTTTCTGGCTATATGCAAAGAATATTCATATGCCGGAAAGTTTTCTGTGTGATATGAACAAAATAACGCATTTTTTTGTGAAAGAAAACTGAAATTCAGTTTAGAAAATTCCTCACAAAACTGATAAAGTGGCAGCAGTAAACCCAATGTCGTTGTTTTGACACATTGGTTCCAGGAATAATTTTTTGGAAAAACTGCAAGTGATGGGATTCAAGTTTTGGTAATTGCTTTAGTAACTGAGATACTGAATTCCTTGCCCCGGGAAATTTCTTTGAGAAGTTATTCTCTTTCGGCATCTCTCTTTTCTTTTCCTTCTAACCCTATTCCTGGAATTCAATTCTCCTAGTCAAAATGTATTCAGACAGTCGTTTACCTTCAATTGAAAATATGAACTCTACGTGTTTGAACGATGTGAATTCTGTCAGGTTTTTTCGACGGTTAACAGGGAACGTGTCATGTTACATCGAACAAATGTTTTTCTGTCGCTCCATAACATTTTCGTTCAGAAATGATCCTGTATAGGCTGCCTCTGCTGTTCTGAAATCATATGGTATTGCTACTGAGGGCACGATTGCTTGCCGTCGGAGGTTGGTGTCCTCCCTCGGTCTCGTGTGAGTCAGTGAGTGAGTGTGTGTGTGTGTGTGTGTGTGTGTGTGTGTGTGTGTGTGTGTGTGCGTGTGTGTGGTGTGTTTTTTGTCCTTAGGGACCGAAAACTACATTAGCACCTTATTAGAATACAGCTGCTAAATCCGGTATTGCTCTGATATATTTGCATTTTTCCACTCTTATATTTCATGAATTTATGAAAATAGATTACAAATTATGAAACCTTAAAAGAAAAAAATCTGCATAATATACATAATTTCATCATTTTGTTGGAATTGTCATCGAGAAAAAGTGTCGTAAAGATTTTAAATTATGTTTAAATTTTATTGCAAGTCGCTTAGTGCTCTCATTTTCAAATATTTGACGAAGAAAACAACGCTATCACGTGTCGTAAGAAGGGGCAGTTTTCATTGTTTATGACGTGATATCGTATGAACTGTGTATCGCAGGTAGTTTTCACCACCATATCAAATGATTCCTGACCGTAAATAATATTTGTACCAAATTTCGTTGAAATCGATCAATTAGATTAGAAACAGATATAGAGTATTATCGCATTATGCGGCCATTTTTTCAGGAAAGTCACTGTTTATGACGTCATATTTCTTGACGTATGTGTCGTTGGTGGTTCTTACTCCGACAGCTAGTGTTGACGGCACAAATATCCATGCCCAAGGGAGGATTCGAACCCCTGACCGTGACTGGAGCGCCTCAGTCACCTCGGCCACCGTGGCCGGCCTAGTTTAGGAGGATATGTGGAACATACATACACACACAGCAAATTTGGCTCACCTGTAGACGGGGATACCGCCCGTCAGTTTTGACCCGTGACGTCATCGCAGCGCGGTACTTTTGAGATGGGTGCGTGTTTGTAGAAGGCCTGAGTATTATGTGGTGGTTAAGTTTGTTTACAAACAAAACAGATTAATATTTTGTGTTTAAAAAAGTGATCTGTAGCTTCTCTCAGATGGATAGGTGTAGGTTAACCGAGAGATTATCCTTTCGTATGTGGGCGCCGAAGGTGCCAATTTTTGGGGTAAGACCTGTGATCGATAATACATTCTGTTATCTATAATAACTACAGATTATTTGTATCTACAATACAGAAGTATTAAGATATCCCGTATACTGGTTTTCCGACATCTTGATGACGTCATGGGTCAAAGCAGACGGGTAGTATTCCAGTCTACAGTTACGCGCAAATTTCATGACGTATAGATAGATGGGCCACAGCCAGTCAGGATTTGCGAATTCGACTTTGTTATGCATTCGCACTAAAGGTATCACTGGCCGCCCGCTCCCTAATGACTCTGCATCTGTACCTCCGCCAGTCTGTGTGGACGCGTCCCACACAGCAGTAAGTTACACCTCGCAAGGAGCCGCAGGCAGCCGCCGGCTCGCCCAGCGTCGCGGCCGCGGCTGGCGCGCCCAGTCGCCTCACGTCCGTCTTGCGCGCCGCGCCGCGCCTTGCCGTGTGTATTGGCTACGTGTTGCCAAGTTTGCCCATCACGCCGGCATGGCGCGCCCGCGACGCCCAAAACCGATACGCCGCTGGGCCGGGCGTCGCCGCGGCCGACACGTGCCGGAGAACTCGCCGCTGGCCGGTCGCGCGGTCGCCAGCAACTTGGCGAGGAGTAAGGCTGCCCATTTCGCGGGGAAGAGGCTGCATTGAAGCTATATCCCTGCTGTCTGAACGACTCTGTAAAGTATAACGACCTACGCCGCGGGACACGTCACGTATCAAACACACTTAAAACGAACCGCCAGTAAATGGCCGTGTGGTTTTGAACGTCACGTTGCGGATCGCGCGGCTTTCCGCGTCGGAGTTTCGAGTCCTCCCTCGGCTAAAGTTGTGCGTGTTATCCTACGTATAAGTTAATTTAAGCAGTTTGTAAGCCTATGGACTGATAACCATTTTAGTTTGTACCCCTTAGAATGTGTTGTGGCGTAAAGTCAGCGCCACACGCCAGACGTAAGAGAACGATCGTGGAGAAGGCAGCGATCGACCGAAAGCCAATAGCAAGCAGGCGCCGCGCTTCCTGGAAGGAGTAACCGAAGATGCGCGCCCTCTACAAGCGGCTATATCTAGGCCGACATACGTCTGAACAGCCCGTCAGTTACTATTCGGGAATTCGACAGTTACTAGTGAGAGCAGAGCAGTTACTATTCAGACCTCAGACAGTGACCAGTGAGGTAGGAAGATTGATCTAGAGAGTACTGTCAGAACGCGGCTACGAACTTAGCAGTAACTAGGTCACAGCGCAGCTTGTATCATCGGACGACGCCACGAGCGCAAGAAGAGAGATCAGTATCAGAAAATTCAGTCAATAAAACTTGTATTATTAATCTGAATAGTTGTTAAAGATTACATCAATTCCTGCAACAGTCCCTTTTCGAATCCCCCCTCGGGCATGGATATTTGTGCCGTCTTTAGTCTTAGTTAGTTCATAAGTAGTTTGTAAGTTTAGGGACTGATGACCCCGTAGTTAAGTCCCATAAGCTGTACAAACATTTGAACATTTTTAGTCCCTTTTCTAAGTACTAGACCGGGACGAATAAACAACAAAAGGCGACGAGGTCACAACAGAATGTTAAACATTTGAACTTAAAACGAATTGGACCCACAAGGAACATTTGTAAATTCTCTCAACGATACCGAAATAATATTAATTACGATTAAACAATTTTTTTTCTTTGTTCGCTTTTTTATGGCCGGATGGGTGGGTTGGCAGCAGTCCACTATGGTTCCCTTCAGCCAGAAAGTCACAATGTAGTTAACAAGAAAAAAAATTATAGACACTGGCGTATAAAATACAACGAAAGAGGAAACGTTAAAAGACACACATTGACCCGTGGCGACGCCGTATCGCGGAGCGCTATCCTAACGATTTTAGTTTTGATTTCTCCCGTCGGCGGCGCGTCCGATTGCGCCTCGCGCTTGTCTACCGGCGACTATCTTCCCTGGCCGCGAGAGGGCCTGATCGGCGAGTGCTGTCAATGTTTAGCGAGTGGTGTGCCACTTGCCGGGCGAGCGATGTCGCCTAGTGTGTTCCATGTGACGACGGCGGCCTCATGTGCACTTCATCCTGGGACCTACCTGGTTCTCCGGAGTCTATCCAGGCACCCTGGCACTCGTGTACAACTATTATTGGATTCTGAAGTAGTTGCTTCGTTTGGCCATGTATAATTATTTGTGTTACTTGGCGTCGTTCCCTCCTGGTTCGCCATGTACTTGCCTTTTCGTCTATGTCTTGGGTTAGGGTGGTTAGCTGAGCCCCAGCGATTTTCCACGCCTATTTCCTTGTGAATACACGTGCTTTCATGATCAAGTAGAACAGTCAGAGCGGCTGATTTTTTTCTGGTAAAATTTAACCGTCAGGGAGACAGCCGTAATCATAGTGTGTTTTTCTTCTATGGGCAAATTATGCAAACACTTTGTCGTATTTTTGGGCTATGTTGTGGGACCTTTCGGGTTAAAGCTATAGCGAACTCTTTCCCTTTTCTTTTTTCCTCTGTGGCTACTCGCCGGTCTCTTTCTTAGAAAGACATTGCTGCTTTGAGTTTGCTGCAATGAGAATTGATCAGTGTTTACCTTTGATGTTCATTTTACTATTCTTAAATTTTACTTTTTTTTACCTAACTGTATTGGTAAAGGCCTGTTGTAAAGGATTGTTTTGCTAATTCAGTTGCGCCCTTCAGGCAAGTTGAAGCCTTTTATTAACTTTCAATGATCCTCGCTCTCTGTAATTGGTTTAAAATATTACGTTGGGAAAGTTGGTGTTTATTTTGTCATTAGTGTTTCCTGTTTGCTTTTAACAAACATTACGTACTTGAAATACCGAATGTAAGGTAACCCAAACAAAACCTTCCTAATTCCACATTGGTCTATCCTTACGCGTGTACTCCTTATATTAGTTCAACAGGAAAATCAGTAACCCTCTTGTAATTGAGACCTTCTCACACATATTCACTAGTAAACTGCCACAGTGCCTAACAACACACCGAAGTTAGACTTATAACAGAGACGAGATCGGAGACACTGATAACAGGACACGTGAACACACTGTTCTGCTTTTCCGACGGTTGGTAAATTCTTAAAATCACACGAAGATAGCACAACACTTACTCTACACTAGATGGAGCACTTTTAAAAATGTGTTACTGAAACCCCGCAGGGTCTGGGGGAGGGGCAGGAAGGGGAGGGGAGAGGGAGGGGGGAGGCAGGAGAGAGTAAGAACTCTTGGGAATGGGAAAAGGAAAGTATAGCGAAGCGAGGGAGGAAGAAGAGGGCAGCGGGAGAGAAGAGGCGCTCATATTCGTGGAAGGATTAAAGTTGATAGGAAAGATAGATGTTGGGCATATGGCGTCATCCGGGAGAGAAAGCTGACGTAAGTCACACTCAGAGAGGATGTGGAGTGAGGGAGGGAGGGATGAATCACTTGGTAAGGGCGCGGCAGACGCCCAGGATTAAATAGGAAGTCGGAAAGGAGAGGTTGTGCACATCTTTCAGAAAGCAGAGGAATTGGATGGTCCAGGAATTGGAGGAGGTGTCGGAAAGAAATGTGGTCATAAAAGATCCACATGGGGGAGAGGATCTGGAGGGATTGCTAGTTGGCAGGGCGAGCGAAGACCCAAGTGGGGTGTTAACAACCTAAGATGGAGCGCATGACTTAACGATAGGTATAGAGGATGGTGGATGGTTGAATCCACCTGTCCGTCCGAAAAGGAGCTTAAGTAGATTAAGGTGTGAGAGGAGTTTTGGGCGGACCATTGAAGGTGGGGTTTTCAAAAAAGGGAGCGACCATGATGAGGCTTTGGTTTTGGTTTGAGGGAGGGAGGGGACGGTCATGGAGACTAAGGTAAAGGTCTCAATAACAGTGGGAATGGATGGAGTGACCTATGATGATTGCCTGGGATTTGGTAGGGTTGATAGTGCAGAGTCATTGGTTATAACAGATGGAGAATTCGGAGAGGTGAGAATGGACCAGATGTTGGGGGGAGTTGGGGGAGGGAGTAAGGGCTAAGAAGGTGGTGCCATCAGCATCCTGTAGTAGGTGGACAGGTGGCCGGGATTGTCGCACATCTGTCGAATAAATTAGATAGAGGAGGGGAGAAAGTAAGGAGCCTGTGACACCATGACAGAGGGGTAGAACAAATTGGAGTTGAAATTGCTGATAGTAACATGGATGGGTGGTGAGTATGTGTTTTCCTTATAAAGATGGCTATAAGAATTTTGATGAAATCTTCAAACTAGCCCAGTGAGTGATCAATTTTGGTAGCGATCGGCTCAAGATATTTATTGACATATATGTTAAGGTTTACGTTTATCACTTGGAACAACAGTAGCCCTCTAGCGGAGAAAGAGCTAACCTCCATTATTTTGTAGCTATAGTGCTGCCGATTGGAGACACCTATCTTTCCTTGATGAATGCTGTCGTCTGTAGTTTCCACCCCACTTGGGTTCCCACTCATCCCTCCTGGTCATTGAATTCCATGCCCCACGCTCCGCTTACCGTATATGTCTCCCTCCCCCCCCTCCAAAACAGATTCTTAATGACCTTATTCCTTTTCCCCACCTTTAAAGTTCCTTGGGCTTATCTGGATACTTTACTTCACAAGAAAAACAGAGTCCGTTAACTCATGGGTTTCTCCACTCCTATTGAATCCCGAGCCTAAACCTCCATACTCTCCACATCCTGTGTGAGGGTAAATGTCGCCACCCCCCTCCAGATGACTGTCCTGATATCTATCCCTCCTACCAGTAATCCTTCCCTCTTCCCCATAAATGACGTGCCCTCTCACTCCTACTACCCCCTCGACCCTCGGCTGTTCCCCGCTTAGCTTCCCCTTCACGTCCTCTCCTGTGCAGTCCTTATGCTCTCTTCCTCGCCCCCGCCCCCTCCTCCTTCCCCCCCCCCCCCCCCACCTGTGCCTCCAATCCTTCGCGTTTTCCTGTGACCTGCCCACAACTTGCAGTTTTAATCGTGTTCTACTTCTTGTGTTCTGTGTCATGCGGTGCTATTTCTGATTTCACAGTTCAAAACTATTGAACAGGCAGAACAAATGTTGTGTCCATGTATTTTAAACAGTGTGTCCGCTTGTATCACCGTCAAGTTTTTAAAGCCTCTCATCAGTGTATTTTAGCCACATTGACATCGTTTTAATCTGAATGTGTAGTATACTTTTAATTCCTTTTTTTTATTCTCCAAATTACTTCGTGATAACATTTAAATTCGCCATTTTTATCATTACATGTTTTATCGCCTTGTATATTATGATAAACTGTCGGCTGCAGAGCGGTGCAGAGGCCGCTAACACAGTTGGTTTGGATTAGTAATGAATACGACAGTTGTTGTTGTTGTTTCCAACTAAGAGACGAAATCCAAGAATCCAGTTTAGTATCCCTACTTTTGGATACCATGCTCCGATGTAGGGACCTGAAGATGGAATAGTGAAATGCCGAAACTGGTTTTAATAGAATAAATATTTCATTATACTTACGGCTGTTGGTACCTCAGTTCCTTCAGACCCAGAACATGGTGGCGCTGCGTGCAGTTGGTCGAAACGTGTGTAGACTGCTATCAATTGGTTGGTTCGTTGGATACCTCGAAGAGAACGACCTATTAACCAATAGTCAGCACGAATTCAGAAAGTATCGCTCTTGCGAAACACAGCTTGCTCTTTATTCACATGAAGTGTTAAGTGCCATCGACAAGGGATCTCAAATCGATTCCATATTTCTGGATTTCCGGAAGGCTTTTGATACTGTACCCCACAAGCAGCTTCTAATGAAATTGCGTGCTTATGGAATATCTCCCCAATTGTGCGATTGGATTCACGATTTCCTATCAGAAAGGACACAGTTCGTTGTAATTGACGGTAAGTCATCGAGTAAAACAGAAGTGATATCTGGCGTTTCACAGGGAAGCGTTATAGGTCCCCTACTCTTCCTCGTGTTTATAAACGATTTAGGAGATAATCTGAATAGCTCCCTTAGACTGTTCGCGGATGATGCTGTCGTTTATCGGTCAGTGAAGTCAACAGAGGATCAAAAGCAACTGCAAAGCGATTTAGACAAAATTTATACTTGGTGCGAAAATTGGCAATTGACACTAAATAAAGAAAAGTGTGAAGTAATACACATGACCACTAAAAGAAATCCGCTGAACTTCAATTACGCAATAAATCAGTCAAACCTTAAGGTCGTAAATTCTACCAAATACCTAGGAGTTACAATTACGAACAACTTTGACTGGAGAGAACACACAGAAAATATTGTGGGGAAGGCGAACCAAAGGTTACGTTTCATTGGCAGAACGCTTAGAAGATGCACCAGCTCCACCAAAGAGACTGCCTACATCACACTTGTGCGTCCTCTCCTGGAGTACTGTTGCCCCTTGTGGGACCCTCACCAGGTGGGACTGACGGAAGATATTGAGAAGGTTCAGAGAAGGGCAGCTCGTTTTGTTTTATCACGTTACGGGGGGGGGGGGGGGAAGCGTCACGGAAATGTTGCACGAATTGGGGTGGAAATCATTAAAAGAAAGACGTTATTCATTGCGGCGTGATCTGTTTGCGAAGTTTCAATCACCGACTTTTAGTTCTGAATGTGAAAATATTTTGCTAGCACCCACCTACTTAGGGAGACATGACCATCCCAATGAAATAAGAGAAATCAGATCGAAAACGGAACGATTTAGGTGTTCTTTCTTCCCGCGCGCTATTAGAGAATGGAACGGTAGAGAAAAGTTATGAAAGTGGTTAATGAACCCTCTGCCAGGCACTTAACTGTGATTTGCAGAGTATCTATGTAGATGTAGATGTAGATATCATGATGGTCGTACGATAAATCGGCCCATCGTGCACTTTGCGCTGGCCTGCTCGCTGGTGCAGGACTCTCTGTGAACACCTGCAGCGCTGGGCTGCCGCCTACGCAGGCGTGACTTGTGCCTAGTGCCGGTCGGTGGCGTCCGCCTCGGCCTGCAGTGTGCCTGTTCCACGGTCATGCGGAGCAGCAGCAGGCGTGCGGCGCGCAAAAACAGGCGACGCCCCCGCTTCCTGCCTGGCCGGCTGTGAACCTGCCGAGGACACGCACCGCTGCTGCCTGCCCGCCGTGATTCGCGCTCTTCCGTGGCGGACCGCAAACAGAGCGCTGTCGTTTGTGTAAACTGCAACACCAAGAACAGGACGTGTAGACAAGTGAGTCAGCATACCCTGCATCACACTAATTACGCGCGCGACAGCAGAAAGAATTTTTTTTTTTCGTGGCAATTATTGTGCATTTGATATTGGCCGCCACTGCTTTCTCTGCAATACTAATCTCTTCTTAAAATTTCACTGACACCCGATTTTTATCAAGAGGAGAAAAATCAACACTGGTAAAAAATTGCACATACTGCTTCTTGAGATCATAGGCAGCAAGTGGCAGGAAGGCCCATTTGCTGCTGGCGAGCGCAAACCATGCATTACCCAATCGACGATCCGCAGTGTGATCTCTCTTCACCTGGTAGTGATAAGTTGAAAATAAATTCTCGCTCCGTTATTCGAAAGCTGTACTGACTAATATCAGCCACTGTGCTCTCCGTAATACATAATGCCTATGACCTCAAGAAGTTCTGCCAAGTCTGGTCCACTTCAGTTAGCATAGACAAGTATGCTCAAGCACTGAAGGCCTAAAGGACTCCAGAAAGCTCAGTACGTCATAAATAGTGCCTCGGTGCTACTAGTTATGGCTGGCTGACCTTATCACCGAACAAGAACTATCAGTACCAATTCAAATCACAGAGTACACTCTGAAATTTGTACAAGTTACTAAGTCCAAGAATCGGCTAAAGAAGCAAATCTCCACTTCCGTACTCAAGCAGAGCACGAAGCGAAGTGACTACTAACACACCATCTGCAGCACAGAAATCCAATCAGATTCTAGCTTCCTAGCAACGACCAGTGGAATTTCACAAACGCCTGGTTGATTTCTCAAATCTGAAGCTCTACCCAGCAGCCAATCAGAGATGGTTACCCTTTCCCTTAACTCTTATTGGCGCGATTCTCGCGCTTTTCGTAACCGTCCACTGGACCTGCTCCCAGCCTGGGCTGTGTAGCATTTTTTCGGTTAGCAAAAGTCACCTTGATCTCGGTCCGCGACCAGCTTCCTAGAGCTGTCGTTTTCTAGGTAACACGATTTGGACGCTCATCCCTCGAGACAGCAGAGGGTACGTCCCATTGTGGAGTTATCTTTTATAAAAATCAGCGTGATCGGCTGTTTAGGGGCTCACACAATACTCGCCTTCCACAATTTTGAGAGCTCGGCGGACATTTTTACAACCCCTCGGCCCAAGGCCTATACTGTAGCTTCGTGAGTACCCAACCCTCGGACCCCTGGGGCGGCGAGCCATCGGGTGACGAAAGCCGGTCGGCCCCACTCTGAAATTCCACACGCTGGGCCTTCCCCCTTCACAGAAACAACCAAGCAGCTCCCTGTTCTCACATAAGACAGCCCTGCTCCAATATTCCTCAACAGCAACAGCAAATTAGGCGTAATGAACCAATTACATGATTCAATTTCGTAGGCTCCCACGGCCGGTGTCATTTTGAATACAACAATTCTGAGTATTAGGCCGCGTCATTTTTTTTAAACACTTAGGGTAAAATGAATTGCCGACGTTTCGACCACTGTGGAGTGATCCTCTTCAGGGCGGTTAACTGTTGGATGTACACATATACTGTGAATTTTCCGGTTATCTATGATTGGCTGGCAGTAGCGTATCAGCAGGCTCTTACGTTTGCTACCCAGTATATAAGGCTGTACATTCAGCAGCATCCAACAGCTAACCGCCCTGAAGAGGATCTCTGCTCAGTGGTCGAAACGTCGGCAATTCATTGCGAAGTGTTTTTTTTTTTTTTTTTTTTTTTTTTTTTTTTTTTTTTTTTTTTTTTAAATGACGCGGCTAATACCCAGAATTGTTGTATCCATAATTACATGATTATTCTTACATCGAACTAATCATTAAAGATGAAAGATGGACTGCTACATCTCAACATCTCAATGGAGTTTCCACTAAGTATTAATGTGGAATGAGGTCACGATCTTCATCAGTGAGTAAACGACGATGATGAACCTAAAAGAGGAGTTGTCTGGACCCCACGAACCCCTTCCTTATATACGTCTATTCTCGCGCGACCAAAGAACATCGCTTACAGTCATTCAACATCCCCGACGTTTGATCTGAATTACTCTGCCTACTTTCCAACGAGTATGTGGATCTGTAACGGGGACGGCCGTAGCGCACTCGTGGTCCTGGGAAAAATACAATCTATTTATTAGTTACTTGTGGTTGAATGGCTCCTCTGCCCGTGGCTCGGGCAGGCGTTGCGAGGTTGCGAGTGGCAGGCGGTAGCGCCAGCTGAGGCGCCAGGCCGGCCGGCAGACGCAGATCGGATTCCGCTGAGCTGACGGCGGAGCTCCCCCTATCGCACCGCACGACACGCCGTAGGAGACTCGCGCCGCTTTCAGCTATTCGCCCCGGGGGCGCCGAACCAACACCACCTAGAAGACAAGGCCTTAAAACAGGCCGTGCCTACGTCACACTTAAGAGGCAGCAGCCGCCACCTCACTGGCTGGCCGCTGGGGCATGCCCACCGCCGCGCAGCGGCCGGCCAGTCAGATGGCGGCCGCGGCCTCTAAGTGTGACGTAGGCACGGCCTTGTCTTCTAGGTGGTGTTGTCCGAAACCGTCCAGATGTAGGCTGACGGCGTCTCGCTGCCTACAGGCGTCGTGGTGTCTGCCGGCGCCCTCTGAGGGAACCCCGCCTCCAGTCCAGCCTGCGTGATGACGTCGTAGGAGTTGCGGCCTGCCACAGCCGCGTCGCTGAAGGCCCTCACTTCGACGCCCGCTGTTGATGGCGATCTGCCCTGTTAGGTCATGGCGGTGACATCCGGCGAAGAGACGTTCCGGTCAATGCATTCTGCGTCTCCCCGAAAGCCCACTGCCCAGTGCAGCGTCCACTTGCGTACACCAAACTCCGAGGCTCTGCATACCGTCGGTCAATGGTCTCTGGACCGCGTCATCCCAGTTTCCAGGTTACTGTCATCAGCAGACTTGTTTCAACGCCTTCTTCTGCCGCCTTCTGCTACTAGAACATGTACTCGCGAAAACCACAATATAACTTCACTTGGTAACTGATAAAATTAACAAATACCTCCATGCGTCTACAGATCATTCAGGATGTCCTGTTACTTTTTTTAAGTGACGAGCGTAACATCGATTGACAGGCCTCAGCGATCGGCGGCCTGTCAGGCTACAGGGGCGTCGTCTCGTGGGTGGGACGGGCGTGTGCGGGAGGCAGGAAACGAGACGAGCAGCTGCGGAAAAGGGGCGAGCGGCGGTGACAGACAGCCAGACAACGCCCCGCGCCGAGCCGCGCCTCACGATCGCCGTCACGATCGCGATCACGGAATGGAAGGCGGGGAGCGGCGGGCACAGTTAAAACACCTGCGACTTATTGGCTAAAGAGGGGCCTGTCGGCGCGCGTCGATAGCCCAAACAAATGGCCGCGCGGCACGAACGCCTCGGCCGGAAGGCGCTGCCGGAAACCCGCGCCTCGCCGCCACGGCCACAACTTCTGCCGGGGAATGCCACGGCGCGCCGGTGATGGCCGCGAGGCGTGGCATGGCGCAGCGCCGAAATACTGGGCGCGCCGCGCCGCCACGACGAGTTTAGCGGAGGACTCAGGCCGATGTAAGCTACGTCATAACTAGTGGACTGCCACGAGGTGTAGTCTCACGAGGGGAACACCAGGTATGGTACCAACGGATTTTGATGGGTCGCAGGTATGTTCTGAGGGAATTCCTCCAGACCATCAACATAAAAGGATTTATTCCAATGGGCCTTGATTTCTAAGAAAATCGAGATCAAATTCGCAGCAAATTACCATGCGTAACGTGTCTACTTATACATGGGGATTACCGAGCGCCGGCCGCGGTGGCCGAGGGGACTGAGGCGCTTCAGTCACGGTCTGCTCGGCCACTACGGTCGGGGGTACGAATCCTCCCTCGGGCATGAATATTTGTGCCGTCCTAGTTCGTAAGTAGTTCATAAGTAGTTTGTAAGTTTAGGGACTGATGACCCCGTAGTTAAGTCCCATAAGATTTACAAACATTTGAACATTTGAATTTGATTACCGAGCAGCGAGACAGCGTGGTGTAGTCGGCAAGGTGCTAGGCACACATGCGGGAGACCCGTGTTCGATATGTTGCGTCAGCATGGTTTTTAAAATTGTAATTGTTACTTTTTTATATTAATTTTTTTTAAATTAAGCAAATATAAAGATATAAAGAAAGAAAAACAAAAACAATGAAAATTCAAACGTTTAAAAAAATAACCCAGAAAATTAAAAAAAATATCTTTCCCCTTCGGATCATTTATTTTTCACTTTTTTCATTTCTCTTCTTTTATTGTGCATATTTATATGCTTTCATACCCACTCCTATGTTACAGCTTGACTAAACATGGTAATAGCACGAACGACACCCTACGAATGACTAACCGATTTTTCTTGTATTTTGAAGAATATTTTACTTTACAAAATTCTCGCAAAAGCAAACCAAATGAGAACTGTAAATAGAAGGGAAAAATGAATAAATAAATAAAAACCGCCGAAGAACGCGAAATTTGGAGAGCGAAAGCAGGGGCTGTGAGTGGAGGTTGGAGACCCCCCCCACCCCAAAAAAAAAAAGAACAAAGTAATCAAGAATACATAATAAGAAGAAAAAACAAAAAAATAATAAACAAAATAATAATAAAAAACCGACTGCCCGCTGCGGTGGCCGAGGGGACTCCGTCGCGTCAGTTACAGTTGCACGGCCACTACGGTCGGGGGTTCGAATCCCCCCTCGGGCATGAATATTTGTGCCGTCCTTAGTAGCTAGTTCATAATTAGTTTGTAAGTTTACGGACTGATGAACCCGTAGTTAAGTCCCATAAGCTATACAAACATTTGAAAATTTGATCTGATTTTGACTAACCGACTGGTCGTAGCATAATAGTCCACTGGGACGCGGCACGTGGGTACACACGTCATAGGAGCAGATAAAAACAGCACGGTGAGGAACTGTAAACATAGGTATTAAATGTCAGCTTAATCTTCTGAAGTATTCAGTATATTGTCAACATAGTCACCCGGGTTTACGGCCCCTTCCACCGATACTCGCCGTTAAGTACACACTTGGCAGAACAACACGGCACGTTCAGACACCGCCCTGCGAACCTTGTCAATCATTACACCCCACTGGAACTGAACACAGCGTTAATAAACAGCAATCATTCACACTTCCCGAGACACCGACCAAGTCTCGCCGTCGGCATCAGGACGTAGTCCAGAGTAACGACACCGGGGCCCCAGTCTTCCGCCTTCCACCGCCGTTCTCTCCGCACTCCCCTCGCGGCCGCTCCCGCTGGTGACGTCCGCCGTCCACAGAGGGCGACAGCTGAGTCCTCCAGCGCGCGCAGAAGGTAGCGCGCGGCTATTCAAAGGCGCCGCAACATGTGACGATCTTACGGTCGGCAGAACTGCCATAGTACTTAGAGCGGTTCCTGTTGCAGTTCCTTCGTGATGGTCTGGATAGATGCCTGCCTATTACACTGGACGACCCTCTTCAACTATCGGCGATCTCTGTCAGTCAACAGACGAGTTCGGCCTGTACGCTCTGGTGCTGCACTTGTCCCTTCACTATCACATCACCGACAGTGGACCTAGGCATTTATTAGAGTGCGGAAATAATGTTCAAATGTTTGTTAAGCTTAAGGGATAACTGCGGGGTCATCAGTCCCTAAATTTACAAACTACTTATGAATTACCTTATGCTAAAGACGACACAAACATGCATGCCCGAGGGGGGATTCGAATCCCCGATCGTAGCGTCCGTGCAGACTGTGACTAGTACGCCGCAGACCGCTCGGCCACTGTGGCCGGCAGAGAGCGGAAATGTCGCGTACACACTTCTGACAAGTGACACCCAATCACATTACTACAAACAAATTCCTAGATTTTCGCGTAGCGCTCCAATCTGCTCTCACGATGTCTAAATGACTACCGTGCTTGCTGATATGGAGTACGTGGCAGTATGTGGCAGCAGAATGGTACTACTATTAAAAACGTATGTTTCTGGGAGTTTACACATACTTTGATCACATAGTGTACACTGTGCAGCGTGCAGCATTATGACAGCTGAGGATTAACAAGCGTTGCGTTGGCTGCCTCAGTGAATTAAACTGCCAACAAAGCGTCTTGATCCGCTTAGTCCCTAATATTATGCATGTGGCCCCTCTAACTGACATTGTTCGTAAATGCAATTGTTAGGTAGCTCACTGAATTGACTGTTTGAGATATGTGCGACATATAGTGAATCGAAGTTTAGGGGATTTAAGGTCTAAAAAGACTTAATAAATGCAATAAAGACAGTACAACACAGTTGTACTGCTATAAGCACTCTACGCGTCAGAAACAACCACAGAAACAGAAAAAAATAGAACGTACCAATCCGAGAAAATTCTTTGGATCAGTACACAGAGTTGGTAGATGGATGAAAAAAAAAAAACACAATTATACGAATAGACTAACAGACATGATCAGAAAACTTCTGCTAACATTCTATGAACGTATACATAGAATGAACAGCATCAAACTGACAAAGAAGATTTTTGATATAGTAGAAAACTTAGTCCAAAAAAAACACTAGTTTCAAGAGATAGAAGAATACTTGAAACATGCAGGAATCACTAGGAAAATGATTATGAAACGGACATCAAGAAACAAAATTATGAGCTTCAAATTTCAAGTAAAAGAAAGGTTGGAAACAGGCAAACGTCGACAGAGTAAAGGAAATAGGAGCACAATCAAAGAATGAAGTGGTTTCGGGAAGAGAAAAAGAAGAAGGAAAAAAGAAAGAAGAAATAGTCATGTAAATTCAAATTTAAACGTAGCCTTAAGAGTAAAATGGGCAATAACGAAGAAATAATGAAATAAAACAAAAAGTCATCACATCAGAAACAAAATGCTGTGACTGTCATACGAGGGGAATAATAGAGAGCCGAAAATTTTCTGAAAACGAATTTCTATATAAAGTCACTAATCTCTTTTATTGTCGATACCAGATTCTTGGGCAAGGTCCTCTGCTGACTTCCACATCTGAAGACATCTTTGAGGGCTTTGCAGACTCTATTAGACACTCTTTCACATTTATGTCAGCTCAGCACGCCGGACTGTTTATGCGTATCTACGTATCGGTCCCTTCGTGACGTCATGAGGCCGCTGCCTATGATTGCGGAATTGCGCCGACACATGTCACTTGTGGTGAAGAGTTGGTACTATTTATTTTATATACCAGTATGGTCCACAATTCACCTGTAAGCCCTCCTTCGTTTCTAATGATCTTTTATTTATTTCTTTTATTTCTTTTCTTTATTTTTATTTTATTTTCTTTTTTTTTATTTATTTTTTTGCCTTATAATTTGGTCTTGCTAGAAACATCGCGCAGAGAATCGACTTGATGGTTTCCAAGTTTATTTAGTGCATGTTCTGCTACCACTGATTTATCCGTCTTCAATAGGGGGAGAAAATTGCTTTTGTTTTCCTTTAGATGGTTATTGATTTTGGTATTTGCACAGAAGTCATCTAAATTCTGAAACACGAAAGCAATTTTAATAGAAGGGAAGAAGGACTTGAATTAGGCAAATTATGAGCTTTAGTGATAAATAAAATAAATAGTACCATCTCTTCACCACAAGATTCATAACAGTTGGTTTACGTTATAGGAGGCGATCTATTTATATTATTGTAAAATGATATGAAATAGCCAAGATCGCTTATCATCAGTTTTTATTAATGACGACCGGTTTCACTGATCTATGTCAGCATCATCAAGTCAAATAAAATATTTTAGAAGGCCATAATCTGTTAAAAGGATAAACGGATATTTAAAACATGCAAGTCATTATAATAAAACGAGAAGATACAGATTAACAGATTATGACCTTCTAAAATATTTTATTTGACCTGATGATGCTGACATAGATCAGTGAAACCGGTCGTCATTAATAAAAACTGATGATAAGCGATCTTGGCTATTTCATATCTTTTTACAATAAGATTCATAACAAATCTAATCACGATTCCGCAAACATAGGCAGCGATCTCATGACGTCGGAAACCGACCTTTGCCTCGATACTCATAAACACTACGACCTTCTTAGCTGTGTGAATCAGTGTAAACAAAGGCTCCAAAAATGCTCCAGCAGCTGAAGACGGAACTTCAGTCAGACTATCATGCCTTGAACGACAGTCTTATTGTCAGGAATATAATATAGGCAATAATTCAGTAACGAAAGCATTCATTCAGTAAGTATTACCTTTCTCGAAAGACATTAAAAACTGCCCAATTTAACAATATTACCTGCTACATTTTCGCAGGTTCCATTGTAGTTTACGAGAACTGGGTTGCTGTTTGGCGTGTTGATGTTGGTAGCGACCCGATGAACGACGGGAGGTGAAGTCAGACAATCAGAAGTGACATTCAGGTAACCAATAAGGAATGGCTATAGAATTTACGCTTTGAATGTCACTGGTTCTACAACTTTATTGTAAATTTGAGACATTATCGAAGAAAAATGATACTTTTCACTTTCGTCGGAGAAGAAATCTCTGGAGAAGAATAAGAATAGTACATATAGTACATCGAGTACCTGTCACTATATGGCTGTAACAGTTTGATTTAATTGCGTAGCATTTGCCTTGGCAACGAACAGAAGTTACTATTAAATACGAAGGGCTTTTGAAAAGTCCATTCAAAATTAAAAACTACTTATTTGTTGGCGGAAAACCATTTTTATTTTTCGACACTTATACACTTCGTCCATCGCTGTGTAATTTGTTGATCCCTTCCGAATAATAGGAATTGTCCAAGACTGCAAAATAGCTATTAGTTTCCTCAACCACCCCCTAATTTGAAAGAAATCTTCGTTCCGACAGCCAATTCTTCATACTGGGAAACAAATAGTAGTCCAAGGGAGCCACGTCTGGAGAATATGGTGGCGTGAAACGGGTTGGGATCCTATTTCCAATAATTTGGCTTCCACGACTGCTGAAGTGTGTGCTAGTGCTTTGTCGTGATGGAAAGGAGTTCTTTGTGGGCCAATCGCCAGCGTTTTTCTTGCAGCTCGGTTTTCAAACGGTCCAGTAACGATGAATAATATGCACTTGTAATAGTTTTACCCTGTCCCAGAAAGTCGACGAGGATTATCCCTTGCGAATCCCGAAAGACCGTTGCCATAACCGTTCTGGCCGAAGAACCGGTTTTCGCCTTTTTAGTGCAAATTCTCCCTTGGTAACCCATTGTTTAGATTGTTCTTTGGTCGCAGAAGTATATTAATGTATCCCTGTTTCGTCCACAGTGGCGAAACGATGCTTAAAGTCCTGTGGATTCTTCCTGAACAGCTGCAAACCTTCCTAGCAAGACTTCATACGATTCCGTTTTTGGTCAAGCGTGAGCAATCGCGGCACCCATCTTGCGGATAGCTTTCTCACGTCCAAATGTTAATGCAAAATATTATGTACCCATTCATCCGAGTAGACCACTTCGGGAGTCGTAACCTTCACAGGGCGTCCAGAACGTTCAGTATCACTTGTAACCGTATGGCCATTCCGAAAATTTTGAAACCACTTATAAACTGATCTAATCGAAGGTTTAGAGTCACCATAATGTTTATCAACCATATCTTTAGTCTCCTTAGGCGTTTTGCCTTTAATAAAGAAATGTTTAATCACCAAGCGAAACTCTTTTTCGTCCATTCTTTCACAATCACTAGACTTCGTTGATTCACACGAATGTCAAACACAAATAAATGGAACAATATGGCTGAAACTTGGTGTGCGTTCTTTCCAAAGATACTACTAACTAAACATAACCTCTATACGCGACTCTGGTGCTGTTTTTCGGATTTTACACGGACTTTTCAAACGCCCCTCGTAAACGCGGCGAGTTTAGAATACGTAAAAGAAACTGTCACATCCAACTAGTGTCTGGTTCTTGGTGTACCTCTCCGAATTACTATCTGGTAGCAATTTATATTCCCAAAGATATGCAATAAACGCATCACGCAGAAAATCACTACAGAAGAAATTTAAGAAAAGTGCACCGAGAATCTTGGGTGTAACAGTTTGTTATAAATACGAAGTTTTGGTTGAAAGTCTCTTTTAATTGTTTTCCATATAAATATTTGGTAAATTGAGAATTTTTTCGACAACTGCTGCTGTTCTCAAGATGGACAATCGATCTGTTGAAATTTTTCGCGAAAAACGGGAGAACAGGCTTCGAGTCCCGGTCAGGCACAAATTTTCATGTGTTGCAGATCGAGTGTCCATCTTGAGTTGTCGGAAAAATTCTCAGTTTGTGAAATATTTGTATGGAAATATTTACCACTGCTGAGGACCACCACCAACGTCTATTCCTTTGGAACAGGTAGTTAATAAGAAATTTCTATTATTCGACAGCGAACATAAAATATTGTCATTAAATGCGACCAATTACATTACGGAAAACAAACTGTTACACCAGAGAAGCCTACGGGTTTCACCGCTTGATCTAAGGCGTTACGCTGCGGGCTGCGCGGCAACTCGCGGTGGAGGTTCGAATCCTCCCTCGGCCATGGATGTGTGTATTGTCCTTGATGTAAGTTTAAGTAGCTTGTAAGTCTATGGACTGGTGCCCATAGCAGTTTGGTTCAAAAGGCTTACGAACATTTGAATATTTGAACTATTTGTAATAACTGGTTTTCGATGTACTTTCCCAATTCGATATCGTGTTCCCTCTCTTTATTGGGAGCCTTCTCCTCCCGTCATTCAACAACCAACTTCAACACGTCGAGCAGCAGTCCAGTTCAGGTAAACTACATTTTAATCTTTTTATGAGTTGCTTCGAAAGCTGACTCTAGTAAGGTCCATATCGTGATATAACGGTTGCCTACAGCATGTTTGAGACCACCAGTTAATTCGGTTCGCTTGGAATAACGTCGACCGCCTATGCTAAAATGCAGGCGATAGCAATGTTTTCCAGCGGCTGTATTTTTGTTGCAGCTGCGGGCACGCTGGTCTGTGGAGCTGCTTGCAGAATGTCTCATGAGGGACAGCAGTCGACGACGACACGCAGGAGGAATCTGCGACGACTGTCGCCCGTCACAAGTGAGAACAACACGGGCAGCCGTCCGCCCGGCGCCGGAAAAAGAGGCCAACTTGTGGACAGAGATGTGGGCCGCTTTGCAACTTGCTGCCATGGAAACGCCACCTGCTGCCCTGGCTGCAGGTGAATCTCCCGGAAGCTTCCCGCGTCCCCTTCACGACGGCAGCCCCGCGCCATCTAAAGAGTTACTCGCTGTCTCTGCGGACATTGTATAATAGGAACGCTTCTCACGAGGGACTTCCCTATAGCACCCTCCCCAGATTTAGTGGAAGGATGACGCAATGGAGAGCTCGTCAAAACTAATCACACATCAAGCATGAAAACAGGAGGAAAGTGTACGAAACTATGATTAAAAATAAAGCTAAATAAAAACCCATCGCTGTGAAAGTAGCCTGTTATTAAAATAAGCAAGATCTTGGACAGTTGAGATCTGCAAATGTAAATTAAAACGCTCACTGCTGCTCTAAAGTACTTTATGAGTGGCCATAGTACATGTGCAACGGGAAATTTATCTAACTGCTCACTCCTCAAGGGAGCAGCTAACGTTTTAACAAACACAAAATCAAAGTTAAAAAATAAATGAATAGATAATTAAACATGGGATGGGGAGCATGAAATCATAAAGCACAGGTTTGATACTTTAAAATCATAACCTATTCAGTAAAATAAACAAGCAAATAAATTTGGGGAGACCAAATTAAGCACACGCCTTGTACGAAAGTGAATTAAATCATAAAATTACTTCCCATAGTAAAGTTGTTTCTGCCCTTTATGAATATGGAGATAACGTGGAAGGAAATTTCTAAACACACAATGGGTGGCTGAAACCCCATTCATTCATTCACAGACATTTACATATTGCATGGTGGTGCATTACTCTCTGGGAACTCTTGAATGCAGTGGTGAAACGAAACGTCGGCGGCGTCTTGATGAGATGGCACGTGTCTTAATCACTAATTTTAAGTACACTGAGCACTAAACTAACTCATGTTTGGGGAGGAAGCAGCTCACTGTTCATAAGTACTACATGTTGTGCAACCATGCCGAATTTCATGGCATTTAAAAACAGAAATTAATTTAGAATAAGTGAGTAAAGCACACGCGAAAATTAGTATAGAAGAAATCTAGTATTAACAAAAGCATGGCTGAAGGCCGAAGTAACGACCATTATGAAAGCACGTCATACAAGACAGGAAAGACGGAAACAAACAAGAAAATCTAAGAAATATTTAGCATACTCGCGGATACAGACGCGACGTGAAAACGTTGGTTAAAAACACACTAAATATACACAAAGGCAGAAGGCCACACACGTGTATTCTAACTTGAGCAAAACAGGACACATGATCATCACTGGAATGAAAATGCAAATAATAAATTTACACTGAATTTACTCGAGTTCTGTAAATTAAGAAACACTTCGCCTTGCATAGCGAAAGAATTGCTCAAGAGGATTATTACTGAAATATCAAGACTGCTCGATCACAAAGAAGGCAAAATGCTAACAGCATGCCTTCCCCTCAGCATGATTCGGCAGAGTACTTACTTCCACAGTCGTCAAAGCCAGAATCAAGAGTGTAGCTCTAAGGCCACGGAAAAACCACCTCCTGCCGTACACCGGATGTAGAGCACGCTAAAAGCGATGCAGAGTGCGTTCAGAGACTAGTGCTTACCAACCCTTGCTACCAGGCCAAGATAATTCTCTCTAGAACCGTTCCCAGAGAGGTCTCCTGTCACCTCTTTCGTCCAAGATTAGGTTGGTACAACACTAAAGAACACGGCCACCTCGCCACCTTGCCAAGTAAGCTTGTCTCAGGCCACCCAGAAGACGCTAGTACAGACGAAAAACGAAGCCATGCGTTCTTAACTACCGAAAAACGAGGCCTAAAGCGAGAGGCGGCGACTGTAAGCCATTGCGCGGCAGTCAATATTAAGAGCACACATTCACATTCACATGAACACACAAGTTCCATCACACGGGTGGAAATATATATAAATGTGGGGCAAACATATATAAACATGGGGCATTGATCATTAATAAAATGAATAAAATAATTAACACACAAATAGATAACATTAACAGTGCAGAAACACTTTAGGTTAAAGAATAAATAAAAATGGAAACGACCACACAATCAGTGGACGTGTTTCAACTGCAACGTATTATATGCCACGTTAAGGAAACATTTGTAACAAACCTGTTGCGGTTCTGTGGTCATGATGTTCTAATTCCATTGCTGAATAAAATTTAGGAGGATTGGTACATAAATAGTGGCAACTATTTATTCACAGCCGATGCAAAAGCGTTACCTAGTTACATGTTTGCGCCTGTTAGTATCCTTCAAACTAGTCACCACCGTTCTGTAGAACCCGTTGCCAGCAATGTTGAAGGCGTAGAATGAGTATACCATTAACAGGGCCTGTTCTGCTGATGGTGCGAATGGAGCGGTATTAAAGTGAATGACGCGAAGTGGTTCTTTCGTTTTTGGAATCAAATCAAAGACACAAGGACTTCAGTCCAGGGAGTATGGTGGATAGTACTGTACTTCCCAAGAGTAGCCACAGCTTGCGCTGTATGCGCCCACGCATTGTCGTGTATAATAATGGGTGGATTTCGCAGAAAGTATCACCGCTTATTTCGCCAAGTTGGTGATCCTTCCATTGCATAGTGTCTACACAGCAGTGTTGCCACTAAGTTCTACCGCTCGTATATTTCGTTTTTATCACCACATTATGAACTGTCCTTCATGTCATTGACGTTTCTGTTCCATTTTTGAAGCCGTGGCACGTTTCATACTATACATTAGTTACAGAATATGAGTCATATGGTAAGAACATATTACTGTCATAAGTAAATGTGATGAATAGTGAGTGCAGGCGAAATGCCGTATACACCGCTCACCTATCAAAACAACAAATACGTAGGTGGGAACTATGTCACAATAAGGGCTCATGGCCTTGTAAGGTCAAGTACCAATGAGAATATTTGAACTCACTAAAAAAAACTTGAAGCAACTGGTCCGATGCAAGGTGTCCGCGTAGTAGCATTGGAACAAACGTCTAAGGACATGTCAGTTGACTGCAGTGCACGACGGAGTTAGGATTCCTGCTGACGTCAGTGAACGGACAGTTCATAATTTTGTGAAAGAAAGAAATATTTTGAGATGGGTAAGGCTAGGACGAGCTACTTTCAGAGACGCAGTTCACGAACCACAAGACGACCATGATCTCGCTATAGGTTTTTCTATAGGTTGTTCTACTTGAGATGGTCACTGTTTTTTCTTTTATAGTGTCTTCTAACGATCTAAGAGCATCACCAGCCATGAGTAAATACTCGGCAAAGGTCGAATTATGCACATTGTATTCTGTCTTCCCAAGCAGATGTTGCAGACATTACTTTCAAAATTATACATTTTATTTAGTGACATGGAGTCAGCCACATTTCGCCACTTCATTTTATTTAACAACTATTTTAATGCGAGCTAAATGTAAGTACATTCTAATCTAATGCTGTAATTAGAAATTTTATGTATGTCACTATTTTCCATATGACTGGCCTGTTAATTATATTTTGTTAGCAAATTCTTCTGAAGACGGCAAAATTACTTTTGCCGTACCCGGGTCAAGTGTTATGTTTATAAACCATATTCTTACAACTGTTTGGATGGATTTTGTTTACTTTTGGATCGTGTTACACCGTTGCTGAACTGCAGCCATGCTCAAGATATATTGAAATATTTTATTTACAAATTCGCCCTTGCTGTAAAGGGACAGATTACGACACTTGATTTGACTGAAACATATCAATTTTTTCCATAACATGTGTACATCTCTGTATATAAAAATGTTGTGTTGGTTTGTGTGTGTTTGAAAATCTCGAAGTTCTTCACTGATTGAGTTCCAAATTTGTCACAACGTTGCAATGTAACACAGGAAAGATTTTAGACACCTAGTTTTTAATATATTACTCATAACATATATATGGCACTTTTGCGATTTTTTGCCACAACGTTTCCACATTGTAAAATTTATATAAATTCATATGTGATGTATAGTTAAGTAATTGGTATGTAAAAACATCCGTGTAATCCAGTAGTACGTTGTATCAATATGTCAAAGTATTCGGTCAAGAACTTTCGGAGGTATGAGATTTTGAACATAAGACTAAACATCGTTGTAGGCTAGATATCTGAGATATAGGAATGGTAGGCAATGATGAAGAAGGGAGGGGAGATACACACGTACTTTTTTAATTGTAACAAAGACGCGAAATACCAATTTTTATTGTTCACGCTGCAAAACTAGCTTAATAACAATAATGTTTCATCACCTAATGTTCAAATATTTGTAGAATCTATGGGACTTATCTACGGGGTCATCAGTCCCTAAACTTACAAACTACTTATGAACTAGCTAATCCTAATGACGGCACAAATATCCATGCCCGAGTGGGGATTCGAACCCCCGACCGTAGTGGCCGTGCAGACCGTGACTGGAGTGCCTCAGTCCCCTCGGCCACCGCGGCCGGCTTCATCACCTAATTCACCTCCTTAAAGGCTGATTTTCAGAGAGAGCTGAAAAACGCCTTTTTAAAATTCCAACCAAGAAACTGTATACCAATTTATGTACGTCTAGCATCAAAACTGACTGGATAACAGCGTATTTTCAAAAAACGTTTCATCCCCTATTGCGCCCCCTTAGAGACGGAATATCGAAAAATCGCTTCTGAAACTTCGCCAACAGTGTAAGATGAACACCCGCAGCAAATTTTAAGTTTTTATCCTCAGTGGTTTTGGCTGGGCGCTAATGAGTTATTCATTTAATGTCAGTCAGTCAAACACTCAGAACATTGCCTTTTATTTATAGATATTAGGCCTTGCAAGCTGATGTGATCTCTTTCCAAGATGGAGTAGGCAGTGTTCCCTGTTATATACTATTATCAAGCGGAGCGCAGCGGAGTCGGTTACTAACTTGGACGACTGGGAGGACGATCCAGCGGCTCAACGAAATAATGTACGATGATTATATGGACTATCCGTGCGTTAAACAATAGCCCCCCCCCCATAGTGCAAAGAATCATAGGTGATACTGGATAATATAAACGCTAGCGATATGGAGACACAGATATAATTTCGTCATCCTTACAGTCAGGCAATGATTAAATTTATCCCAAGGTGGCGGCGCAGCTTTCCAATGATGGCAACGGAACAACCCTTCGACCAGAGCGAAAGCACAGACTCATTTATCTGTTAAACTGTAAGGAAAAAAAACATGTTCCTCTCAGCTCGGCAAAATTTTACTTATGGTGTGAGCAGCGGAGGTGGTAATGTTGGCAAGAAATTGATTTATTGGCAGTGGTTCGTACAGGAACGTATTAACGACAGAGCAGAACTGCATTAAATGGTTATTTTATGGTAAAAAAAAAAACGATTCATTCAAAATATTTATTCTGATAAGGATCTCCTTCGAATTAATGTTCGGTAACCAGATGCTTTATAATAATGTTTTCAATTGACGGAACCGGCCTCTAACGATATATATCGAATGTGGGCTTTTAAATCCCTGCCGACAAAAAATGGACATATACCATCGTAAAATTAATTGGAAGGGTTATTTTACTTACGGCAGCTGCGGCATTCCGTGCTAATGTAATATTTCATGGTAACTGCAGCACATTATTTGCCTCATTGTATGTACCTGAGTTATCAAAGACCAGTCAAGAGATTATGGCAACATCAGCCGCTGCCGAAAGTGAAATTTTACCGAAATTGTAGAAATACATCAACATTAAAAATGTCGTATCAATTTTCGATTATAATTTTACAAGGATGCCAATAAAACTTACACAATTCAAAAGGCGCAGCAGATGCGTGCAGTAGATGCGTGCAAGACAAAAACCATGTGTATAAGTAGCCATTAAGAGAGGAAAAAGGAATTAGATGTTTTCATATCTATATATCTGATCACGCTTTAAATTCTCTAGCTGCCAAATAAGTGATAGCCAAAAATTGGTACTAATTTCTGCCTTGCGCACTGTTCAGGTGCTATGGTAAAAATGCGACACTAAAGTAACAACTTTTCGTGAAAACGCATTTTATATACGCTCATATTTAATGAATAATTTTTATTAAGATAGCTCATGATATTAGCAGAGGAAATCGAAACACCATAGAAACGAATTCTGAACGAAACGTAGTTGATGGGGGTCGTTATTTCAGTTTATTTTATGTAACAGTAACTTTGTGGTAGTTATGGGAAGATTGAAGATGGATGGAAGAAAAGGGAGTGATGAACAAAGGCAGGGGATTAGATAGAAGGAGGATGAAGAGGTAGATAGTGGGGAAGCAGGAAACAGATATAGCGGATGGAAAATAGATAGAAAGAATGTAGAAAACAATATCTTTTCACTAAGATGGTCGAGTCGGTAAACTGACTTGTGTGTTTGTGGAGAAAACCAACGACAAAAAAAAGTAATCTGTCTTAAGGGTTTAAAATAATGTGTATCTGTGAAGCTAATCTTTCGTTTTACATACTATACTTCGTTTAATATAGCCACTGGAACCTAACGAACGAACGATATTGATATGATTGAAGCATTCCCTCGGTGATTCTATGTTGATATATTTTCAGTATTTCCTTCTCTATTTATTTCATAAGAGAGTAAGCCACAACGAAGCGTGGCCGGGTTTAGCTAGTTTGTAATAATTTATGGTAAATTCTTCAAACAAAGAGAAATACAGCATCGAATTAAAGTTTCTAGTATTACTGTAAAAAGTGCTACGTTAGCTGAGCTACAAGCTCACTACTCTGTTCTGAGCGCAGGTGCTATTACTTTATAATCGTTCCGTTTGTTCTTAATAAAGATTGTTTGAAAAAGAAATGAAAAGTTAATGTTTCAGGTTCAAGACTTCAGAGGATAATTACGTTGGTGTTTATGATACGGTTTATTCATTAATTGAGTAATGAAAATGCAAAACAATACTAGCCCTCTTGATGTCTTATCTCTGTTGCCATCTCTGTTATATAACTTCAAAAATACATTCATAGATACATGTGTATACTGATGTCTTCGGAATACAGTTAGTAGTAAATTCTTACTTATCTGTTTTCAGACCTTTTATCTTAGCACTAACATGTAAGCCTACTTACTTTAGTGGCGGTAACAATTTACGGCCTACTTAACTATTTTTATTGCACGATTCTTTTGATTGTGTGTTAAAATTTCATGCCAAGGACCAACATTCAGAGTGCATGAAAGAATTAAACGTATATTATTGTGTTTTATAGCTCTGTCACGTAACGAAGCATGACAGCTAGACAGCATCTCATGTTTGAAAAGGCCACGTCCTGAATTGCGAAGTATGTATGTGTGTGTGTGTGTGTGTGTGTGTGTGTGTGTAATGGGAAGGAGGAGGAATATGAGAGGATGTCTTGATGCACGATTACTGTTTCAGCTAGGAACATGGGAAAAATTTCTTTTGGTTTACTCGGCATCAGCACCCATTGCAGCATCTGTCTTACTGTGCCTATGTTACAGCATACAAGCAAAGTTCGAAATACGATCGAATGTGGATCCCAAGTAAATTGTACTGATCGATTAATTCTTTTTGGAAAAAAACTTCTTTTAGTGAGAAATTAAAAAGTGTGATAGTGGCACATATTTTATTTACTCTGCGCGGTCTTTGTGTGCATAATAGGAAAAAAAATTGGTGCGCATCACTTCTATGCTTGTATGATTCGATTCAAACTATCCTGTAGGCAGATTAGTCAAACATAATTTTTTTTTTCAGAAATTGGCATCCTTTATCCAGATGTGATGCTTTAAAGTTGAGAGAAACTTAGGTCCTGGCTGAGATTCTATGAATCTCCAATCTACGGTGGAGTTAAATGAAGATACTATTTTATCAATTGATTATCGTTTCGTTGTTTATACTTCAGTTGCAGTCTGCTTCTAAGTACGTTCCTTAAGGTAAAATAATCGTAGACAGAGTGTGCTAATTGTTCCGTGAAGAAATGCATAACTTCGAATTCGCAACTTCTGTCTGTTACCAAATTTACTGAACTATAGTAATATATTATTAATTGTCTGTTCCTAAGGAACAGACGTTGGCGGTGGTCCGCAGCAGTGCTAAATGCTCATGCATATAAGTCGCAAATTGCGACATTTTCAGGCATCTGTTACTCTTATGAACGAGGACTATCTTTCTGTAACGCGTGCAAAATTGTAACGGACCGGGACTTGAACTCGGGTCTCCTGCTTATTGCGGGCGGTTACCTTAACCTCTCGGCCACCCGTGCACGCTTTCCGGCCAGACCAAAACTTGTCTCCATCCCTTCGCAATTTGCGATGTGTATGTATGATCATTTACCAGTGCCGCGGACCACGCCAACGTCTGTTCCATAGGAACAGACAATTAATAGTAAACATCAATGGCGTGACGGAGTTATGGTGGTAGATTTTCCCGCTCGCGGGACGTACACTATAATGTGGGCGAGCATTTGAGGGATAGAAACAAGTGTAACACATGGAAGTTTGGTGGTTGCCGGAGAGGGTTCACGGGTGGCCGAGAGGTAGTCCATCATGAGCCAACAATACACCGAACAACAACGAACAAACACGATCAGCGAACGCAACGAACAGAACTACCCGTATGGCCAAAAAATAAAACAAAAATGTAACACCTTGACACACGTATCCCCCGTCTAGCAATCTCCTTTTCCTTGGTGTGGTGTATAGTTTTCCGCTTAGGGTGAAAGTAGCGGTGGCATTAGTATTTTTTTTTTCTTCTTTTTCTTTTGGGAGATGAGAAGCTTAGTTTCGGGGAATATTTTAGTTATGTGCCAATGCATGAAGAGGAAGAGATCGGTCATAGTAAATAAAATAATAATAAATAATATTAAAAAACGGTGCTGTTGTCTGTAATTTCATTTAAATTTTTCTAGGTGTTATTTTAATAAAGGAAATACTAAAAAGAGTCCCGGTCCGGCGCAAACGTTCATGGATTACAGATAGCAACATATGTTGGTAAGTTTAGAAATTTGCGATGTATATGTGTGAACAATATATTAGAATAAAAGTGGGGAACCAGAATGGAAAATTCACCTACCATAGCAGAACAGAAAGTGACTACGTTCTGAAGAGAAGATATAGCTTTCGACTCATCTGGTAGCTTCTTCCCCCCCCCCCCTAGTTTTTAATAATAGTATTGATGTTGCATGTTAAACTGTGCCTCGTATCATATTTTTGTTTTTTTGTCATACATACTGCACCACATCAAACATGTATCGTATAATATGTTGCATGACGTCCCATGGAAGTTTTGGCCAAACATTTTTATTTAAATGTCTATGGCCGGCCGCGGTGGCCGAGGAGACTGACGCGCTCCAGTCACGGTCTGCACGGCCACTACGGTCGGGGGTTCGAATCCCCCCTCGGGCATGGATATTTGTGCCGTCTAAGTATAAGGTAGTTGATAAGTAGTTTGTAAGTTTAGGGACTGATGACCCCGTAGTTAAGTCCCATAAGCTAAACAAACATTTGAACATTTTGAAATGTCTATGAAGATGCCAGATGAGCTGATAAGCTACAAGTGATGGACAAATAATAAATAATATAAACACCTAACATAGACACATTATTTAGTTATTAGCAAGCCCTTGACCCACCATTGACGTTGCGAACAGCTGCAACTCTTCGAGGAACAAATTCGTAAACTATGACTTACGCGCCGCAGACCACTCGGCCACTATGGCCGGCTATTGAGTTTTATACCAGATATCCGCCAATTAGTTCAAAGATGTTGGAGCTATAAATTTGGACCTCGCTCTTCGCTCTGAAACTCCATATAACGGCTGAATTACGTCGAGACTTGGCGATATGCTGTCCTGGGATGATGCTTAATAATTATCTGACGCTATACGAAGCACCCCTTAACCTCTTTGGCTGTGTATGTGTACCATCTCTTTGGAATATGACAATATTTATTAGCAATATGCTATTCATAGTAAGCGGTTTATTAACGATATAAATCTGAAGGGGAGGCATTGAATTAAGATTTCTGCCACTGCCGGGATTCGAACTGGAGACCTCCTGTTTACTAGGCAAGCACTAGATCACTAAGCGACCTTGATTTAACGAGTACAGCGACTGCACGGAATGTCTTAAGGCACGTCTTCCTCCGCAACACAAATTTCAATTCTGCCTCATGTTCCTCAATATAAACACGTTTCAATGTTGCCAAGGCTCTCCAATAACGGAATAGCACCCCAGCAATGAACGTCAATGGGAACAAGCCTGCCTTGTATCTCAGGCACAGATGATATAAACATCAAACAATAAATCAAAGTCCAGAGTCTGCACGGCTACTACGGTCGGGGGTTCGAATCCCCCCTCGGGCATGGATATTTGTGCCGTACTTAGAAATAGCTAGTTCATAAACTTGTAAGTTTAGGGACTGATAACCCCGTAGTTAAGTCCCATAAGCTCTACAAACACTTGAACTTGAAAGTCCAGAGACATATTTTGTCTAGATATGTCTCAAAGATTGAAGGATAAGCATTGAATTAAAATTTGTACTACAGTTTTTTGTCGAAGACTGCACAATATTCATTCACAGTTATCCGGCTAAAAATGGAAATGATAGAAACAGTTAGACGTCGTGGTAAATATGCCAAAATCACGATTTTTTTCTCCTCCATGCTGCACTGCAGGGAGCAGGCATGCCGTTTCGTATGTTTATATTGTTATATGTTGTTGAAGGCGTCTTCGGGCATCTGTGACGAAAATGGTTACACTGTTTAATGTTTCACTAACGCTAGTATCTTCGATACTGACAGCGTACACAAAGCAAGGTAAAACGACAATGGCGAAGAGGAGTAGCGGATTAAATCCAAAATAAATGACTAGAATTAATATTGTTTCGATAAAAATGTTCAGAAAAAAAAGTTTAGAAAAGGCAGCCCTGCCATGAACATTTTTATCGAAACAGTATTAAATGAGTGTTCAGTTTTGGAATCGCTTCTGGCATGAGAGTACTCTGCTGTCTGGCCACAATCGCTCTTAATTCTAGTCATTTATTTTGGATTTAATCTGCTACTCCGCTTCGCCATTGTCGTTTTACCTTGCTTTGTGTACGCTGTCAGTATCGAAGATACTAGCGTTAGTGAAATATTAAACAGTTTAACCATTTTCGTCACAGATACCCGAAGACGCCTTTGGAAGTATGTGTTAACACGCATTTCTTAAATTATTTGTGCAGACCTTCGCAGAAAAAAAAGCTATAATATACTGCAAAGTAACCTAGAAGGGTTATTATGTTGATTGTGTACTGCGGTCACGTTTCAGTATTGATAGGTGCCAACTAGTAATAAAAAAAAATGTAATGCATTGCATAGCGTTAATATCACTTTTTATATCCCCTGCAGTTCTGCCCTCCTACATCTTTGAGTCTCGCCGGGACATATTCCACTTTTGTTGTGCTGTCACTGTCATAGGAGCGTTTTACATTGCGTTGTTCACTGTAAAGAATATTCCACTATAAACTTCATAAATTATGATACCTGAAAAACTTACGTCTCCCATATCACAATTTTTCTTAAATGCAGTTTCAGTGGTGGAATCGTTGGGAAGGATTGTAACAATTTCTCAAAATCGAGTGATTACTCTTCTGAATAAACTGTACAGTCGTGCGGGCATTGCACCTCCCGACATCCGCTGCGAGGTAGCAGCAAAAAGTGAGAGGGGAAAATCAGAAACTTCTGAAGCCCATCCCCTATATGGACATGAACCAGCAAAAAAACGACTAAAATCCAGGAAGAGATTCCTTAGATCTACGGAGGCTCTAGTTGGGACATTGCAGCAATGCCGAACCGAAGTATGGCGTGCAAGGTATACCGGTACTGCAGGATGGCTTACACCATGTGAGAAACTACCACCCGGCTACACAGAGAAGTGGAGTACATGGAGATCACTCAACAGACTACGTTCAGGCGTCACAAAATGTAAGAGTAATCTGGTTAAATGGTGTTTCCTAGTGGAGTCGCCACTCTGTGAATGTGGAGCAACGCAGAAGCCTCCCACCTGCTGCAGTGTACCCAGTGTCCAGCAACATGCATACCAGAAAATCTACTACATGCAACACCAAATGCAAAACAGGTCGCTAACTTCTGGGCATCAAAAGTGTAAATAATTGTGTTGTAAATATGATGTATTCACATAACATGTAAATACTGTACATTAGTTAATACATTCTAAGTGCTTCTGACACGAATAAATAAATTGTGATTTCTCTAACAAAAGAGTTTCAACTGTTGTGCTGTGGGAATAAAAACCTATGGCGTAGCGTATTCCAGCATCAGATTTACTGGACTTGTCATGAACGTCCAGCTTTCATGCAAGTGTTGCACTTGTGAGACTGGCGGACGTCTTCCAACTCGGTCGGTCGTTAGCCATAAGCATGTCTGATACCTCATGTTTTATGCTGCTTTTGGAACAGCGTCATTTTAAACAGAAGGTGGCTGACTCATTAAGGGGGGCCTACGGTGCCGGGCGGGCGGCGGCAGTCGATAATCGTTAAATGTAAACTGCCACTTAAAGTCGCTCGTTCTGACTTATTCCGAAATTACTAAACACTAAAAGTGAGATTATCGTCGCGCAATCAAAGCGCAGTGCTGACGCCATTTGCAGGCGTTACACAGATTTTAATTTGTATTTTCAACCCCGAAAAGGGGCCAGTAAATTCCGGATAGCGGATAGCTTAAGCAGAATTAAGACGGAAGTTACGTCTCCGCTGTTCTACTTAATTTGTACCGTTGCGACGGCTCCTCTGCAGGCATTAAGTTTCCCAACAGCCACTCCATCGGACCGTGCCTTGCCCTTGCTGTGCCGTGCGATTCGCTTTCCACCACCCACCAAGAAGGCCTGTACCGTATTAGTTTGTTCAGAGGGTTCGAACCGCTTTTGTTTTGCGCGCTGGTATTACGATTCACATCTACATCTACATACATTGCAGATCACATTGAAGTGCCTGGCAGAGGGTTGATTAACCACTTTCATAACTTTTCTCCACCTTTCCATTCTGTAATACCACGCGGGAAGAAAGCACACCTAAATCGTTACGTTTTCGATCTGATTTCTCTTATTTTATTAGGATGGTCATGTCTCCCTAAGTAGGTGGGTGCTAGCAAAATATTTTCACATTCAGAAGTAAAAGTCGGTAATTGAAACTTTCCAAACAGATCACGACGCAGTGAATAACGTCTTTCTTTTAATGATTTCCACCCCAATTCGTGCAACATTTCCGTGACTCTCCCCCCCCCCCCCCCCCGCGCCGTAACGTAATATAACAAAAGGAGCTGCCCTTCTCTGAACCTTCTCAATATCTTCCGTTAGTCCCACCTGGTGAGGGTCCCACAATGGGCAACAGTACTTCAGGAGAAGACGCACAAGTGTGATGTAGGCAGTCTATTTGGTGGAGCTGGTGCATCTTCGAAGCGTTCTGCCAATGAAACGTAATCTTTAGTTCGCCTTCCCCACAATATTTTCTGTGTGTTCTCACCAGTCTAAGTTGTTCGTAATTGTAACTCCTAGGTATTTAGTAGAATTTACGACTTTAAGGTTTGACTGATTTATCGCGTAAATTGAAGTTAAGCGGATTTCTTTTACTGGTCATCTGTGTTACTTCACACTTTTCTTTATTTAGTGTCAATTGCCAATTTTCGCACCATCTCGAAAGTTTGTCTACATCGCTTTTGCAGTTGCTTTTGATCCTCTGTTGACTTCAGTAACCGATAAACCATCATCATCCGCGAACAGTCTAATGGAGCTATTCAGACTGTCTCCTAAATCGTTTATAAACAGAAGGAAGAACGCCTATGACGCCGGGGAACTCCAGATTTCACTTGTTTTACTCGATGTCTTACCGTCATTTACAACGAACTGTGTTCTTTCTGATAGGAAATCAATCCAATCGCACAATTGGGGAGATATTCCATAAGCACGAAATTTCATTAGAAGCCGCTTGTGGGGCACAGTGTCAAAAGCCTTCCGGAAATTCAGAAATATGGAATCGATTTGAGATCCGTTGTCGATGGCACTTATCACTTCATGTGTGTTTGCAAGAGCGATATTTTCTGAATCCGTGTCGGCTATTGGTCAATAGATCGTTCTCTTCGAGGTAGTTCATACAGTTCGAACAAAGTATAAGTTCCAAAATCCTACTGAAAATCGACGTCAATGAGATTGGACTGTAATTTTGGGGATCACTCCTATTGCCTTTCTTGAATATTGGAGTAACTTTCCATTGTTTGGGTACGGATCTTTCGCTGAGTGATCGGTTGTAAATGATAGCTAAGTACGGAGCTATTGAATCAGCATACTCTGAGAGGAATCTAGTTGGTATACAATTTGACCCGGAAGATTTGTATTTGTTAGTGACTTAAGTTGTTTTACTACGCCAGGAACATCTACTTCTAAGTTTCGCATGCTGGCAGCCGTTCTTGGTTTGAATTCTGGAGTGTTCACTTCGTCTTCTTTGGTAAACATAGGTTTGTTTATCAATTATTATATTTTATTGTGCTTCACTGTTGCTATATGACTTTACACACTCACATTTTGTCATTTGTGAGTGGAGCTTTCGGCTCTAGGAAACGGATAGGTGGAGAAATCCTGACATTTCCGACTTATTCTTCTGTCTGAGTGCAATAGAGGGATGAAGAACAAGGGAAGCGGCCAAAAAATATTTACACCGTGCACAGAGGATGGCAAGAAGATGGTTTTCTACGTTAAGGATGATTCTTTTGCCAATCTCCACTTTTAGGATTACCTGCTGTTTTGATGAAGACCTCATAAACGCATTAATACACAGTGATACAAGTTACGGTATTCAAAAACTGGTAAATGTGATAAATTCTGATCTTTTCTCCATAGTGCGAATTTTGCATGGAATGGGGAGTTTCATAAATCATGTGTATAGCTAACGTATGCTCTAAGTCAAATTCACACCCATAAAAAAGCGAATCCTAATATGCGCATCTCTGCTTGCTCGTGAACCAGTTTTGATCATTTGTATCCTGTACTGCCGCACTTCCAAATAAATGGTGTCTTCAAGAAACCAAATAAAGTTAGAGTTCTAAAGCGTCACTTATAGGATGTAAACGCTGCCATAAAAATTCCAAGGTCCAGGCTTTTAAAGCCTTCTCGAACGATTGAACCAGTGTTTAAATTTACAGATGGAGTCAGCTGAAAAGTAATTTTCAGGCTTTCAAACGCAGTACTGGCGTGTCTACCCAAGTTAGCTACTTATTTACTGACTCACTCTCGTACCTTTATGCCTCTGGTGGGGACAGAAACAGTGTGCTGTAGTAGTGAAGGCTTCTCCGACTTGTAATTACCATTCCTGAAATTTCAAGTAGTGAGATCCCTTCCATAAACAAAACAAGAACAATGACCAGGAAGACGGCGTGGAGTGATACTTGTGCACGAACCGATCTCTGGATTATGTCCCGTTGTGTTAAGAGGGAATGTGTTTTCTTGGATTTCCCAATTTCCGGTAGCTTTTCCGCGGCTCCTGGCCGCTCGGTGGTCACTTGGTGCAGGAATCATGGTGAGATACGGTTGGTTCTTCTCTTGTCGCCGTGGAGATCGTAGCGATTCTGTTCGAGGTAATTCTAATTTGTGGAAATTCTTTCAGCAATCACTCGTAAAAAATATATTTATTTATTCGCAAATCTAGATTTCGACCACTGTGTGGTCATTATCAATGCTTAAAACTAATTAAAATACTTAAAACATCTCGACCTACATGTTGGAGGTTACGTTCGACATGTTTTAAGCATTGATACTGACCACACAGTGGTCGAAATCTAGATTTGAGAAAAAATAAATATATATATTTTTTACGACTGATTGCTAAAAGAATTTCCACAAATCAAATACAGTCGTGGAGCACCAGTTCCAACATGGAATCAAGCCTGGTAATTCATAATATTTGAATACAGGAAATGTTCTAAAACCCTGCTGCAAATTGACGTCAATGAAATAGGCCTGTAGTTTAGTGGGGTACTGCCACTGCCTTTCTTGATTATACAGGGTGTTTCACTAAGTGTGTTTGCCTCTGTAACTTATAAAATAATAGGTGGCGGGAAATTTTAATACGGTAGGTCAACACAAGAAATGTTACACTTTCTGCGGAGCTATGAACGTGGTTTATTGTATAATTTTCCAAAGACTTACAGCACAAAGATATAATTTTTTAAATGGAACATGTGGTGTCGCAAAAGTATGAAGTGCGCGCGACGTACTTTTGCCGCGCGCCGCCATGCACGCACGGCGCGGCGTTCTTACGACGTCGGCCACGAGCGCCCTCTGCTGCAACACCGCTCCTGGCCACGACTGCTGCCACTTGGGAATCAGATAGGCACCAGTTAAGACTTGGCTATCGGATAGGCACTAGGACTCTTCAGTAGGCAGGCCTCTATCTAATCTATGTATCAGCATTCTGCAGTCAAGAACTATGTAAAAGTTAAGTATTACTAAGTCTCTATGAAATATATATCTCATTCTAATTTAGTGTTTCCAGTTTCTGTTGTCCCACTGGCTGGTCACCTCCGTACCTGCACACGTATGCATCCTTTATTCCTGTGTCGGTCACTCTCTACTCGGCCACCGACACCAAAGTCAACCGGCGAAAACGAGACACAAAAGAACAATAGTTTTTTCTATCGTGCATTGGATTCGTTGAAACCAGCTGCGTCCAAATCAATTTAAACTACATTCCTATCACTGTTTGTTTGGGAGCTATAACCCTTCAAAGTGTAGAGGGTGGAGGCTACGACAGCGTAGCTGACTGGCTGGTGGTCATGAGACAGTGGGCCGTGCCCCAGGGGATAGCCACTCGAGAGTCCATATGTGGATGCAGCACGATGGTCACCCAGCCCATTCTGTTGTGGAAGAACTAAACAACAGGTTTGCAGGAAGATGGTTGGGGCGCCATGGTCCTTATTCACGGCCCGCAAGGTCGTCCGAATTCATACCAGTAGATTTCTTTTTGTGCGGATATCTAAAGGATCGTGTTTATGTCACTGAGCCCACATCCACAGATAATCTATAACGGCGCAACGAGAACTCTTTGGAAAATGACACAATAAACTACGTTCATTGCTCCGCAGAGAGTCTAACATTTCTTGTGTTGACCTACCGCATTAAAATGTCCCGTCACCTATTATTTCATAAGTTACAGAGGCAAACACACTTAGTGAAACACCCTGTAGGTGTCACCTGTGCCAGCTTAGGCATCTCGGTGTAATTGAGACTGCAGTGAGTAGGAGCTGTCGCGAGCTTGGCCGTTTGCTGGTGTATCGGTCGTGTAGCGGTATGGGTGGAGTCGCGGAGAAACGACGTGCGAAGCGTTGCGGCAAGTGGCGCGCCGAAGGAGGCCGGACTTGTCGCCAGTGGAGCGCAGAGCCGGCGCTGCGGTCGCCCGGCCTTCCGGCGCACAGCTGGAACCGCGGCCAGGCCGAGCCGCGCCGCGCCCAGTACACGCGACCAAGCTCCTACCACGCCGTAGCGGAGAAGCGAGCCAACTGTCCCCGAATTGAATAGGCTGATCGCCGCCATTTGCAGGGAAGAATCCTGGTACTGGGGCTGTGATATGAAATGTACGAGACGCAACAAGAGGAAAGTAAAGCACAAAATAAACGTATGTTTGAAACTTCCTGGCAGACCGGGACTCGAACCTGGGACCTTTGCCTTTCGCGGGCAAGCGCACTACCGACTGTGCTATCCCGACACGACTCACGATGCCGCCTCACAACTTTACTTCCGCCAGTACCTCGCCTCCTACTTTCCAAACTTCACAGAAGCTCTCCTGCGAACCGTACAAGACTAGCACTCCTGGAAGAAAGGATATGGTGGAGACATGGCTTAGCCACGGTCTAAGGGATGTTTCCAGAATGTCTTGCATGGTTCACAGGAGAACTCATGTGAAGTTTGGAAAGTGGGAGGCGAGGTACTGGTGGAACTAAAGTTGTGAGGCGGCATCGTGAGCCGTGTCGGGATAGCACAGTCAGTAGTACACTTGCCTGCGAAAGGCAAAGGTCCCAGGTTCGAGTCCCGGTTCCGACACACAATTTTAATCTGCCAGGAAGTTTCATATCAGCGCACACTCCGCTGCAGAGTGAAAGTTTCATTCTGGAAACATCTCTTAGGCTGTGGCTAAGCGATGTCTTCACCATATCCTTTCTTCCAGGAGTGCTAGTCTTGCATGGTTCGCAGGAGAGCTTCTGTGAAATTTGGAAAGTAGGAGGCGAGGTACCGGCGGAAGTAAAGTTGTGAGGCGGCATTGCCAGTCGTGTCGGGATAGCACAGTCGGTACTGCGCTTGCCCGCGAAAGGCAAAGGTCCCAGGTTCGAGTCCCGGTTCCGGCACACAATTTTTACTCCGCTAGGAAGTTTCATATCAGCGCACACTCCGCTGCAGAGTGAAAGTTTCATTCTGGAAACATCCCTTGGGCTGTGGCTAAGCCATGTCTCCACCATATCCTTTCTTCCAGGAGTGCTAGTCTTGCATGGTTCGCAGGAGAGCTTCTGTGTGTATTCTTAAATTAATGAAGTCTCCTAATTTTCGAAATAACATTGGCATAGAGACACGAAATTTAAGAATGTAAGGCTCTTTTCTGATAAGGTGGAGATATTTGCATAAGATGATTCCATGAAACTTGTAAAGCAGCAGAGAGTGCGATTATTTTTTAATTCACCTAATTTTCTGTCAGGTCTTGTTTACTCTTCGCCGACTACTCTGTACGTTTGGCACGCTTATTTTTGTACATCACATTTTTGTTTACATTCCTTTCCATATTGTATAGAATTTATCTTTCACCTTCCTCGAATTTGGGCAGGAATTAGTGTAATAACTCATAATATTTTAAATACGCATTTCTTTCGCACATTACTTTTTAACAGAGGCAGTACTTCTCAAAGTGGTTGAGTTTGCAACATTCGATGAAGTAATGACCATTTACGAAGTACAATCAGCACCTCTTATGTGTCTAAAAACAATTTTTCAACCTACTTCTGCACCATACTTACATGTGATAAATACCACTTATACGCCTAGTTATTCATTCAGCTCAAATTAGTATTTTTAGTCATTTATATGCAAATAAAACATAAGTACTTGACATGCACCAAAGTACGTTTCTCAATTTTAGAGAATAATTTTTAAGAGGAAACCTAAACAAAAACAAACGCTCATGATTTCTTATTTCTCCATGAAAATACTATATGGTATATAAATAATGACTGATCTGTAAAATGTAACATTGTTTCCGTCTTCGTCTTTGCTTCCGTTCTCACTGTTACAATTAGAAGCAGCACACGAACCAGTGAGCTCAAAGATAATCTGGAGTCATTACTGTCTATTACGAAAGCGTGACGCTCGGCGCCATGTTGGTGAACGTATATCTGTCGCACTCTAACTAGTTGTTAGTAGTATTTGCTTAGACAACATTCTGACATTTGTAATCGTTAGTTCTAGTTGCTTTCGAAGAAAGCAACTCAAATGCAAGGATAACTAATTCTGAAAATTCTAATATTAATCACATAATAGTTGACACGTGGAATAAACCGTGGGCCTATTCATGAAAAGAAACAGCAGTAAACGGCATGTATAACACGTATAAGTGAGTTATATATATTTTTTTTTTCAGAACTAGTGGTTCTACCTCATTGCCTTTAACGAATAAATTGGTTTACTGTAGAAAGACAAATAAAAGTGTAAAAACGACCAATTCGATGTCTCTGATATAAGCATCGTTTTCCGTACAGTAATTTCCAGTCAGTGAGCTGAAACTAAAATCTTTATAAACAAGAGACAGATGTAGAACTGAACACAAGAAGTAGCGTCTACAGCAGTGTAATTTATTCTTTAAATTAAATGTGATAGAAATACTATGTAGTTCTTAATAAAAATATAGTTCATCTATGGATCTGAACTCTGCTTCGTTTCTTTTCTGTTCTCTACAACCGTAAACGACTCAATCTTTACCATAATGCATTTATGAAAGTAACTAATTGTTCATAACTTAATTTTAAAGGACGCAGAGCATAAAAGTACAATACGACCTATACGTACGGAGTTGCCAACTTAACGGAAATAGTGTGTCACGATTTTCACAGATTCAGAGCACTACAGTTGTGTATCCAGTGTTAATAATTAAGATCACTGACACGAACGAACCATGTTAACGCACGATTGCCCTGCAAATGGCGGCTTCTATCACGTTCAATGTCGGGACGCGACACTAGCGCCAGCGAGCGGTCTAGTTTTTATTTAGTAAGTCTATGCCTCCGACAGAGTTGCAGGGCGGCCCGGCCTCAAGCAGCGAGTCTGTACGCGACACTCGTCGATACAAGCGTTCGCTGTCGATAGTGACAGCACCATTTAGTAGACGCTTCGAAGCATCCTGTACTCAGTTGTTACTCCATTTCAGACTACCGGCGGTGGCAAAATAATATGATCACCTGACGAAACACAATATACACTGTCGGATTAAAGAAGTACATCTGGAAGAGCGCCGGCGACTTTGATCCGATGACACCTTGGGATAGTGGATGGCGTGATCGTGGACTCATCGTCCTCCGCCAGCAGAGCAGTGACATAGCTGCCGAAGCGCCATCTGTGTGCGAGTGCCATCAAGGAATGTAATGTTTACAGCCACAAGGTCCAGTGGGATTAGATTAGATTAGTTTTTCGTTCCGTAGATCCATGTTGAGGAGATCCTTGTGGATGTGGAACATGTTAAGAAACAAAATTTACAAGCTCAATAATAGAAAATAATAATAATACAAACTGATAATTTAATAATACTAATATAGTATGAATATCGATACATGCATCTTTTGGTACAATTTAGAAATTCACTAATGGAGTAGAAGGAGTTGGCCACTAAAAAGTCTTTTAGGCTTCTCTTAAACTGATATTTATTTCTAGCTAAATGTTTTTGTACTTGATGGTAAATTATTGAAAATGTGCGTCCCTGAGTAGTGGATCATTTTTTGAATTAAAGTAAGCGCTTTTAGGTCCTTGTGTAGATCTTTTTTCCCCAGTATTGTATGTATGAACTGAGCTGTTTGTTGGGAAAAGGGATATATTATTTAAAACAAATATCATAAAAAATAAACATACTTAAATTAGATTAGATTAGTTAACCGTTCTGTAGATCCATGTTGAGGGGATCCTCGTGGATGTGGAACATGTCAAGAAACAAAATTTACAAGTTGAATAATAGATAATACTAATTATATAAATACAGATACATACACTTATAATATAAATACAGATACATAATTTTTTAAGTTTTTTTCTGATAATATACTATTACTAATATAGTATGAGTACATGCATCATTTGGTACAATTTAGAAATTCACTAATGGAGTACACTAGAAACTCTTTTAGGTTCCTCTTAAACTGATTTTTTTTTCTTGCTAAATTTTTTATACTTGATGGTAAATTATTTAAAATGTGTGTTCCTGACTAGTGGACCCCTTTTTGAGCTAAAGTAAGTGCTTTTAAGTCCTTGTGTAGATCATTTTTATTCCTAGTATTGTATGTATGAACTGAGCTGTTTGTTGGGAAAAGGGATATATTATTTATGAGAAATTTCATTAAGGAATAAATATACTGAGAGACAGTAGTTAATATACCCATTTCTTTGAAGAGGCTCCTACAGGACATCCGTGAATTTCCTCCCCAAGAAACACGTATTACACGCTTTTGGACTCTGAAGACTTTTGACTGACTTGAAGAGTCAGTCAAACCATTTATAAATGTTCTTTAAAATATCATTAGCAGACCTTTCTATAACTATGCTTGACGTACCTTTTATTGAAATACAAGTATCATTTGCAAACAAAACGAACTCTGCTTCTAGTAGTGTAACTCATGAGAGGTCATTAATGTACGCAAAATAAGCAATGTCCCTAAGATGGATCCTTGTGGGACACCACATGTAATTTCTTCCTAATCCGATGATGACTGTTGGCTTAATTCACTAGTCACTTGCACTGACCCCTTGTGTTTCCTGTCTGAAGGGAAAATGGTTCTATGCCACGGAGACGCAACAGTGTTTCCTACAGCAAACAGAAAGAGGGCAAATTGAGACCTTCTAAGTTGTGGTACAGTTCTTCCAGAGGACTGACACACACGATGGACGTCATCAGTTTGGACAACAGCCATCTTTTATGCAGAAACCTATGTAAAAAATAAATAAATAGAAAAAAATAAAAAATTATAGATCGCAGAATGTTATTTTATTCGTACGGTTTCGACCTTCTTTTAGGTCATCTTCAGAAGTATCTATATACTCCATGTGCCTGGCGCTGACTTCACCAGGGCTGTCGTGGGTCGTGGCTGCACAACGCTGAGTGTGCAGTCACGGCAGTCCTGAAGAAGTCAGCACCAGCCACATGGTCTGTATAGATACTTCTGAAGATGACCTAAAAGAAGGTCGAAACCTGCCGAATAAAATAACATTCTACGATCTAGACGGGTGTTATTTTATTTTATTTACACGTTGAAGTGCTGCACTAGTTGTGCAACAATGTTGGTTGTGTTGTTGCCCGTGGTGAAATAGACCGTGCGCACTAAGGAACCAGGCAGCCGTTCGCTGCCGGAGGTTCGAGTTCTCCCGTAGGCATGGGTGTCTATTTTGTTCTTAGGATACGTTAGTTGAAGTAGTTTGTAAGTGTAGGGACCAATGACCACTGCAGTTAGGTTCCATAACTTTAAAAAACATTTGAATGTTTCTTTGTCTGTTAATAGCGGTATTTCAGCATGAAATGGTACTTGATACCTCGTAATGTTTGAGGTATTGATCTGTAAATGTACTCATTTCATGTACTGCATATGTCAGGTTTCAACAATAAATCTAGACTTATTTAGAATACACGAAGAGGGCTGTACTATTATTTATTTTCGGCGTTGTTAAATGAATACCTTAACACACAACATTTATTTACAAATTTATCAAGTAATGTGCTGGGCATTGGTTTTAAGAACAGCGCCATCTCTTCGAGGAACATGTCTTTACGATTTCTAACAGGTCTTGTATCAGAATGTCTGCCAATTACTTCAGAGATGAAGCAGTAAATGTTGCTCTCACTCTGTAATACTCTCCATGGTGTTCGAATTGACACTTGGCCATTTTGCTGTTCAGTGGAGATGTCTGATGATTTTCTCTCGCCATACACAGAACACCTAAAGCTTTTTATATATTTTGCCGTGTGAGTAGGCACATTATCATTTAAGGATATGGCAGTGTTAGCATTATGTCAGTCACACTAAGCTGTTCGTTGTCGAGGATGTTGAGGTATCCATTCACAGTTATCCGATTAGTGAGGGAAATAATGGAAACCACTACTACGATATAACTGCCTAAATCCAGAACCTGGCCCGTGCTTGACGGAAGGAAGTAGGCATATTGTATCGCAACCTTCTGTTATCGAATCATAAATTCGCTTGTTTGTAGAAAGCAATGTAATTGATGATTCGTCGGACAATAAAACTTACTGCTACTCATCAAGTGTGCGAGTTATATGAACGTGGCATCACTTCCTTTGCGGGTTCACATTGACTTCCGTTATTAAGAGTTTAGCAACTGCCATCCTTCCATAAATGCGCGGTTTTTATCGAAACGGTGTGATAAAAGTGACTGAGTTGTGCATTCGCCACTGCCGAGGTTGTTTTATGGGGTCTGGCCACAACAGTACTAATGCTCGTCAGACGTTGTCAGTTAACTTCCCTTTTCGCCTACTGTTCCTCTTCGCCATTTACGTTTCACCTCGTTTTGTGTTCTCTGTCGTTACGGCGGATACTGTGGCTAGTACAAAGTTAAACAGTGGAGACTTTCACGTCACAGATACTCCCAATAACTGGGCACCATGAAGTTTGCCTCTGCGACTGTCCAAGAGATCACACATTTCACCTCTCAGCTGCGTTAATTGATGCAGAAAAAAACGTATAATATATTTGCTACCCTTTGTCAGTGTTAATACGTACACAGTGTTGACAACTTGCAAGAAGATGTAGTAAGCTGCACTTTGTCCGTTCCGTGCACATACAGAGTTCTCACGTTGATGCAAGGCGACCATACTGAATAAAGTAGATGTTCAGAAATTACCATTACAAATTACTAGTGGCGTGTTAGAAAGTCGATAATGTTTTGATAATGAAACCATATGGGGCATACCACAAGAAGTATGATCACTGAAAGGGGTTTTTCACAGTGTCTAAGATGGACACTTGCTGATAGCTCTTAAATTATGCATTTTAGGTGTTACATTTCTTAGAGGTTTTCTAGATGTTCTGACCCACATTACCTCCTTCCAAAATATGGAAAACAAAACACAGTAGAATAGTTTTGCTTGACATTGTCCTAGCATTCTGGATGATATTTCTGGACAATGGATTTTCATCAAAATGTGGTGAAACTCGCTCTCCTCTACAAGTACTCTAAATTTGTTAACGGGAATTTCCGAACATCCTGTATGTTGGCGAGGGTAGAATTGAGGTGATTAGAGACTTTGGTGTTATATTTCTATCTTCGTGTGAATCATGTAGTGGAAATAATTTGGTTTAGAATTGACCAGCGTCTATTTCTTTAGAATTTAAGAAAATTATTCACTTACCTGTAGTTACGTTACAGTATATAAGCAACGTTCGGAGAGCCAATCGGAGCTGGTGCAGAGGAAAATTGTGCGGCTCGATGAATTTGTTATGCAAAACATTTAGGTTCGTCTGAAATTAACGCATTGTTAATGGCATTTTTATTTGCACCGTTACTAGTAATTTAAGTGCAAAAAATTAGTGTCTTCTTCACACTCGGTACTATTTCAGCCAGTCATGCTTGTCTGTTACACAACACCTTTTTTTTACGAAACAGGAAAAATGACAATACAAATTTGAGTGACAAGTTCAGAGCTTTTCTAAATTGTACTGTCTTGAGAAGAAGAGCATCATCTTTAAGAGCGCAGATAAAATAAATAGGCAGAAAATCTGCAATCTGCACATAATGTAGAAGAAACTGGCAAACTCCAAATAAAGTTGTATATATCGCAGCAGGAAAAGCTATTGATAAAAATGTCTAATAATTTCCAATGCGGATAAGGTAGCAGTCTGTTAAAAACGAATACGATGTCACTGGATTTTTTTATATTATCACTGGTGGGTGGATATCCGCTTGTCTCAATAAGTTACTGAACTGAATAAGAAAAGGAAGGACGATCAGGGCTTAACGTCCCGTAGCAACCATTGTCATTAGACACGAAGCTCACGCTCGGATAGTTTGGGTAAAGAAATGTCCCGTGCATTTTAGAAGGAAACATCCAGACAATTCATGGAGTTGCTTAGGCAAATCGTGAAAAACCTAAACCTGGATTGTCAGAGGTGGACCACCGTCCTTCTGAATGCGAATCCAGTGTGCTAACCACTGCGCCACTCCGCTATCTCTTCCCGTACTCTTCGATCAGCAATTGATCTGATGTCTGAACACCCACTATAGGCCTGATCGATTAAACAACCCGTGGCTTCCAACTTCAAAACCATTTTCTTCACAGCGGGACTTGTGACAGGTCCAACAGCCGCTCCGGTACCTTTCTAATGAAGATTCGGCTGTAAAGCTACGGTAGCGGGTACTCCATCCAAACTTCACTGACAGTATCTTTCCTGTTAAAGTCAACAAGCCACGATTCGCACCACTCATTCCATCTCTTAGAACCGTTCAATTTATGCACGATTGGCATGTGGTGATAATGAAGTGTTGCAGTCCAGCGCCATCTGTTTGTCTGTTTCCACACTCGTAGTTGGTTGCAACACAACACCACAGTCTAACAGAGAAAGTCGCGAAACTCTGTAGGGAAAGACGTGCAGCTGAGGCGATGCTAGCGCTCCAAGCGGCCAGCAGGGAGAAGCAGAAGTATGGCGGGGTACAAAACGAGTAGCTGCTGTTTTCTAATGCTGTTACTTTCATATTTCCTAATCACTAAATGTTGTAAATTCTCTTATACAAGTATAAAAATGTCATGAAAGTAATAGCTTCTGTTAACAAAATGTCAGTGCAATTCATATGACTTCACAGTGGCTAAGTCGTAATCGTATCGTACAAAAACGTTTTAAGAGCAGAGATGAATGTGCTCAAGTATAAAAGGAACTGATTATGATAATGTTCCCTTAGTCTGTGCGAACTTTCACGTTCGTCACTTTTGTTTTAGCCTCTCCTGGAATCTATGTTCTACATCTCCTCATAAACGCCCTTTTGCTTCGTCCTTGCTTCTTTGCCTTGAGTGTACCTCTCATGATATTTTTTAGATACATGCCAGGTATCATCAAAAAATATTACAGTAGATACAGAGACTTGTTATTTATTTGTAGCTATGTACTCACTTTTTCAAACCGGAAGGTAACTGCCGCAATTCGTCGGTATATAGGTCTATACTATTTGTGAAACTGAAGTACGAAACTAAATAGGCTGTACTGAAATGATTAACTACAATAGAAGATGTTCAGATGTTACTTTTATACTGCAGTAATGATATGAAGTATTGGTTAAGCATTTGTGATTCTCATTCATGGCCGAAGTTTGAAGGAAACGAATTGTTAAAGCGTTTTTATTTCGTACCTAAGAACGTAGATAACCACAGTAAATGAACACTTGTTATTCCACAACTTTCAAGCAAATGAGAGGTTTTCGGATAATATTTCTTATAGCTACCACAATTGTGAGCGTCACAAATGCTCCTAAATGCGATGTTATTTTGAACTTGCTGCTACACTCCAAATACCCATTCAATACACATTCGTTTCGCGTTATGTTTTTACGACCCAGATGCGAAGTTCGCTCCATTTGCGAAGTTGTTAAAAATCACTGGGAGTGTCGCGACTCTTAGACTCCGAACAACACCATGTCATTTCAATCATGTGTGCCTTCACTACTCTCTGAGTTAGCGCAGAATCAAAAGTTATTATCTACCAATCCCTACACTGAACGTTTGGAAGCGATACCTGAATATCTACGGAAAAGCAAGAGAGCCATGAAATGCCTTTACGACTTAAAGGTTGCACTACAGGCGACTGACCAAGGTATCAATATATTACAAAAGAACTAAACTTTTTACTTCAAAAGATAATCTATAAATATTATAACAACGTGTATGTTCCAATTCTTTTCCCAAACTACATGACCGATTTCAACCAAACATAATACACGTGTCTCTTACTGCCATGCAACATTCACTGTGGCAGTAAGACTCAACGTACATATTTGAGGAGATGTTGTTAACTGTTAAATTCTGGAGAAACAGCACGACATGCTACCATCTACCACATCTCCTACTAAACTAACAGACCAGATTTCAATTGGCTTTTGTAAAAACAATTATTTTCAGTCAGACAACAACCAGTATGGGGTAAAAAAAAACACCTACTGCAGATACTTCAAGCGATATGACGTCATAAACAATGATTATTTAACTATTTGAGAATGAGAGCACTTAGCAACTTGCGATAAAGTTTACACATAATTTAAAACATTTACGAACCTTTTTGTCTTCGACAATCCCAACAAAATAATGAAAAGAAACAGTTTGTCGCTTAGTATTTTTCCGCTGCTTATAATTTTGTAAAACTGCGGCAGACGATATGACGATACCACTATTACTTCTATACTGCTAATTGTGTTCGAGAGACATTGTACAGATAGAATTCACACATACCAGTCAACGTACGTTTGAAATTACATGATAGTACGGCACATAGTTAATGATTTATGAGCTCAAAACAATAAGCTTCATGAAACATCGCCCCATCACTCATGCATTTTCAATCTCTCTACTAGTAGTCCTATTCGCGCCATATTTCCGCAGATACCACTGAATGTACCTTAGAAATTATGTCATAGTACAACACATACTTCAGGAGATATGATGTATTAAGAATTGAGAAACAGGAAAACGATACTGAAATAGATAAAAAGTAGAAAAACCACTTACTTCTGCCGAGATCGCTAGTTTATTTGTTGGTTTTTTCTTACTGGCTTCGATGAAATATGTCATCATCTTCATATACAATTTTTATATTATATAACAATTTCCTCCTATTTTCACGTTGGGAATCTCATAAAATAAAAAGTTACTTGTGAAAACGAAATATAAGAAAAAGAACATTGTCAAACGATTAAAATTTGCATCACTAAAATGGTTCGTCATCTATATTGCACAATTAAAAATTGTCTGTGTTCTTGTCTCAAGTAACAAGGAGGCTGTAGGTTAGAAGACGATGTACAGAGAGTAAAGAAGGGGATGAACGAACATAAGTAAATAATAAATACAAACCCGGGCAAAGGCGTAAATAACGCTGGTATTCTATATTGAAAATGGAACGAATACCTAGAAAGAATAGTGTGTCAGAGACGACCCTTAAATTGTAGAACATAAAAATTCCAAGGAAGGAGAGACAAACGAAGACAACGGTACAAATCGCATCGTGACAGAAGAACTATGAAACTTGCAAAACATAAGAAATTATGCTAAAACAACTGATACATTACACCTGTGTCATTACCATTACCATCGTTAATCATTAGATATCTGCTGTAGGTTAGAAACTTAGACCTTTCGATACACTATGTCCCTACTTGTAATGCTATCATGCTTCTTTTTGTGTCCCAACTTCGTCGCCGCTTTTGTGTCCCAGCCTCGTCGTAGGTGTCGGTGGCCGAGTGGATGAGACCGACACAGGAACAAAGATAGCACGCTGGTGCAGGTACGGAGGGGAGCAGCCAGAAACTATAAACACTAGAGTAAATTAGAAAGAGATATATATTGCACAGAATGTAACAATACTTAACTTTTACATAGTACTGCAGAATGTTGATACATAGTTGTTAGAGGCCTGCCTAGTGCCTGTACGATAGCAAAGTCTTCACTGGTGCCTATCTGATTCCGAAGGTCCTAACTGGTTGCTATCTCCGTCCGAAGTGACGATGTCGTTCAGCGGTGGCCACGAGCGGAGTTGTCGCAGAGGGCGCTCGTGGCTGTCGTCGTCAGAACGCCGCGCCGTGCGTGCATGGCGGCGCGCGGCGAAAGTAGGTGGCGCGCACTTTGTACTTGTGCGACACTACACTTCTCCTATATATTTCGTAACCTTAACCCCAACATAGTCTTAATCCCTTGCTACCCAGACGAGAAAAGTTTTTTCCACATTAGTTCATCGAGATACCTGTATCACCCACCTCCGTTTCATTATAATTAATCGCAGTTGTTTCTTCCATTCCAACTATTTCTACGATTAGTATTTTTTTTTTTCAAATTTCTAGCTCTTCTTATAAAGCATCTCTTCACCAATTCGTTGCCATTCCCAGGTTTACGGTTAATATTTAAAAATCCGATTTCAGTTATCAGAACTGGCAGAGATTGATATTTGGTACAGCAAACATAATCCTGAAGTACAGTAAATGTAACGAAAAAATTAAACAGTTTGGCCGTACGTATATGATATTCCTAACATAAGAAGAGAAGAGGGAAGAGCATTTCTTCAGATCCGTTAGAGGAGACAGAACTCTGTAAGATTCATATCTAATCTAAAATTCAAATTAAAAGTATGTGTCCCGTTAATGTTCACTTATAGGTAGAAGTTTGTACTTAGAACTTCTGAACCACTAAATTTACGTCCAGGAAAATAGAACGCAATATCGTTCGGCGCAAATCAGATTTATTTTCTGCTGAGTGAATAAGGACTTGAACACACGGATATTAGTGTTTATGTCATTCTGAAGCTCGGACTTGATGACGGTTATTCTTCCCTGACGAAAGTAACGACTGTTTCATACATTTCACGAATGAAATATTCGCGCAGCTCACACAACCAGTAAGACGTATTTCACGTGGCTTTCCTCACGGTCCCAATAGCCGGCTAACTTAGCCGATGACCTGGAATCGGCCGTACAAGTTAGCGTGACTGGCGGCAGTTCCGAAGCGAAAATTTTAAAGTCTTCGTGCCGTTATTGTACATAAATATCAGAGCGGCCGGCGGTAGGGGAACAGTGCCAGGGAAATTAAGAGCAGAGGGCACCGCTAACTGCGGATTTTAGCCCCAATGTATGTCCGTGCCGATTTAAGCACTATCTAGATTCAAGCTCGTTATTAACTTTCTTCCTTGGAGGGCAATAAGGATGTTGCCACAAATAAAATGATACGTGTTTAATTATCTACATTCAGGGTGAACGTCAATAAAACCGACAAACTACGAGGAAATGTATAGGAGAATTAGTAGAAAAAGTAATACATAGGAGCCCATGTCGGAAGTGTCATGCAGCGACGCTGTGAACACTTTTTAAATTTCTATACTATGAGTTAAATCTCTGTTACTAGAAGTATTTGACAAAGTTCAGCCCAACCAGTTGCAAAATTTGATAAAATTCCTTGATCTAGATTTCGGCACCATCTAAGAGTGCCTTCATCAGGGCGTTCGGTCGGCTGTTGAGCAGCACTGTAAGCTGACTTGCTAGCCTTTTGCTAGCGTGTTGCATAATTTTATAAGTTTGGACTTGAGCACACTGCTCGTAACTGCACGTCTGATGTTTTAATTTTTATTCTTCTTATGGAGGCACACTTAGATGGTGCCGAAATCTAGATCAAGGAATTTTATCAAATTTTGCAACTGGTTGGACTGAACTTTGTCAAATATTTGTAAACCTACAGTTACTGTAGTCGTCAAGATATTTTTTTAAATCATTTTACTAGAAGATCTTTTCTTTCCATATTTGGGAAGAAGGTAGTAGTAAACATGCACTATAAAACGCATACTTTAGGAGCTATGAGCGTTCGACCAGGAGAAGAGATGAATTCCACGGTATCGAAGAACTGCTTCCAGTCTGCAGTCCATGTTAACTAGACATTTTTGTTGTTTTTGTCAGTACTACCTCTTCCCAAAATATGGAAAGCAAAGAGCATGGAGTAGAAGTGCTCATAGCGTAGTTAGATGACATTCCCGAACATGGTGTCCTGCCTTAAACTTGATCTACGAAGTCCCGTGTACGTATCCTCGTTGTTCGTCGGTTTTATTAATGAAACGATAACACTGGAGCTTCACAAGCTAATCGTGAGGTCTGTATATAAACCAGCGACCACAATGTGGCCAAATTCTCCAATGGAAGCTGAAGACAAACCAACAATCTTGCCTGTGAACTTCAACAGCTGCCAACCAGCTGGGGATACAGTACTATGATCAGAATGGAGAAGCTTTAAGCTTCGCTGCAGTGGATCGAAGAATAAAATTTATACCTCAGCTGTGATGCTAAAGACCAAAACATCTTCCACTCAGCACGCTGTCGGACAGATACTCATCCTGACATATGTATTGTGATTACTAACAAAGATGAGACTTCTATAGCCCACACGAGAAAGAAACTTTTCAGTTTTCCCAACATAGTCCAACCTTAGTAAATGCGGGCATACAAATCCCATTGAGGGAAACAGTCAAGTAGCCAAGACGGAACTTCGTGAAAGCAGATTTGGCAACATATAAAACAGAACTTGACACCAACATACGGTCTATTCCAGCGAAGAGAGATAATTATGCAAGACTTGTTGGACTAAAAACAGCGACGGCGAAGAGAAACATCCCAAGGGGATCTAGAAAGCAATGCATACCATGAAGGAACTCTAAAACTGAAGAACTATACAACTAAAACCATAAAATAAATAACCTACAACTGCGAATCCAACTGCTAGAGTCACTCAATGAACAAAGGGGAAAAAAAAAAAAAAAAAAAATTCAATACCATTTATTATCAAGGAGGTAAACAAAGATATAAAAACCCTCAAACTACGGAAATCATCCGGGGCTGATAATATATTTCCTTCTTCTTCTTCTTCTTCTTCCTCTTCTCTTCAGGTATTAGACAGGAGTTTCCTGTTACGGTACCTGTCGCTTCTTCCATAGCACTTACAATTTATTGCCTTTAAGGGAAGTCTCTCTCCATTCTTTCTAGATATTTGTTCCTTTTTTTCTGTAGTCTCGTATTTTATCATTTAGGCTAAATATTGCAGGTCTTCTCTCATATCTTGATTTCTTAGTCTCTCTTCTCTTGTGAAACCTTGGACTTCTCTAAGCAATCTCATTTCTTGTGCCTGAATGCGGCTTTCTTGCTTCTTGGTAACCATCGAGGTCTCACTTCCATAGACCCGTGTGGGAACTGAATTTATATATAAATCTGGACCAATAGCAGGAACCTGGCTTTAAGACTATTTCAGATATATACTAAAAACTGGAGATATCCCGAATTTAGAATGTCTCTTACTCTGGCCGTCCTTAAACCAGATAAATCTCCTGAAAATCCTGCAAATTACCGCCCAATACCCTTACTGTGCATTTGCTATTAGGTTGCTAGAAAGGCTGATCTACAATAGGATATACAGAAACGATAGACAAACAACTGCCGTATGAACAAGGCGGATTTAGATATAATCGAAGTTGCTGCGAATAAGTATTATCCCTGACATCATACATCAAATCGGAATTCTAGGAAGGATTAAAAACATCGGTAGTCTTTGTTGACCTCAGGGCAGTTTATGGTACAGAAATTTGCCAGCATGATTCAGTGCTTGGAGTTAACAAACCTGTTCGAAAAAAATGCTGAAAGTCCGATGTTTCAAAGTAAATCTAGGGAATCTAGGATCAGTTACAAAGTAGCAATTCGAAAAGGATAAAAAACGGACTCCGCAAGAATCCGTAGCAGCACCACTGAGTTTTAATTTTTAAATCAGAGACATGACAGACAATAAATCACGTAAGCTGTGCTAATTCATGACAAGGCTATAGCTACTCGAAGCAAATGGCGAGAACGTGAAACATCTTACTTAGAAGTACTAAACCAGTACGAAAACAGGAGACTGTGCCCAAACCCAAATAAATCCATTTAAATAAAACACTAGCTCCAAGAGAACTGAACATTATTTTCTGCGCAAAGCGAATTAAAGACAACAAATTTCCCAAATATTTAGGCATCACTTTTGACAGGTCACTTATCTTCAAGAAATACTTGGAATTAATTAACCAGAAATTGTAAACCTAAAACAACATCATCCGGCGATTAACAGGTACCGCATGTGGAGCAGATGGAAGTACTGTACATTACGTTCCGGAGCACTCTCATTAAAACCACGACGATAACAGGGACGTTAAAGTCGACCCTACTTGAATGGCTTTATGCCATTTCAGATATTATTCCACCAGAAAACCGAAGACAACAGGCAACGATTCAGATAACGCAAGACTTACCGATATACCAAGTACTAGATGACTGTTGTCGATATTGCTTGGATTCAAGAGCACCAATACGGGAATGCGAAACATTGCCAAAGGAACTACCTACGACAACAACAATCTTGGAAAACTAAGTGGAACAATAGTGACTTCAACCACTACAACTTACAGGACCCCAATCAACAGTTCGGAGGACTGCAACTCCCCAGTAAAATATTTTGCCATCTTATGAATAATTGGACATGCAAAACCAACTCCATTAACTACGGGATCATCAGTCCCTAAACTTACAAACTACTTATGAACTACTTACGAACTAGGACGGCACAAATATCCATGCCCGAGGGGGGATTCGAACTCCCCACCGTAGTGGCCGTGTAGACCGTGACAGGAGCGTCTTAGTCCCCTCGGCCACCGCGGGGTCATCAGTCCCTAAACTTACAAACTACTTATGAACTACTTACGAACTAGGACGGCACAAATATCCATGCCCGAGGGGGGATTCGAAACCCCGACCGTAGTGGCCGTGTAGACCGTGACTGGAGCGTCTTAGACCCCTCGGCCACCGCGGCCGGCCCGCAGAGCCAGAATGCGCTCCCCAAAGTGCTTCTGCAGGTCATCAAACACCCTCCTGCTTTGATGGGGACGAGCTCCGTCATGCATGAACCACATCTTGTCGATATCAGGGTCGCATTATATAGGGATGATGAAATCAACTTCCAACGCCTTCCGATCATTTGTCACCGTGCCATCAGGAAACAACATGATGTGTGCGCATGCGAATACTATTTCCCATCATGCCCCGCATCCAACCGCGCGGTTTGACCGTCCTGACGCTTTGCGTCAGGAGTTAAAACGATTTTATTTCATATAGTTCAATAATTATATAAGGAACTGGGGCGATCTAGAATTGTTTAATAACAGGTTTGCAGCCAAGATCGCTTTCTTCATTTACTTACATTATCGGTTTCGGCGTGCTACACGCCATCTTCAGACCTGTAGCAATCTCACATGAATTCACTGCTGTTACAACAATTTTTTACATAGTAAAAAGGGATACATCGACATTGATGTGCCATCAGCATAAAATTTACAAGTCAATAATAAAACTCTGAACCCATATTCCTTATGGTAATAACCAGTTGTACTTGGAGTCTGAAGTGCCTCTGGTTATGACCCTAAGAAAGATGGAGTCAGACATTTTATTATTGACTTGTTAATTTTATGCTGATGACACATCAATGTGGATGTACACTATTTTACTATGTAAAACATTGTTGTAACAACAGTGAATTCATGTAAAATTACTACAGGTTTGAAGATGGCGTCTAGCACGCCGAAACCGCTAAGGTAATTAAATGAAGAAAGCGATCTTGGCTGCAAACCTGTAATTAAAGTTCAATAATTGTGACCCTGTATGTAGGCTGCAATATTAGCATAAAGTCTGCGAAACGTTTTGCAAACAGAGACCGTGATTAAGACGTAATAGGGCGTTACCTCAGTCGCGATGGGACTGTTTCTCTTGACTGTCACTGTATACCACGTCGTATCACCTGAAATGTGTTCTGTACTGTAATATAATTTCTAAATTACATTTGGTGATAGATGTGTATTCTGTCCGTAAGATGGGGTGGTAATCAGTATTGTAGAATTAATTGTTAAGGACACGCCGAAAGCCGTATTTTTACTGCACGAACAGCGTAAAAGTACAAAGCGATAGTTGGAATTTTCAGCGACAAAAGGCGTCGTATGGGGTGGTAGTATCTTCCTACGCTCATTGTTCATAACTTTATATGTCCTGGACTATGTGCAGTACATGGTTTTTACCCACAAAGCTATTGTTGCATGACGGTAAATAACATGTGTATAAAGTTTGGTTGAAACTGCTCCATTATTTTAGGAGATTTGGAACACTGCCACATGATGTGTCAGGTTTTCATCCATTTTTATTGTTTAGTACGTCATATCTCCTGTAAAATGTGTCAGAGGTTGTTATTATCCTACTCAGCTATGGTTGCCTTACAATAAGGAATAAGTGTACCAAGTTTGAAATCGATCCAGTAGTTTCGAAGATGTGGAACACACACACATATACACGCATTGTTAAATATGTACTGTTTTATTTACTTTTCTGTAATCGTTGGATCTTCTCAGTTTATTTACACTTGATTTGAGCTGTACTGTCTCGGGCGTTATACGTCGTTGGAACGTGCACACGTGGTAGCATAAATGCTTAAATTTTATTTTTATTTTCTTATAGTAAGTTTTGACAACCCATTGTATTCTTTATTTAAGCAGAAGAAATGTGCTCAATAATATAGACACAAATATTTAACAAAAAAATAAGTGTGAAGATCCAATGATGACACCAAGTTTGTTGAAACCGATTATGTGAAAGAAACAAAACATTGCGATCTTGACGTTTGAAGATTCAAATTCTTAAACATGGCTGCAGTTCAGCAACAGTGGAACACGATCAAATTCTGAACAAATTACAGCTGACCAGCTGCATAGTACGTTTAAGATTTACGTAATAAACCATTTTACGCAATTAGTTTGCTGTAATTTTTTCACAATTTGATGGTTTGAAGATTCTTTTTAAATGTATCCAAATAGCTGCCAGAGCACAGACGTCTGTTCGTATGTTGAAATGTTTTTAAATCTAATGGACTTAGCTACATTTCCGAGAAAGGACTCAATCCTCAGACGGGGAGCAGGTGCCTTAAAGCGCTCGGACAATCCATCGTGGTCAGACGTCTGTGACCTATGACAGTTTCACCCTGCATGTGCACGGGACTGTTATCTTACAAGCTGAAGTGTTTTACCAATGACGTCGTACTTACTTCTAGACAAAAGAACAGTCCACGGAATGGTGAGCAGAATTACTAAAACAACAAATTCACTTTACCTAAAGAATATGTAACATACCTGCTATGGGAAGGTTTACATTTCCTATTCAAATGTACTGTGAATTTGAGACCAGTGTCAAGCTAGTCAGGCATGGGTCATTTATCTTTGGTTGCAGGCTTATTTTCCGATGGCAGTACTACAGATATTGGAGACGGTGATAGTATTGTTGCCGGGAAGTAGGTTTGTGATTATTGAGAGTGCAGACTTTGCTAGGCGCGCGGATAAAATTGCAGAAGCGTGGGGACCGTAGTTGTGTGCAGTTGTCATTCCGGCGGGATAGCCGAGGAGATGAGATTTTGAGACTTGAATGCTGAGCCTAGCTGTTTGTTTAAGATATGGAGACGAAAAGGAACAGATGACTTTGGAAAAACGATCTTTCGAAGTTTTTATAAGGTAAAGTTTTCATGAAATACTTGGCATGTTTCTATGGCACTTCGCATTGTTAGGCTGAAGTGATGGTAACAGTAACGGTCGGGAAAGATCTTGCTGTGAGCTTGTGGTCTCATGATTCATGCTAGGGTCCCTTTCTGTGTTAGGAAAAGTATTTATTGTAATAGTTTAGTTTTGAGAGTGCGTCTTTTATGAAATAGGATTTTGATTTTTTGTTTGTAATTCTATCAGTCCGTCGCTTACAAACTACTGAAACTAAGCTAAACCAACCTAAGGACAACGCACACACCCATGCACCAGGGAGGACTCGAACCTCCACGGCGAGCAGCCGCGCGCTCCGCAGCGAGACGCTTTAGACCTCTCGGCTACTCCACCGCGGAATGAAATAGGAATTTCATGGGTAGTGTTCCTGAAATATGGTATTGTTGTAACATTGTGTAAATCGAGTTAAATTTACTAACAGTAAAGAAATGTTTATCATTGTTTAAAAATAACTTTAAGAGCAGATTAAATATATTTTTCTCTGAAAGATTTTAAAATCATAAACATTACATTGTTATTAATTTTCATGAAGTTACATCAGTTAGAAAATAAACCAGATATTTCATTTTTAATAATTAGTTCGAGTTTGTTAAACAGCTTACCAGTTTATCCCTCCTCACATTTTTGTTAAAAGTGCCATAGATTTTTTCTGTAGTTAGTTTTCCAGGGAGCAGTTTGGTGTTGCGCAAATTTATGTAGTAAGTGAAGGTGAGATAGAATCAGTTTTAGTCAAGCTTACAATTCACGTTAGGACAATTCATATAGTGTTCAGGTTAACAAGTGTTTGCACTGAGTCAGATTGTATTGATAAATATTGTGTTCGTTACACTCCGTTAAAGATTGTTAGTTCAGTCAGAAACAAGTTTGTAGGGCCAGAATTATTAACACAGTGATTTTTATTATCAGTAATTTTCAGACAGTTATTTTGTTACGACATTTTCATACAGAAACGATTAGCCGTTTTTTTCTCATTATAATAAACATTACGCAGTAAGATAGGTTTTGAAACACCTTTACATTCACATCGAATACAGTTAAAAATACGCAGTCAGATTAACCCTGGTACGCATACCCTGGGTCTAATGGACCCGGGAACAATTTCAATTTTTAATTTGTGTATTAAAGGCTTGAAATTGAGTCCCAACCGTTCCGGTATGCTCTCTGGCAATATTCAGTAATAAATTGCAGATACTACTAGAATTGTGTTTCATTAGTTTAAGTGCCACTTTAATTTTCTTCTCTATACTACACATTTACATAACCTGGGTCCAATGGACCCCGTGGTTTATGTTCAAGTGTCGTTAAATTAGACTGGGTTGTAATCAATTACATTTTGTGGGAGTACCGAGAATACGTTACTGCCAGACATATGCATTGTTGTGATCGCAGAAAACGTATTGTTACAACTTGGCATGTTCAACTGTCAGACAGCATACTTCTGTGTTGCGTAAGAAGCAAATTATTGCAGTGTGTGGTTATTAGTGTGTGACGCTGTAGAGAAAGACATTAGGAGTTTGCTACACAGCAGTATTGTTCGACATTCGATACTCATTCGGAAGAAAGGTAAGGGTTATTGGTAACACTAAAAAATAACATGGAGAGCCATTATATTTCTACACTCCATAGGAGAAAAGAGTACTGAGGTTATTTATTCATAATATTATTTTTCAGACAATGTCAGGATCTTCATCTAAAAAAAGGAACAGGAAAGATGATAGTATCCGTTTTTCAAGCCCAAATTTTGAATCAGTTATTACTCAATGGGTAGCTGAAGATGACGTTTTGCTTTCAGATGTAAGTTCTGCCTTGGATGAAAACCATGAAACTGTTCATCAGGCAGTGTCTTACGACCCTTTGGATGAAGAACCACGTAGGTGAAGCTGCTACTGCTGCTGATGATGATCATCAACATCTAGATAACAATAACTCAGGACAAATAAGCAGTGAAAGTGCTAACGTTTATATTGTTCCAAATGGTATGCTAAGAAATGGAAGGCCCCCAGTACAAAATAAAACGCCTGCTCAGAATGTGGTGAAATTTATACCAAGACCAGCAAACTGATGTGATGTTTTTTGTGAAATGTTTCGTCAATGGCAAAATCACTTATTTGAACACTGTGAAAAATAATATTGGTGGTGTCTGTATCAGTTTTCATAACGTAATCTATTAAGTAATTTATTCTGGGTTAAAATTATACTAATTATACATTTTAAAAGCCAGTAAAATCTTTAAAATAGCCACGTATTTCTTATATTATACTCATGAACCTTCAAATAAAAATATTCGTGCAGGATAATATCCACAAAATACTTATTTTCATTTAAATTCCCATAGTAGACGTAACGGGTCCAATGCACCCAGGGTATGTAAATGTGCAAATAATATAGGTCATGCATAGCAGGGTTAACATAACGTTGTATAAAGGCATTCAGCTAGTACAAGTTCGAACACACAGCAGACGTAAATTTTGTAAGAGAGAATGAGAAGCAGCGAGAAACTTTCTAATATTACGCCTTGTACAAGCTCAGCTTTTCTTTTAAGGGTACTGATCTGAAGATAGCTCACTGTTCCAAGAAAGTCAGAACCTGTTCACACACGTTTGCTGCAACGGTCTACGACAATTCCGCGTCGATCCACAGGCGCAAGGCACAAACGCACACATGTGAAATGCGAGGGGGCTGAAACAGGCACACGAGGGGCAGGGCCGGATCATAACACCGCTGTAACCAAACAAGACGAATGGCAGAAGGCGCTTTAAATCTGGCGACAGCCTCACATTTCTGCAAGGCAAAATAACTACAGCACGTCTTTTCGGCTGAAACAAGTCCGCCGGCGTTTAGCGTTTTTAGATGTTCGCGGAGTACGTTTCTCGGCAAATATTTGCCCGGCTTCTTTCCCCGGTCCCCAGTCGCCGCCTCGCCGGAGCGGCGGGAAAAGCGAACGAAAGAAGGTTTGTCTTTCGCATAAACCGCGCTGCATTTATCCCCGACTGGCGACAGCGGCTAAAACGATTTATCGGCTGGGAAAAAGGCGCCGCGAGTCGGCAGAAGTCCGCACTGCCTGCCCGCCCGAGGCGAGGCGCTCGCTGCCGCTGCAAGCCGCTAATGGTGGCTCGTGTAAACAACACTACACGCTTTTTACACGTGCTGTCCCGGAGCTTCAAAACTAAGTGAATTTTATGCATTATGGATGTTGAAGAACTCCGTGACTGTTCCTTGTAGGTTTGGAAGTAAAATCCGGTACCAGTCACAATTATTGGTGGTTTCTTGAAACACTACCGGTTTCGGGTTTGTGCCCATCTTCAGGTGTCTACATTCAGTGTTCTACATCTACATAGATACTCTGCAAATCACATTCAAGTTCCTGGCAGAGGGTTCATTAACCGCTTTCATAACTTTTCTCTACCGTTCCATTCTCTAATAGCGCGCGGGAAGAAAGAACACCTAAATCGCTCCGTTTTCGATCTAATTTCTCTTATTTTATTGGGATGGTCATCTCTCCCTAAGTAGGTGGGTGCTAGCAAAATATTTCCAATTCAGAACTAAAAGTCGGTGATTGAAACTTCGCAAACAGATCACGCCGCAATGTATAACGTCTTTCTTTTAATGATTTCCACCCCAATTTTCGCAATATTTCCGTGATGCTTCCCCCCTCCCCCCCTGTAACGAGTTAAAACAAAACGAGCTGCTCTTCTCTGAACCTTCTCAATGTCTTCCGTCAGTCCCACCTGGTGAGGGTCCCACAAGTGGCGTCAGTCCCACCTGGTGAGGGTCCCACAAGTGGCAACAGTACTCTAGGAGAGGACGCACAGGTGTTTATGTAGGCAGTCTCTTTGGTGGAGCTGGTGCATCTTCGAAGCGTTCTGCCGATTAAACGTAACCTTTGGTTCGCCTTCCCCACAATATTTTCTATGTGTTGTTGACTGTTTAAAGGAAACGTAAGCTACATTGTGCTTATCATACTGATATACATACACAAGTATCATATAGATATGCATATACATAAACAAGTATGGTATTTGGTGCAGTGTACTCACATATAAGTAGAGGTATCCAATTCGTGTTCGTACATTTTTCTCAAGTATCAGTTGAGAATAATGCAACAACAGCAACATAATGGGAGTGCAAATTATATGACTGTTTCTAAAGCAGAGAAAAATGTATGCAAAATTTAAACGCACAAAAAATCCCCAAGACTGCCAATCTTTGACTGAAACTAGAAATGTAGCTCGAATTTCAGTGAGAGAAGCTTACTATAGTTACCAAAACGAAACTTTGTCACGTAATTTGGTAGAGAATCATAAGAAAGTCTTGTAGTATGTAAAGTATAAGGCGGCAAAACACAAACATTACTATCACTACGTGTTAGTAATTGTGATGCTACTGATGACAGTTCTGCTAAAGCAAAATTGCTTAACGCAGCTTTCCGAAATTCCTTCACTAGAGAAGGCGAGGCAAATGCTCCAGAATTCCTATCAAGAACAGCTTCCACCATGCGTAATTTATAAGTAAATATCCCTGGAGTATTGCCGGCCGCGGTGGCCGAGGGGACTGAGGCTCTCCAGTCACGGTCTGCACGCCACTATGGTCGGGGGTTCGAATCCTCCCTCGGGCATTGATATTTGTGCCGTCCTTAGTATAAGGTAGTTCATAAGTAGTTTGTAAGTTTAGGAACTCATGACGCCGTAGTTAAGTGCCATAAACTTAACAAACATTTGAACATTTTGAACCTGGAGTATTAAAACCTTAAATCACTTAACAAAAGGAAGTCTCCCGGTCTTGACTGATAACAATTAGGTTCAATGCCGATGCAATAGCAACATATCTATCATTTAAAATCGCTTGCTTAGCGAACGTTCCTTACCCAAGGAGTGGAAGGTTGCACAGGTCACTCCAATATTCAAAAAAGGCAATAGGAGTGATCCGCAAAATTACAGTCCTGTATCATTGACGTCGGTTTGCAGCAGGATTTTAGAGAATATACTTTCCTCAGGTAAGGTAAGGTGCCTGGGTTTGGTGGACTACAAATTCAAAGGTCGCGGGTTAGATCCCCGCCAGGTCCTAGGATTTTTATCTGTCACTTTCCACTTCTTTCATCTCTGGTAGTACTGCTCATGTGATTAATACCGAGCAGCACCCTGGTTCGGAACCCACGTTAAACTGTAGGTCCCCCCGTAACTGGCTGGGTAAGTCAGTTCGGAGGTCGGAGGAAGGCAATGGCATACTACCTCCTAACAGGGCCATGCCTAGTAAAGCACTGTGGTGTTGAAACCAATCTTCGGATTGTTGACTGTTTTACCTTTTCTTTTTTTTCTTTTACTTTCCTCAGATATTATGAACTATCTCGAAGAGAACGACCTATTGTCCCATAGTCAACACGGATTTAGAATGTATCGTTTTTGTGAAACACAGGTAGCTCCTTACTCAAATGATGGGAAAAGTGCTATCGATAAAGAATGTCCAATATATTCCGTATTTCTAGATTTCCGAAAGGCTTTCGACGCTGTACCTCAGAAGCGTCTTCTAATCAAATGGCGTTCTTATGGAATATCGTCACAATTGTGCGATTGTATTCGTGATTTCCTGTCAGAAAGGACACAGTACGTTGTGATTGACGGAAAGTCGTCGATCAGAAGTGATATCTGGCGTTCCACAGAGTAGTGTTATAGGGCCCCTACTGTTCCTTATTTTTATAAAAGAGTTAATTAACTCTTTTACACTGTTCGCGGATGGTGCTGTCATTTATCGGTTAGTAAAGTCACCAGAATTAAATATCTACATGGTACAAAAATTGGGAATTGAACCTTAATAATGATAAGTGAAAGTTCATCCTTATGACCACTAAAAGAAATCCGTTAAACTTCAGTTACACGATTAATCAGTCAAACCTACAGGCCGTAAATTCAACTAAATATCTTGGATTAACAATTACGTACAACTTAAATTGGAAAGAACACATAGAAATTATTGTAGGGAAGGCGAGCAAAAGACAACATTTCGTTGACAGAACACTTAAGAAACTGCATACACTGCACTTCTAGGTCCTATTTTGGAGCATTGCTGCGCATTGTGGGATCCACACCAGGTGGGACTGGTGGACGATTTAGAGAAAATTCAGAGGAGGTTAGCTGGTTTCGTATTATCGCGACATACAGGAGAGAGTCTCACGGAAATGATACACGAGTTAGCGTGGGAATCATTAAATGAAAGGCGTTATTTGTTGCGGCGAGATCTATTTGCGAAATTTATTTCAACAACTTTCTCTTCCAAATTTAAACATACTTTGTTAGCACCCACCTACATAGGGAGACATGACCAACATATTAAAATAAGAGAAATCAGATCGAAAACAGAAAGATTTAGGTGTTCCTTTTTCCCGCGAGCTATTAGAGAGTGGAACTATAAACAAATATCATAAAAGTGGTTTGATGCACTTCAGTGTGATTTACAGAGTATCCATGTAGATGTAGATAATGATCATTATGTCTCTCTACGTAGGTGGTTGTTAATAAAATGTAGCCACATTCGGAAGAGAAATCTGGAGAAAAAAATTCAAAAATAGATCTTGCCGCAACGAATAATGCCTTTCTTTTAACGAATTCAACCCCAAATTGCGCATCATTCCAATGCACTCCCTACCCTGTATCGCGATAATAAAAAACGAGTTGCCCTTCTCTGAACTTTCTCTACATCATCCGTGAGTCCTATTTGATGGTGATCCCACAATGGGCAGTAACACTCCAAAACAGGACGCATAAGTCTAGTGTAGGCAGTTACTTTAGTAGAACTATTGAATCCTTAAAGTGTTTTGCCAATGAAACGTACCCTATCCGTACAATATTATCTACGTATTGTTTCTGACTTAAGTTTCATCTTTTTTGTCATTTTTAGCTATTTAGCTGACTTTATTGCCTGTAGATTTGAATGTTTTATCGTGTAAATGAAGTTAACAGATTTCTTTTAGTGCTCATATGGATAACTTAGGGTCAATTACCAATTTAGTACCATGCAGATATCTTATCTAAAGCATTTTGCAGCTGATTTTGGTATTCTGGTGATTTTATTAATCGATAAACGACAGCATCATCCGCTAACAGTCAAAAAGAGCTACCAGATAGTCTCCTAAATCGTTTAAAACTATAACACTTCCACGCAGAACGCCAGATATTACTTCTGTTTTAATGGTTTTCAGTCAATTATTATGTCCCGTGTCCTTTCTGACAGGAAATCGCTAATCCAATCGTACAACTGTGGCACGCAATTTGATTAGAAGGCGCTTGTCAGGTACATTGTCAAAAGGCGTCCAGAAATCTACAAATACGGCATGGATTTGAGATCCTTTGTCGATATTACTCATAACATCACGTGACTAAAGAGCGATACTCTGAATCCATGTTGACTGTCATAATGTTTGAAGAAAGTATATGTTTTAAAATCCTGCTGCAAACCGACGTCAATGATATAGGCCTGTGATTTTACGAATATTGGAAAGCCGTTTGCAACTTTCCAGTCTTTGGGGACGGAAATCTCGCTGACCGAGTGGTTGTATACGATAGCTAGTTATGTTCTATATCTGTGTATACATGACAGCTGTGTAATACGTTTAACACATATAATTGAGCCGTGGCAGAGTGGCCGAGCACACTGAGGCGCTATGCTCCGATGCGCAAGGCTGCTCCCCGTCGGTGGTTCGAATCCCCTGCTCGGGCATGGTTGTTTTTGCTTTCTTTAGTATAAGCTAGTTTATGAGCAGTTTGTAAGTTTAGGGACTAATGACCCCGCAGTTAAGTCCCATTAGCTTAATAAACATTTGAACATGTAATTGAAAATAGGTAATTATAGAAGAACCGAAATATGGTTGAAGAAGAGCAGTAAAAGGAGGTGAAGTAGAGTGTCCCTTCACTTGCTCCGCTTGGTGTAATTTCGAGCCGGCCGCAGTGGCCGAGCGGTCTGCGTCGCGCCAGTCACAATCTGCACGGCCGCTACGGTCTGGGGTTCGAATCCCCCGTCGGGCATGAATGATTGTGTCGTCTTTAGTAGAAGGTAGTTCATAAGTAGCTTGTGACTGATGACCCCGCAGTTAAGCTTAACAAACATTTGAACATTTTGTAATCTCGAGCTCTATATCCGTATGCATCGCCTCCGTAGGTGGCAACATGAAATATGTTAATTTGCTATGCTTATCTCTAAATTCTACACAGTGCTTGTAAACTACGTGGTAACGATTAATTTTGATGTATGCAATGTGTACCGGATGTTATTTCTCTCCATGTGTTTTCTCGTGTGTGTTATAAACTGGCTGTACGCGGCCACGCGTTGCTGTGCATTGTTAGAGATTAAATGTTAAATTGATCAAATGTTTGTAAAGTTATGTGACCTAAGTGCAGTTGTCATGGGTCCCTAAAACTTACAAACTATTTAAACTAACTTATCGTAAGAACAACACAAACACGCATGCCCGGGGGAGGACTGAAACCTCCGACGTGGAATTTATTCATTGACGACCAGTTTCATCTGGTCAATTGCCTAAACCGGTCGTCAGTGAATAAATTATTAATGTGCGATCTTGGCATTCATTTTGAAAACTATAAAACGATCAGATCTCCTCCAAACCCGACTATGTCAGGTAATCTTAAATTCATAATGATTTGTGGATAGGCCTTGGACACACATCTTACACAACCTCCTGTCCTCTCCTCTGTCCTTCCTCTCTTTGTGCTCCCTCACCTAGCTCCCTTCTCTTTACTCATATCTTCTTCCATCCTCTCTGTGCATCTTGTGCATCTCCTCCTCCCCTCATCTTCCTTCAGCGCACACTCCGCTGCAGAGTGAAAGTTTCATTCTGCCTCCTTTGATCTGTTGTTCCATTTGCTGTTCTGTGTGAGCATGTAGTGCTGGCAGTGTGTCTGAGGTGATTTTCGATCTCGTAGAATAGGAGAACGCAGTATGTTGTCTCTCTGAGACTGACGCGGTGTAAGTGGGTAGGATAAGGACCGTGTCCTACAGACCATTCAGCGGCTAGGATCGACATGTTTCATTCTTTGAAAGAAATAAATTGCAATTTGCGATCAGTTATGGGTTCACTGTACTAGTTTAAGGAAGAGACAGCGTGGCGAATGGAGCTTTGGGTGTGGCGGGAGACTTGTAGGGAAGAGTCCTCTGCAGTCGTATTTGTCACTGTGTCCTCGGTGGCGGAGTGGTCAACGTGTCTGCCCAGTAAACAGAGTTCGAATCTCGGCCGGGCACAAATTTTCATTCGCCGCACTTTGGTATTCCATGTAAACCTAGTACAGTGAAGCAAATTGCGATTTATTTCTTTTATTGAACACTGTAACGTTGTCAAAAATATATGATTCTTTCTTTGTCTCTCCGCTATGTCGAGGAAGAATGAATGGACTCTCCGACCCTTATCACTTTTGTGTCCCAGCCTCGTCGCCGCTTTTGTATCCCATCCTCGTCGCCATTTTTGTATCCCATCCTCGTCGCCACTTTTGTGTCCCTGCCTCGTCACCGCTTTTGTGTCTCGTTTCCGTCGTAGGTGTCGGTGGCCGAGTAGAAAGACCGACACAGGAATAAAGGATGCACGCTTGTGCAGGTAGGAGGTGACCAGCCAGTGGGACAGCAGAAACTAGAAACATTGGAGTAAATTAGAACGAGATATATATTTCTTAAAGACTTAGTAATACTTAACTTTTACATAGCTCAGTACTGCAGAATTCTGATACATAGTTGAGCTAGAGGCCTGCCTAGTGCCTATCCGATAGCCAAGTCTTCACTGGTGCCTATCTGATTCCGAAGTGTTGACTGGTTCCTATCTCAGTTCCAAGTGAACGATGTCGTTCAGTGGTGGCCACGAGCGGAGTTTTAGCAGATGGCGCTCGTGGCTGACGTCGTAAGAACGCCGCGCCGTGCGTGCATGGCGGCGCGCGGCGAAAGTAGGTGGCGCGCACTTTAGACTTGTGCGACACCACAATCACTTGTGTCAAATAGCTGCTGCCAGGAAGGAATTGCTCTAGCGTCTCAGCTGTATTTTTTTATTTTCCAGAGCCGAACCAGTTACTAACTTCACCGGCTCTGCCCTTCTTTAAGCAGTACAGGTAGGGTGTATGCAACAGGGGGCAACAAGTGGAGTTCTTTCCGGCGGCGGCTGGCAGCGGCTGCAGCTGCGCGGCCTAATCCCATAGTGTCGGCCGGGCGATCCGCCTGAATTCCCCCGGCGCGGCGCTTGCGGCTGGCGGACCCGACCGGACCGCAGCGCACCGCACCACCGGCGGCGGAGGCGGAGGCGGAGGCGGCGGCGGCCGCGTCGAAGACGCCCGGGACGGACAGACAGCGGGACGGACGAGGGGCGAGGCGAGGAGGTATTTCCTTGAGTTGAAGGAAGCCCCGGGATGACGGGAGAGGAGGAGGAGGACGAGAAAGAGGCGGTGGGGGGGGGGGGGGGAGCCCTGGGCAGGGCTGCTGGACATTAGCCATTCGTGTCGGGCCCGGCCCGCGGTCTTAGCCGGCAGCCCCGGAGACGGCGGGGGAGTGCGGGGGCGGGGGAGGCGGCGGCCAGCGGGGCCTTGAAGGAGCCGGCCGGGCGGCTGTGTTGCATTAATCCATACGGCCGGCCCCGCGCTGCTTGCTTCTCATTTCCTCCCCCCCCCCCCCCCGCCCCGCGCCTCGTGCCAGTCCGCATTGTTCTCCGCAGCCGGGCTCCGGGGGTGGCGCCGGCGGTGGCGGAGGGGACGCGGTGCGGCGCGGCGCGCGCGCGGAGATGTCGAAACTACGCAGATAAGATCCTCGCCGCCGCCGCAGCCACTGTCCATGCTGATTGTGTCCTCTCGGTTCCACTTACGCGGCCGCCTGTGTCTTGCGCCGTCCCACCCCCACACGGCCGCTCGTCCACTCCCCCGCCCCCGCCCCCTCTAGCCTCCAGGCGGCCTCCTCCGCAGAAACTGCCTAACTCAGTCGCCACACACACACACACACACACACACACACACACACACACACACACACACACCGGCACACACACACGCCACGTATAAATACCCTCCTCCTCCTGGCGGCCAGCCTTCCTGACAAGCGCAGCGGCTTGCCCGCTTGCTTGACGCCCACCTCTCCCTCCCTCCCCCCCCCCCCATCTGGCAAACCCTCCCACGCGGAGGTAACTCGGGACCTGAAGCTGAGAGTGGCCACAACTCCGCTTGCACTGAGGAGCTCACTTCGGTTCTAAATAAGATACCAGCGAACGGACTTGATACATCGGATGTTCTTTTAGTATTCGAGCACCTCTATTCTATCTATATTCCAGGGTTTATCGAAGCACTTTCATAATTTATTAATGCACATATTCGCGGCGAGCTTTACTAAAAATACTCCACCGATTCCAGCCGCGGTAATCGATTTGGAACACATGAACTTTTGGCCGAGATCTGTTCGGCCATTGTCAAGAAGTGACTGTCGAATCATTACTTTCACAGACCTTATACAATTGCGCGGCATCCTGTGACGTGAATCCTGTTACGTCACTGGTGCTCGTGGCTCTCGTGTGACGTCAGGCAGAGTAGATTGCGCGCGCAAAGCTGACTGGCTTGCTGCTTCGGCAACCTACTCTGCCTGACGTCACACGAGAGCAAAATGTTTGTAAATCTATCGGACCAAACTGCGTAGCTTACAAACTACTTAAACAAAGGTAAACTAACCTAAGGACGAACACATACACATCCATGCCTCAGGGAGGATTCGAACCTTCGACGAAGAGCAACCGCGCGCTTCGCAGCGAGGCGCCTTAGACCGCTCGGCTACTCCACCGCGGCCACACGAAAACGCCGCGGCCTTCTCTCTAGGTGGTGTTGCTTATACAAGGTGAGTCATAAATCAGGAAAAATATTTCGTGCAATTTTAACACTGTGAGCTACAAACATAAATTCGTTTTTCACATGTTCCTATTTCAATGATTGACAATGCAATTGAATGGTAAAAGTCTGGAAATATGAAGCGGACTTTTAGGTGTTACTGTGCGTCGTCATTGGCCAAGGGAACATATCGGCAACAGAGCACAAGTACTTCCCTGTGCCAACTAGCCACGATACATAATACCAGCCGGCCGCGGTGGCCGAGGGGATTGAGGCGCTCCAGTCACGGTCTGCACGGCCACTACGGTCGGGGGTTCGAATCCCCCCTCGGGCATGGATATTTGTGCCGTCCTTAGGATTAGCTAGTTCATAAGTAGTTTGTAAGTTTAGGGACTGATGACCCCGTAGTTAAGTCCCATAGACTCTACAAACATTTGAACTTTTTTTTTAACATAATACCAGCTAGCGGAAACGGTACGAGATAGATTTGAGCGCTTTCATTGCTAGCAAACCGTCGTTTGACGCCGCATGCCTCGCCTTCTCGTGAACGGCTTGACTACCTACAACACTTGCATGTCGTGCTCTGTTGGCGATCTGTCCCCTTGGCCAATGTCGGCGGACAGTAACTCCCAAAAGTCCAGTGCTTATTTCCAGATGTTCACCATTGAATTAAATTGTCATTTAGTAACATAGTAACATGCAGAAAACGAATTTATGTTTATAGCTCTGCGTGTGGCAATTTGCACAAAATATTTTTCCTCATTTATGAGTAATAGTAATTTTCAGGCTGCATGCCTGTCGCGCCCGCATCATCTGTGGGGTGCTTAGCTGCAAGCCGCCGTCTTTATTAAGGTTTTTTTACACATTTTAATATCTATCGCCTCTTTTATTACGCTATCCCAGAAAGTCTTGTGCTAGCGCCATGTGTATATAAGACACCATGCAGATGTGGACATTTATGTCGGCAGACAGTGCGTACTATTGACCACTGCTGTATTGAACATGAAAGATATTTCCGTTTACGTTATCCTGGGAAATTAGCAATAGCGGAGCATGCTCATGGAGAACGAGAATCGCAATACATTAGATGAGACATAAGTCATTTCAAGAACAAATACTTTCAGAATAGCTTAATAAAATATGCCACGAAATAAAAATATGTCAAAAAACTCTTAATAAAGACGGCGGCTTGCAACTAAGTATAACTTGGGACACGACCATTGTACGATTGAAGTGGGCGCGAGAGACACGTACCCAAAACATCACCATATATAGTGATGCTGCGATCGCCAGTTACGTCACAAGAAACCATGCAGCTGTACAAGAACGGCGGAAGCAATGATTCGACAGTCACCACTTGACAATGACCAAGGATAACTCAACCGAAAGGTCATGGTTTCAAACCACTTGACACTGCTGTCGAGAGAATTTTATCAATGTTCTAAGTCCACCTCGGAAGAAGGGGCATCTGATTCTACCCTTTTTCGATCTACTTATTTTATTATGATTTTTCTATACGTAGGGGTACCAACAAAATATATTCGCATTCGCAGTTGACGAAAGACGTTTCACAAATAGATCTCACCGTGACGAATAACTGCTGCCTTTTAATGATTTACACTCCAACTCGTGACGCCCTCTCCACTATATCGCGATAATGCCACACGTGCTACCTTTCTCTTAACTTTCTCGACATCCTCCGTCAGTTCCACTTGGTGGGAATTTCACATTGCGCAGCAATACTCGAAAGTAGGACGGACAAGAGTAGTGTAGGCAGCTTCTTTAGTAAAACTGTTTACTGTTTGCCTTTACTAGGGTGTATGAAAGTTAAAGTCTGAAAACGATTAAAGTTAATCTGCTCACTAATATTATATTTGCAAGTATAGAGCAATGTTCTTCGTTCAAAACTGTAGTGTCACGATCTCGAAGAACGGAAGATTGTTTCCTGGGACTCCGTGTCGCGACGCAACGTTGCTCATCACCCCGGTCGAACGATGGGTTAAAGCGTTCAGATTGGCAGAAGCACTGTGAAGGATTGCACTCGTACAGGAGGACCTCGCGTCGAGAAGAAAACAATTCACCCCGTTGCTTTCTTGCTGTACATTGATCGCCGCTTTACTGCTCGTGAGTCAGCAGCAGGTGTGAGTACGCCACCATAAAACTGTGTTCCCCATTCTGCACGACTCTGAGACAAATTACTATGTCCGAGGTGCAATAACGTCACCGCTAAATATTTGTTGAACGACTTCCTTCACGCATCGTAAGCATTGACGAAACCTGTGCGCGTTCATACGATACAAACTACGAAACGTAAATGTAATGAATGGTGGCTTTCCAGGACTCGCCGTCCACAAGTACGCACTACACCAAGTACTGCGAATATTTTCATTACGGCATATCACATTGATGGTGTAATATTTCATCACGCTGTACCACCAAGACTGAAGGTAGACGTAGCCTATTACAGCATGTGATTCATAGGATTTATTATTCGCCCTCCAACAGTCGTAAATTGTGGTTGATATTTACTGTTTTATTTACGAAACCAGTTTCGGTATCACAATAATATCATCTTTAGTCCATGTCAGTACCACCCACTCACATTTAGGCGGTACCATAGGTTCACTTCTTAAATTAAATTTTCATATTTGGGATGTTCAGCTAGGTATTGCCTCTTACATAATGCATACAAAACCATAATCCCGACTCTCTCTCCATTGCCATTCTCTTCAGTTCTTCATATGATTTAAGGATCATGTCTTATTTGATGTTAACAAAGTTTCTCTTGACCTGCCTCTTTATTTTATCCCTAAAAAGTTTCTTTTGTCTTATTTTACTGCTTTTCTTATTATTATTATATTTTAGCAGTTCTGTTAATATATGATCATTACTTTTCCTACCAACCCAGCTTGTTTCCTTGAACCTTCCCCAAATCCTCATTTCCATACCCTACAGTCTCTTTCTCCTTGCCCCGTGGCGCGCTGGGAACTAATCCGATGTGATGGCATGCAACCGAATAACAAACCGTGAGCTAATGACTTAATCACTGACCTTTAACGGGGCTATTTGAGCATCAGATACCGGATATATGAAAAATTTGTGCCGGGACTGGGATTCTAAGCCCTTCCTCCTTCTTACTAAACAGTTTTGCTTGGCCTCTACGTCAACCCCCTCCCCCGTCCCAGGTACACTGGACTTCTTGTCGAGCGAAGGAGTGTAATAGACGAAGAGGAGGGCATAAGAAACTCTGCAAGGGTAGTCCTTGCAGTACTTTCTAATGTCCTCGTCTTCGACCATTACACTCCTTCGCTCGCCATGAAGTCCAGTCCTCGGGTGCATCCTCTCTTCATCTGTGATGGTGTATTGTTTTCATTTTACTGTTTTTAATTTCAGTCTTCTATCACTACTTCTCAGAATCCTCTTCTCTTTTCTCTCTGCAATTTGTTTCATTTTTATATTCAGCTAAGTTATTCAGGACCTCAATTAACCAGTTGTTTTTGGTTTCATTTTCCCAAAGAAAACTGAATAATTGTTTTAGCAGTCTTAGACATTAATTATATAGGTTAATTATTTACATAATTAATTATATATGTTTTTTGCCTTTCTTTCACACGGGAGTAGCCTCCGACTTTTCCTGTCGCTTAGAACTTTGCGCTGGATCAAAGATTCGCGATAAATGTAAGCTAAGTTAGGGGCCAATGCTACTTATTGCTCTTTGTAAAACCGGACTGATACGCGATATGGACCTGGCAACTTGTTTGTTTTCAACTCTCTCAGATGGTTCTCAACACCAGCTATGCCTATTAATATGTCCTCCATTTGGGAGTTAGTGCGGCCATCAAAGTATGTTTGCATGGACCTCCTGACTGAATCATGTCTTAACTGTTAAATTTGTTTCGGCCTTCACTTTGCTATCTTCTATCACCACCCCAGACTGAGCGAGTGACTTGTTCGAGGTCTTTGATGCGCTTACCGATTTAAATAGGACCAGACTCTGTTCGAGTTTTCTGCAAGCGATTTTGCTTAGGAATGGCGGTGGTAGTTATTGTATGCTTCACGCATCGCTCTTTTTATACACGCGTGAACCTCTACTAACTTTTGTCTGATTTGATATGCTTGACTTTGTTTGACTAGAAAGTGCAACTGACTTTACTTTCTCAGTATTTATCGAATATTATTATTAAACCACGGTCGGTCTTTCCAATCCTTAATCCACTTTGGCGGCACGTATTTTTTAGCAATTTACAATCCAACCTCGACAAAATTAAGAATTGTGGCGATTGTTCTTTGGATATGTCCGAAAAGTTAATGTCGCTTAGTGATGCTGTAGCCGTTGTAAATATAGATTTAACGGTAGTTTTTTAGTTTCAGCTGCTCGTATACTGCTAACAGGAAGTATCGGATCCCTACCCCGGCATAAATTCTCATATGTTGCATAATTATCCGAGCTGTTGAGATTCAAAAACACCAGTTAACAGTTATTTACAGCAGCTGGAACACCAAATAGCGCTGATCTTTCGAACTTGAGCGAAACCATCACACTTCTTAATTATCGTGAACTGCTACTTTTGTTGTAGCTGCAAATAATGGGGTTACATGAAACTGCCTGGCATATTAAAATTGTGTACCGGGACCGGGACTCGAACCTGGGACCTTTACCTTTCGCGGGCAAGCGCTTACCGACTGAGATATCCCGACACGACTCACGATGCCGCCTCACAACTTCATTAATGGGGTTACATTTTTATAGATGAAGTAAAAGAAAAAGTTCGAGAGGCTGAATTTGTTCAGTTGTTCCAGTTGGTGTGAATTGCCTATCTGCAATTCGTTTCTGCACATATTGTAACTGTGTACGTCTTCTATTTGATGGTACGTACCTTCGTGGCGCTCCATTTTTCGTTGTTGATGGTGCAAATTTATGGTCTGTTTTGAACATTTCTTGGATGTTGATAGTGCTCCATGGACGACGCGTCATAGAAGTTTGATTTCTGCACCTCGTGGATATTATTATTCCGTCACCTTCCTCGTGAACGGTGAGTCATAAGCACACAAAACATTCAATTGAGACTTACTCAAGATTATATTAGTGTTTCCCTTTCAAAAGGTTCATTGTATGCCCAGAAACGAAGGTGTAACTCACATCCTGATAATCCTCTGGACGTGTTAATGAAGTAATGTCTCATAAAGAAATAAACGAGTTAAATAGACGGAAAAGGATGCATGAGCGAAACAAAAATATGGGTTTTTGTTGTCTTTTGTATCTAGTATATCTGGATGTTGAAAGAGAAGAAACATTTTTGAGTGGTATCATTTAGCATTTTAAAAGGAATTTATTTCAGTTGGTATAAATCAGCATTATGTTAAATAAAGGAGGCATTTTGAGCAACACAAGGAAAGTATGGTAGTAAACACACTTGAGGCAGAAAAGAGGCATGCCCTTTTCAGTCGTTCCTTGCAAGAAGGCTGCTAAAGACAAGAACGCGGCTTTTGCTTTTGGGGGGAGGAAGCCATTCAAACAGCTCGAGGAAATCAATAATTCTTACAGATGCGTACTCACGAGCTTCTCTCAAACCGTTCAAAGGAACTAAACAATTTATACTCGATTTCTGACAAATAAAATTAGTAGGCAGACATAAAATGAAATAATTATCACGTTAGCCACCTTTCACGACGTCACCAGACCAAGAATACGCGGAGGTAGGAGAGGGAGGAAAAAAAATGAGAACGTTCTCCGGAGAGAAAAATGTTATGCAAGAACGTAATTAACGCGGATTTTCCCTTCTAACGCCGAGAACCCCGCCGCGACTTCCGAGCAGCACGCGGGGCTTTTCTTCCCCCATTCGTACGTCCGCTTTCCCGTCTTCCCTTCTGTCCCTCACACCTTCACTTTCCGCCACCCCTCGGGGAGACTACGGAGTATGTTTGTCTGCGCGGGAGAAGGGTTGCAAGTTGGGAGCCGGGACTGGCCATTCCCTACGTGTGTGTGTGTGTGAGAGAGAGAGAGAGATAGAGAGAGAGAGAGAGAGGGGGGGGTGGCGGGGGAAGCTAGAGGAAAGGAGAAGTTTAAATCAGCCGTAATATGGAGGCGGCGGCAAAGCGGCGCTCATACATGTCACCCCTAATCAGATAGAACAGATGCCGCGGCGCAACCCTCGGAATCCTTTCCGCCCCGTGTGTGCGGCTGCAGGGGTGGCCGCCCTCCTGAAGGATGCGCCGTTCCCTCGCCGGCGCGCCGCGTTCCCACTGCGTCCCATCATTCATTCATCCATTCTAGTTAACGCCGATCCGCTCCTCGAGACCTCCGCTACCGCCGTGGCCAAACAGTTTCCGGATGCGGTCTTCATTACAGCTCACGGGATCTACACACAAAGTTTTGGGTCTCCTGTGTATGCCACGAACGTAATTCTCCACGAAGTACGTTGACATTACTGGAAAATTGTCGTCTTTGATTTGACATAAAATGAAAATAAAACTTGCTTGCAGCCCCAAGTTACTAAGTTTAACTTCAAGATAGCGAACTTGAAGAAAGTCAAAACTAAATTAGATGCTGTCACAACCGACCTAGGACCAACACTAAAGAAGCATGACAAATTTGTTGACTTTATTAAATACCGGATATATGAAAAATTTGTGCCGAGACTGGGATTCTAAGCCCTTCCTCCTTCTTACTAAACAGTTTTGCTTGGCCTCTACGTCAACCCCCTCCCCCGTCGACACACAACAATGCCACGGGGGCGAAGACAACAATATTTACGTGCACATATTTTTGGAAACATTTTTGTTTCACCTTTTGGGACAACAGCATTCTTATTTAAATCTATATCTATAAATTGGATTCCATTATCTGGATGGGTGTGCTCAACGGCCACAAAATTACTTTTATCAATAATGAAAGGAGCAGCATTAGCCGTAAAATCTTTTGCTTTATTTATGGAAATCGATTTCGGTTGGCCAGGAAACCGTCTTTAGTGGTGTCAGCAAGCAATCAATTGATCTAGTTAGATACATGTGATACTATCTGGTGTCATACAAAGTCTTTGTATGACACCAGATAGTATCACATATATCTAACTAGGTCAATTGATTTGTTAGACGTAAATGTTACTATACATTTTACTAATATGCTGTTTTGAACTTGCTGACAGCACTAAAGATGGTTTCTTGGCCAACCGAAATCGATTTGCATAAATAAAGCAAAAGATTTTACGGCTAATGCTGCTCCTTTCATTATTGATAAAAGTGATTTTGTGGCCGTTGAGCACACCCATCCAGATAATGGAATCCAATTTATAGATTTAAATAAGACTGCTGTTATCCCAAACTCTCTTCAATCGTCGTTCGTCCCATTTTTGCAGGGTCTTTTTTCGGCCGCAGCGATGTCGGAGATTTGATGTTTTACCGGATTTCACGGTGAACTCGTGAAATGGTCGTACAGGAAAATCCCCACCTCGTCGCTGCCTCGGATATGGTATTTTCATTCCCTTGTGCAATGATTATGACGCCACGTTCAGACTTGCTTAAATGGTGATAAACTGCCATTGCAGCAGCAGGAACCGATGAAACGCCTGGGCAATACATCTGTTGTCCTATATAGACGTTTCTGACTACAGCGCCGACCTGTGAGTATTCACCTATCTCCGTGGCTTGCATATGCATACCTATAGTACTATATTTGGCTCTTTACTATAGATATAAATGTTGCAGAGAATGTACGGGACTCATAGCTCCTAAACAGTGTGGACCTTTTTAATAAAATCAACTTAGCTCTGATCCTAAGAAACCGAAGCAAGCTGGTAATGTCACTCCTGACAAAATTCCCAGCTTTTCTCCTAAATAATGGGACATTGAAATGAAAAAAATAAATAAATAATAATAAACAGATTGCATAGGCACTGGAATCTTTTACAAATTACAGTTATTGTTCACGGCTTACCTCTAATTAGTTGCCTTAAGTTAGGAAACAAGCTGCCACCATGATAAACGACGACTCTCTGAGGGCCACTATTGTATTGGCCTGAATGTTCCCCCGAAATGAGTAAACTCGAACGTGCTTTAAATAGATTGAAAAGTTCTGTCTGAGGACGTCTTACCGCACAGAGAAATCAGAAGACCCACAGAGAGACAGAGTCTGTGTACCGCTAGGAAGCATAACACGCGCCTGTACTTCGTACGGTCATGTGGGGGGGGGGGGGGGGGGGGGGGGATTAACTGTAGGCACACAATTATCAACCGCAAGTACTTCAACTTCCTGCATATCATGTTACTGTACATTCGACGGTTCTGTGGACGACATCCCCAGCCTGTAAATGATTTTTTTACCAGCCATACAGTTACATATGTGCATGTTGATTACACCGACAGTTTATCTCACTATCAAGCACTTGCGTAGAATAACCGGACGTCATTTTACCCTTATTAGAAGACATTTTAGAATATTTATAAATAAATAAAAAATAACTGATATTCCCACTCTAATAGGGCTCCTACTGACTATCGTATTTCACAACACCAAGTGTCATTTGAAACACTGCTCATGCACAGAAAATTAGTTCAGCCATCATGTGCTATGAAAGTGTCTTCTTTGATGATGATATGATGGAGAATCCGAACTTCAGTGGCTAGCTCATAAATGTAAATAAATAGCTTAAACCCGCGGCTCCGCTCGCGTGTTGGTTGATTATGACAGATAAGCTATCTTTCAGTAGTGTGCTATGAGACTGGTTTTGGAGGAACTGAAAAATATTCCTATCAGATTGCAGAAGTCTATGCACTTACCGTTCGTCGGGAAAGTAGGTACTGTAGATCAAATCACACTTAAAAATGCACTCGTTTCGGTGAATCCAATCACGACATTCAACAAAAATGATTGTAATATCACAGATCGATCACTTGATGTAATGCGCGAAACGTCAAATCTAGTTTTGTAAAGAGATGTATTAAAAGAAATTTGTTTTTTACTGATTTCTTTATTCTTATATTTCCTTATTCGTATACTTATCATATCAGAGAAAGAGCTGAAGACATTGAAGCACGCATAGACCAAAGATATGGTCTGTGGCATCATGTTTCGCTGTATGAACAGTAACGTTCTTACTATAGAGTCGCAAACGTCATCGATGCCCTTGAGTCCGAATTTTTTAATAATTTGACGACTTTAACCACCATATCTTCCACCCCCTTATAGCTATCGGAATGGAACTGCTATGATGTACAACGGGTGACCTCGGACAACAATTACATACATACCATTCGTTTGCGTTCTGTAATTTTCGCTGCAGAGCGAAATATTAACACACACACACACACGCACACGCGTGCGCGCGCGCGCGCGCGCGCGCGCGCGCGTAGAATATTGTATACACCGATAACTTTCCATCCCAATATACTCCACCATTTTATTATTATCAACCCTCACGCAACAATGCAACCAATGAAACCATTTTCAAAGAGTAATTATTGTTCCGCATTTCGCGTTATATTCTTCTAATTACTAAATATCTATCAGATCGCTATAAAACCGTGCCTAAAACCTTCCTCGGGTATAAATTAGTAACTGTACGAATATTTAAGTCTTTTGACGTTCGGACGTGATAAGCGTACACCGAACAGACATTCACATCAATATATATAGATGATGAATTACACTACAGTGAGATAATGCAGCGATTTCGACAAACTTTATAACTTACGTACAAATTCGTATCCAGTTATCGTGATTAAGAGACCCCTAGTTTCAATGCATTCGGAGTACTTCTCTGGAAAATATCAGAGAATAAAGTCTTCTTCCCAGAGAGACAGTCTTATGAGATGTGTGTGGTCAAAACTCCTACTTGCTCATCGGCTATGAGTACCTATTCCATTGCCCCAGCGATATGTCGTATTATATTCGTTCTTGCATTAATAAACTTATTAGATCAAAGCAACTCCTGAAATGTACGATAATTGATAATGAATCGCCTATAAACAAAAGCGTTTTATTCTCTATGATAATATTTCAAAATGAATAACAATCATTCCAGATAATCAAAATATCCACGGGTGTACTGCCGGTCTATAGAGCCCGTTGGACACTATAGACCGGCAGTACACCCGTGGATATTTTTATTATCAAATACGCAGGGAGAAACTCAAGAATCACTTCATTCCAGATGTTTATATTTATTTACGCGCCGTGAACATTATTTGTTTGCAACGGCGTTGCATTTAAGACAGCTATTGTAACACTTTGTTAGTAAAGAAACTGTTTTCATGACTCGTAAATAAATGTAAGTCTACTGTCAGAAATAAAAATTAATATATTCTCCTACTGTTTTCCAGTTCACATATTTTTGTAGCAGTGCATACGTAGTTCATGAAATTATTGAATTTACAGATCAATAACTCAAGCGGTACGAGGTCTTAGGTGTTGATCCATCTTCAAACATCAATAATAGTATGACACCCGCAACATATCATTTGAAAGGAAGACTTTTGAAGTAGTTCAGAGGCGAGCAGCTAGGTTTGTTACTGGTAGGTTGGACCAATGCGCGAGTGTCGTGGAAATGCTCCGAGAACTCAAATGGGGATCGTTGGATCGGAGGAAAGACGACGCTCTTTTCGAGAAAATCTGTTGAAAAAATTTAGAGGGACGGAATTTGAAGCTGAGTGTAGAACGATCTTCCTATCGCCTACTTACATTTCGGTTAATGATCACAAAGATGAGATAAGAGAAATTAGGGCTCATACAAAGGCATATAGACGTTATGTTTTTCCCTCGTTCTATTTGAGTAAGGAATGGGAAGGGAAATGCCTTGTAGTGGTGCAGTGTACCCTCCGCCACGCACTTTAACTAATTACAAAGTAGTGCCCCTCTCAGTACCCAGTAACACATAGGACTGGAACAAGTAAACCATATCAGAAAACATGGCTTAGATTATCCCTCATTCCCATCCCTCCTAAAGTGGTGTCATGTCTTTCACCCAATGTCCGGTACATCCTGTTTCACTCCTACACTACTACCAATGCAAAACCTACCCACAGTAATAATATCCCTGTGGAAAATCTCATTGCATGACCTGTCCAATCCACCCTCGCAGCACTTCGTCTTGTCACAGGCTTCTTCTACATTATCAGAGGTGAATTCATTCATCAAGTCAGCCATGTGATTCATTACACAGCTCCAATCGCCAACATCCTCCTCCGAATGCGAAAATATATTGTTGATTCCCACTTACATAGAATAAAATACGAGAAACCAGAGCTCCAACGGAGAGATTCAGGTGTTCTTTCTTCCCGCGCGCTATTCGAGAATGGAATTGGAGATAAATAGTATAAGTAGTTTTCAAAATGACAAGCCAAGACCGCACACTAACAATTTATTAAATGACTACCAGTTTCGGTGCACTGTGTCACCATCATCTGGTCACATATATGTTATAAAAAATGTTCAAATGTCTGTAAATCTATCGGACCAAACTGCGTGGTCATCAGTCCGTAGGTTACAAACTACTTAAACTACTTAAACCTAGGTAAACTAACCTACGGACAAACACCCATGCCCCAGGGAGGACTCGAAACTCCACGGCGAGCAACCGCGCGCTACGCAGGGAGGTGCTTTAGACCGCTCGGCTACTCCACCGCGGCATATATTTTATAATCTGGTCACCTGTAAAAATATAAAAGACATACAAGAAATAACGTAAAAACATCAAAAATCATGTCTTTTATATTTTTGACAGATGACCAGATATAACATATATGTGAGCAGATGATGGTGACACAGTGCACCGATACCGGTCGTCATTTAATAAATTGTTAGTGTGAGATCGCCGGCCGCGGTGGCCGAGGAGACTGAGGCGCTCCAGTCATGGGCTGCGCGGCCACTACGGTCGGGGGTTCGAATCCCCCTCAGGCATGGATATTTGTGCCGTTCTTAGTGTAAGGTAGTTCAAGAGTAGTTTGTAAGTTTAGGGACTGATGACCCCGTAGTTAAGTCCCATGAGCTTAACAAACATTTGAACATTTAGTGTGCGATCTTGGCTTGTCATTTTGAAAACTATAAAACGATTAGATCGCCTGCAGACCCGACTATGTCAGGTATAAAGGTGGTTTGATGAACCCTCTGGCAGCCACTTAAATGTGATTTGCACAGTATCCCAAGTAGATGTAGATGTAGATTGCGGAGTACAGTACATACGTAGACGTTAGTATCAAATGTTTGACGCAGGTAAGAGAAACGAACGCTATAAGTCGTGTTGTTACGGCGGCGGAGCGCGCCAGTAGTCGGTGCCAGGCACGGCCTCCGCGTGTGTGTGGCGGGCAGCGCGCGCGTGTCTGGAGCAGGGGGCCGGAGTTCGCGGTCTGGCTGGAGGGGCGGCGGCGCGGCCAGCTTTATCGCGGAAACTCGGCAGAAATGTCTCGCAAACTTCGCAAACTGAGTCAAGGCCGCGCCAAGCGCCGGAGAGAGAGCTTCCTTCAGCCGGCGCCGCCTCTCCGGGCCGACGCCCCTCCGCTTGTTCCCAAAATGTTTAAACAGCTACCTCGCCTACCGCCGCTTTAACAATGACGGCAACCCGAGCGCCGTTAATGATGCTGTTTATTGTAACAATTACTATATACAGGATGTTTCACTGTGTTTGCCTCTGTAACTTATAAAATAATAGGTGACGCGAAATTTTAATGCGGTAGGTCAACACAAGAAATGTTACACTTTCTGCGGAGCTGTATCATTTTCCACAGTTACAGCACAAAGATATAATTTTTTAAATGGAACAATAGTTTTTTTCTATCGTGCACTGGAATCGTTGAAACCAGCTGCGTCCAAATCAATTTAAACTACATTCCTATCACTGTTACTTTGGGAGCTACAACCCTTCAGAGTTTCAGGGGCAGATACCACACGCTGTACATAATACATGGCTGTGTGGTGGGGGATGGATGTTATGGCGGTGCGAAGTTGATTTAAATGAGATGTTCAAATGTGTGTCCATATTCCTGAAAGGATAATGCAATGCGCCGTCGAAAGGATCTGCGGACGAGATGTAACATCACCGGTGTGACGGAGCGACATGCGTCATCGATGCCCCGTTTTAGTTCATCTGGGGATGTGGGCTCAGTGACATAAACACGATCCTTTAGATATCCCCACAAAAAGAAATCTACTGCTGTTAAATCGGGCGACCTTCCGGGCCATGAATGAGGACCATGGCGCCCCAACCATCTTCCTACACACATCTACATCTACATCGATACTCTGCAAATCACACTTAAGTGCCTGGCAGAGGGTTCATTAACAACCTTCATAACTTTTCTCTACCGTTCCATTCTCTAATAGCGCGCGGGAAGAAAGAACACCTAAATCGTTCCGTTTTCGATCTGATTTCTCATAGTTTATTGAGATGGTCATCTCTCTCTAAGTAGGTGGGTGCTAGCAAGATATTTTCACATTCAGAACTAAAAGTCGGTGATTGAAACTTCGCAAACAGATCACGCCGCAATGAATAACGTCTTTCGTTTCATGACTTCCACCACAATCGTGTAACATCCCCCCCCCCCGTAACGTGATAAAACAAAACGAACTGCCCTTCTCTGAACCTTCTCAATATCTTCCGTCAGTCCCACCTGGTGAGGGTCCCACAAGGGGCAACAGCATCCAGGAGAGGACGCACAAGTGTGATGTAAGCAGTCTCTTTGGTGGAGCAGGTGCATCTTCTAAGCGTTCTGCCAATGAAACGTAACCTTTGGTTCGCCTTCCCCACAATATTTTCTATGTGTTCTCTCTAGTCAAAGTTGTTCGTAATTGTAACTCCTAGGTATTTGGTAGAATCTGCGACCTTAAGGTTTGACTGATTTATCGCGTAACTGTTCAGCGGATTTCTTTTAGTGTTCATGTGTATTACTTCACACTTTTCTTTATTTAGTGTCAATTGCCAATTTTCGCACCGTGCAGAAATTTTGTCTAAATCGCTTTGCAGTTGCTTTTGATCCTCTGTTGACTTCACTAACCGATAAACGACAGCATCATCCGCGAACAATCTAAGGGAGCTATTCAGATTGTCTCCTAAATCGTTTATAAACACGAGGAAGAGCAGGGGACCTATAACGCTTCCGAACGCCATATACCACTTCTATTTTACTCAATGACTTACCGTCAATTACAACGAACTGTGTTCTTTCTGATAGGAAATCGTGAATCCACCCGCACAATTGGGGAGATATTCCATAAGCACGCAATTTCATAAGAAGCCGCTTGTGGGGTACAGTGTCAAAAGCCTTCCTGAAATCCAGAAATATGGAATCGATTTGAGATCCCTTGTCGATGGCACTTAACACTTCATGTGAATAAAGGGCAAGCTGTGTTTCGCAAGAGTGATACTTTCTGAATCCGTGTTGACTGCTGGTTAATAGGTCGTTCTCTTCGAGGTAGTTCATAATATTCGAACAAGGTATATGTTCCAAAATCCTACTGCAAATCGACGTCAATGAGATAGGCCTGTAATTTTGGGGATCACTCCTATTGCCTTTCTTGAATATTGGAGTAACCTGGGCAACTTTCCAGTCTTTGGGTACGGATCTTTCGCTGAGTGATCGGTTGTAAATGATAGCTAAGTACGGAGCTATTGCATCAGCATACTATGAGAGGAATCTAGTTGGTATACAATCCTTTTGTTTAGTTCTTCCACAACATCACGCGCAGAATGGGCTGGCTGACATCGTGCTGCATCCACATATGGACTCTCGTGTATAGACACACATGTTCAAGGAGACCACCCAAACTGTTGGCTATAAAAGCGCGATATAACTCACCTGTCAGTGTACCTGGGAAGTAGTGTGGACCGATCCCCAAGGATTCCATACCACACGTTAATAGACCACCTACGTTAACGGTCGACAGGTCGTACCCACCGAGGATTGTCTGCGGCCCAGTAGTGCATGTTATGGCGATTCACTGCACCATAATTTGTGAACGTGGACTCATCAGAGAACATAACACTTCGTAAAGACTCCAGCGTGAAATTACGCATGGCCCACTCACAGAATGTCACTCTTGCACGGAAATCGTTCCCATGCAGCTCCTGGGTCAGTGACAGGCCGTACGGGTGAAACCTGTGGCCGTATACTATACGCCACACAGATGTGAGACTGACACCAGTGACTGCAGCAACGGCTCGTAAGCTGACATAAGGATCGTGGTGTAGTGCAGCTAAAACAAACACCTCCGTCTCCTCACTTCTTGCAGGTCTTCGTCTGTTACTGCTGCGCATTACCAAGCTGCCTGTTTTCTGAAGTCGTTGTTCGGCACGTAAGAACGTAATGGCTGCCGGAGCTCTTCGCCTAGGATATCTCACGGCATACGCCGTGGCTGCTTCAGTGGCATCATGTCGGCATTCGCAGAGCATTAGCAACATGTCAACGTACTCGTTGTTCGTGTATGCCATCGTCATCCGATGTCAATAACTGTGGTATAATAAGCCCCGGTTGTTTGTGTGGCTCCAACTGTAGGGTATACGGCCGTGTGCGGCGACAGTCAGCAGTCTAACAGCGCATCGAGGAAGCTTCTCGCTCCGTGACACCGGCGACGTTACAACTCGGCCGCGCCACATTTAGAAGGCGCGTTGCATTATGCGCAGCGTTTGTGGTATCTGCCCCTGAAATTTTGAAGGGTTGTAGCTCCCAAACCAACAGTGATAGGAATGTAGTTTAAATTGATTTGGACGCAGCTGGTTTCAACGATTCCAATGCACGATAGAAAAAAACTATTGTTCCATTTAAAAATTATATATTTGTGCTGTAACTCTTTGGAAAATGATACAATAAACTATGTTCATAGCTCCGCAGAAAGTGTAACATTTCTTGTGTTGACCTACTGCATTAAAATTTCCCGTCACCTATTATTTTATAAGTTACAGAGGCAAACACACTTAGTGAAACACCCTGTATATCCTATCTGAAGACGACAATCTTCCGGGAGCGTGGAGGGGAGAGGGTGGTAGAGCTGGTACGTATTTGTAAAACGCCACGTTGCCGTACAAATCTGGATATGAAAATATTTTTTTAACATGAAGTGTCGATCGACGAATCATCTTCAGCTTCTTAAAAACATCCTGACAGGTTACGGCGGGGACGTAGAATAAAGGTGGATAGAGAGTTTGATGAAAGTGATTCTAATGTTATATAATCTAACACTTTCTCGGACACTTTCCCTCGGAGGTGCTACCACCACACTCGTGCCAATGTCGCGAGATTAAATTACGCAGCACTCCACGTGAGGGCCGTAGAACTACATGTATCGTCAGTGCGTGCAGTTTCTGTTCACTAACGAGGATTCTTCTTTTCCGTAGTGTCCCCATGCAGAATCATCGCACACGACGTTGATCCTTGTACATTTAAGCGAAGTGCTTTGGAACTTTTAAAACTGTGGCTACTTTTCTAATGACAGACCACCGTCTGTCGTCTTCCATAGATTATTTAAATTTGTAATTTATTTAAGGTCGAACTAGAACCCCATTGTTTTCGAGGCCTGAGGAATATCATTTCATTTCATAATTTTAATGTTATTTCCATTAATACTATATTAGGGTTGATTCTGTTTTATTATGTTTAAAAATTATTATTATGTTTATGAATGTGGCAACATGAACGGTTTCTCCGTTACGCCACTGTCCCTATGTGAGTGGGTGATTGCTTTATTTCGGTCTGTGAGAGTATGAGAATCTTCTGGAGTGCCTGTCTGTGTATGAGAAACTTCATTGTTGGCTGCTGCCTGTTCGTCTTGCATGCTCGCTGGCTTCGTGTCGATAGGTGGTCGTTACCAACCACTGTTTTCGATGATAAGAAAAAGGTTTCTGCACCACTTGCTCAGATTTTGTGTTGGCATTGCGTGGAGCGAGTCTCTGAAGCCTGCCGTGCGAGTCTCTTCTGTCCCCTCCACCTCTCTGTCTGGGTCTTCCCATACATCCGGTGCTGGCCGGCGACCTGCTGCCTTGGGCTGCTCTTCGGTTTGGTAAGTTGGTTCTGCTTTCGTGTCCTTGGAGAGGGTAGCGATTCGTTGTTTGGTATGTTCGACTTAGAATCTAGAACTTGGCTTCATTTTTCAGAATATTTTCTCCGATCATGCGCGAAATTATTATTATTTTTTTTTTTTCATTCCAGTGATTCCCTGCAGATAAACGCAGTGAATACGTTACTAGTTTCAAATTGTTAACGGCCTGGTATATTCAAACCTTTTGTGATTATTTAACGGTGTACAAACTCTGTGTAAATTATTTATAGCTTTGTGGGACGCGATTATTAAGAGGGGATATGTTGCTTTTGTGCAGAGCATGTGAAATCTTTCTTGTCTTTTTCCCTTCCATGAGTGGTATTGGTTCCACGTGGAGTGTTTTTGGAACCACGTGGGTCCTGATTCCGACTTCGAGGGTTCATAGCTAGTCTCTTGAGTTCTCTTCACTGCTCACAAACCAGTGCCTAGTGTATTTTCTAATTGTAATTTTTGAGATTCCGTTGGGGTTTTGTTGAAATGAATGCGATTTTTAACCACCTCACCTTCAGTGGAGTGCAATCATGTAATGTAGCCATGTGTCTCAGTTAGCTTGCTTGCTCGCTAATTTAATGCGAATTAACTTCGCGGCAAGAGAGACCAGTGCCACCTATGAATTTTAAATTTGTATTGTATTTTGTGGTACATTCCAGCTCGCTGAATCCTTGTCTACGCCAGCGGGGCACGCTCTTAATTGGTTTCCACACGCTGTTTTTGGTGAGTGTCGCTATTGCATTGATATTTGATGATTGTAAATCTTCCCCCAGTAGAGTTCAGTTTAGTGTACTTTGTGCTAAATTCAATGCTGGGCATCGTCTGTGTAAGATAGGTTAAGTACGTTATTTCAGTGGAATGCATTTTTATTGTGTATCAAAATTGGTTCCCCATTTGCTTGTGCTTGAGCTCAATAAATAATTTATGTGCAGTGAAATTTTACCTTGCCTATAAATAGTAGTTAATGAGTACCTTCCCCCTTTTATTTAATATTGCTGACAACAAATTCAGATGCACTTATTAAGTTATATCCGTTGTGCCAAAAATGTTCTCTCAGTCAGCCCCATGAAATGATTTTGTGTGTAGTGACTTATCTATTAATAATTGTGATCTACTTCGTGTGTTGGCCACCTTCCTTTAACTTCCACTGCTAAATTAATTCTAATTCAAGTCAGTTCCCAGTTGGTCCGGGGAACAAGAGATTTTGTAACAGGAAGTCCCTAGTAGTTCACACGAAGCTTTCATCTGGCTTTTACGGCCATAATTATTTCCAAGGTGGTCTGTTACTAATAAGAAGGAATCTAGTGGTTTCATAATATTTATTTATATGTCGTGAAACCAGAAGCAACATATTTAATACTGTCCATGATCCTAGTACACTTATATTCTAATATCAATAGTTTGAAAGATATAAAGATTGAACTGCCTGACAGGCTATTTTAAGAATGCGACTGTCATATTGTTGTTAACAGGAAACCCGTCTGTGCAACAGGGCAGAGCTGGTCCCGAGTAGCACCAATTTTGGCGCGAAGTGATTTTCCAAGTTCTACATTCAACTGTTTTTATTAACTAGAGAATAATTACATAAACGAAACATACCACAATAAAGCGTCATATAAACACATTAATTACACAAAATCATGTTACGTTCTACACATTTGTTTATCTAATATTTATAATTAAATCATAAAATGTTCAAATGTTTGTAGAGCTTATGGGACTTAACTACGGGGTCATCAGTCCCTAAACTAACAAACTACTTGTGAACTACCTTATACTAAGGACGGCACAAATATCCATGCCCGAGGGGGATTCGAACCCCCGACAGTAGTCGCCGTGCAGACCGTGACTGGCGCGCCGCAGAGAGTGGTCTCGTGTAGAGGTATGGACAGCCAATCAGAATACGTCTAGACAGTATTGGCTCATTTTCTCACGGGAATGCGATGTTACACTATATGACATCTTTTCCCTCCCATTCCACCTATGACGTGATATACAAGCTATGAAATTTCGTAGCAATACCTATGACCATATTTGTTTAAATGTTTGTAAATCTATCGGACCAAACTGCATGTTCATCAGTCCTTACCTTACAAATTACTTAAACCTAGGTAAACTAACCTAAGGACAAACACACTCACCCATGCCTCAGGAAGGACTCGAACCTCCACGGCGAGAAACCGCGCGCTCCGCAGCGAGACGCTTTAGACCGCTCGGCTACTCCACCGCGGCACCTATGACCATGAGCCAGCCATTCTACAAGGGGTAATACGAGTACATTAATGACAGATTATAAAACGGTGAAGTATCCACTGTTCTGTTGTTGTTGTTGTGGCCTTCGGTCCGGAGACTGATTTGATGAAGCTTTCCACCCTACTCTGTCGTGAGCAAGCCTCTTCAACACCTCATAAGAAGGGCAACCCACATCCATTTGATTTTCTATTCGTCACTTGGTCTCCCTCTGTGATTTTTACCCAATACCGGAAAGGCTTATGAATAGTTGACAATGCCTACATGAAAGACTGGGGAGCGGTCGTCGACAAACTTGAATTCTTACCCAGAAATGCTGATGAGACTTCAGTGATTTATTGAAGGATTTGATCTGTGTATTGTGGAGACTTGGTCCTGCCATTTATGGACAATCATGGTGACCGGAATTCCCCGGTGATATCAACCAAGGAATGATACGGTATGGCTCTGGTGTGCAATATTACCAGCTTCCATCGACTCACATACGTTGTCATCCGTCATCTTGTCTCACACATATACGGCATTCATCGGTGAACTATGTACCGTTTTTCGTTCTTGGTGACTTTTGGTCCGCCTGTACCGAGGAGCTCCTTATGGACGTCTGGACTATGTTGTTGTGGAATCTGTTGCATACAGTCTTGTGTGCCCTTACGAAATCATTGAATTCTGGTTGTGTGATGGAGGTTTCTTCGAGAGAATAGTTACAAATTTAAAATTCATAGGTGGCACTGGTCTCTCTTGCCGCGAAGTTAATTCGCATTAAATTAGCGAGCAAGCAAGCTAACTGAGACACATGGCTACATTACATGATTGCACTCCACTGAAGGTGAGGTGGTTAAAAATCGCATTCATTTCAACAAAACCCCAACGGAATCTCAAAAATTACAATTAGAAAATACACTAGGCACTGGTTTGTGAGCGGTGAAGAGAACTCAAGAGACTAGCTATGAACCCTCAGTCGGAATCAGGACCCACGTGTGTGGCCGAGGGTACTTTGTGTACAACCGTCATTCTCTCGTAGTCCGGTTGCCAATCGTTCGCGGGAAAAATGATTTACTATATGCCTCCGTGTGAATTCGTCTGCATTACTTTGTAAGTTACAACGAAAACTCGACTTCAGAAAATGTAGAAAAATGTAGCTTAGTGATGTGTGGGTTCGCAGTTTATGCACAATACTACGATACACCGTTCTTCTCAAAATTGAATTAATGCACTCGCTTTTAAAATAATAAGTCGTGTCCACTCCGTGTGCATTATGGCTGTTGCGCCGAGAGAGTAATGAGGAGAGCAGGGTAGGCTGTGGAGCATCTAGTGTATTGTTGCTAACATAATTTTCATTATAGTTTAAGTACAGTAGCTCTTACTACCCAGTATAGATGGCAAGGACTAGCAGCAGTGAGAGAAGCAACGAAGTATACACTGTTACCTTCTACCAACATCAACTGAGCATAACTAGGGTACTTGTACTCACTATGATTACAAAAATAGCAAAATTACTCATGTTACTCTTTTTTCAGTAATTAATAACTGTTAGTAAATCAATAAAAGGTAAAATCACGCAATTTATTGCAATATAAGCACTACAACTATTTACTATGCAGCATAAACGTCTAAAACATGCTTTGATATTGAATATACTCCTAAATATGCATTTACTCCTGAAATGGCGAAAAACATGCAGACATGCGTGCAACATACATTTGCATGAAATTCTCGTCTTTAGTGAAAACATTCTAAAAACATATCAACAGTACCAATATTTATAATGTTTCCCTAATATCTCATATTTAATCGGATAATCTGTATGTTAAGTAACACGTAGACAGGCACAGCCTAAGTTGTTTATATTAAAGAATAAAATTTAGAGAATGAATAAAATAATTGTATTAAATGCAATAGCTTACATTTATAGCAAACAAATACGTCGAGGCTTTTTTATAGCGTATCTTTTGATGACGCATCAATGAAAGATTCTGAGTATTCGTCGTCTCCTCTGTTTTTAACTTCACACGAGACTGAAGTGTTCCCTGACCCATCCTATTCCTTAATTTTGTCATCACACTGTTCATTGCACTGAATGATCTTTCTACATTGGCACTGGAAACGGGAATGCAGATTACAAATTCTGCGAGTATCCGTTGTGCTTCGTAGTCTATGTCTGCTTTTAAGACGAAAGATGCCACATCGGAAGACGAATATTCTGATTTACTGCAAGCAACGTACCTAAAAGAATGCAGGTCTCATTAACAACGTCGATGTTTGTTTAGTCCAAAATTAAGCACAGTTCCTTACAATCACTATCACTAAATTCTTGAACTTTCGAAATATGCACTGAGTTTCATAACTTTTACAGCATCGTCATTAAACCGTTGGTCAATCTCATTAATCATACTTTTCGTAACTTTCGTTGCGTTCTCGGCCTCTGCGTCCGTGAATAACATGTCTTTAACTCCTGTTGCGTCCACTTGCAGTTTTTTTTAAATTTTATTTAGAATTTATTTTCTGCACTAAATATGTCGCATTCGCAAAGGCTGTCGATGAGCCTTAAATGTTCCAGAGTTCCAGAAACTAGTAGACGGATTTGCAAAATTTTAGTTGATTGTTTCTGTAAAACTTTACTTAAGTCTAAGACTGCGTTTAATATATCGTCTAGAATCACTAAACCTACAATGAAATTGTAACTCATCATTTCTAACAAGATTCCTCCTTCTAAACGTGTTAAATCAGCACCGTCACCGTGAATATGTTCACATTCCATTACAATGGACTTGTAGCATAGGAATATAGCATGAACTGTTCGATAGATACTTAACCATCGTATGTCAACACCCTCGGGAATCTTTAAAACGGTTTGCTCTAAAGAATACTGAATTCCATACGATACTTCTCCTCGTTTGGGAGAAGCATGAAAAAGTTTGTAAATGTCCTTAACAACAAGTAATGTGCGTTTTATAATAGGGTATTTACTCCTAGCGTTGGTCTCAGCAGTTGACAAAACGTGTGCTCTACTGTGAGTGTATGGAAACTTGTAGCCCTTCTTCTCTGCCGGCCGCGGTGGCCGAGGGGACTGAGACGCTCCAGTCACGGTCTGCACGGCCACTACTGTCGGGGGTTCGAATCCCCCCTCGGGCATGGATATTTGTGCCGTCCTAGTTCGTAAGTAGTTCATAAGTTTAGGGACTGATGACCCCGTAGTTAAGTCCCATAAGCTATACACACATTTGAACATTTGAACCTTCATCTCTGACAACCGAGAACGGACACCTGAGACAGAACCACAGAAATTAGCAGCACCGTCGAAAGAGCATGTTAATAATTTGTCGTAAGAATATTTTCGTTTCTGTAGTTCAATATCAATCGCTGTAAATATTGATACAGCTGTAGAGCTTTTCATTTCCGCAAGACGTAAAAACCTTTCTTTTACTTCAAAAGGTGGAGACGGTGCAACACATCTACCAAAGACAGTTCACTTTAACATTTGTAGATTCGTCTGCCATTAAGGAAAAATATCTATCATGGAGAATTTTTCATCCTGATAGTCTAGAGCCTCTACAATACAAGTTAATAATTGTTAAGCAATATATTTGCTAAGATATGTGGAACTTTCACTCTGAAATTTTACGCGTTTTTCAAGATCACTGTCGCTTTATAGTACCATCTTACAAATTAAAGGTTCATATTTTGTTGTGTGAGGTATTTCTTCCTTACTAAGGAAATACATACTTTCAATAAAAGAGGACATTGCATGGCGGTTTAAGGCTTTTTCATTTTCGTTTTGTTGAAATATCTGTGTATGAATTGAAGCATTTAATCCCTGTAACCTACAGTGCAGCGGCTATTGCCTGTTTTTTTCTGAATTTGCGTGCGTTTCTAGTTTCCCGTTGGTTCCAGCAGCTTTTATAAATTTACTCCTTTTTAAACGATAAACTGACGAACACTGCACGCAGTCATTACATAATCACGTCACCCTTCCATAGGAAGCTGTGGTCTGACTGACTGTTAAAACAGCTTCATCAAAACATGATTTTTATTACAAGAATGAAATACACAGTCGTAGTACAGCGCCGCCAAACTTCCCGTTACATTTAGGTAAGAACTGTACATACCCGTTGCAGTACCAAATCATGCTTATGTGGAATTTTTTATTTTATAAATATGAGCTGCTGCTTTAAGACAAAACACAAAGCCAAGGGGAGTACATAGTGACAGTGTTGAATTACTTGAAACTACAGGAATGAAGGGACTGAACTTTGGCAACACGTGCAGACAATGTTCTATTCTGATATCCTTTTCTGGAGAGATTTACTGTAATACTTTGCAAGATTTTAAAAAGAACTTTACTACTAATCTAAATATATGTCCAACAACGTTTTACAGAATAATATAAAACGAAAATCTTTATACTTTTCCAGTGTTGCATTTCGTTCATAATTTAATGAGACTTTTCGGTAAGGTGGCCAACCGTCCCGGATTCTCCAGAACAGTCCCGGAATGGTAACTCCGTTCCGCATTGGAATAAATAAAAAGTCATCCAGGGAAATTATTAAATTTTTAGTCTAAGAACATCATTTGTAATTATTTGTGTACATTATGTTGTATTAGATAATAGTAAGCATTACTAATCATCATCTTTGTCAGGAAATAAACGAACAGTAAATTACAAAAATAGGCAACACACAGCCCAGAAAAGTCCACACACACTGAGGTGAAACACTGCACACAACAAACCAACAGACAGTAAGCAACAAATGGTACATAATGACTTACAATAATAAAATCGCACACAGGGTGGGCAACAAACCCCGACAATTGTGTTACCACGACCAACGTGCATCTGTCGCTATTTGTACTAGCACGCGTCCTCTATCACGTCACTAAAAGAACCAAAAGGTATACTATAAAGTTTTTCACTAACTTGATGTGTTCTCTGATATTGTCCCAGTACAGGTAACGAATTTTTTTTCTTTTTTTTTTTTTTTCTTTTTTTTTTCATAAAGACACCTGACAACGGCAGTTATGTCAAAAGATATATCTAATGAATAAATAAATAAAAAATATATTACAGTATGGTGGTTCAACCAATTATGTCAATCTACGACATCTGTAACACTGTGGAGCCAAGACATAAAGTGCCTTTTTATGTGTGTGTATGTACAGTGACGAGACTAATAACTAGGATATCTATTATTTCGCTAAATCTCCACTAGTGCCGTGTTGTCAGTCCCTTTTAGACAACATCAGAGAAAATGTCGCTGCTGTCTGTAGTCGTGCGAAAGGGAGCGTTTGAGCTAAACGTGCGAAAATAAACATAAAGGTAAAAATCTTATGTATCAAACTAATAGAGCCGGTTTACAGATAGCCCTTTCAAACATTTTGCAGTTGTTTCGTATGTAATATGCTGTTTGGTTTTGTTTACATTCTTCTATATGCTCAGAGAAAAGCATACAAGGGATGATGAGCGTATAGTAATGATCCGGATGTTCAAAAGTGGAATGTCCGTTAATCAAATAGCCAAAGATTTACACGTTTCGCGAAAACGAGTCCAGAACGCCGTTAGACGGTCAAAACAAACAAATCCACAGGTAGAGAACAGGGGGTGATCTCATGTAAGTACTCCTCCCGTAGACAGACTCGTCACTAGGGAAATAAAGAAAGGCTTGATTACATGGTGGAATTTGTGCTCCATGACTGTATTTGACTTGTGGAAATTTTTTCAGCAATCAGTCGTAAAAATACGAATAAATAAATAAATATTTTTTACGACTGATAGCTGAAAAAATTTCCACAAGTAAATATAGACCCATTTTTGTCACCACCAGAACTGAAAGCCATTTTATTTAGCGACAAACATGATGTTCCACCATGAGCTTCAACGATTCAAAGACGACTGAGCTCTGCATATTTCATTGATCGTGTGCTCGATTCCTGGACCGACGGTTCCCAGAAATGTGGATAGGCAGAGGTTGTCCCGTACCATGGCCTTCTCCATCCCCAGATCCCTCTGGACTCATTTTGTGTGGGGAGAGATGCACAACCTTTTTTACGCAACTCCTGTTGCATCAGAGGAGGATCTGATTGCCCAGATAGTAGCACCAGCAGGAACAATCAGGATACTCAAAAATGTTCAAATATTTGTTAAGCTTAAGGAACTTAGCTGCGGGTTCATCAGTCCCTAAACTTACAAACTACTTATGAACTACCTTAAACTAAAGAAGACACAAATATCCATGCCCGATGGGGGATTCGAACCTCCGGCCGTAGCGAATTCAGGATACTCCTGGGGTTTTTGCCCCTGTCAGACAGAACATGATTGGACGGTGTAACCTTTGTTTACGTGTCAATGGAGGCATTTTTGAAAATCTACTGTAATTGAAATTAGGTTGTTTTAATGTATTGTCTCCTGGTGATAAAAAAGGGCAAATTGTTTGTTGGTTTAATTAATTTTCCGCTAGAGAAATTTTCCTCTACCGGTTTAGATACTCCTCATAGGAAAAAATGACATTTGGGGAAAATATTTGTTTTGATGTCCTCTACAACATCCCAGAGTTTGTCGGTTTAATACTTTTCACCCTGTATAACAGACTGTGGTACAATGTGACTGTTGTAATGGTTTCTGTAAAGCATAAAATTTTGTTTCCATCACAGTACAAACATGTCTAGTAATAAATGTGCACTTTATTACAAACCATTGACAGGTGTCTCTATTATTTTGATCTGCACTACATATATAAAACAGTTGATGTGGTCACAAGTTTCAATATGAAATATAACATTGACAAATCAGAAAAGAGTCAATAAGATGTACTTTACATACCATACAGTTTTTATGTTAGCATGTTATGCATTTGCATTGAATCATCCTCATAAATGGTCTGTAATACATTGTTTTCCACAGTTAGATACAATGCTATTGCCAGTAAAGTTGGTTACAACTTGTAAAATGGAACTGTATGCAACAATCAACTGTATGATATAAAAAACAAACAGTTAATTTAAATCTTTACATAGTTGCATACGGTTCACTGTTGCATACCGTTCCATTTCACAAGTTGTAACCCACTTTACTGGCAATAGCACTAAATCTAACCGTGGAAAACAATATTTTACAGACCATCTATGAGGATCTATTTATTAATTTATTTATTGGTTTTTTCTGTTCCGCAGGACCCAATTGATGAGTGAGACTCCATGGTCATGGAACAAGTCAATACTTTAATTGTTACACAAGAATGGTAATAGAAATTTTTTAAGTAGTCCTTTGCATACGACAATCTTAAGACCAAGTGAAAAGAACCAATAAAGAAAAAAACGAATTATCTTATTGTTTAACTTTTCTAGGAGTTCCTCGACAGAATAAAAGGAGTGAGCCATGAGGTAACTCTTCAATTTACATTTGAAAGCGTGTGTATTAGTGCTAAGGTTCTTTAGTTCTTGTGGCAGCTTATTGAAAATGGATGCCGCAGAATACTGTACACCTTTCTGCACAAGTGTCAAGGTGGTGTGATGCAAATGTAGATTCGACTTCTTTCTAGTACTCACCGAATAAAAGCTACTAACTCGTGGGAATAAGCTGATATTATTAACAACAAACGACATTAAAAAAACGTATTGTGACGCCAGAGTAAAAATTCCCAGACTACTGAAAAGGGGTCGACATGACGTTCACGAACTTACACCAGATATTGCTCGAACCGCCCGTTTTTGAGCCAGAAATATTCTTTTTGCATCAGGCGAGTTACCCCAAAAAACAATGCCGTACGTCGTGAGTGAAAGTAAGCGTAATAGATTACTTTTCGTGTTGAAAAATCACTTATTTCAGATATTATTCTAATGGTAAATATAGCAGAATTTAGTTTTGGAACATGATCCTGAACATGGGCTTTCCATGACAGCTTACTGTCTACATGATCACCTAGAAATTTGAACTGTTCAGTCTCACTTATCATATGCCCATTATATGTAATCAAAATGTCAACTTTCGTCAAAGTATATGTTAGAAATTGTAAAATCTGAGTTTTACTGTGATTTAACATCAATTTGTTTTCTAAAAGCTATGAACTTATCTCTTGAACGGCATTATTTCATACTGCGTCAATATTACGAGTAACATCCATATTACCAAGCTGGTATCATCAGCAAACAAAAATATTTTACAGTCACCTGTTATACTCGAAGGTATATCTCACATGAGCCTTTGTATCATTCAATGCACATGCTAACATAAAAAAGTATGGTATGTAAAGAACATCTTATTGACTCTTTTCAACTTTGTCAATGCTATATTTTACATCTACATACATACTCCGCAATTCACCATAAGGTGCGTGGCGGAGGGTACACTGTACCACTACTAGGCATTTCCTTTCCTATTCCACTCCCAAATGGAACGAGGAAAAAAAAGAATGCCTATATGCCTCCGCAGAAGCCCTAATTTCTCTTGTCTTGTCTTTGTGATCTTTACGCGAAATGTAAGTAGGCGGCAGCAAGATCGTACTACACTCAGCTTCAAATTTCGGCCTTCTAAATTTACTTAACAGACATTCGCGAAAAGAACGTCGTCTTTCTTCCAGCGATCCCCAATTGAGTTGCCGGAGCATTTCCGTGACACTCACGCATTGGTCGTACCTAGCGGTAACAAATCTAGCTGCTCGCCTCTGAACCGCCACTATGTCTTCCTTTAAACTGATCTGCTGCGGGTCCCAAACACTCGAGCAATACTCAAGACGTGGTCGTACAAGCGTTTTATACGCGGTCTCCTTTACAGGTGAATTACATCTTCCCAAAATTCTCCCAATAAACCGAAGTCGGCTGTCCGCCTTACTCACAACTGTCCTTACATGTTCGTTCCATTTCATATCGCTCTGCAATGTTACGCCTAGATATTTGAACGACGCGACAGCATCCAGAAGCTCACTGCTAATGCTGTATTCGAAAATTAAAGGATTGTTTTTCCTACTCATGCGCATCACCTTACATTTTTCTACATTGAGAGCTAGCTGCCAATATAATGTATGTATGTATGTACACAGACGATGACTTCTTGTTAATTTAGCATTGATACTGGCAAGTCACTTGCCTAAATCTAGATCTGCAAAATAAATCAGTTTCTAGGTTTCAGAAATTACTGCAACCAGTCGCCTTTTGTTTCTTCTTAATGAAGATTTATTTAAACCATTACCGGTTTCAAGCTGCCTAGCAGCTCATCTTCAGATTTTATACATTTATTTCAAATTACATTTGTATCTGTGGCAGGGCAGAAAACGAGAAAAAAGTGAACACTAATTTTGGTAGGCTATACTGAATAATTACAATATAAGTCTGTCTTCAAGACATTACTTACAGTTATGCACTTCACATTTAATTTGTCCATATTTGGTCCGCTAATGGATAGGATTTCACTACACTTCCTTTCCATCAACACACCACAGCAACTCTCACGACTTTTAAGTGATGAAATTAACAAGCACTTCACACATATTACGACTTTACAGCCACTACCACAACTTTCAGCTTGTAAACAAATCAAAGAGTATGTTTACACCACAAGATAAGAACTAAGTGAAACCAAAGACTGACAAAAGCTTATCTTATTATAGAATATAAATATGATGCCACTTTAGATTACACAAGATCAAAAGTTGTATTCCTTTGAATACAAACCAAATATGGACAAATTAAATGTGAAGCGCATAACTGTAAGTAATGTCTTGAGGACAGACTTATATTTTAATTATTCAGTATAGCCTACCAAAATTAGTGTTTAATTTTTTCTCGTTTTTTGCCCTGCCTCAGATACAAATGTAATTTGAAATAAATGTATACCATCTGAAGATGAGCTGCTGGGCAGCTTGAAACCGGTAATGGTTTAAATAAATCTTCATTGAGAAGAAACAAAAGGCGACTGGTTGCAGTATTTTCTGAAACCTATTTCAAGAAACAGTCGCAGGTTCCAACACAATGGATAAAAGTTTTAAGCCAGTTTCTTACAAATAACGACTGATTGCTGCAAAAATACACATTTGGAAGTAATGTGGTATCACGCGACCCTAGTGAACGTTTCTTGTGTCAGCTGTTTAGCTTGATGCTGGGATTCTGTAAACAAAAACATACATATTTGTTTTTTTCTTTTCTCTCTTTTTAAGAGAGGAGAATAAAAAATAAAATGGAACGTCGTCGGCCACCTATTCAGCGAAGTTGTCGACCGAAATGTCGCCGTCGCCCAGCCGAAAACGCGGAGTGTGGCCCGCCGCGCCGGTGTACAAGCAGTGCGACCCCGCTAATTGGACGGGTCTCAGCGGCGCGATCGCGCCACCTCACACACCTGCCGCTGCCGCTGCCGCTGCCGGCGTGGTGCGCGGACACAAAGGAGGTGGCGGCCGGCGGAGCAGAAAGCGATTTCCCTTTCCCTCCCCACTTTTTTTCCTCTCTTTATTCCTCCCCCATCATCCGTGTGGAACCGCACGCGGGACGGAGTGCTGCGCAACAGGAACAGGAGCATGTAACACACACACACACACACACACACACACACACACGAGAGCAGAGGCGAAAGCCGACACGGACACGGCGATGTCGAGCGGTAGGCAAAACAGAGAGGGAGTCCATCTAAATTTGGCCGGTGACGAATGTCCTTGTCGTGACCGCGGGATTCCCACCCGGCCCTCTCCGCTGTCAGAACACGCACGCGCGCGCTCCGACACACACACACACACACACACACACACACATACAGGTGGCAATTCCGCACTGAGAAGAATCGCGGGTACTCCTCTCGCAGCCACCGGCCTCCTCCTCCTCCTCCGCGGCCTCATACAGAACTTTCATTTCTTTTGTTGTTCGTCTTACTCTTCTTATCTCGGCCGACATTCACGTTCGCCATCTAAATTATTATATGGCTTAAATGCGTTCCTTATCTGCACATCTCACATTTCCGGGCGCGCACGTTTTTGCCGTCTCGCCTGTTCCGCCCTCTCCCCCTCCCTCCCCTTTTTCCTGCTGCTTTTCTCGCGCTGCCCCCCTTTCCACCCCACCCCCCCCCCCTCGCTCCTCCGCCCCCGCCCCCGCCCCCTCTTTCCGCGACCGACCTGGCGGGGCTCTTCGTCGCCGGCGTGGACGCGGGGGTGGGCGCGAGGGGCGAAGTCTGTCACACGCAGCGCTATCAGCTCGCAGGCCGGGCGGCGTTATGACTGCTCGGTGAGTCGCGAGAGGGTACGCCAGTACTTGGGGGCGGCAACTTCCCGGCCGCTCCACCCCCTGCCCCGTCGCCCTTCCGCTGCCGTGATGCCGGCGTCGGCGCTACTCGCCCGAACACTTCGCTCAGTAGTCACATCGACCCTTTTTTTTACATATTAATTGACAAAAATATTAACTGACAATGCAGGTTTAGGAGCCTATCCGATACTTTCATATTCTTCAAAAATGCAACGCGAAGGTCGCGAATTAATTATTTGAAGACGACCGGTTTCGTAGAAATGTGCCATCACCATCTGGACAAAATGTTCAAATGTTTGTAATTCTATCGGACCAAACTGCGTGGTCATCAGTCCGTAGCTTACAAACTACTTAAACCTAGGTAAACTAACCTACGGACAAACAGACACACCTATGCCCCAGGGAGGACTCGAACCTCCACGGCGAGCAACCGCTCGGCTAGTCCACCGCGGCACCACCATCTGGACATACACAAGGTGTTTCACTAGGTGTGTTTGCCTCTGTAACTTATAAAATAATAGGCGACGGGAAATTTTAATGCGGTAGGTCAACACAAGAAATGTTACACTTTCTGCGAAGCTGTGAACTTAGTTTTTGTATCATTTTCCAAAGAGTTACGCCACAAAGATATAATTTTTTAAATGGAACAATAGTTTTTTTTCTATCGTGTATTGGGTTCGTTTAAACCAGCTGCGGCCAAATCAATTTAAACTACATTCCTATCAAGTTAGTTTGGGAGCTACAACCCTGCAAAGTTCCGGGGGCGGTGGCTGCGATAGAGTAGCTGACTGGTCGAGTGGCTATCCCCTGCGGCACGGCTAACTGTCTCATGACCACCAGCCAGTGAGCTACGATGTTGTAGCCTCCGCCCGCTAAACTTTGAAGGGTTGTAGCTCCCAAACTAACAGTGATAGAAATGTAGTTTAAGTTGATTTGGACGCAGCTGGTTTAAACGCATCCAATGCACGATAGAAAAAACTATTGTTCCATTTAAAAAATTATTATCTTTGTGCTGTAACTCTTTGGAAAATGATGTTCATAGCTCCGCAGAAAGTGTAACATTTCTTGTGTTGACCTACCGCATTAAAATTTCCCTTCACCTATTATTTTATAAGTTACAGACGTAAACACACTTAGTGAAACACCCTGTATATTTTATAAGGGGGTCATCTTATTTAAAAAATCGCTCTGACGTGTTTTACGGCCCACTTTAGATTTGTGGTTTTATAAGTTTTTGCACTAAATAATAAAAACACAATTAATAAGAGTGTCTGAAACTCTTTTAGGGAAAAAAATTAGGTAGTGGTGAGTTCAGAACCACCGACCTTTAGCCTCATAGTCCAACACCTTTAGCCTCATAGTCCCCCTGAGCGGGCGCGCTGAGCCACTGCACCCGGCATCTTGCCCACTACGCTACAGCTACCAAGCAAAAGATGACTCCTTTAATCTCATACTATTGATGGCCATTGTTGACTGATGCTAATATGGTATTTGTAGATATTAGATTATCCTTTATCGTCCGAAGAAACGACGTGTTTTTGTTAATTCCTCAGTGCGCCGTTGCTTTGAAATGACAACGTGTAAGTTACAATAAGAAAATAATCAAGTACGCGAGGAATGTCACGTGACATCTCCGAGCGGCTGGTTTTCGTTAATTCAATGGAGGGTGTCAAATCTCCGTTATTTTTGCAAATATGTCTGAAACGAGACGAGATATGAAAAAAAAAAAAAACATAAGGGAGCTAAGTTGTAGAGAATTTTCTCCTCTACCAATTAGGTTATTCAATTTTCGTGTCAGATGAACGGTTCGTTTGCATTTACAATTATATTACAAACGACTTTTTTTGCTATTACTACCGAATTTTTTTGCCCGACAAATTTGAAAAAGGGAGGTTCTGGTCTCTGGCGGCCTACAATCATGTCTGTAAAATTTGCTGTTGATCGGTTGAACGGTTCGTCTTAAAAACAGGGAACACATTACGGACAGACAGACAGACAGACATCCCAAAATCGCCGTTATTTTTGCAAATATCTTTGAAGCGCTACGAGATATGAAAAAACCATAAGAGCAAACCAAAGAGCAAATTAGGTTATTCAATTTTCGTGTCAGATGAATAGTTAAGCCGTTATTTTCATTTAAATTTCGAGCTGTCAAAAGACGATAGCAAATGCCCACTTTTAGTATTACTACCGTAACCTAAAGTGGGCCAAAATGGATATGAAATAATAAATGAAACGTAGCACTTAGTCATCATATAAAAATACATAAGTTAAAACATGACAGCTTACAAGTTACAGTATATGATGACTAAGTTCTATGTTTCACTTATTATTTTATATCCAACTTTTTTAAAAATAAGATGACCAGCTTGTAAAATATTTATGATTAGATGATGGTGACACAGCACTCCGAAACCGTGGTCTTGGCGTTTCATTTTTGAAGAATATTAATACATCAGACGAAAAAAGAATGTATGTCAGTGGGATTCGAACCTCCGACTCTATGGTTATGACGCCAGTATGCTACTAATTTTTTTTTTTTTTTTTTTTTTTTTTTTTTTGCTCTGTGGGTAGTTCCGTTCGTTGCGGACGTTGATCATGTTTGTTCGTTTGTGTTCGTTCTGTTCTTGGCTCAGCTTTTTTATTGCAGAGGGCGTTCCGTCCTCTGACCGGGCGCGCTGAGCCACGGCGCCCGGTACTAATTGAGTTAAACCGACAGATGCTGTAACCGTTTTAATTACTGGTACTTAAGTGCACTTTGCAAAATTACATAATCGATTTTCTCAAGAATTTTTTTAGAGTTGCGCCAAATGGCTTTGGCTGATTGTTGTTGATGATCTGAACTTCACGTAACATAAATATAAAGAAATAATTTCTTTAATTACTATTTATTTAACAGAATTATTTTATAATCCGATACCCATAAGGTCTCCTTGTTAGAACCGTAGAAGTTATGGAACTTCTGGCATGACGCTTACTATATCACAAAACGCATTTACCATTTCTTCATGTTCCAAATACGTCAACGATAAACAGGAACGAAGCCACTTCCAGTTTCACAGTTATTATCCTTGTAAACTTGTCCACGTCTGAAATTTACACCAGCTATTGAAAAGAAATACACTTTTAACACAGAGACATAAATTTAGGTTTCTTCTTTTTAATTTTCCTTTTCCATTTAAGTAATACTGTTTGGGCATCTACACCTGAGATGCATTATAGAAGTAACTGGAATGAAAATCCGTTCAAACGCGTTTATGTATTGGCTCGGCGTCATATCAAATAGTAAGTTATCAATACATAAGATTTTATTTAGTTTTCTTGAAAATCCTGTGTCGGAGTTTTCTCGAGGACAAGAATTTTTGAAAGTTGTATTTATCTATTCTTCGTCGCTCTGTTTACGCAGGAAGTCTCAGGCAAGGGCGCGTCTACCTGAAGGGAAAGTAGCAGAATTCTTGTGCGGGTATTAGGGAGACCTATATCGGTCTTATCTGAGTAGCAGAGTTCGTGCCCGCCCAAACAATTTACCGGAAACGTATGGCTAGATAGCATTTATTTAATCGTACTTTGTTACAGTGAATGCGGTCTCTGATGCCAGGAGAATTAATTTCATGCATGACCTTCAAGCAAATGTTCCTAAGGACGACACAAATATCCATACCCGAAGGGGGATTCGAACCCCCGACCGTAGTGGCCGTGCAGACCGTGACTGGAGCGCCTCAGTCCCCTCGGCCAGGAGATATGGAACATACATACACACAAAGCCACATAGAGCCATTTTTATAATATATATATATATATATAGATAATTTATTATTATCAATATTGATAAAGACTGGAACAGGCTTTTCTCTGTCTTGTTATCCCAGCTTAGAAGTTTACCTCTGAAGAGAAGAAATGTCCCATTGCTGAAGTTCAGTAAACTTCACAGTAGTAAGAGTCAGGTGGCAATGACCTCTATCGCTCCTTGTTGAGCTGTCGTGATAACCGTATTGACCGAACATTTGCTTGAATGTCATGAATGAAATTAATTCTCCTGGCATCAGAAGGAGAAGAAGGAGAGAGAGGGGGGGTAGTAGGCAGGAGAGAGGGTTGGAGAGAGAGAGAGAGAGAGAGAGATGGACAGGTGAGAATGAGATATAGATTAAGCGAGGATGAGATTGTAAAGAGATGGGAATGAGGAAATACGTACAAGAAGTGTATAGAATGCATCAGTGAGTTACCTGTGCAGATATGCATATCTGAGGATAGAGAGAGGGGGAGAGAGAGAAGAGGTGATGTGTGCAAGAAATGGAAGGAGCTGGAAAGTGGGAGGAGGAGGTGGAAAAGAGTGGAGGAGGTAATGGACATAGAGAAAGGGGGAGGAGGAGAGAAAGAGTGCGAACAGGAGATGTGTCCTGGAGTAAATGTAAGACTGGAAAATGTAGATCAGGGCAACGTAGCTAGTAGTAACAACAAAGCGCTTGGTGTAACAGGAACTGAAACCGGTCACAGCAGTTGGCCAGACTCAGCTAGAGAGCCTGATCGATATTGCATACTGTAGTAGATGAAATCAGCACAATAGTCGAGACAATGTCTGTCGAAACTGAAAATCCAACTATGTCAACTATGGACATCCTGGCTGAAGTCGCCAAAGACTGGTGACATCCTATCAGCAGCCCTTGGATAGATTATGTGACTGCTCCACTGCAGCTCACAGAGTCTACATTAAGCTGCACCTGCGATCACTGCATATACGACTAGTAACTAGATCTGGTGAATTTAGTAACTGATTCGGCTCTAGAAAATAATAATAAAAAAACAGCTGAGACGCTGGAGAATTGAATTGACTTCTGGCAGCAGGAGTGGGAGGCAAGTGATAAGGGTCGGAGGGTCCATTCATTCTTCCCCGACATGGCGAAGAGATACCAGCCGCGGCATGGTTCACTTCTTGACAAGACACGGCGTTTATCCTACGCACTTACAACGCGTCAGTCTTAGAGAAACACCATACTGCACATTTGGGGAGAGTGGATCTCCCGAACAAGTTGTCTTATTCTGCGGGACATACAGTCACCTCAGAGACACATCATCAGCACTACATGCTCACATAGAACAACAAATATATGAGGCCATAAGACAAGAGGACCAATGGACAGCTCTCAATATACTAACAGATAAAATCTCGCACGCGACATATGACGAATACAAACGAAATAGTCCATACAGAAGAGAACAACGTATGCAGCGAGTAAACGCAGTGCATAGAGTGTACCATGAAAGCAACGGAAATCAGGAACGCGATAGGGGCAACAACACGGACCCTAACACAGACACCAACACGGACGCGGACAGTGATCATCATTTAATAGACAATAATTACCGTAACTATAGTGGTAAGGACAAACATGAAATTGTCGCTTTTTGTCACAGGTAAAACAGCACTTTAAACCTGTTAAACTGTTATAGATAATACTAACGATGTTTGATGGTTGACGACTTGATGGTAACGCCAAGTCCTCGACCCTCAAGCATTATAAAGTATCGGACTTCATCCTCTCCATCTCACTCCGCCGGCCGCGGTGGCCGAGGGGACTGAGGCGCTCCAGTCACGGTCTGCACGGCCACTACGGTCGGGGGTTCGAATTCCCCCTCGGGCATGGATATTTGTGCCGTCCTTAGTTGTAGCTAGTTCATAAGTAGTTTGTAAGTTTAGGGACTGATAACCCCGTAGTTAAGTCCCATAAGCTATATAAACATTTGAAACGTCTCTCTCCTACCATCTTCTTCTATTAAATAAATTCATGTTAGTCATTCACTGTGTTTTCAACATAAACGTCTGTACTTGCTCTAATCTTTACTTCTACTTCTTCGATTGATATGTATGACTTAGTTAATTTTTCTAATTATTATTTACAGTTTCATTTCATAAGTTAGTTAAGCTGTTTCATTTAGTTTCACGCCCTCCTCCATCCTATTGAAATTATTGGGGTGTTTTATAATTTCTATAGCCTCTCTGTACAGTCTTTCGTGGTATCCATTTGTGGCCGCTAAAACCTGAGTCTTATCCAATTAAATAAGGTGGTCCCCTGGTTGAAAAACATGTTCAGCAACAGCTAATCTGTCAATCTCTCCCATTCTACAGTTCCCCTTGTGCTCATCTAGTCGTTTTATGGCTGTTCTTTTTGTGGTACCCACGTATACGTCTCCACAGCTACACGGAATCCTGTAAATTCCTGCTTTTTCAGCGGTTTTCGAGCATCCTTTGCCGATTTCAGGTCATCCTGTATCTTCCGAGTAGGTTTGTAAATAACGGTAACATTCCGTTTCGTCAAAATTTTACCGATGCGGTCGGTGAAGTCCTTAATGAAAGGCGGGAAGACTTGGATTTCACAAGAACTCTTTCATCGTTTTCCATTCTACGTGTCGGTCTCAAAGCTCTCCTTATCTCTGTAGACGAATTAGTGCAATCCGAGCTGGAAGAGTACATTCAGTTATTCTAAAATTCTAATATTATCCGGTAGATTGTCCAATAAATTTCTTTCATACAAACCTTGTCCTGAGAATTACGAACAGAACAAAAAAAAAAGATCAGCCAAATTGGTGAAGCCATTCTCCAGCGATGCGCTTTCATACATGCGGCAATTCAATTTTATTAATGTAGATAGCTGTGTCGTACACGCGAACGGGCTGTCGGCGTGGCGTAGCGTGTGGCGGCCTCGCGGGACGGTGGCACTGTACGTCTGGCAGACAGGCGGGCGGGGCCCCGGAGGCTTGAGGCGTGTGTGCGGCGGTCACGTAGCCTACCAGAGAGGCGACAGCCGCAATCCTGACACCGCGCGCAGGAATGCGCAGCTAACGCGACCGCCGCCGGCGCCCGCACGCACCTGGCCGTGGAGTTGTAGGCGTCCATAGCGCACTACCTAGGTACGAGGCCTGTGCGCTGCCTGCCGAAAGTAGTCACACCACAAGCTAACTATTTGCCAAAGATTACCTGACATAGTCGGGTTTGGAGGCTATCTGATCGTTTTATAGTTTTCAAAATAAAATGCCAAGATCGCACATTAATAATTTATTAAATGACGACCGGTTTCGGTCCACTGTGTCACCATCATCTGGTCTCGTACATATTCAACTGTTTGCGTCCAGAAAGTAAGTTCCGTTTGGTTCAAATGTTCAAATGTTTGTATAGCTTATGGGACTTAACTACGGGGTCATCAGTCCCTAAACTTACAAACTACTTATGAACTAGCTAATACTATGGACGGCACAAATATCCATGCCCGAGGGGAGATTCGAACCCCCGACCGTAGTGGCCGTGCAGACCGTGACTGGAGTGCCTCAGTACCCTCGGCCACCGCGGCCGGCCACATACATATTACAAGCTGGTCATCTGTCAAAAATATAAACAACACGCATGAAATTAAGTAAAAACATAAAAAATAACATACATTTTGGATTAAGAGAGGCACTTATCCTACCTTGTTAAAAAGTTGAGTATAATTTTATACATGAAGAACAGTCTAGAGAGCAAATAAATATTTCCGGCTAGTTTCGGTCTTGTCTTGGACCATCTTCAGGAAATATAGCTGTGAAATATATCAGTTATATTCAGAGGAATTTAAGTATACACATTAGTGTCAAACATAAACTAAATTAATAAAGAGAAATAAAACGATGTTATACCCATTGATGTGGAGCTGGCAGGAAACTTGGAACCTTCAAGTGCGTCACTGCTGGCTGGAACAAGGTTTACTGCTCTTAAATAGCTGAGGCTCCGCCCCTTTGCCAACTTTTGCCAACTTTTCCAAGTTTCCTGCCAGCTCCACAATATCAATGGGAATAACATCGTTTTATTTCTCTTTATATATATATATATATATATATATATATATATATATATATATATATATATATATATATATATATATCACTCTACACTGTTTTTCGTGTATAAATTTAAATACTAGTGCCGTTACCCAATAAATGAAACAAAATTGTTTCCAAAAATATGGAAGTTAGTATAAAATAACACGTGTAACATTGCACATAGTCACTATATAAAAATACACAAATAAAAAACATGACAGCTTAGTTAGTTGTCATCTTTTTAACTTGTGTATTTTTTTATATATAGTGACAAAATGCAATGTTGCACCTGTTATTTTATATCCAATTTTATTTTTAACAAGATAGGATAAGTGCCTCTTAATCCAAAATGTATGTTATTTTTTATGTTTTTACGTTATTTCTTGCATGTCTTTTACATTTTTGACAGATGACTAGCTTGTAATATGTATGTGACCAGATGATGGTGACACAGTTCAGAGAAACCGGTCGTCATTGAATAAATTATTACATGTAGGCGACTCCATCCGGAATCTGGTGCAGAGCGACCACATTAAAATTATTAAAATAAGAAGAACCAGCTTTGGCTGCATTGAAATCTTTATTTTTTATATACAATACAGATCGATTTCGGTCAGTGTCTCACCATCCTCAGTACTGCAAAAAAGTCAAAAGAAAACAAAATCAGCTTCTAGAAGTAATGCACAAATTGAAAAACGTAACTGACAATATTCGAATGTATAGGCTATCACAATATGAAGAGAAGAAATATTACATAGTGTCATATTATGAATCCAAGCCCTGTGGGCCCACAGAAACTCGCACTTTGAATATTAACATGTATCATAGGTTAAACTTTATGTATGACGTATTGTAACTTAAATTTTGTGTAGAGGACGCTGGGTGCTATTCGCACAAACGCAGCTAGGTTTGTTAGCCAAGAAATCAGTTTATGTTTGACATTCTACTCCTGTACTACCTACTATCAAACTATTTGCCTTATGTAGCGTTGCGCTGAGTTTGGGAATACGAAGACGTTTAACACTGTGTTTCAGAATGTTTTTCGTATTGTATATGTGGTACTCAGTGCAATTTTTTTTCTAGTATGAGACTAAATGCCTAATATGAATCGTTCGATTCCAATATCGGTAAGATATCTTCCAATAATTGCAAAACGACATATTGACCATAGCCGTTTTTTTTTTTTTCCTCAATGCTGCCGGTTTCGGTTAGTTTACCATTATCAGGCATTAGCCTGAAGTAGATGAAAGTTATCAAATGCATTAGTCAACCACATAGAACATTAACAGAATAATATGGTAAGTTACATGTGAGATACTTACAGAGTTTAATAGCTTAACATGTTGTAACACAAAAATTCCAAATTGTAAAATAAGTATTTGTTGTCATTACTCTACTCCTTAGTGATATTACCACAGTAGCTGACTGCTACAAACTGAAGCATACATTGATGAGTGTGCAGTAAAAAAATTACTTTAAAACCAAAGATAACGAACATGCTTACATTTGATCTCCTTGTGCAAAGATTATAGGACGCACAGTTAGCAATATCTATGACCATCTTTGGCCTTCATTATTTACATCAATCATAGATCCTAATAAAGACCAAAGATGGTCATGGACATTGCATAACAGTACGTCCTATAATCTTTGCACAATGAGATCTAATGTTAGCACGTTCGTTATATTTGGTTTTACAATAATTTTTTATTGCACACTCATCAATGTATGCTTCAGTTTGTAGCAGTCAGCCACTGTGGTAATATCAGTAATGAGCAGAGTAATAACAACAAATACTTATTTTACAATTTTGAATTTTTGTGTTACGACATGTTAAGCTATTACTTACACTCTGTAAGTATCTCACATGTAACTTACCATACTATTCTGTTAATGTTCTATGTGATTGACTAATGAATGCATTCGATAACTTTCATCTACTTCTGGCTAAGGCTTGATAATGGTAAACTAACCGAAACCGCTAGCATTGAGAAAAAATAAACAGCTATGGTCAATATGGCGTTTTGCAATTATGTGAAAGCTGTTCTGCCCCACCTGTTCACCTTTCTAATTCTTTCTAATAGTTCATAAATATCTTATACCGAAACAAATTTGTCTGTGAATGCCATAAATATCATTAAGAACATTCTGAAACACACTGTGGAACGTGTAGGTATTCACAAACTCAGCACAACGCTACATAAGACAAACTGTTTGTGTTACGACTACTCTTGACAGACACAGCACAAGCCTTATATCTAGGTGGCACTGGTCGCGTGCCCATCAGGTGACGCCGCCGATCTACAGTCCAGAGACTGGTGGTCTCATATTGGCAACTGAACTGCATTATGGTGAGGTCATACCGCAATCGACCGTACGCTTGTTATGCCATGAATATTTTGATTACTAAGATTACCTGATATAGTCGGGTTTGGAGGCGATCTGATCGTTTTATAGTTTTCAAAATGAAATGCCAAAATCGCACATTAATAATTTATTCAATGACGACCAGTTACGGTGAACTGTGTCACCATCAACTGGTCACATATATATTACAAGCTGATCATCTTGTTAAAGAAATTGGGTATAAAATAAGAAGTGCAACATTGCACTTAGTCACTATATAAAAAATACACAAACAGCTTACAAAATACTCATTTTTGTAAGCTGTCATGTGACCAGATGATGGTGACACAGTTCACCGTAACCGGTCGTCATTGAATAAATTATTAATGTGCGATCTTGGCATTTCATTTTGAAAACTATAATTTTGATTACAATCTGACAGAGTCTTTTTTTCCCAGCCGCTTCATGTAGTTTACTATCCATGACGTTTCGGCCGAGATCTCCTCTGCCTTTGTAAAGTGGTTGACTGTCGAATGATTGCTGGTGTCCTTACACAGGGTAATCCACTCAAATTTTTCAGCCAGGATATCTCTGAAACTACAAGAGATATTGAAAAACGACTTTCACGGTCATGAACGTACGACATAGGCTTATGAAAGTAGGTACTATGAGGCAGTCTAAAAAGTAAAGAAATATTATTTTCAGTACAGACATTTTTTTTATTGGATGCCCCATATTATTTCTTAAGCAATCAATAGGATGAAAAATCACAAACAGAATGGCGCTGGTTTCATCGCGATGCGCCAATTACATCCGGAGAATCTGTGAAGCAAAGTTGACGTTTGAAACACATGAGGCGCGGTGCTAGCGCGTGTCCGGGGCTCAACCGTAAGTCTCGCTTGAGCCTCGGGACGCGTGATCTGTGCGCCTCGTGTGTGTCAAACGTCAACTTTGCTTCACAGATTCTCCGGATGTAATTGGCGCATCGCGATGAAACCAGCGCCATTCTGTTTGTGATTTTTCATCCTACTGATTGCTTAAGAAATGTCTGTTTTCAAGTGCTTGCTCTTGGTGTTTCCCTTGTAAGCCTTATGGGTTGAAATATTCCCTGTTAAATAGTACGAACAGACAACGCTCTGGAGGTTATGTCAGTACGCTTATCTGATGGCATACGACGTTGAAACCATAGTCAGTGAATCTACAACCCACCTCGTGATATCTATCGTCATCAGGTCTTCCCAAATGTAAAGTTTTTTTAAAGTATGAGTGCATGTTCTCGCGGCGATATCCATTAATAAAATCTTCTCGGGTTTTTTCTCCCATCAGCTTTCGACAGAGATCTACTCTGCCATTGTCAAGTGGATGACTGTCAATGGCAAGTGATATCTCTGTCGAAAGCTCGTGGGGAGAAAACCACATAACGCGGCTTGTAACTCGAGAAGATTTTTATTAATGTATTTTTTTATTATTTATTTTTTTATTTTTTATTTTTATTTTTTTTTTTTTTTATTTTTACGGTAGTGTAGTATTTTTCATCTAACAAGCGCTTAGACACGATCATACGAATCTCCTCAAATTTGGCAAGTCGCTTCGGTAATCCTAAAAGGAAAGACCAAAGATATTTTGGTGTACCCACTCCCCACGTTTTCGAGAAAAATCAGCCCTAAAAGTAATGACGAGCAATCGACTCAATATTGTGGGGATCGATAATGGATTGTAAATAGAGCACTTTTCAGCGCCATGTATGGGGTGCGCAAACGCATACTTTACGATAAATCGAGGAAAGTGACAACTCCCGTTTATGTACCCTCATGCTGAACGCTTTTTCCCGATAGCGCAACGGCCAAGGTAAATGGCTGGGAAACGGAGAACCCGCATTCGATTCTCAAAGAAACACAAAAGATAATTATCTACATAGAGTACAAATCATAATTATGTTACTTACGGAAGATCACTGTATTCCTTCACGTATGTATTCAACTGATAACGATGAAAAATTATTACATCTATTTATTGTATTGGCTCAGATGTTCAAATGTTTGTTAAGCTTAAGGGACTTAATTGCGGGGTTATCAGTCCCTAATCTTGCAGATTACTTACGATCTGCCTTATACTAAAGACGGCACAGACATCCCTGTCCGAGGGGGGATTCGAAACCCCGACAGGAAGCGGCCTCGCGCATCGTAGCATAGCGCGACAATGCGCCTGGCCACTCCGTCGCTGCATTATATTGGCTTGGTGTCTGTTTTTTTTAATTATTATTATTTTCCTCCCAGACACGTCAGAAACAGCAGACACCACATCAATATAATAAATATTCACACCCGAAGACGGCGTTAGTTTCACTTACTTCACCTCAGATGCTGTCATACGTTCGACATGGCATGATAATCCGTAATGGCGAGTGTAAGAGTAGGAGATACTGTCGTGGACAGTTGGCTGAGAGTCGAGTACGCGGTACCATCTTGGACGGTTGACTTATATGTCTTGTACAGTTCTCTTAGTAGATCTCCTACGAAAAACGAAATTATTTGATTTCGCGGACAGGATTCACAGCCTTCCTGTTCCAGTCTGCCAACAAAGACGCTGCTGTTGCGAGATCAACGTTCCTGTGTGTGTGTGTGTGTGTGTGAAAAGTATCAGCTACGATACCCCACTGTCTTATTAGGGTTCAATAACTCATTTTAGGTTGGGATACTATTTGTCTTCTATCTTCTCCTGCCAGATTGGGATATTAAGTTCGTTTCTTATTCACTTTCTTTGAATGGTAGGACCCCGAAAACATAGCCAGTCATTTATTTCATACAAAATGAAATTGTGTCTTTCATTTTTTGTAAAGTTATGCGATAGCTTATTTGACACTTGGTCATCTGATATTGTAAATGGTTAGATTATACCCTTGAATTTCTTTTGAAATATAATCTGAATTTGTTGCAGTTATTGTGCACAATAATTTAACAGCCCAAATCATTATTTTTAAAGGGAATATAAATGTTTGTTTATAATATCAAAGAGGAGAAAACAAAATTACGGATAGAAGTAGGTCAACTAGAGCAACTAATTGAGTCTTGATCCTTGTATGGTTTATACCACTCGTCAGATAGATCAAGATAACTATTCTATGTTTAGGAAAACATAGTGGTGACCCAATTTATCACAACAATCAATCAGAATATTTGTATAAAGAAAGGACTTTTTTGCATACTAAATTGCCAGATTAAATAAATTATAACGTGCCTTGTTTCCTATTTTGTTACAACCTGAATATCAAAGGAGATAGCTTGCAGATATATAGCACACACACACACACACACACACACACACACACACACACACACGCACAAACACACAAACATATACCAGTTGATGATAAAGTTAATATAAATTTGATAAGTTAATAAATCACGGAATAATGTAGATACGTAAAAATTGACATACATGCTAGGAATGACAGGGGTTTTTATAAGAACAAAAAATAAAATTAAAAAAATGTCCGACAGATGGTCCTTCGGCGCTTCATCTGATCAGAAAAGCAATAATTATCATAACAAATTAAGACAAAAAAGATGATGTTCTTCACAGGAAATGCTCAATATGTTCACCATCATTCCTCAACAATAGCTGTAGTCGAGGAATAATGTTGTGAACAGCACTGTAAAGCATGTCCGGAGTTATGGTGAGGCATTGGCGTCGGATGTTGTCTTTCAGCATCCCTAGAGATGTCGGTCGATGACGATACACTTGCGACTTCAGGTAACCCCAAAGCCAATAATCGCACGGACTGAGGTTTGGGGACCTGGGAGTTCAAGCATGACGAAAGAGGCGGCTGAGCACACGATCATCACCAAACGACGCGCGCAAGACATTTTTCACGCGTCTAGCAACACTTTTATTTTCCTTGGTTCTAATAAAACCCCATGTCATTCCAAGCATGGTTGTCAATTCTTACCTCTTTATCTACATTATTCCGCGATTTATTAAGTTTTCAAAATTATACTGACTTTTTGATCACCCGGTAACTGTATCGGACGTCGGATGTCGGAAAAGGTGACTATCATCTTGCCTAATATACAAAAAACTAGTCTTGATCGCAGAAATTAACAGTTTCAATTAACCGGTTTCGACCTGATGTAGGTCATCTTCGGAATTACAAGTAGCCCATGTGGCCAGTGCTGCACTCGGCTGGGCTGGGCTGTCCAGGGCAGTGCAGTTCTGGCCCCATTGGCTACTTGTAATTCCGAAGATGACCTACATCAGGTCGAAACCGGTTAATTGAAACTGTTAATTTCTGAGATCAAGACTGTTTTTCGTATATTGATCATACCAAACAGATCGCTGTTTTCTCCTCTGACAATGTTGTCAAAATTAATCATCGTGCCTGTTGAGGGCAAAGTCTTTAATTTTTAAGGGGGAGGTAACGACCCCACATGCGCCTAGATGACACACGCGTTATCCCAGAACGGCGTATTAAAAAAAATGTTCAAATATTAGTTAAGCTTAAGCGACTTAACTGCTGGGTCATCAGTCCCTAAACTTACAAACTACTTATTGAAATGAGAATATGGCTTTCTTGGCCGAGAGATCCCATGCGGGATTGTTTTAGTTGACGCCGCGTGGGCGACTTACGTGCTAATGATGATGAGATGATGATGATTAGGATAACACACAACACCCAGTCCCCTGCCGGGAATCGAATCCGGGCCTCCTGCGTGGTAATCAGCGACGCTGGCACTGAACTACGGAGGCGGGCACAAACTACTTATGAACTAGCTTATACCAAAGACAACACAAACATCCATACCTGAGGGGAGATTCGAAGCGGCCGTGCAGACTGTGACTGGAGCGTAGCTGACCGCTCGGCCACTGCGGCCGGCGTATTCAAATTTCAACCGATTTGGTTGTTAAGACGTTTCATTCCTTTTCATTTTAACACCCCCAGTACAGAGAAAAAAAGAATCCGTATAGCTCGGATTTCGGCAGGTAAGAGTGTTCCCTACTCAGGTATGAGAAGAGGGCGTAGCAGCCGGTGGTGCGCACAGTGGCTGGTTGGGTGTGGGCGGCGCGGCGCGGCGCCCTTTAAGACGGCGGCTGGGCTGCCGTCTAACTCTTGCCGGCGCCTGTACGTGCGGGGGCGGGCATCTCGGCGGCGGCACGCGTGTGTTGCGTGCGTGAGCAGCCGGCTCTCACACGCACCCACACACACGCGCGCGGCCGTGCCGGCACAAAGCGGCGTCGTTAGGCCGGCGGCAGGAGAGGGCTGCGCCCGCAGCAAGACGCTTGACCCGGCAAGACGCGGGGGCGGCGGAGGGGAGGAGAAGGCGAGATAGGGGAGGCGAGGACGGCAAGGCCGCCCCCTCTGCGGCCGGCTAAAGGGGTTGCAGCACCGCCACCGCCGGACACTCGCGCTCGCACCTAACTGGTTACGCGCGCAGCCTGCTCACAGTACTGCTTTCATTTATCAGGTGATGTCAGCGGGAGGATACAGCGGAAAGTAATGCATTATAAATTAATTACAGAAAAGGACTAATAAGCAACGAAGCGAAGTAAAAATTAAAAATGAACTTAGGTATTTTGGGCAGCCTGCGGTGGTCGAGCGCTCTGCGGCGCGCAAGTCACGGTCCGCACGGCCACTACGGTTGGGGGTTCGAATCACCCCTTCGGGCATGGATATTTGTGCCGTCCTTAGTCGTAGCTAGTTCATAAGCAGTTTGTAAGTTTAGGGACTGCTGACCCCGTAGATAAGTCCCATAAGCTATTCAAACAAACATGGTATTTTGGATACGTTTATACACATCAAGGTCCTCAATATATTTCTCCTACCGTCATACTAGTATTATTTTTTTAATTGCACATTTTTATGACTCACTGTCTATGACTCTCAGGTCCCACATGTAACAATTTAATTTTAATTTTTACGTTAATTTAAAGATATTTTACCGACCAAAAGTGAAAGTATAAAGTACAGTAGAGTCTCGAAAACTCGGTCTAATGTGGACCGAAAGTGTACCGAGTTTGTGAAAAAGCAGGTTTATCTGGAACGAGGTTAAATAGGTGAGATTTTTTCGTTATAAAGACTTTCTATTGTTACATCTACATCTACATGGCATACTCTGGAAATCACATTTAAGTGCCTGGCAAAGGGTTGATCGAACTACCATTATACTATTTATCTCCCATTCCATTCTCGAATAGCGCGCGGGAAGAAAGAACACCTGAATCTTTCCGTTCGTGCTCTGATTTTCCGTATTTTATTCTGATTGCCATGATGGCCATTTCTAACCGCCGTTAGACGGTCAAAACAAACAAAGCTGCAGGTGGAGAACAGGGGGTGACCCCATGTACACGTCGCATAGGCAGACTCATGCCGCGGTGGAGTAGCCGAGCGGTCTAAAGCGTCTCGCTGCGTAGCGCGCGGTTGCTCGCCGTGGAGGTTCGAGTCCTCCCTGGGGCATGGGTGTGTGTGTTGTCCTTAGGTTAGTTTACCTAGGTTTAAGTAGTTTGTAAGCTACGGACTGATGACTACGCAGTTTGGTCCGATAGATTTGCAAACATTTGAACATTTTTTGATGAACAGACAAAGGCTGTAGGCAAACAGCGGCAGAGCGCGCGCGGCCGTGTCTCATGTGTGTCGTTGTCGTCTGCTGTAAGTAAGTAGTTCGTTATTGTCCATCACGCCTAAGCTAATTTTAAACGACACTAAAATAATGCACTCCAGGAGTTTTGATCACGACTGTTTTCAGTATGAAAAAGCATCTAAATATTGCATTAATGACACTCCAAGGATTCTGTAGGTGGCAAGAATGTGTAGGTGGCACAAGAAAAGATTATGTCTGGGGCCCATACAGAGCATAACCTGTAACTGCTACACGCTACCATTTCAGTTCTATCCCGCATTATGCGAGCACGAAATAATTCCAGGGGGTGTGCCGGGGGTGGAAGAGTTATCCGGACAACCGAGTTACAGAGAGGCGAGGTTTCGGGACTCTACTGTACTAGTAACAATCCCAAACTTCACACGGATAGTATGCAACATATGCGACGTTCCACAGACGACTCTCGAACTCTTTTCGAAGTGTTTTCAAATGTTCGGCTTATGGGACTTAACAGTGGGGTCATGTCCCTAAAATTAGAAACTACTTATGAAATAACTTATACTAAAGACAATACAAAATTTCGTACCCGAGGGAGGATTCGATCTCCGACAGGGAATGGCTTCGCGCATCGGAGCATAGTGCCGCAATGCGCTCGGTCACTCCGCCGCGGCGCGAAGTGTCCAATGATAAACGAACTTGCCTCTATTCTCAACTTCCGTTCTCGCGACTCAAACTCCGTGTCTTGGCACGTGAATGAATTATGCAATTTATGTCAATATTACACGATGTTATTTCTTAACCGTCATTAAGTGTGAACGACGAAGCACGCAAGTTTGGCATTATGAAACAATAAACGTATTTTCACATGTACGGCAGAGTTCGTAAATCACTGAAGATGCAGCTGAATTTTGCTCACCACAGTCATCCAATACTCACGCCAAGAACAACCGTCAAATTAGAGTCGATTACTCGGCCTAGAATTCAGGTTTTTTTTTTTTTTTTTTTTTTTTTTTTCAAAAATGGGGAGGGGGCGAGTTCTGCGAAAGTATGTTACAGTCCTTCGTTTTAAGTTGTACACTAATGACATGCCAAGTCTAACCCTGTTGGCCGAGTCTGAGGCCTTCCCGTCATAAGCTAGAGATCTGGCAGAAGAAAGTTCCGCAGTGGAACAACTGAAAGTTCAATGGGTGTTTAAATTAAAGGGCGGAAAACGACACTGTGAGTATAACTAAAGTCTTCAGTCAAACGTTATCACCAGAGGCCTCAGCACAACTATTCCACTGTGTAACGTACTTGTTCCTATAATTCCTGTGGCTCTAACAACCGCCACTCCACTACTGTGTCCTTCAGGTCGTCGCCCAAGTTGAAGCGCTTCCCTTTGAGATGTGTTGCTTAGCGACTCAATTTTGCTCATCACACTCATCCACTGCCACGCGCCATAGTAGATTATACAGCAAAACCTTCCCCATGAATCACATCGCCCATTAGTGAAAACCTTATAAAATTTTGTTTAACTAGGTTTCGAGTTTCTGGAGGACTTTCAGACAGATGAAATTATATGACTTTCTTGTATAATCTATATAGATATAGAAATCATTAAAAATTGATGTGCATATGTAATCCATTGGCTACTACATTCTACAGGCGGGAGACTTCTATGAGGAGGGCATTCAAAAACTGGTACAACGTTATGACAACTGCCTCAATACTGACGGAAATTATGTAGCAAAGTAGATTAAGGTACAAACTTTCATGTAAAAATAAAATTATTGAGATCTCTTATCACGTCCTTTTTTTTAAATTTTTTACTTAAAAAAACACGCCTCGTAGTCTGTCGTATGTCTTCTTTGTCTTATGGTGTGAATGTCATCATGCGTGGTGTTTGGTGTTGGTAGTGTAAAAGTAAATGTTGGCTCGTTATATCAACGAGATTGAATGGGAGGGACATTGAATTAAACATTTGTGCCACGGCTGCGATTCGAGCCCAGGACCTCTTGTTTACTACTCATACACTTAACCCCATTTTCCCCTTCCGTTTTCTTCGGATCTTTGCGGACGTGGGTTCGTTTCGTTCTATGTCGGTCGCTGCCTTAGTTTCTTTTGCCACAGAGAGCGAGCAGTCCTCGGACAGAACGCGCTGAGCTACCGTGCCGGCGTCAGCCTTACGGATACCGCAACTGCACTGTCGTAAGGCACGTCTCCCTTCACAACAGAAACTTCAAATCTGTCTCATGTTTCCCTATGTAATACGTACCAATGCTGCCCAGACTTTCCTACAGTAGGATACCATTCCACTATTGGAGGGCCACGGCAACATTCATACGTGTTACACAGGGGAACATGAGGCAGATTGAAGGTTGTGTTGTGTAGGGAGACGTGCCTTATGACAGTTCGTGCACTCGCGGTATGTATACGGTCGCTGTGGCTGAGTGGTTAAAGCATTTCCTTCGGTTCGAAGCCCGGCCGTAGCACAAATTTTTACGCAACGTCTCGCCTTCCATTCATATCCGAATTAACCACACCGATTCTAAGTTCACCGGACAAAGGCGAAATTGAGTATAGGACTGACAGTGCTGCCACCTATGAGTTCCTTCTGCACAGTGACGTCGAACTTAAGCTATGGTTTCATTAATGATGCTGGATCGTGTATTAGCTGGACAGCTTGCATTCATTTACTGATAAGCGGAATACGAAGTGAGCTCTTAATGCGATTTACAGGGCACATTAACTTCATATCAACAAAATCTCGTCGTTTTAGGCAATTGCGGTAGTATGTGCACCCACACATAATGTGTGGACAACCTCAAAGTAGCATGTTTAATTAACCTCGATAGGCAATTAGGCCTTTCGCAGAGCTCCCCGTAAAATTTTTGTGATGGTCACCATGTACAAGCTGTAATGGTGAGAATACACATCTCAGCAGCGAGAAAATTATTCCACACGATGTATGACACAGATGAAATACCCCCAGACTTCAAGGAGATAGTTGATTATGTAATAAATTAATTGCCAAAGAAAGCACGTGCTTATACCTATGACAAAGAAGTATATTTTCAGTGCCGTTTCCTCAGGGTGTGCAAGTTGGTGCTCAGCTTGTTACAGTACATGACATTGCTCCATGCAGTAAATCAAATCAGACTTTCAAAGTATTCCATTGAATTAACAATATAAACATTGCAAACTTTATGGAAGCCTACAGCAGCTAGACTGGTATGAGGTGTATAAGGAACCCGATGCAAACCTGAAATATAACTTATTTCATGATACATTTTAAGGGTATTTAAAAATTGTTTTCCCAATAAAGAAGTTAAACAAAATTCTAAGAAAACATGTAAAAAACCATGGCTAACCAGAGGAATAAGAATATCTTTCAACCGTAAAAGGGAACTGTATCTAACGGCAAGAGGGAGTACTGATACAGAAATTGCTGAGTATTATAAAAATCTCAATACTAAGAAAAACCATTAAAAAGTCCAGAAGCATGTGTATCATGTCTGAGATCAGTACCTCTGATAATGAAATTAAAACTATTTAGAATATTATTGAAAGGGAAACAGGGCAACCAAAAGTACAAGAAGACTGTATTACCATAAAACTAAATTATAAGTGTACTAAAAATAAGTCAGAAGTGGAAAATATTTTCAATAATGATTTTTTAAATGTCGTGGAGAAAATAGGATCTAGTTGTTCCTTAGAAGAGGCCAGGCTACTAATAGAAAGGGTCGTAGCTACACAATGTAATTCCACCAACCTCTCCCCTTGAAATCAGTAAAATAATAAACTCACTGAAAAGGAAAAGCTCTTACGGAATTGATGGCATTTTCAACTGGGTATTTAAAGCTTGTTTCCAACATATAAGAAGGATTCTTAGTCACTTATGTAATGGCTCTATGAAGGAAGGCGTTTTCCCTGATAGACTGAAATATGGCATTGTCAAACCATTGCATTATAAAGTGTATGCATCAGATGTTAACAACTACAGCCCAGTCTCGCTTTATCGAAAATTTTTGAGGCAGTAATGTATTCAAGAGTAGCATATTTGTAAAAACGAAGTACTAATTAAATGTCAGTTTTGTTTTCAGAAGGTCTTTTCAACAGAAAATCCTATATATGCCTTCACCGATCAAATATTAAATGCTCTGAATAACTGGACATCACCCATCGGTATTTTTTGTGATCTTTCAAAGGCGTTTGATTGTGTAAATCATTGAATTCTTCTAGATACGCTTAATCATTATTGTTTGACTAGGGCAGTGCACAAATGGTTTAATTCATACTTAACTGGAAGAATGCAGAAAGTTTAAATAAATGGTGCATCTAATGTCAAAACATCAGTCGATTCCTCAAACTGGGGAACTATCAAGGACGGGGCGCCACAGGGCTCGGTATTAGGTCCTTTACTGTTCTTTCAAATGACTTGCCATTCTACATTGATGTTGATGCAAATTTAGGTCATTTTGCTGATGATACAAATATAGCAATCACATCCAAAAAAACAAGAACTAATCGTAAATAATGTTTTTCACAAAATTATTAAGTGGTTCTCTGCAAACGGACTCTAATTAAATTTTAATAAAACACTGTATACACCGTCCTGCACAGTAAATGGCACAACTCCAGTAATAAATATAGACTTTGAACAGAAGTCTGTAACTACGGTAGAATTTTCAAAAATTTTAGGTGTGACCATTGATGAGAGATTAAACTGGAAGCAACACACAGACGGTTTGCTGAAACGTTTGAATTCAGCTACGTATGCTGTTACGGTTATTGCAAATTTTGGCGATAAAAATCTCAATAAAAAAGCTTACAATGCCTATTTTCATTCGCTGCTTTCGTATGGCATCATTTCTGGAGTAATTCATTATTGAGTAAAAAAGTATTCATTGCACAAAAGCCCACCCACGATCATCTTGCAGACATCTATTTAAGGATTTAGGTATCCTCACAGTAACTTCACAATTTATCAAATTTGTTCTTAATAATCAAACACAGCTCAAAAGTAATAGCAGTGTGCACAGCTATAACACCAGGAGAAGGATGATCTTCACTATCACTACGTTTACATGGAACACATTTTCCGGAAGACGAAAACAGATTTTCGTAAACCGTTTTTTGCTATCGTGTTTACATGGCATAGCCTCAATCGGATTATCTAGCCCACTTAACATGGCAGCTGAAAAATAGCTGATTCAGTTCCTGAACTAGTCAGCACAATCGATATTTTTCTTTATTTAAATACACAGATTTATCTTCACTCTAATATTTATAGTTTCATTTCACATTAGAAAATATCAGCCTTTCAATATGTGCCGAAAATTCATAACAAGAAAACACAATCTGAGAAGCCAAGAACGCTTCAAAAACGGCTGCCTTTACATCGGCACGAGAATTGATTGTGGAACTGGATAACCGCTTTAGAGAAGCGGATCTCCAGAATCGATTTTAGAGCGTTTACATGACCAATCAAAAGCGGAATTGGGAAATCGGTTTACGAAATCCGGTTTTGGGAGCCCATGTAAACGGGGTGTATGTAGGGCTAAATCTGAGTTTGACACAGAAAGGGGTAAATTATGCTGCCGCAAAAGTCTTTGGTCACCTACCAAGCAGCATCAGAAGCCTGACAGATAGCCAACTAGCATTTAAAATTAAATTAAAATACGACAGGTTAGATCGCAAGTTGTTGCGTTTATTACTGGCTACCAATTTCGTTTCTACAGAACCATCTAGATGCTTTTGACGCCTTGTTGGTGTACGGTGGCGGTGGCCGGAGCAGGCGTCAACTGCAGTTCTGTAGAAGCGAAACCGGTTGCCAATAATAAACGCAACAACTTGCGATCTAGATTGGCTTATTTTAATTATTAAAAATTTATCAGATCACTGTTCCAAAAATATGCTTTCAAAAATTGCTAAATTAAAAGAATTTCTGAATGGCAACTCCTTTTACTGAGATGAGTTTTTAGATATAAATTAGTACACACAAAAAAAGAATAATTGTCATGTAATATTCTGTGTAATGTAACGTCTTGTACAGACACCCCTCACTAACCTGACACGTTCCACATCATTACGAAGTGTCGTATTCGTGATATATAGAACAAGTATTAATCTCATCAACGCCCTGTTGAAATCGAATGAAAAATAATGATTTTCATTCGTTTAATGGTAATGCATCATTATACTTTGTTTTCATTTCATTATATTTTCCTTCTTCTGTTCCATATACCACAGTCATGCTCCGCGATTCTGGAACCGCCTGGCCCGTCTGCTGCTGCCAGCCAGCCGCCAAGGTGTTGAGTACGCTTCCAACGTCTCGGCAGCGGCAGCTCCACACGCTCCAAATGCGCATGCGCACTGCCGGTCTGTCCCCTTGCTTTCCGTCTGCTAAGGCGTCATCCGGTTTCCAACGCTTTGCGTTTGATTGTTGTTTCCGAGTTGCGTGCGAGCGTATTATTGCTTATGCGAGCAAGGCAGGCGTGTAAACATTTGATATGGACTGTGAAACAGTAGTAAGACACTTATGAAACACCAGATTTTCATCAGTTTCTTATAGTGAAGGTATTGATAATGGCCGACCATGTACAGTACTCAAGATAATTGTGCGAGAGAAGGGTTCAAAATTTGGTTTTTGAAATGATGATTAAAATCAGAAAAAACTACAAAAAATTTGACCTCCCTTCTTCAAATGTTCAAATGTTTGTAGAGCTTCTGGGACTTAACTATGGGGCCATCAGTCCCTAAATTTACAAACTACTTATGTACTAGCTTGTACTAAAGACGGCACAAACATCCATGCCCGAGGGAGGGACCGTGACTGGCACGTCGCAGACCACTCGAATCCCCCCTCGGGCATGAATATTTCTGCCGTCCTTAGTATTCGCTAGTTCATAAGTAGTATGTAAGTTTATGGGCTGATGGCCCCGTAGTTAAGTCCCATACGCTCTACAAACATTTGAACATGATTTATTTATGGAGAAAAAATGCTGTAGATATCGAATAATAATTTACGTGTTGAGGAGTCATTTCTGTAGGTATTTGTCTAAGTGTCTGAGGAGTAGAAAGCGGACAATATGCAGTTAAGACAAGGCTTGAAGCTTCTGAAATTTGACGCTCCGGAAGAATGGTGAAGATCCGAAGGGTTGATCGCGTAACTGATAAGGAAGTACTGACTATAACTGCGTAGAAAAGAAGTTTGTGGCATCGCTTGACGAAGAGAAGGGATTGATTGAAAGGGCACATTCTTTCGTATTGAAGAGAATTTTTGGAAGGAAAAGCACAGCGAGAGACCATGAAAGTATGAAGACGTTTAAACTGGTGTGGTTTTCTGTTCTTAGATGAAGAGGCTTGCATAGGACAGAGTAGCGCGCACTGCTGCATCAACCTAGACTGGGGATCTTAAAAAGGTTCGTAGTGCTGAATGGGAACACCTCTGCATCGAATCCAGATCAGCAGACGAAGAAAGGTAGTTAAAGGGATTAACGTCCTATCGACATGGAGATATAGGAAAGGAAGGCGGTTGGACCATTGCAAAGGAACAATCCTGGAATTTGCCGGGAGAGCTTTAGGTAAATAACGGAGAGACTATGGTCTTCGAACATTTCTAATATAGTGTCGTTTCTCCTTTGAGAGACGAAGTGAAGAACCTCGACGTGGCAGGGACATAAACGAGGGTTATTAAATGAAAAGTTTCGAAAAGTCTTAACAGCCGGTTGAAATTTGAGTACGCTCATATTTTTTGCGAGTTGTAGTATTTTAAAGAATATTTTTCCCGTTCAACCCGTCCTAACGCTCTCCTTAACAGTAGAAACAATACAGACCTTCACAACTGATAAGCTGCTTTGCCGGAATGTAACAGAAATGCTGCAGATAAATAAAACTAAAGAAACTTACAGTGAATAGGAGTTGCTACTGTAAGGGTGACGCCTTGTACGTTATTGAACTGTAGGAAGAAGAAAAAGGTAAACAGAAACGACCTACCGAAAATGGTCTGAAAGCAATGGGAGATCCAATGCCCACAAAATCGTATTGAAAAACAAAATAGGAAAAGTACGATCACTTGTTGCAACTTACACTTTTCACTAAACCATGAAACGACACAGCTGCATTTAATAGTCGTTGGTGACTATGAATGAGTTCCCCAAATGCTCTGAGGGATTTTGTGTGCTGCTGGGCTTTCCACAGATAAGCCATGTACGCCCCACCATTCCCAAGCCGGAGGTCGAAAATGGAAAATGTGTGCCAGCAACCAGGCAGTGGCACTGAGCTTTGGACGTGGGGACAGCTTCATTCTGCAGCTAAATGTGCGCTGATATGAAACTTCCTGGCAGATTTAAATTGTGTGCCGGAACCGGGATTCGAACCTGGGACCTTTGCCTTTCGCGGGCAAGCGCGCTACCACTGAGCTATCCCGACACGACTCACGGTGCCGCACCACAACTTCAATTCTGCCATCACCACGCCTCCAAACTTCATAGAAGTTTTCCTGCGAAACTTGCAAGACTAGCACTCCTGGCAGAAAGGATATGGTGGAGACATGGCTTAGCCACAGTGTAAGGGATGTTTTAATCTGCCAGGAAGTTTCATATCAGCGCACACTCCGCTGCAGATTGAATGTTTCATTCTGGAAACTAGACTTGCGCATAATAGTTCGCGATCGGGAGCGCCCACTAGTTCGTCCTTTTTGTTCGTCTGCTCCCAGTGACGGCTGAGCGGCGTGGTCTGCGCATGCAGGTGGAGGGAGAAGTTCCCCCACCTAACTGCTTCATGCGCTTGGTGCTTGAGCCGCTAACGAAATCACGCAAACCAAAACAAACAGTTCGTGGATAATTTCTCGCGTTTAGGTTTAGAGTTATCTCTATATCTTGGCATTATGGAATTTATTAGTCATATTGCAGTGTGCAGAATACTTCAAAGCAGAAATTTTGTAGCACTGAACTATGTAATCCAGCAGGCAGACGCTAAACTCGAAGTGGCTCTTATCAGCAGAAGGCAAACATGAGATTTTTAATTCTGTTCGCGACCTATCGCGTATATTTTAGTTCGTGACCTACCACGAATCGTTTAGTTGGCAACCTATCGCGCATCTTTTAGTTCGCGACCTATCGCGCATCTTTTAGTTCGCGACCTATCACCATGTTTTAGATCGCGACCTATCGCGCATATTTTCGTTCGCGACCGGTAGCTCTACTTTTAGTTCGCAGCTCGGCCGCGAAGTACGTCGCTCTTTTGAATTCGTCCGCTTGTTTTGGCTTTTGCTACCGCTACTAAAACTACAGCTGAGCTGCATCTTAGCTCGAAATGATGGCAACTGGCAGAAGGGAATCACGCGATTCTGCGCGCTCTCGCGTCCTCTCGCTGTTACCCGTCAGTCTTCGGAGAAGGAGCGGACGAACTAAGAGGCGAGGGATCTGCGAACTAGTTCTTCTAGTTCACTTGTGGGAGCGCTCTTCTAAACTAGTTCGTTCGAGAACTACACAAGACTATTGGAATCATCCCTTAGGCTGTGGGTAAGCCATGTCTTCACCATATCCTTTCTTCCAGGAGTGCTAGTCTTGCAAGTTTCGCAGGAGAACTCCTCTGAAGTTTGAAAAGTTGGAGGCGAAATACTGGCAGATTTGAAGTTGTGGGGCGGCACCGCCAGTCGTGTCGGGATAGCTCAGTGGAAGAGCGGTTGCCCGCCAAAGGCAAAGGTCCAAAGTTCGAGTCCCGGTTCCGGCACACTATTTTAATCTGCCAGGAAGTTTCACTCTCATTCATATCAGGCAGAGTGAACCACCCCTTGATCACATTCTGCGGGGTGATCCCGTTAATAAAAAATTCAAATGTTCAAATGTTTGTATAGTCTGTGGGACTTAATTACGGGGTCATCAGTCCCTAAACTTACAAACTACTTATGAACTACTTACGAACAAGGACGGCACAAATATCCATGCCCGAGGGGGGATTCGAACCCCCGACCGTAGTGGCCGTGCAGACCGTGACTGGAGCGCCTTAGTCTCCTCGGCCATTGTGGCCGGCGGTCCCGTTAATAAGGGCCACCATTCCTCTGCAGAGCTCCCACACCGTCGATACACGAAGACGCTGGGTTCTCGGGCGTCAGGAACACGGCATACAGTTTACCGAATCAAGAAAATTTATTTGTGATCTTCTCGGGTTTGCAGCCGGATACTAAAGTCAACTTGACACAATGTTTCAGCGGCGCAAATGCCCGCCATCCTTAGGTGAGCTTGCCGATACACAATCTCGCCGGAACAATCTCAGTTCCGGCGAGATTGTGTATCACCAAGCTCACCTGAGGATGGCAGGCAGTTGCGCCGCTGAAATATTGTGTCACGTTGACTTTAGTATCCGGCTGCAAACCCGAGAAATGCCGATCGCAGTGGCCGAGGGGAGTGAGGCGTTCCAGTCACGGTCTGCACGGCCACTACGGTCGAGGGTTCGAATCCCCTCTCGGGCATGGATATTTGTGCCATCCTTAGTCTTAGCTAGTTCATACGTAGTTTGTAAGTTTAGGGACAGATGACCCCGTAGTTAAGTCCCATAACCTATACGAACATTTCAACATTTAAACCCGAGAAAATTAGAAACGGTTATTACGCCTGGAAAACCTTTGTGGTCACACAAGAAAATTTATGTCGGCTAGTAGCTGTTGAAGGAAATTATGCTAGGATTCCTGTATCTTCTGTGAAAAGTCTTGACTAAATCGGCTGTGATTTTACATAATTAATCATATGGGCGCATTCATCGGAGTAGACATTTGTGCGTAGAGATCCCGAAATCGAGTGTAGTTATCCAAGCACTGTGCCACCTCGCTCGACTGCGGTACCGCGATTCGGCGAGATGAGAGCGTCGTTGGAGGAGCACGTAAGACGGTGCGTGCGCGCCAGAAGGGGCAGAGCGGCGTTGGCGCGCCTGTACCTGCTGGCTGCTGGCGAGAAGGGGTGGCCGGCGGGGGCGGCGGGGGCGGCGCATGTGTGTGCGTGCGCGTGCTAAGGAACGGCCGAGGAGGCGGCCGGCTATCGATCCATTAGCGGGCAGCCTGGGCAGGCGGCGCCTTCCTTAGCCGCCTAACGAGCCCGCGCCCGGCCCCGGCCTGCAATTACTCGGACGCCCGCCACCCAAGGCGGCGGCGCTGCTATCGCCGACGCCTCGCCAGCCGCCGCGGCCACCTGCCCCACCGACGCCGAGATTCTGCGCGCTGCGGCCGGATACGGCGCTCCCGATCCTCCACTCGCGTAAGGTGCGAACCTCAAGGTCGGTTCTTACGTCTGGTGCCTCTACGAAACTAAAGGAGTCACACTAAGTCATCAAAAGTATCCGGATACCTGGCTCAAAATGACTTACATGTTCGTGGCGTCCTTCATAGGTACATCTACATCTACATACATACTCCGCAATTCACCGTAAGGTGCGTGGCGGGGCGCAGGACGGAATCCTCCCAACGGCAGGTAGGCGAACAGGGGACAGGACTGAATCCTCCCGAACTATTCTAGCACAGTGGCACCTCCTGCAGGTACCAGCCCCCAGCCGCAACCCCCACAACCAGTGTTCAGCGTTGATTCATACTGCCATCAGGTATGGTCAGTGTTGATTACATAACAAGTGTTGAAGTTTGGCATTATAAATCTCGTCTCCATGCGTAAGTTCTCTACTGCTCCTACCGTTTCTTCCAGAGTTGCAACATCATTCGTGCAGACGAATTTGGTCAGTTTTATTTTGTTGTTGTTGTTGTCTTATGGAATGTTTACGAAAATTCAAATGTTTGTTAAGCTTATGGGACTTAACTGCGGGGTCATGAGTCCCTAAACTTACAAACTACTTATCTACTACCTTATACTAAGGAAATATCCATGCCCGAGGGGGGATTCGAACCCCCGACCGTAGTGGCCGTGCAGACCGTGACTGGAGCGCCTCAGTCCCCTCGGCCACCGCGGCCGGCGAATGTTTACGTTGCAAGCTTTTTACCCAGATACCACTAGCAATAAACAAATTTTTGTGAAAAATACGCGAATACAACTGTCATTCTCCATTGTTGTAATGTTTTCGTTGTACTTGTTTATAACGGCCTCATGCTTTCCTTATCTCTTTCACGTTTCGGTGTTGATTAATTGAATTTTTTTTCTCGTGTTACCTTTTTCTACTTATTACCTCCAAATTTGAAGATAGTCTTTTTATAATTTTATAATTAAAAGTTTAATTTTGCAAGAAATTTAATAAATGAAATTAAGCTTCTAGTGCGAATCGAACCAGAGTCGCAAAAATAGCAGTCTGTTCGCTTACCTACTATGCCCCAGCACCACATTTAACAGTATTGCTCATAATACATACAATATCCGCGAACGTCTTTCATGGGGAATTTCCTATTTTACGATTTCCTATTAAGGTAAGATGTCCATAATTTGCTTCTGTTGTTGTTGTTGTGGTCTTCAGTCCGGAGACTGGTTTGATGCAGCTCTCCACAATACCCTATCTTGAGCAAGCCTCTTCATCTCCACATAAGAACGGTTACCTACATCTGTCTGAATCTGCTTAGTGTAACTTGCTTCTATTCACGTTAAATCAAGACAGTTCAATGAGACTCATGTCCCGCCCTCCCGTAGATAGCAGAATCTCTTCTTCCTTAGGAAAATAATTAGCCTGCCTCGTCCTCTGTTTATAATTCGACGCTGTATCAAATAAACTTGTATACCAACTGCTGAAAATGTTGCACAGATCTTTAGATTGTCAGAACCAAAGTGATATTACTGTACGTTTACTCTGACTCTAAAGTTGACTGGGGCTTAATTCTCACTCTTACTTTACTGTACAGTGTAGGAGCATACACTGGAACATATGCTAGATAGCTTTGCTTGCCTGGAATATTCATAAAGGTCTGGTCTCGGGCCACCACCAACTACCTGCTTAAACAGCTAATGGGACGATTCAGTCCCGTCCTTTTCCACACCCTTGCAGGCTCGGGAGGATTCAGTCCTATTTTTCTGACCGCGGGAGGAATGGATCCTGCGCCCGCGTGGCGGAGGGTACATTGTACCACTACTAGGCATTTCCTTTCCTATTCCACTCCCAAGTAGAACGAGGAAAAAAAAGGATGGCCAATATGCCTCCGTACGAGCCCTAATTTCTCATATCTTGTCTTTGTGATCTTTACGCGAAATGTAAGTAGGCGGCAGCAAGATCGTACTACACTCAGCTTCAAATTCCGGCCCTCTAAATTTACTTAACAGAAATTCACGAAAAGAACGTCGTCTATCTTCCAGCGATCCCCAATTGAGTTGCCGGAGCATTCCCGTGACACTCGCGCATTGGTCGAACGTACCGGTAACAAATCTAGCTGCTCGCCTCTGAACCGCCTCTATGTCTTCCTTCAAACCGATCTGCTGCGGGTCCCAAACACTTGAGCAATACTCAAGATGTGGTTGTACAAGCGTTTTATACGTGGTCTCCTTTACAGGTGAAGTACATCTCCCCAAAATTCTCCCAAGAAACCGAAGTCGGATGTCCGCCTTGCTCACAACTGTCCTTACATGTTCGTTCCATTTCATATCGCTCTGCAGTGTTACGCCTAGATATTTGAACGACGCGACAGCATCAAGAAGCTCACTACTAATGCTGTATTCGAACATTATAGGATTGTTTTTTTCTACTCATGCGCATCACCTTACATTTTTCTACATTGAGAGCTAGCTGCCATTCTTCACACCAACTACAAATTTTGTCTAAGTCATCCTGTATGCTATTACAGTCAGTTACAGACGACGCCCTCCCATACACCACAGCATCATCAGCAAACAGCCACAAATTACAATTTACTCTGTCCATCAGATCATTTATATAGATAGAAAATAATAGCGGTCCTATGACACTCCCCTGGGGCACGCCTGACGATACACTCGTTTCTGATTATCACTCGCCGTCGAGAACAACGTACTGCGTTCTATTACTTAGGAAGTCTTCCAGCCAGTCACAAATCTGTGTACCTAAGCTGGAATTCAGTTTGGTGTTGGCCCACCCTTAATCTACATGACAGCTTCCATTCTCGCCGGCATACGTTCAATAAGTTGTTGCAAAAAATTGTCCAACAGCCGTTCAAGTTATAATTTTATTTAGGCGACTAGTTTCGGTACATCAATAGTACCATCTTCAAGCCCCAATAGTGAATATTTGGAATAGCTCCTCCAATTCATAAGGTTGGACCTAACTAGCATACGTTTTACCAACCTCCAGTATGTGTCAACGCTGCAACTAAAGCGTTGACACATACTGGAGGTTGGTAAAATGGATGCTAGTTGAGATCCAAACTTATGAATTGGAGGAGCTCTTCCAAATATTCACTATTGGGGCCTGACGATGGTACAACTGATGTATCGAAACTGGTCGCGTAAATGAAATTATAACGTGAATGGCTGTTGGACATTTTTTTACAAGAACTGAACTGACCACCCGGTGTCCCACTTCTATCCACAAAAATGGATGCACATAAACTTGAAATACGTTCAATAAGGTGTTGGAAGCTTTCTTGGAGAGAGAGAGAGAGCCCATTTCTCACGGTGCTGCACTGACCAGATGTATTGATGTAGGTCGGTAAGGCTAAGCACGGAGTCGCCTTTCCAAAATATTCCAAAAGTGTTCTGTAGGATTCACGTCAGATCTACGTGCAGGCCAAGGTGAGGGCAAGCAGGAAGTCTCCGTTCCAAGACATCCCAAAGATTGAAACTTTCACTCTGCAGCGGATTGTGCGCTGTTATGAAACATTCTGGCAGATTAGAATTGTGTGCCGGAACCGGGACTCGAACCTGGGACCATTCCCTTTCGCGGGCAAGCGCTCTACCGACTGAGCTATCACGACACGACTCACGATGTAGCCTAACAAATTTACTTCCGCCAGTACCTCGCCTCCCAGGTTCGACTCCCGGTTCCGGCACACAATTTTAATCTGCCAGGTAGTTTCATATCAGCGCACACTTCGCTGCAGAGTGAAAGTTTCATTCTGAATGACTTACATGTTCGTGGCGTCCTCCATCGGTAAGCTGGAATTCAGTATGGTGTTGGCCAACGACGTAGCACAAGGGGGGGGGGGGGGTTCTTGGGGGTTCGGACCCCCCTATGACATAAACGATAAAATTCTACTCAAACTTATGCTAAGGACAACACACACACACACACACACACACACACACACCCATGCTCGATGGTGGACTCGAACCTCCGAAGGGACTAAATGAAATAAGACACGACCTAAACTGAATGATATTGTTATGTTAAACGTCGAAAAAGGGATACGAACTATAGACAGTCAACAAAGCCATCTATAGTTTTTAATTATCGTTACATGGATAACAGCATCGGCTATTTCCCAGTCCTCCTTCCGCCTTTGACCATTGTTGGCCTTACTCCCTTATTGCTATGTCAAGCACTACAGTGGAATGCTGCCGCTACCATTTGTTTCTTTTGTGCTGTTAAGATAAGTTTTTAATTATGAGTAAGTTCAAAATAAGAAAAAAGAGAAAAACCGACTTTCATTTGTCCACTAGCGTTATCGTAAGTTAAAATACGTGTACTACTACAATAGCTTATTTATCTGGTTACGACAGTGGTGTCGTTACTTGGAGTGACAATATTTCAGTATATCCTAAGGCACCTCACTCAGTATGTGTAATACTTTTTAAAGTTAGGTTTAAGAGTTATATTTTATCTAGAGGATGGATACGTTGCAATGCCAACAAGAGCAAAAGAACCAATAATCTTGGAAATAAAATTATAGACTTACGATTCCTAAATGAATATGCAAGGTATTTATACTAATTCAGAAATTAATGTAAATTTTGCGAAACAGTGAGATACAGTCGTGGCTGACAGGCAGCGAGCTCGTTGACGTGCAACCGTGTCGTTGCCAGTGTTCAAATACAAATAAACACTTCTCATTCTGATCAGCTGACTTCGTTTGGAATAAAAACTGAACTTTCCGCTGGCTTGTATTGAAACAATTTTTCAGAAATGTTTTCCTCGATTTTGTATGTAACATACTGCAGTATTTGTAAGAAGGTCTTACAAACGCAAACTATGTGCATAAAATCTAAAAAATATGTTAGCGTAAGTTTGTTTTTAGAGTAAATGAAAAACGTGAGCCTTTGTGAATTTCTCTTTAACCATTCGGACCCCTTTTGACAATATCCTGGCTATGTCACTGTGTTGGCCCACCCTTAATTTTGATGACAGCTTCCATTCTCGCAGGCATACGTTCAATAAGGTATTATAAGTTTACTTGGAGAGAGAGAGAGACAGAGAGAGAGAGAGGAAAAGACGCCGTTATAAAACATTATAGCTGTAGAATTCACGTCAACCAAGCGAGGTGGCGCAGTGGTAAGACCCTGAACTCGCATTCGGAAGGATGGTGGTTCAAATCGACCTCCGGCCATCCAGATTTAGGTTTTCCGTGATTTTCCTAAATCGCTCCAGGCAAATGCCGGGATGGTTCCTTTCAAAGGGCACGGCCGAATTCCTCCCCCATCCTTCCCCGAAAATCCGAACGCAAGCTCCGTCTCTAATTACCACGCTGTCGACGGGACGTTAAACCCTAAGCTTCCTTCCTTCCTCCGATTTACGTCAGAGCTACGTGCAGGCCAAGGTGAAGACAAGCAGGAAGTCGCCGTTCCAAAACATCCTAAAGGGGTTCTGCAGAAGTCAGGAGTATGTGTAGGCCAGTCCTAGTAAAGAAATCAACCAGCCACAAGGTTTTTGTAAATCAATTTATTTCACTATTACCAGTTTCGCACCTGAGGAGATCATCAGACAGTAATTTACATTTCAGATCTACATTGGTGTCCTAATATAACAAAGTTATGTGAATCTATAGGTTACAAGGTTCCTATATCCTAAATATAACAAAGTTTTCTTGCTTGTATTGTTTACACATTAATTAAGATTACATATATGCTTACACACTCAACTTACTTCAGAGAAAGGTCTTCTTTATACATTATAGGAGAGAGATATGTGATTATGTATCGCTCCATGTTGATCTGCGATCTACACCAAATTGAAGATGGAACAGTTTGTTTACATCAGCTGATTTGATGCACCAAAGAACTTGATATATTTACAAATAGGGCATACTGCAGTGCAACTTCAAAGATATTAATGCTCCTTTATAAATAAATGCAGTTAATTTTACATTTGAAATCAGATTACAATGGCCTATGAAGAAACTTTTCTATGAGTTAAATGTCATCTTCGTTGGTTGAAATTGTAAAATCTGTATGAAATCTGGAATTCTTAATTCTAGTTGATCATTCACGATACAATCAGGTGGTATTGTGAATGTGACTATACATTTGAATTTTTTCAAGCAATTCACTTGTGCTCCTTTTTCTGCAAAATGTAGTATTTCTAGGTTTTCATCAATGCTTATGTTTGTGATTTTGTGTTGGTCCAAGTGAGCGTCAAAGGTTGATTTATTTAATTTGTTGTGTTTAATATACGATACCGTGAACACAAAGATGCTCGATCGTGTTGAAAGATACAATCGCCATCCCCGCATTGCTCAACAGTGGGGAGCAAGAAGGTGTTTCATACATCAATGTAGGCCTGTGCTGTGACAGCGCCACGCAAAACAACAATAAATGGAAGCCCCTCCTTGAAAACACGACCACACCATAACACCACCGCCTCCGAATTTTACTGTTGGCAATTCACACGCTGGCAGATGACTTTTACCGGCTGTTCGCCATACCCACACTCTGCCATCGCATCGCCACATTTTGTACCGTGATTCGTCACTCCACACAACGTTTTTCCACTGTTTTGTCGTCCATTGTTTACGCTCCTCATGTCAAGCCAGTCGACGTTTGGCATTGACCTACGACATGTGTGGTTAGCAGCCGCTCGACCTTGAAATCCAAGTTTTCTCACCTCACGCCTATTTGCCGTACTACTTGGAGTTCCTGTGTGACGGTCTGGATAGAATCTTGTCTATTACAGTGTACGAACCTCTTCACTTGTCGGTAGTCTCTTGTCAGTCAACAGACGAGATCGGTCTGATGCTATCGTGCTGTACGTATCGTTTCACTTTTCCACTTCAGTATCCGAACAGAAATAGTCGACCTAGGGATGTATAGGAGTGTGGAAACCTCGCATACAGACTTCTGACACGAGGCACACCCAATCACCTGACCACGTTCGAACACCGTGAATTCCGCGGAGCCGGCCGCGGTGGCCGAGGTGACTGAGGCGCTCCACTCACGGTCAGCACGGCCACTACGGTCGGGGGTTCGAATCCCCCCTCGGGCATGGATATTTGTGCCGTCCTAGTTCGTAAGTAGTTCATAAGTAGTTTGTAAGTTTAGGGACTGATGACCCCGTAGTTGAGTCCCATAGGCTTTACAAACATTTGAACATTTTAGTTCCGCGGAGTGCTCCCTGTGTACTCTCACTAACAAGGAGAGCACGTGGGTATCGGATTTCTCTATATTTATGGTACGTGGAGTTCAGAACGTAAATAACAATCAGCCAACACGCAACTCTCAAACGTTTTCGAGAAAATACACGTAAGTACCAATAATTAAATCTCTTATAGCATCTGTCAGTGTAGCTCAGGTGGTAGCGCGTTGTTCTTGCAACTGTAAGGTAGCTGTTTCGAATCCTACCGTGGCTGATTTATTTAGTTTTTTCGTTGTGCTCGAGTAATTACACAATTTTAATATCAAATGGTGATATTTTTTAATGAAAGGTAAGTCAGCAGGGGTAAAATACAGGAAAAGGAGAGATATTTTCAACTTGTAAAAAAAGCCAGACCGCAGTTATTAGACTCGAAGGGCATGAAAGGGAAGCATTAGTTGGGAAGGGGGTAAGGCAGGGTTGTAGCCTTTCTCCGATGTTATTCAATTTGTACATCGAGCAGGCATTGTAATTCTGTCAGAGACAGCAGAGGACCTGGAAGAGCAGTTGAATGGAATGGACAGTGTGTTGAAGAGAGCGTATAAAATGAACATTAACAAAGATAATGGAATGCAGTCTTAGAAAATCAGGTGATGCTGAAGGAATTAGATCAGGTAACGGAACAATGAAGGTGGTAGATGAGTTTTGTTACTTGGGTAGTAAAATAACATATGACGGTGGAAGTGCAGAGGATATAAAATACTTAATGGCAATGGGAAGAAATGCATTTTTGAAAAAGAGAAAAAGAGAAATTTGCTAACGTCGAATATTAATTTAAGTGTAAGGAAGTCTTTTCTGAAGGCATTGGTGTGGAGTGTTGCGTTATACGGCAGTGAAACATGGAAGATAAACAGTGCGGACAGGAAGAGGATAGAGGCTTTTGAAATGCGGTGCTACAGAAGAAAGCTGAAGTGGGTAGATCGCATAACTAATGAAGAGGTACTGAACAGAATTAGTGAGAAAAGGAATTTTTGACTAAAAGAAGGGATCGATGGGTAGGAAGGGAAGTGTGTGGGGTAAAAATCGCAGAGGGAGGCCAAGAGACACATATAGTAAGCAGATTCAAATTGGTGTGGGTTGCCGTTCTTATGAGGAGATGAAAAGGCTTGCTCAGGATAGAGTAGGGTGGAGAGCTGCATCAAACCAGTCTCCAGTCTTAAGACCATAACAACAACAACAATAACAACAACGATAATAATGATGGTTTCAGTTAAAAATAAAAAATAAAGCTTAAGTCACATGTTTTTACAGTATTGTCCTCATTATTAGTTGAAGACGGTAGTCTTTTATTGTTCAGTTTGTGAACAGCTACGACGCTGTTTTCGAGAAGTTATCTCCGTAGCTACTAATGGCTTTCCAAGCAGCTTACCTACTCACCAACCATCTAGTTCACCATAAGGTTTACAGCTCGTCTACATTCACATAAACAAAAAGTGTCACAACACGTGGATTTAGAAATACCAAAATATTCTGAATTCGAAATGAAGGGGAAAAAATCTATCACAGCGGGATTCGAACCACCGACTTTATGGTTATGGACCTAGAACAGTACCAGCTGAGCTGCACCGACAGATGCCGCAAATGATTTAATTATTGGTACTTACGTGTACTTGCGAAACTTCAAAAATTATTTTCTCGAGAATTTTTGAGAGTTGCGTTGAATGGCTTTGGCTGATTGTTATTTGAGTTCTGACCTTCACGTACTATGCATATCAAAAACTTCTAAAATCTGATACCCATGTTGTCTGCTTGTAAGTCCAAAGACTGCAGTGGACGCGCATATGGATTATGTGGCAGTAGATGGCAGCACAATGTTTTTGTTTTTGTTTTTTTTTTTTTTGTTTTTTTTTTTTTTTTTTTTTTGAGGGGGCGTAGATCAAGATGCTTTTGATTACGTAGTTTACTTCAAACACCAAAGGAGTGCACTGTTAGCCACCCTGAAAGAAACATCCAACTACTGAAAATAATAGCCGAATACTGTCAAAAATGTTTGTTCAAATGTTTGTATAGTTTATGGGACTTAAGTACGGGGTCATCAGTCCCTAAACTTACAAACTACTTATGAACTAGCTAATACTAAGGATGGCACAAATATCCATGCCCGAGGGGGATTCAAACTCCCGACCGTAGTGGCCGTCCAGACCGTGCCTGGAGCGGCTCAGTCCCCTCGGCAACCGCGGCCGGCCCGATTAATGTCAACCAGTCTGCTACAACAGTAATAGTACTCATAAACGAAACGTTACCCTCAAATAAACAATGATGACTATAAGTGGAATTATAGAATCCACCCCCTCTGTCAGTGTGCCGGCTCTAGCAAACATCACCCCCCCACCTTCCTCGAATTATAAGCGAAATGGGAAAAACATCTGACTCCCTATTCATGAGGCGATTAAGTCCCTGTCCCCTGGTCGCCTTAAATCACGCCGTCCTATTCGTATGCATGATCAGTTTCACAACGAGCAGAAAGCTGGATCGATGATCTCCGTCAGCGATCGGATAGTTTTGATCGAATCTTTATCTTCGGCAGAGAGCCTAGTGAGGCAAGCAGAACGGTCTCTAGAGGGCGTGGCTAGTGGGTGTGTACTTGAGGGAGAGGGACTTTCCGCGACGTGTGTGCAGTAAACAGGGAGTGGCAGCTACGCCGCTGCCTGCGAAGGAGTCAGTGCTGGCTGGGGTAGGGGAGGAGCTAGTTGTAGTTATATTGAGGAACTGAACGACTTGTTGAACCGCCCTGATGTGTTCCAAAGGCATAGGCGATGGCCCCGGCTGTGTGAAATGAACAGATTAAGTTGCGAAATATCTGCAATCTCTTTCTTCTAAAGCACCGGCATCAGAATTTTATGCTACGGTGACAACAATTGCCACTGTGCGTTTGACAATCTTACAAAGGTGCGTGTAGCCTTATTTGGGATCCTTCCACTTGGACAACCGCTTCGGTTAGTAATGCTGCATTTTGAATTGTGATGGCTCAATTCTGCATATACATCTACTACATGGGATACTCTGCAAATCACATTTAAGTGCCTTGCAGAGGGTTCATCGAACCACCATTATACTATTTATCTCCCATTCCACTCTCGAATAGCTCGCGGGAAGAAAGAACACCTGAATCTCTCCGTTCGAGCTCTGATTTCTCGTATTTTATTCTGATGATCATTTCTATGTAAGTGGGAGTCAACAATATATTTTCGCATTCGGAGGAGAATGTTGGCGATTGGAGATTCGTAAGCAGCCCACGCCGCAGCGATAAGCGCCGTTGTTGTAATGATTCTCATCCCAGATCCTGTATCATTTCCGTAACGCTGTCTCCCCTGTATCGTGACAATACGAAACGAGCTGCCCTTCTTTGGACTCTTTCGATGTCCTCCATCAAACCCACCTGATAAGGATCACACATTGGGCAGCAATACTTCAAAAATGGACGGACAAGCGTAGTGTATGCAGTTTCTTTTGTAGTTCTGTTGCATGTTTTAAGGGTTCTGCCAATAAAACGCAGTCTCTGGTTCGCCTTTCTCACGACATTATCTTTCCAATTTAAGTTTGAAGTAATAGTAATTCCTAGGTATTTTGTGGAGTTTACGGCTGTCACTTTTGATTGATTTATATTGTAAACCAAGTTTAACGGATTTCTTTTCGTACTCATGTATACGACTTCATACTTCTCATTATATAGAGTCAATTGCCAATTTTTAAACCGTACTGATATCCATATCGTTCTGCAGTTGGTTTTGATCTTCAGATGATTTTACTAGACGGTAAATGACGGCGTCATCTGTAAATAACCTATGAGAGCTACTCAGATTTTCCCCAAAATCGTTTATGTAAATAAGGAACAGCAGAGGACCAATAACACTACCCTGTGGAATGCCCGATATCACTGTTTTAGTCGATGCCTTACCATCGATTCCTACGAACTGTGTCCTCTCTGACAGGAAATCCCCTATCCAATCACAAATTTGGGGCGATATACCATAACCACGCAATTTGATTAAAAGCCGTTAATTTATGTTTTGATATGAAGGACTCAGTGAATGGCAGCGTTCGTACTTGTTTACACTTTAGTCTTGTTGATACAATGAACCTTGTTTAAAGATTTTTCCTTCTACTCGTTCATTAACGTGGAAGCTAGGCTGATGCAGTTTGTAAACGCAAGTCAACATCAACCCCTCTGTAGCAACTCTGTACTACTACCACTATCTCGGTTGTCGTAATGTTATGTCTCCACTTTGTAGAACGGACAGGAAAACGTCGAAACCTTGTAGTTCATTCTGCCGATGGCAATACTTCAGAACCTAGATATCTCAACTGATCCTCAAATTGTTTTGAGCAGTGTATTGCCACAAGTATGTTTTATGCATGCCTCGGATAACCCACGTGGTGACCTGGAGTACAAAAATGTGTGGCCCCTGAGGACTTCATTTACGCCTAGTACAGTAGGAAAGTTAGGGGAACAAACTTACTTCTTCCAATTGATACCACAAATCGTCCAACTGTAGGCCCGGGACTACAGCTCCACTAAATTCCCCTCCCTCTCTTATTAAGCCCCGCTGTTAGGTAAACTAGTATTGCCTGTGCTCTATAATCAATCAGTTGTGATTACAAAGATCTGAAATTAATTTTAATGTAATTGTAATTTATTCGTATGTATTTTCTTAATTTCTAACCCCGGTGAGATCTGGAGAGCAGGAGTTATCAGGGGCCCTACGTCTTGTCGTGGCTCGTTGCCGCTGCAGGAACGTCCAGCTCGAGGCTTCCCCGGTGTTTTCCTTTCGCTCGGCCACGGAGCTCGGAAACGTCTCCGCGAACGGAGCCGCCTTGCAATCCAAGCGAGCCACCAGCGCTCTTTGTCGTCGACCATCCAACAACTTCCCTCGCGCCATTGCCAAACAGATTCAAAACAAACCAAAGAGGACCTCTGTCGCAGCACCAGAGATACTTGAAAGTCACGAGGTATCGACCTTGCAACACGGCTCAGTAATCCTTGGATCTAGCGGTCGATTTGAGAGTGAGCGCTTAGAGTGCGAGAGGCAGTAGCGGTAACGCGCCAGAGGCAGTCAGTAGTTGTAACGCGCCAGGGTTGGTTAGAAGCACTGACGAGGGGCAGTTCGTGAATGCTGTCGTTGTGTAATCACTGGATAATGAACTGTAATGGAGAGAGAATTTGTGATGTCACCTATATTATGAACTTTGAGGAGGTATAACATGTATATTGACATATGGCTTAGTAACTGGAATAATGTACGTTATCAACACGACAATATTGTAAGTCCAATTTTTAAAGTTCCAGTAATGTTTTTCTGCTTTAAACTCTTAGAATACACGAATTATAATTTAAATTTTTCTTTCCGCGTTTTCAATTTTTTGTTGTTACTTTCCCCTTTCTTGCTTTCACTTTTTGAGTATCCTTTAACCTCATTATTACCTATCAACCATTCGCATATTTTTTAATACAATTGATAAAATTAATGATCCTGCATGTTGAGACCTGCTTGCTTTTTCCGGTTTCCAGTTTTGTAATGAGAATTCGAGGCAAGTCAAATTTCAATTATTGTGACGCAGTCAGATTTTTTCCCTTCCATTATATAAATTTATGATATGGTTTTTCATTCAGTATTTCCTTCGGGTGTTCTTATAACAGAGACATAATTTTTAGTATTTGTGTTTCCCCTATTTCCCGGGCGTATACTTTGCGCATATTAATTTATGTTTTCAGGACTTACATCAGTGATAGAAGTCACGGTTTTAAAAGTTCAGTTTTGCACGTACGTAGTACGTAGTATTGTTCACTTTCCATTAAACTTTAAACATCATTATATAAATACGATAAAACGAAAATTGTGGTACAGATTACTAATTTCTTCGTACAAAAAGGCCAATGAAAGATATCTAATTCGAAAGATTGTTTGTCGTAGATTTCACGAATATAAGTATTATGTGTGCATTTAGCCATCAAAAGTGGTAAAAGGAAGTAGAAATTTTCCTATGTACAGCTTGGATCAGGTTCTACGTTCTCCAACAATCAGCTCACTGACTGGCTATTCGCCTCGACCAAAGACGCTGTAATGCAGCGCATCTGCAGTATTAAAATAACGTATTAAAATAAGTGAATATCGAAACACGGAGTGCTCCCAACTCAAATGCTTCATTTTCGCACTGGTTAAGAGTGGTTAAAGGAAATGGATGTTTTCATATGAATGCCGATATAAAGGATGATGCGCCGGGAGAGGCATCTAGTGGTGCTCGGGTGGAACTACGAAGTCGCGAATGCCGATATAAATGATGATGCGTCGGGAGAGGCATGTAGCGGTGCACGGGTGGAACTACGAAGTCGACATGTTGTCAGCTCTGAAATTCTGAATATCGGAGTATCGAAATAACATTAGTTATTGGCGTTGTATAAATATACGAACACCGAAACTGTAGTTCCATTTCAAATATTAGGCTAATGAAAGTTATATAATTCGAAAATGGCATGAGAAGTAATATACTTCTGTTTTTATTGGTTGTTATTGTGTCAGGCGTTTTCTTTAACATGTAAAAGATACCACTTCATACCTCCCAGTGCCGGTTATATTTTACCAAATATCCCAGCGGCCTCCTATGATAACGTTGGCAACAGATGCTGAATAGTGAGAATCCTGTGAGTCTTCATTTTAGCCAATCGCTTGACAACGCTGATGTTTTCTCACGGAATCTTCGCTTTACGAGGACAATTATTTTTACTGAGCGGACGAGGGTAGATACAAGAAACTGTCAACCATAAAGCAGGAACAGCATTGTTTACTTCATGGTCTGTACGATACACTAATCGAGTCATTCTATGTGGTTCGAACAAATGGGCAAAGATTATCTGTTGTGTTGTTGATGTTGCCAACATAATCACGCGAGGCCGCCAACGTGATACGTAAAATTTTACCCCCAGTGACCATTGTAAACACAATTGGTCGATTTTCGACCACAGGCAATACTAGTTTTAAATATTTGGGATACTTTGCAATGCGTCTCCCTCCAACTGCCGTCATGAATTCATAAGGCTGCAAGGGACTGCCACCGACTTAATGAGTCACATTGCCTCTCTGCGTTTCGTCGGGCAGGAGGAGGATAATTCGGAAGTATCCTATAAATTTTTTCACCTCAGTGTATTTGTTGCTAGAGAAGTCTTAAACAGATGTAATTGTTCCTTAAAAATACTGTGCACAATCTAACAGCACAAAAATGACTTTATCCTGTAATTTAGAGTTCAGAATTACAACACTCAAATGCACGAAGTAACGCGAGGCAATCGAAGGTATCTCCGCACAGTCAGTGAAGCAATAAAAAATGATGGCGGGGCGGGAGCAGGTGTTGGGCTGCTAACAGGGCATTATCTTTTCACAGGTGGCTGGCTTCCACGCAGTGCGGCGCGCAATGGCAGACTGCTTGGCATGGCCGGGCTTTTTTGCCTGCTGCCGCGGGGCTGCTGCGTATGGAAGGCTGGCACAATGCGCCGCGGGTTGCGGGCCAAACAGGCGCTGTGGAGACGCGTGTTTCTTGTCACTGCAATTCAGAGGGACAAGTTAACCATAGCGGTGTGTTGACTTAGTGCCATAACTCCGTTTCAACATTAGTACTTTAGGGCTGCATAATTTTAAAAAATACTTGTGAGAAACATATCCTTGAGATAATTATGTACAAGCAATAATAAGGGAACTTACTTATTTCAACCCCTGGAGCATAGCGTCTTGACGAAATTCCTCCACATAGAACGGTTCCTGTTCATTCTCTTAACTTCACTCCAGGTTTCATCAACCTCGGAGATTTCCTTTTCGATCGTCGTCCTCCAGGTCGTCTTTCTGGTGCCTTGAGGGTTCCAGTCTAGCACCACCGTCTCGACAGCTACATCCGGATTCCTTAGGGTGTGCCCGATCCATCGCCACTTCCTCTCCTTGACCAGGCTGCTGATTGGTCATGGTCCAAAGGTCTATATCTACATGGGATACTCTGCAAATCACATTTAAGTGCCTGGCAGAGGGATCAACGAACCACCGTTACATAATTTATCTCCCATTCCATTCTCGAATAGCGCGCGGGAAGAATGAACACCTCAATTTCTCGGTTCAAACTCTGATTTCTCATATTTTATTCTGATGATCATTTCTGCCTCTGTAATTGGGAGTCAATAACATATTTTCGCATACGGAGGAGAATGTTGGCGATTGTAGTTTCGTAAGTAGCCCACGCCGCAGCGATAAGCGCCGTTGTTGTAATGATTCCCATCCCAGATCCTGTATCATTTCCGTAACGCTGTCTCCCCTGTATCGTGACAATACGAAACGAGCTGCCCTTCTTTGGACTCTTTCGATGTCCTCCGTCAAACCCACCTGATAAGGATCCCACGGCCGCGGTGTAGTAGCCGAGCGGTCTAAAGCGTCTCGCTGCGGAGCGAGCGGTTGCTCACCGTGGAGGTTCGAGTCCTCCCTGGTGCATGGGTGTGTGTGTTGTCCTTAGGTTAGTTTACCTAGGTTTAAGTACTACGGACTGATGACCGCGCAGTTTAGTCCGATAGATTTACAAACATTTGATTTTGGAAGGATCTCACACAGGGTAGCAATACCCCAAAAGCGTAGTGTATGCAGCCTCTTTAGTAGCTCTGTTGCATCTGCCAATAAAACGCAGACTTTAGTTCGCCTTTCCCACGCCATTATCTACGTGTTCCTTTCAGTTTAAATCTGAAGTAATAATATCTCCTCGGTATTTTGTGGAGTTAACGGATTTTACTTTTGATTGATATATCTGGTAAAACAAGTTTAACGGATTTCTTTTCTTACTCATGTGGACGACTTCACACTTCTCATTATTTAGACTCAATTGCCAATTTTTACACCAAAGTGATATCTTATTCAGATCGTTCTGCAGTTGGTTTTGATCTTCAGATGATTTTACTAGACGGTAAATGATGGCGTCATCTGCAAACAACCTAAGAGAGCTTCTTAGGTTTTCCCCTAAATCTTTTATGTAAATAAGGAACAGCAGAGGACCAGTAACACTACCCTTTGGAACGCCTGATATCACCTCCGTTTTAGTCGATGCCTTACCATCGATTATTACGAACAGTGTCCTCACTGACAGAAAATCCCCTATCCAGTCGCAAATTTGGGGCGATATATTATAACCAGGCAATTTGATTAAAAGCCGTTTATGAGGTACGGTGTCAAAAGCCTTCTGGAAATCAAGAAATACGGAATTGATATGTGAACCCTTGTCGATAGCACCCATCGCTTCGTGTGAGTAAAGAGCTAGTTGTCTTTCACAAGAACGATATTTTGTAAATCCGTGTTGACCTTGGGTCTTCATTTGAGATTGGGTCCGGCCAGCTCATATTTGTTATTCGAAGCAGACATCTATTTATCAACAGCTTCAGTCAATTACTTAGCTGTTATGTAACTTTCCACGTTTTACAGCCGTATAAAAGAATAGATTTAAGAGTGCTGCTGAAGAGGCGGGCCGGCCGCAGTGGCCGAGGAGACTAAGGCGCTCCAGTCACGGTTTGCACGGCCACTACGGTCGGGGGTTTGAATCCCCCCTCGGGCATGGATATTTGTGCCGTCCTAGTTAGTAAGTAGTTCATAAGTAGTTTGTAAGTTCAGGGACTGATGACCCCGTAGTTAAGTCCCATAGACTATACAAACATTTGAACATTTTGAAGAGGCGGAGCTTAGTCTTCCTGGAAATGTTCTATTTTTCCACACGGCGTAAATCTGGACAAATGCACCGTTGGCCTTCCGCATACGGCTTCGAAGGTCTACCTCTGCTCTCCCATCCCTTCTAACTTTACTTCCAAGGCAGAGGAAGCACTCATCCCTCTCAATTTCCTTCCCATTTACTGTCAGGCTGGTCACGATATCAGGATTTATCCTCGTCTCTTTGGTCTTGTTTGTGTTGATTATGAGACCTGCTCCGCTTCCTTCTGCAATCTGCTCAGTTTGGTTTTTTATCCAGGAACCGCTGTGCCATAAGGCAAATATCGCCTGTAAAATCAAGATCTTCAAGTGCCTGTCTCGTCCCCCACTCAACATCCCTCTTCCGTCCTCCCATTGCCGCACGGAAGTAGCCGAGCGGTCTGGAGTGCCATGTTACGGATCGCGAGGCATTCCGCGTCGGGGGTTCGAATCCTCCCTCGGGAATGAATGTGTATGTTGTCCTTAGGTTAGTTTAACTTAGTTTAAGTAGTTTCTAAGTCTAGAGACTTGTGACCATATTAGTTTGGTCCCATATAATTACAAACATTTTTTCCGTCCTCCCATTACCCTCCTCATCGCGCTATCCAGGACTAACGGGAACAGATTGGGGGAAAGAAAACACCCCTGTCTCACTACAGATTTGACGTTTATCTTTTCTGTTAGTTTCCCTTCATGAAGAACCTGACACTCATACCCCTCGTACATCTGTTTCATGATATTAATGATTTTTTCTGTAATACTTTAAGCATTAGTGAATATACTTCAGGTAATATTTTATAACATGAAACTAAATTTTTGTGGTTAACTACTTTTGCAATGCATGACACACAGCTGCCTGTATATCAGTAAGTATTATTAGCGGTTTCTTTCCGTAACAATCGACACAGTATAAAAGTTCCTAGATCAGTAATGTATCTCGTGATCTTACATCAATATCAGTTTTAAAACATTGCCATAGCTATGTCATAATACGTAATTTTTTACTGGCATGATGATTACTAATGAAACTGCTAATAACAATGAAGATCGTATTGAAAGCTGTGTGTAATACGTATCATTAAATAATATTTATTGAGAACATAATTATTTAGATTCCTTTTTTCTCAGCACCGCAGTCAATGGTAAGTAGATCATAGTTTGTATGCGAACCCTTGTCTACAAATTATTATATTTCTTTCAAAAATAAAATGTTCAAATGTTTGTTAAGCTTATGTGACTTAACTGCGTGGTCATCGGTCCCTAAACTTACAAACTACTTATGAACTATCTTCTACTAAAGACAGAACAAACATCCATGCCCGAGGGGGGATTCGAATCCCCGACGGGGAACGACCTCGCGCATCGCAGCATAGCGCCTCAACGCGCTCGGCCGTTCCGCCGCGGCCTTTCTTTCTCCCTGATGTATGTGTAAAGTACTGTCGTTCCTATACTCATTGTATTTTTATGCTAATAAACAAATGAAACAGTGATCCAAGGCATTTTAGTGACTCAAAATTAATTAGGCAAATGGAGAAAATTAAAAAAATTTGAGATTTTCTCTAAATGTCCTCAGTTATCAGTTTTATGAATACAAGTATAAGTGCCGACTTGCTCATAAAAATAACAGTTATAAATAGTTTGTAGTTAAATAAGTAATAAGATTAGTATTTACGACGGAAGATTATTATAAGTGTGATTTGCCAACGACGAATGATGTCTGTGATAATAAGTCTGCCAGAAGGATACTATTTCTGATGAAAATCAGATTAGAGGCTCTTGAGTACTTTCATTTAGCCGAGTCGCTTTTAAATAAATAATCTTTAATATTTCTTACGATCAACGGTTCTGTCAGTCAAAGTGAAAATGTGACGTCTAGTGTTTCACTTCTACCATCTATGAACAGACGTAAAGTTTGGCAATGAACAAAATTAGAACTTTTATTGCCACTGCAAAAGGACTACATTTTATACTGGCAGTTTTGGCATTTTACATATTGACTGACCGTGCCACTGGCAACTAATTTTGTACCTCTTTATAGAAAGATAGTGCTTTAAAACCTGATAAGGCATCCATGTATAAAAACAAATAGGCATATGTCTTACTGCCTAAGAAAAATACGAATATACGATTATCATTCAAAATTTGTCATTATGTTCAGTATATTATTGTATTTAACAGTCTAAACTAACTACCATATACTAAACTTTAATTTTTTATAGCGGCTTTGGCCATTAAAATATTTTTATTGGTTTTAACAATGCCAATATCTGGATTTTCACAAGGGTTGTTTTTCTGGGTAGTCCTACATCCACGCAAACTGAAGTAGACACGCCAGTACTGCGTTTACAAGCCTGAAAATTGCTTTATTTTTCAGCTGTATCCACCGCAAATTTAAACCGTAGTCCCATCGTTCGGGAATGCTTTATAAACCTGGAGCTTGGAATATTTATGGCAGCGTTTGCATCCTATAAGTGACGCTCCGGAGCTGTAACTTTATTTGGTTCCTTTAACTGCTGCAAACCACAAGACGGGTGTGTCGCAGTGGTAGAGAAATACCCCCTACACAGGGCGCAGTACTGGTGTGTCTGCCTCAGTTTGCGACTTATTTACTGACTCGCCCTCGCATAAGCAGGAAATTTGTAAGCAGGAAAACAGTGTACACACGGCTTTCGTAGAGTAGCCTTTACTAGGCTGTAAGGGGACGTCGGTACCGTCGTGGTACTTTATGAAAATGGCATCTCACCACGCAGCATCTTCTCGAAAATTTGTAAGCAGGCAAACAGTGTACACACGGCTTTGGTAGAGTAGCCTTTATTTGGCTGTAAGGGGACGTCGGTACCGTCGTGGTACTTTATGAAAATGGCATCTCACCACGCAGCATCTTCTCGAAAATTTGTAAGCAGGCAAACAGTGTACACACGGCTTTGGTAGAGTAGCCTTTATTTGGCTGTAAGGGGACGTCGGTACCGTCGTGGTACTTTATGAAAATGGCATCTCACCACGCAGCATCTTCTCGAAAATTTATAAGCAGGCAAACAGTGTACACACGGCTTTGGTAGAGTAGCCATCATTAGACTGTAAGGGGACGTCGGTACCATTGTGGTACTTTATGAAAATGGCATCTTACCACACAGCATCTTCTCGAAAATTTGTAAGCAGGAAAACAGTGTACACACGGCTTTGGTAGAGTAGCCTTTATTTGGCTGTAAGGGGACATTGGTACCGTCATGGTACTTTATGAAAATGGCATCTCACCACGTAGCATCTTCTCGAAAATTTGTGAGCAGGAAAACAGTGTACACAAGGGCTTTGGTAGAGTAGCCTTTATTTGGCTGTAATGGGACGTCAGTACCGTCGTGGTACTTTATGAGAATGGCATCTCACCACGCTGCATCTTCCCGAAAATTTTTAAGCAGGCAAACAGTGCACACACGGCTTTGGTAGAGTAGCCTTTATTTGGCTGTAAGGGGACGTCGGTACCGTCGTGGTACTTTATGAAAATGGCATCTCACCACGCAGTATCTTCTCGAAAATTTGTAAGCAGGCAAACAGTGTACACACGGCTTTGGTAGAGTAGCCTTTATTGTCGGAGTCCCGCCGTATTCACACTCCTGACGGGTCTGCACTGAAGAAAACGAATTCCCAGGACCAGATTTATAAAATAAAATAAAAAATTAAATTGAAAATAGACCTTTATCTATGCAGGAAAATATTTCTTTAAAAGTTTACCCAGTGAGATAAGACAGCTGAAAACTAAAAATTTAGAAGAACTATAGTTTTGTAAGAATAGGCCTTCTACACTATTGAGGAATTTATAAACAGTGATGTTAGAAAGCTCTTATTAAAAGGCTAAAAAAAGAAGACTGTGTGTTCTAATCTTAAGAATTTATGTAATCCTGTTATGCGTACCATACATTACATTTATAGTAGAATTACAGTTGTGTACTGGGCAGTATGTCAACTGTATTTTAATATGTTTACCACATAGGGCCTAGATGTAACTGTGGAACGTTTACCACATATTAAATTTAACTTGTACACTAGTTATTTGTTGTGAAATCATGAAATCGTATAGTAGTCTCAGAGTGGAACGTAAGAGTCACGAAACTCCCAGTGAATTTCTGCAGCGCTGCCAAGCGGCTCGGTCGTATAAACATACCGTGAAACGATTGAGCGATGAATGTGTATTTGGAGTGAAGCAGCACATTCAAAGTACTTCGTATTTACGAGCTTTTGTGGTGCTATAAATTGTAGCAACTATCAAAAATATAGTTCGGAAACCTTTAATTTGCACTAAGGATCCTCAGAAGTAACAGAATAACGTTATGAATAGCATGTGTTCGTTTACGGTGGTTACTTTTACTATCTTCAACAATTCATTCACGACCAAACTTCTCCTCTTACATCAGAATCGCAAATACTTGACCTCTATTTCATAATATTACTGCTGCATAAAAGCAATGTCTGAATGCTTCCAGTAGCAGTTAATCAACTATTTCAGTAGAGCTTGCTTTGCTTCATACCTTAGTTTCACAAAAATGGCAAGCCTGTATACTAACAAATTTTGGGGGACACCTACTAGTTTGATAAAGTGAATACGCAGCTACAAATAAATAATATGTCCATAATTAAACTTTTAATATTAGTATGCCACATTCATTAAGATATTCGGTCTGATACCTGCCAAGTACCTAAAAATAATGATGATAGGTACACGAAAGCCTCAGAAGCAAGGACAAGGTGAAATGATGATTTATACGGCGATGTAGAACTAGTCCTCTACAATGTAAAAATTGTGTGTGCTTTTGAAAATATTACAATGTCGAAAATCCGATAAAACAAAACTCGTGCAGCATGTCAGTATGCACCGAGCACGCAAACATTATCAGTTCCTTTTATATACTTCAGCACGTTAAGTTGCAATTCATTTCTGCTTTCAACAAGCTTTGGACGATATTAATATGACTCGGGTATTGTGTACTGTATGACTAACACAGCACTGATAATCTGTTTAATTTTTTATTCTAGACGCCATTATCAGAAACAGTGATATTACTTTAATGATGTTTTGATATTCTGTTTGTGTTATAAAGTTCACAACATCGTTCAGTGACTAGGAAATATGAAAGTAACAGCATTAGAAACGGCACCCTCTCGGTTTTTATCATGCCAATCCAGTTTAATTCCCTATTGGCCGCTTGGAGCGCTAGTATCGCTTCAGCTGCACCTTTTTTTCCTAGAAAGTCTCTCGACTGTCTGTGATAGACTGTCCTAGTCTGTTCAACCTGTATGTCAAGAGGGATAACACTTGTATGTAACTATCAATGTCGCCTTATACAGCCTGAAAGCTGTCGTGTTAGTTACATTATTTATAACTAAAGAACGTCTGAACCTATTTGGCTCAAAATTGGTGGGAAGGTAGCTTAGAAGGAGGAGACGGACATAGGATACTTTTTGTCCCGTTTGACCGCGTATTATATCAGAATTTGAGAAAAACTGAAAGTACGCTTGCAGCTGGGAAAATTGTCTCTATTCTCCAACAATCAGATTATTCATTCGCTACTCGCCTTGCGACCAAATACGCAGTAACAGAACGAACAAATACGCCAAGGAGGTTAGAATAAAGGGAGATGGCATTATGCACACAAGGTTAAAACTGTCAGACAGATTTAACATGAAACGTTGTTTCTTTACAAGCCCCGCCGTATAATTCTTACCTCCATGATGTTATCGGTGGTGACCATGTCTTTGGAGCATTGCAAAGATAGAATTGATGTTATTTTGTGGTAATTTTAGTGTTAAAAACAAATTAAGTACAGGTCGTGGTTTATGTTTTAGAACAATGCCTCCATTGCGTCGGCGTAATATCGGTCGGCGTACGTGCAACGCAATCTTACTACGTGATCGTAGTCAATGAGACCGACGAAGATCGCACACAGCGCTTGGAGGTAAATCGAAAAGTAATTTTCAAACGCGATCCATTATGACTCTGAAACAAAGTTACACTCGAGTTCAACCTCCTCAGTTTCAGTTTACGCACGAAATAATTTGGGTCGTCGAAAAAACAGACGGCCACGCGTGGAAATTATAATTGAACGTTTGGGATACAGATACAATCCATCAGTCGATTGCGCAGCGGATGCATTAGGTGGCTTCAGAACAAACTGTCACCATCTAAAATTTCATTGGCTATCTCAAGCTTTGCCACGTTTGGTCGGCTTTATTCCCACGATCCAACAGCTGTTGCCAACATAGCTATTACCACGCATGTGTCGCGGATTGTAAAATTTTACCGGTATGTAGCAATGTTGTTAATCGTGTTTCATTTAGATTCCTAATAAGACAAGAAATGAACACAACACAAAGATTTTCAAAACGTTGTATTGCCATCCCACTTACTTTATTTCAATTAATTGTTTTATTTCATATGGAATTTCTATCATTAACATATGATCATACTACAATTACTTTGTATTTCATTCAACACTACTAAAAAAAAAAATTAAGAAAAAAAAATTATTCTTTTCATACTGCACTCCGAGGAGTGGATCGGGCTATTTGAGATCCGGCCCATAAAGAGTCGCGGTTCTATTCAGCCAATTATCAGACAAGCTGATAGTGGGGCAAAGGGGGATCTCAATTGGGAATAAGTCGGAGGCGCTTACCAGTTACGGCATACACCTTACAACCAAGGAAAACCTCCCAAAAACTTTGGTTGGAATCGGGGATTGGGACCAATTTAATTTATCTCTGGAACGTTGCCCCAGACTATAAATGGATTAACGGGGGAGCACGAGTGCACTCACGACATTCAAGGATCGGACACTCGAGTCACTCTCGTGAAATCGTAATCAGCTCGACCAACGGTGGACAAGAATCCCCCTAAGGCCTAAAGGGGCCTCAAGGAAAACCTCCCAAAAACCTTGATCGGAACCGGGGATTGGCCGACAATCACGGATCGGACGCTCGACCAACAGTGGACAAGCATCCCCCTAAGGCTTAAAGGGGCCGCACCCGTGAGCAAGCATCCACTCCGTGAGCAGGTATCCTCCGCGCCCCTCCACTCAAGAAGATATACATGTGTTTTAAGAAACATTTCTATACTGCTCGCTGCGAGAAAAATATGCTAAGCTGTGCTGTAAAGATGTGGGGTTTTGTTTTTTCTTCCCAGTCACTTTTAATATAAAACAGAAAAGTTGCTTTTATGCCTACAGTTATAATCATACATGTTCGTAAAGTGCAACAATTAAACGTGCGGCCATTGAAGCCACTAACCTCACAAATAGAACAGCTGGATACGTCTCTCTAATAACCCGTTCCCAATTGATTTACCTGCCCATTTTGACTTTTATCCCCTATCAAGTTCCCGATTGCAATAATAATAAATGAGATCAGAGAGCAGTTATAATCATACATGTTCGTAAAGTGCAACAATTAAACGTGCGGCCATTGAAGCCACTAACCTCACAAATAGAACAGCTGGATACGTCTCTCTAATAACCCGTTCCCAATTGATTTACCTGCCCATTTTGACTTTTATCCCCTATCAAGTTCCCGATTGCAATAATAATAAATGAGATCAGAGAGCTGGGAAAGAGGAGTATGGGGGAATAAAGTGGATTTAAAAAGGGGAGATGATATAGACGCAGAGAGAAAGGGGAGGAGATTGATATGGTGTGGGGCAAGAGGGAGTGGTGTGAAGGTAGGGGGAGGAGGAGATGGACAAAGGAAGGGGAAGGGATAGGAATAGGGAGAAGCTACTGTGAAGCGTTGCCGGCTGTGGTGTCGCACAAGTCTAAAGTGCGCGCCACGTACTTTCGCCGCGCGCCGCCATGCACGCACGGCGCGGCGTTCTTACGACGTCAGCCACGAGCGCCCTCTGCTGCAACTCCGCTCGTGGCCACGATAGCTACATCGGCCACTTGGGACTGAGATAGGAACCAGTTAACACCGGAATCAGATAGGCACCAGTTAAGACTTAGCTATCCAAATGTTCAAATGTTTGTTAAGCTTATGGGACTTAACTACGGGGTCATCAGTCCCTAAACTTACAAACTACTTATGAACTACTTACGAACTAGGACGGCACAAATATCCATGCCCGAGGGGGCATTCGAACCCCCGACCGTAGTGGCCGTGCTGGCCGTGACTGGAGCGCCTCAGTCACCCCGGCCACCGCGGCCGGCACTTAGCTATCGGATAGGCACTAGGCAGACCTCTAGCTCAACTATGTATCAGCATTCTGCAGTACTGAGCTATGTAAAAGTTAAGTATTACTAAGTCTCTAAGAAATATGTATCTCGTTCTAATTTACTCTAGTGTTTCTAGTTTCTGCTGTCCAACTGGCTGGTGACCTCCTACCTGCACAAGCGTGCATCCTTTATTCCTGCGTCGGTCTTTCTATTCGGCCACCGACACCTACGACGGAAACGAGACACAAAAGCGGTGACGAGGCTGGGACACAAAACCGGGTTTGCTAGCAAATAATAAAATAAACATCGATACGGTAGTACGATTGTCGCCGTATCGCCCGCTGTGAAACTAGACTCAGGCTGCGCAACACTAGTGGGTGCCGCTCCATTCGCGGCGGATGTAGGCGGGGCTGGGGAGAGGCGGGTGTTTGCCGGAGAGAGGGCCCAGCTCGGCGTCAGGTTGGCGCCCTGCCTCTGATGCCGCCACTGGCTGGCTACGTGACGGTCGCCGCGCTGCCGAGATTATGACGCAGGCGCCGCCGCCAACATTACCATACCGGTGGACCCGCGCTGGGCCACTGTCACACGCGGTACTACAAGTCGACAGCCCGGCTTGCGCTACACGCCTCACTACAGCAAGTGGCGCACTTCCTGCAGCGCACTACGAGAATTGCTCATTGCGTGCCTTGTACAGCTAATGTCAACTTGCAAATGCGGAGTGATGGTCCGATTCTACGAACTTGTGCGTCCTGAAAAGCACTTCTTCTTGACTGTTTGCTCTACATACTCATGTAGGGTAATCTCGGTGGGCGATCTCGGTAGTCGAGTTCGAGCAGCCTGTTCTGCTCATCGCCACCACAGCGAAAGACGGACAGGTTTCCGGCAGTTCGGTTCATCCTGTCACTGTTACTCATTTAGCAGCAACCAGGGGGCACGTGTGACTTATGTCAGTGTCGCGAGCAACCTTCACGACATCTCTCCAAATGTTCAAATGTTTGTAAATCTATCGAACCAAACTGCGTGGTCATTAGTCCGTAGCTTACAAACTACTTAAACTAAGGTAAGGACAAACACACATACACCCATGCCTGATGGAGGACTTGAACCTCCGACGGCGAGCAACCGCGCGCTCCGTAGCGAGGCGCCTTAGACCGCTCGGCTACTCCACCACGGCGACATCTCTCCGACGTGGTCGCTAAAGTGAAGACCCGTATTAATTTCACCTCATGGAGTGCACAAAACCTACGATCGACTGCTTTGGCACTGTAATCCTCTGCCGGCGAATACGATTGTACAACTTGGATCATATCTTCTTCATTTACAATCTTACACCTAGGGCATCTACAGCTAAACAAGTTTTACATATTAAAGGAACAGTCAACCAGTTAAAATCTTATAAAATAATTGTAAGATTAAAAACTGATTAAAACCCCCGTTCTCCGCTTCAGCTGTTTTATTGTTGTCCTTTTAGGATTTCACAACCGGTTTCTTGGTTTATATACACATAATCAGGTGATTGGAATACACTTTCTCATAAAAACTGATACCGTATGTTCCAGCGTTCAAAGCAAGGGTATTGACATGTAATTCCAGTAGTATTTCTATTAAAAAGCATTCTTCATGATAAAATGTTGGGATATCATTAAAATCAAGGTCCATCTAGCATTATAATAGTCAATGTCAACTAGGTTTTGGCAGCGGATATAGAAATGATACGGAGGTAAAGGGAGGTTTTTACATATTCTTAGCCCAAAAGCGTTTTAGGAAGTGAACTTGGTTTAACCAAGCGTGACTTCAACCTTATACACGTCCACTTAATTAAGTAACATGCAAACGTTTTTACCTCTCAAGAACTTTAAGTAAAGGCCCCACAAAACTCTGCACTCAACTTGAATAGTGGGACGTCGAAATAAGACGTAATAAGTCTGTCCACCTCATGTTCTAAGGAAGATACCTGAAGATACACCTTTAACAGTGCGAAACCGGTCTTGTCCTAATAAAGGCATAAAAAACAGCTCAGACGGATTATGAAAATTCTTTGAAAGGAATCCTGGCATAATTGCCTTTGTTACCTTCTAAAATTTCTTAAAAATCACGTATTTCAACTGTGGATGCCCAAATTATAAAATAGTCTATGACTATTAAATTCAACATCACAACCATACTAAAAGCCTATTTTACGAGATTAACAATTTCTTTTGTTTATAATTTGCGCATTGATATTCAAAAAGTCCGCAGCATTCTTGGTTTTTCTTATATCAACTCCTATTCATAAACATATTGTTTTGAATATCATTATTTCTACTTAACATCAGAGATTGTACAAGAAATGTTGTGTGTTCTGTAAAAGTAAATGTAAGATGCTAAAAGGGTGCATTTGTTAAGTTTAGCTGGTCTAGATAACAGGTAATTCGTGTCTGTCTGTCATATGTATATCAGTGTTGTTATATCCGTCATACTGGTCCTCTTTGTAGATGTGTTAAAATGTGAAGGCAAGATGGACACTACGATTTTGTATACGTTTCAGCTAAGAACAATAAATGTGTTTATGGCAATTGAGTTGAAAGATCATTTTGAACTGACCTTCACATTAAAAAAACCTGGAAAGATTTCTTCATAGGCTACCAACTACGATAATGAAGTCATAAACTCCGAGAATTCAAGGTAAGTAAAAATTGTAGCTGATTCCACCTTCGAAACATTAATATATGATGAACATGGTGTATAGCCTACAAAACATATTATATTGTGGGAATCAGAATGGGTTGAATTTTAAGTTACGAAGTCCATGAAGGTATAACCTCAATCTCAAATATCATCTAAATGTTATACTGGGTGCAGATGACGTAATTCCATTAGAAAATAAAGAAGCAAGTGTACAATACTCTGTGAATAAGTCATACAAATTAGGAACAAAATGTTACAATCTAAAAAATATTCGCTACTAAACCAAAAATTATGGCCCCCCTGTTCCATCTAAGGTTGTTACCTCAGAAAAATAAGACATTCCAATAAGTCGCTAGTTTCAGTTATTTAGGCAGTGACAAAAATACGAACATGGACAATCAACATAAAAAGAGAAAACCAACAAATTTATACATGGGACTATAAACAGAACTGTGAAAAATGAGGCTGACACAAATTGAAATTAAATAAAACAGTGGCAGTTCCTTTGTTTCTTTATGGTAGTTAATTCTGTATTGACATAAAAAGAGCTAAAGATTATGTATAGCCACAAGAACTGACGTTTTTAAGAATTACCAAAGGTGACCAAAATAGGACACATAAAAATTATGAAATCCATGGAGAATTAGAGATTTACAGTTTAAATGAAAAGATGGAGGGACACAAGGAAGAATGTAAACAACACCTTAAACGGATTAACGGTGAGCGAATTCCAGTCGTGGTAAATGAGTACAAGCACTTAGGAAGACAAGATCTTGGACAATCTAAAAGAGAGCGAGGTTACTATAACAGATTTACTATGTAAGAACTTGCGCGCTTTTTAATTTTGATGATTATATTTTTTTAAACGTACGGTTTGTTTCAGTAAATTAATTAACCATATTCCGATATCACGTGCTCCTTTTGAAGATAATTAATCTATACAGAAGCCTTCATCCTACGACGTCAGGTAATGTCAACACTTAATTTTTCTTATAAATATTTTTGTTCTATTTTAATGTATCATTTTCCAATATTAAAATTACTGGCTCAGTTTACAAATTTTGCTAATTTCTATATATAAAACTTATGATTTTTTAAACTTTTAAATCGATAATATTTCAAAACAAAATCTGCTACACTCACTAGAGTTGACTCACTTGACTTATTTCCTGTATCTCCTAAGTGGATCATAGGGCATCAATGAACTTCCGCCACCGGAAGTGCCAGTGTCTTGATCTTAATCCAGGTCTTCCCTCCTTTCTCGGTCCCTTCTGCTATTACACTCCTCCTCCATGTATTCCTTGTTCTGCCTCTTCTCCTGTTGCCTTGTGGGTTCCATGCTAGGGCTTGTCTTGCCACGTTGTCTTTATCACGCCTTAATGTATGGCAAATCCACTTCCATTTCTTACGGCGTATCTCAATATCAGTGGGTGTTTGATGGGTTCTTCTTCATAGTTTTCCATTGGAGATTACTTGTGGCCACCATATCCTCAAGATATTCCTCAAACTTCTATTCACAAATGTTTGAAATCGGCTAATCAGCTGTTTGTTAGTTTTCCATGATTCACATCCATAGAGCAGTATCGACTTGAGATGTGAATTTCGTTTAGGTGTTAAGTTCCCTTGATTTCCAGATTGGTCTCAGCATTTCAAATGTCTCTTTATCCTAATTTATTCTCTTTCCTATATATTCGATAGTTCCCCTCTCAGGGGTGACTATACTTCCCAGACAGCAAAGCTGCTTGACTTACACGATCTCCTGCTTTTGAAAGAAAAAAAAAAAAAAAAAAAAAAATGTTTCGTTTTTTAAATCATTCAACTTTGCTTCCATATCCTTGTAAATGCTGGATAGCAAACACAGGTCATCTGCAATGACCAAGACCTCCAACCTGCCTGTCCATCCCCATTGTATTTCTCTTCGGCGATTCATTGCCTTCTGCAACGCAAGATGCAAGGACCATCATAAACAGGTGTCAGCAAACATCTTCGCCTAATTCCTGTGTCTACTGGAATGGGTTCCGACAGCATCCCTTGATGTAAAACTTGACATGTGTGTAGAGAGTTATCTTTATACTTTTGGTAGGGATCCCAAACTCTTGCGTGGTTTTCCACATCTTCTTTCTCATTACATTGTCAAACGCCTTTTCAAAGTCTACAAAGGGTAGATACAATGACGATTGCAGTTACGTGTTTTGTTCTAAAATTATGTGAAGTGTGTTGATCTGTCCAATACAGCAATTACCTTCTTTAAATCCCGCTTGTACTTTTTTCAGCCTTGAGTTAACTTTTTTGTCCTTTCTAGAATTACTCTTGAGAGTACCTTACTTGATATTGAAAGGAGGGTAATCCTTCTCCGGTTACTGCATTCTGATAAGTCTCATTTCTTCGGAAGCTTAATAAGCACTCCTTTTTTTTCAATCTTTTTTTCATCTCTTACCAAATCTTTTTGAAAAGTGGGAACAGAATCTCGACTGAGGTACTCACATCCACTTTGAAGGCCTCCGGTGTGATGTTGTCATTCTTTAGTTGTTCAATGCCCCTTTGAATCTCCATTCTTGATGGTGGTTCTATACTGACATTAACATCTTTCTGCTCTTCTACTGTCATTGCCTCTGCCACGTCTTCCTCGACTGTTTGACGATTCAAGATCTCCAGCAAGTGTTCTCTCCATCTTTCTAGCTGTTCCTTTTGTGAGGACAATAGTTTCACGTCTTTGGCTTTCACTGGCTTCTCAGGTCTAAAACACTTCCGCAAGAGGCACTTTTATTTTCAATACCAAAATAGGCAGAATACAAAAATACTAAAAATTAGAAAATTACAAAAGTGTTGAAATATTTTGTAATAAAATGAAAATATTTAGTTTAAAAAGTGCAATTTACTGTATCACATTGTGTACATGTGTTCCCTGAAAGCATTGAAACAGTAATAGGTATCTGAAATAATAAATACGGCATCCCGAGCACTGTTACCATCATATTTAACGGAATGCCTTCCAGCTGGTGACGTCACGGTGATCGGCGCAGACGTCGGCAGAGCGCTCTGGAGTCTGCGGTGCGCGCGCAGCGCAAGAAGCGCCTTCCCCCCGCCCGCCTCCCCCGCGGTCTTCGTCCTCTCGCTCCTCAGAGTTCTAATATTCCTTTTGGGGCGCGGCCGGATTGCAATCAAGAACAACAAAGTCTCACTAATTACGGGGCCGCACGCACACATACGCGCCGTTCTCAAAGCGCGCGGCGCACTACTTAAAAATGAATGCTCTAAATGTAGCGCCCGCCGCCATAAAGAATAATAACATTACTGCACACAAGTTGGAGAAAATTTTCGCGAACTGCTTCCCTTTTTTTCCCTCGGCTGCCGGCGGGCGCGCCGACGGCGGCGCCCAGTAAGCGCTGGTTCTTTGTCTGGCCGCGACCCGACACCGAGACCGAGACCGAGCCTCCTGCCGCTGCCGTGGCCACCGCCGCCGCCTCTGGGCCGTGTGTCGCGGGCAGCGCGCGGGTCAAGGCGCATGCGTGCACTGCCACCTGCCGTTTTCTCACTCACTGCCCTACAAAGGCATTTAATCGTCGAAACTTACTTTTAATACTGAGTAACCGGTTATTTTATAATTAGGGCCACAAAAATGTTCAAATGTTTGTAAAGCTTATGGGACTTAACTACGGGGTCATCAGTCCCTAAACTTACAAACTACTTATGAACTACTTACGAGCTAGGACGGCACAAATATCCATGCCCGAGGGGGGATTCGAACCCCCGACCGTAGTCGCCGTGCAGACCGTGACTGAAGCGCCTCAGTCCCCTCGGCCACCGCGGCCGGCTAGGGTCCACAGCTTCGTAAGTGGTACTCTTTTTTTTTTCAGTAATTTTCAAAAATCGGACAAAATTTATCTTAAAAGTACTATTACTATTTTTTTTTCCTTTTGTAAAATTAATGAAATTTCATAAATGTCACATCAGCTTATGTGAACTCAATCGTAAACTGAAGTTCACGATACCAGAATGATTTTCGAAACTACCACTTTTTTTAGTAATAGAACAAAAACGTATTTCTATTACTAAAAAAGTGCTTGTTTCGAATATCAGATGACTTAATAGTTAAATTTCTGGTGTCGAATACTTCAGTTTAGGATTGAGTCCACATTAGCTGATGTGTTTCACTAAGTGTGTTTGCCTCTGTAACTTATAAAATAATAGATGACGGGAAATTTTAATGCGGTAGGTCGACACAAGAAATGTTACACTTTCTGCGGAGCTATGAACATAGTTTATTGTATCATTTTCCAAAGAGTTACAGCACAAAGATACATTTTTTTAAATGGAACAATAGTTTTTTTCTATCGTGCATTGGATTCGTTTAAACCAGCTGCATCCAAATCAATTTAAACTACATTCCTATCACTGTTAGTTTCGGGAGCTACAACCCTTCAAAGTTCCGGGGACGGAGGCTGCGATAGCGTAGCTGATAGGCCGAGTGGCTATCCCCTGGGGCACGGCCCACTGTCTCATGACCACCAGTCAGTCAGCTACGATGTCGTAGCCTCCGCCCCCGGAACTTTGAAGGGTTGTAGCTCCCAAACTAACAGTGATAGGAATGTAGTTTAAATTGATTTGCGCGCAGCTGGTTTAAACGAATCCAATACACGATAGAAGAAACTATTGTCCCATTTAAGAAATTATATCTTTGTGGTGTAGCTCTTTGGAAAATGATACAATAAACTATGTTCATAGCTCCGCAGAAAGTGTAACATTTCTTGTGTTGACCTACCGCATTAAAATTTCCCGTCACCTATTATTTTATAAGTTACAGTGGCAAACAAAGTGAAACACCCTGTGCCCTGTATATATATATATATATATATTAGAAAAAAGTTTGTAAACAACTTATTTGTTCAAAATGTTCAAATGTTTGTAGAGCTTATGGGACTTAACTATGGGGTCATCAGTCCCTAAACTCACAAACTACTTATGAACTAGCTAATCCTAAGGACGGCACACATATCCATGCCCAGGGGGGATGCGAACCCCCCGACCGTAGTGGCCATGCAGACTGTGACTGACGCGCCGCAGACGGCTCGGCCACCGCAGTCGGCAAACTTATTTGCACTTATAAACTATTTCATAATGTTCCATAAGTAATTTAGATGTATTGTAAATATTAAAACGCTTAGAAAAATACTTTTTAAATGTAATATAACTGTAAGTAAGTGAAGGCGTAGGACATGAATGGCTGGGAGACTCCAAAAGCAGATTCAGCCGCCTAATTAGAAAGGCTTCTCCCTGTCCTTCACGCCTGCAGGCACCTTTACTTCGCGAAGTATAGGTCTTTCTGAAGTGTCTATGTTAACTGTAGGTGACTGTAATGGATGCCTGCAGTGTCGGATTGAAGGGGAGGGTCATGAGGGGTCATGACCTACCTCCTCCCCCCAAAAAAAACTTTTTTATTTATTTATTTATTTTTTATTTTTTTATTTTTTTTTATTTATTTCTTTTTTTTTCTTTTTTTTTTTTTGAGAAATATATTTTGTTTTTACATTCGAAGCGAGTACGAAAAATTATGGGAATATCTATTTATTTATTTATTTGTTTTCTATATCACATGACCACTTCAGATATCCTCATTGCAGGTTATATTGTTCACTTGTATCAAATCCTCTTCGGAAACTCCCTCCACATAGGCGAATCGACAAGTTGGTTTCGTGAGGTCTGAGCCGCGCTGGCTCTATATTTATTTTTTCCCCTCTGTTATGCACTGGCGCCAGTTTCCAGTCGATATTTCTTCGTTGCTTCACTGTGGGTGCTGCGGCTAGTTTTCCTTCGTACAAAGAGCTTAAATTTCATAGAGTGGCTAACACACGAGTTACAGCGCTGTTTGCGGCAACCTGTGTAAACTAGGCTGCTATACTTTTTGGTGGTCAGTACACTTGTACGGAGTCTGTCGATCGTATGTTGTTGGTGAGCTTGAAACGTTGTATATAGTATTTACTGTCTTTAGTGTGTAATGTATGTACAATCTTTGCTGCTGAAATATGCATAAAGTATGTCCAGCATTTAAATGCACAAATCAAAGTGATAAAACGACAAGTACTTTATGCAAGAACACGAAATGTTTTGCCTTGTTTAAACTCAGTCTCAGACAAAATTCCTGACTAATTGTACTTAATTGGCTAGAGGGTGAAGCTTCAGAAGACGTATCCAGCAATGCCATTGCAATACACACCATAAAAACTCATCAGTTTTGTACCTAGTGCTAATGAGTTTTTGAGGCGTTCCTTCTTCTGTTGCTTCTGTGATTGATGAAACCGGACTGATGAGTGTCTACATCTTCTTTAAAAATATTTTCATTTGTTGTTGAAAATACTTGATCGTCCATGGTTGACATGTAACCAGTGCAAAGTGTGGAACCAGTAGTGACGCCAGAATTTTTTTTTTCACTTGTATATGTCTGTGTGCTTTGCAACAAATATGTATTATTTAAGCGTGGAAACAACGATACTTATTAATGATACATTATTTCTGTGTGGAATGCTTTTGTATCAGCTGACCCAGTCGCATTTTTATTGCCGTATTATGTTGTCACTTTCATCTTTGTACATATATTCCACATACCATACTTTACTTGTTTCAGTATGGCAACAAGGAAAGTTATTAACGACATTTTATTTCGAAGCGAAATGCTTCTGTGCCAGATGACGTAGGCGCAATTGTAACTGCCGTACTTTGTTGTCACTTTCGTCTTTGTACTGAAATTTGTTCACTACTAAACTCTTTGAGAGCAATTGTACACGTTTGTGCACTTAATACGTTGAGTAAACACAAGATAAATGTATACTAGACTTTATGAAAGAAGTTGTTACAACACATTAACAACAAATGCAAATACGTGCTCATGATTGTTCGTCATAACAATTACTGTTCACTGTAAGTTTCCCACCTACTTTAGACCACGTACTTGCATTAAAATCAATAGAAATATTTTCACAGCGGCAATTTCGTTACTATTGCAAACCTCAACTAACTGTTGTACTTCGTGATATACAGGTTCGTGATATTTCATTACTGCAGTTTTAAGAAATATACTACTAGTATCGTCAATTCGTAGCTTTGATAAAGTCTGACGGAACTTGATGCACATTCGTATACAATAGTCAATGTTTATTTAAAAGGTGGATCTGTAAATAGGTAAAATTCTCGAGTGCATTTGGCATACCAGCTGTCAGCCGATATCCCAAATAACATGGCGGAGGCCTGTCCAATTTGCCTCAAATATGGCGCACCTATCGTCACTCTATGAAATTTAAGCTATTTGCCTTCGTCACTTGTCTCGCGGTCGACCGGCGCTCTTTGGCGCGATCGGCGAGGCACGGCGAGTACGACTCCGTCGAGGAAGTAGATGACCGATCAGTGTTTGGGTAGTGAGCCGCTCGGCTAGAGTGTTGTTGTTGTGATAGATTTCTGCGTGCCGGGAGTTGGGCTCTGCGGACCTCCGGTGGTGACTGTCAGCTGTGGCCTTGTATGTGCACATCAGATGTTAAGTTCCTAGTTAGAATTAATAACCGCTGTAGTAAAGTTTCGTCTTCTGTACGCGTGTTCAACGCGTATTTCATCATCACTAAGTGGAATTACTCTAAGCGATGGCACATGTGTAGTGACTGTATCACATCGGCACTTTCGCAGATAAGTATTGCTTTGTGTTGACTTCGTTGTGCTTTTTGTCGCTTGTATGCTTATCGAGACCTGCCAACCTAATATCTGAATGTCGTTTCTTGTTATCTAGCTATTTTCCGGTTCGACTTGTCATTCTCACGGTTGTTGATGTCGTTGTGTCTATCCCACTGAGTAGGCTTGTGGGTTGAACCCCAGCAGCTGTCTTTGCCAAATGTCTGTGTTTGGCCTATTTTTGTTGGTGGCCTGAATTTTTGGCCATCAGTTGCTTTTGGTTGGGGAGATCGTAGCTTGCCGCTGTTTAAATCTGATAATTAATTCATTTAATATCAACGCTTGGTGAGCGTCTCTGGGGACTATTTGTGCCAGCTTCTTGGTCCATTACCAGCCTGGGGGACAGGCGTTTTTGCAGGCAGTTGTCGAAGTCACGGAATTTTATTTTTTTAAAAGTGGTGAATTGTAAATACTGTAATTGTAAATAGTGAAAGCAAGTGGCAATTTGTTACAAGAAACACATGTAGGGGGCAACATAAAAATCGCGAGTAATGTTAATAATCCCTCTTATACAGAATAAAATAACCCATAGTATTAGAAGTGTTCATGACCGAATTTAGCCAAATCCACACCAAAATGTAAAACAAAAAACATATTCTGTACAGTTGACCACTGAAGATTATTTAAAATAAAGCGAAACATTTCTGGTGTCAAGTAGACTGATTTACAGTTGCAAAAGACGGTAACCTAACCTATACAAACTGTAAAACTACAACTGCGGAGAAAGAGTAAAAAAAAAAAAAACAAAAAAAAAAACCTTGTATTACGTATCGATTTCGGCTACTTTGTTCCCATCACTAGCGTTACAGCGCATGTATGTTACCAGAAGTGGTTATAATAGACGCACATATATTTGAAGCGCCACCTGCGTCTGTTACAGCAAATCCTGCTGACATGCTCTATATCAATGGTCATAGCTATGATGAAGCTGTAATCAATATTAATAAGCAATTTATTTTGTGACCGATCGTCGTTGTCGTCTTACAGATTATCAACGTCCTTTGATGCACATTGGTTCAAAAATGTGTTCGAACATAAGTAAAGTGATACTGTGCCGACAAACATATCATTTTGGCGCATTTTTAATAATTTACTGCAGTACAGCTGTCCTCAGTGACAAATATTATTTATTGTTCTGGGGGTAGGATGTGCGGGAGGGGTCAGTTGCACTCTATGGGGGCAGGTACCTTTTTAGTTCTCTTCTTCATCACCATAGTCATGTAACGTCTTTAATGATGTTCTGTCTGGAGCATAGTCCGCAATAAAATTCCTCCATGATCCCGTACTCGATGCTGACGTTGATGTGTCGTCTAGTACTAAGGCTATTACTTTAAAATTCTTTCTCTTTGGTCTACCTACATTTCACCAAACCTCTACTGCCGAGTCTTTTAGGTAACCTTTCCTCTCCCATGCTTTTAATATCACCTCACCATCTCAGCCTTTTCGGTCTAACTGCTTCAGCTGTAGTGTTGATTCCCTGTTTTTCTTTGATTTCCTCATTACGGACCATCTCCTGGCATAGTTCCTACCTATTAGTACCTGCAAACATCCTTTCTACTTTCATATCTCTAACCTCAACATTCTTTTAACCTGTATGCATGCAGTTTTCACTCCCATGAAACTAAGTTGGTCGAAAGATTGAACGGTGTACAGCTAACTTATGCTTGCCACTGATTTCCGTCTTGCAGAAGAAAGTAGATAGTAGTACAGCACACACACCCAAACCCTCATACATCACTCAGATCGGTACCGAACGTTGTATATCGATAATCAACCGAAACGTCTATATAATTCATGCTATGTGCTGCCGTCCTCGAGAAAATGCGTAAATTATAATAATAAGTAACACCTAACCTACGGAGTAGAGGAGAAGCATAACTGTGAGAGCTTAGCACGTTGTGCTACTGTGGGCTAGTTGATAGAACGTTAGTTCATCGAACAGAAGATCGTTGGTTCAAACCCCGTCTAGAGCCTTTTTTTAACTACAGTACGTTGAAAACTGTTAAAAGAGAATATCTGTAAAGTTCCACGGGTTCATTTCGCAAAGCAGCACTGTCAGCTGCAGCAGTAGCAGTAGCGTGCGGACTGGACAGCAACGTCAGTCCCACTTGATGGTGTGGGCAAACACACGGCACTCTAGCCATGCACATCCGCTGAACGCCAGTGCTGCCTGTCTAGCAGTCGTTTATTACTATTATTATTATTATTATTATTATTATTATTAGTGTAAGACATTCGCACGTACGGTGCAATTGTTTCTTTCTATACGAATATATTCTACAGGTTTGCTACTTTCAAATAAAACGAAGCAGAAGCAAAAAGCCGATAACACAGTTCTATAAAACCCGAACAGTCCTTTCACTTTTACATTTCAGGAACATGTTGTCCCATGTAACACTCAAAGTAAGTTTGTCGACGTAGAACAATTTCCAACGTCATACAGAAAAAAAAATCGCACCACCAGGGTTTGGACCGAGGACCCTGGTAACGACAAACATTCGCTCTATCAACTACCCCACGGGAGTTAAGCGCGGCAGACCCCCACATATACGCTTTTCCTGTGCTCCGTACGAGGTTTTACACTTTATTTCCTGTTTACGCATGTTCTCCTGGACGTCAACACATAGCACTAATTATATAGAAGTTTCGGTTGATACTCTATCGATATACAACGTTTGATACCGATCTGAGTGACATCTTAAGGTTTGGGTGTCAGTGCAGTAGCTTTCCTACACCTCCGTTCCACTATGTTGGCATCCTATGAGAAAATACATCCGAAGTACCTGAAACTGTCCACCGCTTCTAACTTTGATCCTTCTGTTTGGGCCGCGGTAGAGTAGCCAAGCGGTCTGAGGTGCCTCGCCACGGAGCGCACGGTTGCTCGCCGTCGGAGGTTCGAGTCCTCCCTGGGCATGGGTGTGTGTGTGTGTGTGTGTGTGTGTGTGTGTGTGTGTGTTGTCCTTAGGTTAGTTTACCTTAGTTCCGATAGATTTACAAACATTTGAACTTCTGTTTGGCACTCTATCTGTTTAAATTTCTTCCCCACAGACATAAGCTGTGAAATATTAGATTACAACCTTTCAATCGAATGTGCGATCGCAACTAAGTTGTCCGCACATTGCTTATTTTGTTTTCAACTAATCTCACACTGTCCGCTTCTAATGAACAGCGTCGTAGGTTGCCACGCAGGGAGCCCCAGTTCGATTACCGGTCCTGTCGGAGTTTTTCTCAGCTCGGGCGCTGGGTGTTGTGGCATCTCTAATCACCACGACGTCTGCGGTCCACGCAAGTCGCCGGTCCAGTAAAAGACGGGCGATAAATCGCTCTGTAGTACTTCGGCAGCCGGGGGCGCCCGCAGTCTCTGCATCTCTTTGCTTGCTTCGCTAACCGGCCAATAGGAAGAAAGGGCCTGGCCTACATATGACGGCGCACCACAGCATCACGAAAGTTCGATCCAGGAGCTCTACAGAGGAGTTCCACTTACGAGAGACAGCGGTCTACCTTTAAAACAAGCCATAACTGTATACTATTGCCATGAGTCTCATACATTGCAGAACTGTGTAATAGGAGGAATTTTGTACCACCCAAACACAGCAAAGTGTTCATTTCATCTTGTAAATAAGTTATATGTGGATTAATCGATTCTTTTAGTTACAGACCGTGTCCACATCCTTGCTAGTCATGGTCTACCTACTGATCCATCTGCATCCCGAGACATAACTGTGACGCCCTAATCATCATGTCATCATCAATGTTACGCAAGTCGCCGAAGTGATGTCAGCTAAAAAGTCTTGAAACAGGCAGGCCGAACACGACCCCATTTTCGGTCTAACTTAGGGGGACCAGACGTCCCGTATTTCACGGAATCGTCCCTTATTTAGCCTCAGTGTCCCGTTGTCCCGACAAAGTAAATACGGGACTTATGTTGTCCAGAATTTTAGTAACCGTTCCATATATTTTGAATTAACATTTTTTTAAATTAATGTTAAGCTTGAACTCAAAGGGGGTTTTCAGGATTTTTGACGTATGGGCTTACCATTTAAACGCATTTAAATAGTCTCAAGTCAAATATTTCAGTAAAGAATTAAAAATATACCTGATTTTGATGTAAATATATTTTGCGAAAAAGATGTAAAGATCACCTTATATCAACGTATTGAGAAAGTGGTCCATCTCCAAAATATACAAGAAAAGAAAATTTATTAATTGAGAACCGTGTAGCGAGCTGGTAAAAACTGGTCTTCCACTTTCAACTTTCTTACATCTGAAGATATGTGTAGCAAGTTATGGTGTGGAAACAGTGTTCTTCATCACAAATATTTTATGGACTGGTCTAGTGAATTTATTATGGATACCCCATAATAAACGGCATAATACCCCGGAAATATTTAGTAATTTTTGACACAATTCCCTGTTCCACTTACAGTTCCCAAGTACAAGAAATTCCTTCCGACCACTGTACAACACAGGTTGCATTGTGAGCGACTAAAAAAAGAAGAAAAAGTGCTCCGACTATCTACGCCGTCCCTGAATGTGCTCCACCTCTACAGAGTTCTGATGTCTTTGGGCTATTCTTTGGTTAGATTTGACTCCCGAGTCTTCGGCAAGTGTATGTGTTGGTGTAACCTCATATCACTGACGAGCAGACGCCAATGGCGCGGGGCGGTCCAGAGGAACATCGGCAGCAGGAGGCGCGGTGGCTGGCTGTTGGCTGGCGGGCCCGCTAATGAAGAGAGCTCTAATTGTAAGGAGGCGTGCGCGGGCCGGCCGCCGCAACATTCGTGATACGCCGGCATTAGAGGCGTGATCAATAGCGCTGCGTGGGAACACGTGCACCGCCGGCCGCCGGCCGCCCCACGTGGCCGCGGCAATCGCAGCGCGGCCGCAGGCATGCCTAGCCGCTTTTATTTTTACAACGCCTCGCCCCTACCTGCTAGCCGACGGCCTCACACCTGTGACGTCACCGACGCTACTTTGCGAGGTGCGGCAAGGACGATTGCGGCCGAGTGTCTCCTTGATGGCAAGGTCAGAGTCTGAGCACTACCTACACACGAGATGACTTCTGGAGACTGTTAGCTGTGAAGACATTCACGGGCAGGGGTTTGAGATATTACTCTTTTAATGTCTGCCGCTAACTTTACTTAAAATCTTATGTGGCTAACAACAAGGTTTATATATACTCATGGCCATTAAAATTGCTACACCACAACGATGACGTGCTACAGACGCGAAATTTAACCGACAGGAAGAAGATGCTGTGATATGTAAATGATTAGCATTTCAGAGCATTCACACAAGGTTGGCGCCGGTGTCGATACCTACAACGTGATGACATGACGAAAGTTTCCAATCGATTTATCATACACAAACAGCAGTTGACCGGCATTGCCTGATGAAATGTTGTGATGCCTCGTGTAAGGAGGAGAAATGCTTACCATCACGTTTCCGAATTTGATAAAGATCGGATTGTAGCCTATCGCGATTGCTGTTTTATCGCGAGATTGATGCTCGCGTTGATCGCGATCCAATGTTTGTTAGCAGAATATGGAATCGGTGAGTTCAGGAGGGCAATACGGAATGCCGTGCTGGATCCCAACGACCTCGTATCACTAGCAGTCGAGATGACACGCATCTTTCAGCATGGCTGTAACGGATCCTGCAGTCACGTCTCGAACCATGAGTCAACAGATTTACAAGACGGCAACAATCTGCACGAACAGTTCGATGACGTTTGCAGCAGCATGGATTATCAGCTCGGAGACTATGGCTGCGGTTACCCTTGACGCTGCATCATAGACAGGAGCGCCTGCGATGGTGTATAGCGACGAACCTGGGTGCACGAATGGCAAAACGCCATTTTTTGTATTAATCCAGGTTCTGTTTACAGCATCAGGTTGGTCGCATCCTTGTTTGGCAACATCGCGGTGAACGCATATTTGAAGCGTGTATTCGTCATCGCCATACTGGCGAAACACCAGGGTCTCGGTCAACTCTTGTTCGCATCGACGGCACTTTGAATATATATATATATATATATATATATATATATATATATATATATATATATATATAGTATCTTTGAAGAGATTTGGCCTTATATCGCTGGTTGTGTTGGTGAAGCGCGTGGCAGCAGTTGAAGCACTGCTCGCCTGGAGTGTGGTTGTGGTCGTGAGCCTGTCGTACCTTCTATATCTGAAATGGAAAATGATTCAACTGTTAGATTGATGCTCTGTTATCAATATTAACTAATACAACATTTGAATGAAGTTTATAATGGTAAACATAGATTCCTACATGTCTTTAAATTTTTTCAATTTATTTATTCTTTTTCTTCTTGTGTTCTCGCACTCGATAGTAACAATTGTAAACAACAAACATTGGCATTGAGATGGTCGAAGTATAATTAAATGTTAAACCTACAAACCTTTCTCGTGAAATTTTGTTGGTGTTTGATGTACAGAATAAATGTTTGTTCCATTATTGAAATTCTTGCGCTGCTTCGTCTGGTGATTGAGAGGACTGGACCCCAACATGTAAATAGCAATTTTCCCAAACTTCTTTCACAATGTTGTTTTATAAAACAAGTTAAAATCAGATATTAAACAAAGGCACCCGTTATGTAAGCCAGGCTCGGCGAGAATTGAAGCACATTTATTAATTAATACCAACTTAGGTTTACAAATGTATATTATCTAAGAATAACAAAAGGCAGTTAAAGAAAATGTAGAATTAATCACTCAGTAAGTTGTATTAAGATAAAGACTATTTCCAGTCGAAATTCTTTTAGTTTCGGAAATTTGCCAGAACGCCAACGGTAGTAATTAAGGAGAAATTTTAGAGTATCGAATCGTACACACTTAGTTTATAAATAGTCCAAGTCAGTAATACGAGGTAGAAATTAACGAATTAAATTCATCAGAGTGATCCGGTCGGTCAATATAAAAAATACCAAATTCAAGATTTGGACCAGTCACTCAACAAAACAATTAATGTAACATTAACTGTTACACAGTTACCAGAGTACGCCATTATAAGAACTCGGCTGGTGGCATTTAAAGAAGACTAGGAACAAGAATCGTATCACTCGTCAGGTTACACATTGTCCACTTGGGCTCCGGTGCCCCATGGGCGTCGATTAATCACGTTCCACGAGAACGGTCAGGATACCTGGAAAACAGTTCTAGAACAGACTAAGACCTCGGGAGGGGGGGAGGGGGAATCCGTTTGGTACTTAACGTAACACATGTACGTAGAAAGTAACAAATTTTACACTCAGATTACTTCAATTACATAGTCAGCAGATTATCTGGCACTGCCAAGGAATAATACACAACCGTCACACAGAGCAAAATATTTCTCCACAGACAGGGTTGGAATGTTCGCTAAATGCTCTTCCCGACAACCGGGCAGAAGGCCTATAATCAGAAAACGTAAACAACCGCCTGTTGAAAGACAGCCACCAATTATGAAGCAAATTTCAAGTGCACTCAGTGCGTTTCAACCACCTTCCACATATGACTTGCATAAAATAACACAAGGAATTACAAATCATTTTACAATATCCGCCCAATTTTAAAATGTCAGTACCAGCTCCCACTTAAACTACGACAGTTCCTTCGACAACAGCCACTTCACAAATTTTCCAAACACTTTGACAAATAGACGATAATTTTTTTTTCCAAAGAGTCGGAATGAGACAAAACGTTTTAAACAAATAATCTCTTAATAAGTATACTAACGGTCATTATGAATACCGACACACCTAGCCAGCAATCCCTTAAACGACACTCCAAAATACTTAATGTGCCCTATGATATACATGAATGCAGGCACTGCTTTCAAATGGCCGAAAATTAATTAACCGCTTCACATAAACTTCATACTGACAAATGCCACTACACAGAATATATTTCGAGCTATGATACCAGGGCAGAAGATATTTAAACAAGTCTACTTACCAGCAGTTTCGCAAACACAGGCACAGTTGACACCAAACTCAATAACTAAAAATTTACACATTCACACCCTTTCAAAAATAAAATACACTGACCATTAAAGTTGCTACACCAAAATAAATGCAGATGATAAACAGGTATTCATTGGACAAATATATTATATTAGAAATGACATGTGATAACATTTTCATGCAATTTGGGTGCATAGATTCTGAGAAATCAGTACCCAGAACAACCACCTCTGGCCTTGATACGCCTGAGCAGCCGGCCGCGGTGGCTGAGGGGACTGAGGCGCTCCAGTCACGGTTTGCACGGCCCCTACGGTCGGGGGTTCGAATCCCCCTTCGGGCATGGATATTTGTGACGTCCTTAGTATTAAGTAGTTCATAGGTAGTTTGTAAGTTTAGGGACTGATGGCCCCGTAGTCGAGTCCCATAAGCTATACAAACATTTGAACATTTGAACGCCTGGTACTGAGTCAAACAGAGGTTGGATAGTGGGTACAGGCACAGATGCCCATGCAGCCTCAACACGATACGACAGTTTCATCAAGAGTAATGACTGGCGTATTGTGACGAGCCAATTTCTCGGCCACAATTGACCAGAATAGTAAGTGAATAAATACTTTCTAAACTCGATGTTCGATATAAATAAACTGATTTTCACACACCTCTGATTGCAGGCAAGAACAGCTTACTTTCAAACTAAACAAGAAGGATTCGCAACGTTGAGTGGATTAAGACGGGTATTTCATAAAGTGTGTTTGTTTTTCTGTGAAACAAAAATGAGATTTGATTTCAAGCATAAATTAATCAGTGTAAAATTAACCACGTGAAGTGATTGATAAAATCTTTGTAACAGCTGACTAGGACGTATCATTAGATTCACACAGAGAGGAAAAACGTAAATGTTGTTAAGTAGTACAGTTTTCGACTGTTGACTATTAGGTACATTGATTAACTCAATGTGCAGGTAATACGTCGTGTATTCAACGATTTACGTAAGACATTGACACATCTACGACTAATATTAATTGTTTTATATACCTAACTTCCGCCTGTTCTAATGTTTAATGTGCCGCTTTTTGTAAAAGCAAACTGAGATTAGACTTCATGTTCAAATCGAGTAACATTGTTCTATGTGTGAGTGAAAGTCCATAACAAATATTTATTAAAATGTCTCATCCAACTGACTTTTAATCAGTGTATTACACAGTTAATTTGGCCCAGCGCTACAAAAAAGATGCCATTAATGATTATGTACAATGACCAAAACACCGCAACAGAGGTATTTAAACATTCCCTAGGCTGTAGCTAAGCCGTGTCTCTACCATGTCCTTTCATCCAGCACTGCTAGTTGTGCAAGGTTAGAAGAACTTCTGTGAAGTTTGGAAAGTAGGAGGTGAGGTACTGGCAGAAGTAAAGTTGTGAGGACGGGCCGTGAAGCGTGCCGGGATAGCTCAGTTGGTGCCGGGCGCCGTGGCTCAGCGCGTCCGGACAGAGGGCTGAAAGCCTCTCTGTAATAAAAAAGCTGAGCCAAGAACACATCCAACAACAACGAACAAACACGATCAGCGACCATAAGGAACAGAACTACCCATAGAAAAAGAATAATAATAATAAATGAAAAAAAAGGTTGGTAGAGCGATTGCTCCAGAAAGGTAAAGGTCCTAGATTTGAATTCTCGTTCCGGCGTATAATTTTAACCTGCCAGTAAGGTTCAAATCAAAGCACACTCCGCTGCAGAATGAGGGTTTCATTCTAGTTCATATGTCTTAAAGCTTATGGGACTTAACTGCGGAGTCATCACTCCCTAAACTTTCAAAATACTTATGAACTACCTTATACTAAAGACGGCACATACAGCCATGCCTGAGGGAGGATTCGAACCTCCGACGCAGGAGGCCGCGCGATCCACGACGTGGCGCTCCAGACCGCTCGTCTACTTCCGCGCGGCTTTCATACTAGAACCATAGTAAACAACACGACAGAAACATAAACAAACGGAAATACAAGAAAATTTAATTAAACATACTTTTTAACAAATGGGAAAAAAGTGCATCTTCTCTATTAGGGAACACCTGCGCCATCTCTCTCGTCGGTCAATAAATCTGGAATGTATGTAGATTCTTTGAAATCATAGAAGAAGGCAATTATCATGAGACAAACATTTTTCTATCAGAAGCACAGTGGTAAATAAAATACTGTTACCTTTAATGTGTCTTGGGAAAATATAACAACTCCACAACTGTCATTGTTTGAATACTACTATTAACAAAATAAAGCGTGATAGCAAAAGATATACCTTTTTTAGGGTAATAAAAATTTAATACGTTTGGAAAACATAGTTTCCTTTTGGACAATAGTGAACTAGTAAATGTTTTAAAAGATGAGAATAACAGTGAAGTTCTCAAAAGGTTTTAACAATTTTTCAGGTCATATGAATGGTTTCGATCTCTTCTAAGACCATCTTCAGACCTAGTCGTCACGCTGTTGATACTGAGGCGACGAGCTACTGCTGCACGCTCTTCGCCTCGGCATCAACAGCGTGACGACTTAGGTCTGATGATGGTCTCAGAAGAGATAGAAACCGTTCACATGACCTAAAAAATTGTTAAAAGCTTTTGAGAACTTGACTGTTATTCTCATCTTTTAACCATATTTTTATCAGGAAAAATTCGTTGCGGATTATCAGTCAACCTGTTAATTTTTTTGCATCAGATACGATAATATACAAACTTCCGACCCAGACCCCACTCCAGGCGAGCGATACTGCACCACATGGTTATCGGATTGTAGAATTTTTTGATACTTATGGTACGTGAAGTTCAGAACACAAGTAACAATCAGCCAAAGCAATTAGACGCAACTCACAAAATTCCTCGAGAATATCGGCTTTGAAATTTTGCAACTACACGTTGTTGTTGTTGTTGTTGTTGTTGTTGTTGTCTTCAGTCCTCAGATTGGTTTGATGCAGCACTCCACGCTACCCTGTCCTGTACAAGTCTCTTCATCTGAGAATACTTTCTGTAACCTACATCATTTTGAATGTGCTTACTGTATTCGTCCCTCGGTCTCCACTCACTTTCTTTTAATGCTAAGTGACAATTCCTTGATGTCTCAGAATGTGTCCTACCAATCTATCCCTTCTCTTAGTAAGGATATGCCAGAAACTCCTATTCTCCCCAATTCGGTTAAGCACCTCTTCATTAGTTACATGATCCACCCATCTAATTTTCATCATTCGTGTGTAGCAACATATTTCGAAAGTTTCTAAAACCTTTTTGTCTCAACTCCTTATCGTCCACGTTTCATTCCCATACAATGCTACACTCTAGACAAATGCTTTCAGAAAGGACCTCCTAACATTTCAACTAATATTGTATGTCAATAAATTTCGCTTCTTCAGAAACGCTTTTTTCCCATAGACATTCTGCATTTTGTATCTTCTCTACTTCGTCCAGCAAAAGTTATTTTGCTACCCAAATAACAAAACTAATCTACTATTTTTATTGTCTCATTACCTAATTTAATTCCTTCAACAGCGCCAGATTTCCTGATATTACATTAAATTACCCTCGTTTTACTCTTGTTAATGTTCATCTTATATCTTCCTTTCAAGACGCTGTTCATTTGCAGTCTCTGACAAAATTACTATGTCATCGGCAAACCGCAAAGTTTTTATTTCTTCTCCCTGAACTTTAATTCCCTCACCAAATTTATCCTTTCTTTCCCTCACTGCTTGCTCAATGTACAGATAGAACATTGTAGGGAGGCTACAACGCTGCCTAAAGCCTTCCCAACTTCCGCGTCCCTTTCTTCCTCTTCGACTCTAATAATTGCTGTCTGGTTGAATATAATTCATCGCTGTTTATATTTTACCCCTGCTACCTTCATAATTTGAAATAGTGTATTCCAGTCGATATTCTCAAAAGCTTTCCCCAAAGGTACAAACGCTAAAAACGTAGGTTTGCCTTTCATTAGCCTATCTTCCAAGATAAGTCGTAATGTGAGTATTGCCTCTCGTGTTCCTACATTTCTCCTAAATCCAAACTGATCCTCCCCGAGTTCGGATTCCACAAGATTTTCCATTCGTCTGTAAATAATTCGTGTTAGTTTTTTGCAAACATGACTTATTAAACTGATAGTTCTGTAATTTTCACATTTGTCTGCACTTGGTTTCTTTGGAATTGGAATTACAATATTCCTCTTGAAGTCGGAGGGTATATCCCGTGTCTCATAGTTCTTGTCTACCAGGTGGAACAATTTTTTCATGACTGGCTCTCCTAACGATGTCAGCAGTTCAGACGGAATGGGAACTACTCGTAAGCACCAATAATTGAAGCATTTCCAGCATCTGTAGGTGTAGGTCAGGAGGTAGCGTTCTAGCGTTACAGTCATGGGGTGGGTGGTTCGAATCCTGCTGTTATAGGATTTTTTTTTCGTTTTGTTCGAATACTTAATCAATTGTAATACATAATGGTATTTTTGTTTATTCGTAATTATCTATATTTTGTAAAATGTTGTTAATAATGATGGTTTCAATCAAAAAATATAAGTCATATTTTTTTTGTAATGGCTTCTCTATTAGTGAAAGCTACTAATATCTTTCCAAGCAGCTAAACTACCGAACCATCGATTTAGATGACGACAAGGTGTTCAGCTCGTCTACACACACATAATCAGAGATTCCAAAACGTTTTATATAACTGACTTCGTAAACAACGAAAATAATATTTGACACAGGGTGATACGAACCACCGACTCTATGGTTGTGAGGCCTAAATTCTACCACCTGACCTATACCGTTGGATGCTTCAGCTCTTCAGCTCAACATGGTGTTGTGTCCGTCTATACCTCTCTATAGCTGGATCTCGCCATGGAGGTGGGGAGTTAAGTTGCCTATTTACGTACAGTTTGATTGGCTTCCCGAAAATCATTATTCAGCATGCTGGCGCTCCTATCAGTGTATCTGAGAGTTGAAATCCATTATGTAGCGATCATCGCCTGCTGTGGTAGCCTTAGGGCGGTCAGAGCAATGCAAATCATCGACCATTCCTATATCTGTGTACCTCCTCCACGACAGAACAATATCGCTTTGCTTCAAACTGAGATTTCTGGAAAATTTCCTTGATTCGTCTCTCCTGACACAAGGGTACAATGCAGATACGATAAACTTCACAATTGACATTCTTGGCGTGGTAGAACTATAGCCAACACAAGTAGTGTACTTCCTTCCTGGTGCTGACAGAAACTGATTGGCCATCTTACCCAATCTGTCCAGTTGACATTGCTCATGCTCGGTTTTTTACATCTTTGTGTGGGTAGAGGGACATCTGTGGACAATCTAAAGAACTGTGTTCTTGAGGCAATACACAGATTCAGGAATGTTGTGGCGTCGCTAATCGCCACAAATCCGTCTGTCCACACAAGTCGCCATGCCAGTACAAGAAGATCGATAATTCGCTCTATAGTAGTTCGGTCATCGGGGGCGCCCGCAGTTTCTATATCTCTCTGCTTGCCTCGCGTGCCATCCATTGTGGGAAAATGGGGCTCTCATAGATATGCTGGCGCACCACAGCAACACGACATTTCTTGGATCCAGGAGGTCAATACAGGAGTTCCATCTACGAGAGCCAGCTGTCTACCTATAGCACAAGCCGAAACCGTATACTACCGCCAGGAGTGGTAGTGATACATTGCAGAACTGTGTAATATCTAAGAAGAATTTTGTACCACCACAAACACAGCAAAGTTAACCGTTTAATGCATAGTGTATCTGATCAGCTACCTATTCATTTGTAGCTGATTGTGTACATAGTGTTACATATGTTATAGAGTGCCACTGAATCACTTTGACAGTTAGCTGCATTGAGTTACTCGTTTAATTTGGTATACCTCCTTTGCCATGTAAAAGTAGCCATCAGATACTACTGTTACTTTATGAAAAGATCAGCAGCACAGTGAGAGAGACATTATTGCTTTTCGTACATGGAATATTTGTGAGGTAGCCAATAAGTCTTATGGTACCTCTTACTTTGTTTCTGATAAGCCATTATGTTTAAGAACGAGGAACAGAAGACGTGTTTCTTTAGATGAAGGAGTACATATTTGGGTCAAAGTGTCTGGCCCATTTGAAAAGAAATTTAATGTACAGGGTGATGTTCTTGTGTATTATCATAATTGAATAAAGATACCTTTCCCTAAAAATATGTTTCGGGCACTTCGTGTCATGTTTTAAATGTGTTGTTAAGTAAGGCCACTGCATGTGTTTCTAAGTGTGTGACCTTGAAGCAGCTTCTGAGCTGTTCCGCCTGGAGCGCCACTGTCGCTTTGGTGCTGCGGCTGAGGCCGGCGCTACTAGTTTTAACTTAGCGCCGGCCGCTCTAAAATCAAACGTTGTTATCAGTTCGCCGCTTCCGGCGGCGGAAGTTGTGGTTGATAAGGAGCGCTCCAGGCGTTAAATAGTCGTGCACCTGGCATCGTGGCTCAGTTGGAGAGAGGCAGCAGCACGTGCAACAGCATTGTACCACGATGCCGCGCCGTTACTATCGTCGTCGCCGTAGTGTTTTACCTGTGTATAAGGCAGTGGATACTGTTAATTTCTCACCTGGAGGAAATGGAGTCTCTACTACTGCTCAGGAAGAAGTTTTACATGGCCCTATAACTTTTGTTGGGGCAAGATTTGATTTCAGTATAAGATCAACTGAAGTCTTTACTGGTGCTGGATGGCTTACAGTGGCTTTTGTACGTACTAATAATGCTTCTGTAGGTGGCCTTGAGTGCATCGAGTACATCATGGAAGCACTATGTATCTGACCAGATATAAGCGGTTTGTTGCTAGTAGTGCATAATAATTTTAAGGAATTTTTTAATGTATTTTGTCAGTATATACTCACTATATATTAATCGTGGTAGCCTTTATAGCTTCAAATAAAATGTCGTGCATTAAACTTAAATATTCATTTCACCTTATAAATAAATTCTACTGGAGGATCCGTGCGAATACTTCGCACCGTTAGTGGAATGACAAAGAAAATTGGGAAAAATGGAAGTAAAGTTGAATTCACGCATAGCTTTCTTGATAATTAATCAATGCACTTGTTTAAAAGCGCAAATGAAAGAGCTTGATCCGCTGAGTGTTGTTAGGTCAAAAAACTGCTTATCTTCATTAGAACCGAAGATATCGTAAAACAAACCGATTAAAGCATTCAATTCAAAGACAAAAGCATACCGCGTTGGAATAAAAAGAGGGATGGAGAGACTTCAGTTAATTCTGATACTTGATGACAAAGCTGCGAATGAATATACCTTTCGTTTAAAGGAAAAATTAAGAAAATCGATCGGATGGAACGGCCTGACTTTAGTTTACAGTGAAGACATCCCCATAAGAAATACAGAGAAGGAAATCGCGTTTGAGCATATAAAAAGGAAGGCGAGAGTCATGTAAATTCTGATACTCGATGTCAAATCTTTGGACGAATACCTTTCTTTTAAAATAAAATGAAGGAAATCGTCCGGGTGGTTTGGTCTGGTCGACTTTCTTTAAAGTATAAGTTGTGGACTAATCAATCGTTTTAGTTGCAGAACGGTCTACCTTTTCATCCTGCTGCATCACAAGGAATATCAAGGAGGCCTTGGAAGCTAGGTGACCCAATACTTTTATTTGTATGTCTAATATTCTGTAGCAATACCCTGTCTCACGCCACACTGTTACAACCAGCGATATTTTGCCAACACTCTCCAAAGATACAACAACCTTTCTGTTGCCAACATAAGGTTTTTAAATGAAGACTGTAGCCGAAATTAGTGACGAGAAATCCATCAAGTTTTGGATGACTGCGGTATAGAAACATTGAAAAATATTGGGGGAAAGTGAACGCACTATTAGTGCGTCCAGTAGTATTTATTAACAGCTTTGTGTCCTAACGCGAATATGGTACACGGTAGGTATCGATCTACCGGAAGTTATGCGTGGACCGTAGGTAGTCTGGCACATCTGGTGGAGATGCGGGCAGCTAAACTGCGCATCGTCACCGCCGGCAAGCCAGCAAGCCAGGCAGAGAGGGGTGTACCTCCTCCACGACCAAACAACATCGCTTTGTCATCTTGGACAATCAACCTCAAGAAGCACCTGACGAAGATCGCGAGTAACGCGATCGAAATATCGTGGAAGTACAACGCGGATTACTGGCAGAAAATCCGATTCTCCAAGATGACAATATCCCGCCGGGAAAGACTTATACAACATCGCTTTGGTTCACACCGAGATTACTAGAAAATTCCCTTCATTAGAGTTCCTCCTGACACAAATTAACAATACGGATACGATAAACTTCGCAATTGACGTTCTTGGCATGGCAGAACTAAACTCAAGTAGTGTACTTTCTTCTTGGTGATGACAGGAACTAACTGGCCTTTTTACCCACTCCGTCCAATTAACATTTCTCGTGCATAGTTGTTTACATCTTTGGGCAGATTGAGTGACATCTGTGTACAATCTTAAGAACTGTGTTCTTGAAGCAACATTCAGAAGATCTTGCAACCAATGTGACCCAACACTTTCATTGATAAGAGGGTTTTAACTTACGTAGTGGCAACTATTTATTTATTCATAACTAACACAAAAGCGTTACATATTTGAACCTATTACCGTCCTTTAAGTAGTCACCAGCGTTGTGTAGAACCCGTTGCTAGCTGTGTCGAAGGCGTAGCAGAGCCTGTTATGTTGATGGTGCAAATCGAGCGGTCTACTGGTTGTCGTATTTCTGGAATAGTTCTGAAGCATATGCCACGAAGTGGTTCCTTCATCTGCTGAATCAAGTGAAAGTAACAGGGACTTAACTCCGGGAAGTATTTTGGATGTTACAGTACTTCCCAGTCCCATCTACCGAACAGAGAAGCTCATTGTCGTGGGTGGGTTTGGTTGCGCAGGAAGTGTGTCGCTTCTTTCACAAAGCCGGTCGTAGGTGGCGCTCAAAAAACGAACATTAATACTGTGCACTGACGGTCTGCCGTGCATACAGTGCAAGCTGTGGCTGTTCTGTTCAGTCGAAGGGATTGGGAAGTACTGTACCAGTCACCATACTCCCCGGGCTTAAGACCTCCTGACTTTGATTTGATTCCGAACATGAAGGAACCTCTTCGTGGCATTTGCTTCAGAAATTTTCCAGGGATTCGACAGGCAGTAGATCAATTTAACCATCAACAGAACAGGCTCTGCTAACGATAAACTACGCCTTACACACAACGGGTTCTACACAACGCTCGTTACTACTTTGAAGGACAGTAACAGGTAAAAACATGTTTGGTATCAGTTGTGAGTAAATAGTTGCCACTACTAAAGTTCCAACCCTCGTATGTCTACTAGTCTATAAACACCGTGTCTTGCGCCATACTGTTGCAACCAGCGATAATTTACCAACACTCTCCAAAGATAAAATAACCATTCTGTTACCAACATAAGATTTTTAACCAACGACTGTGACCGGTATTGCAACAGTGACGAGTAACCTATCAATTTTTGGATGATTGTGGTGATAGAAACATTTAACAATATTGGCGGAAAGTGAACGCACTACTCTACATCTACATTCATACTCCGTCAGCCAACTGACGCTGTTTGGATGGGTACCATCGGCTCTCTCACCTATTCCAGTCTCGTATTGATCGCGGAAAGAAAGATTGTCGGTGTGCCTCTGAATGGGATCTAATCATTCTGATTTTAGCCACATAATCTCTTCGCCAGATATACAGAGGAGGGAGTAATATACTGCTTGACTCCTCGGCAAAGGTATGTTCTCGAAACTTCGACAAAATCCCGTACCGAGCTATAGAGCGTCTCTCTTGCAGAGTTTTCCCTGGAGTTTATCGATCATTTCCGTAACGCTTTCAAGATTACTAAATGATTCTGTAAGGAAGCGCGCTGTTCCCCGTTGTATCTGTCTCGTGAGCCAACAAGTGTACTGTAACCAACTTCGTTTGTTTTGACATTGTTAATTGAAATACACTCTTTCAACTTCTGCAGTGAGCGGGGATAAAATATAGGGAACGGATTCTTCCAATTTAGCATCTGCTTTACCGACGGTTAATATGGTCGTTCTGTTTTAACTCCTAATGCCTACTCTCAGATAATTTATGGAATTAACTGCTTCCAATTACTGACGTGCTATTGTGTAGCTAAATGATAAAGAGTCTTTCTTTAGATGTATTCTTAGCACATTACACTTGTCTTCATCGAGATTCAATTGCTATTCCCTGCACCATGTGTCAATATGTTGCAGATTCTCCTGCATTTCAATACAATTTTCCATTGTTACAAACTATCGGTACACTTCCGCGTCATCCGCAAAAAGCCCGAGTGAACTTCCAATGTCATACACAAGGTCATTTATATATACTGTGAATAGCGACGGTCCCAAGGCACTCCCCAGTGGCACAATTGACACCATTCTTACCTCGGAAGAGTTCTCTCCATTGAGAATGACATGCTGAGTTCTGTTATCAAAAATGTTCAATTATTTGTAAATCTACTGCTCAACTCAACTGCTTGGTCATTAGTCTGTAGCTTACAAACTACTTAAACTAAGGTAAACTAACGTAAGAACAACACAAACACCAATTCCCGGTGGGGGATGGGGGGCTCGAAACCCCGACACAAACAGCAGCGCGCACCGCAGCACAGTGCCTCAGTGCCCGCGGCTAGTCCGCCGCGGTGTTCGGTTATCTAGGAACTCCTCAATCCAATCACACAATTGGTTTGATGGAACATATGTTCTTACTTTGAAACTGTGGGGAACCGTGCCAAACGCCTTGCGGAAGTTAAGAAACACGGCATCCACCTGGGAAGCCGTGTCTCTGGCCCTCTGAGTCTCGTTCTCGTGGACGAACAGCGTCAGCTGGGTTTGACCAGATCGTCTTTTTCGAAAACCACGTACAGAGTAGATTTCTAGTCTCCAGAAAAGTCATCCGCGTGAGAGTAGCCGAGCGGTCTGGAGCGCCACGTTGCAGATCGTGAGGCCTCCCGCGTCGGAGGTTCGAATCCTCCCTCGGGGATGGATGCGAGTGTTGTCCTTAGGTTAGCTTAACTTACTTTAAGTAGTTTGTAAGTCTAGGTATCGATGACCAAGGTAGTTTGGTCTCATAGAATCACTAACATTTGAACATAAAACGTGTTCCAAAATTCTGCAACTGACTAACGTTAGAGATATAGGCCTATAATTCTGCGCCATTTTCCAATTTTTTGGAGCGCTACGCTTTTCTAGAGATCTAGTGAGTCCAGTAGTCTTTATTAGCAGCTTCGTGTCCACACGCGAATATGGTACACGGAGTCGATTGATCGGGAGTTATGCGTGGACCGTAGGTAGTTGGGCACCTCTGGTGGAGACGCGGGCAGCTAAACTACGCATTGACGCCAGCGGGAAACCAATATGCCAGGCAGCGAGGGGTGTGCCTCCTCCACGACGAAACAACATCGGTTTGGCTCACACCAAGATTTCTGGAAAATTCCCTTCACACATCTAGATTACTGGAAAATTCCACTGACACACCTAGATTTCTGGATAATTCCCCTGACATACCTAGATTTCTGGAAAATTGTCCTGACACAAAGTAACAATGTGGATACGATCAAACGTCGCAGTTGACGTTCTTGGCATGGCAGGACTTTAATCCTTCCTGGTGTTGACAGGAACTGATTGGGCATCTTACCAAATGTTCAAATGTTTGTAGAGCTTATGGTACTTAACTACGAGGTCATCAGTCCCTAAACTTAGACACTGCTTATGAACTAGCTAATACTAAGGACGGCACAAATATCCATGCCCAAGAGGGGATTCGAAACCCCGACCGTAGTGGCCGTGCAGACTGTGACTGGCGTGCCGCAGAACGCTCGGCCACCGCGGCCGGCTGGCCATCTTACCCACTCCGTCCAATTGACATTGCTCATGCTTGGTTGTTACATTTTTTTTCGACTTGAGTGATACCTGTGGACGGTCTAAAGAACTGTGTTCTTGAGGCAATATACACATTCAGGAGACCTTGGAACCAAAGTGACCCAACACCTTTGTTGATATTTCGATTAGTCGGTAGCAACACCCTGTCTCGCGTCGCACTGGTACAAGCAGCGATATGTTGTCGACACTCTCCAAAGATACTACAATCTTTCTGTAACCAACATAAGATTCTTAAGCAGAGACTGCGGCCGATACATCAACACCGACTTACATTACGTTTTGGATGACTGCGGTGACTGTGGCCGATATTCCAACACTGAGAGGTTACCCATGAAGCTTTGGATGACTGAGGAGATAGTAATATTCAAAAGTACTGGGGGAAAGTGAACGCACTACTAGTGGGTCCAATAGTTTTTATTAGCAGCTTCGTGTCCACATGCGTATATGGTACACGGAATCGATTGGTCAGGAGTCATGCTTGTACCGCTGGTAGTGGGGCAGCTCTGGTGGAGCTAAACTGCGCATTGTCGCCGCCGCGCCGGCAAGGCAGCAAGGCAGCATGGCAGCTGGGGTGGGCGACGTGTGGGGAGCGGCCGGCCCGCGGTCTCCTTCTTTCGCCGCGCCCTCTCCGCCTCTTTCTCCTCCTCGCCCGCCGCCGCCGCCGCCGCCCGCCGCTCCCTCACAAGCAAAAATTAAACAAGAACCAGGCACGGACGGGGAGGAGTCTTAAAACCCAATCAATATACACCCGGCAGCGCGCGGCTCGGCGCGGCGCGGTCTTATTGCACCACCCCAGCCCAGCCCAGCCCAGCCGGGCCGGCTAGCTCTCTTCTGCCCGCTCAATATACTACTCTGCGTGCTGCCACGCCTTGCCCGCTTTCTTATCTTCACTCCGTCTCGGACACGCTTCCTCAAGACAATGCCGGACTGTAGCACGCGGCCCGCCTACTAGGTGTACCACAGTTACTCTGGGGCCGTCCACATTTCTCGAAGATCCGCTGTTGCCAAAACTGCCGGAAATAAAAATTGCTACACCCTGTCAGAGTTTTCCAATTCACTCATGAGTACGTGAAATGGCTATTATTACAGATCAATAGCAGGTGTCCATCCAAGACGAAACACCCTCCCCCCCCCCTATTACTACGTGGTACAGCCTGCATGGACAGAAATTCAGTGTGTAAAATGTAAACTTTCACGCCCGGAATGGTCCAAATTACTAAAAATTTCCGGGCTATTATGCCATGGTCTTGTGGCTTTATTATGGAAACCTGACGTTTCGTCCCCGACTGCGGAGGACATTTTCAAGGGGGATCGTGGCACTTTTGAATGTCCGATGCACATCCTGGCTCGCTACTGACTGAAGCCAAACTCCGTTTCCGACGACTCGCGCGCAGAGGCGTGACGTCAGAGACGGAGTTTGGCTGCAGTCAGTAGCGAGCCAGGGTATGCATCGGACATTCAAAAGTGCCACGATCCTCCTTGAAAATGTCCTCCGCAGTCGGGGACGAAATGTTGGGTTTTAATAATAATTCCACAAGACCACGGCATAATAGCCCGGAAATTTTTAGTAATTTAGAAATTCAGATGCTAATTCTGGCGTCCTTTCGATCACACGAATTGTCTTGGGATACAATCTTTCATTCCTGCTTCACCCATTCACTTTGCACGTGAAGAATCGCCCGAGTCAGTTGTCATCCCACCATATACCACAAGTGCCCGATTGAAAACACGTTTGGAAATCATGCTACACATCTTACAGAGCACTCTGTGTTTCACTACCAGTGTATGGGCCAGCATTTTGCTGTCGTGGTCTTCAGTCCGGAGACTGGTCTGACGCCGCTCTCCACCCAACCTTATCCTGAGCAACCCTCTCCATCTCCTCATAAGAACGGCAGCCCACATACGTTTGCATCTGCTTACTGTATTCGTCTCTATGTCTCGTGCGATTTTTCCCCCCACACACTTCCCTCCAATGCTAAACTTATGATTCCTTGATGTCTAAGAATGTGTCCTACCAATCGATCTAAAAACTCAATTTATCCGCAATTCTATTCAGTACTTCTTAATTAGTTACGCGATGTACCCACCTAATATTTAATATTCTTCTGTAGCGCCATATTTCAAAAACTTGTAGCCTCTTCCTGTCTTAATATCGTCCATGTTCCACTTTCGTACAAAGCAACACTCCACACAATAACCTTCACAATATTCGATATTAGCAAATTCCTCTTTTTAAAAAAAACGATTTTCTTCTCATTGGCAATCTCCAGTTTATATCTACTGTGCTGCGACCATCATAAGTTATTTTACTGCCCAACTAACAAAACCCACCTACCAACGTTTATTGTTTCCTTAGCTAATATAATTCCTTCAGCATCGCCTGACTGTTAGACTGCATTCCGACCCTTGCTTTGCTCTTGTTAATGTTCATCTTACACGCTGCCTTCAACACACTGCCCATTACATTCAATTCCTCTTCTAGATCCTTTGCTGTTTCTGATAGAATTACAATGTCATCAGCTAAACAAAGTGTTTGTTTTTTTCTCCACCCTGAACTTTAATTCCGTCTCCAAATTTTTCGTTGCTTTCCTTCACAGCTTTCTCGACGTACAAATTAATTAACAGCGGAGGGCTATCTGTGGAGAGGCCAGACAAACATGTGGTTCCTAAAGAGGGTCAGCAGCCGTTTTAATAGTGGCAGGGGCAACAGTCTAACTGAACTGTCCTTGTAACATCAGCTAACGTGGTCTTGCCATACAGTTATTGCGAACAAGGGGAAACTACAGCTGTTACTTTTCCTGAGACCATGCAGCTATACTGTATGAATTTATGATGATGACGTTCTGTCGGGGAAAATATTGCGGGGGTAAAGTAGACCCCAATCGGATCTCCGGCCGGGAATTAATAGGATGTGGTCATCAGGAAAGACAATATATATGGTAATATTACCTGATATTTAAGAAAGTAAGTGATCTAATAAGGTAATGAACAAATCCAATGAGAGAATGTAGTCAGACCCGCTGATTATTTATTTGACTACAGATTTCATTGACCTAAGTCAGGATGTGAAGATGATAACTCAGTTTATTGAAACGGGTAGTCAAAAGAAAAAAAATGAAGGACTGTCATAAGCAATCTTGGCTACATTCCATTATTGCAACTGTGTATTACCTCTACCGAGCTTTGGCAGTAGTACGATTTGCTACTGCTGCCCTAACAAGACGACGGTTTCATCTGTGCTGTGTGGACGTCCACACCCTCGTCTCCGGGTGGGATAATTCCACGTGACCATTTCAACCAGCACCGTTTCACAGCTGACGAGGCACGTCTAACGTGTGTGGAAATTCTCCAAAAGCCCATCCCGCCACTCGTAAGGCTACACTTTGACCACTTATAAACTCGCTCGCTTCGCTGTAAGAAGCACGATTGTGGTAGGTGGCATAGGGTCTGTTTGTTTCACATATTGTAGTCCCACTACGCCTTATGGCTGTACAAATCCCCTATTAAAGGGTACTCACAGGTGACACTATGGCATCTACATCACTACGTAGTTGGCGGACCACGCTGAAACCAGTAACAGAACTTTTACTATCCCTCTGTCGTCATCGGATCTAAGACTGCGACTTTTTTCTTGATGTAATACTCTTTTTTAATACTTCGGTAGTGTAAAATGTATCAACTAGATATAAAACGATTGCAGCCTACAGCAGACTTTCGTATTCAAACATAGATTACTATATGGTTACGACGTCTTTCGCAACGGAGTCCTTGCCTAATTTCTCAGTTTTCTTCACACTTGAAGTATAGTTGCCATGGCAAGAAGACCGTTAACTTTTTATGCATACTGTATGGTATCAGAAGAGGATCTCTCTCCTTTACCTACAAGTTAAGACGTCATTACCTCGTTTGGATTGCTTCATTCATATGTGACATCAGCTTCTTAAGCCATCTAGAATCCAGAAACTTTGTACCTCGAAGAAACTGAGGATATACACACAAGTTTTGAGTCAACTGTAAATGTGAAAAATAAACTTTCCTAAATAATTAGGGGATCACATGGGATAATATACATATTGTAACGTATCTTATTCAGATATTGGTTACAATTTAGTGTTCGATGCAGTACGACATTTTGCTGTTTCAACTCTCTTCTTGAGGTTTGCATGGTGTTTACTTAAAGCGAGGCATCATGGGGCTGCCGCAAAAGTTAAATGGCCAGTCTCGTTGTCCTATATATCGTGTGAGATCACCTCCGATGGCCAGGACAGTTGCACGTCAGCGTGGCATGGACAGTATGAGATTATCAATCAGCTCTTGAGTAATAATTGGCCATTCCTCCTTGAGTGCAACATAAAGTTGTGTAACCGTTGTCGGAACTGCTGGTCTGGCTGCAATGCATCTGCTAAGTGCATCCCAGAAAAGTTTAATCGGGTTTAAGTTCGGGGTACTTTTATTCAGTTCCCTCAGCTTCTAGCACATTGTCCACCAGTGCAGCTTTGTGGGGACGACCGTTATCGTCCACCTGAAGGAACCATCTCCTATGGCACCAGCGGAGGGCGTAACAAAAGGTCAAAGGCTCGCTTCCCTATACCTCTGATCAGTCCGCAATTCTGAACGCCATTGAGGTCCGTACATCAGAAAATACGGACTCCTGCCCACACCATTCGTCCACGACCATGATATGGTGATGCTTTCTGCACATAAGCACTATTGTTCTACGTTCTCTCCATAGGAGGGAACCACAGTTGAAGAGTGGAAATGCTGAAGGATGTAAGTGCCATTTTGGTTTTTACTGATAACCGATCTATCTCTTCACGCCAATACTCTGCTAAGAGATTTATGTGCTCCAGTTGTTCCTTGTAGTTACTACTGACCCCAAGAAATTGCACTAGTCGTATGTCCAGATGGGCCTGCTCTGCTAATTGATCTAAGTGTCACAGGCAGCTGACGCTAGCCGAACAGCAGTCTGTAATCAAGGTTATGCCACAACACTATTGTTTTGCTTACTGAAGCTGTTGCTTGCTGTCTGAAATGATGTACCTGTTAATAATGATAATATGAACGCCAGTGATTTTAGTGGGAATGGAAGTGTTGAGAACGTTACGTTCAGGAAGAAACAGGATAAGGCAAGATTAAGCGGAATGTCGTACCTCACGCAGAAGAAGCAGGACAAGGAAGGAAATTGCTGCAACACAACCGTCATCTTTACAGGTTAGTTCTGTTATGAAATAAGCTTATATTATACAGTTGTAACAGGTTGATGTACATATTTTTCGTTTGTTTTGTGCTTAGGTGATCTGCAAGTGTCAGTACAGTTGATATGAAAACTCGGCTCTCATCTCTGAAGAATACCACCAACTTGACCTGAACTAACAAGGAAGTTACCTGATGGGGCTTATAGAGGTTTTTCTCACTCAAAGACGACGCCATGAGACCTATAATGAAGACACAGAGAGGTAAAAGGCAGCCAACTCTTGCAAGATTACCGCCCAATAGAAATACTGGTAATTAATAGCATTTGATAATTAAACAGTATGAAGTTCACTGCAAACATTTACCATGCCAATGCACTAAATGTTACACAATTTTAATCTTATTAATTATGGTAGCAATGTATGTACAGTTGGGTGACAGCATTTATAGTTAAACCATAGGTAGAATTTCTCCACATTGAGATTTGCTGTGTGCTTGTAGCTGACGGGAGGCCAGCGAGCAGGCCGACGTTGGTGGCTTGTTCCAGCTTAGGATTTTCCAGTTCGTTTCCGGTGAGGGGAGAGAGGGGCAATGGCGAGTGCCAGGCACAGTGCAGTGCACTGCGTGAAATAAATTATTCTAATACTACTGGCATTTGAAGTAATACGATGCAGTTAGGAACCTTTAAGGCCCTCATTACAAAATAGACTGTTGATAAATAAACAATACATTAGCGGATATAGTCACATCTGACGTAATATGTTTAATTGACAATGAAAAGTAATAAATTATCAATGAATACAAGACAGTTACACAACTAGCATGGCAATGTTTGTTTATAAAAATAATATATTAACTATTTCTCATTTTATTTTCAATTAATCTTGTGTATTTTATCTTGAAGTATTCAGTTAAATCACTTATCTGTGACATAAGAAATTGCACGATTATGATAAATAGTACAAAGTATGATTATACCAATATAAAAACCTAAGAAGACAATTTATTTAATGTGTAGTGTATTTATTTTGATGTTAAGTAAAGTTTTAGAAATGTATTGGCTGAGCGCTGTACGTTGGCAAATCGGATAGAACAGCTCACATGGGGAAGTTGATGACGTAGGGGAAAAAACCCCGGCGGTTGAGTTTTAGGCGAGCGCGCGCGCGCGCGCGCGAGGGCAGGAAGTGACGACTCCGGAGCACGTGGGGAGCTGGCCAGGCGGCGGCGCTCTGCATCAGTCGGCATGTGGACCTCGAGGTGGAGGTTATAGATTTGTGTGTGGCATTCGCCACGTGTGGTTGCTCGTCGTAATCTGCACCAAGTTGAATCGAGTGCTACTGTGTATTTGTGAATATTTAGCTGGTGGAACAAGGTGTGCATCGCATTGAATTAAAGTGACTGTGATTTGTTAATGTAACACGTGTCGTCGCATAGGCATGAACATAAACGGTGTTTGAGACAGCCACATGGTGTGAAAACAATTTGCGACAAATATTAATTTAGTATGGGGGCTCACGAGCTATAACTTTATTTGATAAATGTGTCGACATACAGACGTATCAGCCACAGGGATCTAATATTGTGAAATAAACAACACAAAGTGAACTTTCACGTGTTTCAAAAATAGTAGTTAGTACACCCCTTTCTCTCATGAACTTGATTTTATTATGAATTTGTTTTGTTGATCATATGCAGGGAAGGAAAGCTGCGAACGTGTGATATCATCCCCTAGAAAACGAGTCAAACAGTCGCAATCACAGTTCCAGTGTTTTTGCATGTTTAGGAATTTGGTTCGCAGCTGGTGGTTGTGAGTTTTAAAAATTAAACTTTCTCTATTTTAAACTCTCACCCCGACCTTCAGGCTCGCACTCTCTTCTACCCACTTCCTGATGGGACAGGAGACATCAAAAGAGTATGCAAAGCTACATTTTTAAATACCTTTAATATTTCTGTTAAAAAAATTGTTACAAAGAAAAAATCAGGTTTTGAAGTTTTAAAAGACACAGCTTTCTTTGATCGCAATAAGCAAACAACAGCCTGGTATTGTGTCCTGAAAACGAAGCTTTGCGGATCAGTGTGGTTGGGAGAATTTACATGTCCTGAAGAAAGGCAAGACAATGAAAGACACTGCAGCTGTGGAATTGATAAAACTTCCAGCTACTGTTCCACTGGCACCAAATAAGAAAACGATTTTTCCACTATTATTGATTACGTGGACGAAAACAAGGCCTTTCTCCGAGCCGGCCGCGGTGGCCGAGGGGACTGGTGCGCTCCAGTCACGGTCTGCACGGCCACAGCGGTCGGGGGTTCGAATCCCCTTTCGGGCATGGATATTTGTGCCGTCCTTAGTCTTAGCTAGTTCATAAGTAGTTTGTAAGCTTAGGGACTGATGACCCCGTAGTTAAGTCCCATAAGTTCTACAAACATTTGAACATTTTTTGGACTTTTCCGACAGCTGTTACGTCCATAAACTCAATGTTTACTCGTGTCACTTAGATGTATTAGCTATGACAAAACCTACTGCACTTACACCTTTCTGCATAAAACGCTACGTAACTTTGATTTTTCAACATAAGTCGAAAAACTTTTGTCAACATTTGTATAACCATGTAAGGAGTTAATTTGTGATTTGTTAGAAATAAATATCCATTTCTCACAGAAATGTGCAGTTTTTTTCGCTTCCTCAACAATTTCATTTTCAGCACTTAGCACCTTTAGCATTCCACTCTTCAGGTGTCCTGCAGAACGCAAAATCTTGACTCAACTGTGAAAAGAACACGGCGGAATTCGTTACGACTCCAATCCTGATGTTCCTCCGCCCACTTTCTGCAGGCTAAACGCTATCGTGGTTTTAATGGTACACACATAATAGACCTTTGTGTGCAGATGCCACATTCCCGAGAGTGATTTAGGACTAATGGTGTTGACAGTGCGCGTACTGTTGCTGCCTGGAGGGTGCGTTGTAGCTGAGTTGCATTCAGCCTCGTGTCTCGACGGGCTCTTAACCGGACATAACGGTCATCTCTCGGTGATGTTACACGTGGAGACCTCGGCCTTGCCTTCTTTTAAAGGTACCGGTTGTCCAGATACTGGAAATTGCACTTTGGGATACTCCTAAAGTTGTAGCCACCTCCCTCCACGTCTGTCCCGATTCCAGCCTTCCTATGAATCTTCATACCATACCTTCGGGTAAGACACGTTGTTGTTGCATTGCACTACCTGCTCACTGTACTACTTGAACCCAAATACTTGTGTAATTCGTTTGGTAGAGTAAACACACCTGCAGCAGCTTTCTATTATTACCACAATCCCAATTACCGTAAGGTTGTTGTCTCCATTCCGTAGATCCAACAGAAGACGTCGTCGGATCATTTCATTTCATTCTGCCGATGACAATCGTTCAGAACCTAGACCTAGACCTAGATATCTCGACTGATCCCCTAATTGTTCTGACCTCTGTACATCCTCTCAGTCTCACATGTTTAGAAAATTTTTGACGTTTAAACCGTCTTAAAATGTAAGCAGACATTCTTAAGACCACTTCTATCGCATCGCAACCATACAATTTCGTTAAAGGTGGGTGAGGCATAAACAGGTATACCTTCATTCAATACACAGTGTAGAAACTGTGTAGGGCGTTTGTTGACGATGTACGGACGTTGGGCTACGGCAAGAAGAAGAATGACGTTTGATTGAGCACGGATTGTTGCTATATTTTAAGAAATAGTTTCATCAAGAGAAGTTGCAAGGTGAGTAGTCATGATTCATAGTGATGTGTTAAGGACGTGGAATCTTTTTCAAACTACAAGTAGTGTTCATTACTTACCCCGCACTAGTCGCCCTGGGGCAACAATTGCTACAGACGGCCGGTATATTTTATTTCCCGTCCGAAGGAGCCCCGACCAGACTGCCACCATGATAAAAACGACTTTATGATGGTCTGTGGAATGCACGTTTCAAAGTGCATAAGAAAGAGTATGGGGTGTCCATTTCAAGTAACATAGGTTTTGGAATGTCTCATATATTAGCATTCCAAGCCCTTGGCGTACGTACGTGACTGAGAAAGTCGTTTTTCAGTATCTATTTTTATTCCAGAGATACTTGGGTTGAAAATAAAGTGAGGCACCACGTATAAGTTTCATAGCCTACTAGTAAAATTAATACTGAAAATATCTACTTCAAGTTTCGCGTTCAGATAATAATATTAACATTTCATGTGGCTCGGTGGCGTCGAGCTATTCTTTTAACTAATTATCCAGCCAGGAAAAAACGAGCTATAGATTAACATGGCATCCGAATAACGTGTTGTTTATGGTGACTCTTCAATCGTTCAGAGGCGAAGCTAGGGTAAAACTGGACAATTTAGGAACGACCGGGATTCGATCATGCGAGCTCTCAGTTTGCATTGAAGACGCAACAACAACACGATACATATTTTTCTTAGTGATTCAACTATAGAGGTATTGTCATTTCCTTGTATTTATTAGGAATACATACATATAGGTTCTGATGGTTTGTGTACGCTTCAAAAATTTGCGATTTTTGTAACAACGTTTCCCTATCATAGATATCAGATATTTAAAATTTGATATATAAAAACATGTGTGTATTTCAGTAGAACTTGTGTCAAAATTTCATACCATTCAGTAAAGAACTTTCAGACATTTGCAGTTATAAATATCTACACGCTGCGGTAGAGTGGCCGTGCGCTCTAAGGCGCCTTGCTGCGGTGCACGCGCTAGCTGTTCGTCGAAGGTTCGTCCCTGGGGCATAGGTGTGTGTTATCCTTAGGTTATTTTAAGTTAGTTTAAGAATTTTGTAAGTCTAGGTAGTGACGACCACAGCAGTTTGTAACAAGAGGTTTACAAACATTTGAACATTTGGATTATTGAACATCTACTGTAGTACATAAATACTGCAACCAGCCACAATATTTTTTAAAATCAACTTATTGCACCGTTACTAGTTTCGGACCTGAGCCCATCATCAGACGGTAGTTCCGATATCGGGTTTACACTCGCGTCCTAAAATAACAAAGTTATGTGAATCCATTACGTTAAAAGGTTGAATATTTTTATCCTAAATATAACTCCTTCTTTAAGCATAAGGATATTCACCGCTATACTTGGGAAGGAAGTGGAACCAGATCTGTCATTGACTATATAATAACAGACCAGGAATTCAGGAAGACAGTGAAGGATACACCTGTTTTCAGGGGTTCATTGATGATACTGGTCATTATTTAATCTGCAGTGAAATTGGTTTTGTGAGGCCAAAATAGCAGAAAGTCAGGCCCATGTGTAGAAGGATAAGAGTGGAGAAGCTTCAAGACAAGGAAATTACTCACAAATACATAACAATGATCTCGGAAAGGTACCAGTTAGTTGAATGTAATGATTTACAGTCACTGGAAGAGGAATGGTCAAAGTACGGGGACACACTACTAGAAGCAGCTAGAGAATGTCTTGGAACAGTAGTGTGTAAAGGCAGGAAGAAGCAGACAGTTTGGTGGAATAACACAGGCAAGGCAGCCTGTAAAAATAAAAAGGAGATATTTCAAAAATGGCTCCATACTAGAAATCAGACAGACAGAGAAATTTAGGTTGAAGAAAGAAACAAAGCCAAACGGATAATTGCTGACTCCAAGCGGAAATCGTGGGAAGACTTTGGAAATAAGCTAGAAACTCAGGTTCAAGATGCAGGAAAATTATTTTGGAGCGTAATTAGCAATCTTCGAAAGGGAGGGAAGAAGGAATTAACAAGTGTTTTGGACAGGTCAGAAAAGCTGCTAGTCAATCCTGTGGCTACCTTGATCAGATGGAGGGAATATTTTGAAGAATTCCTCAATGTAGGTTAAACGTTCAATGATTTTTCAGATAGAATGGGATAGAAACAGGATCTCATTTGAGGAAGTGGAGAAAATGGTCAATAGATTACAGTGCAATAAAGCAGCTAGGGTGGATGAAATTAAGCCTGAACTGGTCAAATACAGTGGAATATCAGGTCTCAAATGGTTACACAGGATAATTGAGAAGGCTTGGGAATCGGGGTAGGCTCCGTCTGACTGGACAAAAGCGGTAATCACGCAAATTTTCAGACGTAGAAACATAAAAGATTGTAACAACTATCGAGGTATCTCTTTAATTAGCGTTGTAGGCAAAATATTCTCAGGTATTGTTGAAAGGAGAGTGTGAGTATTAATTGAGGACAAGTTAGATGAAAACCAGTGTGGGTTTAGGACCAGATCTTTAGCTTACGGCAGGTAATGGAAAAGTGCTATGAGTGGAACAGGGAATTGTATCTATGTTTCATAGCTCTAGAAAAGGCTTATGACTGTGTTCCTAGGAAGAAGCTACTGTCAGTTGTACAAGATTATGGTATTTGAGGCTAACGTCTGCAGGCAATTAAAGAGCTTTACGTAGACTGTCAGGCAGCAGTTAGAGTAGATGGCAAATTAAGGTCATGGTTCAGGGTAGTTTCAGGGGTAAGACAAGGCTATAACCTGTCACCGCTGTTGTTCATACTATTCATAGATCATATGTTGAAAACAATAGACTGGCAGGGCGGGATTAAAATAGCTGATAACAAAACAAGCAGTCTCGCATATGCGGGTGATTTAGTTGTAATGGACTATTCGATTGAAAGGTTGCAAATTAATATTTCAGAGCTCGATCAGAGGTGCAAGGATTATGATAAGAAGATCCGCATCTCCAAAACGAAAGTAATGTACGTGGGAAAGAGATTTAAACACATTGAGGGCCAAATAGGAAGAACAAAGTTAGAATAGGTAGACAGTTCCGAGTACCTGGGATGTATTTTCTCACAGGATGGCAACATAGTGAAAGAACTAGAATCGATGTGCAGCAAAGCTAATGCAGTGAGTGCTCAGCTAAGACTCTTCTGCAGACGGAAGTCAATACCAAGACTAAGTTAGCAGTGCACCGCTCAATCTTTCGACCAATTTTGTTGTATGGGAGTGAAAGTTGGATGGATAAAACTTTTTATTAATAACGTTGAGTTTACATATATGAAAGTAGCAAGGATGATTGCAGTTACTAATAGATGGGAACGATGGAAGGAGGGTGTAAATCAAAGAAAACTGGGAATGAACACCATAGATGAAGCAGTTAGAGCGAACAGACTGAGATGGTGGGGTCATGTTACACGCATGGGAGAAGCAGGGTTACCTAAGAGGCTCATGAGCTCGGCAGCGGAGGGTAAGAGGAGTCGAGGTAGACCAAGAAGAAATTATTTAGATTCGGTGCAGAATGATTTTGAAGTAAAAGGCATAACATCAATGTTAGCATTGAATAGGAGATCATGGAGGAATTTTATTGGAGGTACTATGCTCCATACTGAACGCTGAAAGGCAGAATCAGTCTCTAATGATGATGATGATAACAAAGCTTTCTTTCTTGTATTTTTCACACTTGAATTAAGACTACATCTATTGCTTATACACTGAACTTACTTCACAGAAAGGTTTTCTTTAAACATTATTATGGGAGAGAGGTATGTATATTTGTGTCTCTCCATGTTGAACTGTGAGGTTCACTAAATTCAAGATGGTGGCGTTCGTTTCATCAGCTGGTTTGATGCACCAAAAAACATGAAAAATTTATAGATATGGCATACTGCGGTGCAAATGCAACGATACTTATGTTCATTGTTAAAAATACATTTAATTTTTACAATTGAAAACAGATTCTAAAGGCCAATGAAGAAACTTTCCTGTCAGTTAAATGTCATATTTGTTGGTTGAAATTGTAAAAGCTGTATTGAATTTTGGAGGTACAATTGGTTTCTTAACTCTAGCTATCATTCAGGATACAATCAGGTTTATTATGAATGTGACTATATATTTCAATTTCTTCAAGAAAATTCATTTGTGCTCCTTTTCCTGCAAAATGTAATTTTTCTATGTTTTCATCAATGCTTATCTGTGTGGTTTTGTGCTGGGACAAGTAAGCACCAAAGGTTGATTTATTTAAGTTGTTGAGCCTTAGAGCATCTAGGTGTTATCGGTACCGTGTATTAAAACTCCTTCCAGTTTTGACAATGTGAAATTTGGCACACATGGAACAATTTAGTTTATAAATGCCAGACCTGTTATGTAAATTTTCCTTTAAGGTTAAGTTATGAACCATTTTGTCTTTCACTTTCTTATTAGTAGAAAAAGTAATTTTGATATTTTTGGTACGGAGCAGGTTTGCGATCTGACACTTTACCAATGAAAGGTATACTGAAATATTTTACAGACTTTTGAGGAGATGTTTGTGCTATGTGGTGTAGGGGAAAGAGTTGTACCTTGGGACGGTTTTACCTTGGGACACTTTTTAATAAACGCAGTGCAGTCTAGTTGAAACTTTAAGAACTCTGAAGTAAAGTTGTCAGGCCTATTTTCAGAGGGAATATGAGGCCATGTTGTATTTGGATGATGTTTCAGATCTGAGGAGGAGTTTTAAAAGTTTTCGTGTTTGAAAGTAAAATTTAGGCACTATCCTTAGAAGATATAAATCAAAGCTAAGCATCATTATTGATGTTTCTTAAATACAGTAATGTAGGGCATTGATGCCATAAATTGTAAAGATATAAATGTGTACATATCTTAGGACACCGTTTTCTGTTATTGTGTATTTGTTTTTCCTTGGGACACTTCTCTGGTTGCACCTTGGGGCACCTGGAAGGTGTATGATTGTCACTGATACAACAGAAAAACAAAGAATTGAAGTGAAGAAAAAAAGAAAACTAGATAAAGAAGTCTTCCCCGAAGAAAGAAACCACTAAACGGACAAAGAAGTTTTCATCTTCCACTTTTTCGCTTGACAGTAGCTCTGCAGGTAGCACATTTGATTTGTCATCTGAAGAAGAGGATTTCTCATCCTTCTTTCCATCTAGAAACGTAACGCTTTCGTGTTCTCAAGGTAATTGGGTCTTGGTAAAATTTGACATCAGTGGCAGATCTCATGTTTACTATGCAGGAGTAGTTTTAGAAAGCACAGAAGAAAATGTAACTGTGAAATTTTTAAGGAAGCAAAGGACCATTTTGTATTCCCTAATGTCGAGAACATCATCATTGTTAATCGCAGTAATATAGTGAAAGAACTACCAGCTCTAGTGGTGTGTCGTGGGTTTCATTCATTTAATATTTTATTCCCACCATCTCTTGTTTTAAGATAAAATAACTTTTGTATTTGTACTAATAAACAATTGCTACCTAATTCCAATACGATTTTTTCATTCATAAAACTAAGAAATCGGAATACATCAACGTGTCCCAAGGTAAAACCACCACTGTTCCAAGGTGAAACCATAGGTTGTACCTTGGGACAAGTGTCACAAAAGTCTTTATTGGTGAGTAATCGTGTAAATATTGGAACTAGCGTAAACTGCTGTTCGTTGAACATTTATGCCTGTGATGGGGTAAATTTTCAAATTGCTTGTAAAAAAAATCATAGTATAAAAAAATTAAAATGTGAAAAATGTCCCAAGGTACAACCCTTTCCCCTATCATGTGGACTAGATCTTTCTTTGCTGCTGTATTTCTTTTTAATTATATTGTGGAGATTATTAATGGTGTTAGAGTTGTAGTCATAATTGCGTGCTATTAACTTGATAGTTTTTAGTTCTCGTTGTTTTTCTTTACTATCCAATGGGATTTTTTTTCCATTCTGTTTAGCATTGCCCTATAATATGACATCTTATGTTGTTCAGGGTGACATAAAGAAATGTTGACTGAAAGATCAGATGTAGTGGGTTTTCTGTATATTTGAAATTTATGTTTGCCAGTGTGTGTGTGTGTGTGTGTGTGTGTGTGTGTGTGTGTGTGTGTGTGTGTCTGTGGTTTTCTTTTTTCTTTTATTGTTAGATCGAAGAAGTTTATGATATTTTCATTTTCATGCTCAACAGTAAATTTTATGTTTGGATACACTTTGTTAAGTTCTATTGCACACTGATCAATTTCTTCCATGCTTCCATCAAACAAGATGTGTCTATCGACAACATAGCGTTTGTAATAAATAATTTTCTGTTTTATTAACACGTTGGTTTTGAAAAAGGATGTTTCCAATGATTTATGTAAATATTGGCTAGTAGGCTAGTCAGGCAACTCCCCATTGCAAGGCAATCTTACTGTTCATAAGCTTATGAAGAGAATTTCTTTTTAAACCTTAGTTATGTGGGGTAAAGAGAGTGAAGGAGGAGATTAGGGTTTAATCCCATTCCCATACATATTAACAATTTCGAAGCATTACCGGGTTCGCTGATATTTACAGGGTGAGTCACTAACTATTGCCACCAAGAATAACTCCGAAAGTATGACAGGAGCTGAAATATTTGGGGGACAAAAGTTGCATGAGATGACGGGGTCCAGAATATGATGATGGTTTGTTGTTGCCAGGTGGGATCGATTCACAGATATGAAGGTGAACTTAGTTTTTTAAAATGGGATGGTTTGGTTTTTATTTTCTGATGGCCGCTATCGAGACAAATGAATCGTAACAGAAACTTCTTTGAAGATCAACGAAAATCAAACAGGTGGCATGAACGTCCATTTACAAATGGCGTTCGAAGTGATGACCTTTGGAATCAATGCAGCGCTACAATCTTCTTATCATGGACTGATTGGTATTCCGTTTCACTTTGGCACTTATCGAAGCACATGCTCTGACAATTCTCTAAGGCATATCTTCCGGTGTAGGTGGAACTTCTTTACAAACAATGTCTTTTACGAATCCCCTCATGAAAACTCCCATCGGTGTCAAGCCTATCGAACGAGCCGACCACGACTCATCTCTCACGTGTCCAATCCAACGATTTGGAAATCGTCTCTGCAACTCATTTCTAACCATCAGCAAAAAATATGCCAGACACCCACCGTGTTGATACTATATTCTGTTCCTTGTTCCTGAAGGTATTTATCCAATAACAGACCTAAGTTACTATTCCTTGCAGAATGTGGTGTACATCCTACCATTAAGATATCATTCTATGAAATAGGAGCCTATAATTCTGTCTTCCAGAACCCCACCTCTTTTCAATTGGAACGTTTGTAAATCTTTGTGATTTGACACACATCCACATGCTTCATGGAGGACTCGAATCTTGGACGGCGACCAACCGCGCACTCCGCAGCAAGGCGCCTTGGACCGCTCGGCCACTCCACTGTGGCAAACTTTCCTTTGTGGAATATGTTTCCGATACGTTAATGACCCAGTAGCTCTCAATTTATGATACACATATTTAAATGTACGGCGTGTAGGGTGAGTACGTTGAGGATCTCTTTCAGCGTGTAAATCTCTAGCCGGCCGCCGTGGCCGAGGGGACTGAGGCGCTCCAGTCACGGTCTGCACGGCCACTACGGTCGGGGGTTCGAATCCCCCCTTGGGCATGGACATTTGTTTCGTCCTTAGTCTTAGCTAGTTCATAAGTAGTTTGTAAGTTTAGGGACTGATGACCCCGTAGTTAAGTCCCATAGACTCTACAAACATTTGAACTTTTTGTAAATCTCTAGCTCTCACTGAATTTCATTGGCATTCTCCTCAAGTGAGAAGCATATCGACTTGTTCTTGGAAGGAATCCATGTTGTACATTCGCTTGCTTCGACGATACTAGTCTTACCATTCCGATTAGTATTGCATCCAATGGTGTTTACACGCCGCGGCGGATTAGCCGCGCGCACTGGGGCGCCGTGCTGCAGTGCGCGTGGCCGTTCGAGTCCCCCCTGTGACATGGGTTTTTGTATTGTCCATAGGTTACTTTTACTTAGCTTAAGTAGTTTGTAAGCTATGGACTAATAACCCAGCAGTTGAATCCGTTAGATTTATAAACATTTGAACGTTTTTTAATGGTGTTTACATGTCAACGACGCATTAGATCGATACGTGATATTCGGTGAATATAATACTATTTGCACGATTTACGAGAAAGAATTGTCAGAGCATATACGTCGATAAGTGTCGAACTGGTTCGGAATACCACTCAATCCATGATAAGAAGAATGCAGCACTGCATTGATACCAATGGTCATCGAAGACCTTCTGTAAATGGATGGCCGGCCGTGGTGGCCGAGGGGACTGAGGCGCTTCAGTCACGGTCTGCATGACCACTACGGTCGGGGGTTCGAATCCCCCCTAGGGCATGGATATTTGTGCCGTCCTTAGGATTAGCTAGTTCATAAGTAGTTTGTAGGTTTAGGGACTGATGACCCAGTAGTTAAGTCCCATAAGCTTAACAAACTTTTGAACATTTTGAATTTGTTCATGCCACCTTTTTCATATTCAAAGACCTTACTGTTACACATAATTGGATACGTCTCGACAGTCGCTATCAGGAAATATATACCAAGCTATACCATACCACTTAAAAAACGGAGATGACCGTCACATAGCAAGAAAAAAATCAACGTTGTATTCTGGACACCACTGTCGCATTTAACTTCCGGAGTTATTCTTGATGACAATAGCTAATGGCTTATCCTGTATATTAGGAAGGTTGGAACTTAAATAGTGGCAACAGTGCTGTGGAGACACTGCAATGAAATCTATTACTATCGCCGACATCACACGTTGTTGACATACCTACCTTAACTCCGAGCAAATGGACTCGCCCGTCTCACGTCATCGGCGTGTGTACAATCGATGGAAACACAGTCACTTGTCAGCGAGCGGTCTAACGTAATGGTGTCACTTTATTTTCGAAATAGGAATGACAGAGTCGGATCAAATTTGAATGTGCCAGAGCTCGTACAGGACGAAAGTGTCATCAAGGTCTTCAAGAGGCGTCGAAAGTGCATCACAGCCTCAGTAACGTAAAAGCTTTGGTTACTCTCGTGTACTACCGTGATGGTGTTATTCTAACGCAATACCTTTCATCCACGGTAGACAGTCAGTGAACAGTATTACTGTTCTTTTTTGGAGAATCACCTGTTACCAGGTTTGCGAAAGAAGCGGCAACACTTTCTGCGAAATCCACCCGTCAATTTGCACGACAATGCGCGGGCGCATACGGCACAAGCTGAGGCTGCTCTGTTCGGTCGATGGGACTGGGAAGTACTGTACCATCCACAATACTCCCCGGACTTAAGTTCTATTGACTTTGATTTGATTCCGAAGATGAAGGAACCACTTCATGGTATTCGCTACAGAACTGTTCCAGAGATTCGACAGGCAGCTAGAGCGTCGTAAATTCCTTTGTAAGTTCAAAACAGGGTGTACATAAAGTCCGGAAACACTTTCAATTATTCATTGCAGAAGAATCAAGCATTGTAACAGATGTCATACATTCAGCTTTTTGAAAAACTTTAAAAGATTTTTTTTCCAAGCATTTGATATGCGAACGATTAGTGACCCGAATTCTTGCCATACCCGTCCCAGCATGGCATTGTCGACTGCGGCAGTCGCTTTCCGTATTCTCTCCCGGAGCTCTGCTTCATCGCGTGGTGGAGACTTCGTCGCTAAAAAATTAAACGATTTACAATGCCATCCTCATTCAATTGTTGTTTCTGCGAACAATACTCAAAACGCTTGTATTTGTCGTCTTGAACTCCTGCTCAAAAAAAAAAAAAAAAAAAAAAAAAAAAAAAAAAAAAAAAAAAAAAAAGGAAGCTTGGAGTTTAACGTCCCGTCGACAGCGTGGTCATTAGAGACGGAGCTTACGCTCGGAAGGTTTGGGTAAGGATGTGGAAGGAAATCGACCGTGCCCTTTCATAGGAACCATCCCGGCATTTGCCTGGAGTGATTTAGGGAAATCACGGAAAACCTAAATCTGGATGGCCGGAGGTGGATTTGAACCACCATCCTACCGAATGCGAGTCCAGTGTCTTACCACTGCGCCACCTCGCTCGGTTGAACTTCTGCACTGGGTCAAATTCGTATCGTTACATAGACGGCTTCTGTCGCAGGACTTTCCACACTGTCATTGGAGCCATTTCGAGTTCACGGAATGCACGATGCAGCGATTTCTTTGGAGTCCTTACGAATGTCTCTCGAACGCTCTCCACATTCACTTCACTCGCACTGGGACGTCACAAGTAATTCGCCGTAACGAATTTGTTGTGCCACTGGTAAATGGCCTTCCTTGTTGGTGGCTCCTTACCGTACTCGGTTCTAAATATCCGTTGAATAGCTGTAGCACACTTGTTTTTGTCGAATTCCAACACAGAATTCTCACTCCACAACTGAACTTGCCATGATTGCGGCTAGCGCTGACTATCGGTAAATTACCAAACTACGCTGTGGCGGCATTCATGAAAACGGAAACTTTCAGGGTTTCTCTTCAAAATGACATATGTATGAAATCTTTGCAATGTTTGGTTCTTGTGCAATAAATAATTGAAAGTGTTTCCGGACTTTAGGTGCACTCTGTTTGTTATACGCTGCCGTTTCATTGCCTGATGCTTCACGTTTTACTGATTTTAGATAACATTGTTAAGGGAGTTCAGCGATCTGTTAGTAGAAGATAAATTACTTAGGTTCATGACGTCACCGCCAGCCAATGGGAAATGGCATCAATAAAAAGTTCAAATTAACAAACAAAAATTGAAAGAAAAATGTACAATCATTTTTACATTAAGTATGTGAGGAGGAAACTTGTAAAATGTTATAGCAGCGCTTTAAAACAATTTGAATCTTTTTTTAAGTACAAGATACAATGTTTCCAGAAGGAAAATATCAATCTGCAGCGGAGTGTGCGCTGATATGAAACTTCCTGGCATATTAAAATTGTGTGCTGGAACCGGGACTCGAACCAGGGACCTTTGCCGTGAGCGTGCAAGCGCTCTACCACTGAGCTATCTGGACAGGACTCACCGTCCGTCCTCATAACTTCAATTCTGCCAGTACCTCGCCCGCAGGTTCGAGTCCCGTTTCCGGCACACAATTTTAATCTGTCAGGAAGTTTCATATCAGCTCACACTCCACTGCAGAGTGAAAGTTTGATTCTGGAAACATCCCTTAGACTGTGGTTAAGGCATGCCTCCACCATATCCTTTCTTCCAAGACTGCAAGTCTGGCAAGGTTCGCAGAAGAACTTCAGTGAAGTTTGGAAATTAGGACGCGAGGTACTGACAGAGTCGAAGTTCTGAGGACGGACCGTGAGTCGTTTCGGGATAGCTCAGTGGTGGAACGCTTGTCCGCGCAAGGTAAGGGCACGTGTTCGGGTCTCGGTTCTACCACACAATTTCATTCTGCCAGAAAGTTTCGTAAGAGCCGATGTTATCGCCGGCTGCTGTTGTCAGTTGTTAACGCGTGGACGCCGTTTACGTGGTGACATGGCTGCTTGTCGATTGCATTCGATTATCGATATCCACAGGTATGGTAGAGGCAGCACAGAAGACATTGTTTTCTAAAATATTTGTTGTACAGATATGATGAACATTTTTTGTTGTACATCATCATCTGTGCAGTATAAAAACACTGTTAAAATGACTGTACAAATTTCTTTCACATTTTATTCGTTGATTTGGCGTGTTTAGATGGGTTGAAGGGGTTGTAAGAGACCTCTTCTTTAAAATCTATAAAAGAAAAAAGGCTAAGTGCGCTCGCTTTCACGCTATTTAACCCACTGTAGCTCAGCCCTCAACAACAGTTTATCGACTGTGACTGCACGTCGCTGTCCCAAACGACCAGCAACAGCCAAATGGGCAACGATATGCTTTTAAATCCGCAAAAATAAATAGCTTTGTGCCTTCTGTATATATTGGCAGAGGACTGTGCCTGAAGATGACAAAAGTTTTTGCTGAAACCGCTTATTTTAAGTAAAAATATTGCGATCTTAGACTTTTGAATTCATTATCCTCACGATTTACATTTCTGTCATTTATCAACACTCTATGGCATGGATTCTAGGTTAGTGAATTAACTGAAATCTTTTTTCTAAACGTTTCAGTAAAAATGAATCATTGTAAAAATTCAGCCTGAACTTCTGTTTTATATAACTTGCAACTGCAGACACATTTTTGCACACGAAATGTGGGCGATGACCTAACTATCTTTACTGTTGCCACTAAGCATACGATGGCGAGGAATAACATTTGAAACATAGAGGACAACATACGTTATATTTATACATGTTCTGGATTCATGTCCTGAACTCCCAATAGGGTTTAGATACTAAATGTGTTTATTACCCCTGAACAGTCATTAATGCGAACTAATAGCTCATCCAGTTGCGTTAGTAATAAGTAGAGTGGTACAGAGCCTTCAATGTGCAGTGCTATCGCACTGCTGAGGTCGGAGACTCATCCAGAAAGATGCTTCCCTATAAAAAAAAGACAATATAGTTAACACGAGCAGTTATTTTTTAACTGTTTTTCGTTATAGTCACCAAAAGAAATGAGGCACTTGTTATCCTGGGAATCACTTTTTGTATTCCTGTGTCGTAGAAGTCTTCGCCTGCGAATGGAACCAACGTGTGACAGTCGTCTTAATCTCTTCGTCGTCCTCATAACGCCAGCCGGAGGACAGGAATTCCTTGAAGTGCAAGAAGAGATGAAAACCGCTTGGAGCAAGAACAGGACTGTATGATGGATTATCAAACAGCTTCCAAACATTGCAGAAGTTCTGCTGGGAGTTGTAACACGTTAGCAAAACACAATTTACTCAGTGCAGCATCAAGTGCAATGAGGAAAATACCAGAAGTTGACGTATGGTCGGGCAATGATGATATCATTAGATACGAAGCAGAAGCTCAGAATCGTTAATAGTAAAGAATGGAAATATCATGGCATATCTCTTAAATATCTGAGCAAACTACGCAAGAACAGACGTGGGTTGGGCGTACAATTTAACTTCTCTTTCAGCTGGGAATATTGCATAGTGCCGTGTTCAGTGGCATCGAGAGGCCTGCTCCACACTCGAACAGTACATCAGCTCTCACTAACTCACGTCTGGATTAATGTGACCTAGTGAAAAGGGCAGGCTGAAACAGGTGTTTAAATTATAGAACCATCAATTTGGAAATTGTGGCACGTCACAGTTGCAGGAAACTAACATGAATTATTTACAGAAAATGGAAAGCATGTAATAAGCAGACCTCGTGGAAGACCAGTTTGAATTTAAGAAATTTAGTACAGCGTGAGATAATGCTACATTACGACTTATCTTAGAAGATAGACTAAGGCAAGGGAAATCTACATTTCTAGCATTTGTAGACTTGGAGAAAGATTTTGAAAATGTTAATTGGAATACACTTTCAAATTCTGAAGTCATTGGGAGTAAAATATACGGAACGCAAGGTTATTTATATCTAGCACAAAAGCCAGATAGCATTTACTAAAGTCGATAGGCATGAAATGGAAGCATTAGTTAGAAATAGAATAAGGCTGGGTTGTAACCTCTCCCCAATGTTATTCAATGTGAAGGCAAGCAAGTTGAAATTTGGAGAAGGAATTAAAGTTCAGGGTGTAGAAATAAAGAGTTTTGCGGTTTGCTGATGACATGGTAATTCCGACACAGCAAATGACCTACAAGAACAACTGATCAGAATGGACACTGTCTTTAAAGAAGCGTATAATATGAGATTTAAAAAGCGCAAAACAAGAGTAATAGAATGTAAAATCAGACGATACTGAAGGAATTAGATTTGGTAACGAAATAATAAATTTTTGGGCTGAGACCTGTCATCGACAGTACAGTCTGGTGCGACAATCTGTAATTTACGAAGATAATCACAGATTATGTATTACCTACAGTACATGCGTATTACGATGTTGTCCCGTATGTTTATATTCGTTGATAATGTTTGTTTCGTTAGTTGGTACATCCACGTTGCGTTTCTTGTGAGACTCAGATATGACGTTATTGGTCAAAGCTGACGGTTGTATCTCGGTCTTCAATTATGCCGTAATTTTCAATAGCGGTTTGCCACGCTAGTTATTTACTAAATTTTGTACTTCTCAACCTGTGCTTTCCTGCTGTTTTTATCGTATTAGCGGTAGGGAAGCTTTCGCTTACAGTGTTTGATAACTCTTGCTCTCTTACTGTGTTCAGTCACTTTTTAGTGACGCTTTAATTTGATTTTGTTTATACAAGCAACCGTGTAAAGTTTTTAGTAGTGTTCTTTGCTCTGTATTGATGCTAGTAGTAGTCGTAATTGTTGTTGTTACTTAATTTGTGGATACTGACATTTGTTGTAGTTGCTGATTTCAGCAATAATTGTGTGACAGTCCAAGAAAAAGGCTGCTGGTGTATCTCCTTAACGCCTGTCATCTGACGCAAACACCATTCTTTCCAAGAAGAGTGCAAAGCAGTAGCAGTTCTACCACTGACAATATTTTTGTTCATTCTTCATTATTAGAGAGGCACTCTACAAGCAGAATAGCTTTCAGACCATCATGCACAAATTTTAACTTTAAAAGGTATTTGTGCTCAAACATTAAATACAATTATAAACTACTTATAAAAGCTAATCCAGTTGCAGTTGAGACCTATTTAAATCTAATTAAGGGTCAAGAATGGCAGGGATTTTTGTAGTGCTGTTAATAATGATGATAAATATGATGCTTTCCTCAACATATTTTTCACGATGTTTGAAAGATGTTTTCCGCTAGAACGCTCAAAACAGGATACTTACAGTAAGAGGCAGACAGAGTGGCTCACAAAGGGGATAAAAGTATTATGTAGAAAAAAGCAGGAACTGTATCTAAATGTTAGAAGTAGTGAAAATGAAGAAGTAGGAGCTCATAACAAACAGTAGTTCGTGTTCTGAAAAATATCATTAAGAAGACAAAAAATTACGTGGTATACAAAAAGAATAGCAAACTCTCAGGATAAAATTAAAACCATCTGGCAGTTTCAGAAGTTTGAACATTATGGAATAAGAGGAGTGTTCACAATTGGTTTACCCCTTACTTCAATAACTGACAGCAAAGCGTAATTCTCCGCAGTATGGAAAATGGCTGTGGCGTGCATTCATAATGGGTCAAAATTATGTGTGGGATGCCCCCAGGGGTCTGTTCTTGGACAACTGCTGTTTCGTATTTATGTAAATGATACGCCTTCGAGTATTGTAAAATATATTTGTATTGCTGATGTACCAGATTGGCAGTGAATGATGTTGTTTGTATAAAATATGGACACAGTATCAAGTAATGCAGTTCAAGAGACAAGCTCTGGACTTGTAGAAAATAAATTGATGCTAAATCACAGTAAAACTCAGTTTCTACAATTTCTAACGCATAATTCAACAAACGCTTATAATTGGCATATGATGAGACTGAATATTTCAGATGTATATGTTTTCAGGTGGAAATTAAGCTGACTTAGAAAGTCAATGTTCAGCATATTGTTCAAAAACTAAATCCAGCTTCATGGAATGGTCGTATGGTTGAAGTCCTTCCGTGGGTATGGGTGTCTATTCTGTCCTATGCGTAAGTTAGTGTAACTAGTTCTTAAGTCGAGGGACTGATGACCATAGTTGTTTGGTCCAATAGGATTACAAACACTTGATTTTAAATTCCATTGCCCTTGTTTTGCGCTTCTTAATTTTCATATTATACGCTTCTTTCAAGACAGTATCCATTCTGATCAGTTGTTCTTGTAGGTCGTTTGCTGTCTCTGAATTACCATGTCATCAGCAAAACGCAAAATTCTTTATTTCTGCACCATGAACTTTAATTCCTTCTCCAACAGTAAATGAAATAAGCGATTTTTCAATACGACAAGTAATTTATACATACTTTCATTTACTTATGACGTATAGTATTCTTGGGGGTAACTCTACTGATTCAAACAGTATTCTTATGTCTCAGAAACGGCTGGTTCGAGCAATATGTGGTGTAAGTTCGCAAACGTCGTAAACGCCCCGTTTTCAGAAGTCAGGGTATTTTGACATTGGCGTCACAATACGTATTTTGTTTAATGTCGTTTGTTGTTAGCATTATCAGCTTATTCCCACGAGTTAGCAGCTTTCATTCGGTGAATACTAAATAGAAATGGAATCTACATTTGGATCACACCTCCTTGACTGTTGTGCAGAAAGGCGTGAAGTTTTCTGGAGCATCCATTTTCAATAAACTGACACAAGAACTCAGGAACCTTAGTGTTAACCCACGCTCTTTCAAACCTAAATTAAAGATTTACCTCTTTGCTCACTTTCATTCTGTCGAGGAACTCCTGGAAATATTAAAGACTTAAGCTAAATCCGTTTATTCTGTACTGATTCTATTTACTTAGGCTTAAGATCGTCATGTGCATTAAGTTTTTCTGTTACCATTCTTGTGTTAAGATTTTCGTTACTGACTTGTTGAATGACATTGGAATCTTGCTTCTCAATTAGGTCCTGCGGAATAGAAAGCCGTATTATTATTATTATTATTGTTACTTGGGACATGGCTTTTGGAAACTCGAACAATCATGTCTTACCAATTTAAATCTGGGCTCACCTGACGAAGCCACTTGTCCATCCCGTTTGGTAACGAACGCAGGAGAGACGCTGCAGGCCATGTTGTACTGTCAGCGCAAGCAATCGAATCGGTGGTAACGGATAATTTCGCCGCAGTTTCATAAGGGATATGTTCATCGTTAGTCCTGCATTGATTTACACGGTTGTTTCAGGCCGTGATGCTTCTCTGTTACCACCGGCAACCCTAAACAAACGCATCTCCTCTCGATAATTAAGTGTAGCCTCTGTACACGCAATCATTTCATTTGACATTTAATTTTCCCATGACTGGTGTCAGCTCAGGGTAATGGTCCAATTGCGTTTCGTCAGACTCCGTAAAACCACCCCCACGCGGCAATAATATAGTTTTGATACTTATTGTTACCAGGCAACTGACAAATGCTGTCGTACAAATCCTTTCTGCAATATTATTCAGGTAAGAATAGCTAGACTTTAAGGAGATTCGAATGGCGGGTCTGTGGGCGTAAATTTTTTCAGACACTTCTTCACTTTTGGAATATAGTTATTGGATCCAAACATACTTCAAGATTTGTGATTTCATGGTAGCTAAATAGAGTTAGGAAGCAGAAGCTAGAAAGGAGGAAGAAGAAACTGATGGTAGACAAGAGCTCTCAAGAAAATCAAGGGACGCTAATAAAAATTAGACCTTCGATCCTTCAGCTCCCACAAAAAAGTGTACAGTAGCGGAGTGTCTGAAGGGTCACAAGATGTCTGACAGATTGAAACTCTGCAAACAAGAAGCAGAAGAACATTATACACTGGCAACGAATCTGAGAGTAGTAGAAGTGGTCCTAACCAAGTTGACAAATTCTTCAAACTGGTTTTGCAAGTTCATCGAAATTGACCAGGAGGAAGAAATGATTGTTCCAGCAATGTTCTCTTTATTTCCGTAGCTTTACAAAAATGCAGGAACACTGTGAGAAATGCGTGGTTGAATAAGTGCAGATACCGGCCAAGTCTGCAAGTTTAGCTCCTATTTTTTAAATTACAGGTTTAATGTTTACCTGTTTGTTAACTGACTGTTCGACTGAGTAGTATCTAATGAATTTATGTAACGGCACACATAAAGCCCCTAGACAGCGTATTGAGCCTGTAAATAAAAAAAGTTTTGTTTACCCTCTGGTGATTGTATGAGGCATGTTGCTATTGCTTAGGCTCGTCAGAATGTGACGGCCCAATTATGTATTGTTGAATGAGATTACGTCATAAAATAATTTTATTGGTCTGGTAATTTGTCTTACTCAAGTTGACCTAAATTTTAGTGGTACAATTTATAATACCAGCGCACCAAGACCTGTTTGCATCTTTTCACGTATTTTATTGCATTTGTTAAATTTATTCTCTATTTTCGAAACTTAGTCTTATGTTTCTGGGAGGATTATTTGGTCGCAGGGAGGTGCCTCCGCCAAATCGAGCGCACAACCGTACCACATTTTTCACGAAGCCAGTAACGGCAATCTCGATATCCCTTGGGATTCATTACAGATCAAGGTAGAAGCCTGAAATTCCATTGACCAAAAGTACATACTATAACTAGCTACACCGCCAAAATATCTCTAAATTCTTTAATGTGGTCACTCACACACAGCTTAATCAACAGTTCCATCGTTACGATCAAAGACTAAAGGTTGATCCTGATAATACAAGGCAAACAAGTATATACATACATTTTACATTTACTCATGGAAATCATTTATTCATTACTCTTAGCGAACAGTTTCCATTATGTATAGCATATGCTATTACCATATAAGGACATTTTGATCTACGTCCAAACTGTGTACTGATGGACAAAGGATCTTTTGAGAGCGAGATATCCAGGTGTATGACATATAACTCATGTTGACTTTGGTAGTATCGAAGTTCAAGAATTCGTATACGCTGAATACAATCGACGTAGAAGCACTCATTTCCCATACTGACCGAAATTGTTACATCAAAGTCTTTGTTTATACGAAGCGTACAAAATGGAACGCAAATTACATTCAATAAATACCACCTAAATTCGATTACCTACATTACTTCGAGTAGACGTAAATGATATCTGACAAACAAAATAACACAATCGGAAGCAGAAAAGAGGCGTGATAAAAAAAAATTTATTGATCTGTCCAGAGGAATTTGTGAAAGACAGTACCGAAGGAGCGAAATCGATAATTTGAGGACAGCCTACAGAAGAAACAGCCACTCTGGAAAAAAAACAGAGCGATACAACCTACAAGGGCTTATCTTCTAATGAAAAAGGCCCTACGAAATGGAGACTCGTTCTTCTATATGTAGAAAACGGTCTCAGGCAGCATCAATAAAATAGTTAAACACGTATAAATATCATATTGAAACCACCAAGAAAGATGCGCGAACATGTAAACACTGGCAAATATCCATGACTAATGCTTACACACTATAGAAATGTATCAAATCCCTGACCAAGTATACATAGGCAGTTCGAAAATGAGCATTAACATCCGACAAATGCAAAAGTAATTATCGTATAGGCAAAACGGATAAATCAGCGATAGAAGAACACAGGGTTCGAGTCTCTACCACCGTAGTTCTAGCAAGCTCAAATAGTTATTTCTATGGTACAGAGAATGTATAGAGAAGCCAAAGAAATTCTAAATCACGAAAACAATTTCAGTAAAAATGAAGAATGACTTTTAGACGAATTGTCGGCGCGACTCCTCGATTAGCAGACAGCGCTCGCATTACGTCTGGAACCGACCGTTGCGTGGTTACGCATAAACCGTGCAGCTTGCTGAGCAGTGTGAACCAGTCTGAAGAACCTCCGATGATGTCTTGAAAAGTGGAAGACGAAGCGTCAGGCAGAGAATCATCCCCGGGACTACGACCTTCACAGGATTCTAACACCGGCAATAATTAATGACAGTGTTGTTGAGAACGTGAAAAGGTGCTTTCTGAGATACTAACTAAAATAACTGACTTTGTTTTAAGGACTGAAAAAACTAAATTTGTTTTTGCTCTATCTGAAAGACAAATTTCTCCCGTTTTCAAAAATGTATGGTTTATTTACTTTTAAATAATTATTATAGTCTAATACGCTCTTCGAACAAACGTCTGCACATTGGCCTCGCTCATACTTCAGGCAAGGTTATATCAACAGAAAAATTGCATGTCTGCTATCGTCATGGAAACAATAAAGTCAATATACAAGGACCTTGCAGATAAAAAAATTACTTAGTAAAAGTCTACATGGCCCTACACAAAATCCTAATGAAAGTTTCAGCAGCTGTGTGTGGCAACGAGTAAGGAAAACAGTGTTTGTTGCATGGACTGTAATAAAAATGCGTGTGATGGATGCTGCTATCTGTTTCAATCATTGTGTAATTAGCAGGGCAAAAGTAATGGACAAATTAGTCGTCCAACCAGAAAATTATATGATAGCTGCTCTGACTGCCATAGATCGTGAGTGACTAGTTGGAGCTGAAAGAGTTGCGGAAGACACCACTCAAGAGTCGAGAGTAAGGAAAAGACTCCTAAAAAAGTCTGCAGAAAATAAATAAGCAGCTTGGCCAGAAGATTATGCCACTGGAATGTTCTGAAAGAGGCGTATGGTGAGTCAAAAACACTGTAAACATCATTTTTTCATTTTCTCTCTCTCTCTCTCTCTCTCTCTCTCTCTCTCTCTCTCTCTCTCTCTCTCTCTCTCTCTCAGGGTGTTTCACTGTGTTTGCCTCTGTAACTTATAAAATAATAAGTGACGGGAAATTTTAATGCGGTAGGTCAACACAAGAAATGTTACACTTTCTGCGGAGCTATGAAAATAGTTTATTGTATCATTTTCCAAAGAGTTACACCACAAAGATATAATTTTTTAAATGGAACAATAGTTTTTTTTTTTCTATCGTGTATTGGATTCTTTGAAACCAGCTGCGTCCAAATCAAGTTAAACTACATTCCTATCACGGTTAGTTTGGGAGCTACAACCCTTCAAAGTTCCGGGGGCGGAGGCTGCGATAGCATAGCTAACTGGCCGAGTGGCTATCCCCTGGGGCACGGCCCACTGTCTCATGACCACCAGCCAGTCAGCTATGCTGTCGTAGCCTCCGCCTCCTAAACTTTGAAGGGTTGTAGCTCCCAAACTAACAGTGATAGGAATGTAGTTTAAATTGATTTGGACGCAGCTGGTTTCAACGAATCCAATGTACGATAGAAAAAACTATTGTCTCATTTAAAAAATTATATCTTTGTGCTGTAACTCTTTGGAAAATGATACAATAAACTATGTTCATAGCTCCGCTGAAAGTGTAACATTTCTTGTGTTGACCTACCGCATTAAAATTTCCTGTCACCTATTATTTTATAAGTTACAGAGGCAAACACACTTAGTGAAACACCCTGTTTAGTATATTCACGACATTTCTTCCAATTAAATAATGGGACAGTATCTTTGTTTTATGACTAATATATTGGAGAAATTATCTATGTTTGTCATTCTGTATATAATTTTAACGGTAATTTTAGACAAATTGTAATAAAGTGTAATAAGGGTTTTTCTATATCTTCATATATACTCCAAACAACATAACAAGAGGCATAATATTGACAGTAGCCTGTCACAGTCTAAATGCTATTAGATTGACGATGCACCATAAAAGGGTTCCAGAATGCAAACGTGTATTATAAAGACATCTATTAGGCAAAATATTGTAATTCATAAACTGTGACAGATATTTCAATAAATTTTCTATTACAGCTTCAGTTACTGTCGTTCAGTGTCGGTACAAAATCGCAACTCTCTCCGCATTGTAGATGAAAAATAATGTACTTCGAACGTGAGTTATGAAAATGCAGCCAGTTCACACTCAGGTCCCCTTAAAATGAGGTTCACAACGTTTGTGGTGGAAGAACTTAATTTCGAAACGTTCAAATATTATACATTTAACAGACTTAGTATTACATTTAGGTCACATATATTACATTATAACAAAATTCTGAAGTAGGTGCAATTTGTGAGATTTAACCTGCTTTTCATACTTGCTTTAGACTGTTCCTCGCCGCCTTTGTTGTGTTGTAGTGTTAATGGCCAAGAGTATAGATTTTTACAGCAGTAACCCATTGCACCATAGGGCAGTCATAAACGGTAGTACACAATATGTCTAAATCCTTTGGGGAAAAAACTGAGCCGTAGTCTTCATAACTTAAAAGATAACTGTTGACCCTTTCATTCCCACATTGTGAATTCAGCTTTGGAAAATGAAAATTCACTGTTTTCTGTATTAGTACAGTGCACTAAACATCAAAATATGTGTTTTAAAATGTGTGATCGAACTATTGTTTTTTATGTCGTGTATTTCATGCACAAAACAGATGTTTGTAGCGAGGCTGTTTATTATTTGGGACGTTATTTTGTTGATAGTTAACACTGTCAGATCAATAATGCTATGATAATCTTCGTCACAGCACTAGAGACAAGACAATTCACTGCTGAAATAAAATAACATGAACCACACTCACGCTCACATATAGACGGCAACATAACATAACCCCTCAAGACGGATAGATTAATGCCTCAGAAGTGGCTATATGCCGTACCAAGTGGCAAAATGTCGTACTAGAAGCAAGTTTCATCATAAACAAGAATGTGACTTTAAGGATTGATACACGAAATGAGCTTTTAATCGGTTAGCCGTGTCGTCTAACACACCGCTTTCCGAGACGGAAGGCGTACCGGCCCCGGTTCGAATACGCTCGGCGGATTAACGAAAGGGGTCGGACTGCCGACCAGCCTGGATGTGGTCTTTAGGCCGTTTTCCACATCCCCCTAGGTGAATACCGGGCTGGTCCCCAAGTCCCACCTCAGTTAAACGTTTCGCAAACATTTCGTAACACTTTACACTTTCACACACATATAACACTATACGCAGACATTTGGGGTACATATTTCTTCCTTGGGGGCATGGGGTGGCGGCAGGAAGTGCATCCGGCCACCATGTAAATGTTAACTCATGCCAAATCCGCGTTAACGAAAAAATGTTTGTAGAGCTTATGGGACTTAACTACGAAGGGCCGGCCGCGGTGGCCGAGGGGACTGAGGCGCTTCAGTCACGGTCTGCACGGCCACTACGGTCGGGGGTTCGAATCCCCCCTTGGGCATGGATATTTGTGCCGTCCTTAGTTGTAGTTAGTTCATAAGTAGTTTGCAAGTTTAGGGACTGATGACCCAGTAGTTAAGTCCCATAAGCTTAACAAACATTTGAACATTTTGAACTTAACTATGGGGTTATCAGTCCCTAAACTTACAAACTACTTATGAACTAGCTACAACTAAGGACGGCACAAATATCCATGCCCGAGGGGGGATTCGAACCCCCGACCGTAGTGGCCGTGCAGACCGTGACTGAAGCGCCTCAGTCCCCTCGGCCACCACGGACGGCCCGCGTTAACACAGTGCCGACCCTGCTTCTGCGGGAAACGGGCCAAAGAGAGACAGGCAGACACGAAATGAGCTTTTAATACTGTGTTGTCGAGAAACAACACTGAGAATGAAAAGGTTAAGGAGATGTAAGAGATATGAAAAAAAAATCCTATCTAGTTCACTAAAATATCTTGTATGAGTTTTAGATTAATGTTCTTACGTATGCACCGAGTCAAATTACTACCTTCGCTGCCACAAAGGTTACTGTCGTGGAACTCTTCTGAAGCACCGGTACCGGACACTGAATTTCTCCGGCTAATCATTTCGCAAGAGCGCCACGACCAGCACGCGCGGCGCTACAGTCGTTTCGGTGCTCTGGAAGGCATTCAAAGTTTGGGCACCAATGCGATTTAGGTCAGGCGTGGCCTGGGCGCCCGCAGCAAGTGGTACGTGGTGCACATCCGCGTGACCCGCGGGATTGCTTTAATGGTCGGTGCCGCTGTGGTTCTCAGAGGCAAGTGTAATTGCAGCACCGGCTGTAATGCTGAGGTCGATTAAAGTTCAGCCATCACAAAAAAACTGACCTATAGCGAGAAAACTAACAACTCGCCGCAGACTGATTGTGGAATATCAGAAAAGCAAGACATTGAATTAATAAAATTGTAATAAAAATATTGGCTCAAATGGTACACTTTTTGTTTAAGTTGGACTGGTTGTGTAGTGACGTGAGGGTATTATTTGGCAGCTCATTTGGAAAGTATCAAGCATCGCATATCAGCGACAGTACAGGATGTACAGTCAGTAATTATTTTAAGCTAAAGATTCAGGGTCGCTTCTACCAGTACGTTGGTCAAAAGTAGTAAAAATTGCTTGTAGGAAGCAATCACAATTTCAGAAAACAAGCTCTACGTTTCTCGACACCTGCTGGGTAGCTGCATACCCGAAAGTTGTTAAATACCCTAGGTGGTGTTTTTTATATTTCTGTCCTAGCGTTGCAATTCAGAAACCACGCGATGTAGAGGCAAGTTCTGACGATGCCGACAGTGGAACTGAAGTTGGACCAGAAAACCAGAAACGGCGGAGAGTTGCAATGGTCCACAAACCCCACGGCAGTCGGTTCTGTTCTCCCGATCTTTTTCAAGCTCACCTAAGTAGGTAGGTATTGTACACTTTGTTGCGTCCTCCCTCCCTCTCCACTCATTCCATTGCTCCTATTTCCTTCCCTCCCATGTTCCCTCAGATGTTTGTTTTTTTGTGGTCTTCAGTCCTCAGACTGGTATGATGCAACTCTACTTCATCCTGAGCAAGCCTCTTCATCTCCTCATAAGAACGACAACGTACATCCACTTGAATCTGCTTACTATACGCGTCTCTTGGTCTCCCTCTGCGATTTTTACCCCACACACTTCCCTCCAATGCTAAATTTACGATTCCTCGATGTCTAAGAATGTGTCCTACCAAGCGATCCCTTCTTTTAGTCAGGGTGTGCCAAAAATTCCTTTTCTCACCAATTCTGTTCAGTACTTCTTCATTGGTTATGCGATCTACCCACCTAATCTTCAGCATTCTTCTGTAGTACCTCTTCATTAGTTATGCATTCTTCTGTAGCACCGCATTTCAAAAGCCTCTATCCTCTTCCTGTCTGCACTGCTTATTGTCCATGTTTCACTTCCGTACAAGGCAACACTCCACACAAATGCCTTCAGAAAAGACTTCCTTACACTTAAATTAATATTCGATGTTAGCAAATTTCTCTTTTTCAAAAATGCTTTTCTTCCCATTGCCATTCTGCATTTTATATTCTCTGTACTGCGACCATCGCATGTTATTTTACTACCCAAGTAACGAAACTCATCTACCACCTTCATTGTTTCGTTACCTAATCTAATTCCTTCAGCATCACCTGATTTTCTAAGACCGCAATCCATTATTTTTGTTTTGCTCTTGTTAATGTTCATTTTATACGCGCTCTTCAACACACTGTCCATTCCATTCAACTGCTCTTCCAGGTCCTTTGCTGTCTCTGACAGAATTATAATGTCATCAGCAAAACGAAAGGTTTTTATTTCTTCACCCTGACCTTCAATTCCTTCTCCAAATTTCTCCTTGCTTTCCTCTATAGCTTGTTCAATGTACAAATTGAACAACATTGGAGAAAGGCTACAACCCTGCCTTACAGCCTTCCCAACCTCTGCATCCCTTTCATGCCCCTCAACTCTGATAACTGCTGTCTGGTTTTTGTACAAGTTGTAAAATAACTTTCCGTTCCCTATATTTTACACCTACTGAGTTCAGAATTTGAAAGGAGTGTATCCCAAAAGCCTGTGTGCAGTGCACCTTAAGGTGTGAACATGGAGAAATTGTTTACGCAGCAATTACCTACATATTCTAAATTAAATGGAACCAACAGCCGTATTTTTTTAAAACTAACTAGCTACCTGCCCCAGATTTGCACGGGTATCACTGATTGCTGTAGCCAGATGACTTCTGGTGGATGGACGGAGAAGATCGAGTGAAGAACTTTTAGCAGATTGTGCCGTTGTAAGACGTCACGGTGCGGCGGATGGTCAAAAGCCGCGCCACAGGCAGTCTGCGTTTACTCCTTGGCGGCGCTGCAGTGGAGCACCGCGAAGGAGCAACACCACCTAAAGAGAAGGCCGCGTCACGCCGAGTAGGCCGCTGCTCGTAGATTAGATTAGATTAGATTAGATTAATACTTGTTCCATAGATCATATATACGACATTTCGCAATGATGTGGAACGTGTCAGTTTAGTGAATGTTGTCTATACTTGACAATCAATATTTTAAGGTTTTTATTTATTTATTTATTTATTGTTTATTTAATTTTTTTAAAGTTTTATCTAAAAATTCATCTACATTGTAGAAGGAGTTGCCATTCAGAAATTCCTTTAATTTCTTTTTAAATACTATGTGGCTATCTGTCAGACTTTTGATGCTACTTGGTAAGTGACCAAAGACTTTTGTGGCAGCATAATTCACCCCTTTCTGAGCCAAAGTTAGATTTAACCTTGAATAGTGAATATCATCCTTTCTCCTAGTGTTGTAGCTATGCACACTGCTATTATGCTATTACTTTTGAATTGGGTCTGATTGTTAATAATAAATTTCATGAGTGAATATATATATATATATATATATATATATATATATATATATATATATATATATTGTGAAGCTATAGTGAGTATCCCTAGATCCCTAAATAAATGTCTGCAGGATGCTCTTGGGTGGGCTCCAGCAATTATTTTGATTACAAGCTTTTGTGCAAGGAATAATTTTTTACTCAATGTATAATTGCCCCAGAATATGATCCCATATGAAAGCAGTGAATGAAAATAGGCGTAGTAAGCTAATTTACTGAGATGTATATCACCAAATTTTGCAATGACTCTGATAGCATAAGTAGCTGGACTCAGACGTTTCAGGAGATCTTCAATATGTTTCTTCAAATTCAGTCCCTCGTCAATGGAAACACCTAAAAAATTTGAATATTCTACCTTAGCTACAGATTTATGTTCAAAGTCTAAATTTATTAATGGTGTCATGCCATTTACTGTATGAAACTGTATATACTGGGTTTTATCAAAGTTTAATGAGAGTCCATTTGTAGAGAACCACTTAATAACTTTCTGGAAGATATCATTTACAATTTCATCAGTTAATTCCTGTTTGTCAGGTGTGATAGCTATACTTGTATCATCAGCAAAAAGTACTTGCTTAGCATCTTCGTGAATGTAGAATGGCTGGCTGAGTGGCCGCCCGCTAGAGCCTGGGGGGCTGGGGCCTAGTGGGCAGCCAGTGAGCAACTCGATCACGACCTACGCTGCGTGACGTCGCACGAGAGCGCCGCGGTCTTCTCTTTAGGTGGTGGAGGAAGGAGTCGCCACCACGGGACCAGGAGGAGAGGAGAAGCAGCGAGGTGCGCGGTCTGGTGTTTGGAAGCAGAGCGGGCGGCCGACAGCTTTGGAGCTACTAAAAGGCCAACGACAGGTGGAGATTCAACTGTGCGCCATGACGGTCGACATTGTGCGGAGTTGCCTGAAAGAGGACACTACCCGATGGCAGGACTCCACGTCACTGGGCGCAGTGTGCCACAAGGCTGTCTTACCGTAGCCTCTCCACTACAGAAAATTCGTAGACAGCGAAATTCGCCTGTGTGAGTGTACTGTAGTTACAGTGCCTACACATGTTTAGTTTGTTGTGCCTCTGCCGGCCGCGGTGGCCGAGGGTCTGAGGCGCTTCAGTCACGGTCTGCACGGCCACTACGGTCGGGGGTTCGAATCCTCCCTCGGGCATGGATATTTGTGCCGTCCTTAGTGTTAGTTAGTTCATAAGTAGTTTGTAAGTTTAGGGACTGATGACCCCGTAGTTAAGTCCCATGGACTATACAAACATTTGAAACATTTTGTTGTGCCTCTTACAGTGGGTTTGCGAGCAATTTGAAAGAGGCTCAAGGTGATTCGCAAGAGTGTACTGGTCGCAGAGGTAAAAGGGTGCGGCGCTTGTCTGTGGTGATTTACTATGGTGCCGAGAATTATTTGCTTGAATCAACGTGTGTTATTGTGCTTAAAATGGTCCTCCCGTTGTAACTGATTTTGTAGTGGTTATGCAGTGGTACTGGAGCTAGTGTAACTGGCACTGCATGCGTGGCGTCATTTAAATGGATATTTGGCTTTGTAGCTGTCGTTAAATTTGGAGTTGCCAGCTAATTTAGTGTTTTGGTCTTGGTGTTTGTAACAAATATTCGTGGCTGATAGTGTGTCTGTATATTACTTAAAATTGGTCAGCGCACTATAATTTATGAGCATTCTAAATTTATATTGAACTGATGATTTTGCATAAAATGATAACCTAACCTTTAGGCATTTAAATGCTAGTGTGCGGACAGATAATTTATAACAGAGTTATGATCGTTCACCCGTGTTTATGTTCTCTTTTGTTTAAAATTAAAGAAAAAATGTTTGTTTAAATAGACGCTGCCCCTAGCACAGTTGTTGATATATGAAATTATTTTGTTCAATGATTGCCTTTTGTTAGCTCGGTTGTTTTATTTATATTAAAGACTACAGTGAACTGCAGTAAGGTCGTATGGTACAGTTCAAAGATGTGTTTCTTTATTAACAGAAATGATTTAATGATTCACTATGTGGTCTGAATATAAACTATCAATCTTTTGGAAACTTTTACGTCGAATAAAATTGTTACGACTTTGGCTGAAATAGAAGTTCAGAATTTTGTTTAAAATTAAAAAATTAAATTAGTTTTTCAAGGGGCAGATACTTCTCACAGCTCAACCCAGTCCTACCACTCCCTCTACAGATATAATATTGGAATAAAAGGTGAAGCAGTCAACAACAGAGGCCTCCCCGGCGTATGTGCTGATTGCAAGGTTCTCGGGTGTCCGGCCGGATACGATCTTCGAAGTTACACGATATTTCGGCGAATAACCGCTCCGCCATCATCAGTATCACCTGATGATGGAGGAGCGGTTATTCGCCGAAATATCGTGTAACTTCGAAGATCGTATCCGTGTCCAGCCGGATACGATCTTCGAAGTTACACGATATTTCGGCGAATAACCGCTCCGCCATCATCAGTATCACCTGATGATGGAGGAGCGGTTATTCGCCGAAATATCGTGTAACTTCGAAGATCGTATCCGGCTGGACACCTTGCAACCAATCGGAACATTGGTTTGAACACCACAGTTATTTACTAGACATGGTTCTGTTTGGAGGTGGTATGCTGTTGCCTTCCACCGACCTTCGGACTGACTTACCCAGCCACATACAGTTTAAACTGGGTTCCGAACGTCGGTGCAGCTCGATATTTTTGACTGCAGCAATACTGCCAGAGGGGTAAGAAGTGGAAAGTGACAGATCTAGAACCTGGCTGGGATCGAAACCGCGACCTTTAGATTTTGTCAATTTACCACTGTGCTACCGAGCCCCACAATACAGAAATAACAGCATTAAAATGGCAATTTTCCGTTTCTATCCTGTCATTTTTCTGTTAATGCAGTCCTGCCGCTTGGAGCTTCCACGACTCTTCGAGTTTGTGCTTTGATATTGCCACTACAATTGGGCATATTGTCGTTCCAAGTGCGAAACGAAAGCTTTTACGTATACGTTAGAAGTGAGATTAGTATGGTATGTAAACGTGGATTCAACACGTTGAGTATAGCCAACATGAAGAGCATTTTATGAAATACGGTAAAGTTAACATTATCTTTTTCAGAGTGTAATTATTGTTCCATATTTCGCATTATATTCTTCAAATCAATAAAAACCTTGATCCGATCGCTACGAAACTTCACAGGATTACCCGCTGGGCTAATCAGAAGATTTCCTGAAGACTTTGTCCAAATTACTCCAGCCGTCTTGGAGTCCATAGGGAACGTACATACATATATAGATTTTTTAGGGGCCGAAATATGGCCAGAAGCAAACTGAATTATTTATTAAAATATTATGGTGTTGTTTCCTTTCTTTTTTACATATAATGACCAGCGACAGTCCACAGCCCGTATTAATTACGGATCCAATGTAATTTATTGTAACCCAGGCAAATGAGGAGAACAAACCCGCATTCACCGAGGAAGATGGAAAAAAATACCTTAAAAACCCATGACTAGAGGGCACACCAATCCAGATCGTTAATCACTTGACGTTTACCTCCTTTTTTATCCAATTACAACATTTTTGACCTCTACCTTTCCATTTACAACTGATACCTCTCCTCTCGCAGTAAAATCACTCTCTCCCATTTGTCGGTCCGTGTCTTTGTACAAATATTTTTTGGATAAAATAATCTGTTCGTCTGTATAGTTCCACACGCAACAGGCACCGTTCTATATGAAAAAAAAATCTATGGAAGAAGACACATAAATCATTTTATTTGACCTCACTTGTCATCCAAAAGCAACTACACATTCGATCATAGAATTTTCCGCTACAGTATTGTGTGCGATAAAGTTCAAATCTAATGGGTACTTTCAGAGATATTCGCCCACAGTACGTAGGAAGTAGGATACGAACAGCCGTATGTTAAACATAAGCATTTATTCTTTCACTACCAGTTTCGGCATTCCATTACGCCATCTTCAGGTTCCTATATCGGAGTACTATATCCATTAAATAGGGATCGAAACTGGTTGGGTGGATTTCTAGCTCTCAGTAAGAACCAACAACAACAACTGTGAAACAAGGACTGCTTATGGTCTTTTAAACCAAGAGTACTTCCTACGTACTCTTGTCCAGCCACAGTCACGGTTCCACCAGTAATGATGGATTCAATAATATTCGTCCATAGTGGAAGTGTGCTAATGCCTAGCCACCATTCGTTAATCACAGAACCACACTGCTTATGTGTAGTGAGCTTTGAAGGGTTAAACTGCGCAGCTAACAGGGCAGGTCACGACAGACAGTGCAGTCCTGTTGTATCGATTGCACACTGATCAGCGCAGCTCCTCCGGTACGAGATCTGGTAGGCGCCAATTGCGAGAAGACGCGCGGCCACACCTACGGCCGACGCGGAGGGCAGCGTCCTCTGAAACACTGTTTCAACCAGCCGCAGAGCACTGGTTGGCCAGTCTGGGAGCCTAAAGTTCAGTGCTTCCGAGAGCCAGGCGAAGATGTCGACGGCTAGATATCTAGGTGTCACTCGACCGTAGCCTCACGTGCCTCCCTCGCATCCGCTACGCCGGGTGCAGAGCGTGACGACGCCTTGGTCCCCTGTAACCTCTGCTGGACCCTCGGTCAACCCTTGCCCGCCTTCTTCGCGGCCTTTCCGCTGGTCTTGCGCGGCAGCTCGTCCTTTACAGCACCATCCCGTCCTTTACAGCACCATCCCACGCCACGTCAGCTCAAAATCCGCAACGACGAGGAGCTAAACAAGGTCCTCTCGGGCGTCACCATTGCACATCCTGCTGCCAAAGGAGACCGAGAACAAGACCTAAGCTGCCTCCCTCTCTCTCAACCGGTCACGGTCTCTATAGTTTGAAACTGGTTTAAAACCCAAGGCGGTAGCTTTGGACCAATGAATAAACAGCTGTGGTCAACATGATATTCTAAAAATATATATATTCTGTTAACCCCCGCCTTTTCAATTATCTTAACGACAGGACACTGCCCACAGAGAGGTAACCTCAACCCATTTGGAAGTCTCAGCAAGAACAGCAGGTTACGCTGAAACTACGCAACATCGAGCTCATGAAAGCTCGTGAGGCAGTGCCTGGTTGGCTGTCTCGTGGCCCAGTCTCTCGGCCTCCATACTCAAGAGCAGCATCAAGAAGAACCTGTGTTATTGTAACTATGAAAGAGACAGTCCAAGTCTGTAGAAATTAAGTAGTTTCGTTTGTGGCTACAATTTATTCTGTTAATGAGAATGATATACTATCTTTTATTACACATCAGAGTGGCAGCGTGTCTTAGGTGTTCACTGGTGCAGTGAACATCGGAAAAAAATTCGTCGTGAAAAAAAAGTAAATAAATAAAATAAAAATTGCTTTTAAACAATCATTCTTCGTTTCGTTGTTCTTTCAGATGATTTTATACGCGTCTTTCGTCGCGGAGACAGCACGTTTAGGAGTCACAAAGGCAGTGTCCGCAGAGTTGCAATGCGCATGCGCGGCTGAAGTTCAATTTCCCTTCTGAACCCAATGGAGGCAGCATATGAGCGCTCCTGTGGCAGGGAGGGGGAAGGCCTTGGCGTTGGAGCTGGTTGACACACCAGCGCCTGACCACTCGAAAAAAAAAATGTTCAAATGTTTGTCAAGCTTATGGAACTGCGGGGTCATCAGTCCATGAACTCCCTTATACTAAAGACGGCACAAACATCCATGCCCGAGGAGGCATTCGAATCCCCGACGGGGAACGGCCTCGCGCATCGTAGCATAGCGGCGCTCCGCTGCGGCTGGCCACTGGAGCTATGACGGTTACGCACGAATGGTCCCGCACCTAGCCTTGCGCATACGCGAATCCTAGACGAAGGCTACGTCTGCTCTTCAAATTTGCTTTTGCGCATTCAAGATTCATGAAAACCACATTATATTTGATAAAATATCTTATAACTACATTAACGACGCATCAACTGTAAATCCTACAGAAGATCCGATAATGAAAACGAAGTCACTATTCTTCACCTAGCTTGAATAGCCGTGGAGTAAGCAGCATCACGCTGCACTGTTGAAGGTAGTTGGGTCGAGACCGACTGTAAGCAATTTTTTAACCCCAATCTTCTTTTTAAGAGATATGGGAACAACAATGATTTTTATATTGTTACTTGCCACATATCTTTGGACGTTTTAGCAAATGTGTCACCAATCTGAGGGTAAATGACATTTATACTCTTCATTGTAATTAATTACTTACTGTGTTTTAGTGTTCATGTCCATATTCACATAGTCTAGGTTTTTATTGTCAAAGAAAAATGAACAACGTTTATGTATCTTTTAGAAACGAATTACTTAGCTTTAAGCTTGGAAGGAAAGTGTGAAATAAAACTGCTTGGTAGGCCGATGCAAATGTTCAAATGTTTTAGAACTTATGGGACTTAACTACGGGGTCAGCAGTCCCTAAACTTACAGACTACTTATGAATTAGCTAATACTAAGGACGGCACAAATATCCATGCCCGAGGGGGATTCGAACCCCCGACCGTAGTGGCCGTGAAGACTGTGACTGGCGCCGGCTGCGGTGGCCGAGGGGACTAAGGCGCTCAAGTCACGGTCTGCGCGGCCACTTCGGTCGGGGGTTCGAATCTCCACCCTCGGGCACAGATAGTTTTGCTGTCCTTAGTCTTAGCTAGTTCGTAAGTAGTTCGTAAGCTTAGGAACTGATGACGCCATAGTTAAGTCCCATAAGTTCTACAAACATTTGAACATTTGAACTGTGACTGGCGTGCCGCAGAATGCTCGGCCACCGCGAACGGCTAGGCCGAAGCCTCAGCTCGAGTTGAAGCAAGTGCAAAGAAGCCGAGGTAAGATATTGAGCAGATCTTTTAATGAAAATATAGGTAACGGGGGGAGGGCAAACCAGACCGCTTTCCCCCAGTGCACTGGCAGAGGTGCGTCAAATAGTCTCTTTGGACGCCGAGCTGGTGGGGGGGGGGGGGGCACTCAAAGAAGTGAATCCCCAGTCATCTGAAGTACCAGCCGCCACGACAAAACTGCAGGCCTGACTCAAATGTTCAAATGATTGTATAGCTTATGAGACTTAACTACAGGGTCATCACTCCATAAACGTACAAACTACTTATGAACTAACTAATATTAAGGACGCCAAAAATATCACGCCCGAGGGGGGATTCGAACCCCCGACCGTAGTGGCCGTGCAGACTGTGACTGGCGCCGGCCGCGGTGGCGGAGGGCACTGAGGCGCTCCAGTCACGGTCTGCGCGGCCTATACGATCGGGGGTTCGAATCCCCCCTCGGGCATGGATATTTTTGCTGTCCTTAGCTAGTTCGTAAGTAGTTTGTAAGCTTAGGGACTGATGACCCCGTTCGTTTGTATAGCTTATGGGCCGTGCAGACCGTGAATGGAGCGCCTCAGTCCCCTCGGCCACCACGGCCAGCAGGTCTGACTCGAGAAGAACTCTTGCCGGCCGCGGTGGCCGAGGGGACTAAGGCGCTCCAGTCACGGTCTGCACGGCCACTACGGCCGGGGGTTCGAATCCCCCCTCGGGCATGGATTTTATTGCCATCCTAGTTCGTAAGTATTTCATAAGTAGTTTGTAAGTTTAGGGACTGATGACCCCGTAGTTAAGTCCCATAGACTATACAAACATTTGAACTTTTTTTTCCCGAGAAGAACTCAGTCTTAAGTTTGCAAAGGCAGTCATCAGCGGTAACACAGTTTTAATACGCTGAAAACAACTGAATGATAGTAATAGTACGTGGGACACGTAACGAGCTGCTAATTAATAACGAGGCAGCGGACGCGGCGGGCAGGTGGCATTGTGGGCGGCGCGCGCGGGCAGCACAAACACGTCTAGCGTCGTCGGCGGCGGAGCATTGTCTGCGCCGCGTCCCCTCGTGCTGTGCGCGCGTCCGCAGAGTGTGGCCGGGACAACGGGAACGGGCGCAGCTCGCGCCGCACCGCGGCCACCAGTAATTACACGGGGCCTCCAGAAAACGCCGCCGAGCCGGCCCCGGCGTCCCCGGGCCCGGCCCTTTCTGTTGTATATACATTAAGTTAGATGTGTTTCGAGGGCTGCGTTATTGATTATTAGACCCGCCACCCGCCCGCCCGCCCACCCTGCAAGACAAGGACTCGGCGGCGGCGGCGGCGGCGGCGAGGGGGAAAATCAGAATGCTGGGGTTGAAAACTTTGAAATGAGTGGGAAACGGAGGGCGGCGGCATCAGCGTCAGAAGGGGGTTGCGGAGGGCCGGGGGGGAAGCAAAGGAAAGGGGGGCGGGGAAGGGAGGAAGGGAGGAAGGGCCGCGGCGGCTTACGTGCCGCACTAATACACGCGGGCACGCACATGCGTGAGGGCCGGCGTTTAGCTTTCATTACTGTTTGTTAATGCGTGGCGCGCGGAGTTCCTGCAGGAGCGGCGGGGGCGGCCGGGCGCCGCACTGTGCGCCAGATGTGGCCGCCGCACCCTGCAGCCCATAGCGTTGACCAGGCAGTGGTAACTGCCGCTGTGAGCCACGCTAGAGCGCCGAAGACTAGGGTGCGCACGTCGGTTAACCCTCTGAGGCACGAATTATTAACCCCTGTGAAGAAAAACTGAATTGCGGTTTATATAGAAAAAATAGTTATTATAAAATACAATAATTTAATGAAACATTCCATTGACGAAGGAAAATACGAGGGTTGGAACTTTGGCGACACTGCTGTGTATACACTGTGCAATGGAATCTACTATTGTCGCTGATAGCACACGTTGTTGACATATCTTACCTCCGAGCAAATGGAGAAAAAATTATGGGGGAACCACTTCTAAGTAAAACAGAGATCAGACAGAAAGGGCTCCAACTTTGGCAGCAATCTCGAGACGAAGAGGAATCTGGGAGGAGAACTCACGCTCTCCTGCCAGATATCCAGGAAAGATTGGGTATGACACATTTCAAACCATCTAGGGGGATGCTGCACTTCCTCACCGGGCATGGACCCTATCCGACATATCTATGTTGGTTTAGGAGACAGGCTACGCCAGCTTGTGCCTGTGGTGCCGAGATAGGCACGCCAGAACACATCATTTATGAGTGTCCTACGTATGACGTCGTGGCTGCGGATCTCAGAAGTGCTCTGCCAGGTAATAACACCTTTGAGCTCATAAGAACCCCAGACACGTTCCGAGTACTCGACGAAATCGCCAATAATGTCTCGCGCAAAGTGCTTCGGGACTTTATCCTGAATCAGTAACCGGATCTGACCCAATACCCGATTGAGACAGCCACATCTGCCATGCCGCCGGGGGATGAACTGGTCTCCAATAATGGAAGAATCCGCCATCCCCTGGATTCGGGGGTTAGATGTGGCAAACACCGAATTAGACCATAGACGTAAGTTAGATGTAGGTTTTTCTTAAATAGTAGAATAGGACACACAGGGGAAAATTTTGCGGGGGGGGGGGCTGTGGTAACAAAAGAAATTGGCCGCCCAGTGCCAGGGGCATGCTCACTGGGATTCGCTCGGTGAGCTGGCCACCACAAGCAGGTTTGTAATGCTGGCACACATGTAACACCACAGCAGTAGCATAAAACACAACATATCATACACATCAACTAGTATAAACATCAACACCATCAAGATTTCCAGTGGTTTCTGCAGGAACATGTAATGTAATGAAATGTAATGTCACCATTTAGCCGTAAGAAATTTATGTATTATACTATTGTCCATTTTAGTCTTAGGTAATGGGTTGTTTGATATTATAATAAAGAAAAAAATAGACTCGCCCATCCCACGTCTACGTCGTACGCACAATCGAGGGGAAAACACTTACGGGCGAACGGTCTAATGTAACTATAGGCTAGTTTACACGACGACACTAAGTTTCATGAAACTGTGCTACTGCCCAGTGCGCATGCGTGGCAGGCGTTCGCGCAGCTCGTTGGCGAAACTGAACAATTTCGCCACAGCCCAACTTTGACGAAACTGATTGCGCGTCTTTTTAGCTTAGGTCATAACCAATACGGAACAAAATACCACATAAAGGGGGTGGGGAGGGGCGGAACGGAAGAAATAATTCGGTTTTTGAACATACATGCACTGCATAGGTGATTGTGCGATTTTAACGATGAAAATTTCAGTAATAAGCAGCGGCGTGTTAGTGATCTTGAAGCAATTATTCGTGAATGAAATATTGATGTGTTGACGATTAGTGAACTGAAGACGAAAATACATTCAATTCGAAATACCTATATAAATGAACTATGGCAGTTGTGGTTTTCGAAACACGGTGCAGGTACTGTAGAGACAAATATATACTTGACAAGAAACGTAATGCAATTTGTAATTTCAGTTCTGCTAATAACGCTTCACGCATAACAGTGTCTTGTTTCTTTATTACATTACTAACACTGTTTAAAAGGAACGTGAACTGTTTCGGCGACATTCTAAGTTGATTAAAATAACTTCAGCAAGGTCGCTGAGCAACCTATCTGAGGCCTTTTTTGATCCAGTCACGAACCCAAACACGTCTCTTATTCTTTTTATGTTTAGTCTTATGCAGCGACTTCACACAGAGAAGCAATAATTCCGCCATAACTTTTACAGCTATCAAAACATTCATTCTATGGCGACTAAGGCACTCACAAAATAACGAAACTGAGGTGTATAGTATTGACACCGTGTCTACAGAGCTACACGAAAACAGTTGCGTGTAGACTAGCCTTATGTGTCACTACAGAAACAACGGAGTAGGATCGAGATTGATTGTGCCTGAGGTCGTGCAGCTAGACAGTGTCATCAAGGTCTTCCAATAGAACACTTTCTGCGCAACCAATCACTTTGCACGACAATGAGCGGGCGCATATAGCGCTGCTTCCTTCAGTCCATGGGACTGTAAACTACTGTACCAGCCACCAACTCCCCGGACGTAAGTCTTTGTGCATTTGATTTGATTCTGAACATGATGGAATCACTTCGTGGCAATCGCTTCACAACTGATGCAGAGATTCCACAGGCAGTACACCGCTCCATTCGCACACTCAGCAGAACATGTTCTGTAACGGTATGATACGCCTTCCACATCGCTGTCAACGGTTTCTACACAACTCTGATGACTACTTTGATGGACAGTAACAGGTACAAACATGTAACGCTTTTGTATCGGTTGTGAATAATTAGTTGCCACCATTTACGTTCCAACCGTCGAACAACGATATCCACTGTGTACTTGAAACCTCGGAAGACCTTCCTATGGTTTTTTCGTTCTTGTATTGAAACTTTCTAAGCAATTTAGCCATAGAGGCTCCTTCCATTTAGTGCAAAAGTATTTTTTTTTCTTTTTCTTCAATAGGTGCAGTGCTGCTCCCAATTTTCGTTATCACTTCACGCTCGTTATATTGAACACCCGATTCCCTCCGATATGAAACTGACGCTTTGCGGCATAGCTGACAACACCTACAGTGTGGTGCCCACCCCAACAGCCCTCGAGTGTGCTACAATCCATTATGAGTTGAAAAATGCACAGGAACGTAACAAATATCTGGTACCAGCGGTGGAATCGCCGAGCGCTCTAAGGCGCCTTGCTGCGCAGCGTGCTTCTTCCCCGTCGGAGGTTCGAGATCTCCCTCACGCATGAGTGTGGACGTGTTGCCCTTAGGCTAGTTCAAGTAGTTAGTAAGCCTATGGTATGATAACCACAGATTTACAAACATTTTAACATTTTCGAATAACAGTTCTCGACTACAACGGACGCGATGTGCCAAAAGGTTAGACACTTCTCGCATTTTCAGTTCGTCATGCAGAATTGTGTGCACTGATCCTACCGAGATACCAAATTTCAAAGGGACCAAACTACAATGTCCCTTGTTCCAGTCGTAGAGGTAAAACAATGTGTTAAACTTCCTGAAGTATAGGCGTTAACACGTCAAAATTTAAAATTAACAATTTAAAAAGGAAAAAAGGAAGAAAGTATTAAAAGGGCCTGTACACAATACCAGAGCGTTTAGGCTAGATAATGATAAAAATGAAAGCAGGGCATCAAGGCACTCTGTTACACATTAAAAAACACGTACCTAAAAGTGTTTGGCAAGTGGAGGCGAGTTAGGTAAGAGACATTCAATAAACTTTAAATATAATTGTACAATCCACACTCGTGGATAAAATTTAAAACAGAATCAATCATGGAAGTGGTAGCTAAAACAAGAATCAGGGCGTCAGGGATATTAAAATTCCGCCGCTGTGCGGCTACATTTAGGCAATCCAATTAGATTTGGGCAACTGTTAGGTGTGCACCACAGTGACACTTGTCCGCAAGACAAAATGTTTAGGGAAGCACTGGTCAATGGCCTGCAAACCACTCTGGGAGTCGCTACAGATGAGAAACGACATCCTGAAGCGAGCTCTGAGGTGTTCAAGAGCTCTTAAAATACCTATCAGCTCCGCGGCGAAGATGCTGCTTGCACAAAGCAACGATCGCTGTTCGATTTGATCACCACAGACAAAGGCTTATCCAGCATGGTCATCAACCAAAAAACCGTCAGTGTAAACTATTTTTGCGTCGTGAAATGAGGAAAGCAGCACTTGGAACTGGCGACAGAGATTTGATAGTGTCACTGAGGCTTTTGAGACCTGGAATAAGTCCAACCGAAGTTCCAAGCGAGAAATGGTCCAAGGAGGCCTACGGGGTGCGTATTGGAAATGAAGAGGGATTGGAATCAAGTGACGAGAGAAGGAAACAGACACGGACAACAATCGGGAGACCCGATCTGGGCCGTCGTTGTGGGGAAGGGAGTGCAGCAGTCGGAATGGCAGGGTGAAGAATGGACCCGGGCAATGTTCGACACCAACAACTGATGCAGGTAGAACTGCAGAGGGGGAACCCAACTTCAGAAAGGAAACTTGGTACTGGACTGGTGCGAAAATCCCCAACGCGAGACGCACACCAGTGTGGAGAATGGGGTCTAAGACCCGCAAAGGCGAAGGAGCTGCTGGATCATATACCAAGCTCTCATAATTATGCTGCGACTGAACAAGAGCCTTTCAAAGCTGCAGGAGGGTCAAACGAGCTGCTCCCCAAACAGTGTGGCTGAGACATCGCAGAATATTTAAATGACGTCAAAATTTCTGTTTTAGCTGATGTAGGTGTGGCACCCAAGTCAGCTGGGCATTGAAAACTATGCCTACAAAGCGATGTGTTTCCTCGACCAGAAGGGGTTCACCACCCAGGTAGAGCTCTGTGTCAGGGTAAACTACCCGACGGCGACAGAAGTACATGACGCGGGTTTTCTGTGCGGAGAATGGACCTTTCGGATGACACCCTGCAGCCCCCTTTCAGCTACACCGATACTAACGGAGTTGAAATATAGGCAGAAGTCGCCGAACAAGGAGCAACAGACCGATGATCCCACAGCCGCAGGAAGACTGTTGATTTCCACTAAAAATAATGGGACACTGAATACGGAGCCCTGTGAGACACCGTTCTCTTGAATCCGGGGGGAGCTAAGGGAGGCTCCAACTCTCACCCTAAACGAGCGATGGGAAATTCTGTATAAAAATCGTAAGGGGCCACGTAAGCCCCAGTCGTGCAACGAAGTGAATTTATGGTGGCGCCAGGTGCTAACGTGCTTGCGAAGGTCGAAAAATACCGCAACCAAATGCTCTCGCCTCGCGTAGGCAGTGCGAATAGCCGACTCCAGTGACACTATGTTGTCAATGGTAGAGCGGCCTTGGCAGAAGCTCCACTGTTGTGGAGCAAGGAGTCCACGCTTTTCAAGAATCCACATAAGCCGCCGACTCACCATACGTTCAAAGAGCTTGCAGAGAACGTTGGTGAGGCTGATCGGATGGAAGTTGTCAGCCAACAGAGGATCTGCACCGGATATCGGCACTGGAATGATAGTGCTTTCCCGCCACTGCTGTGGGAAAACTTCCTCTGCCCATAGACGGTGAAACAGGGCGAGTATCCGGTGTTGAGACTGTTGTAAGGTGTTGGAGGAACTGGCTGTGAATCCTATCCGGTCCTGGAGTTTTATCGGGGTATGCAGAATTGCCTGTTGCTCGTCCTTTGGCTTCAGGAGCTTGGAAGGCTTCTCTGCAGTAGCGTGAGGGACTGGCGAAGAGCAAGAGGCCCTTCCACCAGCAGTTTGGGAATCCTCATTTGCACTAGGAGAAGCCTCGGAAGCGAGCGTCCCATGGGACCCCTTCCGAGTAAGAGGGACCGAAGGAGGCTGCTGCTCCTTCAGCTAGGCGGTGGGTACCGATGTCCCCTGTGTTGGATAGTTGGTTGCTCTCAAGAAGGGAAGATGGGGAGCGACCATAGAGGGTGTGCTCCGAACTATCAAAGGGACAGGCAGAGATGATCGGGCCTGGTGGCCCAATTGCTTTGGTTGAACTAACTGGTAGGTTGCCACTGGGGATGGCGACGACGAAGCTGCTTTGGCATACAACGAGAGGATGTCAACTGGATGAAGCTTTAGGTATTTCTGCTTCACTTCCGACTTGGTCAGCCTGTCCAGGGCTTTATATTTCATTATCTTCCGCTCCTTGGGAGAACGGTGCCGTCTGGTGAGCATGGGGCGTGGTGCTGGCCGCAATTGATGTAGACCGGAGGAGGGGCACAAGGGACGTTAGGATGAGAAGCACGTCCGCAATCCCGACAGGTGGGGTTACCCTCACACCTGGAGGACATGTGCCCAAACTTACAGCACTTGTAACATCACATAGGAGGAGGAACGTGGGGCTTTACGTCGCACCGGTAGAACATCATATTGACCATTCAGGCAATGAATCGCCATCAAAAGCCAAGATGTAGGCACTGGTGGCAACCCAGTTGTCCTTCGGCCCCTATGAATTCGCCTGATGAAATGTACGCCCCACCGTTCCAAATTAAGTTCTTGGTCTGACTGCAAAATTAGGTCCTTATGAAAGATAATACCCTGGACCATATTTAAGCACTTATGAGGAATTATGGAAACGAGAAAATCACCCAGATTGTCACTGGCAAGCAAGGCCCGTGACTGGGCTGGGGATGACGTTGTTATAAGGACTGCCCCAAATCGCATTTTGGACCTGCTCTCCACCTCCACAAACTTGTCCAAGTTCTCTGCGCAAAACAAACGCTTCGTCGTCATGATATATTTCACATCAGTTCGACTACACACTAAGTACTTTGAAGCGTAAGCCTCACCTTGCTGACGGGCCCTTCGTTCCTCCCATGGTGTGGCCGGGCATGGGAACGACTGGGGGTCATACTGTGCAGCATTATAGTTGTCTATTTACCTCTTACAGACGGCAGTTATACGTCCGCCAACGTTTCGTGTTCGTTTCAAGATATTGCCACAAGTAGCTAGTGATCTAAAGGTCCACCAAGGCAGAGCCCCGCTTACCTGGGTAAACCTTATACAACTGATGTGCTAGCTGCAGTGGCTGAACAGTCTGCAGCGCACCAGTCACAGTCTGGGCGGCCGCTACGTTCAGGGGCTCTAATCCCCCTTGGGCATGTATATTTGTGTCGTCTTTAGTATCAGGTTGTTCACAAGTAGTTTGTAAGTTTAGGGACTGATGACCCCGCAATTAAGTCCCTTAAGCTTAACAAACAACTGAGATGCAGCAGGTTCCTCAGAGGTTGCTCGATAAAGACTGTTCAAGCACAAGAGACATCCATCTCTTCTGCACGTAGCACACCTTGAGACTGAGGATATATATACATAGGTTTGTACCGTCCTCCGATCCGAGCGATTAAGCCACGATTCCGGGCTCTGAAACGTACAACGTTCCACCGTCGCTCCGAACGATGGTTTTTGAAGCACGCACAGAGCTTACGGTGTGGTGGACTACTGGCGCGACACAATCCACAGCTCGGGACCCCGGGTTCGCCAAGCCCGTACTCTGCAAATTAATGTTAATCACGTGAGGGGGCAGAGTATACGTACAATATTAAAAGCAAAAATTATCACAACGAACATCATCCAGCTGAGGCGTTGTCCAGTTTGCATGAACAGGTAAAATGTATGAGGCCCAATCTATTATTATTGAAGGAATGCCAAGGTAAACATCTGAGTACGAAGAATATGTACAACGTGGAAATTGCGATTGTAAGAGTAAGATAAGTGCACTTGATGCAGATGAAGTATTTCACTGTTGACAATTTTTTATGATTGTTTGCTAAAAGCGATTTGGTCGTACATTTTATCATTCTCAACTGCTTATAGATGCCTTGTAATTTTACGTACATCCAAATTTGTAAACATCATGATCTACGCACCAGGCCGCAATAGGCTCTGGAAGGCACTGCGGTCACAAATCATGATGAACTGCACGTTTTGTGGGACGTAGCAGGTCTTTTCAGAGCGTGCTTGCGCCACGTTGGGACGACATGTCCCGTGTGAGAACGGCTGTAGGGTTAACTCGGAGCATATGGGTGCGCTACACCCGCAACACTGAGTGATGTGACCAAGTCAGTGCTTGAAACGCCCAGTTACGGTGACTGCGGACAGGGAAGTTACGGAACTATCAAACATTGTGTCTATTCCAACGGCTGCTAAGTGCACAAGTACTCCACTACCTCAACTCAGTTACGCATACTTCACCATATCGTAACATAAACACAAGATCCGTTCTATGTAGTATCATAGTTGTGCCTTCTTCGCTGTCGCTGCTATCCGCCTCTGGAACAGGCTGTCCTGATCACTCCTCACAATTCAGTGTCTTGCAGAGATGAAGATAAAGCTCTTCCTTCCATCATTTTCATGCTGATTCCTCAAAACGTACGTATATGAGGAAATAATTGTGTGGTGACGAATTACAGTGATGATAATATTATCAATATTTTCTCGCAATAGCGAATTTCTTTTAGCGCCACTGCTTAAGGTATAGATGTTTCCAGAATGAAACTTTCACTCTGCAGCGGAGTGTGCGCTGATATGAAACTGCCTGGCAGATTAAAATTGTGTGCCGGAACCGGGACCCGAACCTGGGACCTTTGCCTTTCGCGGGCAAGCGCTCTACCACTGAGCTACCCAGACACGACTCACGATGCCGCGTCACAACTTTACTTCCGCCAGTACCTCGCCTCCTACGAAATGGTGACATATGTAAATCTGTGCCGGGCCGGGACTCGAACCCGGGTTTCCCGCTTTTCGAGGGCGGTCGCCCTAACCACTAGGCTACCCTAACACGACTCCAGGACCGAGCCAAACTTCCATATGCAGTTGACTTGTATGTGGAGTCAGTGTGTCATATGGAAGTTTGGGTCAGTCCTGAAGTCGTGTTCCGCGGAAAACCCGTCACAGATTTACATATGTCATCATTTGGTACAACATGGCGCTAAAAGAAATTCGCTATTGCGAGAAGATATTGATAGTACATGGGGAACTTCCCTCTGTCACGTTGTAAAGTCACTGCCATTCTCTTGTTCCATCATTACCCGTTCTCTTATCCTTTCCTCATTCGATAAACCATGTCATACACGTCAGTTATATTATTTATCTGCGTATTGTCACATTCAGTTTTCCCTCCCTCCTCCATGCCTTTCTCGAGGCTTATTGCCACAGTCACTCATGATTATAACCTTACTTTGTTTTAAACTTGATATTATCATTTATATATTACTATCGAACGCGGCAATGCTTCGCTCAATACGCATTGCTAAATACACATGGAAATTGTATATACAGTCTACATTCCTTCCATTAATCTCTCTGGCCATTTCTTATGCTTCTGTATGCATTACCTAGTTGAAAACTCGGCGTTATTCGGGTATTTATTTATTCTAGTACTAGCTGCCAAACCCTATCTTGCTGTAATAATACATATACTGTATTTTTCTGTTAGTTCATCTCGACCTCTCTCCTACCTCCCATCCAGCCTCATCTGCCTGACCATCCCCTCCTCCCGCCTCCTCCCTCTGCTCCTTTCCTCATCCTCGTTGTCGTCCTCCTGCTGACCTCTATCCTTCCCTCTGGCCTTCTCCTCCTCCTTCTGATGTCTAAGATGGTTCATTTAATTAACAATCATCTGTTCACGAGCTCATTTCTTGCCGTTTATCCCCGGCAGTCTCTTCATCTCTCAGTTCATATGTTCTTCTCGTCCTTATTTGGTCTATCTCTCCTCTCTCCTCACCCCATCGCCATTCGCTGTCCATGTCCTCCCCCTCTTTCTGTCCATCTTTTTCATCTCTCTATCTCGGTACATGTACTGCACACATTCCCTCCTACCATCTATTATTTCCTCCTCTCTTTTTGTCCATTTCTTTCTCCCCTTTATCTCATTCCCTGTTTTACTCTTTTCCATCTCTTTCTTCCGCTCTGCCATAATAATCCTTCCCCTTGTCTCATACTTCAATCCCCACCCCTCTTTATGCCCAGTTATGCCCCTCTGCACATGTTACTCATGGATGTATTCTATACACTTCTTATACATATTTCCTTTTGCCCATTCATTCACCCATCTCATCCTCCCTTAATGACCACATGATCCTCAACCCACCTGTCCAACTGCCTCTTCTCTCTTCAACTCTTCGTCCCTCCCTGCCTTCTCTCTCCCCCGCCCCATATTTCCTCCTCCTCACTCTGCCAGTCTTCTCCTCCCCAATGTCTCATGCCAACACTCCCTCTTCTTTCTGTTCATCTCTTCTTCACATTTCTCTTCCTCCACCCTGTGTTTTATCTCATCGTCTTCTTCCATCTCTTCCCCTTCTTTTGTTCATCTTCTAGTCACCCCTCTGTCTGTCCAGGCCTTTTCCTCCTCCTCACTCTCTATCCTTTCAGACCCCCTTGGCCTTTCCTCTGTAGATTTCCTACTATCGTATCTGACCATTTCTTCAAATCCCCTGTCCTACCTCCTCTCTTTTCATCTCCAATTGCCTCCTCTCTGTCGGTCCAACTCATTCTCTTCATTCTCTGTTTTTGCCCCTAACATATACAGTGTCCAGTAGAGCAGGTGGATAAACCAGAACGATACTATTTCAGCCGGTGGTGCAGGGCAGCTTATATGGCAGGGGCTCGAAAACCCATTTTGCCCTATCTCCTCTCTTATGTGAGTTACGAGGTTATAAACACAACAGTGCTGATTCTCATTTTGCAAGCAGTATGTGTACCGAATTTGGTTGAATTGTATCCTGTGTTTTCGCAGTGGACGTGGAACATACATACGATCTTTTTATACAATATACAGATTCAGTTACTCCACATATGTCACCCTTCTCTCTGCCCAGTTTCTCCTCCCTCTTGCCTTCCTACCTGTGTCTCCTTTGCCACCTCCTCCTCTTCTCCTCCTCCTTATCCACCACCCTATCCATCCATAACCCCCCCCCCCTATCCGTGTCATGCCTCTGCAATGACTATTCAAAATTACTAATTTCTATTTTTTCGCCTTTTCAGCTGTTTCTATGGTTTTTTTTCTATTTTTCCTAAACAACTCTATATTAGAGTGCATAGAACGAAACAAGATTTAGGTATTCCTTTATCCCGAGAGCTATTAGAGAGTGGAACTGTAGAGAAATATCACCAAAGCAGTTCGATGAACTCTCTGCCGTGTCATTCAATGTGACTTGCAGAGTATCTATTTAGATGTAGATGTCGTGGAGCGTTATCATCATGAAATGCCACAGGAACGTCAGATTGTTCAAAAACGGGTAGGGATGGTACCCAGACAACACGACGTGCCACGGACATTCAAAGACTTCCTAAGAAAACTCTGTCGAAAGTTGTTTAGCTATTTCCAACACGACATTTTCTTATATTATCTGAAAGTGACTGATAATCAAATCAAATGTTTGTAGAGCTTATTTGACTTAACTACTGGGTCATCAGTCCCTAAACTTACAAACTACTTATGAACTAGCTAATACTAGAGACGGCACAAATATCCATGCCCGAGGGGGGATTCGAACCCAGACTGTAGCGGCCGTGCAGAACGTTACTGGCACGCCGGAGACTGAAAATCCTCAGGTGGTTTACCTATTATGTGCTTGTAGAGCCCAACTGATTTGGAGTTAAACCAAACCATGCAAAAGTGCATTTTAATCCATAAATAAATTTTCTTGACCGTTGGACAACTGCTTCCAAAAATGAGTAAAAAGATTTAATTTTCTTCAACATATGTGCACTATCAGCAGCATGTAGATGATAACATTAACACTGACAGTAATAATCGAATTATCTGGTAATTTCACACACTGCAGTGGTGTTTTTCAAAGTGAGGAATTTGTTGAATTGGTGGAAATTTCATAATGTCTTCGAATCGGGATATGACGGCTAATGTCACCCGTAAATCCCTCTGACATTAGACTAGAATAACTTCTGTGTCAAAAGCTTGCTTATCGTTGATCATTTCATTGAGTCTCGCCTTGTCTTCAGGATTGCAGTGTTTTCCAAATGTTGTTCATTCTGTACATTGACCAAACTGTGAAGGAATGCAAGGAGAGATTTCGAGAGGAAATGAAAGTTCAGGGAGAAGAAATGTAAATTTGTGGTTTGCTAATGTCATAGTAATTCTGTCGGGAGAGATCGAAGGAACTGGAAGAGCAATTAAATGAAATGGACAGCATCTTAAAAGGAAAGCAAAATAAGAGTAATGGAATGTAGTGGCAGAGAACCAGGCGATCCTGAAGGAATTAGATTAGGTAATGAGGCAATATAATCAGTAGATGATTTTTTGTTTGGGTAGTAACATACCTTCCGATGGCCGAAGTAAAGACGTTATCAAATGCTGAATGGCTGTGGGTAGAAAGGCGTTTCTGAAGAAGCAAAATTTGTTAACATTCAATAATAATATAAAAGTTAGGAAGTCATATCTACAAGCATTTGTCTGAAGTGTAGCTTTGTATGGGAGTGAAACGTGAAGTATAAGGGCTTCAGACAAAAAAAAATGATGGAAGCTTTTGAAGCTAAAGACGAATGATGAAAGAGGGATATATCACGTGATTAATTAGGAGGTGCTCAGCAGAATGGTGAGAAAAGGAGTTTTTGGCATATCCTGACTAAGAGAAGGGATAGGTTGGTGGAACACACTCGGAAACATCAAGGTACCGTCCACTTAGCATTAGAACGAAGTGCGTGGGGTAAAAATCGAAGAGGGAGACCGACGGACGACGAAGGATGTATGTTGCCGTTTTTATTCACAGTTGAAGAAGTTTGACCAGGACAGGGTAGCGTGGAGAGCTGCATCCAATCAGTGTGCGAACTGAAGTGCACAACAACAACTTGTCTTCACCTCCTGCATTATGTAAGCTAAGCGCATCTTACAACACAATCACAAGGCTGGTGTATCTCGCCTTAGTGGTGTGTTGGATCGGTGCTAGATTAATATGTGGAATGTAAAGGTTCGACAACCCTTTCATGCGGATATTTACGATCATAGCTACTTCAAGTCTGTTAACGCCAAGTGAAGAACATCAAGTTTCAACGTAATTCAAAATTTTTGTCAAACAAAAATCTGTTGACAATCAACTGGGAGAGAAACGACTTATGTTTGGCAGTAACAGACAAAATACACGGCAAACAGTAACGCTGTCGCCAGAAATCTTATCTTGCATCGCAAAAGTTTATTTAACTTTATAAACCAATGACTCTTATTTTATTTAAAACTAGCTTAAACCCGCGGCTCCGCTCGCGTGTTGGTTGATTATGATAGATACTGCGCGAAACGTCAAATCGATTTTTTTAAAGAGATGTATTAAAAGAAATTTCTTTTTTACTGATTTATTTATTCTTATATTTCCTTATTCGTATGCTTATCCTTACAAAGAAAGAGCTGAAGACATTGTAGCACGCATAAACCAAAGATATGGTCTGTGGCATCACGTTTCGCTGTATGTAACCTTCTTGCTATAGAGTCGCAAACGTCATCCCTGGCCTTAAGTCGGAATTTTTTGTAATAATTTGACGACTTTCAACCACCATATCATCCATCTCCTTATAACTATCGGCATGGAACTGTTATGGTGTACAACGGGAGACTTCAGACAACAATTACACACAGACCATTCGTTTGCGTCCTGTAGTTTTCGCTGCAGAGCGAAATATTAACACACACACACACACACACACACACACACACACACGCGCGCGTTGAATTTTATACACATCGATAACTTTCCATCCCAATATACTCCGCCCTTTTATAATTATCAACCCTCAAGCAACAATGCAACCAATGAAACCATTTTCAAATTGTAAATATAATTTTCAAAGAGTAATTATTGTTCCGAATTTCGCGTTATATTCTTCAAATTACTAAATATCTATCAGATCGCTATAAAACAGTGCCTAAAACCTTCCTTAGGTATAAATTCCGATCGCCATAAAACCGTGCCTAAAGCCTTCCTCGGGTAGACATTAGTAACTGTATAAATTTTTAGCTCTTTATGTCTTGTGGTTCAGACGTGATAAACGTACACCGAACAGACATTCACATTTATAGATTAAGACGTAGAAAATTATGGTGCTGGACTGGGTATCTAATTCGGATCTCCTCTTCTGCGTCACTTTTATTTTTCTTTCTTTTTTTTTAAATCGTATGGGACTTAACTACGGGGTCATCGGTCCCTAAGCTTAAAAACTACTTATGAACTAGCTAAGACTAAGCACGGCACAAATATCCATGCCCGAGGGGGATTCGAACCCCCGACCGTAGTGGCCGTGCAGACCGTGCCTGGTGCGCCTCAGTCCCCTCGGCCACCGCGGCCGGCTTGAATCATTTCCTTGTCCACTCTGAGATTGCACACTCCTCTAGGTAACCACAAAAGATACAAATATGAAGTCTAATCTTGGCCTTCACAAAAGTATAAGTAATTTCATTTGAAGCCCTAGATAGAGCACACTGGACTACTGGCAAATAATAATTGTTAATGCCACTTATTGATAACAACGATAGGGGCCGTTGTTTCTAGTCGGACACCCGTGCTTCCTGATTCCTGTGAACATTACAGGACGTGGATAGAATCAGGGTTCGATTTCCGGTCATGCATTACATAATTATACCTTTACTACCGATTCAAAGATCCCACTACAGGTGAAGAAATTGACCACTAACATCTGACGTTACTGAGCTGTCATCCAATTTCTGTACTTGGTTCCATGGCGTACTTAAGGACGGGGGGGGGGATTAGGAGGCTTGCCACCCCCCTGAAGTAATGATTATAGAGAAAAAAATAAGTACGGTATCTGAATTATTTTAATGAATGATGGAGGAAGGCATGGCCGTGGTAAACAGTTATAATCCATTACAATGGTGACGGGAGTGGGGTGCCGGCAGTGGTGGCCGAGCTGTCTGCAGCGCGCCAGTCACAGTCTGCACGGCCACTACGGTCGGGGGTTCTAATCCTCCCCTCGGGCATGGATATTTGTGCCGTCCTTAGTATTAGCTAGTTCATAAGTAGTTTGTAAGTTTAGGGACTGATGACCCCGTAGTTAGGTCCCATAAGCTCTACAAACATTTGAACATTTCTGAACAGGAGTGGGGTGTTAATGATGTCAACTTCGTCCCAGTTTTTCTTAAATAGCTATGTTATTATTATTTAATGTCATCAATCAGGAAACTGTACCTCAGTAAAGTAAAACGGGAAATAATCCTCTGAATACGAGCAGCAAAACTGATAAAAAACGTAATGCGGTGTCTGCTTAAAATTACTTAACCCTTTGAGTCACATAAACTTCTTTGGTTATTACAGGCATTGAAATTTGGTTTTATCCTTCTTTATTGCTTTACTGGACAACATTACAATTTTTAAGAAAAAAATTAAATTATACGAAAAATGTACAGAGGGGGTTTCATTGTGAAACGACAGTGACACAAGGGGTTTTTCACTGTCTCTGAAAGAGTTCACTAATTCTGAATTTTTAACATTTATCATTATACGTTCTTCCACATTTATTGTTTCTTTTCTTTTCTTTTTAATAACAATTTTTTGTTTTTGTTTTTTGAAACCTTTGTAAGTACATGCATACTGCAATATTTTCTGTTTCTCATTATATTCCAAAAAACAGTTTTTTTATCTGTTAGGCACAATCCAACATCACACACGTTGCATGACCTTTTTTGAATTACATTTGACACATTTCCCTTTGCTATGAACAGGCAAATGTAGTTCATTGGATTGTCTTTATGCCACAGAGACTTTTACTCTAAAAGACTTTTTAGGGCTTTAGGATGAGACGGTGGTTGCACAAAGGGATACGGCACAGCAAGAAATACTTTCGCATTGACACCACTGTGACGTATATATTCCCCACTGTTGCGTTCGTAACTTCCACATAGTACTTGACCTGAGGGCTCTTTGTTTCTAGTTACTACGGTTTTAGGACGTTTATTGGGTTCCTGGTTCAGAAGAAAGAAACGAAAAAATGTTTCAAGTACTTTTAATGTAGTATCGATAATACAATAACGCTTTGCTTGGTTAGCAATGGCTGCAGGTGATGGGCCAGATTCCAGAACGAGATAGTTCGTCACTCATTCGAAGTTGAAAAATATTTATTCAGTCATAAATACAGAGAAATGGTTCCTTATAACGTTTGATGCTGTTTATAGAGATTTTATTATCTGGTTAGGTCAACAAACGATGAAAACAAAACAGCTCGCCACAGGAAAGAACTTTCGCAGGAGTGAGAAAACCAATCACAGAGCAAAAGTATTTCAAATTGCTACAAAACTCTAGGAATTCCGTCTTAAAAACCTATTGTTCATAAGAATGTGAAATGTTGTGTAAGGATTACTGAATGTTTTATGAGACAGAGTTTGTTATACTAATGAGTATGGTAATAATTTTGATAGGTCAGTAATTTTAATTAAGTAGGCTTTACAAACTTTAAGTACTTAATAATATGTTTCCTTTTATTTTCAGTATTTTGGTGATAATTTACATGTGAATGATTATTATATAGAGCAGTTTTCTCGTTTCTAGTGAATCCATTTTGAATAGTACGAGTACGATTATACCGCAAAGTGATTAAAGGACTCAAGAGACAGGTTCGCTATTTAGGATGCATGCACTGTGATTTGCAGATGGTATCGGTATGATTAGTGAAAATGTGATGGAGAAGATGGTAAGGGAACTAATAGAAAAAAACTTGAAGGATGGAACTGATGATCAATGAGGCTAAGATCAAATTAGTAGTAGTAATAAGAGAGAGAGTATATCGCCCAGTATAAATCTCAACAATGTAACGTTCTAAAATCGATCATGTCGACTATAATGATTCTAAAAAGCAGTTGTTGTTGTTGCGGTCTTCAAATCACAGATTGTTTTGATGCAGCTTTCCACCTTATTCTATCCTGAGCAAGCCTCTTCATCTCCTAATAAGAACAGCACCCTACATCTATTTGAATCTGCTTATTGTATTCATCTCTTGGTCTCTCTCTCCCGCACACTTCCCTCCATTGCTAAATTTACGATTCCTTGATGTCTAAGAATGTGTCCTACCAATCAATCCCGTCTCAGAAAGTAGACAGCTTAACATTAACGTAACATTAACAATATCCACAAGGCTAAAATGAAAATTTAACCTAATACAAACAGGAAATAGAGGTATGTATGTATTACGTTTAATGTTTTAGTCGAAACTATCGTATAGAATGAAGCTGAGAATATACAAACAAATTTGAGAATATACAAACGAAACTCAGAATATCCTAGACAATCGTCAGACCAATAGCAACATGGTAGCGAAACCTGGACATTGACACACAAGACGATAAGAAGATTACATGCATTCTTACAGTAACAACTCACGCTGTGTCCCGACTTAAGACTTGTGATTGATGAAGGCTGTGGCTGAATTTTAAGTGATGGACGTAGGATTGTTTCTTCTATGGGCTTGTCTAGCGACTCAGCAATCATCTTTACATTGAGTAGCAATCTGTCCTCACTATGTTTCTATAAATAAAAATCAACTGCCGCCTATATGAAAGATCATTATTTGAGAACGACTGAATACAAATTTTCCGGTTTATTTTGTTATGTTCGTAGCTATCAGGAAAAGGTGTGTATGAAAGAAAAACATGGAAGAGTTTCCCAGAAAATTGAAAAATTCTTGAAAAAATAAGTGTTTTTCTATGGAATCTTTTCTGTGAATTCAAGAACATTTTTCACGATACTAATGATGGATTTACAAGATTCTATTTTTATTTTCTTCACTATAGTCCTGGAACAGTTTTCAGGAAAAATCGAACAATTACGAATGAAAGTAGGAAATTTTAGAAAAACTACAAAAATCATATTTTGACTAATTATAGAAATGACGTACTTGCAGATCACATGATTTTGCGCACGTATATGATTTTTTTTCCATGGAGAAGTTTAAGACACAGTATTGTGTATGGGTGATGCTATATTCCAATAAGCTTCTACATTGTTTGACTGATTACCATTACAGTTGACAGTCTGTGATTTCTTATGGAAGGAGGAGTTAGACAGAGAGGAGGAGGAGGAAGAGAATGATAGAGGTGGAGGTGATAGGTCAAGACGGAGGGAATGGGGCGGGGTACGAGATTAACAGAGACAAAGGAGAGGAAGGGGAGACAGTGGGATGAATGTCAAGATCAGGTTCGAGAGAGTGATGAAGAGGGGCAAGAACTAGAGAAATGGGAGGAATAGATAATAGAGAAAGCGGGAGGAGTAGATAGACTGAAGGCAATCTGAGATAAATACACTATTTATACATTTTCCTGTGCTTTACACATACCATCGTATATATCAGGAGGGAGGGAGGAGGAAATGGACAGTTAGATTAGTCAATGGGACATAGAGTAAGTGAAACACCCGAAATACCCGAACAGAAAGACAAAGGGAGAAAAGTCATCACCAAACGTTGCTCAAAATGTTCAAATGTTTTTAAGCTCAAGAGACTTAACTGCGGGGTCATCAGTCCCTAAACTTACAAACTACTTATGAACTACCTTATACTAAAGACAACACAAACATCCAGCCCGAGGGGGCATCCGAACCCCCGACCGCAGCGGCCGTGCAGACTGTAGGTTAGTGGGACCAAGATGCCTGTTCCGTTATTGGCATCAATCGTATATTTTAGGTGGTGTACAGATTTAAATGCACTATAATAATCAGAGCATAGCTCGATAAAGAAAACTAAGCACGCCGTGGCATATACAGTCGCTTTATATTTATTTGAGTTTTATCGATTGTTTGTTAAGGTCGAGTTGTAAAAATACGAACAGTGTAGGTTTCATACTACCTTCAATTGCCTTTCTGTGACTTTTCTAATTTCGAACCGACGGTTGTGCAACTGTTGCCAGCTGTTTTAGGAATGTTAAATGTATGCACAAAAATATCCACAAAAGTACTGCACAGCAAATATAGTCCTGCATTAAAACAAAGAAATATGCGCCAGAAATATAGGAGTATGCACTTAAAATGTATAAACATGGACCTAACCCACACACGACAGAATCGTAAAAATAAGAATCTAATAATTTAATAGTCGTTTCTAACATTACAGTCTTACCAAACCATATGTGAATTGATTTTATTTGTGACTGTTACAGTGGCGTACTACGTCTTCCTCCAAATCTTTCGGAATCTGACAAAATGTTTTCCACTTTCGACGATGTCACCTATCCCTCAAATTATGTTATGAAGTGTAATTACATTGAAAAATGATCCTCGAAAAGTATGTCGGGAATCATAAAGACTAATATAATATTCTTCTATAAGTCGCTAATTTAACAAAAATGTGTAAAACATACAGTTGTTAGTTTACTATAAATTTTGCCGTGACTGACGGCTGTCACAGAATTTTACCCGTCTATCTCGGATGCTATGCCACACTTAGTCTCGCGTTATGGGTGAAAATTGTAAAACTACCGTGGTATTCCTCAAATCTGTCCGCTTCAAGGAAAAGTATAAGCAAGAATATCATGCTCTCAATTGCAAGAATAATGTAAGGAATGCCTATTGACATTCTAAATTTGATTTTTTCTTTTAGCCAGATACCAGTCTGTTCTTTACGTAAAGTCAAATATTGGTCGTGATCAATCGCTGACCACGTTCCTCTCCACACCACATTCGTTGACGCCTTTGGGCGGAGGATGACCACGTCGGCCTTCCGAGGCCTGTCGGACGGAGTATAGTTTCGTTTCGTTTATTTCTTAAAGAATAATATGTTATGGAAGATAAACAATCACAAAATTAACCTGCTACATCCTGCTTGACAAGTTGAACGGGACGTGAGATTATGGACACATACGAACTTCGTAAGGTGACAGTTCCCATCTTCCCATCTCTTTCCTCATGGAGATCTTCTAAACTTGTTCGTGGACGAACATCTTAAGTACGAACATCTTAAGTACATCATCACTGAAATGTAGTCTTTCAGAAACTATCCTAGGCAGATAAGTTTCATGAACGTTTTTTTTTTTCTTCCACTTGTTACAGGAGTGTTGTGTCATTCTTTGCTGTTGTTGGAGCTCCTTAGACAAACCCTTTTTTATTGGTGGTTCTGGACCTGTGGGCAACGTTTTGAGTCGCTCACCTACATGAAAATGTGCAGGTATTGGTGGCTCAGTTTCTTCTCCTTCTTGTGTAATTGATCTTGAATTCAGTGCTGTTTCTATGCTGACCAGGATGGCATTCACACCTTCTTCGCCCAACCTTGGCTCTCCTATAACCTATGACAGGCAACATCCGTACCCAGATGCCTCCCTCCCAAAGCACGTGTGCCGTAACGAATCTCCATGTAATTGATTGTTGAGCAGGGTACTCGTGTGTTTTGCTGCCCATGAGAGCTTACCAGAGATCCTTTAGCTCAGTGTGGGTGGGATGGAAGGCGGTAGAATTTCAGCGTAAATTGTGTTAGGCACTACTCGTCTTCCCACAAACTTCGTATAGCTTGAAGATATCTGTCATTCGACATACCTGAGCATAATTCTAAATGGAAGGAACGTGTGTTGTACAAGTTAATAAGGAAATATGTGCTTTCTTTGCTATGTGTAATTTTTTGATGTTTAACGTTGCACAAACAACACACTTGCGTCTTCTGTCCGTTACTGTCTAATGTCATTTGCTAAGTGTAATTACAGATACTAGTATAGCCTGAGGTCGAAAATCGACCAATTGTGTTTACAATGGTCACTGGGGGTAAAATTTTACGTATCATGTCGGCGGCCTCGCGTGATTATGTTGGCAACATCAACAACACGATAGAAAATCTTTGCCCATTTGTTCGAACCACATAGAATGACTAGATTAGTGTATCGTACATGAAGTAAACAAATAATGTTGTTCCTGCTTTATGGTTGACAGGTTCTTGTATGTACCCTCGTCCACTCAGTAAAAATAATTGCCCTCGTAAAGCGAAGATTCCATGAGAAAACATCAGCGTTGTCAAGCAATTGGCTAAAATGAAGACTCACAGGATTCTCACTATACAGCATCTGTTGCCAACATTATCGTAGTAGGCCGCTGGGATATTTGGTAAAATGTAACCGCCACTGGGATGTATGAAACGGTATCTTTTACGTGTTAAGGAAAATGCCTAACACAATAAAAACAAATAAAAACGGAAGTATATACTTCTCATGTCATTTTCTAATTATATAACTTTCATTGGCCTAATATTTCAAATGGAACTACAATTTCGGTTTTCGTATATTTATACAACGCCAAGAAAATGTTCAAATGTTTGTAAAGTCTATGGGACTTAACTACGGGGTTATCAGTCCCTAAACTTACAAAATACTTTGAACTAACTAAGACTAAGGCCGGCACAAATATCCATGCCCGAGGGGGGATTCGAACCCCCGACCGCAGTGGCCGTGCAGACCGTGACTGAAGCGCCTCAGTCCCCTCGGCCACCGCGGCCGGCGCAACGCCAAGAAATAATGTTATTTCGATACTGCAATATTCAGAATTTCAGAGCTGACAACATTTCGACTCCGTAGTTCCACTCGTGCACCGCTAGATGCCTCTCCCGGCGCATCATTATTTATATCGGCATTCTAGACTTCGTAGTTCCACCCAAGCACCGCTAGATACCTCTCCCGGCGCATCATCCTTTATATCGGCATTCATATGAAAACATCCATTTCCTTTAACCACTTAGAAAATGAAGCATTTGAACGGCACAAGAAAGTGAGTTGGGAGCATTCCATGTTTCGATATTCACTTATTTAAATACGTTATTTTAATACTGCAGATGCGCTGCATTACAGGGTCTTTCGTCGAGGCGAATAGCCAATCAGTGAGCTGATTGTTGGAGAATGTAGGACTTGCTGTAGATAGGAAAATTTCTACTTCTTTCTACCACTTTTAATGGCTAAATGCACACATAATATTTATATTCGTGAAATCTACGACAAACAATCTTTCGAATAATGTAACTTTCACTGGCCTTCTTGTAAGAATAAATAAGTAATTTGTACCACATTTTCGTGTTAGCGTATTTCTATAATGGTTATAAAACCAGTATCTTTACGATTCTAGCAGCTGCACACCAGTGTCAGTGGTGTCTCATTCATTCTCTTCCTCTCTACAAACTGAATAGAAGTAACTGGCTAGCAAAGAAAGCATTTAATTCAATGATGTATGGTGTATGAACTGCTACTAACAATTTGCCAAAGCACTAAGAAAAAGCTTTGTTGCTGCTTTCATAGCTCCTCCTTTGAAGATAAGAATTCTGCGATGTCTTGTTGCGTTATGCAACCTCCGACGCACAGTGAATTTCGTTGTCGACGTCCCCCTCCTGATTTAACTTCTTAACCTCCCTGTACTCTTTCCCTGCTCCCTCGCGATCAGACAACCCTTTTCGCCTTCACCCCTTCCTGTCCCCAACTGCGCTCCCTCTTCTAAAACTGTTGCAAGAAAACGGATTTTTATTACACTGCTGTTCGTCAAGACAGGGGTTATTGATGGAAGGAGCGGAGGGTGCTCTCTGGAGGAGGAGGAGGATCATGTCTCAGTTTCGACGTAAGCGAGTCTCAAATACGATGTGCCACACTGCTACGATTTCAGCTGTCAAGAATACAGCGTGTTACAAAAAGGTACGGCCAAACTTTCAAGAAACATGCCTCACACACAAAGAAAGAAAATATGTTAGGTGGACATGTGTCCGGAAACGCTTAATTTCCATGTTAGAGCTCATTTTATTACTTCTCTTCAAATCACATTAATCATGGAATGGAAACACACAGCAACAGAACGTACCAGCGTGACTTAAAACACTTTGTTACAGGAAATGTTCAAAATGTCCTCCGTTAGCGAGGATACGTGCATCCACCCTCCGTCGTATGGAATCCCTGATGCGCTGATGCAACCCTGGAGAACTGCGTATTGTATCACAGCCGTCCACAACGCGAGCACGAAGAGTCTCTACATTTGGTACCGGAGTTGCGTAGACAAGAGCTTTCAAATGCCCCCATAAATGTAAGTCAAGAGGGCGTGGAGGCCATGGAATTGGTCCGCCTCTACCAATCCATCGGTCACCGAATCTGTTGTTGAGAAGCGTACGAACACGTCGACTGAAATATGCAGGAGGTCAATCGTGCATGAACCACATGTTGTGTCGTACTTGTAAAGGCACATGTTCTAGCAGCACAGGTATCAAATCATGATAACGTGCTCCAATGAGCGTAGGTGGAAGATGAGCTCTAACATGGAAATTAAGCATTTCCGGACACATGTCCACATAACATATTTTCTTTCTTTGTGTGTGAGGAATGTTTTCTGAAAGCTTGGCCGTACCTTTTTGTAACACTCAGTATATGTACTCGCAATTACGAAAATGACTAATCAGCAGATTTACGATTTTTGGCGATACATAAAAATTTGCAGCGGATCGAGACGCGAACCCTTCGTGGTCAGTCTCATTAACCAGTGGGCTACCCTCCGGACCGACCCAAACTTCAAGATGCTACGTGGTACAGTCAATAAGCTCTGAGATTGACCGCAGCCGCAGCGGAGTGGCTGAACGCATTCACGCGCTAGGCTCCGTTGCGTGAGGCCGTTCCGCGTCGGAAGCTCGAATCCTCCCTCAGGCATGATTGTTGGTATTGTCTTAGTTTAGTTAGTTTATAAGTAGTGTGTAAGTTTAGGGACTGATGAACCCGCAGTTAAGTCCCATAAGTTTAACAAACATTTGAAAATTTTTGATTGGCGCATAACTGCCCTATGGTGCATTATAGCGCATAGGTGGCGCCATAGTATGATACCGTCGCAGTTAGTATCCCTGCAAGAGACAGTTGGGTGCATGCACAGGAAGCAGACGCACGGTCGTCGTTATGACGGTGAGTTGAATGCGCCAGTCGAACCTTAGCATGACACAGTATGAGCAACGGGCAAACATCGATTTCTGCCAGAGATTAGGCAAAACCGCTGCCGAAACTTTTGAAATGTTGCAGCAGGTGTACGGTGAAGACGCATTGAGTCGCAGTGTTGTGTTTAGGTGCTACCGACGTTTTGTGAAAGGACAGTTTGGACGATGTCGGCCACGAACAGTTCGAATAGAAAGCAACGTGCAAGAAGTTACAATGTCGGAGCGTTCTGACTGCACCCAACCGGTAGACGCTCTCGCAACAGAAGTAGGGGTCAGCCGTGACTCTTTTCGCAAAATTATGAAGGCCGACCTCAACATGTCTCGTGTTACGCGGCACAGCGTGCCACGAATCCTGTTGCAAGATGAACGTGATGATCGCATGACGATTTGTGGTCACCTCATCAGTTGTGCGGACGATACTCTGACGTTTCTCAACTGGATAATAAATGGAGACGATACTTGGTGTTTCCTTTACGATCCGCATCAGCCACCTGTAATGAGGCAGCATGTGTTACATACAAAGTCGTGTGGTTGACTATCCTCCAGGCGTCAACTCTCAGAACTTATTGACTGTACCACGCAATAACCCTATAGTGCTCACTCACTAACTGTGATTCATGCAAATTTAGAGACAAGAATTTATTGTTAAAGGCGTATCTGAAAGAGCAGTTAAACGGAATGGACAGTGTGTTGAAAGGTGCGTATTAAATGAACAGTAACAAGAGCAAAACAAAGGTAATGGAGTGCAGTCTAAGAAAATCGGGCGATGCTGATGGAATTAAATTAGGTAACGAAACAATAAAGGTGGCAGATGAGTTTTCTTACTTCGGCAGTAAAATAACAAATGATGGTCGCATTACAGAGTATATAAAATACAGAATGGCAATGGAAAGAAAAGCTATTTTGAAAAAGAGAAATTTGTTAACATCAAATATTAATTTAAGTGTAAGGAGGTCGTTTCTGAAGGCATTTGTGTGTAGTGAGGCCTTATATGGGAGTCACTCATGGATGATAAACAGTGCGGACAGGAAGAGAATAGAGGCTTTTGAAATGTGGTGCTTCAGAAGAATGCTGAAGATTAGGTGGGTGGATCGCGTAACTAATGAGGAGGTACTGAACAGTAATGGTGAGAAAAGGAATTTCTGGCATACCTTGACTAAAAGAAGGGATCGATGGGTAGGACACATTCTTAGACATCGTGGAATCGTAAATTTATCATTGGAGGGAAGTGTATGGGGTAAAAATCGCAGAGGGAGACCAAGAGATGAATACAGTAAGCAGATTCAAGGGATGTAGGTTGCAGGTCTTATGAAGAGATGAAGAGGCTTGCACAGGATTCCGGACTGAAGACCACAACAACACAACCAGCATATTCACTTTCATTCAAGTCATAACAGAGCTGTTTTGGTGTGGTGGTATTGTGATTGGTCAGCCGTCAAAACTAATTTCTTCTCTGGTGAAAATTAGATGAAGTTCGTATCACAATTACTTTATTTTTATATGAACTACCTATAGCAAGATACCATATTTTATTTCAGATAACTTAGAAACGTATAAATTAATAAACAAAAGTAAAAAGAAAAGGCAACCGAAATGCTTCGGTCATGATTTGGTGCTATTCAGCATGACGGCAGACCGAGTTGGTTCACGGTGTTTCCTCACTCCAGTTTTGGCAGTCATCACGGACAGACCTGCAGTCTAATGTGGTGCATTTTATCTTCTAGGAGCAACATAAATCGTCAATGTAAGTTAGATACTGTGGAAATTAAGACACAGCATATTAATTGTGCACTTTTTTTTTGTTTCTGCGTAAATAAACAGTGACATCTTTGAATAATTTGTTTTGCCGGACTTAATCCTCGCTAATTAAAGTAACAGCCTCAACATCAAGAACCAACGAACATTGAGCCGGTTTCTGTACTGGGGACACAACTTGTGAAGACTACAGGTTTGTAAGCATTTTATTGAGAGGCTATGCATTTCACTCAGGGCGGTGAGAGGAACTAGGCACCTTGTGAGTACTCTTTCATTACAATTGAATTCAGTTACTCGAAATTCAAGTTATCATGATGTGATGGCGGAAATAGGTTGAAATGTGTGAGAGTCTTTCGAACTACTCTCTTCATACACAACTATATTTTTTTTTATTCCCCTGCCGAGCAATATCATGAGATGTTGTTCAGTTTACAAAATGCCCGAACCGTGAGTAATTGAATAGTGAACTGTGTTTGAACATTTTGAACTGCTTCAACTGTCCTTCAACGCCAAAATGAACTGTGAAAACTGATGCTACAGACTAACATTTATCATACGTTGAGGGAGTTATCTTTCTGAAGGAAGTAAAAGAGAGGGAGCATGTATAGTTAAAGTGAAAATCCACATCGAATGTGATGCGCAGAGTGTTTAATGGAGCTTGTGTATCCACGTACGGCAAGCAACAGCTGTCTGTCGACGGTATAGTTGCAGCCTGAGGAACAACTAACAGACACAACGATCGCACAGACACACACTAGTGAAAGTGGTATGCTGCCTACCGCACCCTATTAAAGAGAAGGTAAGCAGATAAATATAGTGCTTAGAATACTAATAAATATTTGTGATATATTTTATCCCGATATTACCGCTGGTTAAATGGCTAGCGAAGGGGAGAGAAGGTAGTGCCATCGCAGTAGGAAAAGCAATTATGCGCATGACAATGTCAACGTTCTGTTGGATCAGGCACGTGAAATGCCACTTGGTAATAAAAATAGTAAATTATCAAATCAGTTACAAAGTGAAAATTATAATGTTGAAGATGTGGATTCTGCTTCAAATGATAGCACTGAGAATATAGATTGTGTCGCTCTTAACCACAATAACGTGGTATGTTCAACACCGCCTACGAGACAAGGCCTCACACTAAGAGGTCGCGAACACCAGTTGACTAGCCGGCAGCTACGAGGCGGTGGACGTGCCCCAGCAGCCAGCCAGTCAGCTGGCGTTCGCCGCCTCTCAGTATGACGTGGCACGGCCAGTTGTGAGGTTCAAATCTTTGTAAAGCTTATGAGACTTAACTGCGGGGTCATCAGTCCCTAAACGCCCAAACTACTGCCGGCCGCGGTGGCCGCGGGGACTAAGGCGCTCCAGTCACGGTCTGCACGGCCACTACGGTCGGGGGTTCGAATCCCCCCTCGGGCATGGATATTTGTGCCGTCCTTAGTATAAGGTAGTTCCTAAGTAGTTTGTAAGTTTAGGGACTGATGACCCCGTAGTTAAGTCCCATAAGCTTAACAAACATTTGAACATTCCAAACTACTTATAAACATCCATGTCCGAGGGAGGATTCGACCCTCCGACGCGGGATGCCGCGCGATCCACAAAGTGGGCTCTCCAGACCGCTCGGCTACTCTTGCGCGGCAGTTGTGAGGTCTGGACTTCCAGGCGGTGTTGGTACATTTGAGTGGAAAAGGAAAAGGCACTGCCTCTGACGTTTACAAATGAACAGACATCTGACGTTGAGTAGACACTGGAATCACGTATAAGGTACTGCATTGTTCATGACTTTGAAAAATGTCCAATGAAATGAATAGATTTCGATGTTTTATAGCACTACCTTTCAGCAATTTAGCAGATGATTTGCTGCTGCCTTTCACGTTGTGAGACGGAAGGTTAACCAAAGTGTTCTTTCATTGTGTTTGTCTGTAGATGTGTAATGTTACAGCGAAATGGATTGCGAATAAAGTAAAGCTTATAAATACAGCTACATGTATCATTCTTGTTGTATAAATATCAGGTGGAACGATACACCGCACTTTGTCAATATTGCAGTTGAGTATAAACGCTGTTTGTACCGAAAGAAATAAAAGAATCGTCGTCATGACATCTAGATATATTAATATCCACTGGCACATGTAGGAGAGCTCATAATTTGGAAATGGCTTGACTGATTATTTTTATCATTAATTCTCATGACAAGGTTTGTATGAAATGAAAATTGGAAAATGAGCCTAGAAAATTGAAAAAATTATGCATAACATTTTGGTTCATTACGATCTCGGAAAAGTTTTCTTGAAAAAAAGAAAAAAAAGTTTTGAATACATTCTATATCTGACAGATGACAATGATATTTGGCATATTGTTCTTTGCGAAGTTTTTATAGTCCCGTCATACGGTGCATGGTAGAGGGTACCACACGAGCACAATACTCTGCGACACCGTTTCCTCGATTAGCATGAAAGTTGGCACATGCTTCAACTTCTATCATATCAAAGATATTACATAATTACTCAGAGACTATTGTGATTCGTTTATTCTCTCTTCTGTTTCTGATCGTGAGGGTGTTAGTCTGGTTTTCGTTAATTTGACAGTAAAGCTATTATTTGCTTTATATCAGTTGTATATAAGTAAACTTAATAAAAGACTCAAACATATTCACGTCATTCGTTTCTCTTCCATGTAAAACAAGAAAAAAGACGCCCTCGTCGTGCCCCAGTACACATAATACAGATGAGAAATCAGAAAGACAGGAGTTTACGAAACTCTCATCTAATCATTCAAAAATGTTTCAGAAAGATCCTGCCACGTTCTGATCAGCAAGCAGTTATAAGGCGGATCTATCAAGGAACCCGCAGCCATTTCGCATGCTCGTTACTTCTTCTTTTCTTTAGCTGACGTCGTGAATCTCCGTATGCAGACTACATATCGTTTTCTGGTGCTTAGCTGAAAACTTCGTATTTACATACTAATGCAAACACACAATAACTAATATGTATTTGTGTGAACACGTAGATACGCGCACACACACATAAACAATTTTAATACTAACTGTGACAATAACAAGCAAAAACAAACATGTATAGAAGTGAAAGAGATGGACTGAGAGAAGGGGAGGAAAAGGGAAAATTGACCGAGAGTAGTTGAGGAGGTGATAGGGAAAAGTTGGAGGAAGTGATGGACAAGTAAGAGGTAGAGCTTAAAAGAGAGGGAGAAGAAGAAAGTGGACAGGGTCAGAAAGAAAGAGTGGAGGGAAAGGGTGAACAGTAGGCGATCAGCGAAAGAGGAAAGCAGGAGTGGATTAATGGAAGTTTGGAATAAATATATTGATACGTGGTAGCACTGGCGCCAGTACACTCCTTACCACTTATCTTTGGATTGTGCTGTCCGTCGGCGAGTGTCGACTGATGTGGAATGAGGAGTGACTGTCGGGATTGGGAAAGTCGTGAGTGCGGTGTGCATGTGACACGGTCGGCTTCTGCTGGAACAACGCGTTGATGTAATGTCTTCAAAGCTAATCGACTGCTTGCTGACAAGTCCTCGTGAAGCTAACTTCCTGTTATTAGCTGCTTCAGATATTGCCTTTGTTGTGAGCGATTGGCGCTGTTGAACTTATTCTCAGTGATTGCCGGTTCGCCTCGATTTTTCTTTGTGTTAAATTGAATGCCTTGAACCGCTCTGAAGGCACTCGTTGCCTGAGTAATAATGAAGTTTCACAACAATAAGAAGTTATGTAAATTTGGTATATGTTATTAGTACTGTGTGCTTACTTGTATTACCAGATTGTGCAAACGTGACAACCTTTCTAGCTGCGTTAGATTTTGCCGTTATTGCGGGCTTTCTTGTGAAGTCGGATGCGGCCTATACACTTCGTAGTTGTATCAGCATTAGGTGACGAGTGTGTGACCTTTGATACGTTGTGTAATTTGAGCTGCCCCCCCCCCCCCCAGTTGTGTCACTAAAGTGGGCCTCTAAAATTATGTGATGTACTCAGGCAGCGAGTGCCCTTAGAGCGGTTCAAGGCATCCAAGTTAACACACAGAAAAATCTAGGCGATCTGGCAATCACTGAGAATAAGTCCAACATCGCCAATCGCTCACAACAATATGTGCGTGTGCCCATATTTATGTTTATTTTATGCACCTGCCAATGTGTTGTATTATTTATCGTCAGTTTGTGTGACCGTCTAGGTAAAGTTATATAACGTTTTCTTTGGAGAGTTTATACTGGAGTTATTTTATGGTCTTCCTTTTGTGTCTTGTTGCCGCCGGTTGTCCTAGGTGTCGGTGGTCGAGTAGAGAGAGACCGATTCAGGGAAATAGGATGCACGCGTGTGCGGGTACAGAGTCTGAGCTGACCAGCAAGTGGGACAGCAGAAACTAGAAACACTAAGCTATATTAGAACAAGATATATATTTCGTAAAAATAATACAATACTTAACTTGGAGGGCAGCAGACTAGTGGAATGCAGATACATAGTTTAACTAGATAGAGGCCTGTTTAGTCATGAGTCCTGTCTTATAGCCAAGTGACCGATGCAGTTCAGGGTGGCCACGGGCGGAGTTGTAGCAGAGCGGACTCGTAGCTGACGTCGTAAGAACGCCGCGCCGTGCTTGCATGGCGGCGCACGGCGAAAGAACGTGGCGCGCACTTTAGACTTGTGCGACACCTCACTTCTAAATCTGTTAAGAAGAACGTGCTCGCTCGGCTTTGTGTGGCCCCTATGATAGTTAAAGTAAATGAATTCTGTTATAAGAATATTGTGTAAGTGTACTCTTTACCTCTCTGTCCCCTCTGCTTACCTGAATTGCCAGAAACGTGTTACATTTACAATATAGATAATGTTAGTGTAAATTACACTACCATCGTTATATTAGGAGGGGAGGAGGAGGACATGGACAGATGGACACACACACACACAGAGACACAAACACACACACCCACACACACACACACACACACACACACACACAGAGGGAGGGGGAGAAAGAGAGAGAGAGAGAGACAGAGACAGAGAGACAGAGAGAGAGAGAGAGAGAGAGAAATAGAGGAGCGTCTGAGACAAGATTGAAAGGAAGCAATCACCAGGCATCAACGACATTCATTCTAGAGTACTGTTCAATTATATAAGATTCTCAGAAGTATTTCGTCTGAAGTTGTGTCATTCATCTCAGGGCCTGTGAGCAGAAGGTCAATGACTGCTGTTTCATTCTCAGCTCAGTCGTCTGAGTGAATCCGTGATTGTAAAGCACAATAGAGGCAGCCAATTTCACCCTCCTTATCAGAGGGGTACTATAGTATCAATTGAAGCAGGGAAAGACCGAATGTTGGCGGGAGGTTAGGGGGGGGGGTGAAAGAATACGCCTCGCACCGAGACGTCTCAACCTGACGTTTTCCTCCCGTACAAGCAAACATCTCTGCCGCGCGGAGGAAATGAGGGCAAGCGAATACTCAGGTCTGAAAACCGAAGACGTCATCGCCAGGGCGGACTTTTGTCTCGACGGAAAAGAGAGGGGTATTCGAGAAATCGGGCGGGCGTCCGGCCGAGCGGACGCGAACAATAGGAGCCAATGTGGTCGAGGCGGCGGCGGCGGCGGCGGAGGCGGACGAGCGGAGCGGCCGCTGAGGCAGCAGCAGCACCGGCACAAGTTGGCGGGGGCGGCGGACGCCTCCGAGAGGGCGCAGCTGGCGCCGCGGGGGCGGGGGAGGCGGCGGGGGCGGACGCGGCCAACTCCCGGCACGGGCGCGGCGTGCTGTTCATTATTCACGGCCGTGACGCGCAGGAAACCAATAGCGGCCCGGCCCGCGGCCCGCAGCCTGTTCGGTCATCAGCGGCGGCGGCGGCGGCGGCGGCGTCTTGCGTCCGTCCGTCTGTCCGTCGGCCGCCCCCGCCCAAGATGGATCGCGCAGCGGCGCGCATCTCGGACGCCACGGCCAGCCGCACGCCGACCTCAGCGCGGCCCGCTCTCCAGAGTATACACGGCCAATCCATCGTGGCGCCTAACGCGCCTACCCTACCAACAGCCCCACCTCCCTCCTCTTCCTTCACGGAGTTGGCGGCCACGCCTGCTGCGCCGTTTGTTTCGAGTCCTAATTGCCGCTTCCCACCTACTTAGTATCCATCTTCACATTCAATTTTCTAAACTCGAAGTGTGCCCGTCTACAATTACGCCGACGTAAATGGAAAGCCTTACGCCACGCGGGCATCTAAGAGGTTCCTACTCCTTTTCTTCGACTAAGCTTGTAACGTTTCTTAGTCTTAAGCCGTCCTCTCACGGGACGTGGAAATGCACATGGGCCGGTCGCAGTGGCCGAGAGGTCTGCGGCGCGCCAGTCACAGTCTGCACGGCCGCTACGGTCGGCGGTTCGAATCCCCCCTCGGGCATGGATGTTTGTGTCGTCTTTAGTATAAGGTAGTTCATAAGTTTAGGGACTGATGACCCCTCAGTTAACTCCCTTACGCTTAAAAAACATAAACATAATGCACATGGAGGAGGAAGTGATGACGTCGCAGCGTGGAACACCACGTTCTACTACACTGTGAAGCGTGGAACGAAGGCTCTGACATGTTAGATTTTTGCTCCGTGGAGTGAAACGTGACCAATGAGTACCGACCTGGTTTTCACGTGAGAAGCAGAACTTTTGAGGCGCCATATTGCAAACGAGCAAACGGAACTCCGTATTTCGTTCAAATGTTTGCAGTTCTATGGGACGAAACAACACTGGTCATCAGTCACTAGTCTTACAAACTACTTAAGCTAAGTGAAAATAACCTAAGGACAACAAAGACGACACTCACTCTCATGTCCGAGGGAGGAATCGAGCTTTTTTTTTTTTTTCATCTCCTAGATGTATATATACATTTAGCGTCTCTTCCGAAAGAACAGACGGCACTTCTGATCCTACAGTTGTTATTGTTATCATATTCACAGAATATACGACGTCAACTACAAATGGGATTCGAACCCGGGTCTCCTGCTTTCTAGGCAATTGCGCTCACCCCTACGCCACTGGGGACACAGTGATCACCGCTCCTGCAAGGACTACCTAAGTACGCCTCCCGTCAGATACAAATTCCCAGCTTCACCCTGCCCACAGTACTCAAACTCGTAGTTATGAAACAAATTTCCGGAGAGGCACATACTAAAGACACACACATACAACACTTTCAGCTATCGGCCATGGCCTTAGTAAGAAAATAGAACACGCATGCAATCACACAGGCACACAACACAGTCATACAACCATCACCTCGCACTTCGAAGTGCGGCAGCTGGAGGTGATGGTTGTATGACTGTGTCTTGTGCCTGTGTGATTGCGTGAGTGTTCTATTTTCTGAAGAAAGCCGTGGCCGATAGCTGAAAGTGTTGTATGTGTGTGTCGTTAGTATGTGCCTGTCGCAGCTTGTCGTCACTTCTTTCAAATGTTCAAATATTTGTATAGTCTATGGGACTTAACTACGGGGTCATCAGTCCCTAAACTTACAAACTAGTTATGAACTACTTACGAACTAGGACGGCACAAATATCCATGCCTGAGGGGGGATTCGAACCCCCGACCGTAGAGGCCGTGCAGACCGTGACTGAAGCGCCTCAGTCCCCTCGGCCACCGCGGCCGGCAGCTGGTAGCGTCGATGGTCTATAAGCTGCTCCTAGTCCAAGCGACACATCGATGCAACTGCTTAGTCGTGAGTTGTGCTGTAATAAGTTAACATGTGTTTTTGTATCTCTTCACGAAAACGGAACCGCATAATATAGCGCAACTGTATGCCATTTCTTTTTGCGTTAAATTGTGTGAAAAAGCGACGACAACTTACGGTAGGTTTCAGAAGGTAGAGCGAATGTTGAAGATGAAGACCACAGTGGGCGACCAAAATAACCTCTCGGACGGATGTCAACTTGGCCACGCTGCGTGAACTCGTACTAACTGATCGAAGATTATCCGTAAAAATAATTGCAGAAGAACTGAACATCAATTGAGAAACGGTTCGTCTAATAATAACTGAAGATCTTGGTATGAGAAAGATTTGTGCAAAAATGGTGCCCGAAAATTCCACATCATAACAGCGAGAAACACGGAAAATGTGGCAGCCGATCTGTTAGAGCAAATGGAAATCAATCGAGAATTTCTTTTTCAAACAACACAAGATGTCCAAAAAGCTGTGACGAGGGTCTTGGAGGATGTTACAGAAATGTTACCATAAATGGCAGAAGCGCTGGAAAAAGTGTGTGCAATCAGAAGGGAACTACTTTGAAGGAGACAACACTAAACATTTTTCACATCAGTCTCAAATGTTAAAATGTTTGTATAGTCTATGGGACGTAACTACGGGGTCATCAGTCCCAAAACTTACAAACTACTTATGAACTACTTACGAACTAGGACGGCACAAATATCCATTCGAACCCCGGACCGTAGTGGCCCTGCAGACCGTGACTGGAGCGCCTTAGTCTCCTCGGCCACCGCGGCCGGCCACATCAGTCTCATTATTTTATTGCCGCACCTGGTATTTTGACGAGCAGATATGTCGCCATCGTCAGGTGTGCTGTCGAACTAAGTTCGTAAGGGCGGGCGGCCGTCTTATATCACCGCCCCCCCCCCCCCCGCGAGACAATCACACCACTGTCCGCCCCCGCGGTTATGCGTGGCTGTCATTGAGATGCCTGTGATGTATATGGCCGCGTCGATGAACTTACCTCGCCATCTCTATTCGCTAGTTCTTTGCTGAGTGTCCTCTTCTTAATTAGACTCAGTGCTGGTTCTCAAGCCTTTCTCAGATTGTAGTCACAGACTCGGTTGATGAGCCATTCCCTGGTGCGGATCTCTATGTCCTCTCTAATAATGCTGTCCCAGTATCTTGAAGTCTGTGCCAAGGTCCTCGTACGTTAGTTATCCAATTGTCGGACAGACTATTTGTTAAGTCTTGTGCCTCTCATGTTCACGGCAACGATCCTCGATGGTGCGCACTGTATGTCCGATATAAGTCTTCCCATACTGGCACTAAATATGGTATATGCCGGCCTTCCGCAAACCGAGATTTTCTTTGCCACTTCTCAATAAGGTTCGTGTTTTACTGGCAGGGCAAAAGTTTTTATTTGGTGTTTCTTTAATATACACCCTGTTTTCCCCGGTAGTGTGCCACTATACGGTATAAAGGACGTGGCTACCTCTTCCTCCGCGACTTCTTCCTTCTCCACAGACTTTACGGTACAAACATTTGAATATTTCGTTAGTTGGTGTCTTTCCCTCCCGGCTCGCCAGGTACTTGCCTGTGTTTGGGTTGTGCTGTCTTTAGTATGAATTAGTTTATAAGTATCTGTAAATTTAGGGTTTTGTATCCCAGCCTCGTCGCCACTTTTGTGTCTCGTTTCCGCCGGTTGTCGTAGGTGTCGGTGGCCGAGTAGAAAGAGACCGACACAGGAATAAAGGATGCACGCGAATGCAGGTACGTAGTTGCCAGTGGGACAGCAGAAACTAGAACACTAGGCTAAATTAGAATAAGATATATATTTCGTGGAGTCTTGGTAATACTTAACTTTTACATAGTTCTTGACTGCAGAATGCTGATACATAGTTTAGTTATAGGCCTGTCTACTGATGATTCCTAGTGCCTATCTGATAGCCAAGTCTTAACTGTGGCCACGAGCGAAGTTGCAGCAGAGGGCGCTCGTGGCTGACGTAAGAACGTCGCGCCCTGCGTGCATGGCGGCGCGCGGCGAAAGTACGTGGCGCGCAGTTCATACTTGTGCGACACCACATAGGGACTGATGACACAGCAGTTAAGTTCCATAAGGTTAACAAACATTTCAACACTTCAACACGTCAAAGAAAGTGCCTGTCATGTAAGAACAGACCGTAAGGAACCTATGTTTGCCGCGGTGGAGTAGACGAGCGGTCTAAAGCGTCTCGCTGGCGAGCGCCCGGTTGCTTACCGTGGAGGTTCGAGTCTTCCCTAGGGCATGGGTGTGCGTGTTTACCTAGGTTTAAGTAGTTTGTAAGATACGGACTGATGACCACGCAGTTTGGTCCGATAGATTTACAAACATTTGAACATTTTTTTTGAATTTATGTTTCTGCGGTGTTTATATTCTATTACTTTTAACGCAATAAGCTGCAAACTTAAATAAATTCGTTAATATTGCTTCATGAATAAGTTGTTTACATCACTGAATCAGTTAAATTCGGTTGTTTTTGTGCGTATTTCATAACCCTCTATTCTCTCGATATTTTACTGATACTTAGAATGCAAAAATTACAGTAACTATTTCGTTAATTACCTACAAAAGAAATTATAAATAAACATTACTGTTACAGCACCTTGCCCACCACTAGGAGCTCTATTGTCGTTGCAACTGTCAGTTGGTAACAACTTTCACAGCAGCAAGTTTCGGGACTGTGTATATTAGACTGTGGTTACGACAGTGAACAAACATCTTGTTCATGATGTGAGAGGTTATTGAGTAACTAACTCTAAAAACTGCTATTTTTAAAATTTTTATAGCATGAATTTTTTAATTTTCTTGGCAGTAGTCTACAATCAGTTGTTATTCAGATCTTGTTATGGTATCTGAAGATGGGCAGTTGGCCCGAATCCGGTCATGTAAGAAATGGAAGCGTCTTAAAGACTAATACTGCAGGTTTTCATTCACGTCAGGATCGCAGAAACTTCCATAACAAGGAGACGTTCAAGTCTCGGAAATTCAATTAGCGATGGGACTACATAGGATAGTAGTATACCACAGGTGTCTCCATTCACAAAAGTCCTAAAGCGCACTATCCATAAAATTCCAGAAAAATGGCTCTAAAGTTTTACTGGCAGCATATATAAAACTGATATGGTTTTGGTGAAGACTGTGCAGCAGCGCGGTCAATTACCTCAGATCCACGGTGCGATGGAAAAAAAAAAAAAAAAAAAAAAAAAAAAAAAAAAAAAAAAAAAAAAGCTGAGCCAAGAATTAACGATGAACCCGAATGACTCTTCCTGAACGTCTGCCTGTTTGAATACGTACAATAGGGCAAGTGCTCCACTTTGATTTTCCATGAACAAACCGTTTCCTCGAAATCACAAATAATATTTATAATCTTTCCACAGCCTAAAATATCCCCTAATTTGCAATAAAATTGTATGGACTAGTTTTTAACCCTTTCATCTACCTACATTAACTGTAACTGGTATTGTGGGACTTTTCAAAAACGAAGATATTGTAACAGAAAATTTAATTAGCTGCAAATAAAATAAAGTTCTTTATTATGTAATTGATAACTGTTTATATCATTAATTTTATTTGAAAATTGTTGTAGTTTTTAAAACAAAAAATGAAAGTAATATGTTTCCTGGGGGTAGGATCGAATCCTGATCATCTGCATGAAAGTCAGCCACATACTGCCTCAGCTGTTACGTCAGAATCTTGTTGAAGTCTCATTTACTAGTCATTAAGATGTGTATCGGTTGTGCTTAAACGTCAAAGCCCTTTTTTTCCGAATTTTCTGGATAGTGTGCTTCAAAACTTTTATGAATCAACTCCCTTGACAAATTGTAAATGCGTCATAAAGTCATTGAGTAGGCAGGCGACCATGATGCAATGATTGGGTAGTACTGCTGTGAAGCTGGTTAGGTCGCAAATCTTTATTATTGGACACACTTCATGTACAGCGTGCCCTCAAAAATGACGCGTTTCGGAATTACATTCATCAGAGTAGCATCTCTTCCGTGCCATGTGCACACGTGAAGAGATGTAAGATGTTATTTGGTATACATACGAAAGCAGACTGCTTTCTGATGAAGGTAATTCCGAAACGCGTCATTTTTTAGGGCACGCTTTAAATGAAGTGTGACGTATAATAAAGAATTTGCGACCTAACCAGCTTCGCCGGCCGCGGTGGCCGAGGTGGCTGAGGCGCTCCAGTCACGGTCATCACGGCCACTACGGTCCATGCCCCTCGGGCATGGATATTTGTGCCGTCCTAGTTCGTAAGTAGTTCATAAGTAGTTTGTAAGCTTAGGGACTGATGACCCCGTAGTTAAGTCCATAAGTTGTCCAAACATTTGAACATTTGAACCTAACCAGCTTCACAGCAGTACTACCCAATCATCCCTTCACAAATATAACTAACAGGCAAAGTCTCAATCCAAACTCAATTTCCGAGACGGGAAGGAATACTTGTAAGGGATGCATATCGAGTTTTGTAACGGTTCTCCCTCGGCGTGGTCGAATGGATGCTGCACGACCTGACAGGGTCCATCAAGTGCCCACTGATTACATCATTGGGCCACTGTGACATCTGGATGGCCCACACATCTGCCAGTTGCACGAGGTGACCAAACTGTTTAGTCGTCCTCGTCGCCATGTGTTTTGTCCTTCGCAGCCTGTCTTTCAGGAAAGATTCTATCAGGACGTTTGGGATACGCTTACATCTAAAACAGGTACACTGCTTAGTAATACAAGTTTTATAGGAGTAAACTTCTATATAGTATGTCTCTTCTCGCGGCGGCGTCTTCTTCCTCTATGCTAGCTGCGCTGAGTCCTACTGACTATTTCGGAGCCGTGTGGGATCGTCCAGACGCATGTCGGCCTAGATATAGTCGCTTGTAGAGGGCGCGCTTCTAGGTTGCTCCCTCCAGGAGGCGCAGCGCCGGCGTGCGATTGGCTGCCGGTCGTTCGCTGCCTTCTTCACAATCGTTCTCGTGCGTCTGGTGTTTGGCGTTGCCTTTAAGCCACAATACAAACTGCTTCACGCAGTCTATCGATGCTACCTCCGTCAAATGCACACTGTCGGTGTACAGGATGTCTAACGGCCTGAATGGAATAGTTAGTGCTTTGTACCACATATAAAGTCTTGATTCGCCTTCTGACTGGCGGAAATTGGTTGCAACTATCCAACAACAGGGAGGTGACATCACTGATGACTCTGGGTGACATTGTACACATTACAGAGACTTTCAAATCTACTTGCACTGCTCAAAACAGGGGATCACGTGAGATATCATACACAATATACATATTATACATATCGCAACGTATTTTATTCAGATAATTTTTGTGTGATACAGTACAATATTTTGAGGTTTACATGGTGTCATGGTTTTTTCTTAGATCGAGGTACCACTGGTCATGTAAAAGTCACGCTCGTTGCCCTCTAGTATCATGTATGATCACCTCGGATGGCTATTGCAGTTGCAGACCTGCGCGTCAAGGACAGTATGAGGTTATCAATCAGCTCTTGAGGGATATTTGGCCGTTCTTCAGCGGGTGCAATGTCCAGCTTTGCAACCGTCGTGGGAGGTGTTGCTCTAACTGCAATGCGTCTGAGAAGTGCATCCCAGACATGCTCTATCGTGTTTAAGTCCGGTGGACAAGCTCGCGACTCATTCAGTTCCCTCATCATCAAGCATGTTCTCCACCAGTGCAGCTCTGTGGAGACGAACAAAACGAACCCATCTACTGTGGAACCAGCATAGGGCACAACAAAAGGTCGAAAGATTTTGCCTGTATACCTCTGAGCAGTCAAGAAGCCATTCTGAATGACACAGAGGTACGTACGTCAACCAATACTGACTCCAGGCCACAAACATTCGTCCGCCACCATGAAATGCTAATGTTTCCTGCGCATGAGCAGGGTTGATCCACGTTCTCTCCAGATGACGGAACGACGATTGTCTACATTTAAGTTACATCTACATAGATACTCTGCAAATAACATTTAATTGTCTGGCAGAGGGTTCATTAACCACTTTCATAACCTTGCTCTACCGTACCATTCATTCTCTAATAGCGCGCGATAAGAAAGAACACCTAAATCGTTCCGTTTTCGATCTGATTTCTCTTATTTTATTGGAATAGTCATGCCTCCCTATGTAGGTGGGTACTAGCAAAATATTTTCATATTCAGAAGTACAAGTCAGTGATTGAAATTTCGCAAATGGATCCCGCCGCAACGAATAACGTCTTCCTTTTAATGATTACCTACTTCAAATCGTGGAACATTTCCGTGATCCTTTCCCCCGTGTAACGTGATAATCAAAAAACGAGCTGCCCTTCTCTGGACCTTCTCAATGTCTTCCGTCAGTCCTACCTGGTGAGGGTCCCACACTGGGCAACAGTACTCCAGGAGAGGACGCACAAATATGATGTAGGCAGTCTCTTGGGTGGAGCTGTCCGGCTGAATACAAGACAGAAAGACATCAAACGATTTTAGTTCATTCTGCCGAAGACAATACTTGAGAAACTATATATCCCCTAATTATTTTGTCAGGTGTAATTGCTTACTCACACATCTGAAATGAGATAATACTGGTCCACTCCTGAGCGCATTACTTTTTTTTTTTTTTTTTTTTTTTTTTTTTTTTGTCAGACAGAGTAGTTACGCGGTGTACCTGAGAAATTGCAGCTACTTTGAACTGTTATCCTAATTTTCTTTTCATTATCGATATTCTTAGTATATGCTGTCCCACTGCACATCGTCGTTTCGGTAGCAACCTCACAAATGAGCTTCGGCCTAATTGGATTGGGAAATTTTATTTCCGAGTGTTTGACATATTTACTGCGTACGAGACCGAGAGCCGTAAACACAAAAGTCCTCCGGAGGGTGACACGCGAGAGTAAAATTCAGGGAGGCAGGGACAAACATAAAAGCGGCGACTTAGCGGGGAATTAGGGGGCGCGGCACGTCCAGGCGAGCAGCGGTGGCAGCGGGCGCACTTTTAAGAAGCGAACCGCCGCCCCCGCCACAGCTCATTACGGGGGCGGAAACTCTGGTGGGCAGCCCGGGAAACCCGGCCGCCGAATGCCCTCTCACTTAAGCGTGGCCTGCCGTGGCCAATAAACACTCGACGAGTGCGCGGCGACCTTCGGAGGGAAGTCTGTACTCACTAAGACGCATCGTGTCAAATAAAAAAAAAAAATAAAATAAAATAAAATAAAATAAAATAAAATAAAAAAAAGAGGGAAAAAAGTAACTGCTGTACACGCCAACAACGAAGTGTCGCAGTATTAACTCTGACACTACCTATTAATTAAAAGAATTGAATGGTCTGCTCAGGAATCAGTTCCTGAACCATAAAATTTTGAACGAAGCAGATGGTATGGGGGGTTAGTAGATGTACAAACAATAATTTGAATGTTCTCCGCCAATAGACGGTGTAGTGACGTAACAGCCGAAGCACCTTCTGTGTGTGCCCTTTAATAGGAGATGTTTTCAGCCATAAGGCTCAGTTTTATATCAACGCGTTAAGCAAACGGGCTTCATTCACACATTAAAATAGTGAGTGAAAGAAATATAGGAAAGGTTGGGGAAATGCCAGCCGACTACATTATAATCTTATACTCCTTCAATAAGCCTTTCAATATAACAATTGGAAGCAGTGGGAGAACAGAGTTCGACGTCATACAGGGGACATTGTTTGGTTCACTGACGTTTGGAGATCAGACAGAGGCGTTGAGATCGGGATATACGGGGAGCAGCCAAGACTGGAGGGCGTCATCTCTCTCTAGGGAAACTGACCTCAGTATTCCAGGCCGACATCACTGCCATCAAGGCGTGTGTGGAGGAGAATTTCCTTAGGTGCTACAAAGACCGTAGCATCTACATTTACATCTACATCTACAACCATACTCCGCAAGCCACCCGACGGTGTGTGGCGGAGGGTACCTTGAGTACCATTATCGATTTTCCCTCCTATTCCAGTCTCGTATTATTCGCGAAAAGAAATATTGTCGGTATGCCTCTGTGTGCGCTCTAATCTCTCTGATTTTATCCTCACGATCTCTTCGCGAGATATACGTAGGAGGGAGCAATATACTGCTAGAAAAATGTTCAAATGTTTGTATAGCTTATGGGACTCGGCTACGGGGCCATCAGTCCCTAAACTTACAAACTACCTATGAACTACTTAATACTAAGGACGTCACAAATATCCATGCCCGAGGGGGGATTCGAACCCCCGACCGCAGTGACCGTGTAGACCGTGACTGGAGCGCCTCAGTCCCCTCGGCCATCGCGGCCGGCTATACCGCTAGACTCCTCAGTAAAGGTAAGTTCTCGAAACTTCGACAAAAGCCCGTACCGAGCGACAGAGCATCTCTCCCTCAGAGCCTTCCACTGAAGTTTAGCAATCATTTCCGTAACGCTTTCACGATTACCAAATGATCCTGTAACGAAGCGTGCTGCTCTCCGTTGGATCTTCTCCACTTTCTCTATCAATCCCACATGGTACGGATCCCACACCGGTGAGCAGTATTCAAGCTGTGGGCGAACAAGTGTACTGTAACCTACTTCCTTTGTTTTCGGACTGCATTTCCTTTCCATCTGCTTTACCGACGATGGATTTTATATGGTCGTTCCATTTTATATCCCTACTAATGACTACTCCCAGATAATTTATGGAATTAACTGTTTCCAGTTGCTGACTTGCTATAGTGTAGCTAAATGATAAAGGATCTTTCTTTCTGTGTATTCGCAGCACATTACACTTGTCTACATTGAGCTTTAATTGCCATTCCCTGCACCATGCGTCAATTCGATGCAGATCCTCCTGCATCTCAATACAATTTTCCACTGTTACAACCTCTCTATATACTACCGCATCATCCGCAAAAAGCCTCAGTGAACTTCCGATGTTATCCGATGTTATATATATCGTGAACAGCAACGGACCCACGACACTCCCCTGTGGCACACCTGACATAACTCCTACTTCGGAAGACTTCTCTTCATTGAGAATGACCTGCTGCTTTCTGTTATCTAGGAATTCCTCAATCCAATCACCAGCCAGCCAGGTTGAAATCACTGGCAGTTCCTGCAACAAGATCTAAAATTGTTGCAAAATGTAACAAGGTTCCGGTGAAGCTAGGGGAAAGCAAAAGGGTAAACCTACTGAGGCCATTCTGGCCATTCTGGGATCAGTGGCAATGAACAAGCCAACAAATTAGCCAGGATGGGGGCAGAGACTACATTTCTTGGACCGGAATCTGTCCTGACAATCACCAAGGCAACAATGCAACTGGAGCTACGTAACTGGCTCAGAAAAAAGCAAGTAGAATATTGGACTGAGGTCTCCAAACAAATACACAGTAAGGTAGCGATGGTAAAGCCGTGTTTTAAAAGAAGCTCCGTAATCCTGGGCTTGAACAGGAAGGTCATTAAACTCATGGTTGGATTCAGGACAGGGGAATAATAGAAGAGGACCCTAAATGTAGGATCTATGATGAAGTCAATGAAACCACATCACACCTAATCTCCGAATGCATTGCATTATAGAGCAAGAGCCACAGAACCTTCAGTACAACCAGACCCATAAAAAACTAAAAAAAAATTAATAAAGGGACTCCTAGCACTGTTTAATGGCAGGGAGCGATACCGCACAATAAACTCAGTTTCGGCGCGGGTTGTCCAAAACTGTTTTGGTTTCCCTGGCAAAATCAGTCAAACAGACTTCATGCAACATAGACGCCACCCGTACTTCCTACTGCCAACTGACGGAGTTTGAAAGCGGTCAGACTGGTGAAATGGTCCCTTTGCAGAATTGCCTCACAGGTTGAATGATGCTGGCTGCAATGGTCACGTGAATATACTCACACATGTGGATGAGGGTTTGGTTGACCAAGCAGCGGATTCGTCCGCCAAGGTCATGGATGGCGAACCTATGTATATATACCTGGAAAAAATGCTTATAATGTGCCTAAGACATGCCTCGACATAAGGATTCGAAATTACTAGGGTTGAAACTAAAATAGTGGCACCTATTTATTCAAAACCGATGTGAAAGAGATACGTGTTTGCACCCTGTTACTGTCCTTCAAATTAGTCACCATCATTGTGTAGAATCCGTCACCAGCAATATACCGTTAGCAGATCCTGTTCTGTTGATGGTGCAAATGGAGCGGTCTACTGCCTGTCGAATCTCTAGAAACGTTCTGAAACGAACGCCACAAAGTGGTTCCTTTATCTTCGGAATCAAATCAAGGTCATGACCTTGGGGAGTATGGTGAATGGTCCAGTATACATCATTTTTCAGAACAATGCGCAGTCGCATACAGTGCTGTGGCGCTCCGTTCGTTCTATAGGACTGGGAAGTGCTTATGATCCACTATACTCCCCAAACTTGAGTACTTGTGACTTTGATTTGATTCCGAAGATGAAGGAACCACTTCGTTTATTTATTTTATTTATTTATTGTTTTTTTTCTGTTCCATAGGATCCAATTGAGGAGTGAGACGCCATGGTCATGGAACAAGTCAATACATTAATTGTTACACAAGAATGGTAATAGAAAACTTTTCAGTAGTCCTTTGCACACGACAATCTTAAGACAAAGTGTAAAGAATCAATAAAGAAAAAAATGAATTAGCTTAATTGTTTAACATTTCTAGGAGTTCCTCGACAGAATAAAAGGACTGAGCCATGAGGTAACTCTTCAATTTAGATTTGAAAGCGTGTGGATTAGTGCTAAGATTCTTTAGTTCTTCTGGCAGCTTATTGAAAATGGATGCCGCAGAATACTGTGCCACTTTCTGCGCAAGTGTTAAGGTGGTGTGATGCAAATGTAGATTCGATTTCTGTCTGGTATTCACCGTGTGAAAGCTACTAACTCGTGGAAATAAGCTGATATTATCAACAACAAACGACATTAAAGAAAAAACGTATTGTGACGCCAGAGTCATAATTCCCACACTACTGAAAAGGGGTCGACATGACGTTCGCGAACTTACACCAGATATAGCTCGAACCGCCCGTTTTTGAGTCAGAAATATCCTTTTTGCATCAGGCGAGCTACCCCAAAAAAACAATGCCGTACGTCATAAGTAAGTGAAAGTAAGCGTAATAGACTACTTATCTCAGATATTGTTCTAATGGTAAATATAGGAGAATTTAGTTTTGGAACAAGATCCTGAACATGGGCTTTCCATGGCAGCTTACTGTCTATATGAACACCTAGAAATCTGAACTGTTCAGTCTCACTTATCACATGCCCATTATGTGTAATCAGAATGTCAGCTTTCGTCAAATTGTGTGTTAGAAGTTGTAAAAACTGAGTTTTACTGTGATTTAACATCAACTTGTTTTCTACAAGCCATGAACTTATCTCTTGAACTCCATTATTTGATACTGTGTCAATATTACCAGCAACATCCTTCACTACCAAGCTGGTATTATCAGCAAACAAAAATATTTTACAGTCACCTGTTATACTCGAAGGCATATCATTTATATAATTAAGAAACAGCAATGGTCCCAAAATAGACCCCTGGGGCATCCCATACTTAATTGTGTCCCATTGGGATTGCACGTCATAGGCATTTTCTACACTGCGGAGATTTACCTTATGTTGTCTATTATTAAAGTAAGAGGTGAACCAGTTGTGGGCTACTCCCCGTATTCCATAATGTTCCAACTTCTACAACAATATTTTGTGATCAACACAATCAAACGCTTTTGTTAAATCAAAGAAGACGCCTAAAGTATCATGAAGGACAATTTCAAGTAACAGCCTCGGAATGGCATTTTTTAAAAACGTTATATGATTATCTGTAGAAACTAGAGTTTTGTTTAGTTCCCCTACTATATTCAGAAAATGATTATTGAATATTGCACATATATCTAATTTGTCAGTAACAGAAACATTCCTACAATGTACTGACGTTATATCTTCTACCTGCTGCTGCTGACCAGACACTTCCTTCACGACTGACCAGATAGTTTTAATTTTATCCCGAGAGTTTGCTATTCTTTTGCATACCACATACTTTTGGCATTCTTAATGACATTTTTCAGAACCTTACAGTACTGTTTGTAATGAGCTGCTGCATCTTGATTCTGACTGCTTCTAACATTTCGATACAACTCCCGCTTAGTTCTACTTGATACTCTTATCCCCTTTGTCAGCCACCCTGACTGTCTGTTACTGGAAGTACCCTGTTTTGAGCGTTCTAGCGGAAAGCAACTTTCAAACAGCATAAGAAATGTGTTCAGAAAATCATTATATTTATCATCTGCATTATCATCACTATAAACATCCTGCCATTCTTGTTCCTTAATTAAGCTTAAAAAGGTCTCAATTGCAACTGGATTAACTTTTCTGAGTAGTTGATATTTATGTTTAACATTTGTTTGAGAACAAATACTTTTTAGAATTAGAAGTTGGGCATCGTGGTCTGATAGGCCATTTACTATTCTGCTGACAGAGTGCCCCTTCAGAACTGTACCAGAGATTCCACAGGCAGTAGACAGCTCCATTCGCACCACCAACAGAAGAGTTCCTGCTAACACATGGCTGGCAATTGGTTCTGCACAATTACTTTGAAGGACAGTAATAGGTGCAAACATGTAACGCTTTTGTATCAGTCGTAAACAAGTAGTTGCCACTAATTACGTTTGTACTAATGATATTAGTAACATTTATTGTAGATTCAGTTTGAGAACATTAAATACGGTAGCATGATCCGCAGATCTGTATTTGGTGTTGTTGTTGCTGTTGTTGTTGGTTGTGGTCTTCAGTGCGCAGACTGGTTTGATGCAGCTCTCCACGCTATCCTGTCCTGTGCAAGTCTCTTCATCTGAGAATACGTTCGACAACCTACATCCTTTTGAATCTGCTTACTATACTCGTCCCTCGGTCTCCCTCTACGATTTTTACCCCACACGCTTCCTTCTAATGCTAATTTGACAATTTGGAGACTAGACAGAAAAGGGGCTAAATTTTTTAAGTATCTTTTTCACAGCATCTCTGCAGTTCCATGAATTTACGATAACTTGTAAATAACCCGGTATGTTTCTAAGTGGCACTTACATTGAAACGAAGTACTTTTTTCATCTGAAACAAAGATCAGAAATGTAAGTAAATGACGAATGGAACTACTTTCTCGCAAAAAAGTTCTGCCAAAAATTTGATTTTCACCATGTAGTACCGGGCTCAACGAGCTTCTCAAAGTATTGTCCCGTCTTTTGGGTGACTAGCAAAAGAAAATGTTAACAAACCACTCGGTTAATGGGCAATGTATTGCATAACGAAAGAAACTTGGCACTATCTCTTCATATGTAAACGACCTGTTCAGCATTTCAGTTCCGATTGATAAATTCTTAAAATTGATGTCGTGCCCACATCATTTAGTGAACGTACCAGTAAAGGCATGTGTGCCTTCGGATCGCTATTCCTGGCCACGATCATTGTATCGTACATTACAATACAGTGACAAGGTTTGCGAGGCCAGAACTGTCAACACGAACTGTTGCCAACTGGTTCAACTGGTTACTAGCAATGGGACAATGGGCACGCACATCTCTATCCCGCCTTCCAATCACCTGACAGCATCGAAGTGCTTGGCTCGACTGGTGGCACCAGAGGATCACCTGCAATAGCAGACCGTGGTCTTGAGCGATGAAGAGAGATTCTTCCTGTGCGCAGTGATGTTCCGTAGCGCGTACGACTTAGATCTGGCGAGCACTGTCTCGTGGAGTGTATTCGTCTAGGACACACTGGAACCACCCCAGATGTTATGGTCAGGGATGCCGTAAGCTACAACTCCAGTTCACATTTGGTGCTTAAGGAGGGAAAGCTGACCAGCGCTCGGTACGTTCAGAATGTTGAAAGACCCTTCTTTTGCTATTCTTGTGACAGAAAGGTGAGGCGTTGTTTAAAGAGGATATTGCTCGCCCACACACGACGCGTGATAATCAACTCGTTCTACAAGACGCGCTATAACTTTCCTGACCAATACAATCTCCATACTTGCCCCCAATCATGGACGATGTATCAGAAAATATTCGCCACCTGCGTGATCGAATGTATCCGATAATCAGCGCCTGTGTTGCAGCTCGCGGAAGCTACACCACGTATTAACATGGCTATTCAAGTATGGATCGACACCTGTCAGCTCAGTACCGCCCATAATATTAATCTATAATTGCAGTCATTTCATCTACTTCAGCTGCACTTTGTTTCAACCCAGAAATCTCGAATGAATTTGAAGATTCTAGAAGGATGTACTTATTTCTTGCAATATATGAGAACATAATAGAACAGAATTGTAACATTTTGATGCAACTGCGTCTTTAACATTCCGACAAATAATCTTGTTTAAAAGACTTTCCTTAAACAAATTATAAAGCGATAATATTCGAAACCCTTTGCATTGCCTATTTCAGTTTCATAATTATCTAATGGAACGCAAGCTTCACATATACATGTTTTGTACTGCAACCTGTTTACTTTCTACATTTTGAGAGGTAGTATTATGGACCAAGCCAAGAAAAACGTACCGGGCCCTGAAGTGCATACCTTAAGAGTTACGAGCACTTATTAATTTCGCTACCTGAAAACACATTTCTTCCACTGACGACTATTCACAATTCTTACGGCATGCACTTTAGAAAGCATGTTTATTTGAAATTTCCTATCTGATTTTCGCTGCCGCCATTACCCTGAATATTAAACATTCCTATAACGACAACATGTTTTTTTTTTTTTTTTTTACTTTAATAATTTGTTGCACGTAATAAATATCCGGAATACAAAATGCCTGAACATAAAAAAATCAAGTGTATACTTAATTTACAAACTTTTATGTGATATGGGTAACCGTCAAAAAAGTATCTCATTCAGAAGATAACATAATAAACACATTTTTGTTACTTTATTTTATTTTATTTATTAATTTTTTTTATTTTTTTAAATTAATATTTTTACTCGTTCTAAAACCCTACACCATAAGGTCTGATATGGAAACATCACATAGAAGCGTGAAATAGTGCTGGTATGCACTTGTACGAGGCGCGTCCAGAAAGTAAGTTCCGTTTGGTTATATAAAACGAACGGGTACAGATACAGGAAAAATATTGATTGTAAAAAAAATCTACAACTATTAAACTACTTTTCTACATAGCTTCCGAAATTTTGTAGACAATTGTCATAGCATGGCACAAGGTTTTGCGTGCCTTTTTCATAGAATGTTGCCGCCCGTGTATTCAACCATATGGTAACATGTTCTTCCAGTTCGTCATCATCGTTGAAGTGTTGTCCACCAAGGACAGATTTTAGGTGTAAGAAGAGGATTACTGTCAAAAGATTTTTTTCACGATAATTCCTGACCTCACACACCGAATGTGACCAAACAATTCTTACGGAAATTTCAATGGGACCTGTTTGATCATCCTCCATACAGCTCGGACCACTCTCCTAGCGACTGTTATCTCTTCTTACAACTAAAATCTGTCCTTGGTGGCCAACACTTCAACGATGATAAAAAGCTGTCACCACATGGTTGAATACACAGGCGGCAACCTTCTGTGAATGATGCATGCAAAAACTTGTGGCTCGCTATGACAAGTGCCTACAAAATTTCGGAGTTATGTGGAAAAGTAGTTTAAGAGTTGTAGAATTTTGTGCAATAAAAATTTCTTCTATATCTGTGTACGATTTCATTTTATTACCAAATGGAACTTACTTTCTGGGCGCGCCTCATATGTTCAGTCATTCATTTTGTATTGCGGAACCTATAACAAAATATTAAAGTAGAAGAAGATCATGTAAAACATGAAGAGTGTCCTAGGAGGTTTGTTCAATATTCAGGGGTTGGTGCATTGATCATCCGAAAGAAAAATTCAAATAGTCATTGATTCTAAAGTGTATTCCGTAAGAATTATGAATAGTCGTTCAGTGGAAGAAATGTGTTTCAAGTGAGTGAAATGCAGTGAGTGCTCATAGGTCTTTCTTCTTGGTTTGGTCTATACTATTACCTTTCAAAATATACAACTTGCTATATAAAACATGTATATCTAAAGCTTGCGTTTTATTAGATAATTATGAAACTGAAATATGCAATGCAAAGTGTTCCGAATGTTACCGTTTTATAGTTTGTTAACAGGCTACTTCATTAAAATGTATATACATGTGGCGTCTGTTCCGAAAGGACAGACGTCACTTGTGATCCTGCAGCTGTTATTATTAATATTCATAGAATATATGACTTCAACTGCGATTGGGCAAAGCTGAAAATGTACACCCAGCCGGGATTCGAACCCGGGTCTCCTGCTTTCTAGGCAGTTGCGCTGACCCCTACACCACTTTTTTTTTTTTTTTCATCTGGTAGGTCTATGGTTCGCGGTCGTTCGTTTAGTTTGTTCGGAGTTGTTCGTTGAATGGTTGGCTCAGCTTTTTTATTACAGAGGGCGTTTAGCCCCCTGACCGGGCGCGCTGAGCCACGGCGCCCGGCAGCCACTGGGGACACAGTGATCACCGCACCTGCAAGGACTACCCATGCTCGCCTCCCGTCAGATACAAATTCCCAGCTTCGCCCTGCCCATAGTACTCAAACTCGTAGTTTAACTAATTCCCGTAAAAGTAAGGGCTTCAAACTTGCCCACCCCTCCCCACTAACGATAGGATCATTGCCCGTCACCGGCATATTATATATATATACATGTGGCGTCTGTTCCGAAAGGAAGGATCTGACGGGAGGCGAGCATGGGTAGTCCTTGCAGGTGTGGTGATTACTGTGTCCCTAGTGGTGTAGGGGTCAGCGCAACTGCCTAGAAAGTAGGAGACCCGGGTTCGAATCCCGGCTGGGTGTACATTTTCAGCTTTGCCCAATCGCAGTTGAAGTCATATATTCTATGAATATTCATTAAAATGTGTTTTATTCCCTTGACCCTGTAATTTTTCACGAGCCTCGTGGCATTTCATGCTTTGCTTTGTGAAACACAATGCATATGAAGTAGATGAAATGACTGCAATTATAGATCGATAGCACCATACGCACCATGTGAGCGAGAGTTGTAGCTTTCATCATCCCCGACCATAAGGCCTGGGATGGGACCAGTGTGTGCTGGATGAATGCACTGTGCGACTACGAGACAGCACTCGCCAAGCCTACGTGCAAGCGACCAGTCAGAATCTACTTTCATAGCTGAATACCACAGCCCACCATTCGAAGTCGTCTGCTGCACCAGTCGAGTCGTGCACGACCATGCTGTGGCGTGAGTGGGAGACGTGTGCGTGCCAGTAATCCAACTACTACTAACCGGTTGACATAAGGTCGTGTTGACGCTTTTGAGCTGACGAATCCACTTATCCGTTCTGTCGTAGCTGCCACTGTCGCCCTAACAGTACCAAGATCTAGTCGGACATCTGCTTTGGGTGGATGTCGAGAACCTCACCTGTTGGACTGAGAATATTCACGTGATCATTGCAATCAAAGCTGTTCGACAAATGAAAAAGCACGTCCAATTTTTTGTGGCAGCTCTCCGAAAGGAGCACCCTGCCATGGAAGGCTGCAATTTGACTCGTTGCTCACTGGAAGTAGTACGTCTCCGTTGCATTGAGTCTTTTGGTTTCATCTTTTGGCTGTAAGCATTCCATATTAATAAGTACACACAGATGGGGCTTTGTCAGCTATCTCATTGCATCTACATACATAATACGCAATCCACCAAAAGGTGCGTGGCGGAGTATACTCATTACCACTACTAGTTACTTACTTTCCTGTTCCACTCCTATATAGAACTAGAAAAAACAAATACTTGTATGCCTCCATATCTGCCCTGATCTCTCTGATATTATCTTTATGATCTTTACGCGTAATATATGCTGGCGGCAGTAGAATCATTCTGCAGTCCGCCTCAAATTCCGGCCCTCTAAATTCTTGAACAGTGTTTCTCGAAAAGAATGTCGCCTCCCCTCCAGCAACTCCCAGTTGAGTTCCCGAAGCATTTCAGTAACACTCGCTCACTGTTACAAACCGCGCCGTCTGCCTCTGAACTGACTCTACGTCCTCCTTTAAACCGATCTGGTGGGAATCCCAAACACTTGAGCAATACTCAAGGCGCGGTGGCAGATAGGTCACGCGTAAGTGTTTACAACTGGAGCCATTAGTCTATCAGCGGCATTTGAAGACATAACACGCTGCCTAGTGATGTGGGGAAGTGAGCTATATGCAGATAAGCACACGCAAGTGTTTAAAACTGAATCTATCAGTCTGTCAGCAACGTTTGCAGTCATGACATGCTGCCTATTGATGTGGGAAAGATAACTGTATGCAAGAATAGAACGTGACACCAAGGCACCTTGGATGGATAAGTATGTGCATACCATTTATATCATGCCCCAGTGTTGCATCTTTTAAACATTTTATTATGCCTGGACAATTAAGATATGACTATGACAAATATGCTATTTTACATTTGTAATCTAGACTTATAATAGTATTCAATTACTGTACATTGACAACATTTACTCGTTTATAGCATGTTTAGTTGCCTTTTATAACATCCATTGTAGATATCAGGAAGTCACTGTAGTTGTTGTTTAAATATTACAGATTAGAAAATGGCTCATTAATGAGTTGAAACTAGTCATCAAGCAATTATGTAAACAAGCGATCTGGGGAAATAAAGAAATCTCACAGGAGAATCACCATCAATTTTTAGATCGCCACCTAAACGTGAATAATAATGTCAGGTAACTACAACCTCTATAATTGTCACATTATTGGTTGGAAAAAGAAATTGAAGATTTCTGCATGGCTTTGATAAGTTGTTGTTGTTGTTGTTGTGATCTTCAGTCCGGAGAGGAGGAAAGCGTCACGGAAATGTTGCACGATTTGAGGTGGAAAAAATTAAAAGAGTTATTCGTTGCGGCGAGACGTATTTGCGAAATTTCAAGAGCGACTTATACTTCTGAATGTGAAAATATTTTGCTAGCACCCACCTACATAGGGAGACATGATCCTCCCAATAAAATAAGAGAAATCAGATCGAAAACGGAACGATGTGTTCTTTCTTTCCGCGCGATATTATATAATGGAACGGTTGAGAAAGGTTATGAAAGTGGTTAATGAACCCTCTGCCAGGCACTTAAATGTGATTTGCAGAGTATCTATGTAGATGTAGATCATAGTCATTTTCTACTGCTATTTGCCTGTTTTCGGGAGTCAGCGGAATGGAGTTTGTGCAACGCGCTTGTAAAGAACGCTACTTTGTGTTACCGAGGATGGCATGAGGGTTAACAGTGAATGATGAATGTGTGAGAAGGCTGACAAGATGTTGTAGTCGTGATGAACTAAACCGGAACCTGTCTCAAAATTATGACCCCACCGCTGCCTCAAAAAAAAAAAAAAAAAGGGGGGGCATTACTTTCATCAGAGACTACATATATCTACATCTGCATGGGATACTCTGTAAATCACATCTAAGTGCCTGGCAGTGGGTTCATCGAACCGCCCTTCTACTGTTTATCTCCCATTCCATTCTCGAATAGCACGCGGGAAGCAAGAACACCTGAATATCTCAATTCGAGCTCTGATTTCTCGTATTTTATTCTGATGGTCATTTCTACCTATGCAAATGGGAGTCAACAATATATTTTCGCATTCGGAGGAGAATGTTGGTGATCGGAGTTTCGTAAGTAGCCCACGCCGCATCGATAGGATCCGTTGTTGTAATGATTCCCATCCCAGATCCTGTATCATTTCCGTAACGCTGTCTTCCCTGTATCGTGACAATACGAAACAAGCTGCCCTTCTTTCGATTCTTTCAATGTCCTCCGTCAAACCCACCTGATAAGGATTCCACACTGAGCATCAATACTCCAGAAATGGACGGACAAGCGTAGTGTATGCAGTTTCTTTTGTAGTTCTGTTGCATGTTGTAAGGGTTCTGCCAATAAAACACAGTCTCTGGTTCGCCCTTCCCACGACATTATCTACGTGTTTTTTCCAATTTAAGTCAGAAGTAATAGAAATTCCTAGGTATTTTGTGGAGATTACGCCATTCACTTTTGATTGATTTATCTTGTAAACAAAGTTTAACGGATTTCTTTTCGTACTCATATGGACGACTTCACACTTCTCATTAGCCGGCCGCGGTGGCCGAGGGGACTAAGGCGCTCCAGTCACGGTCTGTACGGTCTGCGGTCGGGGCTCCGAATCCCCCCTCGGGCATGGATATTTGTGCCGTCCTTAGCGTTAGATAGTTCATAAGTAGTTTGTAAGTTTAGGGACTTATGACCCAGTAGTTAAGTCCCATAGACTATACAAACATTTGAACATTTTTTTAACTTCTCATTATTTAGAGTCAATTGCCAATTTTTACACTATACCGATGTCTTATTCAGATCGTTCTGCAGTTGGTTTTGATCTTCAGATGATTTTACTAGACGGTAAATGACGGCGTCATCTGCAAAAAACCTAAGAGAGTTACTTATTCTCCCAAATCGTTTATGTAAATAAGGAACAGCAGAGGACCAATAACAGTACCCTGTGGAACGCCCGATATCACCTCCGTTTTAATTCCTAAAGCCAAAGATGTAAAGTATGAATAAATAGAAGGCCATAGACGACGCTGAACCACGACGTGGCTACGAGGCGAAATGCTGTGCAGCACACGACCGGCTGGCTGCCGGCTGCCTAGCCAAGTGTATGCATTGTGTGTGTGTGTGTGTACAGTAGGTGGGTGGTGGGTGTTGGATGTTACAGTGGGCAGTGGAGCCCAGCGCAGCCCAGCTCGCCGCTATTCAGGCCGGCACACAAAGGCGCCGCGGCAGACCTGTGCGCGCGACACGGCCGCGCCGCTCTGTCTCCAGCCACATCTACATCTGCCGGCCCGCGCCGCCCGTTGTTCTCCAAGTCACCACAGGGGGACTGCGCGCCAATTCCACACACTGCCCTCATAGTTGGAAATTCTGCTATTTGTTGTTGTAAGTGGCAGCGGCACATTTCGTACTCACGTGACCCCGTACCAGGGAGGATTCCATACACCACCATTGCAGGACATTGCTTATTTTGAGAATATTTGAAGAGATATATCAGTAACTACATTTACTATTAACCCTTTAATGCGTCACTTATTATTTAAAGCTACAAAAACTACCACGATTATTGTTTAGTGCGACTGGATAGGTAGTTTCTTGTCACAGAGGACACAGTTCGTAGTAATCGATGGTAAGGCATCGACTAAAACAGAGGTGACATCGGGCGTTCCACGGGGTAGTGTTATTGGTCCTCTGCTGTTCCTTAATTACATAAACGATTTGGGAGAAAATCTAAGTAGCTCTCTTACGTTGTTTGCAGATGACGCCGTCATTTACCGTCTAGTAAAATCATCTGAAGATCAAAACCAACTGCAGAACGATCTGAATAAGATATCACTATGGTGTAGAAATTGGCAATTGAATCCAAATAATGAGTAGTGTGAAGTCATCCACATGAGTACGAAAAGAAAACCGTTGTTCCAAAAAAAAAATATATATATATGTGTGTGTGTGTGTGTGTGCAAAATGTTCAAATGTTTGTATAGTCTATGGGACTTAACTACGGGGCCATCACTCTCTAAACTTACAAACTACTTATGAACTAGCTAACACTAAGGACGGCACAAATATCCATGCCAGAGGGGGGGGATTCGAACCCCCGACCGTAGTGGCCGTGTAGACCGTGACTGAAGCGCCTCAGTCCCCTCGGCCACCGCGGCCGGCAATCCGTTGTTTACAAGACAAATCATTCAAAAGTGAAGGCCGTAAACTCCACAGAATACCTAGGAATTACTGTTACTTCAGACTTAAACTGGAAAGAACACATAGATAATGTCGTGAGAAAGGCGAACCAGAGACTGCTTTTTATTTGCAGAACCCTTGAAAGATGCAACAGAACTACCAAACAAACTGCGTACACTACGCTTGTCCGTCCTTTTATGAAATATTGCTGCCCAGTGTGGGATCCTTATCAGGTGCGTTTGACGGAGGACATCGAAAGAGTCCAAATAAGGACAGCTCGTTTCGTATTGTCGCGATACACGGGAGAGACAGCGTTACGGAAATGATACAGGACCTCGGATGGGAATCATTACAACAACGACGCTTATCGCTGCAGCGTGGGCTGCTTGCGAAACTCCAATCGCCAACATTCTCCTCCGAATGCGAAAATATATTGTTGACTCCCACTTAAATAGGTAGACGTCATCACCTGAATAAAATACGAGAAATCAGACCTCGAACTAAGAGATTCAGGTGTTCTTTCTTCCCACGCGCTGTTAGAGAACGGAATGGAAGATAAATTGTATAATGGTGGTTCGATGAACCCTCTGCCAGGCACTTAAATGCGATTTGTAGAGTATCCCATGTAGGTGTAGATGTAGATATACTGAGAAAAATATTGGAAAAAAAATCCTTAAAATTATTATACAATACTATCAACAAATCGCTTATAGCTGGTCAGCTATATAGTGCTTCCATGACGTATCCGATGCATAAATGTCACTATATGCCTCTGATCTTTCCAGAAAGTTACTTATAATGCAACAGTAGTATCTGATTGAGTACTTTTACATGGTAAAGGAGGAATACTAAAGTAAAGAAACGCACATGTTACGAGTATGTCAGTGCAGCTAACGGTCGAAATGATGCAGTAGCACTCTGCAATTTATAATTTCTAGGACGAGCTAATAGCATATATAACACTATGCATACAAGCAGCTACAAATGAATTTGTGGTTAAATGTCGGTCATTTTGAGAGATAATGGAAAAAATAAGGTATGTAGCTGAACAGCTACACTATGCATTAAAGAGTTAATGTCCCCCACTTTTACTTTCGTTTCACTTGAAATTAAACACATAATTATAGAACTCATTTTATATTCAGAATTACCGATAACGTACATGCTCTTAACAGTGACGTCTATTACATCTCAGATTATTGAGCAACTATTCTAATATAAAGTTAAAGATATGTTAAGTGTGAAGCTATTCAATAGCGTTATTTTTATTTAATTATTATTTGACATGCCCCATTACATAGTAATATTTCATGTTTGATGTTTAAATTCAGGCGGTTACATCAGGTATTTTTGCAAACACAAATACAGTACATAAGTTGACAGAATTTACAAAAGAAAGCGTTTTGGCTACACATTATTTGTCGCTTTACATAAAAAAACCAAACGATTTTATACATAAGGAAATCTTATTGAATTACAGAAATTGTATAAGTCTGTAGCGAATTTATGTACCGAATCATATTTACTGACGGGTCATCCTCCTCCTTTTTTTCCTGAGATTGTCCCCCGCCCCCCTCTTCTCTTTCACTAAATTGCAGCAATCGAAAATCACGTGGTCAATAGTTTGGACAGCTCTGTTACATGTGCACGTTCCGACTCAGTTATTCGAAGATATTGGGAGTTTAATCAAAATGTTCAAATGTTTGTAAAGCTTATGGGATCTAACTACGGTGTCATCAGTCCCTAAACTTACAAACTACTTATGAACTACTTACGAACTAGGACGGCACAAATATCCATGCCCGAGGGGGGATTGGAACCCCCAACCGTAGTGGCCGTGCAGACCGTGACTGAAGCGCCTCAGTGGGAGTTTAATCATTAAACGTTGACGGATCGTAGGAAAACACGGTTTAGTGCTTCCCCCGTTTTTTGTTCTTTGCCACTCAATGTTCCTAAACTCCTCTCGAAGTTTCTTCTTCATGGCGCTTGTAGGTATTTTGTTGTAGCTTAGCGATTGTCGTGATGGAGCTGCTCTTTTAGCAAGATTGTCAGCTAGTCCATTTCCCCGTATCCCTCGATGTGCTTTAACCCATTCGAAATGCACCATCCAGTTGTGTTTCTGCAACTTTCTGATTCTACATCTTACTTCTTCAATCAAAAAGTTGTGGTTCTTCCGATTTCGTAACGAGTCCAAAATAATCCTGCTGTCGGTATGAATTACTGTAGTTATATCAATATTCGAGAGATTGGTTATTAATTCAAGAGCATTGAGATTGGCGAATTGTTCCGCTTGATTGTTCATTCATTAGACTATTTTAGCTGTATTTGGTAAATAAGCTTCTTATTAACAAATATTGATATTCCCGAACACACTCCGTCGTCTGACTTGCTTCCATCTGAGTATATTTCACCTGGGTTAGTAATTCCATCATGTTTAATATAAACCTCATCAACATAATTCAATGTTCGATGTACGAGGAGTGATAATATGCAAAGGTACCAAATGACACTGTGGATTTAACTGACGTCTTTATTCAGAGGTGATGACCAGAGGCCTGATCACAAGTACCCTACTGTTTAAGAAGCCGAAGGATCCCTGTTCACAGAATTCCTGTGGCTGTAACCAGGGCCAGTCCTCTACTGTGTCCTCCAGTTCGTCGTCCGTCGTCCGAGTCGAAGTGTATCCCTTTGAGATGTTTTTTAGCGAACCAAACAGCTGGAAGTCACAGAGCGACATGTCCGGGCTGTAGGGCGGATGCTAAAGCTGTTCCCACTTGAACTTGGTCAGTGCAGTTTGTGTGACCCTGAAGACGTGTGGGTGGAGCAGAATCACTCCCTCTGTAAGCAGCCCAGGCTGTTTGCTCTTGATGGACTTTTTTGCCAGTCTCGCAGTCCACGTCACTGTTAATGGTTTTCCCAAACTCCAGGAATTCGATGAGTATCGGACATCCGAAGTCGAAAAAGACGGTGAGCACCATCTTGCCTAGTGAGAGCACAACCTTGAATTTTTTTAGGGGAGGTTACGACACTACATTCGCGTTCCTACATGTCGCACTACGTTATTACAAAGCGACAACCGGTTTACTTGATAAGACGGTTCGTAACTTTTGAATTGAACACCCCTCGAATTAGAACTAGTAATAGCTTGGAATTTGTTTTTAGAATAATATGTACATAATGTTGTTGTTTTGATCTTCAGTCTGAAGACTCGTTTGATGCAGCTTAGTACGTTAATTTATCTTGTTCAAGCCCTTCTTCTCCGAATAAAAACAACAACCATTTCAACCTAATTACGGAACTAGACTCAATGTCTCCTTCTGCGACTTTATCCCAAAACTTTCCTCTAATACTAAGTGAACTATTTATCGTTGGTCCAGAATGTACCCTATCAGTGGATGCCTTCTTTTAGTCAAGCCATCACACAATTTTTTTCTCCCCAACAACGTTCAGTACCTCATTATATACGCGATCCACCCATCTAATCTTAAGCGTACTTCATCCCAACACATTTCAATATCTTGTGACTTCTTCTTGTCTGAGCTGCTTATTGTCTACGTTTAACTCACGTATAAAGCTACAACTGCTGACAAATTCCTTCAGAAAACACCCAAATTAATACGTGATGTTTATAAATTTATCTTCCCACCGTCATTCAGCATTTTATATTGTCTCAACATGGACCAACAACATTGTACTGCCAAAATAACAAAACTCATCTACTACCTTTATTATCGCCTTTCCTATTTCCTTCATCAGCGCACTATTTAAATCGACTACCTTTCCTGAACCTTGTTTTGATTTTGTTTATCTTACATCCTACTTACAAGGCACTAGCCTTTCAGTTCAGTTGTTTTTCGAGTTCCTTTTTCTGTCTCCGTCAGAATCACATTGCCATTCCCAGTTATTTATATTTTCTCCTTGAACTTTAATTAATGTTAGGTGACTCACCCTGTACTAAGACGGCATTTTAAAATTTTAAATACTGTCGCTTAGTACGATAAATACTGAATGTTGTAAGAGTTCGTAATCTGGGTAGCCGCTTAGTAATACGTTGATGGTTCAATTCTATACTGGAAGAAAGTAAAACAAAATTTTCCTCTTGCTGACAGATTTCTTTTCTTAGCACTCTGCTGGCACTGTCTTGAAGAGTCACAAACTCGGAGCTTCTATGCAGAAGACCCTAGCAGTACACGCAAGTGCGTGAAACCGCAGCGTTGAGCTTCGTTCTCTCTGGTGTTCGCTTTCTAATGGAGAGACCGCCCCTCGGTTAACAGAGTACAGCCTGTTTCGCTCATTGATAGTTTAATCGACAGCGTTGCCACAGACGATAAAGTCGGATTTCACTCTGCGTAGACAGACGTGCTTGTATTTAGCAGTAACACAATACGGCGTAGCAGCAACTTGGCCGAGACGCAAACGGCCGACCGACCGCAGAGCTATGGATGACGGGTTCGTGGAGTTACACTGCCGACCGCATCTACGTCACTGCTGTGCGAGCTATCACCAGCAAATACCACCCCTTCCGCAACCACTGATTCCTTGTAATGTAAGTAAGTAGCTCACCCCAATAACTTTTCGGTTACAAAAGTACGTTTTTATAAAGATTATTTTTGAACAGATTGCCGCATTTGTTGCAGTATATGCACTTTAGTCGAATTCAAATACAGTCGTCATTCCTGAAGTATAGTTTTGATAATATACTGCACAGAATATTAATTTACCTATGTCACAGAATCTAGAAGTTCCGCATATATTATATTCAACTATTTAGAACTAATTAAAACATATGACTAACTGAGTATGGATACATCAGGCATCATTAGATTGGGGAATGTTCTCAAAACTGAAAGATCCATAGTAAATGAATCGGAATTCCAGATTTTATTATCAAAGTGACATGGTTAATTATGGATTTTAACAAATACCATTCAATAATAAACCGTTGTTGTAAGCCTCCGTGAAGTAATAATTTGTCTGTAACTACGTGAAATGTTAACGTTTCTCAATCTTTAAACGTGAAACACTAAGATTTTGAAGTACATATTGGAGGACTGTGCCCCATCATCTGCTCATATGACTATAAGTTGGTCATATTATTTTAAAAAAATAAGATTAAATAATAAGTGCAAAATAGCACTTAATTTTTTAATGAGATGATGGTTGCACAGTTTCCGAAACCAGTCGTTATTAAATAAATATGTATTTTGCCATATAGCCGTTTCACTTGTAAAGAATATTAAACTATCAGATCGCCTCCAAAACCTGTGACGTCAGTTACCTATCTTTCACTTTTGATTTTGTACTTAACAGAGAAAATTTACTGTATCAGCAAATATGCAGTCCCACAAGTTGCTTTATTTTAAAACTACATATGAGGCGGCATATTTCCTTATACAGTAAATTAAATTGTTGCGATTGCTGCTTCAGACAACCGATGCTCAAAATCATACCAGAGGAAAGTACTCTTTCTGAAATATACTGATTGGAGATGTAGATGGTACTGTTCGTATTTCTCGACCTCTCTTTTCTTTGTTTCTTTGTTATAGCCCAAATGTAGTTTGGTTCTATTGCACGATCAAATTAGTTACATGCTGTTTGAACACAAAATGGAAAGAGAAAATGGCGCCCCCTCAACCCAGTATTTCTTAAAAAACAAAAATTATCATTTTATTTTTCATCTCAAACTATATTGACCAGATATAACTGATTAATTAATAAGTTATTAATATCAACTTATTGCGATATCTATATCACTACTACATACAATGGTACTAACGTAAGTACGTTCAGAAAACAAGTTAATATTAAAAATTCTTATTCTTTGACATATTTTTCATCTAATCCATGATTATGACGCTTCTCTCTAACTAACAATTTTTATCATACAATTTAAACTTTCACGGCCTTGTCTTCGGGTAACATGAAGATAACAATTTTCAATTTTCTAAAGCAAGTGCAGGTGACAAACTCATAGTCACACAATTGCAAAGGATCTTTGATAAGGAATTCAGCACTTATTTCGCCTTTAAATATTAAACACAAGACTTATTTTATTAGAAACAAGAAGTATTATTCCTAATTTTAACTTTAACTATTTTCGCATGTCATTCAGAAGACAGAGTAAAAAGAATTTTAACATTAGTGTGAACTCATGACAAGACCGCAGCAAATGTTTAAATATATACATACAGGATGATTCTTACAATAAAGAAAATGGAAGTACAAATGACATTAGGGATCACTGAGTAACGGCTTCAATGCACCGAAGAAAGCTGTATGTCCGGTAATAATATTTTCTACTCCATTTAATATGATATTCACCGTTTAATAAGCCTGTTACTTCAAGCCTGGCATGTTCTTTTACTACGTATCTGGAAAACGTCTGTTCAAAGCCACATTTTATGTTAAAAACTGTAGTGTATTTAAATATTTCTGTACCTAAATCTTGTAAACCAACTAACTAAAATCCTCTCTGTTAACTGCTTATTCACAGTATGTAATGTTTTTCGTGTTCCACATGATCTGTATTAATGCTTCTGTTACTCATAAACAGTAAGAGAGGGCGCCAATGTAGGGCTAGAAAAACTTGTGGAATCCGACCTCGGGGAACATCAGTTTGGATTTAGGAGAAATGTAGGAACACGGGAGGCAATACTCATGTTACGATTTATCTTAGAAGATAGGCTAAGGAAAGGGAAACCTACGTTTTTAGCGTTTGTCGATTTGGAGAAAGTTTTTCACAATGTTGACTGGAATACACTCTTCCAAACACTGAAGGTATCAGGGGTAAAATATAAGGACCGAGAGCTATATTCAACCTATACAAAAACCAGACAGCGGTAATTAGAGTCGAAGGGCAAGAAAGGGGCGCAGAGGTTGGGAAGGGAGTAAGACACGATTGTAGCCTTTCCGCAATGTTGTTCAATCTGTACAATGAGAAGGCAGTGAAGCAATGGAAGGAGAAATATGGAGAGGGCATTAAAGTGCAGGGAGAAGATTATAAACATTGCGTTTTGCCGATAACATAGTAATTCTGTCACAGACCGCAAAAAATCTGGAAGAGCAATTGAACGGGATGGACAGTGTCTTGAAAGGAAGATATAAGATGAACATTAACAAGAGTAAAACGAAGGTAATGGAATGCAATGTCAGAAAATCAGGCGATGCTGAAGGAATTAGATTAGGTAATGAGACAATAAAAGCAGTAGATGAATTTTGTTATTTGGATAGCAAGATAACTTCTGATGGCCGAAATAAAGAAGATATAAAATACAGAATGGCTATGGAAAGAAAAGCGTTTCTAAAGAAGCGAAACTTGTTAACATCCTATTTTAATTTAAATGTTAGGAAGTCCTTTCTGAAAGCATTTGTCTGGAGTGTAGCATTGTATGGGAGTGAAACGTGGACGATAAGGAGTTCACACAAAAAGATGATAGAAGCTTTTGAAATGTAGCGCTACAGACTAATGGTGAAAATAGATGGGTAGATCACGTAACTAATGAGGAGGTGCTTAACCGAATCGGGGAGAAAAGAAGTTTCTGGCATATCCTGACCAAGAGAAGAGATAGGTTAGTTGGACACATTCTGAGACATCAAGGAATTGTCAACTTAGCATTAGAAGAAAATGTGTGGGGTAAAAATCGTAGAGGGATACCGAGGGACGAATATAGTAAGCACATTCAAAAGGATGTAGGTTGCCGAACGTATTCTCAGATAAAGAGACTTGCACAGGACAGGGTAGCGTGGAGAGCTGCATCAAACCAGTCTGCGTACTGAAGACCACAACAACAATAACAACAACAGCCTCTTGACAGTATGTTTTCCAATATTTTTTCATCTTTTGGACTTGAGCATATTGCTCATTAGTTTACGTCTCACGTAAGTACGTATTTCTACATATGGCTTTGTATATAAAATTATTTGTATAAAGTGTTTCGTACTGATGTCTGTTAATGTATTCAATAATTCATTTCTAAGTAATAATTTTAATCTTTTGATGAAGGCCCTTTAGTTGGTACCAAAATGTAGATAAAGTACCTAAAAAGTGGAACTTGTTGCGCTGTTTCTACAATTATTGTAAATTTAGTAAGGTTGCTGCAATTTTTTGCAAGACATGTATGAAATCGTCAAATATAAATAAAATTATTCCAGGCTGTAAAGTCTTCAAAGTTCTCTTGACAGCCTGTGACAGTTTCTAAGTCTCGAAAACGTAAACCTGTCTTGAGGCATTGCGAAAGACTATATGAAGGTAAGGACTCTGTTTTGCGAAGCGTACAACTCTCTAACAAAAGGATGCACTTCGGTCTGAATCGATTAACCCCGCCTTAGCGGCCGTATGTGCCAAGTTTTTAAATGCAGATGAGCCAATCAGTTTTGAGACACGTGATTGTCTTCATATCTTACGCAGCCTGTGACGGAAATCGAGGAACTCAAAGTATCCACCACCTATATTCCTGTGGCTGTGCATGACGATATCGATAGTGGTCTAGTAGTCTTTGCTGGCAGAAGGAGGGTTAGGGCTTAACGTCCCGTCGATATCAAGGTCATTAGAGACGGAGTATTTTCAACACGCTAACTTTACTCCTAACATTGCTTAGCCGTAATTTTTGTGCATATTTTCTCCGTACGTTTGTTTTGTAACAGCGTACTCTCCTGATGGTGCTTTCCACCAGTTATGGCGTTAACAGATTTATATTGGGAGTAAGTAAAATAGTTTCCCCTGTAGTAAATTACTTCTTCAGTGCTCTCCAGTGGTAGTCGCCGATATCCTTCTCTCTTAGTAACATACATCATTAGTCACTTAGAATCGGATAGTGGTCGCCACACTAAGGATGCGTTACAGATTAAGGTCAAACACCACTCACCGAACTGCGGTTTAGCGTTATAAATTAGAGATAGCTAAAATTTTTACACACATGTTGAGTTCTTAATCAGAGCATTTATGAGAAAATGTATTTGTTAATTTGTGTCTTGATAACAATATGTTTTCAAATGGGTGTTTTTGCAGCAATCAGTCGTTATAATGACTGATTGCTGCCCAAACACCCATTTGTATATCATAAATACAGTCGTGAGCGCAAAAAAAAATATCTTCTTTATGGAAGGCAATGATTTACAGATTTCAAGAAATATTGGAAGACTGCGGTTACACACATCTGGATTACTGGAAACATTTTATTCACGACCGCTTACGATCAACTAACAGACCATCATCTGGTGTAGATTTTTTGTAATTAGATTCATTCAACCATATCAAATTCATAGATCTCCGTATAGTAGAGGTATGAATAAACAGTGTAACATTTTTTTTCTGTTTACCGAAATTAACTAGTTGTTAAATAAGTTTATTAATTTCGACAAACAGAATGGAATTGTTATACAGCGTTCTTTTTCTCCACAATATGGAGATTTGTGAATTTGATATGGTCGGATGACTAATTACGAAAAATCTACACCAGATGATGGTCTTTTAATGGACTGCATGTGGTAGAGAATAAAATGTTTGCAGTGATACAGCCATGAGCAAACATGGTGCTCTAACAATATATATAATAGTATAAGTAGCGGAATATTCTTTTACTAAGGTACTATTATTTTGGTACCACTGTATGATCAGTTTGAAAAATAGTCAGTCTACAAACAAATTTCAGATAATTACGAGTATTTTCAATTTCTTCCACTGCGCTGATTTGTAACAAATACACTTAATTTATTTTACTGCATTAAATACAGCTCAAATATCACAGACATCATAGTATTATATACTTTACAAGAAAGGGTAGGTAAGGTTTTCAGAGATGGACCTAATTACCAATTTTGCTTTCACTAAAAAAGAGTCGTCCAGTCAAAAAATAAATTTAAAAATACGACAGTCGCTTACATGACGACAATAAAGGTTTAGAACAATCCAGTTGCATACTCCAGTTGGCCACCTAATTCCTTATCCTTGGTAGTCTTTCTCTTTATTCCTTTCTTTAGCATGACATCCTTCGCAGCAGCTTCTGGACCTGTCTTTGCTTGGATTATTCGCTATCAATGACAGTTAGACCAGAAACCATATAATATATTATATTCGTTCAGTCTGTTTATCGACTTTTTTCCATTACGTGAATCCTGTAAATTGATACGTCAGTAAGTATTATTACTGCATCCACGACACCTATCTTCAGATCTGTCAGTACAACAAATTTAATGTCCAGAAAAAGGAAACATAACACGTTATCCGAAAAGATTTCAAACACTGGACTGTATTACTTGAGAAGTCTTCGACCACTCTCATACCTGGGAACGAATTCTATATGCTTCCCGCATCAACCTTTTTACTGATGTGTGACTTGCTACTACCGTTTGCCTGTCTTCATCTGCTTGTTCAGTTTTGAAGCGAGTGTTGTTGTTATGGTTCGATGCAGCTCTCCACCCTACACTATCCTGAGCAAGCCTCTTCATCTCCTCATTAGAACGGCAACTCACATCCCTGTGAATATGCTTACTTTACTATATTCGTCTCTTGGTCCCCCTATGCTGTTTTTTAACCGCACTCAATTCCCTCCAATGCTAAATTTACGGTTCCTTAATGTCTAAAATGAATCCTAAGAATCGATCTCTTTTTTTCTACATCTACATCTACATAGATACTCTGCAAATCACATTTAAGTGCCCGGTAACCACTTTCATAACTTTTCTTTACCGTTCCAATCTCTAATAGCGCGCTGGAAGAAAGAACACCTAAATCGTTCCGTTTTCGATCTGATTTCTCTTATTTTATTAGGATGGTCATGTCTTCATATGTAGGTGGGTGCTAGCAAAATATTTTCACATGTATGCCAAAAATTCCTTTTCTCCCCAATTCTGTTCAGTACTTCTTCATTAGTTATGATTACTTCATCAACGTCAGATCTTTTCTATTCTTAATCCACTTGGCCAGCATATACTCCTCTAACTCTTGATTTACGATGCATCAGGAACCTCATATCCACAGGACATGAACATTAATTTGTGTTGCAGTAATGATCAGCATTTGAACCATGTCGTTCTGTGGCTTCATGGTCAACATAGATGTCGCGGCGCCACACCATCTCCCCGTAAAATGTGCCTGCGCTCTCGTTATCACTAAAAAACCACATCTCCCAGTAATAGATCAAATACTGAAATGTTTGTTAAGCTTTTGGGACTTAACTGAGGGGTCATCAGTCTCTAAATTTACAAACTACTTATGAACTAACTTAAAGAGAACACAAACATCCATGCCCGAGGTCGGATTCGTACCTCCGACGGGGAACGGCCTCGCACATCGGAGCTTAGCGCCTCAATGCGCTCGGCCACTCCGCCGCGGCAGTAGAAGGTCAGTGTGACTTGAGCAGGCTTGCATCAGGATGCCACGCAGGCGTATGCCCTAAGCGTTCTGTCAAATCACTGAGTTCGAAATAGGGCGCATTATTGGCATGAGAGTGTGATTTATTCATCAGGGATATTGCTGCTTGTGTGTGACAAAGTGTTTCGGCACTTCAGACTGGTTCACGGAAGGCCGTAGAAGACGACGAGAAGGCTCAGGCCGCATCGTCGAACTACATTTACAAATACAGAAATAGTCTGCAACCTAAAAAGTAATACAGACCCTAGTTTACTACGAACTACAGTTGTATACAATTAAACAATTACAATGGTCGTTAAGTTACAAAACATTATCACAAATTACAATAACCGCCACTTAGCAAGCTGTAAAAGCCAGTACCCCTCCCTAACGGCAAGACGTGGGCTGGTTGTACTAGTTAGCGAGCCATTGCCAATATCTCCAAAAATATTGTTAGTTATCACAAGTGTTAGTAACAAACTACTATATTGCTACAGGTGCTCTTAAATACTTCTGGACCACCACTACATACAAGTCACAATTGGGTTGGAGAGTAGGGAGACAAACCATCACCTTTCTCGTTTTCTTGTGATTTATTCCTAGCCCTTGATGTACGCAAGTTTGGGAAGTCTTACAACACCTCAGTCCTTGTCCTTCCTGTTTCTCCAAGTCTTATCTGGTAGCTTAACCAACCCACGCATCGGTCCGACATGGCCGACCAGATCCGCGGGGTGATCACGTCACATTCAGACTGTGTTCCTGTTTATAAGTGGACCAACTTCCATTGGTGCACTCGGTTTTTCTCGATACTATATTTGTCTTTTGTATAATTACTGCCGGCCGCGGTGGCCGAGGGGACTGAGGCGCTCCAGTCACGGTCTGCACGGCCACTATGGTCGGGGGTTCGAATCCCCCCTCGGGCATGGATATTTGTGCCGTCCTTAGTCTTAGCTAGTTCACAAGTAGTTTGTAAGCTTAGGGACTGATGACCCCGTAGTTAAGTCCCATAAGTTATACAAACATTTGAACATTTTTTTTATAATTACTGCGCGTGAGTTGAAATTATGTCTGTTAATTCTGAGAAGTTACGCGCTAAATCTGCATCTCGTAACAATACGTAGATATCACTAATTGTAATGATTTGCCTCATTCCGAGGCAACTTGTGTGTGAACGGAGCACTCGAAGATAACATGCCCACCTCAGTTCCACAGTCACAGCTCTGATTACTTCTCTTTCTCATACGGTGCAAATTCTCAGCGTTTCTTTAATCGAGGGGAAGAACTGAAATACCCTCCGCGGTCTTTCTGAGTTTCCCCACGGATCCTGCCAGACATATCCTTTTGACATCTCTAATATTATGGGAGTCTCGACCCATGATAAGCTGAACCCTTCCTTATGTAGCAATGCAGGACACTCCTGCATCCTCCTCAGCTCTGGCGCAACAGTGGAACACATTGTCTATTATCAGGGGTGGCAGTCAACCGCCTTTTGGAACTACCTCGATGGCGGCAAAAATGGCATCAAGGTGTTTTTCGAACAAGGTTTGAACATGGTGGCGCCATTTTGCTGCGCCGCGGACAGTGTTATACGCCTCATTGCTTCGCGGGACACGATCTTCGCAGCTCATATGAGGTCGAGATAGGCCAGCCCAATCTCCCAACACAAATTCCGCAACTTTCCCTTCAGGTAGACGCACGCATACCTGTGGCTTCCTGCCTGAAAGGTGCGACGACGAAGAGGTTCCAGGGGGTACGGGGTGAGGGGCTGGAGAATTCTACACGGGCGACCCTTTGAGACCCCGCAGACGTGTATCTGCTGCCAGTGAAGAACACAGTTGTGGTGAATCCAGTGTCGAGACTTTTTCTGAAAGAAATTATTAAACGTCTAGTATACACACACTGAAGGTATAAGGGTAAAGAAGTAATGAATAGTGACTGAGGCCAGACACTTCGTCTTTATAAAACCTTTACATTCAGACATTATAGGGAGGTGAAATCAACTGGAGAACCGGGCTCTAACAAAAACAACAGCAATGCCAAAGATTATTCAATAGGGAGTGATTATGTTTTGTCTAGCTGCAAAGGAAATCGTATGCATAATCTACAATCATTACAAGAAAGAAAATCTGTGACGAATGTAATAAATAAGAAAGCAACCGATGGTATAGAGGAGCGCCCGAAAAAAAAATCATTAACAAGGAGCTCGGGGAGCAGAGCGATTCGGTCAGCGTGTTGGCTAATCGGGACATACGCATATCAGGAACATCATTCTACTGCGGGTATAACAAAAATAAAAGATTATTTAGATAGCGTTGGGATTGAACTTTGACTCGTTTTTAGAACTGCGAGAGCTAGTTGTTGATTCTCCATACTTTCACCAACGGCGGACATCCCCACCTATTCTCTTCTTAATTTCCTTATAATTGAACCTCCTCCATATTACTATGCACAGCGTGAAACCGTTCTCGATGGTTGACTATGGACAATAGGAGTCACTAGGAATAATGAACGGCTCGTATGTACAATAATAACATTTTCACTAAGCCCCATGGTACCTCGCCATGGTGAAAGCCATGTAAACCTCTAGTAAAGTGCTGAGACAGGAAAATATCGTACTTTTATAACCAATATCTGAATAAAATATGTTACCATATTATTTTGAGTAGAAAATATCCTTGGTTCTCCACCTTTGGGAGCGTTCGTTCGCTGACAGTCCATCTCTGGTTAATTTCCGTCGTGCGGTCTATAATGATGGGGAAAACCTTTTTCACGTTGAAACAGATATGTTTAAATAACATAAAATATTATGATCGTGATCGGAAACTGTCGGGGTGTGTGGATGGACTACCGGTGTTCTGTTTGTGTGCTGATGCAACACTACCTGCCTAGACTGGTACATCGCTGTGAATGTAAAAACTGATCTGAATGTCTGTAATTAAAGAACGAGTAAATATTATAATTTATCAGCCTGGTATCGACTGATAGCAATGTGCATGGCCTTGTTAGTGCGCTTAACTATCTGGTTAAACAATAAATGACAACTCTGGTTGTAACTCAAGGTCCGATTCGTTAATCATACAGACAAATAGTTCATTAATACTGACCAGCCGGCCGCAGTGGCCGAGCGGTCTGCGGCGCGCCAGTCACAGTTTGCACGGCCGCTACGGTCGGGGGTTCGAATCCCCCCTCGGGTATGGATGTTTGTGTCGTCTTTAGTATAAGGAAGTTCATAAGTAGTTTGTAAGTTAAGGGACTGATGACCCGACAGTTAAAGACCCTTAAGCTTAACAAACATTTGAACAATACTGACCAGTACGTGACGCAGATTTGATGTCCAAAATCAATGTGATCATGGACGGAATAACTGAAAATATCAAAGAGCTAGTGTTAGCAGCAGAATAACGTGAAAGGCTATGGTGCAGTGGAAACACTAAAGTTGATAATCATGTATCCGTTAGTTAATTAAAGATCAAAGTTTGAATAACTGTTGTGACACAGATTGAGTATTGGCGACCTCAGTAGTGATTGTTATGTGTAACGTTACGTGCTGTGAACGAGATCTACGTCATTAAGATACAAAATGTTGAATTCTCAAAATAGTTCATTAGCTAAGTAGGGTGCAAACCAAGTAACAGAGAATCTAAATGTGCTCATACGAAAGACAATCTATAACAGTAGCTGATAGCAACAAAAGAACTTGGACAGTGTATCATAGCGTAGAAACGTCTAAGTCGATAATTGTTTTATTGACTAATTATTTAAAGTAAATATCAAGTTTAGGTTACAAAATTCAAAACTAACGAGGTACAGTTTCTGTTGTTGCGACCTTAACAATAATTATTGTCTGTACCGACACGTTCTGAATAATGCGATTTTATTAACAAACTAATTATTTTTTGTCAGTAAGTGGTGTAATTAATATTTGTATGAAAAGGCGCGTCACACGATAGACAAGAAATGCTCGTAGCTACCTGATAAACTAGTTGGTTACCATTCTTATATCTTAAAATGTAAGAGCATAAAAAATCGAGGTACTAAGTATGTGCGAAATGTTTAACAGAGACTCAACAACTTGCCTCCCTACTCGGAAAAAGAATCATGAATAAATTTAAATTCACTCACCTCTTATCCGTAGACAGCAGCTTGGTCACTTGTAGTACATTAACTGTGAAATATAAATAAAGTTGAAACTTTTATCTATCCCACCATTACTGTTAAAACTAACAGTCTAACTTGCTAATAATGCTGAGTTTTAAAAGGGAATAAATCTATGATCTAACTTCAAGTGAAACAAAATTATGAGTTATGATTATCAGTTATGATTATGATTATTATCTCTTTTCAAACATCACAATTATGAAAATAAATAAGTAAATAGTAAACTGAAAATTATGAACGATCCAAACAGCTTACAACAACTTTCTCAGTCTACTGCTCTCCACCGACCCTGACTCCGACTGTCCACTTCCACTATTGCCTTCCAATCGCCACCGCCGACTCACAGTTTACAGCAATCAACGTCTGTTTATATGTACATGTGGCGTCTGTTCCGAAAGAACAGATGTCACTTCTGATCCTGCAGTTGTTATTATTTAATATTCACAGAATATATGACATCAATTGCGATTGGGCAAACCTGTCACGGTCTGCACGGCCACTACGGTCGGGGGTTCGAATCCCTCCTCGGTTATGGATATTTGTGCCGTCCTAGTTCGTAAGTCGTTCGTAAGTAGTTTGTAAGTTTAGGGACTGATGACCCCGTAGTTACGTCCCATACGCTTTACAAACATTTGAACATTTTGAGCAAAGCTGAAAATGTGTACCCAGCCGGGATTCGAACCCGGGTCTCCTGCTTTCTAGGCAGTTGCGCTGACCCCTACACCACTGGGGACACAGTGATCCCCGCACCTGCAAGGACTACCTAAGCATGCCTCCCGTCAGTGGTGTAGGGGTCAGCGCAACTGCCTAGATAGCAGGAGACCCGGGTTCGAATCCCGGCTGGGTACACATTTTCAGCTTTGCCCAGTCGCAGTTGATGTCATATATTCTGTGAATATTCAACATCTGTTTGTTTGTAAATTTATCGGACCAAATTGCGTGGTCAGCCTGGCGCTTTAGACCGCTTGGCTACACCACCGTAGCACAATCAACATCTCTGACCAGAGACTGACAATGACAAAGTGTTGCCACCTTTCACCGTGTATCTTATGCCTAGTTACGCGGTACTACCGCGGACATCTGTCATCGCAGTGTGTTTGTAAGCGGCAGCGTGCGACAGTCGCGGCAGTGAGTGAACCCCGGAGAGCTGACGGCCCGTCAGCCGGCGACGACACGTGTTGGGAGCGACAGGGCTCACGTGCCGGTGCTGGCTCTGGGGCGGCAGGGGGCGCGTTCTCAACAGGTGGCCCTCGCGGGGGATCGCTACAAGCATTCCAATCCGGCGCCGCTATCGGCGGAGGCGCCTCTTCCCCCTATCTCCCCCTCAGACGCTGTCAACGCGGATTTCCTTCCGCGCTCCCGCGGCCCGCGGAGCCGGGCTTAAGGAAGCCCCATCGCTTTATAAAAGCGGGCCCCGGTACCTGTTTGTGGTGGCGCGCAATTTGTCACTCGCCCGCACAGAACGCCTAGGCGCTGTCGGACATGCGTAGCACCAAAGTGCACTGAGCTGAGAGCACGGTATACGAACGATCAGTAGATAGCTACACTCCTGGCCATTAAAATTGCTACACAACGAAGATGACATGCTACAGACGCGACTTATTAAGCTAATAGTTGTGTATTTTTCAGACTTGTCTCTACTTGCTTACGTTTGAATTATTAATTGATAGATAGTGATATGAAATACAGAAAATTAACATTTGTAACCCCTATAAGCCACCTGCAGTGCTTCCGCGTGTCTGTTTTACACTACTGGCCATTAAAATTGCTACACCACGAAGATGACGTGCTACAGATGCGAAATTTAACAGGCAGGTGGAAGATGCTGTGATATGCGAATGATTAGCTTTTCAGAGCATTCACACAACGTTGGAGCCGGTGGCGACACCTACAACGTGTTGACATTAGGAAAGTATCCAACCGATATCTCATTTACAAACAGCCGTTGACCGGCATTGCCTGGAGAAACATTATTGGGATGCCTCGTGTAACGACGAGAAATGCGTGCCACCACGTTTCCGACTTTCATAAAGGTCGGATTGTAGCCTACCGCGATCACGGTTTATCGTATCCGGACATTGCTGCTCACGTTGGTCGCGATCCAATGACTGTTAGCAGAATATGGAATCGGTGGGTTCAGGAGGGCAATACGAAACGCCGTGATGGATCCCAAAGGCCTCGTATCAGTAGCATCGAGATGTTCAATTGTTCATATGTTTGTTAAGCTTAAAGGACTTAACTGCGGAGTCATCAGTCCCTAAAGTTACAAACTACTTATGAACTACCTTACACGACACAAACATCCGTGCCCGAGGGAGGATTATAACCCCCGACCGTAGCGGCCGTGCAGACTGTGACTGGCGCGCCGCAGACCGCTCGCCCACAGCGGTCGGCATGCATCGAGATGACAGGCATCTTATCCGCATGGCTGTCACGATCCCGTCTCGATCCCTGAGTCAACAGATGGGGGCGTTTGGAAAACAACAACCATCCGCACGAACAGTTCTACGACGTTTGCATCAGCATGGACTATCAGCTCGGAGACGATGGCTGCGGTTACCCTTGACGCTGCATCACAAGACAGGAGCGCCTGCGATGGTGTACGCAACGACGAACCTGGATGCACCAATGGCAAAACGTCATATACCATAAGTTATCTAAGGTGTTATCATTAAAAATGTTATGGTATTTTACTTTTTCTTTAATTGATTTTACAATCATCTTTGTTTTGTATTCAAAATATTATTCCCACCTCCTCATTCCCTTACACAGAATACAGATAATATATCGATATGTTGCGTCTTCTTTGTAAGCATATCTTTGAATAACATCTTTGAATTTATTGTTGTTACTTATTTGACAGCCGATGTCACATGTGTATATTAACACACGTTTATTCAGAAAGTCTGTATCAGGCATGTTAATGCAATGTGGGATCTTCATATATTTCGATTGTTTACTTACATATTTTAACATATCTCTTCATTTAAGCTGTGACATATTAAATAAACCGGTGTAAAGGCCATTTCAAGAGTTTTCTTGCATATCTGTTATAACATGTGAGTTTACCTTCATCTTTGATACATTTGGCATACTAATTTTAACATTAATGCATAAGGTAATTTGTTTGTATGTTTTCCCAGAAATTTTAGTTTGTATTTATCCACTTATTACGCATCTATGATGGTTGCAATTGTACAGTTATGTTGTCTTTAATAATCTTATATAATTATGTTTATCCAAACCTGAACGAATATTTGATTTACCGTTCAGTATCACTAAGCATTTAATATTTTTAAAGAATGCAACCATTCCTTAAGTGAAGGTAGCACATCTTCTAAAGCACAGATGGGAAAAATATATATATACTACTTTGCCCCACATGTAGAGCTTTTCCACCTACTCCCAAAATAATATACACAGTTCGGGTTTTACCCTATAACTTTACATCTATGGTCAATGCATCGTGTTAGTCGGCAGATGTGCTTTTATGTAGACATCAAACTGTTTGATGACAATTATAAATCCATCTAAATATTATACAACATAATGTAATGACCCTGATGTACTCCATCTTTGCCCATTTCCTACAGTGTTGCTTTTGACTGACACTTTATACCATGTTTCATGGTTTTTGGACTTTGATGAAGGCATCCTGCCTAGATATGGCTTTCTATATTATATGATGACGAGTACTTATATTCTAGACATCACTATATTGTAATATACAATCAACAGTATTGCTTTTAGAAGTAATATATTTTAGAGTCTTTAATTCACATATTATTTATAAATATCATTTTATTTTAATGCCTTATTTATACCAACCATATAGCTTATTATATTGCTTGAATACTGATCGTAGAGTCATTGTACTTGTTCTTCTTTATATATTTTATATGTCATATGTGGAGAATGATGTTAAAATACAACACTGTTTTGTAACTTTACTTGTAGATAACCTGAAGATGGTATTTTTATAATACCGAAACCGGTAGTTACATAAACAACAAACTTTATTTGTATTTATTATATCATTGTGTTTCATCTCTTAAAACATTGATAAGTTACCCACCATTTCTTAAAATATTACCCTTTTTCACAGCAACGTCTTTTTCTATGCTGTATTACATATCGTTTGAACATCTAATCTGATAAAAGTTATAATTTTCTCGTAAAAAAATTCACTGTCATAAAAGGACAACAGCATCTGCCGCAACGATACTTACGAATCCACAGATCCACCACAGTCGTGCAGGCATAAATTACATATATTACATATCGGTATGTAAGTTTGATTGCCCTCCTTGTATAATTATAATCGAAAATCGATACGTCATTTCTCATGTTGATGTATTTGTATAATCATTTCGGTAAAATTTCACTTGCGGCAGCGGCTAATGTTCCCAAAATCTCTTGACTGCTCTTTGAAAACTCAGTTACATACAATGAGGCTCATAATCTTCCGTGTTTACCATGAAATATTACATTTGCACCGAATGCCGCAGCTGCCGTAACAAAAAATTAAACCTCAATTTCTAGGCATAGATTTAGAAGAGCACATTCGATACACAGTCTATCGTTAGAGGTCCGATTACTTGAATTGCAAACATTATTAGAATGCACCTGGTTCCCGAGCGTTACTCGGTAATGTTATTTTCTGTAACACAGTGGTAATTCGAAGTAGATTGTACGTTCTTGTACAAATCACTGTCTGATCAAAAAAAAAAAAAAAAAAAAAAAAAAAATTACCCTTGTAAGCTGAACATTTCGTTGCCAACATGACTACTCTACGCTGCTGATACCGTAAGTGAAATTTAACCGAGCAAGCAATAACATAGGTTGGGAGGAACATTCTTTTGTGTTTACAATTTAACAGATAATTAAGTCTGTGGTTGCTCTCTGCTTGACAATTTCTTGTATGTACTTTTTTCCTGAGAGTAAATTAATTATCCTCATGAAACGGATATTCCGTCGCCAACATTGACAAACTACGCCGCCACCTTAGGTAAAATTTAATCATTACCTCAAAACTCTAAACATATCCCTGACGTTTGTGTTATCCAGTATCACCAATGATTCTTTGCACGGTGGGATGATCTATTATTTGATTTTCTAAGAATCGATGTTCATTGTACTTTTTTTTTTGGGGGGGGGGGCTGAAGTACTATTACCTTTGGTGGCTGGACTTCCAGGACTGTGTTGTGTTATAGTGGAACCTTGTGACAATTTTGGAGCTCAATCGGAAGAATGTTTTGAAATTTTGAAACACACGCAAACCAACGCAACATTTTTATATATAAAGATTAGATTGTACATACTTCCTAACTGGGTGTTTTCCCTCGAATATTACTTATTCTGTCAGGCCAACAGGTTTTCTACGGTTCGTTTGTAGTGTAATTTCATGCTAATGTTACAGTTGCTCAACGATATTGTATGGTTACAGCGGTTTGTTTAGATCTATATCAAAGATAAACTAAGCAATCTAGAGGTATATCGTCGGTGTAATGTATAATGAAAATTTTTCTCTGGTTACAGTAGTCAACGACACTGTATGGGAACAGCGGTTTATTTAGATCAATTCCAGCGATTTACGAAAATAAATATATATTATATGAGCGCTCTGATGAAATTATATTTAATATTATGTCGATAAATGACATTTACAGCGCGGCAGAATCCAAGGATTACAAAAAATTATATGTATTGTCATAAAAAATACGATATCGGAAAACAATAAATGAGGGATAACACTTACATGGTATAGAAATATCTGAAACAACTAACATATGGGTAGCTTGACATATAGGTGAGCGTATTGTGAGGGCTAAACCACTCTCATGACGATTTGTTGTCTAACAATATATGTAATATTATCCCAAATGTCATCCAATAAAAATGCACATCCATACCACAATATAAAATTCATAAAATTAATACATATGTTACAAAATATATTGATGGATAGCGCAAGTAATAACGATAATAATATGGTTTTCTGTTCCGCAGGATCAAACTGAGGAACAAGACTCCATGGTCATGGAACATGAAAGTACATGAAATTTTAACACAAGAATGGTACATCTGCTCCTAAGCTAATGGACCGATTTCAACCAAATTTGGTACAAATATTCTTTAAGGTCATGAATCATTTGCTGTGGTTACAAAAACCACATACGATAAATAGTTCATATCATGTCATAAACAATTATATCTGTCCCGTCTTGAGGCGTGTGATAGCATGATTTTATTCGTCAACTATTTGAGAATGAGAGCACTTAGCGGCTTCCAATAAATTGGAAACGTAATTTCAAATCTTTACGAAACTTTTTGTCGCTGATAACCCCAACAAAATGATAGAAGGAAAAAAGTTTATCGCTTACTACTTTTCCGATGTTCATGGTGTATAGTTACGGCATTTGGCATGACGTTACAAGTTATTACTTCTACAGTGTAAATTGTATACGCCAGACAATTTACATACAGTACACATACATACCACTGAATGTTCGTTCGATATTATATCACAGTTCGACTTGTAGTTTATGAGATATGAAGTCATAAACAATTTGGTTCATGAAAATCTCCATCATGCATGAGGTTTTGATTTATTACGTCTTCACTACTAACACCATTCACGATACATTTTGCAGACATTTACATCATAATACGACGTGTATTTCAGGAGATATGACGTCATAAACAATGAAATTTCCGAATAACTGCTACATCATGTGCTCTCTATCCACATCTCCTCCTAAAATAATGGACCGATTTCAATTAAACTTAGTACACAATTTGCTTACTATCAGACAACAATCGCTGTGTGGTTTGAAACTACCTACGACAACAGAGTTCAGGACATATGACGTCGTAAACAACAAACTTTCCCATCACGTGACGCGTGATTTACGAGACTTTATGCATCCACTATTTCTTCGTCGCAGACAGTTTGCTAATATTACTTTCTACAAATGATCTGAAACTTAAACGAAACTTAAATGGACAGATAGTAAGGTAGAAGTCGAGGGACAGAAAGGGAAGGAAGAAATAAATACAACAGATTTCACGAAGGATCTTACATAAAGCATTTATACCATTGTGCAACACAAACTTAAATAGATATGACATAGTAAATTAACACTGGGATAGGTAAAAACATGTCACATCATGCCCCGCGTTTTAATACACATCTTATTTACTACTAACAAGACGCTACTGCATTCCAGTCAGCTTGAGGATATTCCTGAAAGCTGGCTGTGCTGTTGGCATCTTTGAAATATGAAGCGCAAACAGCTGCAGTAGCTTTCTATAGAACTATGACGAAGTGTTGCCAAAGGCACGTTTACAAAATTGCGTTTTAGAAACGTGAGGCAGAGGCGTATAGCCAAACACGTTCGTGATTATTTCAAACAAGGAGATTAGATTACAGGACGATGCCATTGAGCTGAATAAGTGAAGCCTGCTTCCGCCATATTGCTAAGTATTGGACAAGGTATTGTAGAGCTGATGTTTCATATCATTCAAAACAGGAATAAAACGTCCTGCGGTTTTCCCGTGATGTACAACTTGTTAATACTGAAAAGTAGCGTTAAAATTAAGTTTTTAAATAACATACAAGGAGCATTTGTTAATATTTATTCAAGAAAGTATATTGTTTAAAAGCATATACTTCGCACTGACTGTCAATTCAATGCATTAATACTAAGATGGTCGGCTTATCGCATAGTTTTAGCGGAGAAATAGCAGTCCAAAAAAAAAAAAAAAAAAAAAAAAAATGTTCAAATGTTTGTATAGTCTATGGGACTTAACTACGGGGTCATCAGTCCCTAAACTTACAAACTACTTATGAACTACTTACGAACTAGGACGGCACAAATATCCATGCCCGAGGGGGGATTCGAACCCCTGACCGTAGTGGCCGTGCAGACCGTGATTGGAGCGCCTCAGTCTCCTCGGCCACCGCGGCCGGCAACAGCAGTCCATGACTCGCCAATATTGTAGACTGGCTTCAAGACGTCCTTGATTTCACACATAATGTCGTTAATATTTGATGTTTACTCGTTAGGATACAAATGTAAATGTGGCTTAAAATTTAAGAAAATAAAACTATAAGTACTGAAGTATTTCGTGACATATCATTGCATTTTTAGTGTAGTATACGAATTGTGGCTAGATGATCTTCTTTGTCAAATCTTCAAATCTTTGTTAAGCTTAAGAGACTTAACTACGGGATCATCAGTGCCTAAACTTACAATCTACTTATCAACTAACTAATACTAAGGACGGCACAAATATCCATGCCCGAGGGGGTATTCGAACCCCCGACCGTAGTGGCCGTGCAGACCGTGACTGAAGCGCCTCAGTCCCCTCGGCCACCTCTTCTTCGTCCTTAGTAAAAGATGAGGTGCTGCTACCATGGTGGTACACTTTTAGTTACTGTGTCGCGGCGTAGTGTGCATTGTGGCGAAGTTGGCAGCGGCCAGAGCCGATCAGTCGTATCACAGATGGAGACAGTCAATCAGATATAACCCGTGACATTTCTTTTGTCTTCGTAATAAATAGTATTGTTTTCTTACGAAATATCTGATATTTTGGTTTGGAACACGTTAAATTTGCTGTGAAAGGCGATGGTATTAATGTACAATAGCGAAATATTCCTGTAATCGTAAACAGGCACAATCTATAATAATAAGAAATTTTTAAATGTAGGCCTGTCGCTGTTCGCTTCAATCTTCAAAACTACTGGACGAATTTTCTTGTGGTTTTCACAGGAAACATGAGCGGAGATGGGTTATAGGCATAATTTCATCAAAATAGAATCACGGAAAAAAGATATATCGCAGCTAATCTTAAGTATTTTCAGTAACTGTCTGCCCATGTATTAGGAATCCCTCATCTCCTAAACCACTTCACGGATATGAAAGGAGCAACTTCTTTTCAAGGACATGTTTTTGGACGTAGCCTCTGCTTGAAGAATGGATGGTGTAGTGCAGCAAACAAGCGTTAGAGGCGCCGTAATGCACCAAATAACTAATAGACGCCGCTACTACGTAGTAAGTATGGTGTAGTGCAGCAAACAAGCGTTAGAGGCGCCGTAATGCACCAAATAACTAATAGACGCCGCTACTACGTAGTAAGTATGGTGTAGTGCAGCAAACAAGCGTTAGAGGCGCCGTAATGCACCAAATAACTAATAGACGCCGCTACTACGTAGTAAGTATGGTGTAGTGCAGCAAACAAGCGTTAGAGGCGCCGTAATGCACCAAATAACTAATAGACACCGCTACTACGTAGTAAGTATGGTGTAGTGCAGCAAACAAGCGTTAGAGGCGTCGTAATGCACCAAATAACTAATAGACGCCGCTACTACGTAGTAAGTATGGTGTAGTGCAGCAAACAAGCGTTAGAGGCGCCGTAATGCACCAAATAACTAATAGACGCCGCTACTACGTAGTAAGTATGGTGTAGTGCAGCAAACAAGCGTTAGAGGCGCCGTAATGCACCAAATAACTAATAGACGCCGCTACTACGTAGTAAGTATGGTGTAGTGCAGCAAACAAGCGTTAGAGGCGCCGTAATGCACCAAATAACTAATAGACGCCGCTACTACGCAGTAAGTATGGTGTAGTGCAGCAAACAAGCGTTAGAGGCGCCGTAATGCACCAAATAACTAATAGACGCCGCTACTACGTAGTAAGTATGGTGTAGTGCAGCAAACAAGCGTTAGAGGCGCCGTAATGCACCAAATAACTAATAGACACCGCTACTACGTAGTAAGTATGGTGTAGTGCAGCAAACAAGCGTTAGAGGCGTCGTAATGCACCAAATAACTAATAGACGCCGCTACTACGTAGTAAGTATGGTGTAGTGCAGCAAACAAGCGTTAGAGGCGCCGTAATGCACCAAATAACTAATAGACGCCGCTACTACGTAGTAAGTATGGTGTAGTGCAGCAAACAAGCGTTAGAGGCGCCGTAATGCACCAAATAACTAATAGACGCCGCTACTACGTAGTAAGTATGGTGTAGTGCAGCAAACAAGCGTTAGAGGCGCCGTAATGCACCAAATAACTAATAGACACCGCTACTACGTAGTAAGTATGGTGTAGTGCAGCAAACAAGCGTTAGAGGCGTCGTAATGCACCAAATAACTAATAGACGCCGCTACTACGTAGTAAGTATGGTGTAGTGCAGCAAACAAGCGTTAGAGGCGCCGTAATGCACCAAATAACTAATAGACGCCGCTACTACGTAGTAAGTATGGTGTAGTGCAGCAAACAAGCGTTAGAGGCGCCGTAATGCACCAAATAACTAATAGACGCCGCTACTACGTAGTAAGTATGGTGTAGTGCAGCAAACAAGCGTTAGAGGCGCCGTAATGCACCAAATAACTAATAGACGCTGCTACTACGTAGTAAGTATGGTGTAGTGCAGCAAACAAGCGTTAGAGGCGCCGTAATGCACCAAATAACTAATAGACACCGCTACTACGTAGTAAGTATGGTGTAGTGCAGCAAACAAGCGTTAGAGGCGTCGTAATGCACCAAATAACTAATAGACGCCGCTACTACGTAGTAAGTATGGTGTAGTGCAGCAAACAAGCGTTAGAGGTGCCGTAATGCACCAAATAACTAATAGACGCCGCTACTATGTAGTAAGTATGGTGTAGTGCAGCAAACAAGCGTTAGAGGCGCCGTAATGGACCAAATAACTAATAGACGCTGCTACTACGTAGTAAGTATGGTGTAGTGCAGCAAACAAGCGTTAGAGGCGCCGTAATGCACCAAATAACTAATAGACGCCGCTACTACGTAGTAAGTATGGTGTAGTGCAGCAAACAAGCGTTATAGGCGCCGTAATGCACCAAATAACTAATAGACGCCGCTACTACGTAGTAAGTATGGTGTAGTGCAGCAAGGAAGCGTACGTCTGTGACAGAATTAAGCGACGCAGTCTCATCTCTTAGAATACGGTACCAACAAACATTGAACATAGTGTTAACTGATTTCGCTTTGTGTATTTCATACTTAACAACATTTCTTTGCTTCTATCGGAACGTTTCATTTATGTTTAAAGCTGTCTGAGGTCCGGAACCCTAAAAAGCCATGATAAGCACTGGCCCTTCTTTAACCGTTACGAATCACGGGCTTATAAGCTAGTAACCAATAAAAGGCATCTCTTCAATCTTTTAATTTTTCTAGGAGTTCCTAGACAGAATAAAAGGAGTGAGCCATGAGGTAACTCTTCAATGTAGATTTGAAAGCGCGTGAGTTAGTATTAACATTCTTGAGTTCTTGTGGCAACTTATTGAAAATGGATAGTGCAAAATACTGCATTTCTTTCTGCACAAGAGTCAACGAGGTATGATACAAAATAATGTAGCTTCGATTTCTGTCTAATATTCACCGAGCGAAAGTTGATATTGTTAACAACAAACGACATTAAATACGTATTGTGGCTCCAATGTCACAATTTCCAGACTACTGAAAAGGGGGGAGATGACGTTCGTGTACACCACACATTGCTCGAACAGGTCGTTTCTGAACCAAAAACATCATTTTTTAATCAGTAAAGTTATCGCTAAAAATGACGAAGTACGTCATACGTGAATGGAAGTATAGTTTACTACCGATTGTGTGTGATAAAAAAAGAAAAAATTGTTTCTGAACAGGATCCTGAACATGAGCTTTCCACTACGACTTACTATGTATCTGAACACCTAGAAATGTAAAATGTTGTTTCACTTATCATATACCCATTATGTGTAATCAAAATGTCAGCTTTTGTTGAATTGTGTGTCAGAAATTGTAAAAACTTTGTTTTACTGTGATATGATGTGTGTTTTTCGACCACCTTCTAGGTAAAGGCCCTATTGGGGTCCGTAAAGAATGATGTTGGTTTGCGTAACGCTGCAGTCCATCGTATTCCTTGCATTTGTGGCATGTCATATATTGGTCAGGAAATCAGGTGTGTGAAAGACCGATGTACTGAAGACAAGCGTCACACACGCTATTCCGTTGTTGCAGAATACTGTCTTGGCACCGTTCATCCTATGGAATACAATAACACAGAGATTCCGGCATGCACTTCAACCTATTGGGATAGTGTTCCTAAGGAAGCTGTTTAAACTTAAATAGCAACCGACCTTATAAACAGAGATGGTGCTTTTTGCTGAAATTTTGCTTGGAATTCAGCCCTGTCTCTCGTTAAAAAAACAGAGGGATAGAATTAATGCTGCTCACCTGTTGATTAATATCCATGCCCGAGAGGGGATTCGAACCCCCGACCGTAGTGGCCGTGCAGACCGTGACTGGAGCGCCTCAGTCCCATCGGCCACCGCGGCCAGCTATCATCATCTAGCTCCAAGTCCTCCATCAGATGATGATACTGCGTTTTACTGGCAGAACCCTTAAAAGAAGCAACAGAACTAATAAAGAAACTGCATACATTACGCTTGTCCGTCCTGTTTTGGAGTGTTGCTGCCAGGTGTGGGGTTCTTATCAGGTGGGTTTAATGGAGAACATCGAAAGAGTCCAAAGAAGGGCAGCAGGTTTTGTATTGTCACAACACAGGGGACACAGCGCCACGGAAATGAAACAGGATCTGTGATGGGAATCATTACGACAATGGCGTTTATCACTGCGGCGTGTGGTACATGCGAAACTCGAATAGCAAACATTGTCCTCCGTATGCGAAAATATATTGTTGACTCCCATTTACGTAGGTAGAAATGATCATCAGAATGAAATTCGAGAAATCAGAGCTCGAACGGAGAGATTCAGGTGTTCTTTCTTCCCGCGCGCTTCGAGAATGTTCAAATGTTTGTTAAGCTTAAGGAATTAACTACGGGGTCATCAGTCCCTAAACTTACAAACTACTTATGAACTACCCACAACTAAGGACGGCACAAATATCCATGCCCGAGGGGGGATTCGAACCCCCGACCGTAGTGGCCGTGCAGACCGTGAATGAAGCGCCTCAGTCCCCTCGGCCACCGCGACCGGCAGCTTCGAGAATGGAATGGGAGATAAATAGTATAAAGGTATTTCGATGAACCCTCTGCCAGAAACTTAACTGTGATTTGCAGAGTATCCCGTGTAGATGCACTGTTCCCGTCTTTGGTTGATGGGGTGCACCCAGTGCGTTTGGTTTGTAACCCAGTACAACAGCATGAGTTCCTCTTCACTACTCGAACTATTATTGCAGTCATCCAACCGAGGAACATATTTAGTAAACGTTCTATCGCACCACGAACCACTTACCTCGTTACTTGCTTCAACTTAACCGACTGACAAAACAGAAACTATGCCCCGACATCTGACAGACGTCGGTGGCTGTGTGAACTGCGCATCTGTCACTCGACATCTGTCACCTTACGTAACGTGACATAGTGTGACCGCGGTGTGAAACGGCCTTTAAGGTGGGTTGTCCAAGACGCGGCTGTTAGCTGCGATTGCGGCTCGGCCCCCCTCCCTTTCCCGGCCGTGGTGGACGGTGGCGAGTCGGGGGCACGACGCGAGACGCTGCCGTTTACCAAGCCGCGGCTACTGTCGGCGACTAGGGAAATTCATGGTCAAAATAAAATTTCCGATTTTTTTGCTGTAAAAAATACTGCATGTTAAGGAAGCAAAGCTACATCAGTTCTCATATTTAGTTTTTCGTACAGATTCTCGTTTTCCGTTAAAAAATTAAAAAGCATTACTTTCGGTTGCGCAAGTTTTTTTTACTTTTTATTGCATCTCTGTCGAGTTTGAGGAAACTAACATGCAAAAAAATTTGGTTTTTGCCTATCTTGTAGATTCATACCCCAGCTTGGTAACGAAGTGTCTAATTTCTCAAAATTCCTCATAGTTATTCAGATACTTAATTTTTAAGTAACCTATTGCATTAAACTTTAAGTGTTTACATCGAAAAATGTAGTCGCTGGCTACTTTGCGTATGGTTCATTTTAGGTCATACATTGTTGCGGATGAAATGAAGCCAATAATTCGAAATTATTTTTAAAGTTGAGAGCAGGACGATACCTGTCTCCGTTTTCGAGATTTTGGCTCGTATATCTACGGTACGGGAGCGTCGCGAGTAGCGCGCCAGTTCTCTCCACGTGCAACCTGAATTGTGCGGAGGTAACAATCATCACATTTTATAAACTGTTGAAGATATTGAACCCTTTTTTTAAATGATAGCCTGGGAAGGAATTCATGTTTTACACAATCATTAATACTCAAAGCTTTTTTATCTACAGGTATACAGAAATAACTATAGTTTTTACGATGAAACGAGGTATTGATTAAACAGTATTTAATATTTATGGAGGTTTATTTCCGTCTATTGCAACTAAATGAAAGGCGTTTCGCTTCTTTATTTGTGAACCATCATCAATGGCAGTTTTTTAAGTGTTAATTCTATGTGCGACTTCATGGAGCTGTGTGTGTATTCTCCAAAGGGATGGGAGTTTTTGTTCTTTATTTCATCAAATTGCCGTGTACTTCACTGTGTCATTGCAGATTTTAACTGTTAGGGTTTTCTATTTATTGATTCTATTTTTGTGACACATGAGCATGAAAGCTGTTAAAACATTTTTATTAACAGGCACCTTTTAAATGACGATACGAAATTCATACTTGAGTTTAGATTAAATGTCAGCCAGTTTGCACATTAATTGGAACTTGCAGAGAGTGACATACAGAGAAAATCCTATAACCGATTCAACAAATCTCAGTGCAACTGATAAAAATAAAACGCAGTGACGCTAAGGTAATTGTTCTTTTATTTTCTTATTTACGATTGCGGCGTTGTTTATAAGACCAGGAGTGTGTTTATCTGTAACTCCTGATGCAGCTTGCATCTCTCTCGTCTCAGGCCTTTTTTTTTTTTCTTTTCATTTTAACTGTTTGGATTTACCTTCTGTATTGCCTTTGAAATAAGTCCCAGTGTTCAAAAACGTAAAGTTGAATTCTTTTTCCAAGGAAGATCAAAAATAGCAAACACACACCAAACAAAAGAGTTTTCTGTAGCTTGTTAAATGTATCAACAACAGTAGCTTAACATAGAGCTTCTCACGGCACTGGTGTGTGCCCCCCCCCCCCCCACCGGTAGTGCCCGTTATCTAGTGAGAACATGGCAGCTGCTTACGAGTGAGAGCCCACCGATGTCGAGATCGGTACCCGGCTATTCTTAAGCCCGCGTATCTGGCGCGGTCCCCGCTGTGAGCCTCTGGATCGGTCCGAGAAGAAGGCCCGCCAACTGTGGGACGAGGCGGCGCGCGTGTGTTGGCCGCACGTCTCGGCGTGCGGCGCGGCCCAGTTGCGTGGCCGGCGGTGCTGGTGCTGGAGGCGCGCATGCGTGACGCCGACCCCTGGACCCCGCGACCCATCCCGCCCCCGCCCCGCCCCGCCCCCGCCTCCCACGGAGCCCGGCGCTGTGTAAACTCGCTCGCCTGCCCGCCCGCCCGTCCGCCCGCTCCGTAATTGGTGCGGTGCATGCATGTGCAACTCGGAGCCGGAGCACGATAATTGTTTGGTAATCTGGCGCGGGATGTATAATCTGCGGCGCCGGCCGCCACCCCCCGCGCGAGGCTTTCGCGTTTTTTCCGCGCGCCGCGCCGCATCGCGCCGCTGTCAGGGTTCAGGGCCTGCGCCCAGCCCGCCAGCCGGAACGGCGCCGTGACCGCGCGGCCCGCGGCCGGTCATGCGCTCCGAGATGGCCGCGCCCGACAGATAAGACCCGCAACGTCATAATTGCCATCCCGGCGTTCCTCCGACCGCCGCATTAAAAGCTGGAAAACAGAGTGCTCCGCTCGCTTGCTCTACTTGCGGCTATCGCCTCGTCTCGATAGGGTGAACAACCTTGATGGCGCTGAGAATCAGTTAGGAGTGAGAGTAAGTACGCTTCGTCTTATAAGGAAACTTCAACTCCACCGGGGTGCCCCAGAGCTCCGTCCCCTTCTCTATCTCATACACTCGGCTGACATGCCGCAACCCCAGCCTCCTGTCCAACTCCTGCAATATCATGAGACAGCCTTCGTTGCCATCGCCCCTTACCTCGTCCAACATCACCTTCAGTCTCATCTCTCCGAAATCTCCACCTGGTGTAACCAGTGACACCACCCAGGCAATCATCATAGATCCCAACAAACTGGCCTTCCACCACCGCGACCTCTACCTTATTCTCCACAACCCCCCTATCACTCAAACCAAAACCCTTAAATACCTAAGCCTTACCCTCGACCGCACCCTATCCTGGAAACCCCATTTGCAGACGTGATAAAGCCCTATTCCGCCTCAATCGCTTCAAGCTCCTTTCCAGCCGGACATGGGGCCTCAACCCTTCCACCATCCTCTTCACCTACCGTTTCATCGTGCGTCCTGTCCTGTGCTGCTTCCACCGCGCTTGGGTTTCCGCTCCCCCGGACCACTACTAATCCCTCCAGATCCTTGAATTCCACACCCTCCGCCTCGCCTTCCGCATCCGTCTCCCTTTCCCTCATGCCTGCTCAAGTTCCTCGAACACCTCTACCTCACATATGTATCCCGCAAAATTGACTCGCAGCACCCGCTTGTATCCCGTCTCTTGTTGCATCCCATGCCTCTGCCACGCCGTTACCTTGTTATCCCTTCCTCCATTCACAATCTCCACAACCTCTCCGAGGGTAACTTCCGTCACCTCCCCATCCCGAAAGAAGCCCTCTATCCCGACATCTACCCATCCTGCCAACCTTCATCCTTCGCCGTATTTATACGCCCCCTCCCCATCCCCCCTCATCGACCCTCACCCCCTCACCGCCCATCATTGCCCCCTCCACGCCTCCTCTCCTGTCGCCATCCCCTGCAGGGAACCTGTGCCACCAGATTTTAGCAGTGCATCGTCAGTGTTACAGTGTCAGTGCCAGTGTTCGTCCTCAGTGTTTCCAGTTTTACAAATTCAGCAACCGCCGAACAGGCCGAATATTCGAGATGCCATGTGTTTTTAAGTGTGTGCTCTCTTCTTCGTCTCCTGTCCTCCATTGAGTGTATTTTATTCTCCAGAAGTTTTAACGCTTTATATATGTACATTTTAACCACTCTGGGCATTTTAAAAACTCTGAATGTGTATTTTACTGTTTTCTATGTAATCTTGTATGTTCTCCAATTTTATCTTCTACATCTACAGCTACATCTACATGGGATACTCTGCAAATCACATTTAAATACTTGGCAGAGGGTTCATCGAACCACCGTTATACTATTTTATCTCCCATTCCATTCTCGAATAGCGCGCGGGAAGAATGAACACCTGAATCTCTCCGTTCGGGCTCTGATTTCTCGTATTTTATTCTGATGATCATTTCTACCTATTAAGTGGGAGTCAACAATATATTTTCGCATTCGGAGGAGAATGTTGGCAATTTTAGTTTCGTAAGCAGCCCACACCGCAGCGATAAGCGTCGTTGTTGTAATGATTCCCATCCCAGATCCTGTATCATTTCCGTAACGCTGTCTCCCGTGTATCGTGACAATACGAAACGAGCTACCCTTCTTTGGACTCTTTCGATGTCGTCCGTCAAACCCACCTGATAAGGATCCCACACTGGGCAGCAATGTTTTAAAACCTTCTATGTTTTACACAATTTATTTTTAATACTTAATGTAAAATTTTATTATACCGTACTATCAGAGCTTTCGTAGCGAGATTGAATATCGAAAGTCCAAAAGTTACCAAAAATAAACGAAAAGTACATTTGTTCAGGAAAGCAGATAAAAATAAAATACATTGCTTCTTGAAAGACAGCTTCCACTCGTTTCTAACACTGAACGTAGGTGTAGACCAGATGTGGCTCAAATTCAAAGAAATGGTATCGACAGAAATTGACAGTTTTATACCAAATAAATTAATAAAAGAAGGAGGCGATCCCCCTTGGTACACAAAACAGGTCAGAACACTGATGCAAAAGCAAAAGAAAAGGCAGACTAAATTTAAACGAAAACAAAATCCCCAGGATTGGCGATCCTACACAGAAGCTCGAAATTTAGGTAGGATTTCAATGCGAGATGCCTACAATACCTATCACAGTGAAACTCTTTCTCGAAATCTGACTGAAAATCCAAAGAGTTTCTGGTCATATGTTAAATATACTAGAGGGAAAACACAAACGATATCCTCACTACGTGATAGTAATAGCGATCCTGCCGATGACAGCGCTACTGAAGCAGAGTTACTAAACATAGCTTTTAGAAACTCATTCACCAAAGAAGACGAAACCAATATTCCAGATTTCGAATTACGAACACAGGCCGTAATGAGTAACGGTAAGTAGATATCATCGGAGTACTGCAGCAACTAAAATCACTTAACAAGAACAACTCTTCTGGTCCGGATTGTATACCCATTAGATTTCTATCTGATTATGCTGAAGCGATAGTTCCTTACTTAACAGCCATACACAACCGCTGTCTCATAGAAGGATCTGTACCAAAAGATTGGGAAGTTGCCCACGTCACACCTATATTCAAGAAAGGCAGTAGGAGTAACACACTAAACTACAGGCCTATTTTATTGACGTCAATTTGCAGCAGGGTTTTGGAACACATCCTGTATTCAGATATTATGAATTATCTCGAACAGAACGCGGATTTAGAAAACATCGTTCATGCGAAACACAACTAGCTCTTTATTCACACGAAGTGTTGGGTGCTATCGACAAGGTTTCGCAAATCGATTCCGTATTTCGCGATTTCCAGAAGGATGTAGACACTGTACCTCACAAACGGCTTTTAATCAAATTGCTTTGTTATCGTATATGACCCCAAATTTGCGATTGTATAGGGGATTTCCTGTCAGAGAGGACACAGTTCGTAGTAATCGATGGTAAGGCATCGACTAAAACAGAGGTGATATCGGGCGTTCCACAGGGTAGTGTTATTGGTCTTCTGCTGTTCCTTATTTACATAAACGATTTAGGGGAAAATCTAAGTAGCTCTCTTAAGTTGTTTGCAGATGACGCCGTCATTTACCGGCTAGTAAAATCATCTAAAGATCAAAACCAACTCTAGAACGATATGAATAAGATATCAGTATGGTGTAAAAATTAGCAATTGACTCTGAATAATGAGAAGGGTGAAGTCGTCCACATGAGTACGAAAAGAAATCCGTTATACTTTGTTTACAAGATAAATCAATCAAAAGTGAAGGCCGTAAACTCCACAAAATATCTAGGAATTACTATTATTTAAGACTTAAATTGGAAAGTACACGTAGATAATGTCGTGGGAAAGGCGAACCAGAGACTGCGTTTTATTGGCAGAACCCTTAAAACATGCGATAGAACTACTAAAGAAACTGCATACACTACGCTTGTCCGTCCATTTTTGGAGTATTGCTGCCCAGTGTGGGATCCTTATCAGGTGGGTTTGAAGGAGGACATCGAAATAATCCAAAGAAAGGCAGCTCGTTTCGTATTGTCACGATACAGGGGAGACAGCGTTAAGGAAATGATACAGGAACTGGGATGGGAATCAGTACAACAACGGCGCTTATCACTGCGGCGTGGGCTACTTACGAAACTCCAACATTCTACTCCGAATGCGAAAATATATTGTTGACTCCCACTTACATAGGTAGAAATGATCATCAGAATAAAATACAGGAAATCAGAGCTCGAACGGAGAGATTGAGGTGTTCTTTCTTCCCGCGCGCAATTCGAGAATTGAATGGGAGATAAATAGTATAATGGTGGTTTGATGAACCCTCTTCCAGGCACTTGAATGTCATTTGCAGAGTATCCCATGTAGATGTAGATCAGCTGAAGAGCAGCAATTAAACTGCTGCCAGCCTGCCATCAGCCGATGGCATTAAAATTACAATAAAAACATAAATAATTAAAAAAACTCGACAATTTAAGACGAAAGGTAAGTTACATTTTCTAGGAGTCTGTCCCAGAAATGAGTCTCGCGTACAAAAATCAGGTCATATTTCTGACATTAACTAATTATTATTCTGAATGTATTTATACACAAACCTTTGGATGTCAAACAGTCAGGTCGTTAGCAAACGACGTATATCGATAGAGTATCAACCAAAACACCTATATAATTCGTCCTATGTGCTGTCGCCCTGGGGAACGTAAATAAACTATCAAAACGGGAGAAACCCATGAAGATCAAGAACTGGAGAATGTGACGCAGTTCAAATACTAGGGAAGCTTCGTGACAAAGGATGCCCAATGCAAAAACGAAATTCGAGCAAGAATTGCTACGGCCAAAGCCGCTTTCAACAAAATCGCTGACCAGCAAGATAAGCTTGGCATTACAGAAAAAATTGGAAAATTGCTACATTAGGAGCACTGCACTGCATGGAGCTGCGAGACATGAACTTAAGAAAATAGCAGAAAAAATACTTGAAAAGTTTTCAGATTTGGTGCAGGAGGAGAGTAGAGAAGATCAAATGGACAGATCTGGTGACAAATGACGATGTACTGAGAAGGTTAGGAAGAAAGAAAGGTACACAATTCTTCCGAGAAACGCCAACGGATCGGACACAGACATGAGGAACTCGTACATGTCGTCATCGAAGGGAAGATCAACGGAACTGCATGACAAGAAAGGAGAAGTATTCCAACTCCTGATGACCTGAAAGATGGAAGGAGCTACATCAGATTATAGCAAGAAGCTGAAGACAAGGAACATTGGCATCATAAATTCTCCATACGAAGACACGGACCTACATAATAAAATTGCTACAATAGCGATCATTTCGAACAAATGTTATTGTAACTTGAAATATGTTGAGAAAAGAAATAATTTTAACTATGGCTTGGATGTTTAATGAATATGTCACAACAATATTAGAGAATTACAAATATTACAAGTATTAACACACACAGAAAAGGTTCCAGAATTGAGAAAAATCGATTGAAAATGTACCAGACCAGGTACAGTTTTGATCACGTCCTGTTACAATTTTGATCATTGACATCTTTCACATAAAAAACACTTTTTCCCTCGGGAACCAACGCATATTTCGTGGTACCAAACATTGCATTTTTGGCAGAGGATCCAGTCAACCTTAGCTACAGATTTATAAGAGCAAGTTAGAGTAACTAACTTCATTTACCTCTTAACAGGAAAACAATTTATTTCTCCGTAGCACAAAGTGTTGTATGCTGCCGGCCGCGGTGGCCGAGGAGACTGAGGCGCTTCAGTCACGGTCTGCACGGCCACTACGGTCGGGGGTTCGAATCCCCCCTCGGGCATGGATATTTGTGCCGTCCTAGATCGTAAGTAGTTCATAAGTAGTTTGTAAGTTTAGGGACTGATGACCCCGTAGTTAAGTCCCATAAGCTTTACAAACATTTGAACATTTTGTTGTATTCTTGGAAAAGACAGAAGGAGCTGTAGAAACCTGCTACACTAAATAACATCTTACCCAGTGGCGTAACTAAGGGAGGGGATGAGGGGGATAGAACCCCCCCCCCCCCAGAACTTGAAAAAAAGAAAAAAAAGGAAGAAAAAAAGAAGAAGAAGAAGAAGAAGAAAGAAATCTTATAACAGCAATCTGGTAAAGGTAAAGATTGGAAACTTGGGGTGTTTTACCATAAGTTTTCAACGGAAGTGGCAGATGGTAGTCTGTCTGGAAACTGACTAAAATTTTGCTCGTCAAGCAGATCTACCCCCCCCCCCATCCACCCAAAGCCAAGTCCTAGTTACGCCACTGATCTTACCTACGAACTAGCAGAAGAATATAGCGACGAGAGCATATAATACCGAGCTCCTCTCGCAAAGTTCGTAAAGTGTTTGTTTTATCGAGGGTTCTGAGCTCAATACCTGCTCGTAGCTTTTCTTTTTTTATTGCACAATGCTGGCAATTGTATCTCTTTCAGGCCCTGCTCGCACAATTCAGCGGTTCGAGTTTGTTCGCTTTATTTCTTTCTGATTCACGGTATGAAATTCGGGCCTGCATCACACAATCGTCGATGGACTGTGGTAACGTGGGTGACACCAGCAATCAGCCAACTTCCAGTACACTTACAATGGCGGCAACAAAGGCTTGTTGAGAAGGTGTTCGAATCAAATGTTTGTAAATCTATCGGACTCAGCTGCGTGGTTGTTAGTACGTTGCTTACAAACTACTTAAACTAAGGTAAACTAACGTAAGGACAACACACACACACACACACACACACACACGCACATGCCCGAGGGGAGGATTCGAACCCCGACGGCGAACGGCCGCGCGGATCGCAGCACGGCGCCCAGTGCGCACGGCTAATCCGTAGCGGCCTGACAAGTTGTTGATATCCTTGTTTTGACACGTTAATCTGTCATATCTGACAGCTAGTTGGTTTTATTTGGTCATGTGATGTTATTATGTCATTTCTTTCGAAGGCATGTAAGATGGTGCAGCTCATAAAAATTTATAGTAAAGCAACTGCTGGGATTAAAAACTTTTGATAATAAATATATTTTCTTTTTTTATAATAAATTACTGTACGTATTTTGTATCTTAAGCGCCCCTCTCTATATTAATGTCCGCCACCTACAACTTTGGGTCTGATATCGATAGCATGTGTTCCTGACATGTAAAAGGACTGTTCGAATTTAATACCACTGCGTCATCGTCAGTTTGCTTTGGCCTCGTTTATTTGAAAGCAGCAAACCTGCAAAGTATATTCTTAGTTTCAGAGAATATACAGAAGCAATCGGATCACAAAAATGAAGAAACAATTGCACCACATGTGTGGAAGTATTAACAGTAATAATTCTGATAATAATAATACCGTTGAATTGTGATGCAATTTCTTTATTCTTATGTTCCCATTCCGTTTCTTTATCCTGTAAAGCTACAATAAACCATACAGGTTTGCTACTTTGAATTATACTAAGTAATAGCAAACTACCGTAACACAGTGCTGTAAAATCCGAACATTCGTTGTACACGTTAGGAACACGTTGTCCCATATAACAATTGCGCGCTTACTGCAGTTGAAGAAAGTGCCCTGAGCAGAGTTAAACCCAGGACCCTCTGTGTAACATACTAACGCTCCACTAATTAGCCCTTTTTTTCTCTTCTATAGGTAGTTTCTTTTGTTGATCGTGTTTGTTCGTTCTATTTCACTATAAATAAGTTCCACGTTAATGTCGTATCTTATATTTTATTTATTTATTTTATAGTATTACTAGCTAAAAACCCGACGTTTCCCGGGTATTTATTTATTTACTCAAGCCCTGAGTTACTACTTCTGTTCCTTCTCTCTTTTCCATCTCATTTTTTCTAATAACATGCTATATTTATCGGGGAATATGTAGGAAAAAGGCTGTCATCCGTAATGTAGAAAATTTCAAGTACAGCATCCAAGCGACATAAAGTTGTCCGTGTCTGAAACATGGAGATTTGAAATACAACCCACAGTATTGAGTAGCTTGCCCTGTGATTTATTAATCATGATAGAAGAAAAAGCATGTCTCTTTGGAAAATGCAGTCTCTTGAAGTTAAAAGGTAGATCTTTCGGAAATAATTGATATTCGTTGTATTCACTTCCTTTCTCTGTAGCTCTATAGAAGTCTATTGCTTTCTCCTACAGCCGTGTGCACTTCACACTTCAAAGTTGGTCGAAAATTGCCAATAGCACTGTCATCTTTCAGGAATTTCTGTAAACTGACTGAAATACAGAAGTGTCTTAGCAGTAAATTAGAAATGTAATAAAACGTGGTGCCTGTTGTGAAAAGATTTTACCCATCGCAATTTATATGATCATCTTATTTATTGAGTTATATGTTGTACAGTTGTATAATTTTTCAGGTGGATATTCATTTGTATAAGTTCTGTATGTCTGTAAAATCTGTTGCGAATACAATTAGTAGTAAAGAAGTAAGAGATTGAAACTCTGTAAGTGATGGGGCGGTTTTCCACAAATGTTACTGTTTATGTGCTCATATCTCATTAATTACGTGTCTTTCGAAGCTTCATTCAGCTATATGTGTAAATACCGTCTGTAAAATTACCTGCGACTACAATTTGTAGTGTAGAAAATATAAATTGTAGCGTCAAATGCCGGATTCTTACTGTATGAACGTCGAAAAAGTAGTAAGCGACAAACCTTTCCTTTCATCTTTTTTGCAATCGCAAAATACTTTCTTAGCTGACGTCTTCCACCTATAAACTACATTCCTGACAAATTTAAGGTTTATAGGTAAAGTAATTTTCGAGACTTCGTGTTTGGTCAGCGAGTGAGTGAAAAAATGAGTGTCCTTTCGCTTTTATACAGATAGAGATCATACCACTTTTCTATGTTTATGCCATGGAGAAATAGATATGTGTTACTACTCCTCTCTCACAGTTTAGGTCCATAACCAGGTAACGATCTCTCTTACTCAATCGTAAGGGCAAGCGAATACTATACTGTTGCTCTGAACTGGTGATGAAATGTGATTATATGTGGCTAAAACTAAAAACTCCGATCACACCTTCTCCCCTCACAGCTTCTCTGCTTCCTTGCCAGTTCGTTCCAAGCGATGTCCCAACGTGGCCATGGTCTCCAGCTCCTCAGACTTCACTGTCATTTCCCAGAAGCAACCTTGGGCATCACGGCTGGATGCCCGAGTCGACCCAGGGAGCACATGCCGTTTCAGTTCTTACGACGCTGTGTCGTGTCCTTGTAGTGACGAACATGGGAATTCTTGCTGCCATTGTATACCGTTGTCCTCGGAGTATCACGTCATTCTTCGTGTAGTGATGTGTAACTGTAGTTCCTTTTACCAGTTATTATCTAAAGATACCGCGAAGATTCAAAAAGCTCTCGATCGCAACATTTCGTACTTCGATACTGCTAGGACACGAAGCATGCAGTACAGTTATTTGTACCCTCTCAACGAAAAATTACATGTTCGAGAAACACACAGCATTAATGATAAGATAGCAAGGTTGTATTGTTTCAACAATTTAGGTGTAAATGACTCGTAAAGTCTTTACATATCTGTTAGGAAAACTAACGATAAAATGTCAGCAACCTCATATAATATTTTAAAGATAAATAGCTACACTTTCAAGAAATCAAAAGTATGGGCCTCAAGTCCGATAGTATGCAGTCAGTTATGATGTGACTAGAACAGCTTTTAAACTTGGCACGGCCGGTCGCAGTGGCCGAGCGGTTTGCGGCGCGCCAGTGCACGGCCACTACGGTTGGGGGGATCGAATCCCCCCCCCCCTCGGGCATGAATATTTGTGCCGTCTTTAGTATTAGCTGGTTCATAAGTAGTTTGCAAGTTTAGGGACTGATGACCCCGTAGTTAAGTCTCATAGGCTCTACAAACATTTGAACATTTGAAACTTGGCACGCACTTGTTTGCCACTCGCTCCATCCCACGACATTGAACAAGCGTTCTGTAACGGCGTAATGTCAAATTTGTAAAAATTATTACCTGAAAACAAAAACTATGAGTGTATAGGGAATTAAATTTCAAATATGGTTTTTGCTTAATGAAACTCGAGCCAAAATGGCAAAATTTGCCAAAAATAATTGCAAAGTTGCAAAAAAGTTTTTTTTAATAAATAACAAACGATTAGTCCGTTGTGAAAATGTTAAATTAGAAAATTATGGGCCTTAAGGATATCTATCGATTGGTTTTTTTTATATCTATCGATTGCTTTGTAACTTTTCGAGATATATCGAAAAAACTCTTAAAAGTCCTTTAAAAACTATATTCCTTGTAACACGTCAACATTCACGTTTCCCAACTTGTTATTTGCCGTAAATATGGCACGAAATAATTCGAAAAACCAATTATTGAAAAAATTACATATGTTTAGTATTTTTCCTGACATATCGATTATTTGGAAAATTTTAGAAAATTGGCTAGAGTTGCTAACGGGATAGACCTATAGTACGGGTTTTGCTCTGCTTTCTTCGTGAAGAGTTGTAATATCATGATATTAAAATATTATTTTAGGTTTTGTTAATGTATTTTTCAAAATGATCGACATATTTCCCAAAATACTAAACATTTTTACGTCTTAAAATTAGTTTTTGCCATACTTACAGAAAACAATAAGTTTGGAAACGTAACTGTTGACGAAGTATAAGGAATTTAGTTTTTAAAGGTTTTTAAGAGTTTTTCGGTATATCGCGAAAAGTTACAAAGCAATACATAAGTACAAAAATCCAATCAGTAGATAATGTTAAGGCCTATAACTTTCTAATTTAACACTTTCCCAATGGATTAAAGTTTTTTATTTATTTAAAAGAAATTTTTCTGCAACTACGCAATTCATTTTGGCAAATTTCGCCAGCTCGCCTCGAGTTTCGTTAAGTAAAAACCATATATGAAATCTAATTTTGTATACGCTCATAGTTTTTTTTTTTTTTTTTTTTTTTTTCAGGCAATAGCTATTGTACCCACTTCTCCATAATGCTTGGACTAACAAGCGCCTAATGGTGGAGCGGAAAGTACTGTACAGCAGAATATGTTACGAGGCTCGTGTTGATAATGTTGGTGAAGCAAGAAGTGATAGTGCTTTGTTCATTTTGATTGCAGCGAGAAATCTCATTCCTTTGAAATCTTTTATTTCGTATTTTACAAATGGTGTCTAAATTAATACTTTCAATCAGTGTATGATTAGGGAAAGCTGAGTCGATGCCTACAACTATTCCTCGTAACAGTGCAAAAGGATAGCACTCTGGGACGTCACCCTTGGGCTCGGCGACGCTTCGCTCTAAGCTCCCTACAAGTACGGTAATACGTTCGGTAAGACCCGTGCACCTTTCTGGAGCATTTCAAATTAGTGATCTCGGTAACAAGAGGAGAAGCATTGGATTGCTGATCTAGTGCCTGGGGGTTGACAATTCTGTAATGTCCCTTAGGATACGCTTAACGTCTGCCAAGATCTAGTCACTACTCGACTGAATGGTTTTCAAAATCACTTGAGTTGAAACCGGACAGCCGTGCTTGGGCGTCTTAGGCCGTGTTTATAGCTCGCGGTTGCCGCGGCGGAGCAATCGCGGCGGTTTGTCAGTGCGCTGTTTCTCATGAGGCAGCGTTGGCCCTGTTTATAGGCGCGGCTGCGGCCCCTCCGCTCTTGCGCTGCGGCGTCAAAATATCTGTGGCTGCACTTACAAACGGTTTACACGGCGGCTAATGGGGCTGTTCGGTGCGCCATATGTCTGGCCTCCAGGTGGGAACAGGTTGTTCAACGTCACTGCTGTGTGAGTGACAAGTGGAGCCTCCGCAAAAAGCGGTTGCACGTCGCGGAGGAGCCGCTGTCTATAAACTTAGCCGTAGAGGGACCGTTTGGACGTTTTATTCACGCATGTGTGGATGTCTTCCCTTTCTCCCCCGTGATCCTAGAGAAGGGCACAACACGAGATGGCTATAATAGAAAGGGGTATCACCGTTTGCTACTTGGGTCATGTTCAATTTTCGAAGAATACATCTGAATAGTGTCTAATGGTTCCACCATGAGTACGAGAGCAAACACTGCGGATGCATTACACTCCAAATGGTCAGATCATTTTCACTAGGAATGTAACGCCAAGATGTTCTCGGTGAAGGGCTGAATTGTCCAGTGTCGAACATTGTCAAGAATTTTCAGAAATTACTGCAACCAGTCGCCTTTTGTTTCTTCTTAATGAAGATTTATTTAAACCATTACCGGTTTCAAGCTGCCTAGCAGCTCGTCATCAGATGGTATACATTTAGTGCAAATTACATTTGTATCTGTGGCAGGGCAGAAAACGAGAAAAATGTAAACACTAATTTTGGTATGCTACACTGAATAATTACAATATAAGTCTGTCTTCAAGACTTTACTTACAGTTATGCGTTTCACATTTAATTTGTCCATATTTGGTCCGCTTTTGGATAGCATTTCATAACACTTCGGTTCCATCAACACCCCACAGCAACTCCCACGACTTTCAAGTGGTAAAATTAACAAACACTACACACACATTACGACTTTACAGCCACTACCACAATTTTCAGCTTGTAAACAAACCAAAGACTATGTATATACCACAGGTTAAGAACTATGTGAAACCAAAGACTGACAAAAGCTTATCTTATTATAGGATATAAACAGGATGCCAATTTAGATTAAATAAGACCGAAAGTTGAATTACAATTGTCGTCCTATTGCTCACAGCACTGGGCATTGTAACTTTTTGCTGCGAAATACAATCAAGGGCCTAAAGAAATGTATGGTTCCATTGACGCCCTCTTTTACATCTCCTGACTGTTTTTTCTTCTTTTTTTCCAGAATGCTGGTGTACAATTTTCTCGGCTGCTCTTGGGAAACCACATGATTGAAATGATGATCGTTGCTAAGAGTGACGATCTTTTTATCACGTGAAAAACTCATAGTGGTCTTAGGTAAAATTCTTGTGAAGCTTCGTTCAAAGTTACATAATTAACCCGCAATAAACATGGCCTAGATTTCTGACTCAGGCAATTTGTTTTTCGCAAGTGTAAACACTTGTTTGAAGCCTCACTGGATGCAAGGATGATGTAGGGCGCCAACCCTTTTTGCACCGTTTCAGTTGATGATTCTAGGCACCTTTCAGCAAAATTTTAAACCTTCGTCACAGTTGGAGACAAAACTGATCTTTTAATTTCGTTGTGTACTCGCGTTACATTCGGAACGTGTGTATACAGTGGGGTGGGGGAGTGTATGTATGTGTGTGTGTGTGTGTGTGTGTGTGTGTGTGTGTGTGTGTCCGTTTGTTGTCCTTAGCATAAGTTGTTTGTAAGTCTAGTGCCTGATGACAACTACAGTTCTATTCCACAACTTTACAAACAACTGAACATTTGAGTACACTGCTACTGATTTGCAAAGGCAATTACTACCTAGTTAAGTAAGACATCCTGAGTTATTACATTATACAGTGAAAGGTCAATCGGCCCTTTAAACCAGAATCTCTGTCACAGGTTGATTACGTTACGTTTTGTGTAACTACAGTCACTTAATTTATGATTTCACGGGTAAATATCTGTAACATTGGAATTTCATGAAAGGGGGGGGGGGGATTTTCCGATGAGACGCGGTACAGCTTTTGACGCCCTCCTACCTGATTTTGATACTGTAGAGTATTTGAGGTGGTAAACTTTTACATTCATACTGTGTCTCAGTAGAGCTGTGAGAGTAAGAAACAGATCCGTATCCGTATGTACCCGTTACTATAAGAAACAGTACTCGTTAGAAACGTGCCACCCAGAAATACGGCCGCTACACTGTCTCTGAAACAGTGAAATAATTGTAACTGTTACAGTTAATATTAAGTCAACATTTAAATTTGACACGTAGATACCGTATGACTGCTTTTTTATGTAATTATACTATTGAGGAAAGGATCAGTACAGTCCATTTCCCTCGTGATTCAAATTGAATTGTCATAGAAATTGATCAAAATTAGCGAGACCCAACCACGACCTCCATTTCTAGTACTGTTCCCGTACTTTACTTAGAGAAGTGGAATGTCAGCATCAATCGGAATATTTCGTGACGAATGCCAGTGTGACCGATCATGGTTGCAGCACTACGTTTGCGAGCAGCAGGACTGTTCTACTGTATTATGTGGCATTATTAATGAAGATAATACAGCCAAGAATGAAAATTTGTAGACGGTAACTTTTGAGTACTATTTTCAAACTTTTTATAGTTGACAAGATCAAAAACAAAGAACCATTAAACTGAAACCTTTATAGGTAAAAATACAATAAATTATGTTTGCGATAAAAGCGAACGTCAGATCATCGAGGATTAACCTGCAAACACAGTCCAAGCAGTATAATACAAAATGTTTAAAAACAATAATAACCATCCTAATTGGTAGAGGTATGCAGTATGCACTTCTATTTCGTCACGGATGTCTTTATAAATTACTCATCTCATAATAAACAGTATCGTAGAATACATGCATTCTCTGTAATGGTTTTCGTTATAGAGTTCGTATCAATATGGTAGATGCGAATAACAAAATATATGCATATATGCGAGTAACGAATTGTATTCATGAGTAACGATTCAGTACTTCGTATCAGCCAAAGTATTCGTTACTCACTACCGAAAACATACGGTTTGCCACAGCGCTGAAGCACTGTAGGCCTAATAACTACAACTTAGTATTGGCGCACCTGCTTACTTATACTCACACCACATAAAATATTGAATTGTACTCATGAGTAACGATTCAGTACTTCGTATGAGCCAAAGTATTAGTTACTCACTACCGAATACATACGGTTTGCCACAGCGCTAAAGCACTGTAGGCCTAATAACTACAACTTAGTATTAGCGCACCACATAAAATATTGAATCATTATTATTATTCCTTACCGTTAACTTCATTATATTTTGCTAGTGTAGTCTTCATGACATAAAGTGTGTGTGTTTGGAGCGAAGGCGATGAAATTTCGAAACGACTTTTTTATATAGTATTATTGTGGAATAGTTACGTTTACGAATACAGAGTGGTAAGGATACTTATGCGTACCTGTTCCAGCAATCTGAATTAACACCTACACAGAAAGAAAGAAAGAGATCTTACTTAACAGCAAAGACAATTTGACCGGTTCCGTTCATAAATGGATAGGATATGGAAGTCGTGCCTGAACGAGCAACAGTTATCACCCTGAATACAACGATAACATACATAGTTTGCGAATTTACAAGCACAACCTTTCATAGGAACACTATGCTGCACATTCTGCCAATTAGCGCTTACCCAGAAGCAAACAGGATTTTAAAATGTTACTCAATCAAATTTATCTTTTACCTCGTTTATTCAACCATTTAATTACGTAATAAAGACAGAGAGAAATCTACATACTCGAAGCTTTTAAAACTATGAACCTGAGATGATGAAGTTACTGAAGGAATCATGTACTGTAGGCTATGGGAGAGGTAAATTTGTGACGTGAAATGAAAAGTTAAAAAATACGCACAGCATATGAAATTAATGCGGTTCAGGTGTGTGGGGAGCGAGGATACACGTTGTGTACTAAACTCTGTAGCAGAAATATATGGGCAAAATGTAACAAGCAAGGAAATTGTATCTTTGTTAAGGAGAGGAAGAATATACGCGAGTCTCGGTGACAGAAATGGCACGAAGTGTGTTAAATCCGTTAAAAGAACGAAAAACTGAGCAGACTTCATAGACTTCTAGGTTGTGGAACTGAAACAGGACCGGTATTTACGACGAATACTCAAGCATGCCCTCCTGCGTCCTGCATACTTCGGCGGCCCGATATGTGCTTTGGTTATCGATATCAATATAATGCTCTGATTTTAACTTATTCCACGTCATACCACACGTTTAGAACGAATGGCAGCCTAAAGTTTGTTAGACGTCGTACTTGATAGTTAATATCACACACAGCAAACAATCAATTGCGAGTTCTAAAGCAATGTAGTGCAACTGAGCTCAATGTTTAAAAACTGTCTTAATTTAATTTAATCCCGAACTAGTTCTGTCATAACTGTGTGATTTATTAAATATTTTGCTGTTAGCTTGATGAAAAGTAAAATCAGAGACTGTAATTGAGGTCGGCAATAAAATTCTTTACTAGACAATACAGACAATTTGGTAACACAGGTTTCTAACCTTTTTATGGCTACAGATGAATACCTCTACCATAATTCCTAAGTCATTATTTCGATTAAATTTATTGGAAACTTTATTTCCTAATTGAAACTGTTACTTTAGAGATATTTCAATAAATTTACGATCGCCGTTATACTCTTTGGTCGTGAAGATCATGAAGATTGCCGTCTCAGCCATAGGATTGCAATGACTCGCGACACAAAATTATGAAGAAATAATTTTGTAATTCCTCCAAATTCCATTCTCACATTCAATACAAATTACAAAGACAACGTAATCGTCCAGTGACTCAGTAACCTATCTGTCCTAAAAAACGGAGAACCAATGAGAGCTAGCGAAGAATGTTCATGTCTTTTACAAAGTGTAAAATAAACTAGTGTAAGAATTTGATTTCTTAGTCGTCTGTTCTTTTTATTATTTTATTATTATTATTTATTTTATTTTTTTAATTATTTCTTTTTGAATGCATGATCTCTTTGAATATTGACGCGAGTCTTCCGACTAAACGCGTAGTGCAGTGGGTAACGTCGCAGAACGTTTCAAATTCCGCCTCTGGCAGAAAAAAAATTATTTCTTTGTTTTTACTATTTAGAATGTCCTACATGTTACTTATGTTTGATGTACTTGTAAGTTCCAGAAAATTCTTTCTAAGTATAAATAGTGGAGCACTCCAAGCAGGAGTCAGCCTATACTGAGTGTACGCTTGAGCTAGCAATGAACGTGTTCTAAGTGTAAAGTGTTGTGCCCTATTAAAGACCAGCCTTCGAATTCCGTACCACCTGCAGTTTTCAACGTAACAATATAAAATGTTACAGAGATTCTTACTATTTTCTTTGTTTAATTGACTCAAAAATGGAAAAATGTCGAGTATTATTTTCTGTTTACTTTAAAATAAGGCACCCTGTAAAAAAAAAAAAAAAAAAAAAAAAAAAAGGTAAAAATAAACTGAAGGTATTTCAAAAATGGCTCCGTACCACAAATTAGGTAGACAGAGGTGTGTGTGTGTGTGTGTGTGTGTGTGTGTGTGTGTGTCTGTGTGTGTGTGGCGTCTATTCCTAAAGAACAGACGTCACTTCAGATCCTTCTGTTGTTATTGTTTTCATATTCACAAAATATGTCACTTCAACTGCGAATGGGCAAAGCTGAAAATGTGTACCCAGCCGGGATTCGAACCCGGGTCTCCTGTTTTCTAGACAGTTGCGCTGACCCCTACACCGCACCTGCAAGGACTACCTAAGCACGCCTCCCTTCAGACACAAATTTCCACCTCTACCCTGCCCACAGTACTCAAACTCGTAATCGCTATGTACTAATTCCCGTAAGAGTAATGGCTCTAAACTTGCTCACACCTCCCCATTAACGAAAGGATCTTTCGGAATAGACGCCACATTATATAATATGCCAGTGACAGGCAATGATCCTTTCGTTAGTGGGGAGGGGTGAAAATAATTCTGGAGCGTAATTAGCAGTCTACGAAAAGGAGGGAAGAAGGAATTAACAAGTGTTTTCGACAGGTCAGGAAAACTGCTAGTGAATCCTATGGATGCCTTGGGCAGATGGAGGGAATATTTTGAAGAACTGCTTAATGTAGATGAAACGTTCAATGATGTGTCAGATTTTGAGGTAGAATGGGATAGGAAAGATGATGGAAAAAGCATCACATTTGAGGAAGTAGAAAGGGCAATAGATTGCAGTGCAATAAAGCGGCTGGGGTGGATGAAATTAAGCCGGATTTTGTCAAATACAGTGGAATGTCACGATGATGACAGGGAAGAGTCCTCTGCAGTCGCGCTGGTCACTGTGTCCTCGTTGGCGGAGTGGTCAACGCGTGTGCCTAGGAAGCAGGAGATCCCGGGTTCGAATCCCGGTCGGGCACAAAGTTACATTCGCTGCGCATTGGTATCCCATCTAAATTGCGATTTCTTTCATTCTTTGAACGCTGTAATCTCGTCGAAAAATATATAATAGAGAAGAACTCAAGATTGGTAACGCAGTAGTCAGGATGTTACATTGTTCGTGGCTGGAGTGTGATGGAGCTGGCTCCGTTAAAAATATAAAGAGGGCAGGAGAGAATAAATAAATTTAAAAGAATTCAGAGAATGACAACTTTTAATAACGAATTATTCTTGAGTGGATAAAGTGGATTTTAGCGGAGACTGCCAAAATACGCAAATTTTCAATTAGCCCTTGAGCCGGAACGGCTCGTCGATTAGGAAAACATAATGAATTCTGTAGAAACTTTTATGGACTTCATGTTTGAACTCAGAGGTTGTTTGTGAAAATTTGATAGTTTCCGAGTTATAAGCAGAAAAAAAAACGCGGAAAATGCTACCTTTTAGACTTTTTGCATTTTTTCTATGTTGCGTCACGAAATTTTGAGAGGGAAATGTGAGATTCGGATTCAGCACCCCAAGAAACATACGGAATCGAAGAAATCGAAACTATGATACGTTCCAAAAATTGTAAAGCCAAGATCGCTGGTATACAATGATATTTGGACGACCGGTTTCGATAGTCTTTGCCATCATCATCTGGTAAAAAAAGTTTTACTCAGCCGTCGTCTTGTAATGTCAACAGTTGATTGTATAAAATAATTTACAGTGCATAAGTGCACTATTTCACTGTAGTAAACGTTTTCATATCACTACAAGTGACAGTACCCTATTTTATACAATCCTACATTCCACACTTTTACTGTAATGACATAGTGCACCTATGCACTTTAAATTATTTTATACAACAAACAGTTAACATTACAAGATGACGGCTGTGTAAAACACTTTTTGACCAGATGATGATAACAGAGACCATCGAAACCGGTCGTCCAAATGAAATTACAAACCAGCGACCGTGGCTTTACCATTTTTGGAACATATTATAATACTGGATCGCCTCCTCACAATATAAGAAAGTCAAAATCAAAACTACTCCAAAATTGTCCGGCTAGGGGCCCTATTGAGCACAAGTTGACTGGACTAAGAGGGCTGAATGATCTACAGCTACATCAATACAGATACTCTGCAAATCACATTCAAGTGCCTGGCAGAGGGTTCAATAACCACTTTCATAACTTTTCTCTACCGTTCCATTCTCTAATAGCGCGCGGGAAGAAAGAACACCTAAACGTTCCGTTTTCGATCTGATTTCTCTTATTTTATTGGGATGGTAATGTCTCCCTAAATAGGTGGGTGCTAGCAAAATATTTTCACATTCAGAAGTCGGTGATTGAAACTTCGCAAACATATCACGCCGCAATGAATAACCTCTTTCTTTTAATTATTTCCACCCCAATTCGTGCAACATTTCCGTGACGCTCCCCCCCCCCCCCCCCGTAACATGATAAAACAAAACGAGCTGTCCTTCTCTGAACCTTCTCAATGTCTTCCGTCAGTCCTACCTGGTGAGTGGTGAGGATCCCACAAGGGGCAACAGTACTCCAGGAGAGGACGCACAAGTGTGATGTAGGCAGTTTCTTTGGTGGAGCTGGTGCATCTTCGAAGCGTTCTGCCGATGAAACGTAACCTTAAGGTTTGACTGATCTATCGCGGAATTGATGTTCAGCGGATTTCTTTTAGTGGTCATGTGTATTACTTCACACTTTTCTTTATTTAGTGTCAATTGCCAATTTTCGCACCATGTAGAAATTTTGTCTAAATCGCTTCGCAGTTGCTTTTGATCCTCTCTTGATTTCACTAACCGATAAACGACAGCATCATCCGCGAACAATCTAAGGGAGCTATTCAGATTTTCTCCTAAATCGTTTACAAACGCGAGGAAGAGAAGGGGACCTATAACGCTTCCCTGTGGAACGCCGTCGGCCGCAGTGGCCGCGGGGACTGAGGCGCTTCAGTCACGGTCTACACGGCCACTACGGTCGAGGGTTCGAACCCCCATCGGGCATGGATATTTGTGCCGTCCTAGTTCGTAAGTAGTTCGTAAGTAGTTTGTAAGTTTAGGGACTGATGACCCCGTAGTTAAGTCCCATAGACTATACAAACATTTGAACATTTTTTTGTGGAACGCCAGATATCACTTCTGTTTTACTCGATGACTTACCGTCAATTACAACGAACTGTGTCCTTTCTGATAGGAAATCGTGAATCCAATCCCTATAATAAAAACAAATAAATAAATAACCGAGTCCAGTAACCAAGATCACCAGGAACAAGCAAGATGACGAGTCCACAAGAAACCTTGGGGAAAAGGATAGCTCAGTCGGTAGAGCACTTGTCCGCGAAAAGCAAAGGCCCCATGTTTAAATCCCGGTTCCAAGTTTCACATCTGTAATATCTTCCTTTCGGCCTGTTTCATTATTCACTCGCTGCAGATGACTGTGAGCTACCCATACTTAAGAACTTACTTTCTCCACGATAAAACCTCTGTACACTTGGGACTTCGCCACAGAACAGGAAGGCGGCGAGGTTAGAGCTCCTGGCATCTCCTGGTCACATAGGTCACGACCCGCTACATACAGGTGCCTTATTAGTACCAGTCGATACCGCAACCACCGCAGTTGACGCACGCCTCGCTTACGCGCTCGCCAAATGCATATGAGCCGGTGGTTGAAATTGGCCCGTATTTACAGTCGCTCCGATTTCGCGGAATTAACAGATTTTCAGCGCGGGCCCTCCCCGGTGGCTTTTTTTGCGGCTCTTTGTCAGCGACAGGCAGGTGCAGGTGAGCGGGGGCGGGAGGCGCAAAGCGCGGCCGGGCCGGGCAAACAGGTAACGAGCGGCGCGCCCCGCGCCCTCCGGGCCGTTAGTCGGCAATCATTTAGGGCGCATTAGGACGCGCGGGCTAACCGCGTTACCCGCTATGGTAATTCTGTCTAACGAGGCGCTCGCGTGGCGCGGAGGCGGCGGCGGCGGTGGCGCACACGTGCACGAGGCGCACACACACATGCCACAGAGAGCGAGGCGGCACACACACACAGATACACATCGCGACAGACGGGGCGCAGCGGAGAAGCTAGGGTGAGGAAGCTCCTGTTTATTGTATCACCAGAGGCGCCTCGCTGCAAGCGCCGCGCCGCGCCCTCGGTGGCAGAGATTGAATCCATTTTTTTTTTTTTTTTTTTTCCTTTTCCTTGTTTCTTTCCCTCGTTTACCTTCTCCGCAACACAAATTTCAGTGGTTTCCTTTCGTTTTTTTTTTCCTTTATAATTAGTCGTACCGCTAAGTAGCATGGATTTGGAGTCATGCCATAACAGCAGGACAACAGAGAGTAATGTAATAATAGCAATACACGCAGTATAAAAAAAAAATAAATAAAAAAAAAAAAAATTTGGTGTTCCTCAAGCATCATTACTAGGACTAACACTATTTTCAGCACTGTCTTTTTTTTTATCTTACAACACCATTCTTGTACCACACACATTTCAGTGGTTTCTTTCGTTTTTTCTTTATAATTAGTCGTACCGCTAACTAGCATGGATTGAATCGTGCCATAACAGGAGTGGCAACAGCGAGTAATGTAATAAACGTAATACACGCAGTACTGAGAAAAAATTGGTGTTCCTCAAGCGTCAGTACTGGGATTAACACTATTTCAACACTTCTTTCATGCGATATTATTGTTAGATTTTAATTTATAATGGGATGGAGCAAAGCCTCTGTTGCAAGGTAGTATTGACATAGATAACGGGAGAGGGAGATTAGAAACACGAAGACATTTATTTTTTATTTTTTACCTATTTAGTTTTTGCTTGACGCTTTCTTTTAAGTCGCTGATAGTGCAACCTGTGTTCTGGTTTTAAACGCTGAAACGACTGGACGGATTTTTTTCCATTTTTTTTTTCTTTTTACCTTACAACACCATTTTTTGTACCACACACATTTCAGTGGTTTCTTTCGTTTTTCCTTTATGATTAGTCGTACCGCTAACTAGCATGGGTTTTCAGTCACGCCATAACAGGACAACAGATAGTAATGTAATAATTGCAATACATGCAGTATGGAAAAAAGTTTTGGTGTTCCTCAAGCATCATTACTGGGACTAACACTATTTTCAGCACTGTCTTTCATGCTATATTATTGTTACATTTTAATTTATAATGGGATGGATCAAAGCCTCTGTTGCAGGGTAGTAATGACGTAGATATCAGGAGAGGGGGGGATTAGAAACATGAAGACTTATATTTTTTTAATTTTTTACCTATTTAATTTTTGCTTGTCGCTTGATTTTAAACCGCTCACACTGCAACCTGTGTTCCGGTTTTATTACCTTACAACACCATTTTTGTACCACACACATTTCAGTGATTCCTTTCATTATTCCTTTATAATTAGTCGTACCGCTAACTAGCCTGGATTGGATCATACCATAACAGGAGTGACAACAGTGAGTAATGTAATAAACGTAATACACGCGGTACTGAGAAAAATTTTGGTATTCCTCAAGCATCAGTTCTGGGACTAACACTATTTTCAACACTGTCTTCCATGCGATATTATTGTTAGATTTTAATTTATAATGGGATGGAGCGAAGCCTCTGTTGCAGGGTAGTAATGACGTAGACAACGGGAGAGGGGGGATTAGAAACTTTTCCAAGAATCATAAACACGAAGACTTATTATTTTTTTATTTTTTACTTATTTAGTTTTTGCTTGTTGCTTGCTTTTAAGTCGCTCACAGTGCAACCTGTGTTCCGGTTTCAAACGTTAAAACGAATGGATAACTTTTTCCCCCTTTTTTTTTTTTTTTTTTTTTTACCTTACAACACCATTTTCTGCACAACACACATCTCTGTGGTTTGTTTCGTTTTTCCTTTATAATTAGTCGTACCGCTAACTAGCATGGATTTTGAGTCATGCGATAACAGGACAACAGATAGTAATGTAATAACTGCAATAGACGCAGTATCGAAAAAAATTTTGGTGTTCCTCAAGCATCATTACTGGGATTAACGCTATTTTCAACACTGTCATTCATGCTATATTATTGTTACATTTTAATTTATAATGGGATGGATCAAAGCCTCTGTTGCAGGCTAGTAATGACGTAGATAACGGGAGAGGGGGATTAGAAACACGAAGACTTTTTATTTTTTTATATTTTTTACCTATTTAGTTTTTGCTTGTCGCTTTCTTGTAAGTCGCTGACAGTGCAACCTGTGTTCTGGTTTTAAACGCCGAAACGACTGAAGGGATTTTTCCATTTTTTTTTCCTTTTTACCTTACAACACCATTTTTGTACCACACACATTTCAGTGGTTTCTTTCCGTTTTTTCTTTATAATTAGTCGTACTGCTAACTAGCATGGATTGAATCATGCCATGAGAGACAACAGTGAGTAATAAATGTAATACACGCAGTACTGAGAAAAAATTTGGTGTTCCTCAAGCATCAGTACTGGGACTATTTTCAACACTGTCTTCCATGCGATATTATTGTTAGATTTTAATTTATAATGGGGTGGAGCGAAACCTCTGTTGCAGGGTAGTAATGACGTAGACAACGGGAGAGGGGGGATTAGAAACTTTCTCAAGAATCATAAACACGAAGACTTTATTTTTGACTTATTTAGTTTTTGCTTGTCGCTTGTTTTTAAGTAGCTGACAGTGCAACCTGTGTTCCGGTTTCAAATGTTGAAACGACTGGGGAATTTTTTTCTCTCTTTTTTTTTCTCCTCGTTTACCTTACAACACCATTTTCTGCGCCACAAAAATTTCAGTGGTTTCCTTTGGTTTTTTCTTTATAATTAGTCGTACCGCTCACTAGTATGGAATGAGTCATGCTGTAACAGGACGACAACAGCGGTTAATATATTAAATGCAATACAAGCAGTACAGATTTTAGTGTTCCTCAAACATCAGTACTAGGAAAACAGGTATTTCAACACTGTCTTTCACGCGATATTATTGTTACATTTTAATTTGTAACGGGATAGATTGAACCGTATGTTGCAGGGTAGTAATGCCGTAGATAAGGAGAGAATCCCCAGAATCATATACAAGTACACTTTTATTTTATTTTTTAGTCGCTCATAATGCAACCTGTGTGCCAGTTTTAAATGTTGAAACGACTGGAGAACTGATCCACCCCCTCCCAAAAGAAAAGTGGCAGAGATTGAATCATTTTTTCTTTCTTTCCTTACCTTTTCTTTCTTTTTTTTCCCCTTGGGTTTTTTTTTTCTCCTCGTTACAACGTTTTCTGCACCACACACATTTCAGTGGTTTCCTTTCGATTTTTCTTTATAATTAGTCATACCGCTAACTAGCATGGATTCAGTCAAATCATAACAGGAGGATGACAGCACATAATGTATTAAATACAATACACGTAGTACAAATTTTGGTGTTCCTCAAACATCAGTACTGGTATAACATTACTGTGTATACGCAATAAATATTTCGAACTATTTACTACCAAATGTTTGTTTTTGATGTAATCGATATATAAAATTTTACGTATTGATCTTAAATTACTCTCGTGTAGTTTGGTATGTATGTTATGGGAGCGTTTGTAGATACTTTTGTGTAACCTGAGTGTACAGTATTTTATGGTAATATTTATTGTTATAAATGTAAAAAGATTGTAGTCTGGTCCAAACGCAGGGCATGTAATAAATGCTACTGCCCCGTTGCTGATGTGGAAGGCGCGAAGTTTTGGCGCATAGTAAAGCGACAGGAATATGTACAATGTGTCTTAACGAGAGTAAGGGTAGACAGCCAGTTAGTCTGTGACGAGACGTTGTGCCCTTACATTCGCTTTAGACGCGGTTTGCTCGTGTATGGAGTGATTGGTAGTTATAACCAGAGTTAAGAGGTTACACTGGGACCACCGGTATTTTCAACACTGTCTTTCATGCGATATTATTGTTACATTTTAATTTATAATGGGATGGATTGCACCATATGTTGCAGGGTAGTAATGACGTAGATAACGGGAGAGGGGTATTAGAAACCTTTCCCAGAATCATACACACAAAGACTTTTTATATTTTATTTATTTAGTTTTTTGTTTGTTTGTAAGTTGCTCACAGTGGAACCTATGTTCAAGTTTCAAACGTTGAAACGACTGGAGGACTCACCAGTCCCCCACCCAAATAGGAAAAAAAAGAAGAAGATAAGATTCAACCGCCCAGAAGAGGATACACGATACTTCACCTCCCCCCCCCCTCCCCGGTCCAGAATAAATTACCTTTCCCGCTCCAAAGTAACAAATGCGCACAGTAAAGAGAAGGCGAAAGACACAATTGAAGGGCATACATACAGGGTGTTCGTAAATACTTCTTACAGAATTTCTAGGTCTCATAGAGGGGAGTGAGTACATACCTAATAATTTGATAAGGAGCCCATGTCCAGTGACGCTTTGAGGGTTTTATATTTTATACTACGAAACAAATCTCTTCTATTCCAAGCTCTAATAATAATAATAATATGGTTTTCTGTTCCTCAGGACGTAACTGAGTAAGACTCCGTGGTCGTGGAACAAGTCAATACATCAAGTTTAATACAAGAATGGTAATAGAAAATTTTTAAGTAGTCCTAAGCACACGACAGTCTTAAGACTAAGTGAAAAGAATCAATAAGAAATGAACTAGCTTAATTGTTTGACTTTTCTAGGAGTTCCCCGACAGAATAAAAGAAGAGAACCATGAAGTAACTCTTCAACTTAGATTTGAAAGCGCATGGTTAGTGCTAAGATTCTAGCTCTGAAGGTATGCAAACGATATTCTTCTCCTCTTTAGTGCATACTACCTCCTCTACAAATACGGAAAGCAAGGAGCTTCTGTTATATTTTATTTTACAGTGTCGAAGTGTTTACTTTCACTTTTCGTTATTTTTAATTTCGTCATAGCTGTTCCAATTAATTTCAACGGATTTTTGTGATTTCAAAAAATTGTACGATGACTTCTGAACCATCCTGTATTAGGACCAACGGTCTCAACAAATCCAAGTTTATACTTTCTCACCTGTAGTAGCTATGTTACTCTCTACGATGGAAACGAAAGCCGTCATCGTTCCGAAGTTGCCTCGCACACAGTACTTTACAAGGTATTGTCCTGTTGGTGACAATATGCCAGTGCCTTCCTATGGCCTTTCAGGTGATTTCGGCAGCCAGTTATAGGAGAGACGTACAGTTCAACTTGGAATTCTCGCTGAGGTGTAACTCAGTCTTTCCACTGCAGCAAACGTTGCTAAAGGTTAAAAAAGTGACAGGTAAAAATACCAGAACTGATCGAGAATTGCTGCGTGGGAGCAGCCGCGTAGTCTACGGCATCATGCTAGGGACTAGGCCGCCACCAGAGGTTCGAGTCCTCCCTTGGGCATAGGTACTTGTATGTGTGTGTGTGTGTTTTCGTGTGTTTCCTTAGTGTAAGTAAGTGCAAATGGTTTGCAAGTCTAGGGACTGATGAATACAGCAGTTTAGTCCAATATATTTACAAACATTCTTTGGCCGGGAACCGAAACAGAGACATTCCGACTGTCAGTCTCGCACTTCACTTTTATTTATTTATTTTTACTTTAACTTTTATAAAATGTATTCAGCTCCCCCCGCTCCCCAACTCATCTCGTCCCACAACCAGACTGAATCGCCGCGCCACACCAGTGTTCTATAATATTCCCAAATTCGAAGCGTGCCGCAGAAAATAAATCAGAAGACAATTGTCTGACAAAAAAAAATCGGTCGGCCTTCGCATCTTTGGGATATAAACTGGTTCAGTGTCCTGCTGTAATTGTCTTCATACATTTTCCAAAAGAAAGAAAGGGCATTTTGTCAAGCCGTTCGTCATTGTCACATTCAACTCCGGTGTAATGTAAACCCCTTTTTAATAGAGTAGATGTGTAAGAACGATGGCACCGAACCGGCAGTTGGCCACTAAAATCACACACCGTAATTAACATTGATCCCTACAAATCGATCCAGTCGACAGCCAGTAAATCAGCTGGATACCTTAGGTCTGTCAGCGGAGCAGGTGTCCTGCGTCCGCACAGTGGGGGTTTGGGGGGCTGTCTGCCAACACCTGCTGAATGACGAGGGCGCGTCTACACCCCAGGACACCGCTCCTCGCTCCTTGATAGTCTAACTAGCGCAGACGAGGTAAGCAACAAGCAGATGAGACAGACACCTGGATGTAACTGCTAATGACGCTGAGCGAATTTGTTCTTATTGGAAACTCTATTTTGAGTGTCCACAGCTGCTAAACCAAAATACGTTCTGACATGTGAATCTTAACTCTTTAAGTGCGAAGGACGGATATATCCGTCCACCACATTCTGATGCTAATAGCCTGTGGGAATCACCACAGCCGCGGTGGAGTAGCCGAGCGGTCTAAGGCGCCTCGCTGCGGAGCACGCGGTTGCTCGCCGTCGGAGGTCCTCCCTGAGGCATGGGTGTGTGTCTTGTCCTTAGGTTAGTTTACCAAGGTTTAAGTAGTTTGTAAGCTACGGACTGATGACCACGAAGTTTGGTCCGGTAGGTTTATAAACATTTGATTTGATTTTGCTAATTATAACAGTATGCTCTAGGCCACAGTCTGCGCCTACTGATGCAGCCGCGTTATTGAGTGATCTTTTGAAATGGCGAAAGTAAGACGTTTATCAGATACGGCAGTTTCTTCTAAAAAGTAGCGATAATTTCAGTGACAGCCTGGACAGTTTTCAGGACATGGATGTTGAGTTTAGTGAAAGTCAATTCCATTAAGAAACAACTGAGGACGAGAGAGTGTTGCAATAGATGGTACCGAGTGCATTTGTGCGTGTTAGTTGAGTTCGTAGTCAACATTTTTTGAGCGGTAGTACTGGTACAGTTACGCCTCTGAAAAAATATGACGTGATGACTTGTTTTGGGTGTATTGCGGATGTTACTTTATACAAAATAATAGCTGAACAGATTAACTCACACGCACTACAGTTGATAACTTTTCATCTAAATTTAGCACCACGCTCCAGGATAGGCAGTTGGTAGGATACTACAAATAATGAGATAAAAACCCTTATTAGATTTCTCGTGCTCCAAGGAATTGTTCACAAAGGAGAACACAAGATGTACTTTTCAAAAAGAAATTCGAAAACGTAAACATGAAGGAAAACTTGTGCCTATGGAAAACACACGCAGCACAGGGGGGGGGGGGGGGGGGGGGGGGTAGGCGTCACATATTGTTCGCTGAGGAAGGGTACGTGCGCGTTAACATCGCACTTAAAGGAATAATTACATAATTACTTACAATGATAAAAGTATAATTCTAAGTGTGTGACGATATACTGAGTGTGACCTGTGCGTATTTCCAGTACCCGAACCACAAAAAAACCCTCGAGCTATGGGTCTACGACAGACACGTTCATCACTCAGTGCTATCAAGAGAAGTGCCGCACAATACGATGGAGCGGTACCGCCACAATTTCGCAGAACTCACTGACACGCTCCTAGTCCTATCCATGGCCTGGGAGGTAATCGCCTTGATTATTTACTATTGGGATATCTAAAATCACTTGTGTGTGAGACCCCAATGGATATGGAGATGGAATTAGTTGCCAGAATTGCACCTGCTTGTGATGTAATTAAAAAAAAAAAAAAAAAAAAAAAAAAAAAAAAAACAGCACATTTATTTCTCAGGGTGCGTTAGAATCTTGTTCGTCGATGATATATTTGCAATGAGGTTGATAACCGTCAGTTTCAGCACATTTTGAACTGTACATCGAAAATGGCACGTTCATTGCGTTAATGATGGTAGGCCTACCTGCAGTTAACTGTAACTAATGTAAATAAAAATGTACACAGTAATGTGATTGAATTCCTATTATCTCCTTAAATTTGTCTCTCCTACCCCAGCAAACCTACCTCAATTTGTTCAGTGGTTCATCCTGTACGGCCTGTTAAATATTTTCCCGTTCTTACGGAAACACCCTGTATTTCTAATCCTCCCTCACATCAGGGGGCGTGTGCGGTCTCCATCGAGCCGACTTACTGGATTAGCAGGTGATCTCGCAGACAGCCTCCGATAAATGCATGATCGCCATCCCAAAACAAGTTCTGTCAGCTACGTCGCACATTGATCCTATTATCATTTGCCGAAGTTGAACGTGAAGCTAAAATTTGGTATTGTGCTGAATTAGATGCCAGTCGCTCAGATCTGATACAAGACGGCCACGTTTGTGTAGTAACTGTCATTGCAGAATTCGCTAATAAAATTGGATTACTGATCCGTAGTCCTTGGCGCTCATTTGCCTTACTTGTTTAGTGCCGACGTGTGTAGAATGGACAGTTATTCAGATATATGTGCTGATCATCACGGCTCTTTAAAGTATGATTTTTTAAGAATAAAAGTTATTTGACACGATGTCTGGAAGGCGGTCTAAATATTTTGATTAAGTAGACACAATATTCATAAAACGTATTTTCTGTACAAGACACATTCAGTGAATTTTAGCCAGAAATGCCTGATTTTAGTTACTGTTCGTCAAAAATGTTTCAACCATCATGTGCCATATATGTGCAACAACCAATGTGGTGTTCTTCAAATGCTGTACGTCTTTTGTAAGCATTTATAAATTGTAATTTGCTGATTGGAAGGTTATACTGCCTGTTGCCAGAAAGATCTATTGACAAGCAAGTAAACTGATCCGAAGGTAACTCAGTAATCATTTGAAACTGGTCATCTCTATTAATAAACTTGCGCTCAAGACTATAGATATTGTGTCTACTTAATCATCAGATTGTGATCAAAAGTATCCTTTCACCTCCATCGGTAATGCTAGAATTCAATATGGTGCTGGCCCACCCTTATTCTTGATGACAGCTTCTACTCTCTCAGGCGTACGTTCAATCAGGTGCTGGAAGGTTTCTTGGGGAATTGCAGCCCATTCTGCACGGATTGGTGCACTAAGGAGAGGTATCGATGTAGGCCGGTAAGGCCTGTCACGAGTCGGCATTCCGAAACATCCCAAACCTACAGGATTCAAGTCAGGACTCTGTGCTCGAATTTTACTGTTAGCACTTGGCAGATGACGTTCAGCGGGCATTCGCCATACCCCACCCTGCCATCGGATTGCTACATCGTGTAACGTGATTCGCAAACAACGTTCTTCCACTGTTCAGTCGTCCTATGTTCACGCTCCTTACACCAAGCGAGGCGTCGTTTGGTACTGACCTGCGTGGTGTGTGGCTTATGGACAGCCGCTCGAGCATCAAGTTTTCTCACCACCCTCCTAACTCTCATGGAACTTAGAGTGGATCCTGCAGCAGTTTGGAATTCCTGTGTGTTGTTCTGGATAGATGACTGCATGTTACACTGTGAGACTCTCTTCAACTGTCGGCGGTCTCTGTCAGTCAACAGATGAGTTTGGCCACTACGCATTTCTGCTGCATTTTCCTTGGATGTTTATTAAGAAAGGTCCATTTAAAAGAATTATAAAAGGCCCGTTAAAACCATGACGCTGCTCGAAGTACCTAACCAGAGCTTATAAACAGCAATGTTTCAGCTACTTTTGACATAGTCTCCGAAAGATTTCAGACACTTGTATAATGTATTCCTGTGTTGCAGATGTCTGCCGCATGTGAATGAAGGCAACATATTAGTCGTCTTCAGCTCTTCGTCGTTGCCGAAACGATGGCCGGAGGACTGGAAATTCTTGAGTTGCAAGAAAAGATGCAGTGCTTACTGCAAATGTTGGGCTCTTTTATGACAAACTTCGTCCCTATAGGTCGCAGAACAACTATTGCGCAGAAGTTCGGCTGGGAGTTGTCTGATCATCCAGCACAGTCTTGATCTATTAGCGATTTTCTTGTTTTCTTGCGCGTCGAGAAATTCCTGTCCTCCAGTCATCGTGATGACAACGACGAATAACTGAAAACGACTGTCACACACGTTCCCTTCAAAGGCGGCGGCACTCTTCTACGACACATGAATACGAAAGTGAATCCTACCATGTCACAAGTGATTCTTTTGGTGTCTGAAAAACATTGCTACCTGTTACCAATAAAGTTTATCGTGTAACAACGTTGTATATGAGGTTTAATTCCATTTTTTGGAACGATGTGCTCAGCGATCACAAAACAATGAATATAATAAATATAGTATGCAGCATTGGTCGTTTTTTATTAATGGTTTTGCAGATCGATTTCGATCACATAATGATCATCCTCAATGCACCAGTCAACCAGTCATATACGATGACTGATATTACGATGACTGGTGCATTGAGGATGATCATTATGTGATCGAAATCCATCTGCAAAAACATTAATAAAAACGACCAATGCTGCATATTTTATTTATTATATATATCGTGATTGGCTGAAATCGAGTCACATATTTTTTTCATCGTCCTCTTGGTCCTATACGTTGCTCCCCTAAGAAATTTTGTGAATATTCTTATGTTTTGTTTTGAATAATGCCATAATGTTGCGCTTTCTGGTGTTATTCACAAGCCAAGAAAGGAAGCGACGTCTATAAGAAACTCAGGAAGGAGTCTGGCTGATGAAAATCGGCAAAGAAAACTGTGATAATATTTATTCCTAAAGTAATGGATTAAAGATTCACCGATGATTAGATCATGCAGCAGATACCAACATATTTTTAACTTGAAAAAAATTGTGAAGAAAATTAACGACAAATGTACTGAGATTAAATTAATAACGCGTAGTTTGTTTTATTTGCAAGTAGTCGCTGAAAACACACAAAACTTTTGACGTACAACGGAGTAAATTAAAGAGATTATCGGTTCTATATGTAGTTAATATACAGCTTCTGAAGAAAGTTTTTTTGGTTAGTTTTCATGTGTTTAGTGTAATATTACATGAAACAAAGAATTGAAACATGGAAAATGTTAGACATGCAAATGTAATTGACATTGTATAGGCACATTTAAATTTCTCTGTTCTTTGTAAAAAGTCATGTAGTAGGTATCCTCTTAAATTTTTCTTGGGCATGTTAGATTTATGTACATAATACGCAAGAAAATACTCATCAAGGACTTCAGCGTTATTTCAATTGTTTTCTTAATTTACAAAATCAAATTCAAATGTTTCTCAAGCTTAAGGGACTTAACTGCGGGGTCATCAGTCCCTAGACTTACAAACTATTTATGAACTACTTTATACTAAAGAGGGGACAAACATGGAAACCGAGGGGGAATTCGAAATCCCGACAGGGAACGGCCTCGCGCATTGCGCCTCAATGCGCTCGGCCGCTCTATCGCGGCTCTTAATTTACACTTTGCTACGACGACGAAATGTTCAGCGTCCGTTAATATTAGGTTACGCTACAGACCAGTCTGAATTTATGGTAAACTCTGGATCAGGAGCCAAAAACCAGACAGTTTCCTTAAAATAGGATGACAAGTATTTTCGTAGAGACGCCAAGACGTAGACAGAACTGGCCGCACTTCCATCGCCTCTCCGTCCATTTGACGCCAAGTGTCTATAGAATGAAAAGAGTTATCGTTCTGTTCTGAACCTTAAACAAAATTTCGATATCTTACCTACATTTCATCCGCAGATTTGTATGTACTACAATCAACTATACGCAATGCCTATTTTCGTATGGAAACTCTTAAAAATTTTGCGCAGTAGTTTTCGTAATTTGATGTAGAGCATTAACCCTAAGGAATAACCTATACAAATTAGATCATCATGGAGCGAATATATCACACTATGAGTTGTGAAAAAACAAATTTTTTCCATTGAAGAGTTCTCTCAAAATCGTTTGATAAATATTCTAAGCGTTCGGAACGTTGTTGCGATGCGTGTACAAGCAGCAGCGGGATATGGCCAGCAACGCCGGCGATGGCTGCATGGTTTCGCTATACAGAGCTTTAAGCCGTAGGCACACGGAGCGTGCATCTGAACGTGCGTGGTCATCGTGCTGAGTTTCTGACGTCAGAACACAGAACATGGGAGCCGTACATTGATGGCGGGAGGGGGGGGGGATTTCCCAATGTGTAGGGCAATATCACGCCTGTCCTAATTTCTCAACGAGTGTCTGAACGTTCACCAACCAATAAGTTGGGAGAACGCTACCTATGTCACACCAGGCTATCCGGTGGAGTGGGGGCAGCACTTTTGGGTAGAGAAACGGAGACTAGATATTGGTCATTATTAGAAGCTCATATTTGATGTCTTTTGTATATAAAATTTAGGTCTTATGAGTATATGTCATTTCAAAGAAAGTCAGATTAACCGGTCATTATATGTACTATGCGCTGTAACACCCGGAAACGTCTTATATGTGGTTAAAGAATTTCCGTATTCAGACAATTTGCCGTTTTAAGGCAATGACGCACTGAGGATCCGTCAAAATGTATTGTACTTTATATTATTTGTTGCAGTTACGTGCCAGTAAACGACGTTCTCTACGATTAGTATATTTAGCTCTTGTATGTTGGTGCATTCAGAGTAATTGGGCCGCGGCGGAGCGGCCGAGCGCATTGAGGCGCTATGCTGAGATGCGAGAGGCCGTTCCCCGTCGTGGGTTAGAATCCCCCCTCGGGCATGGATGTTTGTGCTGTCTTAGGTATAAGGTAATGCATAAGTAGTTTGTAAGTTTATTGACTGATGACCCCTAAGTCACATAAGATTCACAAACATTTTTAGAGTAATTGGACGCTTGTAATGGAGTCACTGATGCCTCTTTGTGATACTATGTGTCCCTGGTTCAAACCTCCATGGATGCAATTTTTTTGTCATATTCGAGTTTTATGATAGGCTCAAAGTCTTTCTTATTAATCTGATACAAGTTTTCTGTATAACATTTGATGTGTACAGGGTGCTACAAAAAGAAACGGCCAAACTTTCAGAAAACATTCCTCACACACAAAAAAAGAAAATATGTTATATGGACATGTGTCCGGAAACGCTTAATTTCCATGTTAGAGCTCATTTTAGCATTTCTCTTTAAATGGAAATTGAAATAATTCGTGCAGACTTTTTGTAACACCTTGTGTACATGTAGGTGCGTTTCCTCAGAGGCGTGAGTACCACCGACTGGTTTTCTGTTGTTTCTGTTGTTTCTGTTGTTTCACGTCTTGTACTTTAAACGTTTCAAAGATTCTACTACTGAATAGTAAACGTGTTAGAGGAAGAATAACGTTTAAGTTTTAGTACAAACCGAGACTGATGCACTAATGTTTATATTAGGTGAAGTCGTACTCTGATTTTACATCGCGCAGTTCGTTGTGAAACTTTTGTAAACTTATTGGACCAAACTACTACGGTCATGAGTCCCTATAGTTACAAACTACTGAAACTAACCAAAGAACAACACCCACACACCCATGCCCCAGGGAGGACTCCAACCTTCGACGGCGAACAACTGCGTGCTCCGTAGAAAAGCGCCATAGAGCGCTCAGCCACTCCACCATGGCTTTCGTAATGACCCCATGTTCATGGAAATTTCACTCCTTTCATTTCATAGACAGGGTGTTTTCAGAGCCTGATGCAGCCGGCAACTGTCGCTGGAGCGAGCTGCGATCGCGTGGAGGTACACGTCTCCTACACCAAAATCTCGCCGTCTCCGAGAGTTCAACCGCACACTGGACTAAGCACGTTGGCCGTACACGTTCAGACACACGCTCCGTGTGCGGACAGCTGTACTCTGTACTCCTTATCTCGCAGTCCCACACGTCAAGCGTAATGTTGTACTGGGAAGAAGTGCTACGTAGCAGCGTACAAATGTGATAGCCCTGCCGATAATTATCGAACCACTTTATCCACCTATATCTGTAGCTGCATTTACTAATAAAAGCGGCCCATCAGATTACAAGGAGAATGGGGGCTATTTTTCACCCGGTTATGATTGAATTCCTGTCTCCGCAACGCTAATACCTTCCTGTGTATAACACCCATTCCGGGATTAACGAATGTTAAGGGCTCGGCACACTCGGCTAGAGGCGGACTAATGAGGTGCTAACGGAAGAGAAACATCTGCCATTACTCGCGCGCCAGTACACTAGTCACCGTCGTCGCCATACACGCGCCTTTTCCTCGCAGCCACAGCTTGCGTCACCGAGAGAGAGAGAGAGAAAGAGAGCGAGAGAGAGAGCGAAAGAGAGAGAGAGAGAGAGAGAGAGAGGGGGGACTCGCGGGAGTTGGAGCCAGCGCCCCCGGCGAGATAATGCGTGTGGCCTTCACCAGGCGCGCGCGCACCCGAAAACAGAAGCTGCTCGTTAATCGGAAATAAAATATGACATGTAATTCATTTAGAAGGGCCACGCAACCCGTATTTTAAATGAGAGTGAATGGAGCGCCGCGACCGATTAATTGAGTTTTCCAGAAGGGGAGGGGCTAATTGGTGCACCTGCCCAGCGGGCGCGCTGCCCTCGCCTCTAACTCGGTTATTCACAAGAATCCCGCCGTCTTCCACTCCGACGACCCATTTCCGCCCCGCGCCAGTCGATTTCAAAACACTGGAAATACTTCGCGGCTTCTGCGCGCCCAAGAACGAGGGCGACTGGGTGGTTTTTTTCTTTACGAGTCGAGTGCTGTGGAAGCTTCACCGGGAAAACGAAAATCCCTGAGTTAGGAAACAGGTTGTGCAGTGTCCACATGCGGCGACGGTATCCTTTGATTTAAGTTGCCGGTTCACATGCTGCGTCGTATGGACATAAAATGCCGAGGTTCTGTAGACAAAACTTGTACAAATGTTTGTAAACCACTGATTTCCAAAGTGGTCTATATAGACCCCCAGGTGTCTATTCCAACCTGCAAAAGTCCACGTCAGCGGAAAAATAATTTGGGGGTCTATTTGTTGTAAATGGAGGTCCACTATAGTGGTTCACTTTTAGGAAGGTATGTCAGGAAGGAAGGAATCTTAGAGTTTGATGTCCCGTCGACGGCGTGGTCATTAGAGACGGAGGTAACGCTCGGATTTTTGGGTAAGGATGAGGGAAGGAAATCGCCCGTGCCCTTTCAAAGGAACCATCCCGGCATTTGCCTGGAGTGATTTAGGGAAATCACCGAAAACCTAAATCTGGATGGCCGGAGGTGGATTTGAACCACCATCCTTCCGAATACGAGTCCAGTGCATTACCACTGCGCCACCTCGCTCGGTGAAGGTATGTCAGGGTTAGCTTCATTGGCTAAGCGAGAAGGTGGAGGAATTCTGTTTTCAGTCACCTTATGCAGGCCCTTAGTCAGATTTTATTATTATTATTATTAGGGGGGGGGGGGGAAGATCACACTATTATGACGTACATATTCTAACTTGTAAAGCATTACAACGTAAGTAAATCTGAAAGTGCTCATGTATTTCAATTGAGTTATTACATTTTATTAAATGCAAATCTCCAAAGAGGAACTTGAACATACTTTTCTATTTCGATACCATCAGCTACGTTATTTATTATTTTCATATCTTCACTACGTAAACTACACCGATTCCTCTTCTCCGAGGAGTGGGACCAGTATTGGAAGCTACCCATGAACGGCCAGCAAATGTTTCGTCATTAATCGAGGGATATAGTAACATATTGTGGACCGGGTGAATGTGGGCACCATAACAGGTGCGAAATCGCATTTGAAGTTAGGAATTCGTAAAAAATTAAGTACACAGAAGGCAAAGGATCTACACAGGGCACACAAAATTGGTAAGGAGTCTACGATCAAAAAGTTTGGGAACCGCTGTTGTAAACCCAAGGCACCACACTGGTAAGATTAGCGGTCCCTTACAAACTTTAGTCTCATTAAAATTACTATTTGACGCAGAAGCAGTGGCGCAGCTCAGTGGTAGCAACGGAGCAGCGAAGGTGTAGCCGTGGAGCAGTGATGTAAGCAGAGAGGAGAACAAAGTAAATTGCAGAAATGGATTATTATTTAAACTAAAATAACATGAATATGAAATGAAAAAGGAAAGTAATGCATTTTAATGATGTCAGAATAATATGAATAAATTCGGAAGAGGATTAAAAACGAAACATTTTGCACTGCATTGCAAGCTATAGTGCATAGTTTTGTTCTAACTTTTTTGGCACATAAATTCAAGTGGGAATATTGGTAACTGTGTTTTTATAAGGTAATTGTATGAAAAATTGAAGATTAAAAATAGTGGTGTAAGTTTTTTGTACCGTCAAATGTTTGTAAAGTTATTGGACCTAACTGCAGTGGCCATCGGTCCCTAAACTTACAAACTACTTAAACTAATTTCGATCATTGTTGTCAGTGTGAATAGTTACGATTCATAAAAAATTTTCATGGCGTCGGTTTCCCGATAAGTTTTCGTCTTCTCCGGACACGGCAGCTCAACTAAATTCTCTGCACTGCTATCGGGGTAGATGTCCAGGGTTCGACGATGGCACCGCGGTCACTCCTGAGCTCACGAAACGACCCAATCTGCAATTGGTACACAGATTTCTACTTAGACTAACTTATCCTAAGAACGAAACACACGCCCATGCCCGAGGAATATTATCGGAGCAATGTAATTTTTTTTAGGAAAGAACTTAAATTTTTGTACAGAAAGTATTAATGTTATTGTGTTACTAAATAAGTGAAACGTTTGAAACTTTTAAAAATGTAGGTAAAGTGTTCTGTAATTAGCGAACGGTTTGTGGCAGGACACTCACAAAACCACGGCATGGTTTAACAGCAAGAGCTACATTGGACATAGTAGAGGAAGAGAGTATTCGCTTCAGTTGTATTGTCTTATTGCGTCACACACAACCAGTTTTGGGCATCTTAAATCCCATCATCTGGTGTTTAACCGTAACTGCCAGAATATAATCAAAGCTGTTTATGGATCCGTAAATAATTACAACAATTTGCATGTGAAAAAGGAAAAATAATTTAGGGACACTGCGAGACTAATCGTAAAATACACTGTCGGGCTAGTTTACTATGTGAGACTGAATCAAGAAACCGCATCTGGTGAAGAGTAACTAGTCAAACCGGCCGCAAGGGAGACAAGGAGAGAAGATACGAAAGAGGCGGCAACCCACGAAGTAACTCCCATCAACAGCCGCGCGACTGCCGCAAGATGTCATTGGGAGGGATAAACATGTGATGATCCGGGGAGTCAACATGGAGGCGCTTGATGGTGACTAAAATATTTTTAAAAAGTGACTAGCCCGCATGGTGACAGCGTAGTCCACCACGTGTTCGTGATCCATCAAATTGGCTTGGTTTCCCCTGTTCTCTGGATCTCTCGCTTATCAGAAATGTCTGCTCGATGATTGCGGAACTTACCCGTGATTCACCACATGCTGCTAGACCAGAAAAACCTTTGCTTGAAGAAGCCGCGCGGGAATGGCCGAGCGGTTCTAGGCGCCATGTCAGGACTGCGAGGCCGCTTCCTTCGGAGGTCCGCGTCCTCCCGCAGGCAGGCATGTGCTGTCCTTAGTTTGTTGTTGTTGTTGTGTTCATCAGTCCGGTGACTGGTCTGATGCAACTCTCCGCCCTCTCTACCCTACTCTACCCTCCTCATAAGAACAGCAACTCACATCATCTGCTTAATGTGTTCATATGTCGGCCTACCTCTACGATTATTATCCCACACTCTTCCCTCGAACGCTAAATTCACAATTCCTTGAAATCTAAGAATGTGTCTACTAATCGATCTCTTCTTTTAGTCCAGATATGCCAGAAATTCCTTTTCTCCCCAATTTCTCCTCATTAGTTATGCAATCTACCCACCTAAGCTACAGCATTCTTCTGTAGTAACTCATTTCAAATGCCGCTATCCTTTTCCTGTGTAAACTATTTATCGTCCAAGTTTCACTCCCGTACAAGGCAACAGCCTCACACAAATGCTTTCACAAAAGACTTCCTTAGACTTAACTTATTATTTGAAGTTAGGAAATTTCTCTTTTTCAAAAACGCTTGTCTTCCCATTGCAATTCTGCAGTTTCTATCCTCTGCATTGCGACCATCATATGTTATATTTCTGTCCAAGTAACAAATCTCATGTACCAACTTAATTGTTTCGTTACCTAATCTAATTCCTTATGCATCACCTGATCTTCTTGGACTGCACAGAATTACTCTAGTTTTGCTCTAGTTAACGTTCATCTTATACGCACCTTTCAACAAACCGTCCGTTCCGTTCAACTGCTCTTCTAGGTCCTTTGCTGTCTCTGGCAGAATTACAAAACGCAAAACGCAAGTTTTTTATTTCTTCACCAAGAACTTTAATTCCTTCTCCAAATTTCCCCTTGCTTTCCTTCACAGCTCGCTCAATGCACAAAAGGTTAGTTTAATTTAGTTTAAATAATTCGTAAGCCTAGGGAATGATGAATTTTTGAAGGAGCATGGACTACTCTACCCCTAACAACACAACCCAAGCATAGCCCTCCTCACGCTACATTTCGCTTCGTGTAATTTTTGTTTGTCTACAAGGCTTTGGTACTTTTATGTTTGCAGTGAAGTTTCCTTTGCTTTCTAGCAGTTTTCTAACTCGGTTGTTGTACCACGGTGGCTCCTTTCCATCTCTTACGATTTTGCGTGGCACATACTCATCTAATTTATAATGTACGACGGCTCTGAACTTCGTCCACTGATCCTCAACACTATCTGTATTGAGCCGTCAGGTACTCTGTAATCTGTTTTTGTCACTTTTTCCAAACAGAAAAATCTTCCTACATTTAATATTTCTATTTACGCCTGAAATCATCGAAGCTATAACCGCTTTATAATCTCTGATTACCTGTTCTGCATTAACTGTTTCGAATAGTTCGGTCTGTTTGTCACCAGGTCTAATATGTTATTGTCACGACTCGGTTCTCTAATTAACTGCTGAGATACTTTTCAGATAATGCACATAAAATAATTTTACTGCATTCTTTGTTACCTGCCACCTGTTATAAACGTTTAGTCTATATCCGGTAAATTAAAATCTCCTCCCAAAACTATAAAATGATCGGGAAATCTACTCGATATATTCCAAATTTTCCTTCAGGTGTTCTACCACAATTGCTGCTGACCCATGAGGCTTATAGAAACATGCAATTACCATGTTCGAGCCTGCTTTAACCGTGACCTTCACCCAAATTATTTCAAATTTCGGATGACCATCAATTTCCTTCGATACTATTGCATTTGTTATCGGTATAAAGAGGCCTCCCCCTCCACTGCCCAGCCTGTCTCTGTGAGTTAGGAATTTCATTACTGTTTACATCTGGTTTCAGCCAACTTTCCGTCCCTAGTACTACGTGGGCATTGTGACCGTTTATCAATATAAGTAGTTCTGGGACCTTTCTATAGACGCTCCTGCAGGTAACTAATACAACATTGATCATATCATTCCCTGTTGCGTTCAAAAAAAAAAAAAAAAAAAAAAAAAAAAAAAAAAATCCACCATGTGCACTCCACACGTATTCCGTTACCGTTGTATCGCTTCCCGCGTGTAGTGCACGCCTGATCTATTCAGAGGAACCCTACATTTCTCCACCCGATAGCGGAGGTCGATCTTCGCAGAATCGTCTGAGACTCTGGTTTCAGCCTTCCACTCGGCTCCAAACAGCGATCGGTTGTGGGAACAACAAATAGCTCAGATTCCAACCCGCGAGCGAAGCTTTCAGCCTTCACCAACTCCGCCATCCACCTGTATGAACTAAGGATGACCTCTGAACCCAGACGGTAGGAGTTATGGTGCCGACATGAGCAATAATTTGCAGTCGGATGCTCTCTATCGCCACCGAAAGGGCCTCCTCCACGTCCCGGCCAGCAAACAGAGTGAATACTGGCCTTCTTCCCGACCTTTCCGCTATTTCCCTAAAGGGATCCATCACCCACCTAACACTGGAGCTCCCAATTACTAATAACCCCCCCCCCCCACCCGTTGGCTATTCGGATCCTGCTGAAGAAGCGACCACATGTCCACTCACAGGCAGAACGGGCGACGCCGCATGGCCAGCATCCACAATGACATATGGCCCAAGCAACGCGATTGCCTTTAAGCCCGCCACACCCCTTGAAGAGACGGCGGCCCAACCGCGTCCTGTACACGCGACGGTGTCCCGACAGCAGGGACCGTGGGTGAAGCATGTAACACCTGCGGTGTCCAATGCGACGCACCGGAGCCCCCACTGCCGCAACATTCCGAGGCAGCAGCCTGCTCGCGAACAGCGGCTAGCTCCCCATGCGTCCGTACACAGCCGTCAAATCAATAATTGCCTGTAGAGAGTCAAGTATCAGCTTGTTACTAGCGCGAGTTTATAAAATTTTACACTGCTCAGCCCACAAGTAAGTCACAATAGTTCGCTCCCACTCTGCTGGTGCTGCTGACTGGCTGGCGCCCAACAGTACTTATCAAATACGCGACAATAATTAAAACAATGTTGTTGTTGTGGTCTTCAGTCCGCAGACTGGTTTGATGCAGCTCTCCACGCTACCCTGTCTTGTGCAAGTCTCTTCATCTGAGAATATGAACGGCAACCTACATCATTTTGAATATGCTTAATGTTTTCGTCCCTCGGTCTCCGTTTACGATTTTTACCCCATACGCTTCCTTCTAATGCTAAACTGACAATTCCTTGATGTCTCAGAATGTGCCCAACCAATCTATCCCTTCTCTTTGTCAGGATATCCCAGAAATTCCTTTTCTCCCCATTTCGGTTAAACACCACCTCATTATTTATGTGAGCTACCCATCTAATTTTCATCATTCGTCTGTAGCACCACATTTCAAAAGCTTCTATCAGCTTTTTATCTGAACTCCTTATCGACCACGTTTCACTCCCATACAGTACTACACTCCAGACAAATGCTTTCAGAAAGGACTTCCTAACATTTACATTAATACTGGATGTTAACAAGTCCCGCTTCTTTAGAAACGCTTTTCTTCCCATAGCCATTCTGGATTTTATATCATCTTTACTTCGGCCATCAGAAGTTATCTTGCTACCTAAATAACAAAATTCATCTACTACTTTTATTGTCTCATTACCTAATCTAATTCCTTCAGCATCGCCTGATTTTCTGACATTTCATTCCGTTACCTTCGTTTTCTCTTTTTAATGTTCATCTTATATCTTCCTTTCAAGACACTGTCCATTCCATTCAATTACTCTTCCAGATTTTTTGCGGTCTCTGACAGAATTACTATGTCATCGGCAAACCGCAATGTTTTTATTTCTTCTCCCTGCACTTTAATGCCCCCTCCAAATTTCTCCTTTCATTCCTTCACTGCTTGTTCAATGTACAGATTGAACAACATTGGGGAAAGGCTACAACCCTGTCTTAATCCCTTTCCAACCTCCACGTCCCTTTCTTGCCTTCGACTCTAATAACCGCTGTCTGGTTATTGTATAGGTTGAATATAACTCTTCGCTCCCTATATTTTACCCCTGCTACCTTCAGAATTTGGAAGAGTGTATTTCAGTCGACATTGTCAAAAGCTTTCTCCAAATCGACAAACGCTAAAAACGCAGTTTTCCCTTTCCTTAGCGTATCTTCTAAGATAAGTCGTAATGTGAGTATTGCCTCCCGTGTTCCTACCTTTCTCGTAAATCCAAACTGATCTTCCCCGAGGTCGGATTCCACAAGTTTTTCCATTCGTCTGTAAATAATTCGTTGTAGTATTTTGCAACTATGACTTATTAAACTGATGGTCTGTAATTTTCGGACTTGTCTCCACTTGCTTTCTTTGGAATTCTAATTACGTTATTCTTATTGAAGTCGGAGGGTATTTCCCTTGCCATACATTTTGCATACCAGGTGATACAATTTTTTCATGACTGGCTCTCCTAACGATATCAGCAGTTCAGACGGAATATCATATACTCCAGGTGCCTAGCAATAGCACGAACAAATTGTGGCACACAAGAATAAACCTCTTAGAACATAAGTACTAACGAAAATGACGAAATTGACTAGCAAATTAAATTACACAAAACTTAAATTATGATACTTGGCGAAGAGAACGATGTGGCAGTGGCGGCAGCCGGCACTGTACTGACTGATAACTAGCTGTAGTAATGATCTCTGACCTGATTTCTTAATCTTACGTATTTCACATGGTACTGCATTTTTTGCTCATCATGTGATCCTCGTACAGCGTGTTGCCTGTAGTCTTCAAAAAAATGTTTGTTAAGCTTATGGGACTTAACTACGGGGTCATCAGTCCCTAAACTTACAAACTACTTATGAACTACTTACAAACTAGGACGGCACAAATATCCATGCCCGAGGGGGGATTCGAACCCCCGACCGTAGTGGCCGTGCCGACCGTGACTGGAGCGCCTCAGTCACCTCGGCCACCGCGGCCGGCCTGTAGTCTTTCTTGGCGTTGCGTGTACAGTCACAAGTAACAATTATTTTATTGAAAAATATGAGATAATTGTTATAAAAATGTTTCTGAATATGATGACATAGTTCATCGAAACCGGTAAAAAAACCAACAAATAAACTAGCGATCTTGGCTGAAGTAAGTGTGTTTTATATTTTCAAATAACATTATATACGGCGCGGTGGCAGATGGGAGCAACCATAAAAACATATCCTATTTACGATTGTCATATATTTTGTCTTATCGATAGAGATCTGTAGGCCTGTTGTAGCTGCTTGTCTCTGTAGTTCTTTGGTTTGGTTCACTGCCTCTTCTAATGATTCTGACAGTAAAACAGTATCATCCGCGAATTCAAGGCAATCTACTCGTATTCCTGTTTCTCTGATATATTTCACATGGTACTGCAGTTTTTGCTCATGTGATCCTCGTACAGCGTGTTGCCTGTAGTCTTCCCTAGCGTTGCATTTGGGATGGCCAGCAGTGTACAGTCTAATGAAGCAATAACGGAAGCGTGGAGACACTACGGACGCACTACTGCAATTAAGCTTTCGTAAAAAGGTACAGGACTTTTGTCGATCACGAAACATCGTGTCGAACCGGAGCCCGAGGTAGAAGAAATAAGGCGCTGATATTTAACTTCCACGACCGCAGGGCAATCTCGGTCATCGAAAGCTGCGAACCCCGATCGGCGCGGCAGAGCCCATGAGAGCGCTCTTAGCCTCACGACGGCGCCCAGGAGGCAGCCGCGGCCCTCATCCGCAGAAACGGCTCGGAATTTATTTGCCGGACGGACGGAGGGCGGGCGTCGGTTGCGTTAGCTGGCGGGCCGCGCGTTTATCGGCCGGCTCCGGTGGCGTGGCGTGGCGCGCCTCGGGTTACGCCACGGCCGATCCGCGGCCGCCCAGTTTCATAACGGCCGCACTGTGGCGAATCCATCCGACTCTGTTACGGCGGCGCGGCGGCCAATTACTCGTCTGCACGTGTGCCGCGCTCGCCGGCCGCCTGCTTTCAATTACGTCGGCCGTCTCTCCGGTTCCAAATTAAGCGCTCATCGACGCGCCGTGTATGTGCGCCGCTACTTACAGCTCGGCTTCCTCATGTACCGCCTGCCCGCGCTACCGGTTTATTCCCGCGAGATTCGTATACCTCGCATGATCCCTTCTGCCGTGTTCCACATCCCTTCTCTCTCGCGCGGAATGAAGCAGTTTCAGTTGTTTCATTCGACGCCTGTTCCGTCTGCGTGAGTGAGTTTCAGAAGTACAGTGTCATGGTAGATAATTTACAGCCGGCCGCGCTGACCGAGGGGACTTAGGCGCTTGAGTCACGATCTGCACGGCCACTGCGGTCGGGGGTTCGAATCCCCCCTCGGGCATGGATATTTGTGCCGTCCTTAGTATAACGTAGTTCGTAAGTAGTTTGTAAGTTTAGGGACTGATGACCCCGTAATTAAGTCCCGTAAGCTTAACAAACATTTTTTGAAGATAATTTACAGTTTTAAGTGGCAATCGTCATTCTTACATACACTGCCGGAATAAAAAATGGCCGGTCGCGGTGGCCGCGGGGACTGAGGCGCTTCAGTCACGGTCTGCACGGCCACTACGGTCGGGAGTTCGAATTCCCCCTCGGGGATGGATATTTGTGTCGTCCTTAGTATAACGTAGTTCGTAAGTAGTTTGTAAGTTTAGGGACTGATGACCCCGTAATTAAGTCCCGTAAGCTTAACAAACATTTGAACATTTGAATAAAAAATGTGGAAACCGTCTTAGAGCTCTCCACTTAAGAATAAACTAGTTGACCCGTGCGAATAATTCACACTCTATTCTGATCATTCACAGATAAGGAAGATAGTGTTGGAGAAAAGGTAGTTAAAATGTTTGTATAGCTTATGGGACTTAACTAAATGCTTGTAAATCTACCGGACCAAACTGCGTGGTCATCAGTCCGTAGCTTAAAAACTACTTAAACTATGGTGAACTAATCTAAGGAAAACACACACACCCATGCCCCAGGGACGACTCGAACCTCCGACGGCGAGCAACCGCGCGCTCCGAAGCGAGGCGCCTTAGACCGCATGGCTACTCCACCGCGGCGTGGAAACCGTCTTAGAGCTCTCCAATTAAGAAAAAAACTAGTTGACCTGTGCGAATAATTCACACGCTATTCTGATCATTCACAGATAGGGAAGATAGTATTGGAAAAAAGGTAGTTGCCAGTACATATGTATAAAATATAATGAACTTTGAATAGTAGTAACTAGTAGTAATAGTAGAAAATTCATGCAATTAAATCCAATATGATTAATTGTGTAACATAAAAAAAGACAGTGACTTTCTCATGTTTATTTTTTTTTTTTTCGAGGCGTTTTTATTTTACAAAACTTCTTTAAAAATATTGTTAGTGGTTATAATGTGTCTTTAGCACACAATAAATATCACTGAATGAGGTAACTCGTGAAAAAGCCACGCAGAACTGTTTATGCGAAAAAAACAGGTTCTGTTAAGTAATAATCCTGCCCTTTGTAGCTTCTGAGCTTGACCTAGGGTAATAGCGGAGGCTGCTTTTATTGGGTATTGTCTACTTATCATTTGGAAAAGCATGGTTGGATCAGAAGGTGTGAGGTTAATGCGACATATTTGTACAGTTTTATCGCAGTGAATTTAGAAATGATCATGTACTCGCTTAAGTAAGTCATCACTAATATTGCACCATTAATTAATCCCCGATTAGCGTTAAGGTTTCCAGTTAATAGTTAAGTGGCATATTATGCCTATGGAGAGGGATCAAAATTTATATAAAACACACTTATTTCAGCCAAGATCGCTGGTTTATTTTCTCCTATTTTTCAATAATTAATCATTTGACAATTTTCTTTTTCTTGTATTTCATTTTCACAAGTAACTCTTTATTTTATTGAAAAATAGGAGAAAATTGTTATAACAATTGTTTATGAAGATGATGACATACTACATAGAAACCGGTATAAAAAATAACAAATAAACTAACGACCTTGGCAGAAGTAAGTGTGTTTTATATTTCCATTTAACATAATTACACATGGCGCGGTGGCCGATGGGAGCAACCATAAATACATGTCCCATTTACGATCGTTTATCGGATATCAACTTAGATTCTACGAACAGTACCTTTTTTTTTTTTCCAAAGTAAAGTTTTTTATTGTGAAAACAATAACTTTAAATTCTGTATATTTTTCGTAATTAGAGGAGAACGAAACCTTGAAAATGATACCTCAAGCATTAATTTTCGGTAAGTAATACGGGAGATACGGCGTACCCACAAAAAAAAACACCTATGAGAAATAATATGATAAATAACTATGAAGATACAAAAAGTATGAGTACCATTGCCTGCCATTGCAGGAATGGGACAATCTAATTGAGTTAAACAACTCCGAAACGGAATTGTAAGCAAGGTCGCTTTTTGCAGTCCTTTATTTTCTGACTACCGGTTTCGATCAACTAAGTCAGATCAGCGTGGTCTACAAAATACTGGTCATTCGTTTGCACACGTTACTGCGTCATGATATATGTAAATAAAAGGTAAAGCAGTCAACAATCCGAAGATTGGTTTGAACACCACAGTGCTTTACCAGGCATGGTCCTGTTTGGAGGTGGTATGCCGTTGCCTTCCTCCGACCTTCGAACTGACTTACCCAGCCAGTTATAGGGGGACCTACAGTTTAACGTGGGTTCCGAACCACGGTGCTACTCGTTATTTTTCACATGAGCAATACTGCCAGAGGTGAAAGAAGTGGAAAGTAACAGATAAAAATCCTAGGACCTGGCGGGGATCGAACCCGCGACCTTTGGATTTGTAGTCTGGCACTCTACCAATGTGCAACCGAGGCCAAACAATAAGTCATTGTTCATAGACATAATTTATCTTAATATATATCAGAGATAATCAATTGAAGGAGAGGCATTGAATTAAAACTTGTGTCATAGCGGGGATTCGAACCCGGGACCTCGTGCCTACCAGACAGGCGCAATAGCTCTAGGCCATGACTTAAGGAATACAGCGACTGAGGCATGATCGAAGTTTGTGTTGTGGAGGAAGACGTGCCGTAAGACAGTCCGTGCTGAGCTGTATTCTTTAAGTCATGATGACGTAGTACTATAGCGCCTGCCTAGTAACCAGGAGGTCCCGAGTTCGAATCCGAGCCATGGTACAAATTTTAATTGAATGCCTCTCTTTCAGTTTCATACATCTGTTACTGCAAGAGTTGTGGGTTGATGAGTCCCAAGCGTCACCTGTTGTCCCATCGTATACCAACGTGCTCGATCGCAAACAAGTCATGCGGTCGTGCTGGGCAAGGTACTCTGCTGAAAGTCATGCAGAGCGCATTCAGTTTCACGCGCGGTGAGTGGGAGAGCATTATTAAGTGGGGAGAGCACAGCACCTTCCCACCTGACGCTGGTCAGTGTTCCCTTTCTCTCCACAAACACCAAAAGTGACCGAGAGCTGTAGCTTTCGGAACCTAGATCGTAAGTCCTCGAGTTGGGCTAGTGTGTCTTAGACGAATGCACCATACAAGATACTACTCGCCAGGTCTACGTCGAACGCACAAATGGCCATCGCATCCGCACAGGCACAATCTAGTTTGGCCCGCCGGTCTTCAGGTGTATGTATGTGCCCATAGTCCCACTTCCAGCGTACGTGCTGCGTGGATGGGCAGAACGTCCAAGGAAGCGTGTCTCCGTGCCGCGACGCCAGTTTCCTTCACACGTTCATATCACACTGAATAAAATGACCGGAAATATTGCCTGCCAAAAGGTACACACAGATGGTGGTCTGGCATCTATGTTACTAAGCTATCTGTTGGCGGCCGAAGTTGAAACCATTGTCAGTACGTCTTCCATACCCCAGTTGGCATCTGCCGTTATCGTATTTTGAGGTGTACAATTTTTACTTTTCTTTATCAATACATTTTTGTCGCCACTACATTTTCACATTGTAGTTCCATGTATTCATTCGACTACGGATTCTTAAGGCCCGTCATCATTTCAAAATAGCGGTTCTCTCAAACCTTTTAGGTCAAATGGAAAAATTACACTGACACAGGAAATCTAGGCTCAGAAATGTATCTCTTTTGTTTTAGTATATACTGAGCGTAGACCTGCAGTCTCAGTGCATGCATGTCAACGATGCATGAATTTTCGAAGCACTCTGTCAAAGATCCCGGCTGTCTGTTGCAACAGATAACAGGTAGCTCTCTTATTCATTCCTTTTTGAAAACAATTGACGCGCAGCAATAGAGAAGGCGCAGCTGGATCCGCAGCCCGTAGCCGTCGGTTAAATTCAGTAATGTTGGCTGCTGCGGCGACGACGCTGCCCTTGTTCATTGCGGCGAATCGATCGTACATTAAACATACAGAGACAAATAAAAACATTTTAATAATCACATTAGCAAATGATAATATTTACACAAACAACAAATGTATACAATTCTGTACCAATTTCTTTTGGTTTATAGCCTTCAAAACGGGGCTGAGGGAAGTGGAAAGCGTCTATGTTCGTCCCACTACATCTAGCGTCTCCGAATAGTAATGCAATGCACAGCACACAGTGCTGTGCCTCCCACTCTGCCAGGTATATGGTGCATTTTCTAGCTCCACCTGCACGCTGGCTATGATGTTGTTGATGTCGTCATCCTTAGCGGACCCAGAATGGCTATCCTCTGCTAGGGTTCGTGCAGCTTCAGGTACGCCTTCAGTGTAGGCTGCCGTGAACACTCACTGGTTAAGTGGTTTGCCAGCATAACAGCTGGCATAACAGTGCAAGTTAACTATACACGGTGATTGTTTTCCGTCGTTTATAAACACTGGGGATTGACCGAGGAGAGAATACGGAACAAAAAGGGTCTCATGAACGTTTGTCAGGAAATGTATGGTTCCCATTCTGGAGAATCACACTTTTTTAACACATGCTGTAGTTTAATACAAGCTCTACCATGCAACCACGATTGCAGAAGGTGTTGAAAATGGTTTCCGTGTACCTCATATTCTTACCGCCTTTGACACACGAGCACCAAAATCGCAGTGGTGGCAGCGCTGCATGAATACGCTTCTCCAGTGTCTCAACATCCGGAATGATCTCCGCATACACTATACTTCTGAGATGAATTTATCTGCGAGACATGTGAGTACTATGCTCAAAGGCCAACAGTTACTAGTTTCGACGAACTAAGACAACATTGACAATGAATCAGCCTCACCGAATATCGAAATTAAATCAAAAATGTTCAATTGTTTGTAAATCTATGGGACTTAACTGCTTGGTTATTAGTCCCTAGCTTAGAAACTAGCTTAACAACACGTACATCAATGCTCGAGTGGGAAAACGAACACCTGACGGCGAACGACCGCGCGCACCGCAACACGGCGCTCCAGTGCGCATGGCTTTCCGCCGCGGACAACGAAATTAATAATTTTATGTGTAATGTCTTACTGAATATCGAAATTAAAAAGCTTTATGTGTAATACAGTGAACTGATTTTTTATTATTATTTTACTTTTAAAGTACTAACCAAAGTTAGCTACCGTAATTGAACAACCTGTTATAAGAAACAGGTACTGTCGGAATTAAAGTTGTGAGTCGGCATCGTGAGTTGTGTCGGGATAGCCCAGTCGGTAGAGCGCTTGTCCGCGATAGACAAAAGTCCCAGATTCGAGTCCCGGTTCCGGCACACAATTTTTTAATCTGCCAGAAAGTTTCATAACAGCGTACACTCCGCTTCAGAGTGAAAGTTTCATTCTGGAATCTGTTACAAATTTAATCTAGCTCAGCTAAACTGCTGAAGCAAGTTACTGTTGTTATATCACATGAAGAGCTGGGCACTATTGATCAAAAAGTTAATCATTAATCCGTTACTTAAAAAAGTTAATTTCGTTAAGCGTTAAAGCGTTACTTTGAGGACAATTTAACGGAAGTTAACGTTAATCGTCAATCGTTAACTCGTGACAGTATTGTGCAGTCTCGAAAAATCGCCTTCAGTCTCGGAATTTATATATTTATATTACATTATTGAAAAAAATCTATTAAAATATTAACCTACCTAATATTTAAGAAAAAAATTTTGGATACACAAATTTTATTAGAGCTTGGAGTATAAATAAAAACTAGTATTACTCTGTCAGTCTATCGTGGCAGTCGGCCGTGTGCGTGATGTCTAATCACATACTATAGTGTAAAATTTGCTTGGGGGAAAAGTCTTTTGTCTTTTGAAATGATTTGTTTTCATGTATAAAAAGAATGTTTGTTTGTATTTGTTTACGCTCGTGGCCGGCTAATACGATACAGTGTCCAGTAATATATAAATCATAATTTTTATTAATAATTATTTAGCAATAAAATACAATTTACAGCAGATTCACAGTATATAATTTTACTGGATGTAATTTGCCCTAAGGTGCATATTTTCATCAATAAAAATTCTCGTCTGACAGCGATGCACTTTTGGGTGTCAAAATACCTTTTTCCGAGGAAAACGACAGCCATATCTTGCTTATACTTTCGGCTTTACTTCTTAAACATCGGTGCCCTGGAGGCTATTGCTTAGACTGAATGACAGAAATAAACAAATCTTGCTCTTCGTCCTCACTGTTGCTGCTTCTGTCAGCGCCACTTCAGTTGTCTTTGTCCTTCGAAGTTTCGGCGCTTTCTTGCGTTAATGCAACTTCTACGTTTTCCTAGACTCACTTAGCGCAGGAATTCACTGGGCCCCCATTTCCGCTGTTCGTGTCTTGGCGACACCATTCAGATTAACCGCGTGCTTCCAGAGAGTGTTTCAAAATGAGCAAATGAGCACAATTTACGCGGAAAGACTTTTGTCATAAGAAATGGGTACAAAAGTAACTCATTAAGGGATTTATGGCCAATTAACGAAAGTTAAAGGGTCCGTTAACGTTTTTTAAAATTAACTTAAATGTTAATCCGTTACTGAAAAAGTTCGTTTATTAACGATTAACGGATTAAGACTTGTGCCCAAGTCTTACCACATGGTACGGTTGTTTCAGTCTCCATATTGGTGGATCTAATTCCACCTGGAAAAGTTTGCCGAAATCTGTATCAATAAAAAGAAAATTATGCCAATTTTGTATAACTTTCTGAGTCCTAGCTTCACCATAAAAACGTCTTTAATGACTCACATTTGGAAATACTCCACGTAAGGGGGAGTAAGTTTGACCAATCTGGATATTGGATATGACATAAAAGTAACTTAGCTCTGCACTTTAACCGACCTAACTGAATTTATAACTGCTTGTTCACATTCATAGTTAACTTTGGTTACTTTTCATAAATATAAAGTCATAAATCAGTTTACTGTATTACACATAAAAATTTTAAATTTCGATATTCAGTTCTAATATTTTTTGTAAAGATAAACGTTTGAAAATGGCAATGTGGTACACCGAAACAAGCTGTGTGTGTGTGTGATAAATAGTAAAAGTGACTGTTGGCTTATGAGCATAGTATTCACATGTCTCGCAAATAAATTAAATGTAGACAGTTGTACTCCTGGCCGACAATATATCGGATTATAAACAAAAAACATTTGAAGGTGGTCCCATAACCAGAAATCGCACGGCTTGAAATCCGGTGAACGTCCAAAACTTGCAACTGGACCGCATCGTCCGATCCGTCGACCAGGAAAGACATGATTGTGGAGCATCCGGACGTTAACAGTGAACTTCCATGGTTTAGCTGCCACAAACAGGCCTGACCTCATTAACGATGTCTGTGTAGAGACAGGAATTAGTGATCATGATATCGTCATAGCGTCGATGGTGACCAAAGTTCATAAACCAGTCAAGAAGGCTAGGAGCGTGTTTTTGTTGGGAAAAGCCGACAAGCTAATGTTACGATCGCACTTAGAAAATGAATGGGCATCGTTTAATTCTGGGACTATGGATGTAGAGAAATTGTGGACTAAATTTAAATGCATTGTTAATGAAGGGTTAGAGAAATATGTGCCAGTAAAGACGCTTAAGGATGGAAAAGATCCACCGTGGTATAATAATAATGTTAGAAAGCTGCTGAGAAAGCAAAGGCTGTTGCACTCTCGATTCAAAAAAGAACACGCAAATGATGACAGGCAAAAGTTAGTAGAGATTCGTGCGTCTATAAAAAGATCGATGCGTGAAGCATACAATAATTATCACAGCGATACCTTAGCAAAAGATCTTTCCGAGAACCCGGAAAAATTCTGGTCCTATGTAAAATCGATAAGCGGGTCAAAGCCCACTGTCCAGTCACTAGTTGATCATTCCGGGGCAGTAATAGAAGAAAGCAAACGGAAAGCTGAAGTTCTAAATTTAACCTTTAAGAAATGTTTCACGCAGGAGGACCGCACAAATATACCATCATTTGATCAACGTACTAATTCCGAAATGGGGGACATAGCAATAAGTATTTCCGGTGTAGAGAAGCAGCTGAGAGAGCTAAATACGAAAAAGTCTGCTGGTCCGGATGGGATACCAGTTCGGTTTTACAAAGACTATTCTGCGGCATTGGCCCCCTACTTAGCTTGCATTTATAGCGAATCTTTAATTCAGCGCAAAGTTCCTAGTGATTGGAAAAAAGCGTAGGTGACTCCAGTGTATAAGAAAGGAAAGAGAACTGACCCATACAATTACAGGCCAATATCGTTGACATCGGTTTCATGTAGAATTTTGGAGCATATTCTCAGTTCGAATATAGTAAATTTCCTTGAAACGGAAAAGCTTCTTTCCATGAATCAGCACGGGTTTAGGAAACATCGTTCATGCGAAACTCAGCTTGCCCTTTTCTCACATGACATCTTGCGAACCATGGACGAAGGGCAACAGGCGGATTGTGTTTTTCTCGACTTCAAAAAGGCGTTCGACACGGTGCCACACTGCAGACTGCTAACGAAGATACGAGCTTATGGAATAGGTTCACAGATTTGTGACTGGCTGGAAGACTTCATAAGTAATAGAACGCAGTACGTTGTTCTCGACGGCGAGTGCTCATCAGAGACGAGTGTATAGGACCGCTATTATTTTTTATCTATATAAATGATCTGATGGACAGAGTAAGTTGTAATTTGCGGCTGTTTGCTGATGATGCTGTGGTGTATGGGAGGGTGTCGTCTGTAACTGACTGTAATAGCATGCAGGTTGACTTAGACAAAATTTCTAGTTGGTGCGAAGAATGGCAGCTAGCTCTCAATGTAGAAAAATGTAAGGTGATGCGCATGAGTAGAAAAAACAATCCCATAATGTTCGATTACAGCATCAGTAGTGAGCTTCTTGATGCGGTCGCGTCGTTCAAATATCTAGGCGTAACATTGCAGAGCGATATGAAATGGAACGAGCATGTAAGGACAGTTGTGAGTAAGGCAGACAGCCGACTTCGGTTTATTGGGAGAATTTTGGGAAGATGTACTTCACCTGTAAAGGAGACCGCGTATAAAACGCTTGTACGACCACGTCTTGAGTATTGCTCAAGTGTTTGGGACCCGCAGCAGATCGGTTTGAAGGAAGACATAGAGGCGGTTCAGAGGCGAGCAGCTAGATTTGTTACCGGTAGGTTCGACCAATGCGCGAGTATCTCGGAAATGCTCCGGCAACACAATTGGGGATCGCTGGAAGAAAGACGACGTTCTTTTCGTGAATTTCTGTTAAGTAAATTTAGAGGGCCGGAATTTGAAGCTGAGTGTAGTACGATCTTGCTGCCGCCTACTTACATTTCGCGTAAAGATCACAAAGACAAGATAAGAGAAATTAGGGCTCGTACGGAGGCATATAGGCATTCTTTTTTTCCTCGTTCAATTTGGGAGTGGAATAGGGAAGGAAATGCCTAGTAGTGGTACGGTGTACCCTCCGCCACGCACCTTACGGTGAATTGCGGAGTATGTATGTAGATGTAGATGTACCTAATATTCGAGTGATTACTAGCACAGTACGCGAAATAGTACCTCCATCTAGGAGGAAATCAAGCATACTGTAACTGTGCTGCAAGTGACAGCGTGAGCTAGACCACAGTCACTCTAACGAAGTATGATAAATGGTCTCTAGGATAAATACCATGCATTTACGAACGTAAGATCTTTACAAATTTTTTGTTCCGTATCACCGCACGAAATTGCCGCGTGGTCTAAGGCGTCATGCTACCGATTAAGACGCCGTTATCGCAACAGGTTCGAGTCCTCTCTCGGGCGTGGATGTGTGAGTTGTCCTCAATGTAAGTTACTTGAAGTAGTTTGTAAGTTTAGGAACTGATTTTCGTTTCGTATCATCTCCTCGATAAGCTCCTAGAGTCTGTTTATGGTGAAAAAAATGACATTTACAGACGTAGAAAAATCCACTCAAGAACAACACAGTGTAAGAGAAAACTATTATCAGGAAGATCTGAAGACACATAACCGGAGTAGTAGTTCACAAATTAGAACCTGCGAAGTGAAATTCATAAACTGTTATGAGTTTTCCTTATGTGTTTCCTGGAAATACGGGTTCAGGTAGCGATAAAAAGACAAAGGAAAGGAAAATTATGCACACTTGATAAGGAAAACAAGTGGTATACCAAATTATTTCCTACATTAAGAGTCACAGAGAGCTGCATCGCATATATTAAAACATAGCTCTGAATTTCGGACAGAAAGTTATTTGCTGATAAGAATGTACAGCCTCCAACAAGGAAGTTCGGTGATTAGTCGTGCAATAGTAACGTAGATGAACTATGAACTACAGTTACTATTTCAAATATGTTTATTTTCGCCAATAGTTGTAACATATTTGTTTAATTACATGTCTCGATCATTTGGATCATCTTCAGATCTTATAGTTGCGTCCGTAACTCTTCCGGCTGGGTACTAATGGATAATTTGTACCAATTAATACTCAGCCAGACGAGTTTTGAACGCAACTATAAGATCTGAAGATGATCCAAGTGACAGAAAGATGTAATTAAACAAATATATTGCAACTGTTGACGAAAATAAACACATTTGAAATAATACAGTGCAGTTGTGGACGCTTTCTAGTGGATCACGTCGACTGTAATAAAAAAACTGCAGTTACCTTAGTGTCCTTCGAAATAGTCGCTTACTACAACTTTGCCCTGCTGAGTTCTACGATACCTGTCCTAGAAACTTTACGCAGAGTCTTCCTTTGGGATAGTCTCCAAAACCCTCGTCACTTTTCGTTGGAAGTGAAGAATATCATCAAATATCTTTCCTTTCAAAGTGAATTTGAGTTGAGGGAATTGGAAGAAGTTTGGAAGATAGAAATTCGGCGAGTATGGTGGATGTTCAAGTTGCGCGACAACGCTTGCCCACACCAGTCATTACCGTCAAACAGTAAGTGGTGGTCCCCTGTTCTGTTTTATCAGAATGCACAGCCTACGGCGTCAAGCATCTGTAATGATGGGTGGTCGGCCAACCCCATCCTTTGACACAACACCCGACTAATGGTGCAGTTTCCGAAATGCTCGTGCTGTGCCTCCGGGTCATCATAATCCACCCTCGGTGGAAGCGATATTGCGAGCCTCTCACGTTCCACACTTACATGATATTCAGTCAGAATACATACACCATTCGTTTGTTTGACTAGCAGTCATCCCTCGTCAGTTGACTGTGCTATCGCTTTCTTCTTCTTTAGTGTTCAACCCTGAGGTTGGTTTTCCAGCAGAGCGCTATTCCTCTCTTCTCTTTGCCTTCCTCTTCATTTCCTCGTATGTATTACATCCAACATCGCCCACGATGTGTTGTATGTTTGACATTTTGAGTCGTCTCCGGCGATTTCTTGCCTCAATAGGTCCTTCTGCTATTGTTCCAATGATGTTGTTGTGTGTTAGTATGTGGCCTACTAGTTCGTCTCTTCTTTTCTGGATGTTCCTGCACAGAGATCAGGTTTCCTGTACTCTTCTAATCACCTCTTCATTTGTAACTCTCTCTTTCCAGATGATCCTCATCGCCCTTCAGTAACACCACTTCTCAAGGGCTTCCAGTCGTCGTCTTCTTTCTCCACTGTTCAGGTTTCACATCCATATAGGGCCACACTCTAAACAAAAGCTTTCATGATACGTTTTCTTATTTTTGGACTTTTACTATTGCTGGTGAGCAAGTTTTTTCTCAAATTAATGCAATTTTGGTCTGCTGTATTCTTCTAACAATTTCTTTCCAGCTTCTAACATTCCTTGTGATTTTGCTTCCTAAATATGTAAATTCCTCTATCATTTCTAGCTCATCTCCTCCAGTTCTTCTTCTTACAGGATCATATTCTGTTTCAGTTCTGCATACCATGACTTTAGTCTTTTCCTCGTTTATTCTCATTCCGTACTGGTTATATAATGTCCTTTCCGTTATTCCGAGGACTTCCTCTAGATCGTCTTTTGTTTCCGTAACCCAGCATGTCGATCTTCTGCCACGTCAATAGTTTCGCGAACTGGGTCTATAGCATCTTGGATGTACGTGTTAGATATGAGAGAGAGCCTTTTCTAGTTTGCTTTTTGATCTTTATGAAAATGATTGCCATATCATTCTTATAGAGGCGGAGTATCACACGGTTGTCTCTGTACTTAATGCCATATTTTTTCAGCATGCTGATAGCCTATACGGGTTTATATCAATAGTAGCTGTGTGGTATAACGTTCTGGCCACATACCTTTGACGAACTTCGATGGATTAAAATGACAGCTGCATCTACGCTATTAAATCAATGATTTCGAATGGAGATACATTGGAAATAACAATGAAGTATACTCCGACGTATTTGCACTCGTGTTCCTTTAACTATTGTTTTTGTCGGTGTTCAAATGTTTGTATAGCTTATGGGACAACTACGGGGTCATCAGTCCCTAAACTTACAAACTGCTTATGAACTAACTAATACTAAGGACGGCACAAATATCCATGCCCGAGGGGGAATTCGAACCCCGACCGTAGTGGCCGTGCGGACCGTGACTGGAGCGCCTCGGTCCCCTCGGCCACCGCGGCCGGCTTTTGTCGGCCCGCAAATAAATACGTGAGTATTTCATCCATCTCTAATGACCACGTTGTCGAATTTTTTTAGCTTTGGAAGGAAACTAAATATAAGTAACACTGATCGGCAGCAGTACATTTCTACAGCAGGTTGTCAACAAGTAGCAAAGATGAGTCTATAATTCCCGGGTTCAAAATGTGATTTATAAAAACTAGAAATCTTGCTTCGAACAAAACTCAGTCACAAATGTAGTCCGGTGAATGTAAGCCACTTCAAGAATTAGCAAATAAACGTCAGTGCGCGTCATTTGATTCTCTGCTAGAGAGTAGGGAGTCGGTAAGACAAATATCAGTTTTGCATATATTAATAAGTCAAAAACCTAGATGAATACAACATGTCTAGGACAGGTGGAACAACAGCTAACAGACCCTCGCGTCAGGCTGCAGCTAATTATCAGCTGATGTATGTCGCCCAGCGCTATAGCTCTCTGTCCCGTGGTCTTTGAGACGGTAACGTACGCTGTTGACCTCCTGGCTGTGTCAGAGAAGGAAAGAGCAGTAAATAATGGAGAGGAGGAATTATGAATAAATAATATATCACATACGAACTGCCGAGACAACAACGTAAGAGAAGCTGTAAAGTCATCGTTACCGGCAATTCAGTCTCCCCTAAACACACACATTCGAGCCAATTATCTCGCACCGTGTGACGTAAAGCGTTACGCAATTATTGATCATGTAATGTGGCACTCCAGTAGAGGAACGAAATGTCCTCAGCTGTATGTGTTATTATGTGTGACACAATGATCGATAACGTGAAGTAGTCTTGGCAGCCCGAGTTCATAAAGTCGACTTCTCCAAAATAAAAATCGAACAAGGAGAATTACGTAAAAACTTATTTATGTATATAGTTCATCTATCAATTTTTATAAATGAGTTGCCAAGCAGCAATGGTCTTATTTTTTTGTCTGACTGATATAAAAGCTTAAATGTTTTACTCCGCTAATGCACGAGACACGTTAGTATCTGATACAGACTTCAAAACTTGACCCGTTTCTGAGAGAAAAAGGCATTAACGGACCAACAGGTAGAGACACACAGGAAATAATATATCTTTTAGTGATAAAAGGACAAGTTAATCATTTTCAGAATTTTATTTCTATGTATTTGTTTTTACTGAGCCTTTCTTCTTCCTAAATTTCTTGATTGTAAATCAATGGTAGTATCCTGTGAGTTATGAGTAAGACGAATATCAAAGTGTGGGACATAAATGGTTGTGTATTTTGATTTCATTGACTGAGAAGCTCAAACTTAGGCACTTGCCGAGGTACTTTAATATTTGACAGATATTTTGATACCGCTTGACAGACAGAGACGGATTACGAAGTGGTCCTATAAGCCATCCGTTTCTCTCGATTGAGGTATTGGCCCCAAAGAGACAAAGCCTGAATGTGAATACATAAAACAGAACTTCATCTTTCCTGAAGAAGTAAATACAGCTAACCATATACTAGAATGTGAACTGAAACGTATACATTGAAGTGTTTCTGGAGTAGCTCAAGAAAAAGTATAAAAATTGCTTTAGTCATCATGTATTTTAACCTGACGAAATGTGGACTCGGGCGAATGATGGTAAGCTCATGTTTCGCCAACTGTGATGGTTGAGTTCTCATCTCCTTCCAAACATTTCTTAACAGTTCCGCCCAATTCTGTTTGTGAGCGTCTGTCAAAATTTTCCGCTCCAAACGATCGTACACCTTTCTGTTCCATAATGTCTTGGTTAAAATTGTTTGCATTTCCTGACATCGAAGGATGGAGGCGATCTGCAAAGATTAGTTATCGTCAAAAGGAAAACGCCAAAATCGCAATATGATTAATTAATTTACAGACAACCGATTTCGATGGGCTATGGCATCATCATTGCGTCCTATAAACACTACAATACGGTCATTTTTTAAATGGAGGTTAAACACAATTGCAACATTTCACTCAGTCAAAATATAAAATACACTAGTTATATTATCAAGTGCTTGTAAGAAAATGATGAGGCACTTAATAAACAAAACAACGGCTCTTACAAGCAGTTGCACTTTCTGCTTAACCTTCATTTAAAAAAAAAAAAAAAAAAATAAGTCCACACTGTAATATTTATAGGACCAAATGATGGTGACGTAGCCCATGGAAACCGGTCGTCAGTGAATTAATTAATCATATTGCGATTTTGGCATTTTTCTTTTGAGATAATTAAAATTTTTTAGATCACAGATTTTCTGACTTCTGGAAACCAAGTATCGAGATCCAATACTGTCAGACGACGATCTTTACTAGGTTTAGTCACAATTTTTTTCCAACAAAGCACCATCAATTGATATTGTTCTCTTTTCTTGACTCGTCGTATTTATTGTGTCATCTATTAGAAAACTCAGAATATAACTTACATTGTTACACCGGGTATTTACATCACCATAAATTGTTGTGCGACTATGATGAATTTCCACTGATCTGACCTTTGTTGCGTCGAGAAAGCGGATAACCGCTCTCATCTCGCATTAGACGGGAGACGACAGCGGAGCGTCCACCTCTGCGATGATTTCCCTAAATCGCTCCTAACAAATGTCGTTGGAGATAAAAAAAAAAATAAAAAAAAAAATAAAAAAAAAAATAAAAAAAAAGTTCCGTCTCTAATGACAATGCTGTTGACAAGACGTTAAACCCCAATATTCCTTCCTTCATTCCATTCAGCTGCCACAGCCAAGCAAAGTGAACTACTGAGTCTCCCCTATACAGGGGCAAGCCGGCGCTACAACTTAGTATTGTCAAGTAAATTTCGCTCGTACCGCCGAGAATGACAAGTTGTCTTAATAACCTTCGTAACATCTTGTTGTCAGGTGTCCTTAATAATAGTAATTGTGTAGCAATATATTAAATATTGTTACTAAAATTACATCGGTGACTGTTTTTGTTTCTGATGGTCAACTTTTTTTCCGGCTTGGAGAGAAAACGGAAGCGTTTGTCGTTCTTTTATGTTTTATCCGCGATACTGAACGGGCGTCACCTCTTTTACTCACAAATAATATTTATATTGCAATAAACCTCCCAGTTTCATTTCAACTACTTTTAATTCAGAATACCCTTTCCTATTTCCATTCATTTTTACTTATTGTTTTTAGCAAGCTGCGTTCACTCGTATAAAAGATACCTGGTCATTATTAAGATTCGTTTCGCGATTGCGTAAGTTTACTTCAGACTTGACTTTTTCCTGCATTCAGTTTATAATTACGATTTTCAGAACCTGCAATCAATGTTTTGTTCAGACTAAGTCCCATATTCTGTAATTTTATTAACCTGTTGTGACAATATGGCGGCCGTGAAACTTGGTGTAAAATAACCAGGCATCTATTTACAGAGGAAAGTAAAGTTTTCATACTGATCCAGCACAAAACAATGTCTACGGCTGATCTAGACTTCATCCTCCATGTAAAGGTAAATTATCGCGAACTTTCTGTTGTAGTGGTACTTTCGGATATTGTCTTAACATTAACAATGACTGACTACCTCTAATTTTAACGCCGGTATTATTCTTGCTCTGATCTGACATCCTCTTTAAAAATAATTAATCCCTTTAGCTATCTAAAAAATGTTCTAATGTTTGTTAAGCTTAGGTACTTAACTGCGGGGTCATCAGTCCCTAAACTTACAAACTACTCATAAACTAACTTATACTAAAGACAACACAAACATCCATGCCCAAGGAAGGATTCGAACCCCCGACGGGGAACGGTTTCACGCATGGGAGCAAAAGGCTTCAATGCGCTCGGCCACTCCGCCGCGACTGCAGCTATCCCAAAGTTCATTCAGTTTCATAAGCGGTATTTAATCCGAATCCTTGCGACAACACCAAACCAAAAACGAAAGTAACATTACAACCAACAAGTTTGCATTTTATTAATTCAAAATGTTCTAATGTTTGTAAATCTATCGGACTCAACTGCTTCGTCATTAATCCGTAGCTTACAAACTAAGGGAAACTAACCTGCGGACAACACAAACACCGTTACCCGAGGGAGGACTCGAACCCCCGACGGCGAACGCCCGCGCACACCACAGTACGGCGCCCCAGTGCGCACAGCTAATCCGCCGCGGCTGACTAATTCCAAAGCATAATTACGGGAGAATTTATTTTATTAACACAGTGCACTTCCCGTCAAAATCGCTTCTTTTATTATGAGGGCCGGTTTCAAACACAGGGCATCACTTTTCATACGATTTACAAAATACATGTCATTCAAAACAATGCAAGTTTTATCGTATAAATTGAAATACATGTATAGAGACAGTTTTGCATGCTGTGCAAACACTTAATGATATTCGTACTCTATGTAGGTCTACTGCAGTTAATGGTAACCTTTATGGAGTTTGAATATTATTTACGTGTATTTCAGTTTCTCTGACAAAACTATTGGTGTGCGACGTGACATGTATTTTGTAAAACATAATTATGAGATGATGATGCCTTGTGAGCATCGAAACCAGTCATCATAATAAGAGAAGCCATCTTGGTAGAAGATTATTGTAGATCCAATGCATTCAAAATGTGCTACGCACATAAAAATTGTTTTCTTTTGAGTAGACTTGTACTGTGCGTTTTATTTGCACTTTACCTTCTTTTTATCGAATGATTTAAAAGGAACGTCCCCATTTTCAAGTACCTTTACACTAAACTCAATTTTTACGAGAACCGTTTCTGTAGATGTCTGCTATTTCTGAGCGTTCGAATCTGTGCCCATTTGTGACCCAGAGATACATGAATGTTTCACCACTATCAAAAAAACATATAGGCATGTTACGTATCCGAGAAAAGTGTTGCTAAATAAAAATAATGGCATTTTAATTAACTTTCTCAAAAAAGTGCTAAGTCATTCGCACCGTTTATGTAACTTGTTACATATTTTTTTCCATTTCCATGTACAGGAGTTTGGAGGCCAGAACCGAAAAGAGACGTCGACATGGCGTAGAGTGCAAGCACCTGAAACACGAAACATCGCATGACGCACTCCAAGTACGGAACTCGCAAAAGACTAAAGGCGAACATTAGCTTAAGGTCCGATAAGTTCGTCAGATTTTTTTTACCGGAATTTCTCAACACCTTTGCCGTAGTATTGTAGCATGTCACTAATTTCGTCTAGAACCGTACTTTTTGCTTTGAAATAACATCATTAACTTCCATGTCCATCTTCAGTAGCCTGTTATAGTCTCTTCCGCTGCCGAACCCAGCCCTTTGCCTCTTCTGGCTGTCGATCTTTGATCCGGAAATGAAGGCAAGACCGTTCGTTAAAACGCAGTCCTCTATGAATTTTGTATGTCATTCTAAAGCGCTCGTTTACATGCCGCTAAATTACGGCCTTCAGATTAATATGTAAATAACATCCAGTTCTGAATACACTATTTAACAAACGAAACTTCTGCGCTTAGTTTATTATTTAACGTCAGGTGTGCACCTCCCATCAGTGAGGGATGACATAAATACTTTTCCCTCCAGTTAAAGCGTTTTCTTGATGGACTGTTCGCCACTTAAACTTTGCTGTTTTACATATTGAGTTACTTATGCTCGTTTGGTTAAAAATGAGATACAAGTTTGTTGAATATCATTAGATGGTATTTTTTTCCTCATACCGGTACGAAGACTTCTGTGAAACTTTCCCTGCAGCCTCAGTGTGTCAGATGTCATCTGTATATGAACACAAATAGTGAAATTTTTTAAAGTGTGAATGATAGAATTAAAAATAATAGATTAATAGATTTAATTATTGTAGCTTACGGAGCACTAAAGGGAGGAAACAAAGTGGAAGAGTACAACTCAAAGCTGATACATCCACTTTATATGGACATTTTGAAGCTTGTAAACGAAGGCTTCCGCGGCCGTTGTCATTGTTGATAAAACTCGTCTGGGTATTGGACCGCATAGTCAATATATCAAATGTTTCTCCGACGTTTCGGCCACTATTGCAAGCGGCCTTCTTCTGGGTGTCACGTTTATTGTCGATGAAACATTTGATATATTGACGATGCGGGCCAATATCCAGAAGAGTTTTATCAACAATTTTGAAACTTATCATTGAGCGACAGTTATAAATGTAACTTCTCGGTATTGCCAGAGATATCATATCACTGTCCTGAGAGATGCAATAACAGAACATAACTTTAATCAAAGGTATAGACGTTGGAGTACCTTGATACACCTCAAATCATTTTAGTTTATAAAAAACAATATTTTCATGTTTTCATAAATATCTTAAGGTATATACAAATACGACACGAAACAATCCTACTCCATCCTCGTCCATAGTTTCTCCTGAATCCCTTACAGAAATGACAGCGACAGAATTTTGAACCCTGACGTACCTTTAGTTTTATTAGTTACTGTTTATTTAAAAGGCGAATCTGTTTTTCGTCGTAAATCGTAGAAGGTGTCCTATTTCTTCTGCAGTTGTCTTAGTTTTAGTCTTGTTGCGAAACAATAAAAATGTTCAAATGTCAGTAGAGCTTATGGGACTTAACTACGGGGTCATCAGTCCCTAAAAATTCAAACAAATTATGAACTACCTAATACTAAGGACGGCACAAATATCCATGCCCGAGGGGGGATTCGAACACCCGACCGTAGTGGCCGTGCAGACCGTGACTGACGTGCCTCAGTCCCCTTGGCCACCGCGGCCGGCTCGAAACAATAAAATACCTATATGACGTCATATGTAGTGCAATGAAACTGCGACATAAGGACCATCACTGATTAAAACTGGAATTGGGTCACAGTGAAACTGTGTACAATCTCACGATAATGCCATAAATTTTTCCATTAGCTATCGATATCATGCAGCCTCATTGTCAGATGGTGAGTGTTTACAGTCTCTTTTGTCGAATCTTATGAGAAAAATGGTATCAACGAACCATTCACAGCAGCTATGAGGTTTTAATATTGACTGTTGGACAAGAATTCTGTATCAAGGAGACTACCCTTTATTTAACTTGTGACCAGTACCAAGTTTCACTCAGGTACTACTGGTTTCGCACCTAGAACCATAGTATCAGGTGCACATCACGATCTATGGCTCAAGACTCGGGTCTAAGCATCAACATTGAAACCTCATAGCCCCTGTAAGCTGTTCATCGGTACAATTGTTCACATCAAATTTGAAAACGATATGTTACATCAGCAGTAGGTGCGCTGTGGAATCTTACACACACCATTTGCTCAAAATTATCCGAACAGTTGACAATAGAAATGAATATGTGGAGTGGTTTCCTTTAGACATTTGACTTCTTTGCTGGACACTCTGTCCAGCCCATTCTTCTTCAAACGTCACAACCATAGAAGGTAGAGATGAAAGCCAGTGGACTTTCAAGCAAAGTAGACGTTTTAACTGACACTCAAGATGTTACATTGGGTCAGGAAAGGATTTTGGGCACGCCAGTCCATTTCAGGAACATTATTGTACACAAAACAGTACTTCTTAGACTCTACTATACGACACGGTGCACAGTAATGCCGGCCTCAGGAACCACAGACATTGACGAGGTAGTGTGCATCAATAATACAGATAGCCGTACCGTAGATGCCATGAAGGGTACGGGGTGCAGCCAACTGCAGGTGGTAGCTCACGTCGGTACCAATGATGTGTGTCGTTTCGTATCTGAAGAGATTCTCTAAGGATTTGAGCGGCTATCTGAAGTGGTAAAGACTGCCAGTCTTGCTAGCAAGGTGAAAGCAGAGCTCACTATCTGCAGTATAGTTGAAAAGACCGACTGTGGACATCTGGTACATAGCCGAGTGGAGGGACTGAATCAGAGGCTAGGGCGGTTCTGTAACCGTGTAGGCTGCAGATTCCTCGACTTGCGCCATCGGTTGTTGGGGTTCCGGGTTCCGCTGAATAGATCAGGAGTCCATTACACGCAGGAAGCGGCTAAACGGGTAGCGGGGGCTGTGTGGCGTGGACTGGGCGGTTGTTTAGCGTAGAGGGCCTTACGGAAACTGTAAATGGGTTTTCTCAAAGGGTGCAGGTCGATCACAGGACAAATATAAATCTAGAAGCTATCGGTGTTACAGTTGTGAATTGTCGTAGCTGCGTCGGGAAAGTACCAGAATTCCAAGCGTTAATAGAAAGCACCGAAACATATATCATTATATGTATCGAAAGTTGGCTTAAGCCGTAAATGAGTTCAGCAGAAGTATTCGCAAAAGATCTAACTGTGTTCAGAAAGGATAGATTAACCAAAATATGTGGAGGCGTGTTTGTAGCCGTAAAGCCGGTCGCAGTGGACGAGGGGACTGAGGCGCTCTAGTCACGGTCTACACGGCCACTACGGTCGGGTGTTCGAATCCCCCCTCGAGCATGGATATTTGTGCCGTCCTTAGTCGTAGCTAGTTCATAAGTAGTTTGTAAGCTTAGGGACTGATGACCCCGTAGTTAAGTCCCACAAGTTCTACAAACATTTGAACATTTTTTTGTAGCCGTAAAAAGTAGTCTTTCGTGTAGCGAAGTTGAAGTTGATAGTTCCTGTGAGCTATTATGGGTAGAACTTGTAAATGAAAAACATAAGAAGTTAATAATTGGTTCCTTTTACCGCACTACCGACTCTGACAATACAGTAGCAGAAAGGTTCAAAGAAAACCTGTGTCTAATTGCAAACACGTATCCGACTCACACACTAATAGTAGGCAGTGATTTTAATTTACCCTCAATATATTGGCGAAATTATTTTTAAAATCAGGAGGTACGCATAAAATATCGTGCGAAATTGTACTCAACGCATTCTCTGAGAATTACTTCGAACAATCAGTTCATGAGCCAACTACAAGAGTAAATGGATGTCAAAACACACTTGATCTGTTAGCAACAAATAATCCTGAGCTCATAACGAAGATCAAAACGGATGCCGGTATTATCGAACACAGAGCTGTCGTAGCGAGACTGAATATCGAAAGTCGCAAAGTTACCAAAAATAGACGAAAAGTATATTTGTTCAGAAAAGCAGATATAAATGCAATACTTTGCTTCTTGAAAGACAGTATCCACTCGTCCCTAACACTAAACGTAAGTGTAGACCAGATGTGGCTCAAATTCAAAGAAGTGGTATCGACCGCAATTGACAGTTTTATACCAAATGAATTAATAAAAGAAGGAGGTGATCCCCCTTGGTACACAAAACAGGTCAGGACACTGTTGCAAAAGCAACGGAAAAGGCATGCTAAATTTAAACGAATACAAAATCCGCTGGATTGGCGAACCTACACTGAAGCTCGAAATTTAGCGAGGATTTCAGTGCGAAATGCCCACAATACTTTTCACAACGAAACTCTTTCTCGAAATTTGACTGAAAACTCTAAGAGATTTTGGTCATATGTTAAATATACTAGGGGAAAAACCCAAACAATACCCTCACTACGTGATAGAAATGGTGATCCCGCCGATGATAGCGCTACTAAAGGAGATTTACTAAACATAGCTTTTCTAAACTCATTCACCAAAGAAGACGAAACCAATATTCCAGATTTCGAATTACGAACAGAGGCCTGAATGAGTAACGTAGAAGTTGATATCATCGGAGTAGTGAAGCAACTAAAATCACTTAACAAGAACAAGTGTTCTGGTCCGGACTGTATACCCATTAGATTTCTGTCTGATTATGCTGAAGAGATAGCTCCTTACTTAACAGCCAGAAACAACCACTCTCTCAAAGAATGATCTGTACCAAAAGATTGGAAAGTTGCACAGGTCACACCTACATTCAAGAAAGGCAGTAGGAGTAACCCACTAAACTACGGGCAAATTTCATTGACGTCAATTTGCAGCAGGATTTTGGAACATATCCTGTATTCAAACATTATGAATTATCTCAATCAGAACGATCTATTGACCCAAGGTCAACAAGAATTTAGAAAATGTCGTTCATGCAAAACACAACTAACTCTTTAATCACACGAAGTGATGAGTGATATCGACAAGGGTTCTCAAATTGATTCCGTATTTCTTGATTTCCAGAAGGCTTTTGATAGTAGAGGGAATTGTCTTGACCAGGTTGTAAGGGTTGGTAAACACTAGTCTCTGCGTCGCGCTCTACATCCGGTGTGTGGCAGGGAAAGGTTTTTCTGTGGCCTTAGGTCTGCACTCTTCACCCTGGCTCCTACGACTGTGGAAGTCAGTACTCCGCCGAATCATCCTGAGGGAAAGGCATGCTGTTAGAAACTTTGCTTTCTTTGTGATCAGGCAGTTTTGGTTTTCTCAGTGATTGCCCTGTTGAGTAATTCTTTCACTATACAAGGCAAAGTTTCGCATCGTTTCTGTATCTACAAATACGCTAAATAATTCTCAGATTTTCTTTCCTGTCTTGTATGACCGATTGCACCACTTGCTTTTGTAACGGTCATTACTTTGGCCTTCTGCCATGCTTTTGTTAATACTAGCTTTCTTCTATACAAATTCTCGCGTGTACTTTACTTTCTTATTATAAATTAATATCTGATTGTAAATGCCATGAAATTCGGCGTGGTCGCACACCACATAGTACTTAAGAATAGGAAGCCACTGCCTCCCTTAACATGGGTTCATTTAGTGCACAGTATATTTAAAAATTTCTGATCAAGACACCTGCCACCTCATCAAGACGCCGCCAATGCCTCGTTTCACCCCTGCTTTCAAGTGTTTGCAGAGAGTAATATGCTGCTAAGCATTATGTGCGTGTCTGTGGATGAATGTGCTTTCAGCTACCCAATGTGTGTTTGCAAATTTCCTCCCACGTTACCTTCATATTCATAAAGGGCAAAAATAATTATGGTATCCGCAGTAATTATATGATTTAATTCACTTTTGTACAAGGTGTGTGCTTAATTTGGTCTCCCCACATTTAGTTGCTTGTTCATTTTTCAGAATATATTATTATTTTAAAGAATCAAACCTCTGTTCTATGATTTCATGCTTCCCATCCCATGTTTAATTATCTATTCATTTATTTTTTAACTTTGATTTTGTTTTTATTAAAATGTTGGCTGCTCCCTTAAGGAGTGAGCAGTTAGATAAATTTCCGTTGTGCATGTACTGTGGCCACTCGTAAAGTAATTTAGAGCAGCAGTGAACGTTTTAACTTACATTTTCAGAACTCAACTGCCTGAGATCTTGCTTATTTAAATAACAGGTTACTTTCAATTGGGGTCACTGAATAGCTGAAAGGAGAAAATACACAAAAAAAAAAAAAAAAAAAAAAAAAAAAAAAAAAAAACCGAATAACCGAATACAGAAACTACACAGGCAAAAGGGAGTACAGGCGTCTAAAAATGACGTTGACAGGAGGTGCAGACTAGCTAAGCAGGTGTGGCTTTAGGACAAATGCAAGACTGTAAAAAAATGTATAACTAGGGGAAAGATAGATACCACCTACATGAATGTAAAAGAAACATTTGGAGACAAGAAAAGCAACTGCATGTATGTCAAGAGCTCAGTTGGAAAGCCAATACTAAACAAAGAAGGGAAAGCTGAGAGATGGAAGGAATATGTAGAGAGCCTTTACAAAGGAAATGGACTTGAAGGCAGTATTGTAGGACAGGTAGACGACGATCAGGAGATACGATATTTCCAGACGAATTTGACGGAGCACTGAAAGATTTAAGTCGAAACAAGGACCCCTGGAGTAGATGGTATTCAGTCTGAAGTGCTGATATCACTGAGAGAGTGAGTATGAAGAAATTGTACCTGGCATACAAGATGTATCAGACAGGAGAAATACCCTCCGACTTCAAGAAGAATATAATAATTCCAAGCAAGTGCAGATAAGTATGGAAATTACGGAACCATCAGTTTAATAAGTTATGGTTGCAAAATACTAACACGAACTATTTACCTATGAATCCTACGAATGGAAAAACTGGTAGAATCCGAGACTGTACGATGTACATGTTTGTTAATTAACAAAACAACAACGGACAAAAAAAATTGTATTCAAGTTTTCAACTGAAAAAAAGTCCCATAACAACTTTCAAATTTTCACATTAAACGTTTTTCTTTCAATTCTTGCTAGAAGGGGAAGGTCTGAAAATAATAGGCCGATTGATATAAGCAATATGGACTAAAGAAGAACTACCAACAGAATGGAAAATAACTCTAATCTGTCCAATCCATAAGAAGGGCGACGAGCTGAAATTTTACAACTACCAAGGAATCGCCCTGCTTAAAATCTGCTATAAGATCCAGGGCAATAGCCTCACACACAGAATTCCGCTAGTGGCAGAATCGGTGAATACCTCGGAGGTTTCCAGCCAGGTCGATCAACAGTAGGTCACATCTTCACTCTCTGGCAGCCCACTGAGAAAAGGTGAATATGGTAAAGAACTAGATATTTTATTTGTAGATTTCACGAAGGCTTACGACTGCATACACGGCAAGAGCCTGTTGCGCTGTTTGAGGGAGTTTGAAATGGCAGAGAAACTCATTAATCTGATAAGGATCTGTCTGAGCGAGACACATACTATGGGACATAACTAAGTCAGTCAGGCTACTCTGTTCAATTTTACCGTCGAGAAGGTCGTGCACGAGACCTTTCAAAAGAAAGAAGGTATTGAAATAGAAGGGAAGAGACTGGCGTACTTGGCCTATGCAGACGACATTGTCTACTCTCTAGATCTGAAAATGAGTGGAAACAAATGACCAGAGTACTAAAGGAGGCCGCCAGCAAATTTGGTCTACTCATAAACGAAGCTAAGACAGAGAACCTCGTTATGACGCGTGGGCAGACTGCTGGACGTGTACAGTCGCTACAGTTGGGAGATCAATCCTATAAGACAGTGCGTGAATTTAAATACCTGGGGGAGGGGGGAGCGGCAGTTTCCAACAGAGAACTCGTCATGTGATGCAGAGATTATTGCTAAAATTCAAGCTGGAAACCTGTCCTACCACAGCCCACCAGAACTGCTTCGCTCCAGATGTCTCTCCAGACAAGATTCGACAGTACAAAACCTTTGATCCAGCCTTTTGTTCTATATGGCTTTTTACTTATTTATTTATTTATATGTGTACAGCATATATTACTTATCTCCCATCCTCAAATTCACTGGTTGTGAAATGAAATTACCAGGTTCTTTGTTACTAAATCCATTATTTGGTGGTTTGTACACTGATGTTACTGTATAAGACTTTGTTGCTACAGTCAGGATTTCTTAAGTCAAGTCTGCGGACGAGATGTTGAGGCCTGGTTTGGCAAATATTGCACTGTCATACTGGGCGCTAGGTCTCTCAGTGATTAAGGTCATTCCAAGCATCTTCGGCCTCCTGTCATTCGGACCTCTAAGAGTTTCCTGGATGAGCAGGTGATCGCAGTTGTTTTTCTTAAACATATTGGATAGTAATACTTCTTTCCCTACAGATATTCCTTCTATATTGAGATTATTGTAACAGCTGGCTTTGAAAAAAGCCCATTTGATTTATAATCTGATTTAATGTTCTGGTGGCGGAAGGATCTGTCGCTGGAATTACTCCCACCTTTGCCCAGGGTACGCCCGATCGCTGATGTCATTTTGTGTCGTATTTACTCCTTCCGTGTACCCCTATATGGATGTGAGACGTGGAGTATCCGAAAACAGGTCTACCACAAGATCCTCGTTTTTGAGGGAAACGTTCTTCGGGAGGTCTTTGGTTTGGTCTTGGATGATCAGGCATAACTTAGAGCTTGAGGATATGTACCAACTGGCCTTCACAGCAGGAACCATAAAACCCAAGCGAAAACACTGAGATGGTCTTTTGGCCCGGATGGAGGATGACAGATGGCCTCAGAAGATCCTGGGTTTCATTCCTACAGGAAGGAGACCAAGAAAATAGGAGGGAAGACCTCTATTAAGACCTGAAGCAAGCAGCAATACATGTGGGCAGGTGGCGCATAGCAACAAATAAACAATGATGGAAGGAAGCTTTAGCAGCGTGCAGCCCCTGGGCCTGATCACATACAAGGGGAATAGACAGGCTGCAGAGAGTTAATGTACGGAATATGTATATTTACAGTCTGAAATAGTTATTTTATAGGGAGGTACAGCGACATTTTTTTTCCTTCGACATATCGGTACTTTGTTTCGTTATATGGAGAGCCGTAATAATTTTAAATATCAATAAGAGGCTTGCTGAGCTTCTGACAGGCACGAAAAATAGACATTCACATTCACACAAATTATCGCCTTGGCATAAATATAAAAATAGGGAAAAATAGGGATAAAACAGGACAAAAAACAGGAAAAAATAAATAAAAGTAAAAAGTAATTAATAAGGGATATTGTATAACCTGTTATTTTTATCATGTCAAATCCCTCCACTCTCACCCCACACTCCTCTACACATCAATTTTATCCTTTCTTGCCCCTTCCCTTCACTGTATTAATTGCAGAATTCAAATTCCCGCATATCAGAGCCTTTACAATCCATCATGCGACGCGGAACTTTCCATACCCACCATTACCCGGCATCTTTCCCCTTCCACAGGTGGTTGTGTGTGTATAGTTGTGTGAGTGATTGTGTGAATGTATGTGTTTCTTTTTTCTGATGAAGGCCATCGCAGAAAATTTAAGTTGTGTGAATGTGATTGTCTATTTTTCGTGCCTGTCAGTAGGTCAGCAACACTCTTTAAGAAGAGTTGTTATCTATCCTCCATTATTGATATTTCCATAGGATTTTCCATTGTTAAAATATATCTGCTCCCTTATATCTTTAGAAAACGGTCCTACTTGTTACTATGTAGTATACGGTCAGCTCATGCTGTTTTATTAAATACTGTCGTTGCTGGCACCGCACATTTAGTAATAATAATAATAATAATAATAATAATATGGTTTTCTCTTCCACAGAAACTAATTGAGGAGTGAGACTCCATGGTCATGAAACAAGTCAATACATGAAGTTTAACACAAGAATGGAAATAGAAAATGTTCAAGTAGTCCTATTCACATGACAATCTTAAGACAAAATGAAAAGAATCAATAAAGAAGAAAAAATGAATTAGCTTAATTGTTTAACTTTTGTAGGAGTTCCTCGACAGAATAAAAGGAGTGAGCCATGAGGTAAATCTTCGATTTAGATCTGAAAGCGTGTGGGTTAGTGCTAAAATTCTTTAGTTCTTGTGGCAGCTTTTTGAAAATGGATGCTGCAGAATAGTGCACACCTTTCTGTACAAGTGTCAAGGTGGTCTGATGCAAATGTAGATTCGACTTCTGTCTAGTATTCACCGAGAGAAAACTACAACTCGTGGAAATAAGCTGATATTATCAACAACAAACGACATTAAAGAAAAAAAAAGTGTTGTGACGGCAGTGTCAAAATTCCCAGACTACTGAAAAGGGGTCGACATGGCGTTGGTGAACTTACACTACATATTTCTCGAACCGCCCGTTTCAAATGTTCAAATGTTTGTTAAGCTTATGGGACTTAACTACGGGGTCATCAGTCCCTAAACTTACAAACTACTTATGAACTACTTACAAACTAGGACGGCACAAATATCCATGCCCGAGGGGGCATTCGAACCCCCGACCGTAGTGGCCGTGCTGACCGTGACTGGAGCGCCTCAGTCACCTCGGCCACCGCGGCCGGCCGGCCCGTTTCTGAGCCAGAAATATCCTTTTTGATCAGGCGAGTTACCCCAAAAAATAATGCCGTACGTCATAAGTGAATGAAAGTAAGCGTGATAGACTACTTTTCGTGTTGAAAAATCACTTATTTCAGATATTGTTCTAATGCTAAATATAGCAGAATTTAGTTTTGGAACAAGATCCTGAACATGGGCTTCCCACGACAGCTTACTGTCTATCTGAACACCTAGAAATTTGAACTGTTCAGTCTTACTTATCATATGCCCTTTATGGGTAATCAAAATGTCAGATTTCGTCTAATTATGTGTTATAAATTGTAAAAACTGAGTTTTACTGTGATTTAACATCAACTTGCTTCCTACAAGCCATGAACTTATTTCTTGAGTTGCAGTATTTGATTCTGTGTCAATATTACGAGCAACATCCTTCACTACCAAGCTTGTATCATCAGGAAGCAAAAATATTTTACAATCACCTATTATACTCGAAGGCATGTCATTTATATAAATAAGAAACAGTAACGGTCCTAAAACAGACCCCTGAGGCACCCCACACTTAATTGTGCCCCATTGCGATTGCACGTCATTGTCATTTTCTACACTGCGGAGAATTACCTTCTTTCCAGACATGACATGAAGTCGTTAATGCGCCCATATCAGTTTTAATTGATAGTGCTATTAGGACGCTGTGTAAAATTATAGAGCCACAGATGGTGAGGTGGCCATACGTTTATTGACGCGTTTCGATAAAAATCATCTTCAGAATCGTGGAAAGGGGTTTACATAATAAAATTGTATGGCGTCAAGGTCCTACTGAACATTACTCAATGTTCAGCAGGGCCTTGACGCCATACAATTTTATTATGTAAACCCCTTTCCACGATTCTGAAGATGATTTTTATCGAAACGCGTCAATAAACGCATGACCACCTCGCCATCTGAGGCTCCATAGTTCTACACAACGTCCTAATAGCACTGTCTATAAATGAATTACCTTCTGTTGTCTATTATTAAAGTAAGAGGTATAATAATAATGTTTGTAGATCTTATGGGACTTAACTACGGGGTCATCAGCCCCTAAGCTTACAAACTACTTATGAAGTACCTAAGACTAAGGACGGCACAAATATCCATGCCCGAGGGGGGATTCGAACCCCCGACCGTAGTGCCGTGCAGACCGTGACTGGAGCGCCATAGTCCCCTCGGCCACCGCGGCCGGCAAAGTAAGAGGTGAACCAGTAGTGACGAGCAATGTACACGGATCATGCAGTGAAGGCTTTCACGACCGGCCGAAACAGTTGCTGTTTAATCTTCGGGGTTGTATGGTCGTGGTCGAAGAAACATTGCTGCTCCTGAGGTTTCGTTCAGAGCTGCGCTGGACATCTCCAGAGGTGCTACTGGTAGCGGTGACGGTAGGACTCACCGCTACCAGTAGCACCTCTAGCGATGTCCAGCGCAGCTCTGAACGAAGCGTCAGGAGCAGAAATGTTTCATCGACCACGACCATACAACAGCAATGCACACGGAGGCGAGCAGCGGCGCTGCGGCGCCTTGTGTGGCCCCTGCTGCTGGCTGTGCTGCTCGGCACGACCCACGACCGCCGGCCGCGATTATTGTTATTAGCGCAGGCGGTGCCGCGCTGGCCGTGGTCGGTGGCACGACCGCCGCGGCGCGCAGCTTTGCGTAACAGAGCGCGGCCGACGCGACGCGACGCAGTTCTCACGGGCCTCACTGGAGTCAGACACGGCTTCTCCAGGTTTAATTTCCGTTTCCTACCCAAGGAATTTTCGCACCCACCGGCTATCGAAGAATGCTGAAAACCCCTGGCCACATCTAGATCATTACTTTTCGCCAGTCTTACCGTCGACAACCACATTACCCAGAAGGCTAGCCGGAATATGACTTCACCAAATAAAAAATAAACGATATTCAAGAATCTGTAAAAATCGATGTATCTGTGTACGTATATCGGCTGGACCCATTTTCATGAAATCCTCACTAAATGTTCAGATTTGCCAAGCGAGTGATCCTGTGCAATTGAGTAGCAATCGGACCAATAATTCTTGAATTCAGCGCAAAGTTCCTAGTGAATGGAAAAAAGCGCAGGTGACTCCCGTTTATAAGAAAGGCAAGAGAACTGACTCACACAATTACAGGCCAATATCGCTGACATCAGTTTCATGTAGAATTTTAGAGCATATTCTCAGTTGGAATATAATAACTTTCCTTGAAACGGAAAAGCTTCTTTCTGTGAATCAGCACGGGTTTACGAAACATCGTTCATGTGAAACTCAGCTTGCCCTTTTCTCTTGCGAGCCATGGATGTGTTTTTATCGACTTCAAAAAGGCGTTCGACGCGGTGCCACGCTGCAGACTGCTAACGAAGATACGAGCTTATGGAATAGGTTCACAGATTTGTGACTGGCTGGAAGACTTCCTAAGTAATAGAACGCAGTACGTTGTTCTCGACGGCGAGTGTTCATCAGAGACGAGTGTATAGTCAGGCGTGCCCCAGGGAAGTGTGATAGGACCGCTCTTATTTTCTAACTATATAAATGATCTGATGAACAGAGTAAGTTGTAATTTGCGGCTGTTTGCTGATGATGCTGTGGTGTATGGGAGGGTGTCGTCTGTAACTGACTGTAATAGCATACAGGATGACTTACACAACATTTCTAGTTGGTGCGAAGAATGGCAGCCAGCTCTCAATGTAGAAAAATGTAAGGTGATGCGCATGAATAGGAAAAACAATCCCATAATGTTCGAATACAACATTAATTGTGAGCTTCTTGATGCTGTCGCGTCGTTCAAATATCTAGGCGTAACACTGCAGAGCGATATGAAATGGAACGAACATGTAAGGACAGTTGTAAGGCGGACAGCCGACTTCGGTTTATTGGGAGAATTTTGGGAAGATGTACTTCACCTGTAAAGGAGACCGCGTATAAAACGCTTGTACGACCACGTCTTGAGTATTGCTCAAGTGTTTGGGACCCGTAGCAGAACAGTTTAAAGGAAGACATAGAGGCAGTTCAGAGGCGAGCAGCTAGATTTGTTACCGGTAGATTAGACCAATGCGCGAGTGTCACGGAAATGCTCCGGCAACTCAATTGGGGATCGTTGGAGGGAAGACGACGTTCTTTTCGTGAAATTCTGTTGAGGAAATTTAGAGGCCCGGAATTTGAAGCTGACTGTAGCACGATCTTGCTGCCGCCTAGTTAAATTTCGCGTAGTAATCACAAAGACAAAATAAGAGAAATTAGGGCTCGTACGGAGGCATATAGGCATTCTTTTTTTCCTCGTTCTATTTGGGAGTGGAATAGGAAAGGAAATGCCTAGTAGTGGTACAATGTACCCTCCGCCACGCACCTTACGGTGAATTGCGGAGTATATAAACGACACCAATAATCATGTTCCATGCCCGAGGGGGGATTCGAACCCCCGACCGTAGCGGCCGTGCAGTCTGTGATTGGCGCGCCGCAGACTGCTCGACCACTGCGGCCGGGTGTTATGATAATACGACGGAGTCAGACATAAAAGGTGGATAGAGAGTCTGATAAAAGTAATTAGAAAGTTTTTTTGTAAGTTATTTAACACTTTTTCTAACACTTTTCCTTGGACGCTTTACCACCACACCCGTGTCAATTTCGCAAGATTTAATTGCTTAGCACTGCACGTGAGGGCCGTAGAACTATATCCATCGTCAGTGCGTAAAGTTTCTGTTCACTAACCTGGCTCCTTCTTTTCCGTTCTTGTTCCCACGCAAAAGCAGCGCACAGGTCGGTGATCCTTGTATCTTGAAGTAAAGTCCTGTGGAACGCTTAAAACTGTGGCTACTTTTCAAATAAGAAACGATGCCAGTTGTTTCACAATATTTATTTATATGTCGATAAACAACAAGCGACACATGTAATATTGTTCATGATCCTAGTACACTTGAATTCTAATAGTTTGAAAATATAGAGTTTGATCTGCCTGATTATTTTAAGAGCGCGACTGTCATAGTGTTGATAACGCGAGAGCCGTCTGTGCTGGACTAACTGCAACTGGGCAGTGCTGGTCACGAGCACCACCAATTTTGGCGGGAAGCGCTTTTTCTATACTTCTACGTTGAAGTCTTTGTTAACTAGAGCATAATTACATAAACGAAACAATAATGCCTCATACAAACACAGTAATTGACTAAATCACGTCAACTTATATATATATATATATATATATATATATATATATATATATATATATATATATATATATATATATATATATATATATATATATATATATTTTAAATCATAGAGGGGGTCTCATACAGAGGTGGTGGCAGCCAATCAGAATACGTTTAGGCACTATTGGCGCAATTGCTCACTGGAATGCGATATGTTACATCACATGTCATCTTGTGCCACCAATTCCACCTATGACGTGATCTATGAAATTTCGTTGCAACTCAATCCTATGGCCTTGAGCCAGCCATCCTACAACAATTATTTTTCTTAAAAGTTTCAATCCTTTTGGATCATCTTCAGAAAGATGGATTGCCGACGCAACCACAATATTCCTCAGATGATCCAAAGGATTGAAACATGTAAATGCAGAGGTTCCAACCATTACGATTTAATCGTAATTCTTACGAAAATTGTTTAAAAGTACGAGTTTACGATTGGAGTGGTTCTGATTCCGATTTTCAGGTTTAAATACAAATCGGTCATTTGTTTTCTGTCGGCAAAACTCCCTTTGATTTCAATCATGTGATGTCATCGACAAAAATAAAGTGGTTATGAGCAGTATCTTCGAACATGTTCTTGTGAAAATGATCGGTATTGACAGTAACTTCTACGAACTCAAAAACTACGTAATACAGCATACGGGACGAATCCACAAAGGCGCGCCGTTTTGGAATCTAGTAGCAGCCAATGAAAATGCGTCATATCACTTGACTTTTACCTTTCATAACGTGTACACTCACCGAAATATCTTAAACCTGCACTGTTTCTGCAAGTTATGATTTTATGATATCTTGGTGTTGTGTGCAATTTTAATGATTCTTCCACATATCTCTGGAAATCACCAAAACTATTATGTTCGGTTCTAAGGAAGAAAACCATTAGTTTTGCTTCACCCATCCCCACCCATACATATTCCTGCTGTAGACAATGATGTTGTAATACGCTGCACTTATATGATCTGCAATCTTACAAAAGTGGCTTTATAATTTTGATAATTTTGTATTCACTTATTGGAACCCTTCATCACCCCGGATTGGTTGTGCGAAGGTGCAATTTTGGCACCATGAAATGATGATGTCGACGGACTGCATCAACAAATGCAACTGATACTGCGTCGCGAAACAGTCAAATGCAAATCAACAGTCGCGGTAGGGACGAAGAAAAGTCAATTATCCGAATGAATTTGTCTTAAATTTGAGACGTATTCAAATTAAAGGTAAGAAACGTCTTAATAACCAAACCGGTTGAAACTTGAATATTCCGCTTTGGAATAACGCAATGTGACAGCTAGGGACGCTAAGCATACTTCATCTCCCTCGAAAAATTTCAAGGCCACGCCCTCAGCGGGCAAGGTGATGCGCATCGTCTTTTTCTACGTCCGAGATCAGATACTCATCGAATTCCTCGAACACGGACTGTTAGACAGTCGTCTACGCAAACCCATTGAGAGCAAACGGCCTGGGCTGCTCACGGAGGGAGTGATTTTGCTCCGTGAAGTGCGCGTCCACACGTCTCCAGAGTCTCACAAAGTGTACTGACCAAGTTTAAGTGGGAGCAGCTTGCGCATCCGCCCAACAGTACGAACATATCGCCGTCTGACTTCCATCTGCTTGTTCCGCTGAAAAACATTTTAGAGGGTAGCGCTTCAACTCGGACGACGAACTGAAGGACGCAGTAGAGAACTGACACTTATCACAGCCAGCAAGTATGGCAACAGGGACTGCTTCGGTTCATTAAATAGTGGGATATTCGTTCTCAAGCCTCTGGTGATTACTTTTGAATAAAGACTTCAACTGTACCAACACACCTCGTACAATTGCTTTCTTTGGCATGACAAGGCACTGTACCTACGCATATATCTGCTAAAAGTCCCTGACACGAACTTCTTCGTCCATTCACCAGAAGTCATCTGGCTGCAGTAATTAGTGATAGTGTGCAAAGCCGAAGCGTATCGCTGGTATGAAATAAATTCATTTTTCAGGAACAGATGTAGTTTTAACAGATCAAAGATAATGATTACAAGAAAAGGGAGTGAATTAAATTTTTTGACAAGATCTACTACTAACTTTTTCCTTTGACCGTTGCTCTAACCTTTTCCTTCTTTTCTTCTGGTGGGCTTACATCTCCCCTTATATCCCTCGTCTTACGCTGTATATGATACGCTTTCTTCGGCGAGATTCAGCAGTACATTGAGAAAGATTGCCCCGAATCTGAAAGAAAATTCTCGTCAAAATGAAAAGTAACATCACTTTTTTTTTTCTCATGGAAGGGAGCCAACAGATTCCATTCAGCCACTGCGGTAATATGTTTATCACGGAAGAACGGAATAAACTAAGTACGTCTCCCTCTACAACACAAAGGTAAATTCTGCCTCGATGTCATTGCGTGCATTCGAAGTATCCAAAAATGCCACGCTCGCTGGATGGTTCAAAGAAGTATTTAACGGTGCGGTGGCTCAGCAGGTTTTGTGAGAGGGATGGATGACCACTCTAATATAAGAACTGAGCCAACAACACTACTATCTATATAGAAAAGCTCGATCACTCGCCCGCGTTAAATCAATCTAACACACACATACGAAAAAAATCAAGTTACTGGCTATTAAGAGCAAACCAGGATTCTAATCCCGGTTACAGCACAAATTTTAATTCAGTCGCTGTCCTCGTCATCATCTGATATGTTGAGGCTACATTTTTCTCTCGGTATTAATTACTTGAGGTAAAGGTATGATTGTCCCCATTACGTTCAGTGTTGGGTTACTATGCTACTATTGGAGACCCTCGACAATTGATTTCATATGGGAGCATCGAGGTACAATTGAAGTTAGTGTTGTAGTGTGAGACATACTTGCCGTATTCCGTGGATACATATTATCAATATTTTTGTTTCGCCCTTGCCTCTGCCTTTTCGTCTCATACACCTGAGAAAGGTGGGAGGGGCGGTGAAAGAATTCTCATCGTCATCTAAACTCTGGGTCAGTAGAAAGACTCTAGTCCCGGCCACCACTTTTTACCCCACACCCAGTCAAACACAAAAGTCTCACAGCTTTGACGACTCCGTGCAGTGATAGTAGCTGCTGGGGGGAAGGGGCGAACGACCATTGCCCCCTCCCCCTCTCCCTTTGGATCCGCCTATGGTTCAGTCTGTGGTAATCTTGTTATATGTTAAATTGTTTTTATTGTTATTATGTTTTAGAATAAATTTATTTGCTTTCAATATACATATATTCTCCTAAGATTCAGTTGAATCGCCACTTGCTTCAGTTTCCTCATTGTGTATTATTTATTTACGATTTGACATGCCCCCATTACATAGTAATATTACATGTTTGATGGTTAAATTCAGGCGGTTACATCAGGCATTTTAGCAAACACAAATGCAGTACATAAGTTGACAGGTGTTAGGAATTGATAATATATTATTTTGTAATGTCTTTGTAAATATCTCTGGATTGATAATTGAATCTTTGATGTAGCTTTTGTCTTTGAAATACAGAACGTAAACAGTGAATCTGTGTTATTATTCACGACGTACGCTACATAAAAAAAATTGGTGCCGAAACCCGGGAAGAGAACGCAAGAAAAAAATAACACAGACACAAGATTCAGTGATAATTATGTAAGCAAACTGCACGCCGTATCAGAGTAATACGGAGCTGTGAATGAGGAATCACGTCACGACTTCGACATCGTCTCAACAGCTGACTGAGATAAGTACAATGACTACTTATTTGTAGCCTTGCTTCACGGCGAGATATTATTGAAGTAGCAAAGAATAGTAGAAGCCTCACAGAAATAAATATTGTTGTAACTTGAATACCATACGTAATAATCTCCGACAGCAGATAGGTATTGCAGTTGATGACGTCACACGCGCTGTCGATTGTTTGTTTGGCATTCACAACAGTATCGTAGTACGAAGTTATTAAAAGTAGCGTACGCAACGTGCGTTAATATTTTACGCAGTTCTTTGAGTGGTGCTATATTCACTGATTACTACGAAGTAAAATAAATCTGTTCTGCTTCAGTTACGCATTCCATACATTGCGAAGTACCGTATAACATAGCCAAGATGTCTGACGTCGAAACTGCTGACGCAAGCGCACGTTTGCATCATCTGAAAAGACGACGAACTAGAGAAAGAGCCAATATTACGCGGTTTGTCAAAGAGATACAAGAATTTGCCGATTCTTCGTCCGTGGAGAACGTGGAGTACTGTAGGGAACGATTAAAGGAGACCTTAGATAAGTTGATACGACTTGATGACGAAATTCACAGCCTTCTTGACGATAATGATTACGCCGCTGACATATCCAAATGCGATGAGTACATAGATACTGCCAAGCGTGTCCTCATACTAACTTCTGAAGAAATGGAGAAAAAATTGTCTAGAGCCATGTCGCATGTTTCAGTTAACGACGCCGAACCTGCACCAACAGTTGCCTCTGCTGCTCCAGTAACCACAGTTAAGCTTCCCTCCATAAAGCTTGAGTCATTCTCAGGAGATATAGAATCATGGGCTCGATTTTGGGAACAGTTTGAGCAATCAGTTGATAAGAACGCCTCATTGTCAACCGTTCACAAGCACATATTTTTGCGCGGTTATTTAGAAGGGGAACCAAAAAGTTTGGTGGAAGGTATCGCTGTGACAGCCGAAACATATGCGGAGACAAAGAAGATGCTTAAGGCTCGTTACGGTAACAAAGATAGAATTATACAGGCTCATTTAGATTATCTCGAAAGTATTAAGCCAATACAGGTTGTGACTCCAGATGTGCTTAACTCCACCTTTATTGACTGCAATCGCCGTATTCAAGCTCTGCGTGCACTCGGAGAAGATGTAAATGCCTATGGCCGAGTGCTCGCACCAAAAATACTTAGAGCATTTCCAGACGACATGTGTCGGCGTTGGATCATACATGTAAAACGTGAAGGTCTGTCAGAGGGTGATATTCTTAAACTAATTGAATTTATAGGAGAAGAAGTAGAGGCAGCTCTCACCACAGAAAAGATCCGTTGCATGACGCCTACGTCATCAAGTTACACCTCTACCGCGGCAGCTCTCCATGTTCGCACTAAATCCAAGCAACAGTTAACAAAGGTAACTAAACAACCGGTACCGTTCTGTGTTTTCTGCGAATCTCGTGACCACTGGGCTCAGGATTGTAAGACAGTTACAAACGTCGCGAAAAGAAAAGAGACACTAAAAAATTCTAACCGTTGTTTCTTATGCCTGAACAGAGGACATAAAGCAGCTAACTGTGGGAAGAAAGGCAAGGCACTTTGCACTAACTGTAAAAAGTCACATCATAAGTCTTTGTGCACGAATCAGGATACCCTTAAGGCAACAGGGGATCAGATAAATGTCGCTTCTGTTAGTCAAATCGATGCTACGACCAGAAATTTCACGTTCCTGCAAACAGCTCAGGTTTGCATCATAGGGCCGACCGGCCTAAGGCGTTTGACTCGGTGTATACTAGACAGCGGAAGCCAAGCTACATTTATATCAAAGTCTCTGATAGAAGAGTTAAAACTACAAATCACTGATCAACATGAGATGACTGTTTGTACTTTTGAGGCAGAAAAGAGTTACTCATGTCACCGTAAACTCGTTCGTTTTAATATTAAAGGAGCCTGGGCAAATTCGACTGTCTCTATTACTGCTTACGAAAGTGATCACTCTTTCTCACCTCAGCCAGTGATCTCACAAGACATTGTAACCAAAGTGAACCTTTGCAGAGTTCAGTTAGCTGATCCTAAAACTGGATCTCAAGAAGACTTACCAATAGAGATCTTAATCGGTAGTGACCATTACTGGAGGATAGTCAAGGCTAGTTCACCTGTCCGTATTTCTCCGTCGATTGTTCTAATTCCCACCATATTTGGTTGGGTCCTAAGTGGAAATCGTTCGAGAGTTTGTGCTAATTCAGTTGCTGTAAATCTCATCCATGAAACATACTCACCATCTGATGATGAATTACGGAAGTTCTGGGACTTAGAAACGATTGGAATAACGGCAAACCCTCCTCGAGCTTTGAGTAAAAGTGATTCCGCAGTTCTTGAGGATTTTCGTTCATCCTATTGTGTGCGAGACCATCGAAGAGTCGTACGTCTCCCAAGAAAACAAGGTGTTCCGTTGGCAAGTAACAGACTCAACGCAGAACGTCGATTTAACACATTACATAAAAGACTTTGCAATAACGAAAACCTTAAGGACATGTACTGCAGTCACATGTTGGACTACATTATAAAAGGTCATATTGAATGTGCCCCCACGGAAGATCTTGGAAATGACATATTCTATCTTCCACATCAAGCAGTGAAAAGAGAGAAATTTGGTAAGACGAAGTGGAGGATAGTCTTTGATGCATCATCGCATGAAGCCAATACACCTTCTCTCAACGACGCATTAGAAGCGGGACCGAATCTTCTACCAGAAATATTCGCCATATTGTTACGATTCAGACTACATCAGATAGCAATCGTCAGTGATATTAAACAAGCATTTTTGCAATTAGTCTTACATGAAAGTGACAGGGACTTAACCAGATTCTTATGGTACTGCGTAATCAAAGACAGTGATGGGAATTACCAGACGACAGACGAAGTAATGACTTATTGCTTCACTAGACTGCCATTTGGACTAACATGCAGTCCATTTTTACTCTCCGCAACACTGAGAGAACTAGCTGAACGACATAGAACTAAGTTTCCCCTTGCAGCACCTCTTGTTGAGAGCAGCTTCTTTATGGATGATTTCGTTTCTGGCACGGAGAATGATAATGATGCTATAACTCTGTACTATGAACTCAGCGCAATGATGAAACTATTGAGTTTCGATTTAGCGAAATGGGCCACCAATTCGGATCAACTAAAGACCATATGGAGGGCTGAAGGACAAGACATAAACCCGGAAACGCAAGTTCTTGGTGTTTACTGGAATACAGAAACAGACTGCTTCTATATGAATGCAATGGATATTACTAGTAGGACTCCTGTAGGCCCCACTACTAAGAGGACACTGTTGCAAATTACAGCCAAATTTTATGATCCATTAGGATTGTTCTCTCCAGTGTCTCTTATTGGAAAACTGTTATTTCAGGATACATGGTGCAGAGGTATTGATTGGAACGAGTTGCTGCCACCCGATATTGGGTCTCGATGGAACACTTGGTTTTCTACCCTACCTTCACTATCTCAAATACAAATTCCACGATGGCTAGCAACTTCAACAAAGAGCAATACTCAGATCCACGTCTTCTGCGATGCCTCTGAGAGAGCATATGGAGCGGCTTTGTATATTCGCACGACCGTGGAAGACCATATTGTTGTTCATTTGGCATGTAGCAAAACCAGACTCGCCCCCATCATGAAGTTAACTCTTCCGCGGCTTGAACTTCTAGCAGCGTTAATAGGATCACGATTATTGTATTACTACTGCACAGCAACAGGGCATAAAATAACTGAAGCAGTATTGTGGTCAGACGCTATGGTGACTTTAGGTCGGATACGCAGTGACCCAAACAGGTGGAAGACATTTATATGCAACAGAGTTACAGAGATTCACGCCCATACAAATCCCAGTCAATGGAGGCATTGCCCTGGGAGTGAGAACCCTGCCGACCATCTTACACGAGGACTTTATGGTAACCAAATACAATCTGTGAACCACTGGTGGAAGGGGCCTCCATGGCTTGCACTTGCAGAATCAAGATGGCCATCTAACGCTTCACTCATGACTGATAAGCTACCAGAAGAAAAGAAGAACTTACGGCATGTGATGACAGTAGCCACTTCTTCTAACCTTATAGACTGCTCCAAATTCAGCTCCTATTGTAAACTAATTCGCGTAATAGGGTGGATACTAAGATTCATTCACAATATTCGACAACAGGAATGTTTCTCACAGGAGCTCCATGCACTCAATAACAATCAACCTGTCCCGAAAGACTCTAAAATAGCATGTTTCAATCCCTACCTAGAAGATGGTTTTCTCCGACTTGGGGGACGCTTACACTACGCAGCTGTCCCTAACGAGCAACGTCATCCATTACTCCTCGACGGTAGCCATCACTTCACAACTTTACTGGTTCAGCAAATGCACATTCGACTACATCATCTTGGCGTGAGAATAGTGTTGGCAGAACTTCGAAGAGAGTTCTGGATCCTGCGTGCCCGTCAAGTTATCAAGAGAGTTTTGCACTCCTGCCTTCCCTACAAAATTCTACACAATCTACGGGGCCAACAAGTTGAAGCACCCCCACCAGCCGATCGAGTAAGACCATCCAAGCCATTTTCTATAACTGGCATAGATTTTGCAGGCCCTCTCTATGTAAAGGTTGGCACTACCATGGAAAAGGCATACATAACACTCTTCACTTGTGCGACGACACGTGCAGTTCACTTGGAATTGTGCTCTAACATGACAACAGACGCATTCCTCATGGCTCTTCAAAGATTCGCTGGTAGACGTGGACTACCCCATACAATCTACACAGACAATGCAAAGACGTTCCATGCAGCTAATGCTGAACTGTCTGAAATATGGAGTGCGTTATCTAACCCAAAGACTCAACGTGTCCTGGCCAGAGATGGCATTTCATGGAAATTTATCGCCCCCCGTGCGGCTTGGTGGGGAGGGTTTTGGGAGAGGATGGTGGGTACCATCAAACGATGCCTACGAAAAGTACTTGGTCAATCAAGGTTAACGGAAGAGCAGCTCAATACCACGCTGATTAATATCGAAGCCGCAGCGAATTCGAGACCAATTTCTCAAGGAGACGACGATGAACCTTTAACACCAGCCCACTTTCTTATTGGTGAAGGACTACTGACAGTGCCAACAGGACCAGAACCGTCGACTAAATCTGTTTTGACAAAAGAATTCAGACTGCAACAGAAGTTGACAGATGACTTTTGGAAGCGATGGACTAAAGAATATCTATTGCAACTTAGAAGCTTCCACGAAGTTCGGGGTACTTCGACAAGAGTCATCAAGTTCCGCCCCGGTGATGTTGCTCTGGTACAAGAGGATGGACGCCCGCGCCACCTATGGAAGAAAGCAAGAATAGAGAGACTAGTCGAAGGAAGAGATCAGAAAGTACGAACAGTAATTCTATGCACACCAGAAGGACACCAAATAGTTCGTCCCGTCCAACTGGTCATCCCCCTGGAGGTTGACCAGGGTGGGGAGGATGTTAGGAATTGATAATATATTATTTTGTAATGTCTTTGTAAATATCTCTGGATTGATAATTGAATCTTTGATGTAGCTTTTGTCTTTGAAATACAGAACGTAAACAGTGAATCTGTGTTATTATTCACGACGTACGCTACAACAGGATTCACAAAAGAAAGCGTTTTGGCCCCACATTATTTGGGGCTTTACATAAAGAAACCAAACGATTTAATACATCAGGAAATCTTATTAAATTACAGAAATTGTAAAAGTCTATAGTGAATTTATGTACCAAATCAAATTTACTGACGCGCCATCCTCCTCCTTTGTCAGCTATATTTTTTTTCCTGAGATGATCCCTCTCTTTCACTAAGTTGCAGCAGTTGAAAAGCACGTGGTCAATAGTTTGGACAGCTCCGTTGCATGTTCCGTCTTCAATTATTCTGGACCGCAGATAATAGGCTTTTTTTTTTTTTTTTTTTTTTTTTTTTTGCTACACAATGTCCCATTTCTATACTCCTCTTGAAGTTTCTTCTAAACAGCACTTGTAGGTATTTTGCTGTAGCGTATCGATTGTCGTGATCGAGCTGCTCTTTTAGCAAGATTGTCAGCTAGTTCATTTTCTCATATCCCTCGATGCAGCGAGCAAACACAGTGCATAGAGTGTACCAGCAAAGGAACCGAAATCGAGAACACGACAGGGACAACAACACGGACCCCAACACAGACACCGACACGGACGCGGACGCGGACAGTGATTACCATTTAATAGACAATAATTAGTCTAACTATAGTACTGAGGACAAATATGAAATTGACGCTGTCACCGGCAAAAAAGCACTATAAACCTGTTAAACTGTTATAGATAATACTAAGTATGGTTGAGGGTTGACGACTTGATGGGAATGCCAAGTCCTCGACCCTCAAGCGTCACTAAGTGTCGTACCCCATCTTTCTTCTAAGAAATAAATTCATGTTATTCTTTCAATGTGTTTTTCAACATAAACGTCTGTACTGGCTCTAGTCTTTACTTCTTCTTAAATGGATATGTATTTTTAATTAATTTTTCTGGTTATTATTTATATTTTTGTTTCATAAGTTAGTTAAGCTGTATTTTGTTAAATTTAACTAGTTATAAGAAGAAATTATTCAGTGTAAAAAATCAATTACCTGTGCAAAATAAGACCTGTTTTAGCATCTAGATAACAGGTCATTGTAAAAGACAGCAAAATAAATAACAAAATAAATAAATCCCTCGATGTGCTTTAACCCATTCGAAATCCACCAGCCAGTTGTGTGTCTGCAACCTTCTGATTTTACATCTTATTTCATCAATCAAGAATTTGTGGTTCTTCGGATTTCGTATTGTTAATTAAAAGAAGAAAAAAAGTGTGTCTTACCTATGCATTTTGCTTAAACGGTATTTAGTGAGTGGAAGCAATTTTCTGGTTAATATTTACTTTTCTACTAACCTTTCGTATGGTGTTTCAATGATAAATTAACTAGTTTCTATTTGCTTTTTCTAAATGTTAAGTTCCATGTTCAAAAATTAAATATTCCTTTCATGGCCACACCATCCTAGATTAGAGTCCTCTTGCCAATCTACCAGTAATAACAGTACACAGTGCTGAGAAGAAAAAAAACGGCAAACATTAGATTTGTACTTTTGTAAGTTCTTGCTAACATTGTTGACCAAAATAATAATATAGATAATAAAAAATTAATTAATAAGTGTGTCTGAAACCCTTTTAGGAAAAAAATTAGGTAGTGGCGGGATCGGAACCACTGACCTTTAGCGTCATAGTCCAGCGCCTTCCCCACTACGCTACGGTTATCAATAGAAAGTTACGTCTTTTAATCTCATACTATTGATGGCCGTTGTTAACTGATGCTAATATGGCTAATATGGCATTTGTACGAAGAACGATGTGTTTTTGTTAATTCTTCAGTGCGCCATTGCTTTGAAATGACGACGTGTAAGTTACAATACGAAAATCATCAAATACGCGACGCAAGATGGTGTATGCCAGAAAGAGTTCTGGGCGAGGAATGTCACGTGACATCTCCGAGCGGCTGGTTTTCGTTAATTCAATGGAGGGTGTCAAATCTCCGTTAATTTTGCAAATATCTCTCAAACGATACGAGATATGAAAAAAAGAAACATAATAGAGCGAAGTTGTAGAGAATTTTCCCCTCTAAAAATTAGGTTATTCAATTTTCGTGTCAGATTAACGGTTTATTAGCAATTAAAATTACATTACAAACGGCTTTTTTGGTATTACTACCGTATTTTTAGTCCGAAAATTTTTAAAAAGGGAGGGTCAGGTCTCTTGCGGCCTACAATTATGTCTGTGAAATTTAGTGCCGATCGGTTGAACGGTTCGACCTAAAAAGTGGGAACACGTTACAGCCAGACACACATCGTCAAATCGCCGTTATTTTTGCAAATATCTCTGAAACGATGCAAGATATGAAAAAAAAAACATAATAGAGCGATGTTCTAGAGAATTTTCCCCTCCACCAATTGGGTTATTCAATTTTCGTGTCAGATGAACGGTTCGTTTGCAATTACAATTATATTACAAACGGCTTTTTTTTGGCGTTACTACCCTATTTTTTGTCCGAAAATTTTGAAAAAGAGAGGTTCTGGTCTCTGTCCGTCTACAATTATGTCTGTAAAATTTGGTGTTGATCGGTGGAACGGTTCGTTCTTAAAAACGGGGAACACGTTAGGGACAGACAGACAGACGGAGAGACAGACAGACATACATCCCAAAATCGCCGTTATTTTTATTAATAAAGAACAGTCTAGAATGCACTAATTTATTTCATTCAACTAGTTTGCAGGTATCTGGCAGGTAGCTGGGGAGCCTTCCAGTGCAGTGGAGCAGTAACGCACTGGAAGGCTCCCCAGCTACCTGCCAGATACCTGCAAACTAGTTGAATGAAATAAATTAGTGCATTCTAGACTGTTCTTTAATAATAAATTTAAATAGAGTTCTGTTAATCCAAAAATAGAGAAACAAAAATGTTTCCAAAAATATGTGCCGTTATTTTTGCAAATATCTCATAAGCGATACGAGATATAAAAAAAAAAAAAAAAAAAAAAAAAAAAAAAAAAAAAAAAAAAACATAACAGAGCAAAGTTGTAGATGATTTTCTCGTATACAAATTAGGTTATTCAATTTTCGTGTCAGGTGAATGGTTAAGCCGTTATTTCTATTTAAACGATCGCAAAGGCCCACTTTAGATTCATCTGTACGTCGCCTCCTAGCATCGAGATTTCACAGAAGTTCTGCTGCGAACCTTGTAGACTAGTTCTTCTGGATTCTGTAGAGTCATGGCTTAGCCACATCCTATGGGACGTTTGTAGAATGATGTTATCACTCTGCGGCGGACTGTGCGCTAATATAAAACATCCTTGAAGAGTATGTTGTTGTTGTTGTGGCCTTCAGTCCGGAGACTGGTTTGATGCAGGTCTCCACAATACCCTATCCTGAGCCAGCCTCTTCATCTCCACATAAGAACGGCAACCTACATCTGTCTGAATCTGCTTACTGTATCCATCTCTTGGTCTTCCTCTGCGATTTTTACCCCACACACTTTCCTCCAATGCTAAATTCACAATCCCTTGATGTCTAAGAATGTGTCCTACCAATCTATGCCTTCTTTTAGTCAAGGTATGCCAGAAATTTCTTTTCTCCCCAATTCTGTTCAGTACCTCCTCATTAGTTACGCGATCCACCCACCTAATCTTCAGCATTCTTCTGTAGCACCATATTTAAAAAGCCTCAATCCTCTTCCTGTCCGCACCGTTTATCGTCCATGTCTCACTCCCATACAAGGCAACACTCCATACAAATGCCTTCAGAAAGGACTTCCTTAGGCTTAAATCAATATTCGATGTTAACAAATTTCTCTTTTTCAAGAATGCTTTTCTACCCATTGCCATTCTGCATTTTATATCCTCTGTACTGCGACCATCATTTGTTATTTTACTGCCCAAGTAACAAAACTCATCTACCTCCTTTACTGCTTCGTTTCCAAATCTAATTCCTTCAGCATCACCTGATTTTGTTACACTGCACTCCATTACCCTAATATTGCTCTTGTTAATGTTCATCTTATATGCTCCTTTCAGCACGCTGTCCATTCCGTTCAATTGCTCTTCCAGGTCCTTTGCTGTATCTGACAGAATTACTATGTCGTCGGCAAAACGCAATGTTTTTAATTCTTCCCCCTAAACTTTAAATCCTTCACCAAATTTCTCCTTGCTTTCCTTTATGGCTTGCTCAGTGTACAAATTGAGATTATGTACCGGACAGTAATTCGAACCTGGAGCCTTTGCCTTTCACGGTTCCTTGCCGCGAAAGACAAAGATCTCTGGTTCGAATTACTGTCCAGCAATGGCAAACTAAGGCCGGGCGGCGGCAAAACAAATTGAGGCTCCCCGTCCGCTCCCAGTGACGGCTGAGCGGCGTGGTCTGCGCATGCAGGTGGAGGGTGAAGTTCCCCCACCTAGCTGCTTCATGCGCTTGCTGCTTGAGCCGCTAACGATATCACGCAAACCGAAAGAAACAGTTTGTGGATAATTTCTCGCGTTTATGTTTAGAGTTATCTCTATATCTTGGCATTGTGGAATTTATTAGTCAGATATTGCAGAATGCAGAATACTTCAAAGCAGAAATTTTGTAGCACTGAACTATGTAATCTAGCAGGCAGACGCTAACCTCGGAATGGCTCTCATCAGCAGAAGGCAAACACGTTGTTTTTTAATGTTCAAATGTTTGTTAAGCTTAAGGGACTTAACTGCGAGGTTATCAGTCCCTAAACTTACAAACTACTTATGAACTACCTACAACTAAGGACGGCACAAATATCCATGCCCGAGGGGGGATTCGAACCCCCGACCGTAGTGGCCGTGCAGACCGTGACTGAAGCGCCTTAGTCCTCTCGGCCACCGCGGCCGGCGTGATTTTTAATTCTATTCGCGACCTATCGCGCATGTTTTTGTTCGCGACCTATCGCCTTTATTTTAGTTCGCGACCGGTAGCTCTCCTTTTAGTTCGCAGCTCGGCCGCGAAGTAGGTCGCTCGTTTTAGTCCGTTCGTTCATTTTGGCTTTTGCTGCCGCTACTAAAACTACAGCTGACCTGCATCTCAGCTCGAAATGACGGCAACTGGCAGAAGGGAATCACGCGATTCTGCGCGCTGTTACCCGTCAGTTTCAGAAAAGGAGCGGACGAACTAAGAGGCGAGGGATCTGCGAACTAGTTCGCGTAGTTCGCCTGTGGGAGCACTCTTCTGAACTAGTTCGTTCGCGAACTACACAAGACTATTTCCGGGTGTTTGGAGGCCCCCCAAGACGGGTGGCCCGGATCGGGTCCCCCCCCCCCCCCTTAGTCCGCCACTTCTGTCCAGCTTAAAGTTTTAATCTGTCAGGAGGTTAGAACCTGCATTCAGTTTTCCATTTTTACATCGGACCGTCATTTCCGTGACATTTCCAGGTAATCTACAATTTCGCATCATAGTATTATAAGGGCGCAGACTCCGCGTCATTTATCGCTTCGCTTCACGCGAAAATTTTTTCCCGTCCCGAGTAATACTTCGGAGAACCGTACCGTCATCGCAGCCGTACCGAAAGCCATTATTGCAGCTAATGAGGAGCGGCTCTTTAGAGTGCATCCGATATAATGAGGGGCTAGAGGGCAGCTACCGCGCGCACGGCAGTCCCGGACAGAAGAGCTGCTGCCGACGAAAGCGGGCGAGATTGCTGGCGCCTGGGAGGCGGCGGCTCATTTCATTAAGGCCGCTGCTGCAGCACTGCCGGCTTCCGATTTCCGAGTAATGGTGGGCGCCACATGGCCAGGACGCGCCAAGCGCCGCGATCATTACAAATCCCATTCCGCGTCCGAGAGCCCAGCCGAGATCTGCAGCCGGCAGGCGGGCGGGCGGTGGCCTTTTTCTGTTCCGCGCCGCCGGGAGCGCGGAATAATTAAGATGTGGAGGAGGACGGTGTGGCGCGATCCAGAGCGGGTCGTCAATGGCGGTGCTCGGCCGCTAAACGCCCCGCCGCGCTCGTTAGAGCCGCGGGGTCACCGCCGCCTCTGCAGGTGGCCCAGACACCTACGCGCAATGACGGGCGGGTCGTTAGGCGTGGCGCTGAAAGGCGGAGGGGCAGCGAATGCCCACCACCCGACGTCGTGGTCCGTCGCAGGTGTTGTGGGCGGAGGCTGGGGTCAACGTTGGTGACGAGGCCAGGAGCATTGAAGTTAGAGCACCATCTATTGGCCCACTTTACGTAACGGTAGTGCGGACTATGGGGGGGGGGGGGGGCGGTCCGCCCCGGGCTTCCCGTCTTGGGGGGCCTCCAAATACCCGGAAATAGTCTCGTGTAGTTCGCGAACGAACTAGTTCGGAAGAGCGCTCCCACAGGCGAACTAGTTCGCAGATCCCTCGCCTCTTAGTGCGTCCGCTCCTTTTCCGAAGACTGACGGGTAACAGCGAGAGGACGCGAGAGCGCGCAGAATCGCGTGATTCCCTTCTGCCAGTTGCCGTCATTTCGAGCTGAGACGCAGGTCAGCTGTAGTATTAGTAGCGGTAGCAAAAGCCAAAATGAACGAACGGACTAAAACGAGCGACCTACTTCGCGGCCGAGCTGCGAACTAAAAGGAGAGCTACCGGTCGCGAACTAAAATAAAGGCGATAGGTCGCGAACAAAAACATGCGCGATAGGTCGCGAACTAAAACATGCGCGATAGGTCGCGAACAGAATTAAAAATCACGTGTTTGCCTTCTGCTGATGAGGGCCATTCCGTGGTTAGCGTCTGCCTGCTAGATTATATAGTTCAGTGCTACAAAATTTCGGCTTTGAAGTATTCTGCACTCTGCAATATCTGACTAATAAATTCCATAATGCCAAGATGAAGAGATAACTCTAAACATTAACGCGAGAAATTATCCACAAACTGTTTCTTTCGGTTTGCGTGATATCGTTAGCGGCTCAAGCAGCAAGCGCATGAAGCAGCTAGGTGGGGGAACTTCACCCTCCACCTGCATGCGCAGACCACGCCGCTCAGCCGTCACTGGGAGCAGTCGAACTAAAAGAACGCACAAGTTCGCGGCAGAGCCGCGAAATAAAGTGAGCGCTCCCGATCGCGAACTAGTATGCGCAAGTCTACCCGAAAATAAGGCAAAGGCCCCAGGTTCGAATTACTGTCCGGTACCTAATCTTCAGGAAAGTTTTATATTAGCGCACAGTCCGCCGCAGAGTGATAAAACGTCTACACAGAATCCAGCGGTACTAGTCCACAAGGTTCGCACGATAACTTCTGTGAAATTTGGACGGTAGGAGGCAAAGTACTGCTGAATCCAACGCTATGATGGGATACTCTGCAAATCACGTTTCACTGCCTAGCAGAGGTTCATCGAGCCACCTTTATATCATCCATGTACCATTCTATTCACGAATAGCGCGCGGGAAGAAAGAACACTTGAATGTATCCATTCGTGCTCTGATTTCTCGTATTTTATTTTGATGACCATTTCTACATATGTAGGTGGGAGATAAAATATATTTTCGCAATCGGAGGATAATGTTGACGATTGGAGTTCCGTGACTAGACCACGCCGCAGCGATAAGCGCTGTAATTGTAATGATTCCCATCCCAGATCCTGTATCATTTCCGTGACGCTGTCTCCCCTGTATCGTGACTATACAAAACGAGCTGCCCTTCTTTGGAATCTTTTGATGGCTTCCGTCAAACCCACCTGATAAGGATCCCACACTGGGCAGCAATACTCCAAATGAGAACGGACAAGCGTAGTGTATGCAACCTCTTTAGTAGTTCTGTTGCATCTTTTAAGCGTTCTGCCAATAAAACGCAGTCTCTGGTTCGCCTTTCCCACGACATTATCTACTTGTTCTTTCCAGTTTAAGTCTGATGTAATTCCTAGATATTTACTGCCGTCTACGGCCTTCACATTTCATTGACTTATCTAGTAAACAAAGTTTAACGGATTTCTTTTCGCACTCATGGTGACGACTTCACACTTTATTCAGAGTCAATTACCAATTTTTACACCATTCTGATATCTTATTTAGATCGTTCTGCAGTTGGTTTTGATCATCAGATGTATTTACTAGACGCTAAATGATGGCGTCATCTGCAAACAACCTAAGAGAGCTGCTCAGATTTTCTTCCAGATCGTTTTTGTAGATAAGGAACACCAGAGGACCAACAACACTAACCTGCGGAACGCCGGATATCACCTCCGTTTTAGTCGATGCCTTACCATCGATTACTACAAACTACTATCTGACAGGAAATCCCCTGTCCGGTCACAAATCTGGGGCGATATTCCATAAACAAGCAATTTTATGAAAAGCGTACGGCGTACGGTGTTAAAAGCCTTCTGGAAATTTGGACTGTGAATCGTTCCGAGACAGCTAAGTCGGTAGAGCACTTACCTATGCGTTTTACTTAAACAGTATTTAGTGAGTGGAAGCAATTGTCTGGATAAGATTTACTTTTGTATTAACTTTTCGTATGGTGTTTCAATGGTAATTTAATTAGTTTCTATTTGGTTTCTCTACATATTAAGTTCCATGTAAAAATATAAATAATGTTCGATTATTTTCATGGCCACACCTTCCTAGATTAGAGCCCCAGTTTCGAAATCAGTTCCGGCACACTGTTTAACCTGCCAGGAAGTTTCATACCAGCGAACATTCCGCTACAGAGTGAGAATATCATTCTGGATGCACGTTGTTAATGCCTACAGTAGAATGTTGATACTGGATCATGACTCTCGTCTCCATCCTGAGGTACGTGAATAATCTTACGATGACCAAGACTTCGTTTCCTTCCTGAGGGATTGATGGCTACGATTAGATTGAAGAATCCACGATCTCTGAAGCTACAGCTACATACAAGACATCGTTGGTACGTGGCTATTAGTTACTTTACTGCTCCACTTCAAAACAGAGCGCGGAAAAAAACGACAGTATGTGAATAATGTTTATTCTGTTCTTCGATCGGTCAGTTATGACGATCTTCAGATATGCTTTAGAACATTTCCAAATACAACTAACCCATGGTGACATAGTCAAGAATAAAACATGTCAGCTTAACTTTGTCACATATGTTCAAAAAAAGGCGTAACCTACTGACGTTACTATTTTCTTTATTGCTGCGCTTGATATACGAGGCGCGTGCAGAAAGTAAGTTCCGTTTGGTAATAAAATGAAATTGTACACAGTTACAGAAGAAACTTTTATTGCTCAAAATTCTACAACTCTTAAACTACTTTTCCACATAACTGCCGAAATTTTGCAAGCATTTGTCATAGCGTGGCACCAGGTTTTGTATACCTTCCTCATAAAAATCTGCCGCCTGTATCTTCAACCAGTTTGAAACAGTTTCTTTCAGCTCGTCGTTAATAGTGGAGTGATGACAGCCAAGGAAAGACTTGAGATGTCCTGAATCTTGTCATCAGTAGCGTGAACCAGTTCTTCTGTAACCAAAGGTGGACGCTCACTTCGTTCTTCATCGTGCACATCACTACGTCCGCCATTGAACTGTCGGACCCATCTTCTCACCATCGAATCACTCATCACATATGGTCCGTAAACATCGCAAATTTGACGATAAATTTCAATTGGTTTCACTTTCCTCGCATTCAGAAACCGAATCACCGACCTGATTTCACAGGCGGCGGGATTTTCAATCAACGCCGACGTTTCAAACAAGCACAACAAAGCGTACGTAACTGACAGCGATCTCCAAATGGCGCACGTTCTTCTCCTTGATACACATCGTCTAAAGCACATGTGCGAACCTGCAGTCGCAGCGCTGCAGCGGAGATAAATTGAAACGGAACTTACTTTCTGGACGCGCCTCGTATTTTATTTACTTATCTCCAAAAAACTCAAAAATTACCGGAAAAATTTTAGTACACCTGGAAAGAGGACGTCGATTACTATAATATTACGGTGGATGCCACATTGGGGATAGTAGATATACTAGCAATTGTTTGAACGTCGTCCGTCAGCAGATAGCATAGTGCCATGTTGCCTTTTTACCAGAGAATGTTTACAGTCATAAGGCTCAGAGTAATCTCAACGTCCGAAGCGAACAGGCACTGTGTCATGTATCCATGTTTCCTACAGCATACTGGGCAAGACGAAGTGTTGTCAGACGTTTTCTTGCAGTGCATCTACAGGCACTCACACCTATCGCTCTTCTTCCATTCACGCCACGTGCTCGGCTCGACTGGTGTGGTAAGAGGATAATAATAATTGTAATAATAATTTCGTGTGGTTAATTGGCATGGTGCAAGTGTTTTAAATGAACGCCACTTCGGCGTCTTGCGTATCCCTACGTTACCCCAGTTAACCAACTGGGGAAACGGGACCTAGAGCTTAACGTGGAATCCGAACCTCTGGCGACTCCTTATGTCACGTTGCAATGGAAGTAGGCTTGACTTCGAAGGCAACTAAACACAGCACTTATACTGAAAGCACGTTTATTACGAACTCAACATACACGCAGCACTGACTGCCTCTCAGGCAGAGTGCTCTGCTATTTATACACAGACAGAATTTACCAGAAATTAGAAGAACAGTTAACATAAGAAACAAGTAGAATTTACAAGTGAACATAAGAAAGATGTAGAACCTTCTGGAATTGTAAATTGCAAAGAAAGAAATTTTTGCCGGCGGGCGAGACTGAGCCGGCGAACTTCAGCTCCGCAGTCCGTGACGCTATCCCCTGCGCCACGCCGGCAGTTGTTGTTCGGCGTCTCTCGCGCCATTGCACCCTCTCCTGGAGAAACAGCGACCCGCTGTTATGATCCCTGTGGAGCCAGCTGCAATGTCCTGGATCTTGACCGTGTCATGGGTCCTCTGTAGGACAGTTCAAGAGAATCCTTCCCTTCTCCGCGATTATCGACGACAGACGTTCCTGTCGTGTCTTCTTCAGGAACATTACCGTCCTTAAAGTCCTTGAACAAGAAGCCATTGTCGTCTACCTGCTCTTCAGGATCGTAGTAAGGCTTCATGCGCAGGACGTGAACAATGTCTCTTCGTTTTTGACGTTTCGACGACGGCTCATAATCCTCAACTTCGTATGTGACGTCTGACAGGCGGCGTATGACAAGATACGGACCAAAGTATCGCTTCAATAACTTTTCTGACAGTCCAACCTTCCGTACAGGGGTAAAACTCCATACCAGATCTCCTGGGCTGTACACAACAGGTCGGTGCTTGTCGTTATACCGCTGACGGTCCTTCTCCTGGGCGTCCAGTGTCTGTATGCGAGCCAGCTGTCTTGCTTCTTCGACCCTGGTGATGAGCTGTTTAACATAGTCATCCTGAGTGTCGTCCGGTTGGAACGGGAACAGTGTATCCATTGTCGTCTCAGTTTCACGACCATGGAGCAGGAAAAACGGAGTGAAGCCTGTGGTGTCTTGTCTTGCGGTATTGTAAGCAAATGTCACGACTGGCAGAATCGTATCCCAATCCTTCTGCTCAACATCGACGTACATCGACAGCATGTCGGCTAACGTTTTGTTAAAACGTTCCGTAAGACCATTTGTCTGAGGATGGTATGCAGTTGTCATTCTGTGGACAATGTTGCACCGTGACATTACCTCTGATACTAGTTTTGACTGGAATACTTTTCCACGATCGGATATCATGGCACGTGGTGCTCCATGCTTCAAAATAATGTCTTCTACAAGGAATTTTGCGATCTCTGGAGCTTCTGCAGTCGGCACAGGTTTGGTGACAGCGTAGCCTGTGAGGTAGACAGTGCAGACTATTATCCAACGGTTACCGGTTGTCGACTTCGGGAACCTCCCTAAAATATCGATCCCAACTCGGTGGAATGGAGCTGCTGCCGGCGGAATCGGTACGACTTGTCCTGGAGGTAATTGCGGCACATGCTTCCGTCGCTGGCATTCTTTACAGTGACTCACATAGTGCTTGAAGATCGGTAGAGACCTTTCCAGTAATACCTGCGTCTGATTCTGTCTAGGGTCTTCACGAATCCCAGATGACCGGATATTGGAGCATTATGGAAATATTTGAGAATAGCTGGCTGGAGATGAGCTGGAACAACAAGTAGCCATTTGGGGCCCAGTGGATCGTAGTTGCTCTTGTACAATGTTCCGTTTATAAGTTGGAACTCTCCATTTGTCGGTTCTCCTTTCTCCAAGGCCTCTATCATTTTTAATAGTGTTGGATCTTCCCTCTGTTCAGCTGTAACGTCATCTAATTCAGTGAGAGCTGAAATTTCATTAATGCTGTTGTGTTCCACTAATGGATTCCTCGAAAGGCAGTCGGCATCCTTGTGTTTGTGCCCGTTCTTGAATACCACTGTGACATCGTACTCTTGGAGTCTTAGTGCCCATCTTGCTAGTCGACCTGATGGATCCTTCAAGCTAGTCAGCCAACACAAAGAATGGTGGTCTGTCACGACGGTGAATGGTTTGCCGAAAAAATACGGCCGAAACTTGTTGATAGCCCAGATAACCGCGAGAAATTCTTTTTCAGTTGTAGAGTAGTTTATCTCGGACTTTGAAAGTACTCTTGACACATAGGCTATCAATTTTTCGGCACCTTCCTGAACTTGTACAAGCACTGCACCAATCCCATAGCCACTGGCGTCTCTGTGAAGCTCCATTTCTGCATTCTCGTCGTACAAGGCTAGCACTGGTGCGGAAGTTAGAGCCTCCTTAAGTGCTCGGAAAACTCTTTCTTTTGTCTCATCCCAGTAAAATTTGGCGTCTCCCTGCAGAAGTTCTTGTAATGGACGTGCCTTGTTACAAAATCCTTTTATGAAACGTCGGTAGTATGAGCACAACCCGAGAAAACTTCTCACATCACGAATGTGCTGAGGAGTTGGAAATTCTGTGACTGCCCTTATTTTATCTGGATCAGGACGAACACCATCTCCGTTGACTAGGTGCCCCAGGATTTTTATCTCTTTGGCGACGAAGAGGCACTTCTTTGGATTGAGGCGGAGACCTGCAGTCTGAACACACTTCAGAACAGTTGACAGGCGACTCAGATGTTCTTCAAATGTTTTCGAGAAAACGACAATGTCATCTAAATAGCAGAGACACGTCGTCCACTTAAGGTGTCGAAGCAAGTTGTCCATCATGCGTTCGAATGTGGCTGGAGCGTTACATAATCCAAATGGCATTACTTTAAATTCATAGAGGCCGTCAGGTGTAATAAAAGCCTTCTTCTCCCTGTCAGCATCGTCAACCTCGATTTGCCAGTAACCTGTCTGCATGTCCATGGTTGAGAAGTATGTAGCTCCTTTCAAGCAGTCTAACGTGTCGTCAATACGCGGCAGTGGGTAGACATCTTTCTTTGTGATTCTGTTCAGCCGCCGATGACACAGAATCGCCACGTGCCATCCTTCTTCTTTACGAGGACCACCGGAGACGACCAAGAACTCTCCGAAGGTTGAATAATGTCATCTCGCAACATCTTCTCCACTTCCTCCCGAATTATCCGTCTTTCAGCTGGCGACACTCTATACGAACGCTGGCTAATTGGCGGATGATCCCCAGTATTGATACGGTGCTTTATCGTGGGCCGTTGCGTCTGACTTTTCCCCTGCTGAGGTGTGAATGCACCCGAAAATTGGCGTAGTATACCTAACACCCGCTGGCGTTGTTCCTTGGTCAGTCCAGGCCCTATTGGCAGTTCCACGTTTGTTTCTTCCAGCGTGTTGTCTGTACTAACGGCAGGGCATGGGTCTTCATCGATGACATTGAGCTCACCGTCCTGGATTGGTTCAGCTGTCCCGATACACATTCCCTTGGGGATACGTTGTGACTGCTCGTGACAATTTGTGATCCAAATCTCTCCTTGACCACCGGTAATGCTTATGATAGCCGCTGGTATGTAAATTTCTTTTGTAAGCCTTATAAACTTTTTACTATCAATAAGAACTTCACAGTTTAACCAGTCATCTGTGTTTGTGACTGCAACTCTTTTCATTGTCAACGGCGGTATCGTCACATTGTCAACGACGAATAGATTCCCAGAAAATTCTGTATTACGTGTATCCGGCGGAACAACTTCTTCAATTTGCATCTCAGATCTTCCACAGTCAATGATAGCTTGGGATGCCTGAAGGAAGTCCCATCCGAGGATGACATTGTGAGTACATTCTGTTAACACGACAAATTCAAACGGCTGCGTCATGTTGTTGATGGTTATTCTTGCGACACAAGTTCCTGCTGGATGGATGTACTTTCCATTCGCGACCTTCAGCACAGTTGCTCCCGTATCACAGAACATTGTCTTCTTTAGTGTGCGGCGGTAATTATCCGATAATACAGAAAAAGAGGCTCCTGAATCGACAATGCCTGGACAGGTTGGCCATCGATTATGACGTCGATGAGATTTCCCGACATCTTAGCGACTGTCGTCCATGGAGTATTTTCATCTGCGGCGGCCTCACCTCCGTAGATGGTCGCCTCACTTAGTTTCCCTGGGCGCGGCGGCTAGGAGAGCGGCTGGTACCTCTGTACGGCGACGGTGAACGGCTGCGACGCTTCGGGGAGCGACCTCGTCTAGGGTACGGCGATGGGCCTCTTCCCATAGGTCGACTGAATTCATCAGCAGGTGATTGCCTGGGATAGAACTGCTCCGACGGCTGACGTCTTGAGGCAAAATAATCATCGAATACTCGCCTCCTCTCTCTACAGTAGCGTACATGTCCAGAGCGTCCACAGTGGAAACACAGCGGTGTGTTGTCTTCTGTCCTCCAGACGTCTGTTCTTCTGCGGGGCGTCATAGTTACCGGGGGAGCTGGCTGTGGTCGCGTCGGCCGGTTCATGGGCTGCCGTTTGGCGGGTGCAGCGTAAGTCATAGCAGGGCGACGCCATTCTTCACGTCGGGTGCGATTGACGGGGCAGACAGGAGCTAATGTTTGAAATACCTCGTCCTCAGCGGCGTCGGCTCCCTCGTGACTTACAGGGCTCACATTCATATCCATAATCTGATGCTCGCTCGGTCTAATAGTCCCGGCTGCCATGCACTGTTGTAATTCTTCTCTCACGATTTGTCGTATGAGAGAAGCGAAGTCATGCTGGTCTTCCACAACGGCGTTAGGGACTACATTTGGGAGTCTGTCATACTTCTTGCGTCCAACCCTCCTTTGTTGCATTTCTTCAATACACTGGCACCACTTGATGAACTCTTCTGTCGTAGCGACGTCTTTTATCAGAAGAGCTTGGTACATATATTCTGCAATTCCCTTCATCAGGTGCGTGATTTTGTCCGCCTCAGTCATGTTCGGATTCACTATGTTACACAGGGCCAAAACACTCTGTATGTACGATTGTGTCGGCTCACCATGTCGTTGGGCCCGGTTCTTCAGTTGTTCTTCCGCCGAGCGGATTTGTCGCTGGCGGTCTCCAAACGTCTTTTTAAGTTCCTCCTGGAACGTCTCCCAGTCATTCAACTTGTCTTCGTTGTTCTCGAACCATTGCTGGGCTGTTCCGTCTAGATAGAAGTAAACGTTGGCCAAGCACATCGTATGATCCCACCTGTTGTACTTGGCGACTCGGTCGAACCCTTTTAGCCATTTGTTTGGGTTCTGTCCAGCGTCTCCAGAGAACACCGACGGATGCCTGATGTGTAGCTGGCTTACTGCTGGTTTCGTTTCCATAGTTCGTCTGATGATGCGGACTCTTGGAAGGACGTACTTGGTGTATCCCTTGTATTCCGGTTCCAGTCCGTGTAAGCGACGGCTTTTACGTTGCCTAATCGGAGCCACGGTGATGCAGCTGTTGCACAGTGTACCCGGCGCCTCCACCAAACAATGACTTCGAAGGCAACTAAACACAGCACTTATACTGAAAGCACGTTTATTACGAACTCAACATACACGCAGCACTGACTGCCTCTCAGGCAGAGTGCTCTGCTATTTATACACAGACAGAATTTACCAGAAATTAGAAGAACAGTTAACATAAGAAACAAGTAGAATTTACAAGTGAACATAAGAAAGATGTAGAACCTTCTGGAATTGTAAATTGCAAAGAAATAAATTTTTGCCGGCGGGCGGGATTGAGCCGGCGAACTTTAGCTCCGCAGTCTGTGACGCTATCCCCTGCGCCACGCCGGCAGTTGTTGTTCGGCGTCTCTCGCGGCACTTACATCGTTGAGAGGTGAAGGCTTGGTTAAAATGCAGAATGAAAAACATCCGACATCGGGTTTCGAACCAGGGACACTTCGGCTTCAAGTCGAGCGCTTTACCCCAAGGCCACGGAATACGACTGGTCAGAAGATCACTTGGGAGACGGAATGGCGGTCAATGGTCTTCAACGAGGAAAGCAGATTCTGCCTTCACGCTAGTGATGTCCGCGCGTACGACGAAGAACTTCCGAGCCCTGTGCAGTGTATTCGTCCAACTCAAGATACTGGTCATACGCCAGAACTTATAGTGTTTGGTGTGATAAGCTTACAACTCTCGTTTGCCTTTGGTGAAGAGTGGAGGGAGCGCTTACCAGCGATCGGTAGGTGCAGTATGTGGTAAGACCCGTTCTTTCGCCATTATTGCAAGAGGAAGGAGTTCCAGTAGGATAATGCTCGCCCAAACACTGCGGTTCAAGAAACGTGTTCTGCAAGACGTACAACTTTTCTGCTTAGCACAATGTCCGGACCTATCTCCAATCTAGTACGTGTTGAATGAGATGGGACCATAACTAGAGGTCTGCGCAGATGCGGATAGCCACGGATATATCCGAGGATATCCGTAGTATTTCTTACGTTTCGGATAAAATTGTGAGCGACGCGGATATCCGCGTTTTATATGCGGATAAGGAGCGAGGTATCTGCCCAATACGTCTGAAAACTTCAATCCTGTGGACATTCTTGGAATCCTTGCAGGAGCCAAGTAGAGCGGAAGTTGGTTGTCAATCATCCCCTGGTCAGAGAGGGCGTAGTTATACCCGAGGGACCTGTGCCTAATCCTTTTACGCGACCGTGTCTCATCTGCTGTCTGTCAAGTGCTTTCTGGGTGGCAAACTGGCCCACTGCCACAGAGTAACATATATTTGTCTGTGCCACTGCCCACCAGAGGTGCCATGCCAAATTTCTACTGCCTTCCGTTGACCGCCACTCCCATGAACCACAGACATTGCCGAGGTGGGGTGGCTTGCGTGCCTCAACGATACAGATAGCCGTACCGTAGGTGCAACCACAGCGGAGGGGTATCTGTGGAGAGGCCAGACAAACGTGTGGGTCCTGAAGAGGGGCAGCAGCCTTTTCAGTAGTTACAGGGGCAACAGTCTGGATGATTGACTGAGTTGGCCTTGTAACATCAGCTAATGTGGCTTTGCCACACAGTTACTGCGAACGGCTGAAAGCAAGGGGAAACTACAGCCGTTATTTTTCCCGAGGACATGCAGCTCTACTGTATGAACATATGATGATGGCATCCTCTTGGGTAAAATATTCCGGAGGTAAAATAGTCCCCCATTCGGATCTCCGGGCGGGGACTACTCAGGAGGATGTGATCATCAGGAAAGACAATACTGGCATCCTACGGGTCGGAGCGTGGAATGTTAGATCCCTTAATCGAGTAGGAAAATTAGAAAATTTAAAAAGGGAAATGGATAGGTTGAAGTTAGATATAGTGGGGATTAGTGAAGTTCGGTGGCAGGACGAACGGGATTTCTGGTCAGGTGAGTATAGGATTATAAATACAAAATCAATTGGGGGTATCACAGGAGTAGGATTGATAATGAATAAGAAAATAGGAATGAGGGTAAACTACTATGACCAGCACAGTGATCGCATTATCGTTGTCGAGATAGATACGAAGCCAACACCGACAACAGTAGTACAGGTTTATATGCCAACTAGCCCTGCCGATGATGAGGAAATCGAAGAAATATATGAGGAGCTAAAGGAAATTATTCAGACAATTAAGGGAGAGGAAAACTTAATTGTTATGGGAGACTGGAATTCGGTAGTAGGACAAGGAAGGGAAGGGAAGATAGTAGGTGAATATGGTCTGGGCAAAAGGAATTAAAGAGGAAGCCGCCTGGTAGAATTTTGCACAGAACATAATTTAGTTATAACAAACACTTGGTTTAAAAATCACAAAAGAAGATTGTATACGTGGAAGAGACCAGGAGACACCGGGAGATACCAGATAGATTTTATAATGGTAAGACATAGATTTCGGAACCAGGTTTTAAAGTGTAGGACATACCCAGGGGGAGATATAGACTCTGACCATAACTTGTTGGTTATGAACTGTAGGCTGAAACTGAAGAAACTACAAAAAGGTAGGAAAATAAGGAGATGGGACCTGGATAAATTGAAGGAACCTGAAGTTCTTAAGAGTTTCAGAGGAAGCTTAAGGCAACAATTGACAGAAAATAAAACAGTAGAGGAGGAATGGGTAAAATTGAGAGATGAAATAGTGAAGGCAGCAGAGGACAAAATAGGTAGGAAGGCAAGACCTACAAAAAATCCTTGGATATCAAAGGAGATACTAAATTTAATCGAGGAAAGGAGAAAATATAAAAATGCAATAAATGAAACAGGCAATATGAAGTACAGACGACTTAGAAATGAGATCGACAGGAAGTGCAAAATGGCTAAGACGGAGTGGCTAGAAGGGAAATGCAAGGATGTAGAAGAATGTATAAATAGGGGAAAAATAGATACAGCCTACAGGAAAATAAAAGAAACATTTGGAGATAAGAAAAACAGCTCTATGAATATCAAGGACACTGATGGAAAACCAGTTCTCAGCAAAGAAGGGAAAGCTGAAAGGTGGAAAGAGTATATAGAGGGGCTCTACAAAGGAAATGAACTTCGAGACAATATTGTAGGAAGGGAAGACGATGTAGCTGAAGATGAAATTGGAGATACTGTACTGAGAGAAGAATTTGACAGAGCCCTGAAAGATCTAAGTCGAAACAAGGCCCCTGGAGTAGATGATATTCCCTCAGAGCTACTGAAGTCTCTGGGAGAACCAGCCATGACAAAATTGTTTCACCTGGTGTGTAAGGTGTATGAGACAGGTGAAGTACCCTCAGACTTTAAGAAAATTGTTATAATTCCCATTCCAAAGAAAGCAGGTGCAGACAGGTGTGAAAACTACAGAACCATCAGTTTAATAAGTCATGCTTGCAAAATATTAACACGGATTATATACAGAAGGATGGAAAAGCTGGTAGAAGCCGACCTCGGGGAAGATCAGTTTGGGTTCAGGAGAAATGTAGGAACACGGGAGGCAATACTCACTTTACGGCTTATCCTAGAAGATAGATTAAGAAAAGGCAAACCAACATTTCTAGCTTTTGTAGATTTGGAGAAGGCTTTTGACAATGTTGATTGGAATAAGCTCTTTAAAGTTCTGAAGCAAGCAGGAGTAAAATATGGGGAACGTAAGGTTATTTACAACTTGTACAAAAACCAGTCAGCGGTAGTCAGAGTTGAAGGGCATGAAAGGGATGCAGTGGTTGGGAAGGGTGTAAGACAGGGTTGTAGCCTTTCTCCAATGTTAAAAATTTGTACATTGAGGAAGCTATAAAGGAAAGCAAGGAGAAATTTGGAGAAGGAATTAAAGTTCATGGTGAAGAATTAAAAACTTTGCGTTTTGCCGACGACATAGTAATTCTGGCAGAGACAGCAAAGGACCTGGAAGAGCAGTTAAACGGAATGGACAGTGTGCTGAAAGGTGCATATAAGATGAAGATTAACAGGTGCAAAACTAGGGTAATGGAGTGCAGTGTAAGAAAATCAGGTGATGCTGAAGGAATTAGATTGGGAAACGAAGCAATAAAGGAGGTAGATGAGTTTTGTTACTTGGGCAGTAAAATAACAAATGATGGTCGCAGTACAGGGGATATAAAATGCATAATGGCAATGGGTAGAAAAGCGTTCTTGAAAAAGAGAAATTTGTTAACATCGAATATTGATTTAAGCCTAAGGAAGTCCTTTCTGAAGGCATTTGTATGGAGTGTTGCCTTGTATGGGAGTGAGACATGGACGATAAACAGTGCGCACAGGAAGAGGATTGAGGCTTTTGAAATATGGTGCTACAGAAGAATGATGAAGGTTAGGTGGGTGGATCGCGTAACTAATGAGGAGGTACTGAACAGAATTGGGGAGAAAAGAAATCTCTGGCATACGTTGACTAAAAGAAGGGATAGATTGGTAGGACACATTCTTAGACATCAAGGAATTGTGAATTTAGCGTTGGAGGGAAGTGTGTGGGGTAAAAACCGCAGAGGAAGACCAAGAGATGGATACAGTAAGCAGATTCAGACAGATGTAGGTTGCCGTTCTTATGTGGAGATGAAGAGGCTGGCTCAGGATAGGGTATTGTGGAGTGCTGCATCAAACCAGTCTCCGGACTGAAGACCACAACAACAACAACTCCGTTGACCGAGAGACAACGTTTAGCGTAGTGAATACAGTTCTTTCTTAAAATGAAGACATCAGTGGGTACCATATCGTGTAAAGTGAGGAGAAGATATTTGACATCAGCGAAGGAAAACAAATTGAAATCGTCAATTTAGAAAAAAAATTGGGTCGTATTTTATGGCAAGGAAAAGATCAACGATATAGTTGCCTGGTTTGCGTGTAAAAAATAATATTCTTACACTAGACACAGAAGTGGAACTTCAAATTTCCTGAAACATTCGTGTGAGACAGGACAAAGTAGCATAATTACGTATTTAAATACCAGAACAGATGCAAAAGTTCCTGAAGTTCCACCAAATTTGAAAACAACCGCGACCGAGAAACTTATCAATCTTGTCAGCAAAGATATTTTACCATTCGAAGTTGCGCGTGGATCTGGGTTTCTCGAGGCGGCACAGTTTCTTATTGGTTTGGGAGCATATCTCCTGGACTATGTGGCTTACAGTCATTTAATTATGTCAATACCGTCGCGAAAATGCAAACAATATGTTGGCAAAGTTTCATTTCAACTGAATGAACGGTACAGCCACGCATGAAATAACAACAAACATACAAACAAGCATGCACGTTTATGTATTACATAAATGGTGACGGAAGTAATCAATATTGACAATAGTATTTTATAGCAACTTTCATAATCAGATACGGTGTACAGTGAAAGTAACGTATTTTGGAAGGTACACAATGTTAGACAGCATAGGCTGGTCGTAGCTACAGCCTACATTGTTTATTTTTGCTGACAGTTATCAATTTGAAGTAGAAGGCAGTTTCAACATTTGAAATTACATGTTTTGCTTTGTGTCACATAACCTCTTGACCGTTAATATAGGTAAAATAATGTGTCCCTTTTGTAAAACTCCGAAATAACCATTTCCTTTCTTGAATCTAAACACAGTAAAATCTCTTCTATGCATATCAGTTTTTCAACCACACGGGCTCTGAAGCACTACTGTATGTGTCCGGAGCGCCAATGTTTTCCTGTTTGGAATAGCTTGTCTCGGAATAGGCATAGAACAGTTACCGTGATTCGAGGTGTCAAAAGTAGTTAAGTAGTCGTAGAAATGACACTTTAACAATAGTTTTTTAAAAGAACGGGGCCACTGCGATTGTTAAATTCCCTTATTGAAGGAAACACACGATCGGTTTCGCAACTTAAAGTTGCATCTTTAGGTGTTATCTGTGTGGCCTTCAATGAAGGACTTTAACAGTCGCAGCGGACCCATTCTTTTAAAAAATTATGGAATCTTTCGACTGTGATTGCCCTACATAAAATCTTTTAACTTTAACAATACATACCATGGTTTTAAATACTGCTATCTATTACTATTACCCATTCAAAAGTTTAATATCTGCGGATGCGGATGACGAACTTGCTAATGCGGATAAAGTGCAACACAGAATCGCATTTCCGCTAGCGGCGTTTTCGAACAGATTAATATCGTGCACAACAGTGATAACCGATTTCGGTAAATGCAGTTACCATTTTCTGATGTTTTACATCTACATGCTTACTCCGCAATCCGCTCAAACGTGCGTGGTGGAGGGTACTCACTAGCACTACCGTACAAACCTGTTTAAGGATAGTGTAATGTTGATGCACTAACAAATAATATAATGTTCAATCCCGAAAATCGTTGTCGATTTATTTGACAAACATGAACGTATCACAAAACAATGGAAATGTACCGTCAGTATACAAATTGATTTTTATAAAAGCAGGATGCTCAAGTTCCATGTGGTTGTTTATGGCGCAAATTGTTAATAGCAAGTGGGTGATAGCATCAGTTGCTTTCTCTGTGACTTTCTTGCACTACTCAAGTATTGATTTATAGCATGAGCAGATACATTAGAAATATTCGGAATGCGGGGAATCGAATGATGCACGGAGACCTACTTTACATTTTAATATCGGAGAAACGCTAGCTCAACCGAGGGGAGCCAAGAGCAGAGGGTACTTTGATGGATTCCCTACTACGCCTGCACTGTCCCTCGTCGACATATCGGACAGACATCATCCGTCCGTCCTTTAAAGTTATTTTTCTTTCATAGTGTGCAGTCTTTCACAACAAAAATGATTGATGTCCAGCAGAATTACTGACCGCTGGGCAGTTTCACTGACCGGAAAGCTCGGAAGCTCTCTCGCGTTTTGTAGCTGTGCGCGGTCTGCGTGGGCGGCAGGCACAAAGGATGCAGAATGATACGTTCAGATTCGAGCTCGGTATTATTCTTCTGTTAAGAAGGCTTAGGGGAGCCACTTTGGCATGCACTCTCACGACTGGGAACGTAACCTCAAGCATTCAATATTACCATTCACATTTAAATTATCAAATGTTCAAATGTTTGGAGAGCTTATGGGACTTCGGGGTCATCAATCCCTAAACTTACAAACTACATATGAACTAGCTAATACTTAGGACGGCACAAATATCCATGCCCGAGTGGAGATGCGAACCCCCGACCGTAGTGACCGTGCAGAAAGTGACTGGCTCGCCGCAGACCGCTCGGCCACTGCGGCCGGCTTTAAATTATCACCACTACACAGGGAGGAGAAGGGATATTTTAGAACTTGTACATTGTCGCGGCGGAATAGCCGTGCGCGCTAATACGCATTGGTGGGTGCACGCGACCGTTCGCCGTCGTAGGTTAAGAGTCCTCCCTCGAGCATGGGTATGTGTGTTGTTATTAGGATAAGATAGTTCAAGTAGTCAGTAAGTTTAGGAATAGATTAACACTGCAGTTAGAGTCCATAACTTTACGAACATTTGAACTTGTATGTACATTCTGCGTTCAATAAACATATTCAGTTCTTTGAATAATGTTCCCAGCACTATTTGTTCTTTAAAACTAGTTCAAGTTTGTAGTACACTATTTGCAAAGGCCGTTTATCGTTTTGGAGTATTGAGTCTTATCGGCAGGATTGCTTATCTCCATTTATTGTCGTCGGAAACTGGTGTACTCAACAGCTCCGAGACATAGTTTTAAAGAAAAGGATGAAGTTCTATAGTTTCCCCGTCCTCTCCACACCTAGCAATAAAACAGAAAACACACAGACATATCAGTGCAGGTAAATCCAATACACCACTTTGAAACTACGTAACTTGACTAACCTGACAAATGACACAAATTAAATGCAATAAGTAGATAGTTTCAGCTATTTTTGACAGTTGCCCCAGTGGACAAAATACTAAATATTTGTAGTAATGCATTAGATAGGCCTACTCTACTACTGTAGAATACTGCGCCTTAACAGTGCTCTGCCTTGAATTTTAATACAATACACCCTCAAGAATATGACAATTTTATTAACCAGAGAAGTGATACGTAGTATACTGCAACAAATTTAGTTCGAACGATACACAAATGTCACAGTAAAGGGTGTCCCCTATGGGTAAACCTTGGCATAAAGGTAAAACACAAAGGAAGTAGACCTACATTACCTGTCAGTGGGCACTGTATTATATCATTACGTTAGCAATCACCATTTCAATGTACTTCTTTACATTTTATAAAACAAAGTCCTCCTGTTGCATCTGCTTGCCTGTACTCGATAAACTCAATAACTACTGAACAGATTTCTCATGCTCTTTTCACCAATTGATTCATGAGGGATGTTTAGGTATATAAATAATTAAGTTGTGGGACATCAGGTGGTATGGTAAGCAAAATATCCGCCAAATACAGAAATAAATACTTTTAGGGAAAGCTATATATTCCATGATATAATGTTCTACGTTCTCCTGAAAATGCGTTTATTGTTTTATAAAATCGTGATTGCGCAGTTTCGTGATTCAGACTTTAATGGTCATCAAGACGTGACGTGTAATATTGACCTCAGATACGTCAGTTTTTCCTCAATCAGCCATTACTGATGATGGACAGTCACAAAAAAAATGATCAAATGTTTGTTAAGCTTATGGGACTTAACTGCGGGGTCATCAGTCCCTAAACTTACAAATTACTTACGAACTAGGACGGCACAAATATCCATGCCCGAGGGGGGATTCGAACCCCCGACCGTAGTGGCCGTGCAGACCGTGACTGAAGCGCCTCAGTCCCCTCGGCCACCGCGGCCGACTGGACAGTCACAAAGAAATAAGAAACGATACAGACCCAAGGCAACGAAAGAGGAAAGAAAACTCTATTAATACTATCTCACCTCGACCAAGATCAAACAAAGAACGCGGTAAACAAGGACTTCTTTTCAGATTAGAACTGACAGATGTAAACATACCTTAGTTGACGTCATTAATAGTATTTATTTGTTTTGATTTACAATGCTGACTTTTCTTTGGGTGAATTTTAGTGAATGCCATTATTTGTAATTATGCCTCGACGAACATAAAATATAGGACCTGATAGACTAATACGACAGATAAAAAGTAAGCATTTACCTTCTCGCTACCCAAGCGAAGAGGGAAGAGGTTGCTAGTGTGATACCGGTATATCAGCCTGTGTCATACATGTTAAGGGTTCTGGTTCCTTTGGCCTGCAGAAACAACACATGTGAGCGAGCCTTGCAACTGATGCTCCGTCCCCTGGAATGCACTCTAGAAGAGCACGATTTCAGTCAGAGTAGCCATGATTGGCGGTGTCTGAAGTAGGTGGTTAACGCCATATCTCGGAGTAAAGTATTTTGGCTGGCGCTTGGCCTAGTGATCGTTTGCATATCTATCAGAAATAATGATGCTGCTAGCCTACAATACTGTACAAAAATTTAAATATTAAAAATTTCTGCAGACCAGCCAAGCTAAGCAAAGTACGTGTGGTCTAGGGTGATATATATATATATATATATATATATATATATATATATATATATATATATATATATATATATATTAGTGTTTGTGCTTGTCTTTCACTCTTAACAACGATAAGAGGGTGGAAGATATGTGAGTTGAAAGGTACCGATTTACATAATAATATACGTGTGGGTGTCAATATTTTGCTCTTCAGTAAAAACTACACAATGGAGTCGAACGATCTCTCTATCTTGTTGTACTGCAGAGTCTCCCGTTTTACACCATAGCAGTTCCGTGGCGATAGCTATAAGAAGATGGAAGATATAGTGGTCGAAAGTCGTCAGCTTATATAAAATTGGGACTGAAGACGAATGATGACTTTTGACAGTATAATAGCAAAGAGGTTATATACAGCGAAACGTGTTGCACAGTCTTCAAAATGTTCAAATGTTTGTACAGCTTATGGGACTTAACTACGGGGTCATCAGTCCCTAAATTTACAAACTACTTATGGACAACCTAAGACTAAGGACGCCACAAATATCCATGCCCGAGGGGGAATTCGAACCCCCGACCGTAGTGGCCAAGCAGACCGTGACTGGAGCGCCTCAGTCCCTTCGGCCACCGCGGCCGGCGCACAGTCCTCATTTGATTTTCTGAAACGATCTTACGAATAAAGAAAAATAAGTGTATACTGCAGTTTGAAAAGTAAAACTACCAAGAAAGATGCCAAAGCGCAAGAAAGAAATTTCGCGTTCTCGGTCCGTTTCTAAAAGACAGAAAGGGGCTGAAAAGTGAATCTACAGACGATAGAAACTTGAAATTTGTAGACGTTGTTTATCTTACAAAATGTTCAAATGTTTGTTAAGCTTATGGGACTTAACTACGGGGTCATCAGTCCCTAAACTTACAAACTACTTATGAACTACTTACGAACTAGGACGGCACAAATATCCATGCCCGAGGGGGGATTCGAACCCCCGACCGTAGTGACCGTGCTGACCGTGACTGGAGCGCCTCAGTCACCTCGGCCACCGCGGCCGGCGTTTATCTTACACTCTAGGCATTAGCGATTTTTCTATATTCCCATCCCTAAGGGGGTGAAATAGGGGATGAATGGTTTTTGAAAATACGTTGCCATTCAGGCAATTTTGAAGCAATAAATACAAAACTTTGGATTTAGATTTTTGATTGGAATTTTAAGAACACGTGTTTCGATATTTTTGGAAATTAAGCGAGGGAAATAAGGGAAGATCTTTTAAGTGTGCTACTAAGACTATTTTAATGTTGGAAATGAGAAAATTTGGATTTGGAACCATGTTTAGAATTTATAAAATGTGTTTCGGGATGTTTTGAATTCTGCCATCAACGTCAAGTGGCAAGTGGTATCAAAATACTTCATCAGGAAAGAATTTCTAAAGCTAAATCTATGAAAATTTGTATTTAAGAGTAGGGACAACCAAAGCAGACCATCCAGTCTACGCGTGCGAAGCAGCGGGAATTAAGCTAGTAACGACCTGTCAAAGCACCATTTGGTACAAATACTACAAATTGTGGGGTCTTATTCACTACAAATCGTCAAAATTAAATATATGACTCTCACGGCCAGGGCATTATGAAAGTAAGTACAGTACGTAAACAAATATTCTGTAATACAAACTTATGATTTTTTAATGGATTCTCCATATTATTTGTTACACAATGAATAGCATGAAAAATCTCAAAAAGAATGGCGTTGGTTGCATCATAGTAAGTCAGTTACAACCAGAGCAAATGCGAAGCAAAAGTTTGAAATACGTGAAGCGCGCAGCTACCGCAGCCCGAGACTTAAGCCCTCTATACATTTAACATTGGACTCGAACCACCAGCTAGCGTTGCTTGCAATAACGGCGATGAAACGAATACATCCACAAAGAACGTGTAGATAGGGAGTAACACACGCGTTAATGCTAGACGAATAAACAGATTGGAGAGGAATAAAGATATGCTTTCACGTATAAGTTACTCACTCATTAATGCAGGACCCGACAAAAGACGGAGTGGCATGGTGATGGCTCTCGCTTTTGACCTCCAGCAGGCGCTTCCAACACCTGTGCTCACAAGTGGCATACAATTTTATAAACGGAAACAGTGAACGTCAACTTTACCATACATGTCATTAAAACAGGACGAGCTAAGATTTACGTGTGCGACGAAACGCATGCAAAAAGGGGATTGTGTGAAATCTCCAGTTGCTTGAAGTACTATCTTTCAACTGTAAACTCTAATATCAGGACTGTTCCCCTCTTTAGTGACAACTGTCCGGTCAGAATAAGATCATTAACATCGATCTGGATAATTCCTTGATCATTCATAATGGCTGACAGAATCTACCGTTATTTTATGATCCTGGGGCATCCCTGAGTGTCGTATGACCGAGAGTTCGGAAACAATGAATAAAAGTGAAGTTTTCTCCAAAGTCGCCGTTCATTGTTGTTGCAGTGAGTGAAGATATGATCAAAACTATTACAGAGTTAGACGAAGATAATGTTGACAGTTGCTAAATTTAAAGAGGGGGAAAAATTTTCAATACACTCATGGCTTCAAAGAAGGAATTTTACATACGCACGGCATACAATCTAGATGTGTGAAAGCGCTATTAAACTGAAAAAAGTGAAAGCGACAGTGCTATGATACTGACAAGTTCAATTTCAAATCTGAATAATTATTGCCGTCGTACGATGCTCCAACTGCTTATATTTCGACTAAGCTTAAAGACATAACAGACCTGTTACCACGGAACAACAGCTACTTCAGGTTCAATCGAACTGTTCGACCTTCACAATGCTGAATCCGGTTAAGGCGATACTTATGTTAACAACTGAGTGCATTCCTTTATAATAATAATACGAATATTATTGTTGCCGCAGCGGAATAGCTGTGCGCAATGGTGCGCCGTGCTGCGGTGCGCGCGCCCATTCGTCGTCGGAGGATCGAGTCCTTCCTCGGCATGGGTGTTTGTGTTGTCCTTAGGTTAGGTTATTTTAAGTAGTTTCTAAGCCTAGGAACTAATAACCAACTACTTAAGTCCCACAAATTTATAAACATTAGTTCTTACATTCCTCTCTTATCGTGATAATAATTAGACAATGTCGTTTTATTAAAACCTACCCTAGTGGATTAAATTAGACTTGGGGAAGAAGATGGCGGTTCGCCCTGAGGTACAACCTGTAAGTGCATGTATCTCTACAATTGCGAGTTCGCCATTCTGGTCGGGAACACCTCATATCTTCTAGCGATAAACGTCAATTTCATTTTCTCTCATACCCAGCATATAAAATGTCTAATCATAAAAACAATTATATCTGTACAGATATACGATGTACTCGCATTCTGAAGGATGTTGGTTGTGATCCGCCTGCGGCCATGCAGATTTAGGTTTCCTCTAAATCGTACCAGGCCAATTCCGGGACTGTTCATTTTAAAGGAGCTGTCGATTTCCTTCCCCATTCTTACTCAAAACAATCCAAGCTTCTATTCATTGTCTAATGTACACGTATTTTTACGGTACATTAATTCTAATCTACCTTCCTTCCTTTCTAATTGCTCATTTCACCTTATTCACTAAACATTTTGGCATGCTAAGATATCCGTGATTTTTTGTGTTGAAAGAGAATAGCAGAAAGTGACGGTGAAAGAGAGAGGAGACGGTGACAATGGGACAGAGAGAGGGAGAGAGGGAGAGAGGGAGAGAGGGAGAGAGGGAGAGAGGGAGAGAGGGAGAGAGGGAGAGAGGGAGAGAGGGAGAGAGGGAGAGAGAATGAAAGAAAGAAAGAGAGTGGGGGAGAGAGCACAGACTCATAGCAAAAGAGAGACACTGGCAGTAAGAGAGACCAATGGATCGAGATTGTTACTGTGTGAGCAAAAGAAAGAGAAGACCGTGGAATCAGGAGACATACCTGCAACCATACGTAAGCTTTTGGGGGCCTGGATCCTCCAGACTGAAGCTCAACAAGAAAAATTTTGTTACCACTTTTCCCCAATCCCCTTATCCTCCTGCTATTCTCGGTGAAGGGTTTACAAATCCGACCAATCCATCCGGAAAAGACATGTATTGAGAGGAAAGATATTGTGACTGAATAGAGAAACAGCAGACTGTGAGAAAGAAACGGACAGTAGCAATGTGAGAGAAGAAAAAAGGAGTGGGGCATAGTGAATGGCTGACAGACGGTGAGAATGGATAAGACTGTGGTAAGAAAGTTCAAGAGAAAGGGAGGGAAAGAGAGAGTGAGAAAGAAGGACAGGGGAAAGTGACAATGGAAGAAATAGTGAGCGGGAGATATGAAGGGTGTTCTATTGTAATACATACTGACCCATATCTCTTTATTCAGGACAAACCAAGGGCAAATTCATATCATCAAATGCTAACCACCCCCACTAATTAATTATTTCATATTCGTGTTCTATGTGAAAAATACGTTTATTTGAAGGGAACAAATTTATTTATTTATTTATTTTAGAAAAACCAATAGTTTGTCGTCTGGGGCACTTGACTGAAAGTTTTCCAGGTTAGCAGTATCTCGAGAATGAAGTGAGATCGGGAAAAAGATCATCTCGACGTTCAAGCCTCTTTTGATTCGTGTTGCTTTATAAATATTTAAGTTTGTTGCTTTACACACAGAATAAAAATTCGAAACTCCCATCCCCAAGTCAATCTTCAACTCCACCTACCATCATACTTCCCACTCAAAACACAGTCACCACTCTATTCCATCCGCCATCTTGTTTTTAACAGTTCACAAACAGCAACAGTGAACACTTAAAGTTCTTCTATTCTGCCTCTATTCCAACACTGAAATGTAAGTTGCACATATTTCAATACTTTAAACATGACTGTGTCTCATCAACGGTTATAGTATAACAGATTAATAACAGCCAACCAGTTGCAATAATAGTTGTTTAATAAACTTCTGACCACGGTTTCGACAGTAAGTAAGTGTAAAAGTCTGCAGATGCGCTGACGCATCTTTCACTCTAAGCCACATTGCCTAGATATTCCTGTTATATGCAAGTATAGTATACATGTATTTCTGAAGAAGACGGGTTTATATTTGTCGAAACCGTGGTCAAAAGTTTATTAAACAACTATTATTGTAACTGGTTGGCTGTTGCACATATTTCATTAGCAAGCAAATAAAAACACATACATAGAGAGAGATGCCATTCACATAAAATTAAGCAGTAGATCTAACCACAAAAATAACACAACAAAACAGATCAAATATTCCAAAATTAAACAGTTTTGTATATAAGTGGCATATGGTTGCAGATGACAAACTATAAAGGAAGACTTACAGGGATGGTGTAGGAAAACTAACTAATCCGACGAGTAAAATAAGGTAAATATACATATAGGAAATTCTTGTACATAATTTTAATGAACAGAATGAACTTTTAATAACCGTAAAATTGATAAATTTTCCGTTGTTCAATTTTAAAGTAATAAAAAGGATAAATGAAGATGCCACAACGGTAGCAAAACTTGTATGAGTAAATAAAAACTTAAAAAGAAACAGTTCTTTGCTCAAGACAGATTCTTATCGGGGAAAAAATTAAAGCTCGCGGCAATTTCACGATTGGGCAGAGTTCAGAAACGATACAAGTTTTGAAACCTTGCAACTTTTAGTAGAGGGGGTTTCTTTTTTTTTCAGAATTGAACCGTTCCGGAGATACCGCTCGGTATAGATTAAAATGGGACACCCTGTATAGACAGTGTGCAGATAAAGAGCCAAGCTTTGTAACTAAACTTACTTTCAGAGATTGGATTAAAAAATTCAGCCTCTTTTATACTAAAAGATCGCGAATATGATCATACGCCAAAACTTTTGAATGATGAAGTCAAAATGGGGACTAAGGCAGCTGTTTCTCCACTTTTCTGTCAGTTTTAAACAAGGACGTACTTTTTGTTCCCTGACAGCAGCGTTATCCAGCTAGTTTATTTTCAATATGTGTTTATCCTTTGCTGCTGGACAACTGGAAAGGTTTCTCTTGTAGTGGAAGCAAGTGAGACATCTATAATAAGGAGACCACCCATGATACGTAATCAGCAGAAAAAGCGTTCGTCAGATAATATGTATGTTAGTGAAAATACTTTACCGTCGTATTAAAAACATCACGTCCCAGCTGACTTCCTTTACTTATTATAATTTACAACGCAGTCAGCGTAATAGCAGCTCATCCATAACGACGTAAGTTAAATGCCGTCGGTGCAGAATGTGCAGGGAAGCGAAATACGATCTTTTTCGACTCGTCCGGAGCGAACACCCGGGGAATTCGCTCCTTTTTTACGAGTCGAGCCATCCGGTTTCTGTGCGCCTGCCCACTAGGCCGTAGCGCAGGCCTGATAAATAACACTCCAGGTGCCTCTCCGAATTTTACAAGGATTGCCACTTAACACGTCTTCACTTACAAGAACAAAACTTTATTTCCATGCGCAGAACCTTTTGCCTGATGCGTCACTCGGAATTACAAATGGTTTGTGTAAGTGTACCGTAAATAATGTGAAAACAAACAGCATAAACGTGATCGTATTACTAATGATAAGCCATTACCTCTGTGAGAAGCACGAATATGAGACCCTAAACCAGACGGGTTAGTTGCATGTGGCAAATATTTCACTGTCCCTGAAACAGTTAAGCTTTAGTTGATGTTGGGTACGTGATCTCAAGTTCCGGGAACCGCAGCGTTCAGCACGTATAATAAACTGAAGAAGGTGTCCAGAATATCTCTCAAATTGTCAGGGACATATTAATTTTTAGCAGAGAAGTTTGCTTGTATGAATGTTTATACCAAATGCTAACACCGTAAGGAAAATTCAAATGTTTGTAGAGCTTATGGGACTTAACTACGAGGTCATCAGTCCCGAAACTTACAAACTACTTATGAACTAGCTAATGCTAAAGACGGCACAAATATCCATGCCCAAGTGGGAATCGAACTCCCGACCGTAGTGGCAGTGCAGACCGTGACTGGCGCGCCACAGTCCACTCGGCCACCGCGGCCGGCCACCGTAACGACATCAGCTGCTATTAAAAAAAAGTTGTATGCTGTATTCAACATTAGTATCTAACGGTTCATTACGAACCAGTTTACGGCTTTTTAACCTGTCTTCAGATAATGTAATAGAGAACAGATAATCGACACAACATTAATGATAGGTGATAGCAACAAAACTATATCTTTTAGGGATGACTGACGTTATACGACTATATCTCAATAGCAATCTAGGAGCTTGATGTAAGCTTCGAAAAAATTATATTCCTTTGAGTTTAAAGATTAAAAATACTTTTTTTCACAATTTTCCTGCTTTTGGGCCCGATGTCTATATACAATATAGCGGGTCAGATTTGCCACAGTTAGTCTCTTATCCGTCACACTGGTTCAGACACTGACATAAAAGTTTAATTAAATCCACTTGTGGAAATCTTGTATTATTAAATAACATTCAGTATTATTAAATACATTCAGTTTAAAATTAAATAACATTCAGTATTATTAACTACATTCAGTTTAAAATGTTTTGCACCAGTGTGTCGTTGCTCGTGACCCACCATCTGGAGGTGGACCACTTGCTGTGAGAAATGGGAAGTTTTATTTGCTGTCGCAGCTGAATTAACTTTGAAAATAAAGTTACAATTTACAAAATAATAATCAACAATTATATTAGTAGTGAGGACAGTTTACAACTCACCGGAAAGACGTGGCGACGAGCTGCGACAGGCACATACAAAAGACACACACGTACAACACATTCAGTTATCGGCCATGGCCTTCTTCAGAAAACAGAACACTCACGCAATCACACAGGCACACAACTGCAGTCGGAGGTGATGGTTGTATGACTGTTGTGTACCTGTGTGATTGCGTGAGTGTTCTGTTTTCTGAAGAAGGCCATGGCCGATAACTGAATGTGTTGTATGTGTGTGTCTTTTGTATGTGCCTGTCGCAGCTCGTCGCCACGTCTTTGCGGTGGTTTTAACAGTACTACAATTATTTTCCAATTGTGCTATTTCTCAACTTTAGTACCACAACAACTTACAACACTTCATATCACATGTAAACATAGGACTGGCAGTTATCCATGAGCCAACATTAAATTTTAAACTAAAAACGTATTTAGTATTTAGATGTTATTTGTGATAAAAAATGCACAACAGTTCAACGATTCATTTGTGTAAAATAATTGTAGGATTAAATGTAATTATCTGATACAGTGTTCTAAATAGATGTGTCTGTTACGTACTCTTCCATTTTTGTAAGGAAATAAAACGTTAAAAACATTAAAAATACTGGATTATGTTGTTGTTATGATCTTTAGTCCGGAGACTGGTTTGATGCAGCTCTCCACCCTACTCTATCCTGAGCCAGCCTTTTCATATCCTCATAAGAACGGCAACCCACATCCACTTGAATCTGCTAACTTGAATCTGGACTACCTCTGCGATTTATACCCCACACACTTTCCTCCAATGCTAAATTTACGATTCCTCGGTGTCTAAGAATGTGTCCTACCAATCGATCCCTTCTTTTAGTCAGGGTATGCCAAAAATTCCTTTTCTCACCAATTCAGTTCAGTACGGGATTATACAAATTAAAATATTGCACAAATGAGCAATGACATAGACTGTTATATTATATGGACAAAAAAATGTGCTACGATGGAGTGACCGAACCTCAGGAGCGCGCTGTTGCTCGCCCTCGGAGGTTCGAGTCCTCCCCGGCGAATTGGTGTGTGTATTGGTCTTAGAGTACTTTGAGTAGTTTTCTAAGCCTAGGGACTGATGACGATAGCAGTTTGGTTCAATAGGTTTACAAACATTTGAACATTTAACAAAAAGGTGAAAGCCATGAACAGTATGTGGAGAAGACAGGCACAGTGCAGAAAGGCGTCTATGGAATTTAGGTTAAGAACAATATTATGACAAACGAATTACAATTTTGAACATAGCCTACTAGCATGCAGCAGATGGATGTAAATGATTTTGACAAATTGCAGCACCACAAGTTGCTGGGTACACATTTTCAGCTTTGCCCAATATGCCGATGACGGGCAAAGATTCTTTTGTTTAGTGGGGAGGGGTGGGCAAGTTTGAAGCTCTTACTCTTACGGAAATTAGTACAAAGTTACTACGAGTTTGAGTACTGTGAGCAGGGTAAAGCTGGAAATTTGTGTCTGGTGGGAGGCATGCTTAGGTAGTCCTTGCAGGTGCGGTGTTTACTGTATCCTCATTGGTGTAGGGCTCAGCGCACCTGCATAGAAAGCAGGAAACCCGTGTTCGAGTCCCGGCTGGTTACACATTTTTAGCTTTGCCAATCGCAGTTGATGTCATATATTCTGTGAAAGTGGAAGAATAACAATCGCAGGATCAGAAATGACGTCTGTTTTTTCTGAACAGACGCCATATGTATGTATAATTACAAATATTTATTAAAACAATTTAGTTTGTCCGTCGCAGTTGTACAATTTTGAAGTCAATGACTAGTTCCGGACTCTACCGTCCATTATCAAACCATTAGCCTTTTTCAAAGCGTGATAATCCAATGCATGTTACAAATGGCTGCTAAAATCTTGCACATTATCCTCTGTCGATACATATCACTAGTAACATTAAAATTTTAAATGCCAATTAAAACTGGTGATACATCCACGGGCCTCTAGCGTGTACAGTCTGAAAAAATAAAATTTTTAACTTAGTGGTAAGCCGTTAAGGTGCTGGCTCATCGGCAGACCCTTATTTCTTCAGACTGCTAGTCTGTAACTAGAATTTGGTTTTTTAATCCTTTACAGAACCTGAGCTTTCTATAATTTTGTAAAAGTCTCATGTAATGAATTTACTTTCTAGTGATGACTATCTTAGTGTAGTCAAAGTCTAGATAAAATATTTGTAATTATTTTAAGCAACTTGCGCGGCTATAACTTGTCAAAATCACAAACGAATTACCTAATGGGGAAAACTTAAGTAACAACAGCTACTTTATTAAAAGTCAATAATGAAACTGTGTTTGGTCATTAAGGAAGGGATTACGATCCTCTGAGTAATGTTTATTAATATCCAGGATTACTACTTGTCAGTTTCGCGCCTATAGCTTCTCTGTGGAGGATGTCACATTTAAAATTCTAAGAGCGACATTCAATCTGAGTAATCCACCTCCACCTCCATCGCTGACCATCTTGCAAGGAGCCCAAGTTCGATTTCTGCCAGGGAACTGGGACTTGTATGTTTGTGCCAATAATCACTTGCATAATCACCGGCACGCAAGTCGCAGAAATGACGCCAATAAAAAGAAATACAATCGGCGACCGAATCCAGACGTGGATATGCCGCCCACTAAACGCCAAACGATCATTTCATTTTCATTCAGGGCTTGTTCAGCAAACGTGGAATCTTTATTTCTCAGTCACAATTTCTTTTCTTCTTTCAGTCTAATACTTATAGCCATACCTGATTTATATACATTTAATCAGTAATGTACTTTGCAGAATGTCGTGTAAATTTTACTCTTCTTGGTATAGCTATGACCCAACGGCGGACTAAGGCTGTTGGAGGTATAGGATGGCAGCAATACAAACTGAGGCCACCCGTCCACTTGAAAGCAAATGTATTACTATAAAAAAGTAACTTTAGAGATTTGAAGGCCCCCTAGCACGAGAGGCAGGGGACAGTCTGAAGAAAATACCTTTGGAGGCCCCAGAATAAGAAGCAATTGGCGCTAAAAAAAAATGTTGCTTTTGAGGCATTCGGAGGCCCCCAAGACGAGAGACCCAGGACGGTCCGCCCTTGCTATGATCTGCCAGTGAAGTTGTGTTGACTACGTGTTCAGTATTAGGTTATCTGAAGAGGGCTTAGAAATCGCAAAGTAGATTCATAACAACTTATTAAATTAATATAATTGTTGGACGTAATAGCCGGACGCAGTGGCCGAGCGGTCTACGGCGCGCCAGTCACAGTCTGGACGGCCGCTACGGTAAGTGTTCGAATCCCCCATCTGGCACTGATGTTTGTGTCGTCCTTAGTATAAGATAGTTCATAAGTAGTTTGTCAGTTTAGGGACTGATGACCCGCAGTTAAATCCCTTAAGCTTCACAAACATTTGAACATTTTTATTGGACGTAATACTATGTATTCAAGTTTTTAATATGTCCATGTTTCTCGAAGTACCGACGGAATACTTCTTAGATATAATGTTACCTACATTAACTCGAATCAGAAATTTGTCATGGAATTCTGTCTGATTATCAGAGAGAGAAGCTGGAAGATGTGAATTTCATTTTTCCTTTTATTTAGAGGACAGAAATACCTTATTTCGATCATAGTCGTGGTTACGAAATTTTCATAAACGAGAAGTAATTAAGACGCTACGATATTTTCTTTTTCTAATTGAGATCTCGCAGACAGTACTATTATATTGAAAACAAAGAAAGCTAACGTATCCAAATAGATTGTAGGTTGCTATGGGGAAGGTCAGTGTAAAAGTATACACGTATGAGTCTACCTTTTATGACTTCTCCGATAATAACATAACTAAAGCCTCAACTATTATTTGAATTTGCAATTTGTCTATCCCAACTCACCTCCCACTCGAGCCGAAATATTCAAGTCTTTATGTCATCTTGAGCAAACCTGCCCAGCAACTACAATGCTGTCCAACGGATCACTGTCTTTCATTTCGAAACCTTACAGATCGCTTCCTTGGAAGGAGATACTATTATATACAAACCGCTCTCCAAATGAAGAGACTTCAGTGCCGAATTAGCCGAAGCTAAGTGAGTACTAGAAGTCAATTGGGTATTTTTTTCCTGGCACTAATTCACTTTATCTTCTGTTAATAAGAAAAGTAATTTTCAAACTATAGGAAGTATATGGAAACGGTACTTGCACGCAAAAGACTTTTCAATTAATAAATTATAAAGCTAGAATATTTAATTAATTTTTTAAACAGGCAGTATCGCAAATTATCTTTATTCAGATGACCTTTAGTTTTATTCAGCACATCACAAAGAAAACCTTTTAAAATTTAATTGTTCACCGACATTGTAGTTAGCGTGTCACAATACGAATAAACACTCATCATGCTTCAGTGTCGGAATCTGCCGAAACCGGTCATCTTAATGAAGATAATTTGCTCTCTTTGCTGTTTTACATAATAAATTAAATGAGCAGATCGACTCCCGAAATATGACGAACTTTATAGAATGTTAAGTCAATGAATGAGAGCCACCAAGCTAGTGTTCATGGAACTCAACTATCGGCGTATAATCTCATTCAAAATGTAAACCACCGCCGACATAATTTCTGTACATACTTTCCATAGCTACACACAGATCATAACTGCCCCATAACTATATACGTCTTCGCTCGAGAATACCAGAAAGACCTCAGAGATGCACGGAACTAGTTCCTTCCTCATGTTCTACCCACTCAGAAAGTTATTCTCAAATTAATGAAAATCACTAATGATCTTTCATTAATTTTTACAGTATGCCAAGGTGCTCTAATCACATCAGCCTGTATATAATAATATAGAGCAAACTTAAGTGCTTATAGAGTGTACCGTTGGTAGGTTCCGCTTCCCCAATTACCAAGTTCCTAACCTTTTCGTCTCTCCATTCCTCGTGCAAATACGGCAATATTTTAATTTGGATATGTCTTCCCATTTGAAGACCTAAAGATTTTTTTATCCACAAATTTTAGACATATTTCATGGTGTTCACTAAGAATTTAACTAACGATTGCAACTCACGATCTAACTGGAGAGTTTCTGTAATCGGATACTGACATTATTTGGGCGAACTTGACATCAATGTATACATTCTGGCCCACTTCAATGTTTGAGCGCAAATATCTCTGGAACAACAGCTGATTTTGAAAAACGACTTTCACGGGTATGAATGTAAGGGAGGGTCTCATGAACGTAATTACAACGAGGCAATCAAAAAAGTAAGTAAATATTATTTTCAACACAAATTTATTTTTTAACGATTATCCGGCATTTTTTCTTATGCATTCAGTAAAATGAAAAAATTAATAAAATGGTATTGGTTGCTCCTTAACGCATCAACTGCAACCCAAGAAATTTCAAAGCGAAGATGACGTTAAAAACGCACCACTGTTGCACATCTCAAGATTCAAGTGTTAACCCCACATTGCTCGTAATCCCTGCACTTACTGCACTCGTCCTTAAGTGATCTCTGAAGTAATGATGTGAAGTCCTTTGGGTTCTGTTTTAGATTGAGACTCAATTATGAATTGCTTCTGTGCGGCGGATGCGTCTTTGTTTCTTGGCGAACTCCAGACATTATAATAAGTATTTTATCTAGCAGAAAGCTTTTATTTGGTCAGGTATTTGATTCTGAGTCTTTTTAACATTGTAGTTTATTTTGTTTCAGCTATATATGGACTCTAATTTATAATTTTTAATAAATAATAAGCAGATGACGGCTTTGTGTCATCGAGTATTAGTATCGTTGAGTCTCTGGATAACTCTCTTCCAGTTTAATATTTATCGTCGAAATGTATGTTTCTAAGTACTAAATGAAGCACGCCATAAAATGCGCTTAATACTTATTATAGCAACAACACAATTAAATCTATGTTACATCACCATAACAAACCATTAGACGATTGTCATTATAACTAGTTAAACCTTTAATATGATTTAAGAAAAATGCACCATTGACTTTTTCTTGAAATGATGTTTATTCCATGAACCGGTTTTCGAACCTTTTCAGGTTCATCTTCTGATGGATTGCACGTTGTTTACGTCGTGTTTTTGTATTTGTAAGATTACGTGAAATTTATTGATTTACATACTGCGACTGTATGGCCAGATTTATGTGATTTCCATTTCTTGCGTCTCCTTTTGTTTATGTCACAATAACACTTGACTTTTTTCTATTAGGTTCTAGACTGCACTGTAAACAACACTTTCCCAGCAATGATAAATCATATCCAATACACGTGATTGTGCATGCGCACTAAGGTTCTAGGCTCCGTGACAAGAATTGCCTTATAGTCATAACCGTAAAAGTCGTGTTCCAGCTTCTATTGTTTTGCCAGATATATTTGCACTAAAACATTTCAGTGGTCCAGCCTTGCGTGCCATTCATTAACATTTCATTTTAAAGGTTGTTTGCAGATGACGCCATCATTTATCGACTTGTGAAGTCATCTGAAGATCAAACCCAACTGCAGAAAGATCTAAATAAGATACTAGTGTGGTGTAAAAATTGGCAATTGACTCCAAATAATGAGAAGTGTGATGTCGTCTATATGAGTACGACAAGCAATCCGTTAAACTTTGTTCCCAAGATGAATCAATCAAATGTGAAGGCCGTAAACTCCACTAAATATCTAGAAAGTACTATTACATCAGACTTAAACTGGAAAGAACACGTAGATAATGTGGCGGGAAAAGCGAACCAGAGACTGCATTTTATTGGCAGAACGCTAAAAGATACAACAGAACTACTAAAGACACTACTCTTGTCCGTCCTCATTTGGAGTATTGCTGGCAAGTGTGGAATCCTCATCGAGTGGGTTTGACGGAGGACATCGAAAGAGTCCAAAGGCAAGCAGCTCGTTTTTATTGTCAGGATACAGGGGAGACAGCGTCCCGGAAATGATACAGGACCTGGGATGGGAATCATTACAACAATGGCGACTATCGCTGCGACTTGGTATACTTAACGAAACTCCAATCACCATCATTCTCCTGCGAATGGGAAAATATATATTGTTGACTCCCACCTACATAGGTAGAAATAAAATACGAGAAATCAGAGCTCGAACGGAGATATTCTCTTTCCGCGAACTATTTGAGAGTAGAATGGTAGATGAATAGTATAAAGGTTGTTGGATGAACGCTCTGATTTGAAGAGTATCCCATGTAGATGTAGAAAGGATAAATTTTAACTCCATCTCTTCGTTAGCATCGCATCCACACTAGTATTTTTTCATACATGCCACAGAGATTACCGACGGAACTGCTGTAACTGGCAACATTGATGTGCGTTTTTCGTAGCTAGAGCACAATTAGAGTGCCCAAATACCTAATTAATGGCTCACCTAAATAAAAGAGAAGCGCGTAGGCAACGCTTACGTGTGGTTGGACAGCGTTCGCTCACCACGGAGAGGAAGAACTCAGGCCCGACGGCAGCTAGCGACACGTGCCCACAAAGAACTGCCTCTCCGGTTTTTGGTCGTATCGGCGGGCGCTCTAGCGTTACTGCACCTGGCTAACATTCCTTCGTACGGTTAGTGACCTCTTCTGAGTTACACACCACAGAAACGGAGAGCCCGTTTCGAGAAATATACGCATCCTCTTTCACATAATGTTAGTTACCTCTAATATGTAAGGGAAGCGACAGAGCTAAATAAAGAGGCAGAAAGTTCTTTTTCTTATTGTTCTTATTCTTCCGTCATGCTTTAGGCTTTCCCTCAGCCTCTTGCATCTACATCTGGTCCTTCCTCCGTTTTGTATGTCTTTCAATGCACCTTTTTCCTTGCAAAGTATATCGCCAGAAATGAAGTGGTAATCTTGATTCGTCCATTCGTAGCACATGGGATATCCATTTTTGTCGGTATTCGTCAACCTTATCTATATCTATAAATGTGAATGTCTGTTCGGTGTACGTTTATCACGTCTGATCCACAAGACATAAAGAGCTAAAAATTTGTACAGTTACTAATGTTTACCCTGGGGAGGCTGTAGGCACGGTTTTATGGCGATCGGATGGCTATTTATCTATATATATTAATGTGAACGTCTGTTCAGTGTACGCTTATCAGGTCCGAACGACAAGACGCAGAGACTTAATTATATGTACAGTTAGTAATTTATACCGGAGGAAGGTTTTAGGCACGGTTTTATAGCGATCTGATAGATATTTAGTAATTTGAAGAATATAACGCGAAATGCGGAACAATAATTACTCTTTGAAAAGTATATTTACTCTTTGAAAATGGTTTTATTGGTTGCATTGTTGCTTGAAGATTGAGTATATTGGGATGGAAAGTTACCGGTGTATATAAAATTCTACGTGTGTGTGTGTGTGTGTGTGTGTGTGTGTGTGTGTGTGTGTGTGTTAATATTTCGCTCTGCAGCGAAAACTACAGAACGCAAACGAATGGTCTGTGTGTAATTGTTGTCCGAAGTCTCCCGTTGTACACCATAGCAGTTCCAAGCCGATAGGTATAAGGGGGTGGAAGATATGGTGGTTGAAAGTCGTCAAATTATTAAAAAAATTCGAACTGAAGGCCAGCGATGACGTTTACGACTCTATAGCAAGGAGGTTACATACAGCGAAACGTGATGCCACAGACCATATCATGCGTACTACAATGTCTTCAGTTCTTTCTCTGTACGGATAAGCATACGAATAAGAAAATATAAGAATAAATAAATAAACCACTAAAAATAAATTTCTTTTAATACGTCTCTTTTAAAAAAATCGATTTGTCGTATTGCGCATTACATCAAGTGATCGATCTAAGATATTATTACAATCATTATTGTTGAATTTCGTGATTGGATTCTTCGAAACGAGTGCATTTTTACGTGTGATTTCTTATATAACCTCTGATAAATGTAACATGTTTTTAGAAAAAAGGAGATGGACAGACAGAGAGTGGATAATAAAAGTGCTAACTCAAGGCTCGAATAAATAAATAAATACCCGGGCAACGCCGGGTTCTCAGCTAGTTGTTTATAAAGAAAATATTTACTTCCTCCCTGATAACTGTATTTCTGCGAGAAAGTTAGGACCAAACAAATTGTAGGACAATAGGAAAATAAAAATTTTGCACACCAAACTCTTAATTGACTACATGCTTCTAAGCAGACGTAGATCAGCAAAGCAGAAAAAATTCTGGAATGGTCATGTGAATAGACAAGAAATGTTAAAATACCCTCACATCACACAAATAGAGACAAACAGTTTGGTGCTAGATTGAAAAAAAGAAGTGTGCATCACCTTGGTTACAAATAGGACGGCCGGCCGCGGTGGCCTAGGGGACTGCGGCGCGCCAGTCACGGTCTGCACGGCCACTACGATCGGTGGTTCGAATCCCCCAAGCCGGCCGCGGTGGCCGAGGGAACTGAGGCGCTTCAGTCACGGTCTGCACGGCCACTACGGTCGGGAGTTCGAATTCCCCTTCGGGCATGGATATTTGTGCCGTCCTTAATGTTAACTGGTTCATAAGTAGTTTGTAAGTGTAGGGACTGATGACCCCGTAGTTAAGTCCCATAAGCTATACAAAAATTTGAATTTTTGAATTTGACAAATAGGACGGAAGGAGAAAAGATACAGAATACTATCACACATTCGACTACCACATATGAAAGTGGTAAAATACCCTCAAATTACACAGCCAGAGACAAAGTAATTAGTGCTAGACTGAAAATTGCAAAAAGTATGTATAATCTTGATTACGAATAGGACTGAAGGAGAACTCTATCACACACTGCAGGCAGAAATACGAAAAGAACAAACGAAAGTAGCATACTATTTTTGTCTAGCTCAGGTAATATACAGTGTGGTCTACTGATAGTGCCCGGGCCAAATATCTCACGAAATAAGCATCAAACGAAAAAACTACAAAGAACAAAACTTTTATAATTCTAGCTTGAAGGGGGAAAACAGATGGCGCTATGGTTGGCCCGCTAGATGGCGCTGCCATAGGTCAGACGGATATCAACTGCATTTTTAAAAAATAGGTACAACCAATTTTATTACATATTCGTGTAGTACGTAAATAAATGTGAATGTTTAATTTGGAACACTTTTTTCGCTTTGAAATAGATGACGCTGTAATAGTCACAAACGTATAATTACGTGGTATCGCGTAACATTTCGCCAGTGCGGACGGTATTTGCTTCGTGATACATTACTCGTGTTAATTGCAGAAAAGGTTGATATGGCATTTATGTATGGCTATTGTGATAAAAATGCCCAACGGGCCTGTGCCACGTATGTTTATCATCCTGGAAGACATCATCCAAGTGTTCGGGCTTTTCGTTACGTTATTTAAAGTGACATGATTTGTTCAGCCACAACTGAAACGTCAACCACAACCTGCAACAAATGATGATGCGCAAGTAAGTGCTTTAGCTGCAGTTGTGGCTAGTCCGCACATCAGTAGCTGACAAACTGAGCGAGAATCGGAAATCTCAAAAACGTCGGTGTTGAGTATTCTACATCAACATAAATTTCACCCGTACCATATTTCTATGCACCAGAATTTGCATGGCGAAGACTTTGAACGTCGTGTACAGTTTTGCCACTGGCTAAAAAGTAAATTAAGGGACGATAACAATTTTTATTTTTATTGATTTTTTTTCGCGTTAAGTGACGAAGCGTCATTGGCAAACAAAGGTAACGTACATCGGCATAATGTGCACTATTGGGCAACGGAAAATCCACAATGGCTGCTACAAGTGGAGCATCAGCGACCTAGGAGGGTTAATGTATGGTGCGGCATTATGGGAGGAAGGATAATTGGCCCCTATTTTATCGATGGCAATCTATATGGTGCAATGTATGCTGACTTCTTACGTAATGTTCTACCAATTTTACTACAAGATGTGTCACTGCATGACAGAATGGCGCCATTCAACATGATGGATGTCCGGCAAAAGGCTCGCGTGGGGTTGAAGCGGTCTTAAATGGAATATTTAATGACAGGCGGATTGGTCATAGAAGCAGCATACCATGGCCCGCACGTTCACCGGATCTTACATCCCCGGATTTCTTACTGTGGGAAAAATGGTAGAATATTTGTTATCGTGATTCACCCACAACACCTGAAAACTGCGTCAGCGCATTGTCAATGCATGTGAGAACACTACTGAAGGCGAACTACTCGTTGTTGAGAGGAATTTCGTTACGCGTATTGCAAAATGCATTGAAGTTGAAGGACATCTTTTTGTGCATTTATTGAAGTCATCAGGTAATTATAGATAATCACTCAGTAACAGCACGTATGATAATTTCACAAAATTACATGTATCACATTGGAACAACCGAAATAAAGTTTAAACGTACCTACGTTCTGTGTTTTAATTTAAAACAGCCTACCTGTTACCCACTGTTCGTCTAAAATTGTGAGCAATATGTTTGTGAATATCACAGCGCCATGTATCACAAAGCGACAAAGGTGTTCCAAATAAAACATTCATATTTACTTACGTACTAGACGAATATGTAATGAAAATGGAGGTACCTATTTAGAAAATGTAGTTGACATCCGTTTGACCTATGGCAGCGCCATCTAGTGGGCCAACTATAGCACCATCTGTTTTCCCCCTTCAAGCCAGAAAAGTTTTGTTTTTCGTATTTTTTTAATATTTTTTTCTATGCTTATTTCGTGAGATATTTGTCCCGTCACTAATAATTGTGTATAATAAATAAATAGAGTATTCGGAAAGCGGAGACAGTATAACCTTCCGCTATATATTAATCTTGAATTTGGAACTTTAATTGTAGCAACATTGCTGTGAAAACAAGGTAGCGGAAAGATTCTATGGCATGTTTAACAAAGATACCCTAAATATATCATTTCAGCATTAACCAGCTTCTATTTGAACACGTAAATAATTATGTTCAAATGTTCAAATGTTTGTTAAGCTTATGGGACTTAACTACGGGGTCATCAGTCCCTAAACTTACAAACTACTTATGAACTACTTACGAACTAGGACGGCACAAATATCCATGCCCGAGGGGGGATTCGAACCCCCGACCGTAGTGGCCGTGCTGACCATGACTGGAGCGCCTCAGTCACCTCGGCCACCGCGGCCGGCAATATTTATGTCAAAGGAAGAACAGCAAGTAGCATGTTGTAAATATACAAGGGTTGGAAGTTAAATAGTGGCAACACTGCTGTGGAAACACTGTGCAATGGAACCTATATTGCCGCTGATAGCACATGTTGTTGACATACCTACCTTACCTCCGAGCAAATAGACTCGCCCGTCCCACGCCACCGGCGGCACACAACAGAGGGAAGCACTTGTGAGCGATCGGTCTAACGCAGACATGGCCAATATTTCCACCCGCAGCGACCGTGTGTCGCTAGTGCCCCACTCGCCGCTGCGGTTTTTGGCCATGCCTGATCTAACGTAGCGGTGTCATTACGTTTTCGGGACAGGAACAACAGAGTTGGATAAAAATTGAATGTGCCAGAGGTTGTACAGCACGACAGTGTCATCAAGGTCTTCAAGAGGCGTGCGGGGAATCGGCATTGACGTATCGAACAGTGTCACGACCATGCGCTGGCGCACACAGCGCAAACTGTGGCTGCTCTGTTCGGTCGATGGGTCTGGTGAGCACTGTACTTCAACTATACTTGTGAATTAGATTTGATTCCGATGATCAAGGGACCACTCCGTGGCATTCGCTTCAGAACTGTTAACAGGAGAGGCTCTGCTAACGGTATACTACACTTTCCACATCGCTGGCAACGGGTTCTACACAACGCTGGTGACTACTTTGAAAGACATTAACAGATGCAAGCATGTAACGCTTTTTGTGTTGGTTGTGAATAAATAGTTGCCACTATTTAAGTTCCACCATCGTAAATCACGTAGTAAGTCTGGGATGTAGTTTCTCATTTCTCTCCTACACTCTGTAGTATAGTGTATATTTACGCGCCGCCTCTCGTACGTGGTGAATTACACTTTCTACACATGATATTAACCTGGGACAAGACTATTTACTGATGACGTGCTGTTTACACTAGCAACGGATGCAAAGAGAATTATTTACGTTACATATATGCTCAGATAAATTTAATCTAAATAATTCCATAAACAGGTCGAAGGTAATGTTCCAAGAACCAAAATAAATATCAATATCCAACAAACTGAACAAGCCTACCTTACATATAATATGCCTGATGACGACTAGAGAGAAATATGTCTTGAGTTACAAATTACAAATGGTGAATAAAAAGTAATGAGAACCAATATTTACTTTTAATTGTCTTTATTGACATTGATAACTACAGTTACATGCCTTCAGTATAATCTACCCTGTTTTGCCAAATCTTTGGAAAGTGTCATATAATATCTGCGCACCTATTTCTGCTGATGCTCCGTAACAACCGCTCTATAACATGGTAGTGCCTTCTCTGGTGTTCTATTGGATGCCTCACAGAGGGTCTCTCATTTTGGCAAGGAGATCGTAATCAGAGGAACCCTGACGGGGGAATACAGTGGACGTTTAAGTATCTCCAATTGTGAGTGAGGCGTTTAGATTACATTAGATTTGCTGATCGTTCCATACACGTATTGAGGACATCCTCGTGGATGTACAACATGTCAATGTACAATACTAACAGCATGAAAACGTACATCATTCGGTCGTTCCAGAAATTCGTCAATGGACTGCAAGGAGTTGGCCACTAGTAAATCTTCAACTGATCTTTATTTGTAACTAAATTTTTTATAGTCGCTGGTAGATTATTGAAAATGTGTGTTCCTCAGTAGTGGACTTTTTTTTAACTAAAGTAATTGCTTATAAGTTCTTGTATAGATCATTTTTTCCCATTATTGTATGTATGAACAGAGTTGTTTGTTGAAGTAGAAGATTTATATACGACAAATTTCATGAAAGAATAGAAGAAGTAGTTAATGTACCCAGTTCTTTGAAGAGGCTTCTACGGGTTGTCCGTGAATTTATTCCACAAATATTACGTAATACGCTTTTGGATTCTGAAAACGTTTGTTGGAATTGATCAGTTACTCCGGAATATTATACGATATGACATTATGGAATGAAAGTAAGCAAAGTATGAAAGTGCCTACGTCAGATAACACTCAAATTGCAAATACAGATTTATTAAGGCGTTCTACATTTTGTGGTGTGCTCCAACTGAATTTATGGTTGTTACTGTGGCCTTCAGTCCGCAGACTGGTTTGATGCAGCTCTCCTCGCTACCCTATCCTGTGCAAGCCTCTTCATCTGAGAAAACGTACGGCAACCGACATCCTTTCGAATCTGCTTTATTCGTTCCTCGGTCTACCTCTACGATTTTCACTCCACACACTTCCTCCTGATGCTAAGTTGGCGATTCCTAGATGTCTGAGAATGTGTCCCACCAACCTATCCCTTCTCTTAGGATACACCAGAAACTCCTTTTCTCCCCAATTCAGTTAAGCACCACATCATTAGTTTCCTGATCTATTCATCTAATCTTAATCATTTGTCTGTAACACCTCATTTGTCTGAACTCCTTATCGTTCATGTTTCACTCCCATACAATACCACACTCCAGACAAATGCTTTCAGAAAGGACTTGCTAACACTTAAACTAATATTGGATATCAAAAAATTTCGTTGACTGAAAAAGCCTTTTCTTCCCATAGCCATTCTGCATTTTATATCATCTTTACTTCACCCATCAGAAGTTATCTTGCTACCCAAATAACAAAACTCATCCACTACTTTTATTGTCTCTTTACCTAATGTAACTCCTTCAGCATCGCCTGATTTTCTGACACTACATTCCATTACCCTAGTTTTACTCATGTTACTGTTCAGCTTATATCTTCCTTTCAAGACACTGTCCATTCCATTTCATTGCTTTTCTAGGTCCTTTGCTGTCTCTGACAGAATTACTATGTCATCAGCAAACCGCAAGGTTTTTAGTCCCTCTCCCTGGACTTTAATTCCTTCTCTAAATTTGTTACCAAGTTGTAATTCCAGTAATTTAATACTGTCAACCTCTTCTATCTGCTCTTCTTCTTATTTTATGTATATTCTTGGCAGAAACATTTAACACTACTTGTAGTGAGTCTTTTCAACGTTCAATGTCAATGAGTTGTCATTACAACATTAATGTTCATGAAAATATCATCAGCAGACCTTTCTAGAAATATGCTGGATATGCTTTTTGTTGTAATGCTTGTATCAACTGCAAACAAAACGAACTTTGCTTCCGGTAGTTTAACTGAAGAGACGTCATTAATGTACATAAGGAAAAGCAATGATCCCTAATGGAGCCTTGTGGGACACCATATGTAATTTCTTCCCAATCCCATGATGACTGATGGCTTAATTCACTAGTCCTATGCACTGATGCACTTTGTTTCCCGCTAGCGAGGCATGACTTGAAACATTTTGGAGCATTTACTGTGACAGCATAGAATTAGAATTTACTGAAGAGGATGTGCGGTTTACACCGTCAAATACCTGGTGCTTGTAATTTATGATCCATTGAATTACGTACATTCTCACTGTAAGTGTAAATAACCTTCTCGATATCGGAACGCTTCAAAAATCCAAAAGTGTGTTGTCGACAATATGTTATTTGTAGTCAGAGAAGCTGCCTGTACATTAACGTTTCAAGAATTTTCGAGAATTGTGGCAAAAATGAATCGTAGTTTGATAGGATCTCTCTTTCCCTGTCATTTTGCGGAGTGCGCGGCAACTTCCGCCGGAAGTTCGAGTCCTCCCTCGGGCATGGGTGTGATGCCCGTAGGATAAGATAGTTTAAGTAGTGTTTAAGACTAGGTAACGATGACCATAGCAGTTTGGTCCTGTACCACTTGACACACATCTGACTATTTTGAACATTGCTAGTGGCGCAAGAGGTCCTGGAAAGCAGCAGTCATGTGGCATTCTAGATGACAGTGCACGAACATTTACCGTACTCATCTGACACGAGTCTCTGCGATTACGAAGTGAAAAAGTAAAAAACCGGAATTCACCAGAGATGACACCCATGCCTTAGAGCGGTTACAAATGGTATGCGCCAACTTGGACAGTTCGCATTATGATAAAAAATAAATAAATAAAAAAAAAACGGGGGTGTTAATATTGAAGATGTGTCTCTGTCAATATACAGTCATTGGAGAAAAATATAGTGGTATTTCGTTTCTTTTATCCAGCCTTTTTATATGCAGTACCATGAGAAGTACATTAGAAAACAAAACCAGTGAAGACACCCACCTCAAGTTATATGTGATTTGTGCTGCTTTATGAAAGCAAGTCATGCATTGCGTGTGGGTCTTTGGTGTGTGTGCGTGCGGGTGCGTGTGTGTATGTGTGACAGAGAGAGAGAGAGAGAGTGAAGAGTTGCCTACAAACAGGGATAAAAATTATCTAGGTTCCGTAAAGGCTTGTTCTGCAAGAGATCAGTGTGGAAAGAAAGAGGTACAAGAAGAATTGTAAATATGTAACTAAAACAATGAAATGCAACTACATAAGAGGCCATTTACAAAATGAGTGAAAGTAGGGTACCAAAAGTAACAAGTACATAAAAACTAGTTACAGAAGAAATGTAGAAAGAAGAAAAAATTTAATCCGGAAGTGGTGGCCGCTAGAGCTATAAGAAGAAGGAAGAGAAGAAGAATTGCCGTTAGTAGCAGGGTGACGCTATATCTTTGCGCCAGTCTAGGGTTATGCAGTTCCAACATGTCTGCGTCGCCTCCTTATCAATCAGAATCGTAGCCAATGCTCCACGATACACTTGTAGCGCGGTCATGCACAATGAATTTCGAGACTTTAAGATACTTGCTATATGACTGTGCAAGAACACGAAGACATTAGAACAACTAAATCTGGGTAACTACGACGATAAATACAGGTGAAAGCTCAAAAAGTTTTTTCCTCGTGAATTCTTAACCACCTGTGGTAAGCTTAAACCAGGCATACTGAGAATGCAATATCGACATGTTTCTCTTAAAGCCGATCTAACTGGCACAGCCTATTAACCGGCAACTACAGAGAAGCAAAACATAGCGCAAACAAAACGCCCAAGTCGTTCTACACTTAGCGACCCATGTTATCATCTAATTGACCGCCATTGGTCCTGAGGCTGGTAGTTAGTGTGGTGCCGTGTCAGAAGGACCTGATAATAACGATATGCCTCCTTGTGCTCGTATATGTTCAGCTCCACTTCACTTGACACAGGTGTACCCCCTTAACCAACTGAAAGACATCTATTTACTCTTCCGTTGTGTCAAATGAAAAAGAAGTCTTAACCTTTAAAAAAAATGTTGTGGTATCATTGGTAGTTCTGCATTGCTACACGATTAGAAAATATCAAGGCATCGGAAGCTGGATGTCCAAAAACTTTTGTTTGTAATGCATTGTTTTGAAAGCCATTAACTAGACGTGAACATGAAACCTGACACAAAACAAACTTCATGCGTGTATGTAGTAATTAAGACTAATAAAAGAAGAAGCAATTTTCAAATCCGTACCTCCGATGTTACATTTCCTATCATACATTAAGACCAACTAGCATAACAAGTGATCGTCGAAAATGGATAATCTACGACTTACTGCCTTTCGTACCGATAAGGTGCTATCGTAAAATGATAGGATAGAATTAAACTATCACATTTGGTATCAAAAACTAATGTCCATCTTACACCTTAATGTATAAATAAAAAGATAAGCTAATTAGGCTAATGGGTTCATACACCATTTATGAAGGCATTAATCCTTCTCATTTTAAAGTATAACAACTCAATATACCTTCTTTCCCTATCATCATTGATGATAGGAACGATACTGTTCATTTAGTTTCTAGTCTCATTCACGTTTAAGTACTGCCTTTTAACTAATAAAGGCGTAACGAGAAGCTATAATGTTACAAGTGGTAAGCCTACGAAGATGTCAACAGTGTAAAACAAAACATCGTAGTTGTGTCGCCATTTCGCTTACATTTCTGAAGAGTGCGACATGGCTTCAGTCTGAGTCAAAATGGTCTCTAGTGTGGGACAGCATGCACTCGCAAATCAGCAACAATGGTCAACGATTTTAAATGTCTTTATTTCCGTCAACAGTTGCAATATAATTGTTTAATTACATGTTTCGATCACTAGGATCCTCTTCAGATCTTATAGTTGCGTTGCAACTCGTACTGAGTAGTAATTGGTACCAATTAGTACTCAGCCAGACGAGTTGCGGACGCAACTATAAGATCTGAAGATGATTCAAGTGATCGAAACTTGTAATTAAACAGTTGTATTGCAACTGTTGACGGAAATAAACACATTTAAAATAACACAGTGCAGCTGCGGACACACTCCAGTCGATAATGTCGACTATCATAAAAATGGTCAACAACTTGGTATCATACTGCCACTTACCTACAGCAACACACAACCCACACCAGGGACACTGTAAAACAGGCGAAAGATGTGCCCCTCTGAGAGGATTTTAGAAATGAATATTAATTACTACTAAGACTTCACTAATTTATCATTCACTTTGGTAGAATTGATTTCATAAGAAACAAGGAACATATAAACATTTAAAAAAATACGCAGATTGATTACGTGAATAATCTACACCACAAATTATGAATAAACATACATGCAGTCTGCTTTGATGACGACAGACACAACTCGCAATAATGGTACACAGTCTAATGTTGTTGTAGGAACCATTCAATATTGAGAATAAACAGAATGAAACTTTCACTCTGCAGCGGAGTGTGTGCTGGCAGATTAAAATTGTGTGGCGGAACTGGGACTCGAACCTAGTACTTTTACCTTTGTGGGCAATCGCTCTCGGTATTTTTGGCAGTAAGATTCTAAATGTAAATGATTTTTGTTTCTCAATAAAGAAGATTACTAACCAAAGCTATTTATCGCTTTCAGTCCACTGGTTGATGCTTGAATTACATTTAATCCTTTTACTCTACTACCTATCACTATTGAGTTCGGTTGAAAATCGAAATACCTATTTAACACTGAAAAAGGTTTTATCATAAAGTCGTCGTTACCCAAAACTTACACTAAATTCGCAAATTTTTAACTTCTTGATTTTGAAAGATGGAGGAGGAGATGGACAGAGAGATGAGGAGGGAAAAGATGCAAGACAGAACGGTTGGAAGGGAGAGGTAGGGGGTGGATAGAGGGACGAGGGAATGAAGGAGAGGCAGGAGGAGAAGGAGGAGGAGGTAGGTGAAGAGGAGAAGGTAGACAAAGAATGTGGTTGGGCGGTAGATGGACAAATGCAGAAAATGGTCGGTTAAGTGCATTTAAACGTCATATGCTCCATAACTACTAAATGACTGATCTATGTGTGTATGCAGGAAACGGACGAACAATAATATCGGTAAATCAAATACTTTATAATAAGTAATTATTTTCTGAAAAAAAATTCTAATATTATTTTCATTTGGCGTAATTGAAGACAGGGATACGACCCGTTAACTTTGACCCATAACGTCATCGACATCTCGGAAAAACCGTATACGGGACAATATCTTAATACTTATGTATTGTAGATATTAAATAATGTGTTGTTATCTTCGTAAATTACATATTACAACAACAGATTGTACCATTGATCACAGCTCTCAGCCCAAAAATCCGCGCCTTCGGTGCTCACTTGCGGAAAAAAAGTCACTGTTGACCTATACGTCACTATCAGTGCGAAGCTACAAAATACAATCTAAGTTCTGCTTGTAAACAAACAATCGTCTTTAACTCAGCCACCACATAACAACTCACGCCTCCTACAAATATGCACACACAAGACAACACGCCGTTGTCATGGGTCAAAGCCGACGGGCAGTATCCCTGTCTTCTGATGAGCCTTTCATTCCACATAGCTACAGCAACGCAAAGAAGAATATGTACATATTGATTTGTGTGTGTGTGTGTGTGTGTGTGTGTGTGTGTGTGTGTGTGTGTGTTTGTGTGTCTGTGTGCATGCGTGTGTGTATGTTCCCGAATTCTACTGCTTTCATTTCCGTTCATTACGTATCAGGCTAAGCCGTAGCGAATGGTGACTAGGTTTATATCAATTACTCTGCATTAGTCTAGCTAAAACCCAGAAATGGCTTGATCGATTTGAATTTATATTACTGTGAGGCCTCTGTTCCAATAGAACAGAAATTCGTAATGGTCCAAAGTCGTGTGTATTAAACTAAATGATCATTTATTCATTCCCAATTTGTGAATTCTGTCGACTTCGGCTTCATTTCGGAAGATGTTTTACTACTTTGTGAAAATTAAAATTTGTGCCGAATCGGGACTCGAAGCCCGGTCTCCCGCTTTTCGCGAGTGGTCACGGCCACCCTAGCACGCATCACGGCGAGGCCCTAACTTGGGTATTATACCGCATTATACCGCTTGGCTACACCGCGGCACTTGGGTATGCCACACTTATCTACCCCTCCCCCCCCCCCCAGTGCTCGCACACATTTTAAAGTCCGGTGATCGTGTTCGGGTGGAAAAAGATTAAGGCGACGGCTCACGAAAAGCGGGAACCTGGGTTCGAGTCCCTGTCCGGAAAAGAGTTTTCATTTGTCATCAAATAGTTTTTTTTTTTTTTTTTTTTTTTTTTTTTTTAACAGGATTGATTTGAAATGAGATATAGTGAAAATCCAAAGAAATAGTTTAAAAATAAAAACATCGAAACTGTTAATTTTGAATGGACATATCCACTTCTGATTAGATTCGTATTTTATGCATGCAGTGACATGCCGTTCATCAATTCCGGACAATTTGCAGAATGGTCTTCAAAACAGAGCGGCAATGCCACAATAACAATTTGAATGATGCTCGGCGGAGGGTACTTTACAACACTCTACGGTTTTAATCCTAACTTAATGACTTTATACCTTCAAAATAAAGGAAACTCACTGCCTTCATAATATTTCGTAGGTTGCATGGAGGAGGGTGCCTTACCTGAAACACCTAGTGATCTGCCACCATGAAATTTGGGAGCTACAAGGAATATTCAAATTAAAAGGTACGAAACGTCTTACCAACCATACCGGTTGAAACTTGGATATTCCGTCCTGGGATAACATAGTGGGACATCTAGAGACGCGAAGCACGCGTCGTCACCTACCCGTAAGAGATTCAAGGCTGTACCCTCAGTAGGCAAGGTGATGTTCACCTTTTTCGACGTCCGAGGTCCGATACTCATGACTTAATGACTTTATACCTTCAAAATAAAGGAAACTCACTGCCTTCATAATATTTCGTAGGTTGCATGGAGGAGGGTGCCTTACCTGAAACACCTAGTGATCTGCCACCATGAAATTTGGGAGCTACAAGGAATATTCAAATTAAAAGGTACGAAACGTCTTACCAACCATACCGGTTGAAACTTGGATATTCCGTCCTGGGATAACATAGTGGGACATCTAGAGACGCGAAGCACGCGTCGTCACCTACCCGTAAGAGATTCAAGGCTGTACCCTCAGTAGGCAAGGTGATGTTCACCTTTTTCGACGTCCGAGGTCCGATACTCATCGAATTCCTCGAGGACGGAAAAGCTATTAACAGTGACGAGTATTGTGAGACACGCTGTAGCGTACGCATGTCCAGCATGAACATACGACCTGGGCTGTTGACGGAAGGAGTGATAACGCGCTTTCACATGTCTCCAGGTTCACACTAAGTTTACTGTCCAAGTAGGAGCAGCTTGAACATCCGACCTATAGCCCGGATAGTTGTACTTATGTCTCTTGTATTACATTTGAATAAGGACTTCGATTATGACCAAAGAGTCGTTTCGTTGCTTTTCATTTGAACACACCTCGTATATGCAATTTTTTCATATACAGGGGACAGAGGAGGTGAACAGTGGCAGGAGTGACGAACGAAGTAGGGGATAGAGAGTGGAGAACGTAAATGATACAGGCAGCAGGATGGATGGGTAGATAGAGGGGGGGAGAGGAGGAAGACGAGGAGGCGGAAGAGCGGCAAATGGCTGTGGAGGTGGAGGAGGAGGCGAGGAGGAAGAGGAGAAGGAGGGGAAGGGAGAAAGGCAGAGAGGTGGGAGGGGGAGATGGAGAATATGGAATAAATAAATAACTGAGCATCGCCGGGTTTTCAGGTAGCTAATACACAGAGAATCCTATGAGAACTAGGAGTTAAGAGGTAGGTACAGATGCCGCGAACGTGATGGGGAGAGAGATTAAGAGAAAAAGGGTAAGACATATATCCGCTTCCCATGCATATTTAACATTTGCGAAGCATTACCTAGTTCTCTGGACAGATATCAATATCTGATATACCGAGTGGGATTTCCTAGCTTTGTATACATACTTCAAAATTAAAACTCATGTCTACTACAAAATTCGTACCAAAATCTTTGGACATTGAGGAGTACACTGCCGCGCGGAAATTGCAGTACGCCATAAGGACTTGCTGCGGAGTGCGCGGCTGCTCTCCGTCGGATGTTCTAGTCCTCCCTCGGGCATGGGGGTGCGTGTTGTCCTTAGCATTAGTTAACGTACTTTGTAAGTCTTTCTTGGTCCCAAAGCTTTACAAACATTCGAACATTTTCAGAAATATAGATATCAAACGTGTTGCGTGATCCAGTTTCATCAGTAAATTGCAACGAGTAAAGAACTACTATCTTATAATAAATATCTAGGAATCAAATAAAACAAAAATAATGGGAGAGACTCGCCAAAAGGGTTCTTCTTTACAAGGAAACGTGTATTTTCGCACGAAACATAATATTTAGATTCAGTGATGACGGATAAGCACTTGTTTAACATATTTTTAAGCAGCCTGGAAGTTGACATTTATAAATATCAGTGACATAGAAATGAAATGTAAAGAATTGCATTTTATGTTATGTATGTGGACGTAGTTATACAAGTTGACAGGTTCGTATCATGGCCTGCGAGAGCAGCAAACAAAGACGTAATGACATTTAATGGAATCAGAAGAGAAAGAAAATGGCATGACTCGCTGAAACAAGAAGCGGAATAGAAAAATAATAATACTGGGAGCGAATCTAAAGTTGTTTTTTTTTTTTTTTTTTTTCAGTAGGGGATAAAAATAATATTGCATACAGACATTTCTGTAAATCCGACCGTATATGGACTACTATTCATCATTAAGGACATCAAATTGAAACAGCAGGGTAGTAATCACACAGCAGAACAATGGACACACTCGTAAACATACACACAACACATGTATTGTTCTGGCACCATGACAGCTGAAGTTGGCAGATGTCCATGCATACAGTAACAGCTGTCTGCCTCTCGATGACTTGTTCCTCGTTCGAGTGGTCCTAATTAACGAAACGCTGATCATGTCTCTGCACAATGAAAGGATTACGGTCCTCAGCCTTTAATGGCCTTGCTGTCAACCGATCGTTACACACAAACAAAAGAAAAGCAAAAGTTATGATGTAGGTCATGCGTAGGCAATAAATTTCCTCGTGACGACGACGGTGATAAGTCAAATGTGTCGGACATTCAACAATGCTCTATCGATATTACTCGCAGATAGCTTCAGAGAGGAAAAGAAAGACGGACAGACGGGTAGAGAGAGAGGACGACGAAGGAGAGAAAACACTGACAGGGAAAGGTAATCCCGACATTTAGAAAATTCAGATGCGAAAATTATTGTAGTGTATGTTCTGTTTATTACAGTTTTGTTGAGCAGTGTTTGAGTGGGTAGCATTAATATCTAAGGTAATAGTACCCTCGCATTCAATATGTAGACATAGGGTAAGGTGGTACAATTTCGATGTAGGTACAATTCCGATCAACGTAAGTTTTCGCGCCATTTTCTGTCTCGTAGTGTCTCGTTGTGTCGCGATGTAGAGTAGCAGGTTTCTACAGCTCCTCCTGTCTTTTCCAACAATACACCGCTTTGCGGTAAGGAGATATAATTTTTTCCCCTTAAAGAGGTAAGTGAAGCTACTTAGTCTAACGCGCTCTTATAAATCATCTAGTTAAGGGTGACTGGATTCGCTGCCAAAAATGCAATGTTTGGTACCACGAAGTATGCGTTGGTGCGTGACAGAAAAAGTGCTTTTTATGTGGAAGATGCCCGTAATCAAAATTGTACGAGGAAGTGATCACAATTGTACCTAGTGTGGTACATTTTCGATGGATTTTTCTCAATTCTGTAACCTTTTTTTGTGTTTATACCAACATTTGTAAGTGTATAATATTTGTGTTACATATTCATTAAACATCCAAGAACAAGTGCCATAGTTAAAATTATTCCTTTTCTCAATTTATTTCCAGTTATTACAACATTTGTCCGAAATGATCGAAATTGTACCACCTTACCCTACACGTTATGAAATATTCCTTTCCCCTACTTCAGTGTAAAACGTGCACAATTTGAACAGCAAGTCATTAAATTTGTGTAAGAGATTGTTGAAGAAAGTCTCTGAAATGTGGCGTTATAGGATTCTATTGAAGATCAGATGGATTGATCGAATAGACAACTAATACGCTCTGCAACAAGTAAACGTGAGAGATTGATTAGTAAAGGAAATAATGAATCGAAGGCACCAAATAGTTGGACTGTTGGAGTAATGTTACAACGGGAGCCTTTGGTGGAAAGTGCAGATGAAGGGTTTGTATAAAGAACTGTTGGAGTAATGTTACAACGGGAGCCTTTGCTGGAAAGTGCATATGAAGGGTTTGTATAAAGAAACAACTACAGAAACAACTGTAGTTTTGAGTATATAAAGTTATGATTAAATAAAGGGAATAGCTGACAACTAGCAAGGATCGATTAATACATAAAATCTCCTTAGGCTTAATGACCAAGTAAAAGCCAGTAGACAATATGTGTTAAACACGAATCTGTTTCGCACATTAAAACTGGACCGACTCTTACCCAGGACATTTATCTTTCATGGGCAAGTGCTCTACCACATGAGCCATGCACGACTCAGAACCGTCCTCTTTTACCTCCGTCAATTACTCTTCATCTTCACCACTGAAATTTTCTTGTGATCACTTTGACTTTAACATTCCTTAAATTAACGATATTGCTGAGATATGGAAGGATATGAAGGGCGACAAATCCTATCATTAGCTTCCGTCTTCTCACCACTATTTGCAATCGATTCAGGGAATAATGTTCTCATTCATTATGCGTCATTTAAAGTTTCAGCAACTTTTTTCAGCGCCACATTCTCTTCTTTTACGAATTTTCAAATGTTCAAATGTTTGTATAGCTTAAGGGACTTAACTACGGGGTTATCAGTCCCTAAACTTACAAACTACTTATGAACTAACTAATTCTAAGGACGGCACAAATATCCATGCCCGAGGGGGGATTCGAACCCCCGACCGTAGTGGCCGTGCAGACCGTGACTGGAGCGCCTCAGTCCCCTCGGCCACCGCGGCCGGCTGTACGAATTTTCCAATGTCCACAATACACTGGTATACTTAAACCCTCAAAATTGTCTTCCACAAATTAAGGCTTATTTTAGCCAAATATGCCGTCTGCTTTATTAATTATCTATTTGAATTCGAAATGGCTTCGGCGACTGCAGTTCAGCGGCGATGTTGAAGATGCTGCAGCTGGAACTAAAATTCAGAAAATGTCTGTTTGGGTGATGTTACCATGAATAACACAATATACTGTTTATCATTTCTTTTTAAGAACATATCTGGAATTTTACAATCGTTTAACAGATATTGAATAGTATTCGCGAGAAAAACAAACAGCTATTCTCTAAAAATTATGATGATACCGCCCTTTCAAGACAAGACATAACAAGAACATGACAAGACAATAAGGATTACAGATTATACAATCGTTTAAATAGTGCTGGAACAAAGAGCAGAGATAACATTTATGACGATATTAAAATTTATTTGTTGTAAAAAACAGTTCATTCACGTCCTTGACTAACGCTTTATCTTTGACATCACTGCGTTTATGTTTTGATTAGAGTTCAACACGCAGTCGTTTCTCCTTAGGACGCTACAAAGTCAGTTTTCATGCCGTTAGGATCGGCAAAAAATGTAGTTCTTGATATCCCACCATCCTAAATTTTATTTACAATTAAGGTAAAACGTAAAGCAGTCAACAATCCGAAGATTGGTTTGAACACCACAGTGCTTTACTAGGCATGGTCCTGTTTGGAGGTGGTATGCCGTTGCCTTTCTCCGACCTTCGAACTGACTTACCCAGCCAGTTATAGGGGGACCTACAGTTTAACGTGGGTTCCGAACCACGGTGCTACTCGGTATGTTTCACATGAGCAATACTGCCAGAGGTGAAAGAAGTGGAAAGTGACATAAAAATCCCAGGATCTGGCGGGGATCGAACCCGCAACCTTTGGATTTGTAGTCTGGCACTCTACCACTGTGCAACCGAGATTATGAAAATTTAATTTATTTTCATTATATATATGGAACTTTTTTCTTTCTTTTTTTTTAACTGCTCCCGAGAAATATAGTCATTGTTACTTCGAAATGACCTGGCGGAATTCTTTACCGTTGCTTCAACAATTTGAGTTTATGCTCTGTATCTAATGATATCGATGTACACCGGACGTCTAACACTATCTTGCTTCCTCCTTTTATCACTTTTTCCTCGATACATACCTTGAACATTAGAGCTAGAAGACTGCATACATATACTTAACCACTTCTCAATCCTAGCACTTCATTCTTGTTCTTCCTCTCTTACTGTTCCGTCTTTCTTCATGTCCGTATTATACATTAGTCTTCACTCTGTAGCCGCGCTTTCTGGAGCGCCATGTTGCGGTTCGCGGCAGTCCGCTGTCGGCGGTTCGATTCCCCTCTCGGGCATGGATGTTTGTGTCGTCTTTAGTGTAAGGTAGTTTATAAGTAGTTTGTAAGTCTAGGGACTGATGACCCCGAAATTAAGTCCTTCAAGCCTTACAAACATTTGAACATTTTTTCTTCACTCTGTTTACGTCGCATATATTGCACTCATTCCTGCTTACTCCTCATATCCTCCTGCGAGCCATGTCCCCTTACCTCTTCCGCCTGCCTCCTTCTATGCATATTTTCTTTCCTTCTTGCCCATACTGTCCATCGCCTACTTTCCACCTCTCTGACCATCCACCTTTCTATATCATCTCCCTCCGTCCCTCCGACTTACTCCTTCCTCTGTCTTTCCCCCTCCTCCTGCTCCAACTCTTCCTCTCACCTCCTCCCTCCCCAGTATTTCACCACTCTCATCTTTCTTTCTCAACTTTCTCTCTGTATTTGATCACCTTGCCCCTCTGTCCATATCTTCTTGGCACTTCCCCTCTATGTGTTAATATCGTCCTGGACCGTCTCCAAAATCAAATCTTCCTTACTTCCTATTCATCTTTCTCGTCCAAACCATCACCTCCTGTTTCAGTCTATCATCCATCCTTCTCATCCTTCCGCCAGCTCTGCCCATTTACATGTGCAACCTCTGCAAAATACATCGATAAAGCAGTCCACTATATACATCTGAAGATCAGCTTCTTGTCCTTGATATGTAGGCTTCACTGAATAGAAGCTCGATAAGGCTACTTGCTGTCCTACAGAACAGCATACATATCAGGGACTGAGACAACACTCTTTACCCGTATCACTGATCCTATGAGAGTAATGAGAGTCGATCCTCGGGGGATAAGCATAATGCTTATCAAATTTGATTGAAATTTGGAAGCAGATGCTTCACATGTATAGACACATACGTGCAGTCAGCTTTACATATGTGAAGATTACTGCCTTCCTCGTAGCTTACAATTATTTTCCGGAGATCGCGATCCAAAAATTTTAAACACTGTTGTTGTTCAGTAACTGTTGTATTGTCGAGTCCTAAGAGACTCGGCAGCGGAGGGTAAGAGGAGTCGAGGTAGACCAAGAAGAAAGTATATTCGGTGCAGAATGATTTTGAAGTAAAAGGGATAACATCAGACGAGGCATCAATGTTAGCATTGAATAGGGGATCATGGAGGAATTTTATTAGAGGTACTATGCTCCAGAACGAACGCTGAAAGGCATAATCAGTCTCTAATGATGACGATGATGATTGCCAAATTAGGCTTGTCAAACTCTGAAAATTGTCACAGCGGCGGACACTTCCTCATTCTATGAAAGTTTTTTTCCCATTAACCAAATTTTCAAGTTTGGGAATAAGAAAAAGTCATCGGGAGCCAATTCTGGTGAATAGGGTGGGTGAGGAACCACTTTTGCCATTGCGATAGTGGCTGTGTGGGCTGGAGCATTGTCCTGATTAAACAGCACTCTCTTCCGTGCCAATCTTGGATGTTTTCCAATTAGTTCCTGTTTCAAACGATCCAACAGAGCAGCATAATAGGGCCCAGTTATGGATCTGCCTTTTGTCAAATAATCTATCAGGATTATACCCTGGGAATCCCAAAATACAGTGGCCATCACCATTCCAGATGACAAACCATTCGCCTTCTTTGCCGCATTTTCCCCACTCTTCGTTCATGTTTGGACTGTTGTTTGGTCTCTGGAGTGTAATGGTGGATTCAAGTTTCATCCACAGTTCTGAATCAGCTCTAAACGTCCTGTGGATTGCGCCTGAATAGTGAGAGATTCTGAGCAGAAATGTTCTTTCGTTTCTGTTTTTGGTCCAAAGTGAGCAGACGCGTCATCCATCGCGCTCAGAGCTTCTTCAGGGCCAGTTTTTCATGGAGGATGTAATGCACTCGTCCAGTTGACATGTCTAAAATGTTAGCTTTCTCACGAATTTTTGATCTCCGATCTTGCATTACCATATGATGCACCGTATCGATGGTGTCGTCCGTGCTCCATCTTCCGTGCTTCTCTGACCACGTTTATACTCATTGGTCCAAAAGTAAATGGTCTTCAATGCTGGTGCAGAATCCATAAGGATCTCATCCAGATCGGATTTGATTTGTACAGCTGTCCAACCCTTCAAATGAAAATGTTTAATGACCGCACGAAATTCTTTTTTGCTGTATTATATTATAGTGTACATATTTAAGTCAGCCATCTAAGCAACTGACTGATGAGAGATTTTATTGCCATATGAATTTCGCCTTTATTTGGAAAGCATCATCAGTGGCAATATTTCGTGAATCCTGCTTTACATGTAGAGCTGATTGGTGACTAGATTTTTTGCTTCAGTTATGTTCCTTTTGCGTATTTGTTTTTCGGCACTTCACAGCTAGCACCACTAGGCACATTCCGTTTTGTTTGTGTGCGTGTGCCTAGTGGTGCTTGCTGTGAAGTGCCGAATAACAATAAAAGCAAAAGGAACATAATTGAAGCAGAACAACCTGAAGTCACCAATCAGCACCACATATAAAGCGCGATGTCCGAAATATTGCCACTGATGATGCCTTCCAAATAAAGGCGAAATGCATTTGGCAATAAACTCTCTTATCAGTCAACAAATTATATATTGTGGGCATCCGCAGCTGTAGACTTGAGTTATATTGATGGAAACCGCTTCAGCTGTATTGTGCTCTTTTATTTTCAACCAACTAGTTTCGTTCCTTTAGAGCCACAACATCAGGGTTATCTGTATACAAGAAAAGCAAATGCCAGTATTGTAAGTTCTTTCTATCGTCAAGAATATTTTTTGTGACATGTAAAGACGTAACCCAACCTTCTCTGCTGCAATACTTGTTTCAAAGCGCTAACCGCCTCACGCTCAATTTGATTTTCGCGCATGCGCACTTCTGAGGTACCAGCTCCGTCATCAACACCACATAGTTGACGACGGGCGGCCCCAACGCAACGAAACCGGTATGTTTGCTTAATTTTATCATATTTACCATTTCACATTGTTTCAATTCGGGTAATCCAATTTATTTATTATCTATGGAATAGGACCAGAAAAAGTGGGTTGTCTAGAGTCACCGAGAGAAAAATATTAAATAATTTGTAAGTACTTTTCACGTATTCTTCTCTATAGCCAAATGTAAAATACCATAACGTGATTGTTAGTGGCATACGGTGGTATACAGATAACCCTGATGATGTGGCTCTAATGCCACGAAAGTAGTAGGTTGAAAATAAAAGAGTACAATACAGCTGAAGCGGTTTCCATTCAATATGACTCAAGTCTACAGCTGCGATTTCCATTCAGTATGACTCTTATCACTCAATTGCATAGAAGGATAACATAAATATCTACATGTAGGCGACTCCATCTAGAGTGTGGTGCAGAGCGACCACATTAAAATTATTAAAATTGGAAGAACCAGCATTGGCCGCATCGAAACATTTATTTTTTTATATATAATACAGATCGATTTCGGTCAGTATCTGACCACCCTCAGTGCTGCAAAAAGTAAAAAGACAAAATCAACCTCTAGACGTGAAGTCATAACAAAATTAAGAAACGTAATTGACAATATGCGGACGTATAAGCTATCACAATATGAAGAGAAAAAAATACAACACAGTGTCATACATAGAATCCAAGTCCATGAGATTGTGCTTTTTTTTTTTTTTTTTTTTTTTTTTTTTTTGCAGCACTGAGAATGGTCAGACACTGACCGAAATCGATCCGTATTATATATAAAAAATAAAGATTTCAATGCGGCCAAAGCTGGTTCTTCCAATTTTAATAAATATCAACACTATAATACGTAATTACCATTCCAGCCGGCAGCCAACAATCAATTAATTTACAGCTACCGTTTCAAATTTAGTGTAATATCCGTGGAAAAATCAGGCTTCCCAACAACAGTGCAGGTTCCGAAAGTTTCCCGCTCTTTCATACAAATGTATCAGAGTTATCAAACCACACTCGTAAGTGAAAATCTTGAAAGAAAATGAAATAAATCGCAATTTGCGATCAGTTATAGCTTCACTGTACTAGGTTCAGATGGAATACCAAAGTGCAGCGAATGAAAATTTGAGCCCAGGCGGGATTCGAACCTGGGATCTCCTGCTTATTATGCAGACGCGTTGACCACTCCGGGGGCGGAGGCTGCGATAGCGTAGCTGATTGGTCGAGTAGCTATCCCCTGGGGCACGGCCCGCTGTCTCATGACCAACAGCCAGTGAGCTACGCTGTCGTAGCCTCCACCCCCGGAACTTTGAAGGGTTGTAGCTCCCAAACTAACAGCGATAGGAATGTAGTTTAAATTGATTTGGACGAAGCTGTTTTGAACGAATCCAATTCACGATAGAAAAAACTATTGTTCCATTTAAAAAATTATATCTTTGTGGTGTAACTCTTTGGAAAATGATACAATAAACTATGTTCATAGCTCCGCAGAAAGTGTAACATTTCTTGTGTTGACCTACAGCATTAAAATTTCCCGTCCCCTATTATTTTATAAGTTCGAATGTTCAAATGTTTGTAGAGTCTATGGGACTTAACTACGGGGTCATCAGTCCCTAAACTTACAAACTACTTGTGAACTACTTACAACTAAGGACGGCACAAATATCCATGCCCGAGGGGGGATTCGAACCCCCGACCGTAGTGGCCGTGCATACCGTGACTGGAGCGCCTCAGTCTCCTCGGCCACCGCGGCCGGCTATTTTATAAGTTACAGAGGCAAACACACTTAGTGAAAGGGAAAAAAAGGCCATTTTGTTGATTTTTCACAAGAATTCAAACAGCCGAAGTCACACAATCCACATTCGGAGATCAATTCCCATCTAGAAACCTAGTCGCTGAGCGACCGTCTGACAAGAAGCGCCCCTCCTCGCTCTCGCGTCCAGGCACTGATGGGCGCGCTATCGGCTGATCGGCGAGGCGGTAGACGCAAAGTGTCTGCAGCGACCCGAACCCCGGGGCTATCGGGCTGGCGATCCAGCGGTGGCCTCCTGCAGCCACCTGTGCATCGTGCCGGCCGCCTTCCCCTCCACACTCACACACTCACGTACACCTCGCGCCGCGCCGGCCCGCTACGCAAACAATGCTAAACGGCGGTATCGGCGCCGGCATCTGGCAGAGCGCGCTCAAGAGGCGCGGGGTCGCCGCCGGGTCACGCCGCCTCGGCCGTCACGCACGACTGCTTTAATTGTTAGATTTGGCTATAACGCCTCGTAATGAACACGCGCGCCGCGCCGCGATATTTCACAGTAATCGCTATTTGCTTTAGTTCACTTTTATGAACCAGATTAAGGCGGCGCTCCCCCGCCCATCACCATAAACTTGGCGTTCGCCAGAATGCCTCTCGCGGGTTGGGAAGAGAGCGCGCGGCTTTTCATCTTTACGGCCCTGCGCCGACTTTGCCTTCTCTTCTTCTCCTCCTTTGTGCCGCAGACGGGATTTCGCATCGGTGTTTGTTTTCGGGACTAGGCCACCTCCGTGAAACGGATATTACTAAACAAACTTTTTTTGTGTGTGTGCTTCAGCAAGTCTTTGACGGAATGTCTTCTGTGGCTTATGGTATTCTCGCGTCATCTCAGTCTATATCGCTGAAGAACTCCTGCTTTGACCCTCTCTCTTTACGGACTCAGATAGAGAGAAAGCACACAGTTATGGTAGGTATATTCGTGTGAACTGCATCTGCAGGGCCGCGGTGGAGTAGCCGAGCGGTCTAAAGCGCCTCGCTGCGGAGGTTCGAGTCCTCCCTGGGGCATGGGTGTGAGTGTTGTCCTTAGGTTAGTTTACCTAAGTTTTAGTAGTTTGTAAGCTACGGACTGATGACCACGCAGTTTGGTCCGATAGATTTACAATCATTTGACCATTTTTGTATCTGCAGGTGCGAAATCGTCATGACAGAGTACATCTTAAAACAAGAGCCTTGTTTTAGCACTAAAATTAGCAAATGAGGTCCGTGTGAACTACTGGTTACTCCCTGCTACAAAGCCTTGTTCCCTGGCCCAAACTGAGAACTGATTCGTTTCAAATTACTTCAATAACAGGAAGTTAATCCTACAGTGTGCGCCTCGGTTGCACAGTGGTAGAGTGTCAGACTGCAAATATAAAGGTCGTGGGTTCGATCCCCGCCAAGTCCTAGGATTTTTATCTGTCACTTTCCACTTTTTTCACCTCTGGCAGTATTGCTCATGTGAAAAATACCGAGTAGCACCGTGGTTCGGAACCCACGTTAAACTGTAGCTTGGAGGAAAGCAACGGCATACCACCTCCGAACAGGACCATGCCTAGTAAAGCACTGTGGTGTTCAAACCAGTCTTCGGATTGTTCACCGCTTTACCTTTTAATACTACAGTGGTCAATATACATAGCAGCTCACACGTTATTACACACGGACATCAATAAACAAGCCACCACAATTAAAGTTCTCTTAGGAAGGTGGCTAAGAAAACATTTATGGCTCAACGGAATTTAGACATAAGTAAAATTGCATCTGAACTTGTTCTCAGCACTTGTGATGAACAATACTAAATAAAAGAGAGAAGCTGCTCTAAAATTACAATTTATAGGCAACTTACGGATTATGCTGAACTTAGACTTGTTTATTCAGATATAAAACAAGCAAATTGGGGAACCAATTTTGTTAATACAATAAAAATGCATTTCTTACATGCATTAATGCGATGCAGCCTAAATTATACATGATTTAACGCTGCCCGGGGGGAAGGATTCACAAACAACACTCATTCTCTCACACACACATGCAATGCCACAGCGAAACTCACCAAAATCAGCGTGCTGAGACGAGGCGGAAGCAGGCGCTGCTATCGTAGGCGAAATTCAGCAAGTCGGAGGTAGCACAAAACACAATATACAAAAACACTTTCAAGCTGGCTCTGGTCTGTCGTGCCTGTTTTGAGATGGTGCGCGTGTATAGCCAAGTTAAATTACATCTGAAATGGACTGCGAGCAAACACGCTAACGGCGACGCACGGCTACGTTACATGAACGCGCTACACTGAAGTGGTTGAAAATCGGATTCATTATACAAAATCTCGGTGGATTCTTAAGTTGCAGTCTGTTAGAAATCGATCTAGGTACTGGTTTTATATGATAAGTGGCGTGAATTCAGGCGACTAGCTGCAAACCACGGAAGACGGCACTCGGACCCACGTGGTATCGAAAACCGATAAAATTGAATAAATTCAGTTTCCAAAAAATAAAGAAAATTAACTACAGCATGCAACACATAGAAACGGTTAGAATTATATAAGGAAGCGAATGAAATACAGCTACACGCGATAGAGGGCGATTACCGAGACGGTTGAAGTCCAGTCTCAAAAACTCGTAAAAGTGAAATAATTACAAAGTCGGAAAAATAAAATTAAAATTACAGCATGCAACCCATAGAAATGTTTAGAATTACATAAGGAAGCTATTGAAGGAAGTTGTACAAGGCTCAGAGAGAATTACTGACAAAGACAGGCCGGCCGCGGTGGCCGAGGGGACTGAGGCGCTTCAGTCACGGTCTGCACGGCCACTACGGTCGGGGGTTCGAATCCCCCCTCGGGCATGGATATTTGTGCCGTCCTTAGTTGTAAGTAGTTCATAAGTAGTTTGTAAGTTTAGGGACTGATGACCCCGTAGTTAAGTCCCATAAACTATACAAACATTTGAACATTTGATAAAGACAGAGTGCGTACTACCAGTCGGAGAAGAAACAGCAAAATTAAAATGGGCGGGGAGAGAAGATCGCGAAATATTAGTGGAAATCAGAAGGATACCCGCATACTTACTTGCCTGATGGGCATGGAACAAACAAGAGTGGAAGCTGAAGGTTTTGTTCTATGAACCAACTATGTGGAACACATATCACTCACGGAAGGAAACGACAAGAAGATTATTACATGCATCGTTCAAAAATGAACACATCACCTATTAGAAATTGGGCCCCACAAGGCTACAAAGTATTTACACAGAGTTAATACACCGCAACATGATCACAAAAGGTTTTAACATACCAGGCCGTTATCAAACTGCAACTATAATCACACACACCGCGTTTATCTATTGTAAATCACTGAATTGAAAAACAAGAATACATTTCCGCACACGATCGGAGAAAATATTCCAAAAAGTGATTCTAAGTTCATGAGTCTAAGTTAACCGTGCTAGACAATGAAACGCAACCATCTCCAAACACAAGAGTAGAACTAACCTTACCTCACCAGACGACCAGCACAGAATGGCCAGACCAAGATGCCACGAGACGCGGGAAGCCACCGGTAGCCGGAAAATCCAAGAAACTGCGGTGGTGGGGACGGAGAGCGAGTAGACTCGCGCTGGAGAGGGCTCGCCGACTAGGTTGTAACCAAAGGGTGTAGAAACCTCTTTGGTAGTATCAGAAGCTATCGACACTGAGCCAAGAGAGTACGATGCAAAGCGAGCTATCACTCCCCATATTCAGACAGCCATAGATTCTCTCACATCTACTTAAAAGTAAAACAACTGCACATTCTCACAGGGACAGTGGCGTAGCGGAGAGGCCGTACTTATGCCACATTAATTAATGTAATAATAAATTATTAACATAACAAAGTAAGAAAAACCTAGCAATATTAACTAATATTTTAACACATGAAATAAAAATGCTATTCCTCAAGCCTTGAAAAGAGTGGGTTTCAAGTTTTAACTAAATGATAATCTAGCAACATTAAATAAATTATAACTTTACAGATGTATACAAAAAATATATGGATGACGACAGACGGTCGTCTTTCAATCGGTAAGGTCCCTATCGTCCCGACATAGTTGGTTTTCTGTAATATTTAAGCCATATTGGTGTTCACACCGACTTGTAGGTTTGTATTATTAATTGCTATCCATGCGGTATGTCATTCTTCATTGTACATACGTTATTTTGTACATCCTTTATAGTAAGTACAGACAATGTAGTTAATTTTGTAAACTGGCCACAGATATATATATTGTAAGTGTCGCAGTAATCTTTGTAAGTTCGACTGTAGAGTAAGCGCTCTAGCTACGTGAGAGCAGTCAGTTGCGAGTTACTTGCCAGTTGCGTGAGGTAGCGCGAGGAAGCTGTTGGAGAAGGCAGTCGTTAAGTATGTGTTGCAGCACGCCATTGTTGTAATGCATGATGTTAATTTTCTGTAATATTTTTTCTACTTGATATTTTTAAGAATACATAATTTCTAATCTTTAGTTCCTTTTCTGCGTTCCCATTTTGTAATTACTTTCCCCTTCCTTTTATTTTCTTCATTTATGATTATTGTTTAACTTAATTACTACCCACCTATCATTTCTGAATATTTAAATACTGAAATCAATCAAGTTACGAACCTACATGCTGCGAGCTGCTTGCTATTTCCTGTTCCCAGTTTTGTAATACGAATATACGACGTAAGTCGATTTTTATTTATCTGTGTCGCAGTCAGATAGTTTCCCCCTTACATTATTCAAGTTAATCAGTGGCCTTTCGACAGCACAAAATATAATGCAAGTTAATGCCTTCTGCGTCATCTGAGACGAAAATTGAATTTCTGCAGGAGAAAATTTTGCTACAATTTTGCTTTATTATGTTTTTCCCATATCTCTCATCGTTGCTGAGACATGTGAAAAAATAACGGCGATTTGACACTTTCACTTGATTTTATTTAAATCAGTTCAGGCAAAGATAATAAACTTGAATAAGAGGGAAAAATATCACAAGATATGTGATAATATTTGAAAAAAAAATCATCATAAAACTGCAGGAACAAATTTCAAAAGAATCATATAACTACTTAAAAATATTTGCATAAAATCATACAACTGAAGGAAAAATATGCAAAAAGCATAAAACTGTAGAAAACCTAAAACGCGCCATAAAACACGCCATTGCGATATTTTTACACTTTGTCCCTGTTTATTGTAGATTTCATTCCTGTCTGCGGTACAAGCGGACTGACAGCGTATCAGCATGACGCTCTTCAATATCCAGAAAATATGAGAAGTGTTCACATTTTTAAAAAGGAGACATAAATTGAGGTGAAACTTCCTGGCAGATTAAAATTGTGTGCCGGAACCGGGACTCGAACCTGGGACCTTTGCCTTTCGCGGGCAAGCGCACTATCGACTGTGCTATCCCGACACGACTCACGATGATGCCTCACAACTTTATTTCCGCCAGTACTTCGCCTCCTACTTTCCAAACTTCACAGAAGCTCTCCTGCGAACCAGGCAAGACTAGCACTCCTGGAAGAAAGGATATGGTGGAGACATGGCTTAGCCACAGCCTAAGGGATGTTTCCAGAATGAAACCTTCACTCTGCCGCGGAGTGTGCGCTGTTATGAAACTTTCTGGCAGATTAAAATTGTGTGTCGGAACCGGGACTCGAACCTGCGACCTTTGCCTTTCGCGGGCAATCGCACTACCGACTGTGCTATCCCGACACGACTCACGTTGCCGCCTCACAACTTTACTTCCGCCAGTACCTCGCCTCCTACTTTGTGAGACGGCATCGTGAGACGTGTCGGCATAGCACAGTCGGTAGTGCGCTTGCCCGCGAAAGGCAAAGGTCTCAGGTTCGAGTCCCAGTTCCGGCACACAATTTTAATCTGCTAGGACGTTTCATATCAGCGCATACTCCGCTGCAGAGTGAATGTTTCATTCTGGATAAATTGAGGTATTTAAACAAACGTGGCAAAGAAGATAACATTGCTGAACCTTACACAAAAACAAAGCAGACAAATGATGGAAAACATTAAGCGTTACGTATGGTCTAATTGAATACTGATGAAAAGATTGGACGAACATGGAGAAGCAGCACTGAAACAGGAGGTGTTGTCTGCAGAGCGGACGTTCGCAGTATTTTTTAAATTTACGTACAAAGCACTGCGCTCGAGGGGTTGTCGAATTTATAGAGCTGACATAGGGTACGGTCACGTGATATGGGCTGTCTATCTCTGGAACACGTCCTCATTCTCGATTAAGAGTAAACAGTAGTCATTTTACAGTTATATACAATATGGGGCGCGACTCTGCGCGAACAAAATGACAGTTGATTACTCTTAATATAGACTAGCGACGTCATCCACAGATAGTCACACAGTTGGCATCACGTGAGGAATGGAGGTGCCGTCTATTCACAAGCAGCGTCATGACTGAAGCACGTTGTGTAGCGCTGTAAAATTACTTTTACACATTTACAAAACTGTATTATAAAAATGTAGGCAAATATTACCTTCCATATAATGGAATCGATCCCTAATAGATGCGTAAATGACGAAACCGCTTGGTTGTAGTGAGCAGGCATGCCGCATCGTAACCCTGGTGAAAGCGTTGTATACAATTATTCATAGGATTTATCAGTTTTTATCATCATGGTACCAACTGGTTCGGAGCTTTGCCGCCGGCCACGGTGGCCGAGGAGACTGAGGCGCTTCAGTCACGGTCTGCACGGCCACTACGGTCGGGGGTTCGAATTCCCCCTCGAGCATGGATATTTGTGCCGTCCTAGTTCGTAAGTAGTTAATAAGTAGTTTGTAAGTTTAGGGACTGATAACCCCGTAGTTAAGTCCCATAAGCTTTACAAACATTTGAACATTTTTTTGGAGCTTTGCCTTGGCTATCGTTATTAAGGGATTGGCAACAGCAGCCCTTTTATATACGAGGGGGAGTTGGAAAACAAGTTTCCCCTGTAGACTGTGGTCAGAGTTGCGTATGAAAGGAAAAAAATAGAATGAGACATTAAAGATATTACATATCTTTAACGTACTACATAATTTCCAAGTACATTGAGACATTTGTTATGCCGCTTTATAAGCTTAAAAAAGCCTTTCAGGAAAAAGTCAGGGCGTTGCATACGAAAGAAACTTTAAACGATTTGTTTGACATCAGCAAATCTTCCAAAGCGCCTTCCGCCAAGAGTCTTTTCAAAGCCGAAAACATATGTAAGTCACTTGGTGCGAGATCAGGCATGTATGGTGGCGCTCCCAACCAAGAGTTGTAATATGGTTTTGCGTTGCCGTCGCCGAGTGTGGTCTCGCATTGACATCCAACAGCAGAACGTCAGATCTGAGAAGGCCAGGCCGCTTTTTCCGTATCACCCCTTTCAGTTTCGACAGAGTTGTACAGTAATGCGCAGTACTGATGATTGCATCCTCCAAAAAGTCCAACAACAAAATTCCTTGGGCGTCCCAGCACTTTAACTGCAGACGGAGTGCTTTTGAACTTCTTTCGGACAGGTGATGACGGATGTTTCCACTCCATAGCCGTTCAACACTTTTTCGTATGTGACATTGCAGATACAGGGGAAAGCTGTTTGTTTCCATGTGAAAGGCGGGTTTTGTCAGGCTGATGGGTTTCTAGCCGGCCTGCTAACTGTTTGGAACTAGTGAATCGAATACAGGGACGTTAGGGAAACGCTACCCTAATCTGCTCGGAAACAGGAAACGGCGGTCTTGGATGAGCGAGGGCGGCTATTCCAGATTGTAACTGAAATACAATTAGCCACACACATTATTCTAAAAATCCATATAAAATCAGGGAGTGATCATACAGCAAATATAATTATATGAATGGTTTCAGAAGACTTGGGAGAATCAAAAGCCGTAATTACAATTTCAATATCCCTCATAGATAAAAAGCCGATAAATTTTAGTACCATAATAATAATATTATAAGACTTATATTTACAGTTATTGATACATAGTGTTTATCAGTAACAGTTTAAGAAGCAAATGGGCAGCATTGTACCACGCTACCTATCTTGAAAGACGCACAACTTTATTTATGTATTCTTTCAAAGAATGTTCAAATGTTTGTATAGCTTATGGGACATAACTACGGGATCATCAGTCCCTAAATTTGCAAACTACTTATGAACTAGCTAATACTAAGGACGGCACAAATATCCAAGCCCGAGGGGGGGATTCGAACCCCCGACCGTAGTGGCCGTGTAGACCGCGACTGGAGTGCTTCAGTCCCCTCGGCCACCGCGGCCGGCTGTATTCTTTCAATAAACTTCGTTTTACTCTCGTGTTCTGCTTTTCGTTGAGGCAATAATATTCTGTGTCAGAACATAGATTCTACCACAGACACACAAAACATGAACCTAGCAAAGCGCATTACATTTATTTATGTATTTTATTATATTTAATATTATTCTTAGTAACGTTCATTCTTTTTTATGTTGTAGAGTGCCGCTTAAATATCTCATGGCCGACTATAAACAGTAAATATGCAGCAGATTATTTATACATAAACAATTATATGTATTTGTGGACAAGAACTGAATATATTTGGGTAAAAAGTCATGATAAATGAAATATTAATTGTGAAACTATATTTAGATGGCGGCAGTATATTTGAACAGTGAGACGCTACGCTCAATAACTACCTGAGCAAAGAGCTTCAGTCTCAACCGATTTTAGTATTGTTAAATATGTATTTGTTTGTTAAGTGTAAACAACCTTTGTAGGGAGGTGGTCAAAGCATTTAATTCTATGATATTGAAATGTATTATATTTTGGATGGGAAGTTGTATTTTAAAGATGAGGCGTTAGGATGCGCAGAAGGATGCAATTTTGGGAGCAGGTAGAGAACGCTTTCGAACGCTTGGGAAGGAACTCGTAACTTGGACGTGGTGATGAGAGGTTGTAACTGGGCGGTGTAAAGCCGCGTTAGGAACTTGTGATTTGAAGAGACAGGCATGTGTGGACTGTGTCTGCAGAACTCATTTTCTGGTTGAAAAGTGGTAAACTATGTACGGTAGCAGGGTTGTGGAACTGTGATAATTCAGCTATCGTGTACTCGTCTGATGACAAACTGTGTTTTATAACAAATACTGTAATTAATCGTGGATTAATTTGGAACTGCAATGTTTCCCCCAAGAGGAAAGTCACTGCACAAGGGCCAAAATTCGCTTATGTGTTTAAGCCAAGATTTGAATGATCAGAGAATGTATGACGCCTTTGCTGACTTTCATCCAGGCCACAAAGTCCGATACAGGTCTCCATTTACTCGAATTCTGGACATAGCCCGGTTTTTACAGTAGAGAGTATGGCACATAGCCCTATTCTTATTTTTCATCAGAAAAATATTTTTTTCTTAAAGATAAAAATTGAATGGTTAATTCAACTGCAATAAGTCTTCAAAGATTAACGGCAGACACAAATTAAGCCGAAAAAAATTGCACATAAAGACAAATTGTTCATTTTAGGAGGTTTTTTGCATTTTACTCAGAACGTTCATTTTGGCAGTTAGCGTGGATTTTATAGTCAGTCTACAATTCTCATTGGTGAGTACCGATAGGAAGGTCGCACGATTTTTTGCTGGACGGCTTTTTGAAACTTACAAAGTGCTTTGACAAATACTTCAATGTACTTGGAAATTATGTAGAAAAATAAAGATATGTCTTACCCTTAATGTCTCATTCTATTTTTTTCCTTTCATACACAACTCTGCCCACAGACGAGAGCGCAAACTTATTTTCCAACTCCCCCGTATTTTTAAGCTCCAGGCGAATTTTTCTTTTCTTTATTATGGTAACAATATCACGCAACCGAGTGTTCAGTTTTTCCGTGGTATTTTTAAGTTGTGTGGGTATAATCTCTCTTAATGCTCGTCGAACGTTGCCAAGTAACTTCCGGTTTTGCGTATTATTCCCTCTTCGCGAATGACATTTTATCTTGTTTTGTGTACGCTGTCATTACGAGTAGTGAAACGTTAAAATGCGCAGATGTTTTCGGTACGATGATTCCACTGAGTACTATCTGAGTACTTTGGAATTCTCGGAGATTTCGCATTTCGCCGATCATTTGGGTTGATCGTCGCAGAAGAAAATGTATAATATTTTGCAGTGGCGGCTGGTGACAATGTGCTAATGTGCTGCAGCACACTGTAAATATATTACTAAAATTATGCCATTTCTCTTCGAATGCAAGCGAGAAATCGCTGTAAAACTACATCCTTTCTCTTGGAATGCGAGCCAGATATCACAATAAAATTATGCCAATTCCTTTCCAATGCGTATAGAATGCTAGTAGTAAGGATGAAAACGCATTTTGGAGCGCTCTCGCCGCGATAGCTGAAAACGAGCTCCGTGTGGTGAAGTGGGATTCAGCCGCGCTGGTACGTGCGCAGAGAGGCGGCGCAGTCGTCTGTTCCCTAGTGCGCATGCGCAGACGTGACGTCAGGCCTGGCGGCTCGTGTGCGCTGAGACCGACTGCAGCACCAGATCAATATTTCACTTCGCGCTACGTGTAACGGCTGCGGAAGAATAGTATATGACGAATATTGCGGCATACAGAGTCAAATAGCGCGCTGGCTCAGGCGTCTTGTGCGTTGTCTCTCAAACCTACCTGTGTGAGGCTCGTATTCAAATACCTCTGAGTCTAAATTTTTAATTTATGTAAATAAAATAAATATTTTTAAACGTTTTATTTATACCTGCAGTGAATACATGCAGTTGGCAGCGCTGTTATAGGTTCCCCTGAAGGTCTTTCTGTCAATACAGTATTAATTGATATTTAATTGTAGGCAATCATACAAAGGTTGACTTTTTATTTTAGTATATTTTGTTTCCTGTTTATTTTTGTAATATTGTAGCACACTGGTCAAATTTTGTACGAGCCGCCACTGCGTCAACGCCTAAGAGTTCGTGCGTTACTTGCGCACTGCGGGGTTGTCTGTTGCAAGAAGCTGTGGTACACTGCATGGTGTTAATTTTATTTCGTCCGACAACTGTAAGTTCCGCGTGATTCCGTCACGGCCGTTACACTCACTCGTGCACCATTACCTCTCTAGCAGCCGTAATCTGCCAGAAAATCACACAACAGTAATTTAATACAAATGCGTCCGCAGAAGTAGCAAGGGGGCTACAATGTAGGCTGAATCCAGAAATCGTTAATAAGAACACTGTCGTCGTACCCGGTGATTATGCGGCTCTCTGCTTCCCGTGGATCGGTGTTAACCATTAAAACTTTAATGACCTGAATTCTTAATGACACTTGGAACGCCTCGGCGGCTAATGAGCTGCTCGTATGGACGCGCTCACACGGTTACGTCACTATCTTCCCCACTGGTGATTGCCCACGGATAACGCGCTCTTCATTTCAGAAGCATGTGGCTTCCGCACCATCCAAGAGGGTACCTACGGGACTAGGAGTTTCAACAGATTACGTGCAATAGAGGCGAGAGGCAAAAAAAAAATTGACAGTATGTAAGAGTAATGGCACGCTTCAGCCACATGATGTTTTCAATAACAGTAACGTATTAGTCGAAAATAGCGTCTAGTGCCAAATTAAAAGATGATATGTGGGTGTTAATTCGCAGGTCCGGGGCGGGGGAATTCACTTCGCTACAGCTGCTGCTGAGAACTGTTTCCAATCCTGTAATCTGCCGAAGAAAGAAAAAACAAAAAGCACGCACCGTCTTTGCCCCGCGTAGCTAAACACTACGTGACGCTCCGACTCCGGAAGCTACAATGCGATATAATAACCGCTAAGTGTGAAGCAAATTAAGCTTGTTCGTTTTGTGGCCAGATAACAAAGATTATATGCAAATGGTCGTCGTTAGCTCATTCTTAATTTATTCCAGTGCTGCCTACAAAGAATTTGAAATGACTAACAACTTGCTTATCCACCGTCCGCAGGAAACGTTAATAGGTGTGCTCAATTGCTGCCGCAGGAAACGACATTAAATTACATATGATATATATTTATTATGCTTCTGTAAGATGAGAATATGCGCTGCCTTTCTTTTCTGAAATTGCAGAGAGACACGCATCAGTATGTGTAATATGTGTGTCATTTTCACACTTAAGTAAGGCATGAATACCTAATACAGTTTCGAACCACCCACTGCAAACGTTTACAGGAAGAAATGATTGATTATAAAATTTTAAATATCTGTCAACAAGTGAATTCTTCAGTCATAGCACAGTAGTCTAATAAAAAATCTTTATAATGTGTAGTGGTACGTAATTTTAAACGTCCACTCATTTCCTATTTAAGCTCAGTTTTGAAGTCGAATTACTTGATTAATAGTGTGTTTATTATGTTTGTGATAATATTTAGAAACAAAAACAAAAATTAGAACAATATCTTTGTGAAATATGTTTGTTTTTATCTGTTGCATGTTCAACATCGACTACGCAGCGGTACACCGTGGAAGTTTCTCCGCCGACGACAGGTATATGTACCAGTGCTTGATGTGTGCCGAAGGCCGTCAAGGCGGAGAAGATCACGCAGTTTGCTGTTGCGCATTGAAATCGAATTTTTTTTAACTGTTAATAATGATTAAAAAAAAGTTCAGTTCTGAATCTCGATTCGAGAAGTAATATTGATTTTATGTTACTGTGAATGTTTTGATTAATTTTATGTTTGAGGAGATGAAAATACATCACCATACACCTTAATTTGAATTTATAATGTGTTTCAAGTGATTGAAATAAATTTCAATGCAATTTATTAATGATCTAGAATGATAGAATTTTGTGGGAACTTTAATGAAAGAGTTGGCCTGTGATTTAAGTTTGCGCAAAGTTTGTAAATATTTCGCGCAACTGGATTGTGCAAAGAGTGTAACTTTTTTGACTTTAATCTTTGAGAGGAATTATTTAGGTGCAGCAGACCACGGCTTGCCCACTCCAACAGTGGCACCACCTGACAACTGGCAGCTCATGCGCTGCTCCACACCCACTTGGGGGTAACATCGTTTTATCCTGTTTTCATTTCAGTTTAATGTAATTGCGATATACTGTAAAGTCAACTTTCATCTATCAGGTGCAATCGACCTTTAAAACATCAAACGTTTGTAAATATGTGGGACTTGACTACTCAGGTTGTCAAACTTTGACACTGCAATTTTATGTTTACCCTTGCAGTTACATTCAGGGCATTCATATGCTCGTTTGAAGGACACTGAAGATGATCATTATGTGATTGAAATCGATCTGTGGTTTTTAAAATAAAACATTAACGGCCAATGCTGCGAATTACTTAAATTATCTTACATTAAGGACAGCAAATAGACCCATGCCCGAGGGAGGACTCAAACGTCCGACGGCGAGCAGCGTCGCGCTCCGCAGCTTGGTGCCTTGGAACGGTCGGCCACTCCACCGCGACTCAATTAGATTAGATTAGATTAGATTAGTTATTCGTTCCGTAGATCCATGTTGAGGGGATCCTCGTGAATGTGGAACTTGTCAAGAAACAAAATTTACAAGTTGAATAATAGATAATACTAATAATATAAATACAAATACATACACTTATAAATATAAATACAGATACATAAATTTTTAAGGTTTTTTTTCTGATAACATAATAATAATATAGTATGAGCGCATGCATCATTTGGTACAATTTAGAAATTCACTAATGGAGTAGAAGGAGTTTGCCACTAGAAAGTCTTTTACGTTCCTCTTAAACTGATCTTTATTTGTAGCTACATTTTTTATAGTTGATGGTAAATTATTGAAAATGTGTGTTCCTGAATAGTGGACCCCTTTTTGAACTAAAGTAAGTGCTTTTAAGTCCTTGTGTAGATCATTTTTATTCCTAGTATTGTATGTATGAACTGAGCTGTTTGTTGGGAAAAGGGGTATATTATTTATGACAAAATTCATCAAGGAATAAATATACTGAGAGGCAGTTGTTAATATATCCAGTTCTTTGAAGAGGCTTCTACAACACGTCCGTGAATTTACTCCACAAATAATACGTATTACACGTTTTTGGACTCTGAAGACTTTTGACTGACTTGAAGAGTTACCCCAAAATATTATACCATATGATATTAGGGAATGAGTCTTAGCTCAAAAATGTTCAAATGTTTGTTAAGCTTATGGGACTTAACTACGGGGTCATCAGTGCCTAAACTTACAAACTACTTATGAACTACTTACGAACTAGGACGGCACAAATATCCATGCCCGAGGGGGGATTCGAACCCCCGACCGTAGTGGCCGTGCTGACCGTGACTGGAGCGCTTCAGTCACCTCGGCCACCGCGGCCGGCTAGTCTTAGCTAGTTCATAAATAGTTTGTAAGCTAAGGGACTGATGACCCCGTAGTTAAGTCCCATAAGTTCTACAAACATTTGAACATTTGGAATGAAAGTAAGCAAAGTATGCAAGCTTTGTTATTTTTTATGTCTCCTATGTCTGATAACACTCTTATTGAAAATACAGATTTGTTGAGTCGTTTCTGCAGTTCTGTGGTGTCCTTCTCCCAACTAAATTTATTACCATCCGACTTTCAATGCGTTCATTGTTAATGAGCCGTAACGTCTCTGGTTTAGTGAGGGATAGCTATCTAGATAAACTTTGGACCGGTCGCGCTGTGGTTGGCCGGGTCACGTATTACGAGCGTGCGGCGACAGGCGAAAAGGAGGGAGACGAGAGCGCACGGTGAGACGGGAAGTTATGCGACACGAGGTCTGGCTGAACGGCAGTGAGTGACGTCATAAAGTTGGTGTGACGTGTAGGGACTCAATACTGGTAACAGCGGGCAGACGGATGTGCTCGGCGGTGTTTGTACGTCGTACGTGCCGCAGTGTGCAGTATGATCTGGAGGACGCCGCGGTCGGCCAACGGCTTGTTTGTGTTAGACGCATCATGTGGCTGATACCACAGTCTAACATATACAGTCACGACACTCCCACAGATTTTTGTTATACGCTGCGATAGCAGCGCTCCAAGCGGACGGCAAGCTACGTTTCTGAATACGATAGTTGATGAGTGCGAATAATATCGTTTAGATTGACGTCAGCATACTTTTTACGTATGTAGTGCCTTATAAAAAGGTAATAATTTAAAAATAGCTCCCATTTTTCTTTCTTAAGATTCATAAGATTTCTTATAAAACAGTACATTACATCCTGTAACATACAGGCTTTAAATGAGTAAGCCGGCAGCGGTGGCCGAGGGGACTGAGGCGCTCCAGTCACGTTCTGCACGGCCACTACGGTCGGGGGTTCGAATCCCCGCTCGGGCATGGATATTTGTGTCGTCCTAGTTCGTAAGTAGTTCATAAGTAGTTTGTAAGTTTAGGGACTGATGACCCCGTAGTTAAGTCCCATAAGCTATACAAACATTTAAACATTTGATTTAAATGAATAATTTCATTTTCTATTAAAAATAAACATGCCTACGAAACACCAGGTGACATGCCCTTTAGCAGAGAGACGTCAATTTTTACGCAGGAACGTTAAGTATTCTTCATTTTAATTCCAGTAAAATCGGTGAGGGTGGAACATAGGAAACGTATATGGAATGCGATAAATACGGTATTTAACATACCAAATCACAGCTGTAGCTGAAGGAAAAACGTCACAAACATGGCAATATGATGATAAAAGCAACCAAACTGTTTTCTAACAAAGAAGAACCCAATTCCACAATTGTTGCTACATCTGAACCACAAACGGCAAGAATCATCAAAACATTGGTTTTTTTTAAGGTAAAGTAATTACACTTAAAAGAATATGCACATATAAGAAAGACAAGTGACGTGTAAAATTGTGAGAATCATTAGACTCCGTACCGAATTCCAAAAAAATAAAAAAAATAAAAAATAAAATGTTCAAATGTTTGTAGAACTTATGGGACTTAACTATGGGGTCATCAGTCCCTAAGCTTACAAACTACTATGAACTAACTAAGACTAAGGACGGCACAAATATCCATGCTCGAGGGGGGATTCGAATCCCCGACCGTAGTGGCCGTGCAGACCGTGACTGAAGCGCCTCAGTCCCCTCGGCCACCGCGGCCGGCGTACCGAATTGATACACGTCAAAAACTGGCTGTCATAGTAAGAACAGACCATAACAGAAATTTATTATACCATTATGTTTATATGCAACTTACTTTCAGCGGAATAAGCTGCAAAAATACACATACTCGTAAGTATTTGTTCATGACAGAGTTGTTCTTTATACCATTGAATCTCTTAAATGAGGCTATTTTTATATTATTTCCCGTATTATGTTTGTCTCTCGATATTTTAATAATACTTGTAACGCAAAAATTATAGTAAGTATTTCGTTAATTACGTACAAAAGCGATTATAAACAAACATCACTACTTCGGCAGCTTGCCCACCGCTAGGAGCGCTAGTGTCGCAGCAGCTGTCAGTTGGTAACAACTTTTACAGCAGAGTGTCGTGACTGTGTATGTTAGACTGTGGCTGATGTTGGGCTAGTCCCTCTCCCCTGAGGCGTGGGCGCTGGGTTGCAGTTCGGCCGGTTCGCAGTGTCTGCAGCTATTAGAATTAACGGCGAGCCACCTACATAATAGACACTAACTCCTGCTGCCGGAATACATCTCAACGTTAAAAGTAGACCACTATACGAAATAAAAGCTTAATTCTGGTAGGAGGTACCCATATAAGAGTTACCTGTTGTAAAAAAGCTTAATTTTACAGTAAAATTAGCAAACGGTCCGTGTGAACTACCGGCTACTCCCTGCTGCAAAACCTTGTTGCCTGGCCCAAATTGAGAACTGACTTGGTTCAAATTACTCCAATAACATAAACTTAACGACACAGTCGCCAATATACGTAGCAGCTCACACGAAGTTACACACACACACACACACACAGGCATTAATAAACAAGTCACCACAATTAAAGTTATTTCATAAAGGTGGCTAAAGAAAAACATGAAAAAAAATTTCAAGTGAGCTTGTTCTCAGCTCTGGTGGAAAACAATATTAAATAAAAAGGAGGAAGGAATAAAAAGGAGGAAGGTGCTCTAAAACTACAATTTACAGGCAAATCCAAATTATACTGAACTTAACTTGTTTATTCAGGTCGAACGTTTTGTGTCCGAGCCTCGTCGCCGCTTTTGTGTCTCGTTTCCGTCGTAGGTGTCGGTGGCCGAGTAGAAAGAGACCGACACAGGAATAAAGGATGCACGCTTGTTCAGGTACGGAGGTGACCATGCAGTGGGCCAGCAGAAACTAGAAACACTAGAGTAAATTAGAACGAGATATATATTTCATAGAGATTTAGTAATACTTAACTTTTACATAGTTCTTGACTGCAGAATGCTGATACATAGATTAGCTAGAGGCCTGCCTACTGATGATTCGTAGTGCCTATCCGATAGCCAAGTCTTAACTGGTGCCTATCTGATTTCCAAGTGTTAAGTGGTTCCTATATCAGTCCCAAGTAAACGATGCAGCAGTCGTGGCCACGAGCGGAGTTGCAGCAGAGGGCGCTCGTGGCTTACATCGTAAGAACGCTGCGCCGTGCGTGCATGGCGGCGCGCGGCGTAAGTACATGGCGCGCACTTTAGACTGGTGCGACACCACAGAACGCAAGCAAAATTGGAAACCAATTTTGTTAATACGATAAGAAAGCATCCCATTTACAGGAACTAACTCTGACGATGCCCAGCATTGAAATTAACATAAATTACACAGAACTTAAGGCTACTGGAGGGGAGGGGGAGGATTTACAAACAACACTCACTCGCTCAGACACACACAATGCAACAGCGAAACTCACCAAAATCAGCGTGCTGAAACGAGGCAGAAGCAGGCGCCGCTATCGTAGGCGAAATTCAACAAACCCGGAGATGCCATACAACAGAACATAAAATAAAATTGCGAAGTTGGCGCTGGTCTGTCATGCCTGATTTGAGATAGTGCGTGAGTATAGCAAAGTTAAGTTCGATTTAGATTAGACCGCGAGCAAACACACTAACGGCGACACACGGCTACGTTACATGATCGTACTCCACTGAAGGTGAAATCGTTAAAAATCGAATTCATTACACAAAATCACGGCGGACTCTTAAGTTGCAATCTGAGAGTAAAGTATCTAGGCACTGGTTTTATGAGAAATCAAAAAATGTTCAAATGATTGTAGAACTTATGGGACTTAACTACGGGGTCATCAGTCCCTAAGCTTACAAACTACTTATGAACTAGCTAAGACTAAGGACGGCACAAATATCCATTCCCGAGGGGGGATTCGAACCCCCGACCGCAGTGGCCATGCAGACCGTGACTGGAGCGCCTCAGTCCCCTCGGCCGCGGTGGCCGCGGTGGCGCTCCAGTCACGGCCACCGCGGCCGGCTTTATGAGAAATGGCGTGAATTCAAGTGACTAGCTACAAACCCCTGAAGTCGGAGTTCGGATCGACGTGGTTCCGAAAAACGATAAAAATGTATACATTCAATTTCCGAAAAATAAAGAAAATTAACTACGGCATGAAACCCATAGAAATGTTTAGAATTACAAATGGAAAAGAATGAAATGCCGCTACATGTGATAGGGAGCGATTACACAGACGAATGAAAAAAAAGAACAGCAAAAGTGAAATAATTACAAAGACGGTAAAGTGAGAATAAAAACTACGGTATGCAATCCCTATAAAAACATAGAATTTGATAAGCAAGTTATTGAAGGAGGTTGTATAAGGCTCGGAGAGAACTGATAAAGACTGAGTGTATCTCATGTTTAAAAATTAGGTACTCTGTGTATGTATATATTACTACGTCATTACCAGTGATCTATGTAATGTTGTAAAATTTTCGAAGGTTTAAATAAAAACTTATGGGCTAGTGGCTTCCACTCCAGCAGCATTTGTAATCTGCTAATAAAGTAACCCTACTAAAACACTGTTACGTTTCAGTTAAATTCGATGAAACCAGCCTTGAATTTTTGGCATAAGTCGTCCCTCCATCATGGAGTCTACGACAACTGTTAAAGACTCTTAATACTGTAAATGGACATGAAAACACTTTGTTTATTAGTAACTGTCTGCGCCATAGGAAGAGATGACGGTAGAAAATTTTTCAGATATTAGTCGTAAATATTAATTTTTTTCACATTTCGACCTCCAAGTTGGAGGTTACGTTCATACTCGAAATGTTTTACGTGTTTTATTCGTTCTGTTTTAATCATTGACATTGATCGAGCAGTGGTCGAAATCTAGATCTGTGAATGAATTAATATTTATGAATGATTGTTGAAAACTTTCTACAGTTCAAATAAACATTCGTTGAGCCCAAGTGCCATCATGAAATCAAGCCTGACAGATGGCGGTATTTTGCGGCAGTGATAAATATGCAGAAAGCTTTCGAAAATTGCGAAATTTTCCGACCTCTGCTGCTCTTCTAAATATGGACAATCATTTCGTAACACCAAAAACTTTGCGCCGAACCGGGACTCGAACCGGGGTCTTCCGGTTCTCGAGCGGTCACGTGCACGCTCCCATGCCATTCCCACTCCAGTACAAATTCTGATGCCTTACAGATCGATTGTTCATCTTTAGAACAGCATCATAAGATGAGAAAGATGTGTGAAATCCTCGATCTGTTTTAGAAGCCTGAAGATAGCTTCAATGTGAAGCCGAAACTGGTTGTAGAAATCTTCCGATTCCATTTTTACGTGGTGTGGTACAGCAACCGTGTTCAGTTGAATTCTTGAATAAAAGAACGTCTTAATTGCAAATATTTTTTATTACAATGACGCGTTTCGCCCGGTATATCGTCGGTATACCGACTCAAGTCGTATTACTATGTTGACGACCTAAGGGGTACAGGGACATCATACAAGATATCTGAAGATGCCCTAACCGGTCGAAACGCGTTACTGTAATAAAAAATATTTGCAATCAAGTCATTCTTTTATTCAAAAAACTGGTTGTTGTTATTGGGGTCTTCAGTCTGCAGATTGGTTTGATGCTGCTCTCCTCGCTACCCTGTCCTGTGCAACCTTCTTCATCTGAGAATACGAACGGCAAACTACATCCTTTTGAATCTGCTTACTATATTCATCCTCCGCCTGCATCTACGATTTTTACCCTACACACTTCCTTCAGATGCTAAGTTGACTATTCCTTGATGTCTCAGAATGTGTCCCACCAACCAATCCCTTCTCTTAGTCAGGATATGCCAGAAACTTTTTTTCTTCCCGATTCGATTAAGCACCTCCTCATTATTTACGTCATCTGCCCATCTGTAGCCCCACATTTCGAAAAGTTCTATCGCATTTTTGTCTGAACTCCGTTCACGTTTCACTCGCATAAAATGCTACACTCCAGTCAAATGCTTTCAGGAAGAACTTCCTAACATTTGAATTAATATTACATGTCAACATATTTCGTTTATTCAGTAACGCTTTTCTTCTCATAGCCATTCTGCATTTTTTATCTTCTATAATTCGACCATCAGAAGTTATTTGGCTACCCACATTACAAAACTCATCTACTACTTTTATCTTTTAATTACTTCAGCATCGCCTGATTTTCTAACACTACATTCCATTACCCTCGTTTTACTCTTGTTAATGTTCTTGTTATATCTTCCTTTCAAGAGAATGTCCATTCCTTTTAACTGCCCTTCCAGATCCTTTGCGGTCTCTGACAGAATTACTACGTCATCGGCAAACCACAAAGTTTTATTTCTTCTCCCTGAACTGTAATTTCTTCTCCAAATTTCTCCTTGCTTTCCTTCACCGCTTGCTCAATGTTCAGATTGAACAACATTGGGGAAGGGCTACAACCCTGTCTTCCTCCATTCCCAGCCTCTACGTCGTTTTCATGCCCTTCTACTTTAATAACTGCTGCCTGGTTTTTGTATAGGTTGAATATAACTCTTCGCTCCCTATGTTTTACCCCTGATACCTTCAGAGTTTGAAATAATTGCACTGACGTGTTTTACGGCCCACCTTAAATTTGTAGTTTTATAAGATTTTGCAAACATTTTGGACCAAAATAATAATCTAAATAATAATAAATTAATTAATAAGAGTGTCTGAAAAAATAAAAGTAGTGGCGTGTTCCGAACTACCGACCTTTGCGTCATAGTCCAGCACCTTGCCCACTACGCTCTGGCTACAAACCAAAATGTGGGTTCTTTAATCTCGTACTATTGATGGCCGTTGTTAACTGATGTTAATATGGCATTTGTAGACATTAGATTATCGTTTATCGTACGAAGAACGATGTGTTTTTGTTAATTCCTCAGTGTGCCGTTGCTTTGAAATGACAACGTGTAAGTTACAATAAGAAAATCATCAAATACGCGAGGAATGTCACGTGACATCTCCGAACGGCTGGTTTTCGTTAATTCAATGGAGGGTGTCAAATCTCTGTTATTTTTGCAAATATGACTCAAAAGATACGAGATATGGAAAAAACATAAGGGAGCTAAGTTGTAGAAAATTTTCTCCTCTACAAATTAGGTTATTCAATTTTCGTGTCAGATGAACGGTTCGTTTGCAATTACAATTATATTACAAACGGCTTGTTTTGGTATTACTAGCGTATTTTTTGTCCAAACAATTTGAAAAAGGGAGGTTCTGGTCTTAGGCGGCCTACAATCATGTCTGTAAAATTTGGTGCTGATCGGTTGAACGGTTCGTCTTAAAAACGGAGAACACGTTACGGACACACGGACAGACAGACAGACATACATCCCAAAATCGCCGTTATTTTGCAAATATTTTTGAAACGCTACGAGATATGAAAATAACATAAGAGAGCTAAGTTGTAGAGACTTTTCTTCTCTACTAATTCGGTTATTCAGTTTTGTGTCAGATGAATAGTTAAGCCGTTATTTTCACTTAAATTTCGAGCTGTCAAAAAACCATCACAAAGGTCCACTTTTAGTGTTACTACCATAACCTAAAGTGGTCCAAAAGTGTATGCCAGTCTGCATTGTGAAAAGCTTTCTCCAATCTACAAATGCTAAAAACGTGGGTTTGGCTTTCCTGGTAGCAAAATAAATTATTTACAAAGATTTACGGCTATAGGTTCCATTCAGGTTAAACTAGACCAGCCGCAGTACACAGTATACGCCGGCCGCGGTGGCCGAGGGGACTGAGGCGCTCCAGTCACGGTCTGCACGGCCGGCCGCGGTGGCCGAGGAGACTGAGGCGCTTCAGTCACGGTCTGCACGGCCACTACGGTCGGGGGTTCGAATCCCCCCTCGGGCATGGATATTTGTGCCGTCCTTAGTCTTAGTTAGTTCATAAGTAGTTTGTAAGTTTAGGGACTGATGACCCCGTAGTTAAGTCCCATAGACTATACAAACATTTGAACATTTGAACACGGTGTAGTTTGACAGATCCAGTGTCCATTACTTCCTTACACCGACCACTGTCCCGCTGTCTAGTTGGGCTGGCTGAAAGTCACTACAAGCTGTTCGGTATTTCCGAGGTCCCCTTCCAGCCGGAGCAGAGTGAAAGTGGTCCGTCGGCCGGACGCGATCGCTCCGCGGAGCGGATCATTGGCCGAGGGCGGCGGGTGTCACGCGGCGACACACGAGGCGCGGGGCCGTGGGAACGGGCCGCAACAATGGCCGATGCCGATAGGCGGCTCTGCACGGCGTGGGTGTGGCCAGCGGCGGCGCGCCCACCACCTGGCGGCCGGTATCTGGGGGCCCGCATCTGAGAAGCCGCGGCGGCCAGAGAGCTGGGGGGCCAGCTATGCAACTTCCTCCCTGTATGCTCTCCCTGTCCGCTCAACAGTGGCGGCGCTAGACGAAAACTGGGCGTCGGCGAACTCATCTTTGCGAGGCCCCTTTCAGTTTTTCATTAATGAAGAAAATGTTAACCCTCGCACTGCACACTGGGGTCCTAGGGACCCCAGCGTAATTTGTGTTGTGTATTACAGAGAGTACGTTGGCTAAAAGTTTTTGAAACTTGGTGTGTATTAGGTTGATAACACTGCCTACACGTACGTGATGTTAACTCAAACACCCGCATTGTTGTTGCACTACTATCAAGCTGTAAAGATTACTGAACGCCCGTGGGGTCTTGATTACCCCAGTGTGCATTCCGTGTAGCTCATTTATGGTTCACTATATTCGAGAAAAAGGGACACAAAATCCAAAATGTGTTGCCAGGATTGTAAAAGGGCAATATGTGATGATCATAGAGCCATAATTTGTACCGAGTGTGTTCACTGACAATGTCAGTGATGACATATATTAGTTAGTTTTTGACTTCATTTAAATATACATTATTTTCATCTTTCTTATATGTTTTTGCACAAATATGCTGCAAAAGTAATTTTGTAAACATCCTATGCCAAAATATACTGTAAATATAAAATAAGCCATTATATTATATTACAATATATTACTTTGTACATTGAAGTTCAGACTCGGGTTGAATTTATACATAATGTTGGAAGTGTAACATGTATCAAATTTGTAAATACCATATGTTACTCATTTTAATAACTAAATACAGTCATTAAGATATTATGTTGCATTATATACTTTCAGATATATGAAGGCTAAACATATAGAAACACAAAACAGTTTTTATTAATAATACTATGTACATTTTATTCAAAATGTTCAAATGTTTGTTAAGCTTATGGGACTTAACTACGGGGTCATCAGTCCCTAAACTTACAAACTACGTATGAACTACTTACGAACTAGGACGGCACAAATATCCATGCCCGAGGGGGGATTCGAACCCCCGACCGTAGTGGCCGTGCAGACCGTGACTGGAGCGCCTCAGTCCCCGCGGCCACCGCGGCCGGCTACATTTTATTAATATCATTCGTGACTCATAGTTTTAATAATAAAAAAAAGTCACTACAACTAACGAAATAGTTATTTACAACGTTCCAGATACATAAGACATTCCAATGTATATATAATGAACTTGGAACAATCGATCTGTGATAAAAGGTTTTTGGGGTCCAGTAGACCCCAGTGTGCAGTGGAAGGTAATTGAAAACAAGTGTGCGGTGCGAGGGTTAAATGAGCTGAATTATACATCAATAATCATTATACTAAAATTCTATTAGTATAACATACGGGTATTATTGAAATGAAAAAAATTACAATAAACAAACACAAATTAGAGAAACTTCTCAACTTTTCATCTCACCGAATTTGTTAAGATCACATCTTAATACTACCCGCTATTTCTGCTTCAGTTGACAGTACTGACAACGCAGTCTTTCTTGGATCATTGTGCTTTTCAAGTTAATCTTAATCAATTTTAACTTTGTGAAGCTTCTCTCCGTCGAAGCTGTACTGGCTGGAACTGAGCATGATTCTGATTGTTATATAAATATTTGGATATATTTGTTCCAAAGCGTTTTCTAAAATGTACTGAAGAAATTGTTCTGTAAGTATTTAACTAAAAATTGCATCACTGCAGCACTCGTACGGAAATAAATACCCTTGGGTACGGATGTTGTGTTCGTCCATTGGTTAAACTAGTGTAAGCTAGATGTGGGTCGTCGCTACATAACCTAGCCGTAGGAAAGCGCCGTTAAATATCAAATATTTTTAAAAAATCTAAAATTTTAAGAATGTTTTGCGAGGCCCCTTACAGACGCGAGGCCGTCGGCGGTGGCCGACATCGCCAACGCCTAGCGCCGCCACTACCGCTCAACGCACCATTTTCTAATATTGCCACCTATCAGTGCACAAAGTAGTAACAGGCATTCTCTACTAGTGGTAGTGAACTATATCGAAGAGGAAAATTTTCGCCGGACCCTAAAAAGGTATGATACACACAGGCCCTCCTTCAACAACCGTTGCGAAGCAAGGGCATATAAGCTACTAGTATGTTATCTGGATAGATTTTGTATTTAATTATTTTTATGAGGAGGTGGTGGTGGTGGTGTTGAGAGGGGTGGGAGAGGGGAGGGGAAAGCAGAAGTACGGAGGGCGGAAAGAGCGGGGAGCAAGGAGAGGAGGGAAGGAAAGGGACGGAGGAAGTCCTAAAACATGTTGAATATATCTGTAATCTATTTCTATAAATGTGAATGTCTGACTACAGCATTGCTCCACACAACGGCCGTATATTCTAGCATTGGTCGGATCAGTGCTAGATGTAACGTGACGCCGCCTTGTCAAGGCAATGTTGATTCAGGTTTTATTAAGGGGTACAGTGCTCCTAATCTAGCGAGCGCCTTCTTCCTTACCAATCTTATATGTCTGGTGCCTAAAAGACGAGGAAATTTTGAAGCCGGGGAAGAAAATATGGGTGGAGAGAGGGACACGACGAGATGAACAGAGAGGAGAGGAATGGAAGATTGTAATCTATATCTATAAATGTGAATGTCTGTTCTGAACCATAAGATGTAGAGAGCTAAAAAAAATTGTACAGTTACTAATGTCTACCCAGAGATGGCTTTAGGCACTGTTTTATTGCGATCGGATAGCTATTTATCTATGTATATTAATGTGAATGTCAGTTCGGTGTACGCTTATCACGTCCGAACAACAAGACGCAGAGGCTTAAATATTTGTACATTTACTAATTTATAACTGAGGAAGGTTTCAGGCACGGTTTTATGGCGATCTGATAGATATTTAGCAATTTGAAAATATAACGCGAAATGCGGAACAATAATTACTCTTTGAAAATTATATTTACTCTTTGAAAATGGTTTTATTGGTTGCATTGTTGCTTGAGGGTTGATAATGATAAAAGGGTGGAGTATATTGGGATGGAATGTTATCGTTGCAGATAAAATTCTACGTGTATGTGTGTGTGCATTAATATTTCGTTCTGGCCGGCCGCGGTGGCCGAGGGGACTGAGGCGCTTCAGTCACGGTCTGCACGGCCACTACTGTCGGGGGTTCGAATCCCCCCTCGGGCATGGATATTTGTGCCGTCCTAGTTCGTAAGTAGTTCATAAGTAGTTTGTAAGTTTAGGGACTGATGACCCCCCGGAGTTAGGTCCCATAAGCTTTACAACCATTTGAACATTTGAATTTCGCTCTGCAGCGAAAAGTACAGAACGCAAACGAATAGTCTGTATTTAATAGTTGTCCGAAGACTCCTGTTATACACCATAGCAGTACCATGCCGATAACTATAAGAGTGTGAAACATATGGTGGCTGAATGTCGTCAAATTATAAAAAAATTGGGACTGAAGTCCAGCAATGACGTTAGCGACTCTATAGCAAGGAGGTTACATACAGCGAATCGTGATGCCACAGACCATGTCTTTGGTCTATGCGTGCTACATTGTCTTCAGCTCTTTCTCTGTAGGGTTAAGCATAGGAATAAGGGAATATAAGAATAAATAAATAAATAAAGCAGTAAAAAAGAAATTTCTTTTAATACATCTCTTTAAAAAGTCGATTTGACGTTTCGCGCATCACATCGAGTGATCGATCTGTAATATTATTACAATCATTATTCTTGAATTTCGTGATTGGATTCTTCGAAACGAGTGCATTTTTGCGTGTGATTTGATCTACACTACTTACTATTCAGTCTCATAGCACACTACTGAAAGCTTATCTATCAACCAACACGCGAGCGGAGCCGCGGGTTTAAGCTAGTTATATTATACTAAGAAGTATTTGAGATATCCTCATACGTCTTAAGATTAAAAATGGATACAAAAGAGTAGCAGTAGGGCAGAATCACACCCACGTACATAGCAAACATCTAAAATCATTGTACAAAGTAAAATAGGAGATAAGATAATATTTCAGTTAAAAATGATGGTCAGCTCAACAGCTCCAGATCATTGTCAGGGGCGTTTCCAAGAATATGATTAGAGTGACTGTTGTCAAAGATAAAATACTTAAATGTTAGTCACAAAGTTTTACATGACCAATTGTACATTAAGTTTGGAGATGGAATAGTTAACTTGCAGATACACAGCGGAAGTATGCATTACATTTCTATGGGCTTGGCTGTTTGTGACCTAACCAGCTTTTCGCCTGCCTCGTCAGGCTCTTACTATTGCCTCACGGGGGCGAAGTAGTCAACACACATGCACGAAATGTCCTACAACAACTTCCGTCACACACAATCATTGCCTTAGGCCGGTATTGTGCTATAAAATTATCAGACAAAGAAGTATTGGACGTAGAGTAGCGGGAGGGTTGTCTAATATTTGATCAAATTTAAGGCCTCGGCTTAGATTTGATCAAAGATATAGTTCGTCTTCTGTTTCCTGCAGTGAGAAATGTGACCGCTCGGAGTAGTACAGTCTCCTTGCCACTTCCATTGTTTCACCTTAACCTGTAACCTCCAATAATATTAAATGATTTAAATACCGGGTGATCAAAAAGTCAGTATAAATTTGAAAACTTAATAAATCACGGAATAATGTAGATAGAGAGGTAAAAATTGACATGTGGGGTTTTATTAGAACAAAAAAAGGTTCAAAAATGTCTAACAGATGGCGTTTCATCTGATCAGGAAAGCAATAATTAGCATAACAAATTAAAAGTAAAGACGATGTTCTTTACAGGAAATGCTCAATATGTTCACCATCATTCCTCAGCAATAGCCGTAGTCGAGGAATAATGTTGTGAACAGCACTGTAAAGCATGTCCAGAGTTATGGTGAGGCATTGGCGTCGGATGTTGTCTTTCAGCATCCCTAAAGTTGTTGGTCGATCACGATACACTTGCGACTTCAGGTAACCCCAAAGCCAATAATCGCACGGACTGAGGTTTGGGGACCTGGGAGGCCAAGCATGACGAAAGTGGCGGCTGAGCACACGATCATCACCAAACGACGCGCGCAAGAGATCTTTCACGCGTCTAGCAATATGGGGTGGAGCGCTATCCTGCATAAAAATCGTATACATTCCAGCAGGTGTTTCTTAGCCAGGCTGGGGATGATGCGATCCTGTAACATATCGGCGTACCTCTCACCCGTCATGGTAGCAGTGACTGACGTTTTGATGTCCAGCGCCATCTGTCGGACATTTTTGAACTTTGTTTATTTTTATTTATTTATTTATTTGTTCTAATAAAACCCCGTGTCATTCCAAGCATGTGTGTCAAGTTTTACCTTTCTATCTAAATTATTCCGTGATTTTTATTTATTTATTTATTTATTTATTTATTTTTTTAAAAAAAGACTGGCATTGACTTTTTGATCACTCGGTATATGTGGCGTCTGTTCTTTTGGACATTTCCTCATAAACCACTGGACCGATTTCAACCAGATTTGGTACACATATTCCTTACCGTGAGGTAACAATTGCTGCTGGGGTAAGAACCACATTGTTGAAGAGATATAACGTCAAGAACAATAGGATCGAATAAAAACTGCTACATAATGCGACGAGACTTTATAAATACTCTATATGAGAATGACAGTACTTAGCGACTTGCAACAAACTTTAAAGATAATTTAAAATCTCTATTAAACTTTTTCTCGCAGACAACATCATCAAAATAATGAATGGAAAAAAGTTTCTTGCTTACTAATTTTCCGCTATTCATGGAGCAAAACTATGACAATCGGTATAAAGTTAAAATTTTTAATTTCTACACTACCAATTGCACTCGCTGAAAATTTTACAGACAGAATACAGATTTGAGTTGAATGTACGTTCGAAATTGTATCACAGTACGACATGTAGTTCATGATATATGAGGACGTAAAGAGTAACGTTCATGGCAAACCTCCCCACAAGCATCACATTTTAACCTATTACTTACTTACTTGTAAACATATTCGCAACAGATTTTACCGGCATACAGCACTTACGTAAAACGATATATTACTGCAAAATTTTACAATTGTACAACATATCTATACTAATAATAAATCTGTAAATGTAGGACTGTCGCTGTTAGCTTCAATCTTCAAAACTATTGGACGAATTTTCAGCCGGCCGCAGTGGTCGAGCGGTCTGCAGCGCGCCAGTCACAGTCTGCACGGCCGCTACGGTCGGGGGTTCGAATCCCCCCACAGGTAGTTCGTAAGTAATTTGTAAGTTTAGGGACTGATGACCCCGCAGTTAAGTCCCTTAAGCTTAACAAACATTTGAACGAATTTTCATGCTCTTTTTACAGGAAACATGAGTGAAGATTGGTTCAGGATCTAGGCATGATTTCTTCAAAATTGAATCACGAAGTGTTTTCATAGACCGTCGTGTCTGTTTATTTATTAGAAACCACTTCTCCAAAACAACTTCATAAATTCGCATGGGATTTTCACAGGTAACTTCAGCGTACCTTGGGAAAACATAGAGACTTAGTTTCATAAAAATAGGATCACGAAAAAAAAACATCATAATTTATCGGGAGTTTTCACAGGAAACGTGAGGGTATCTTGCGGTTACAGAAACGCTTCATTTCACAAAATCGGATCAGAAGAAGTAAGGTATCACAACTTAAACATTTCTCTGCCGCATGCGTCTATTTGTAGAGAGTAATCTCCAAAAGTACTACATGAATATTAAAGGAGGGTATCACAAATAAATACAGAATATCCTGGGACAAGATAAAGGCTTCATTTCATCAAAATCAGATCAGGAAAGTAAAAGATATCGTAATTTGAAGTTTTAGGCGTATTTCATGCTTGGAAAGAACGGCGTAATGCAGCAAAGAACTAATAGATAGCGCTGCGGGTGTTCGTGTGAAGTTCGGGGCAGCGATCGCATTATTACCCTTGGAAAATATTACTTATTATTTGACTTTTCAAATTTGACATATTTCTGAAAATCGTTTTCTTGGTTGCTATGTTCTACGAAATATGATTCAACACAATGAATATAAAACTGATACAATCCTCGCCATCCATATACTGATATCAGAGTCTAACGTATATAACGTATATGTACAACTGCTCTGGAAGTTTAAGTCTCACTCTTAGAGCGACAATAGCGCATCTAACGAGAAAGAGAGACAACCTTAAGAATAATAGCTGTTTTCAGTGATATTTCTACTTCATTCAAGAAATATTTACTATATTTCAGCTTTCCATGCCTCAGCCCATTGTTCAGAGATATGAATGATCATGAAATAAATGTTTTAAATGGCGAATATAACTGATGTAAGCTACATAATATTCATGAAGATATGTCTATTTCTAACACGTTTCGCGAACATTAAAAAGAAAAGAAAAAGAAAAAAAATTAACTAAAAAGAAACTCGAGTTTGTTTTTATTTCCGAAATTGTTGTCATTTGAAATAAAAGATTTTTCTAATGCTATGTCAATCAGGTTCAGTTTGAAATATAGTCTACAAATTCTGGCGACAATATACATAAAGAAGAGAATAACTAAATAACAGCAATGTATAATCTTATACTAATCTGAGGATTATGATACATCATTTTACATTTCTTCTCTATATTACATAGTATTTTTTCTGTCCTATAGTTTATATTAATTTTTTGTCATTTAATATGTATTATTTTGTTTGAACTTTGTAAATTATTGCACTGTTTGTTTACCTACGCTAACTTTGTGTTTATTGTTCCTATGGGGAACCAATGGCTGGAACATTTCTTCATTGAATAAATGAAAATTAATAAAATACAAAGGTTAAAAATTTAAAATTGCACATTTCTACTTCTGAAACATATATAGAATTTATATTCCATAAACGAATTTCACGTTGGTTAATATAACAGGCTACACAGTTAATTGTATGTGTATGTATATGTAAGTATGCATGTATGTATGTATGTATGTATGTATGTATATAATATGTATGCCTCAGCACTCAATGTCAAAATATATCATTACATACGAGTGCCCCCCCCCCCCCCCCGAAAAAAAATCCTGGTTGCGCCACTGTCCCCTTAAATCACTGCTTTAAGTACCGTGATGGTTACCTGCAAAGGACACGGGCGATTTCCTTCCCTGTCCTTAGTAAAACTCAATCACAGCGTGAGTTCCGTCCTCCTTGTCGGCAATCTTCCTTCCTTCAGCTGCCGGCTAGTTAATTACAATCCTTTAAGAAACGATTGTCAGTAGAGAGTCCTGAGCTGCCTGTGTTCGTTGTTGTTATAGGTTGTTTCAGAATAGCACAACGGAACACGTGCATGTGTGTGTGTGTGTGTGTATGTGAAGCGCCCGTGAGTACACCGTGAATGAAATTTCCCGATACGTTGGCGTATATACTCAAACTATCCAACTTACGACAAGGAATGACTCCAATCGCAGCCGTGTACCAGAGCATAAGAAATGCGGTCGTAAAAAAGACTACAATTGTCGCCGACCGAACACTGTCGTCACGCATTGTCGGCGACAAAAGATTGTAAACTCGACAAGTACTGCTGCAGTTACCGAATACATGTCCAGCTAAATCAGGTTCTGAGCGAACTATACAAACGGAGCTACATTCGTTTCGTATTTGCAGTCGCAAAAAGCCCATTGCTCGCAGCGGCACATAAAGCGATACGTCCACAATGTGCCATAGAAGACGGAAAATGGACACCGGCGGTTTTGCCTCTGTTAAAAGGATGTAAGCAGATAGAACACCATAGAGAGGCAACACTGGAATCAGAATGAACTGAACAACCCTCCGTAATGTAGATACGTTAGTTGTATTTGCGTGGGAAAAAGACTGAATGGATTCTGCAAGGCTAGGATGACTGGGCCGAGTTCAGCAATAGGCTCTCACGAGACAGACATAAGATCTTGGTGGATCACTGCAAAGAATAAGTCACACTTGAAATTATGAGCACATTTGAAAATCAAACAGGATTACTTAACCTCCATAAATTGTTCTGGGTAGGATGGTATACATAAAGACCCATAGAATTAATCACTGCTCTTCATAGCCGTCATTATTGTTCCTGAAGACATACGAGGCAACACGAACTCAGTCACTGGTGATCACAGCTTACTTGTCTGTAGCGACTAATGCCTAACTGTCGCGACGCAATACAACGTATGCGCAGTACTTGCTGAATACTTACTGTTGCTAACTACCTACACTTCGCTAAGATGCAGTCAGAGACGTATTCCATTGTACTACAACAGCCTGTATTCTAAATGCAGAATTGTCGAATTTATGGCTCTGGAACAACGGGGCGACTTGTACCAACCCGAAAACGGCACGAATTGAAGATATGTCTTTTGCTTCTTCCTCACTTAAGGCCGTTTCTTACTAGGGGCCGCCGCAAGGAAAACGATGCGACAGGGGCGAGGTTGTCATGGTAACGCCCTCACCGGCAGGTCGCGGCAACTTCAGAGGTTTGGAACGCTGTCTCTGTATCCACCATCAATTACGTAGTAAATGATCGCAATTATCATTAATTTAAATGATCGATTTCGTCTACTTTGTAGTCATCTCCACGTCCATATAGTTCTGGCTGGACTCACTGGAGGAGACGTAGGATTATACCGTTCGATCTACAAGGCCAAAAGTGCAAGATACCGAAGCGTCGAGGAGTCCAATCAAAGCCCCATGTAACTGAAGATGATCACCAAGTAAGATGAAAACGGTTATCATTTAAATGAATGTTTATTTATTTATTTATTTATTATTATTTTTATTTTATTTTATTTTATTTTATTTTATTTTATTTCTTATTTTTGTGGTATTCAGTCCGGAGACTGGTTCGATGCAATTCTCCACCCTACTATATCCTGAGCAAGACTCTTCATCTCCTCATAAGAACGGCAACCCACATCCATTTTAATCTGCTTACTTTATTCGTTTCTTGGTCTCGCTCTGTGATTTTTACCCCTTACAAACTTCCCTCCAATGCTAAATTTACGAATGTGATACCAATCCAGCTCTTCTTTTAGCCAAGGTATGCCAAAAATTCCTTTTTTCCCCATTGTGTTCATTACCTCCTCATTAGTTACGCGATCTACCCGCCTAATCTTCAGCATTCCTCTGCATTATCACATTTGAAAAGCCTCTAGCCTCTTCCTATCTGAACTATTTATCGTCCACGTTTCACACCCGTACAATGAAACACTCCACAAAATAGCTTCAGAAAAAAATCCCTTACACTTTAATTAATATTCGATGTTAGTAAATTTCTCTTTTTCCAAAACGCTTTTCTTCCCATTGCCATTCTGCATTTTAAATCCTCTGTATTGCGACCATCATACGTTATTTTACTGCTCAAGTAACAAAACTTATCTACTACCTTTATCGTTTCGTTAGCTAATCTAATCCCTTCAGCTTCGTCTGATTATCTTAGACTACATTCCATTACCCTTGTTTTTCTCTTGTTAATGTTTATCTTGTACGTTCCTTTCAATACACCAGTGCCTGCGTTCTTTGATGATGCCATCATCATATATTCATACAGTAGAGCTGGATGTCCTCTGGAAAATTAACGACTGTAGTTTCCCCTTGCTTTCATCCATGATCAATGCGATTATTGACTGTTGTACTATATAATAAAACATCGCTGTTTCTTCGGATCATGTTGTCTAAAAGGACCAATCACGGAAGGTGATGAGCGTGACGCAAGCTTTGTTTATAGCGGCTACACGTCTTCCGAGCGAAGATATGCAGCGGACATGGCGCCTGAACTGAAAGACTTGTCGGGAGATTTTAAGACAACCATTCGATGAAAATAATCTGATTTTTTCTTATTTTACAGCTTGACATATCGTTCAATAAAGGACTCAATTAATTAATCGCAGTTACTGAGTTGCACGAAATGAAGTAAACAAAATATTTTATAGAGTTCGTAAACGTAAAATCTCATTTCGTAGACTTAGATCATATATTATTGCTGATGAAACGTATCCAACATATCTAAATTGTATCTGAACCTATTAGAGGGGAGAAGGTACAAGTAAAAAGAAATCTTTGTTTTGAGACAATCACAAAAATGTGTTTGGGTAAAAGCAGTACCTTTCACAACAATCCGGTGATTACAGATGTTGCAAGGAATGATTCCCTCTACAAGGCCTTGAGAAGCAGGTTTTACTAGATCCAATCTGAGAAGCTATATAGCCATAATAAAAATTGTAGACTTAATTTTTTTCAGTCAATGTGTATTAAAAGTATATATATATATATATATATATATATATATATATATATATATATATATATATATATATATATATATATATATGAGGATGCCTTTTCCACTGACCTAATATATATCATTTCGTTTCCTATATTTTACCTCCGATACCTTCAAAATTTTAAAGAGTCTATTCCAGACACCAATGTCAAAATCTTTGTCCAAATCAATAAAAGCTATGTATCTAGTTGTCCCTTTAGGTTACCTGAGGTAAGTCGTAGGGTTAGTATTGCATCAAGTGTTCCTAAAGTGCACCTGAATTAAAACTGATCTTCCCCGAGGTCGGATTGTACCACATTCTTCTGTAAATAATTCGTGTTATTATTTTGCAACCCTGACTTCTTAAACCGACAGTTCCGTAATTTTGACACTTGTATGCACTTCCTTTCTTCGGGAATGGAATTATTATTCTTGAAGTCTGCTGGTATTTCGCCTGTCTCATGCGTTTTGCTCACCAGATGGAAAGCTTTTGTAATGACTGGCTCTCCAAAGGATATCAACAGTTCAGAGAGAATATCCAGGGCCTTGTTTCGACTCAAATCTTTCAATTCTCTGTCAAATTCGTCCTGTAGTATCTCATATTCTGCCTCATCTTCGCCTACTTCCTCTTACCTTTCTGCAGCACTGCTTTCTTTTGCCCTGTATAGGCGCTCTATACAGGGTGTAACTAAAGATGTTGGAAAGCTCCGGGAATTCGATAGCGTACCTGACAAAAGCATAAAATGTCCTATACACGTATGGTACATTTTCTTCCGTTACCGCGTTACTGGCATTAGTTTTGGTTTACATATCAGACACCACTTCACTATGCATGTTGGTTATTTGTGTTGATACAGTGTAATTTACTAGGTACAGATCTCCACAGAAAGTGGCTAACTCGGGCTGTGATGCAGGCGTTGACTGCCAGCTGGGCGGGACAAGTGACGCTCGGACTGCCTCGGGTTTGCTCGGCACTTTCTAAATGTTCAATTGTTTGTTAAGCTTAAGGGACTTAACTGCGGGGTCATCAGTCCCCAAACTTACAAACGACTTATGAACTATCTTATACTAAAGACGACACAAACATCCATGCCCGAGGGGGGATTCGAATCTCCGACCGTAGCGGCAGTGCAGACCGTGACTGGCGCGCCGCAGACCGCTCGACCACCGCGGCCGGCGGGACTTCCTGAAGTACTCGCTGTGGCGTTAAATTCCATGTTGCACTGCTATGTGGCTCTTTCCCTTTCCGGCAGATTGTGTAAATTTTTTCCAAATGCCAGCACTCATTGCCCTAAGCTTTCTGGTGCGCCGGCCGCGGTGGCCAAGGAGACTGAGGCGCTTCAGTCACGGTCTGCACGGCTACTACGGTCGGGGGTTCGAATCCCCCCTCGTTCATGGATATTTGTGCCGGCCTTAGGATAAGCTAGTTGATAAGTAGTTTGTAAGTTTAGGGACTGATGACCCCGTAGTTAAGTCCCATAAGCTATACAAACATTTGAACAATTGAAGCTTGTAAACGAAGGCTTCCGCCAAGGAAATGCCAATGTTGCAAAATTGTTTTCACTTATAGGCTGAAATACAAAAATAGTTTTCAAATCTTTTTCATGGGTCTGCCAAAGTAGTATCTATTTTTTGAGACATTTTCAAGACCATTTTCTGTATAATTTGAAAGCCCCCTGGCGATTTGCAGTGTACTCTTCGTTTGTAAGACAAATTGTACTAGGATGAAACTGTTCAGGAATTCCACCAAGGATTTTCTGGAGATGTATTTCCACACCTTCAGAATGAGCCTGTCTTTTTTTTTTTTTTTTTAAGTAATTGATACATTCATAGGTAATTTTGTCAGAATTTTTGTGATTACCGTTAAATAATATTTGAATATTACCTAATTCAGTCAGTACCTTCAACAAAAATTTTGCAGCTTAAGTCAGCACTCGATAGCTTAGGAAGTTGGTATGTTTACTTAATGCTCAAATTTGGAATGAATTACAGAAAAATGGTGTTATAATTAGAAACCTAGTGACTATTAATAAATGCTGGCAAACAAGGCTTTCGTTGGGTTAATACAAAATGTGAAATTTCATGACCTATCTCAGAAAAACCAATCGTTTTTTTCATGTCATGCTGGACAATCCCATAATATTATACTTCCAATCATAATAAGGTAATATGTAAAATCAACATCACTTATCTTCGTATTAGTTCGAAATCGTCCACCGTTTACAGGCAAATATAATGATTTGGAAAGCCGAATGTTTTATTCTCTAACGTATAAACCAACACTTCTAACTCAGAATAAGCATGAAATATGAGTACTGTTATGATCGCATGTTTCCTGGGAGCGTAAAACACTACTGTCCGGCAGATACATAAACGATTATCTCGAGAACAAGCTAACGTACCGTCCTGCTCTCAGTTTGAAATGAAAATTCGGAATCTTGTCTACATTTCATACACATCAAGCTACGAAGTAAACCGTACGAAAAATCTGCGGAATGTGTTTTTACCGCTGCTGACTCTTTAACATTCCGAGTAAGACAGTACTCGAATTGATGCTTCACAGTAACTGTCACGAGGAAGGAAAATTAATAAGATCTTCGTCGAGCGAAAATATGAAACTGTAACATGTGAAAAAATCAAAATTTTCCACCGAATAGTTTTTTTAACCGTTTCTTTGCGACAGTCTGCTCCGCTGCTGTGGCACCACTGAAAGCTGTGCTGCCGCGAACTGTGTGCATTGCACGCCAGTAAGCTGATTTACGTTTATTTAAGTGTTACATAACAATTTATTTCGAGATCTTACAAGTATTAAAAATAAAATGCAACTTAGGATCATTCAAAAGATTCGTCACAACGTAAATGAGTATTGGTTATGAATCCCTTTATGAGATCTTTAGTGCCATAGATCGCTTATTGATTTTACATGACGACAAGTTTCGACTCGACTGTGAGTATAACAAAGGGGCTTCAACAACATGACCCAAAGGCATATTCGATTGATGTTGTGCATCACATTTATAACTTGCCACTATGATGTTTGTTCATCTGAAGTAAATTTTTTACCATGCCTGGACAATTCAGATTTGATAATGACTTTTTAACGAGTCGAAACGAGTCATCATGTAAAATCAATAAGCGATCTATGGCAATAAAGATCTCATAAAGGGATACATAACCATTACATTAAAGATCACCTCCTACAAAACAACCTGAATAAGATGCCACGTAATTATAGTAATTAAGTATGTTAAATTTTCAACTAACTGTCAACTCAAAAGCTCACATTACACTTTTTACACTCATACTTGGATTCTTGTCTTCTATCGTTTACTCTGCAAACACACACCAATTTCGGTCTCAAAATATGTTCAAATATCGGACCAAACTGCGTGGTCATCAGTCCGTAGCTTACAAACTACTTAAACCTAGAATGAAACTTTAACTCTGCAGCGGAGTGTGCGCTGATATGAAACTTCCTGGCAGATTAAAATTGTGTGCCGGAACCGGGACTCAAACCTGGGACCTTTGCCTTTCGCGGGCAAGCGTACTGCCGACTGTGCTATCCCGACACGACTCACGATGCCGCCTCACAACTTTACTTCTGCCAGTACCTCGCTTCCTACTTTCCAAACTTCAAAGAAGCTCTCCTGCGAACCATGCAAGATTAGCACTCCTGGAAGAAAGGATATGGTGGAGACATGGCTTAGCCACAGCCTAAGGGATGTTTCCAGAATGAAACTTTCACTCTGCAGCGGAGTGTGCGTTGATATGAAACTTCCTGGCAGATTAAAATTGTGTGCCGGAACCGGGACTCGAACCTAGGACCTTTGCCTTTCGCGGCAAGAGCACTACCGACTGTGCTATCCCGACACGACTCACGAAGCCGCCTCACAACTTTACTTCTGCCAGTACCTCGCCTCCTACTTAAAACTAGGTAAACTAACCTATGGACAACACACACACCCATGCCCCAGGGAGGACTCGAACCTCCAAGGCGAGCAAAAGCGCGCTCCACAGCGAGACGCTTTGGACCGCTCGGCTACTCCACTGCGGCTCGGTTTCTTCCTACCGATTTGTGAATCAAAGGGAAATTTCTTTCTGTTAATCTCAGTGGATGATTATTGCATTTTAGATGGTGACGTTTTATACTTCGAGGTTTTTTTTCTACAATTCGGCTAATTTTTCCATGCATGCCGTTCTTTCCTCTTGTGTTTATAGTAGCACTAGGCATTCCACACACACAAATGTCCAACAACTCATACACACGCATCAGCGCATGGATGCCGGCAAACTGCGGCGCTCGAAATACAGCTCAGCGAGTGGATGTGGGCTAAATGCGGCGCTCGTAATAAAAGAATATGGGGTGAATAATATTTCAGACTGACCGGAACGCCGTCTCTGCGTCACTCGGGCTGGAGGGCACACGCGCCAAACGCGTCCCAATTTGCTATGGTGCAGCGCATCACAGGTCCAACGGGCACATCGCGCTGTTGTGTCGCGTAGCTTCACGTCCTGTACGTGCCTAGATTTGCACCTAGCCTTAGACCGCACGGCCATTCTCGCCCGGTAATACTATTTGTATTCGAGATTTCTCAGACGAAATAGTCGTCAAATTGGATAAGTTCACCTGTAGCATAAGACACCTGAACACTGGCTTCTGTTTTTGGTAACAGTATTCTTTGCCATGCAGTGAAGGCTTTCACGACCGGCTGAAATAGTTGCTGTTGAATCGACCGGGTCGTCTGGTCGTGGTCGAAGAAATATTTCTGCTCCTGACGTTTCGTCCAGAGCTGCGCTGGACATCTTCAGGGGTGCTACTGGTAGGCCGGCCCCAGACCGCTACGACCTTTCGTAAAACTGCCGATCGGTCTGTCTAATTCTGTCTTTGAACATGGCTATGCCTGACATGTCGTGGAGTTCCCTGGTGGGGAAGTCCCGAGGCCGGCCGCAGTGGCCGAGCGGTCTGCGGCGCGCCAGTCACAGTCTGCACGGCCGGCCGCGGTGGCCGCGGGGACTGAGGCGCTCCAGTGACGGTCTGCACGGCCACCACGGTCGGGGGGTTCGAATCCCCCCTCGGGCATGAATATTTGTGACGTCCTTAGTCTTGGCTAGTTCATAAGTAGTTTGTAAGCTAGTCCCCTCGGCCACTTTTATCTTTGACCATCGACTATCTAAAGTTATGGTTTTATCTTTGACAAGGCTTATCTTTGACCATCCACTATCTAAAGATATGGTTTTATCTTTGACAAGGCTTATCCCTGCTGCGCAAGTGAACACTCGACCACGCCCCTCTTAGACAGTATTTATACCGCTCTCGGACGCCCGAGTCGTCAGCAGCACCTGTGAAGATGTCCAGCGCAGTTCTAGACGAAACGTCAGGATCAGAAATGTTTCTTCGATCTCGACCTTACAAGCCGTAAGATTTAACAGCAAGTATTCTTTGGTTTCTAGTCTCTACTGTAGTAGTTACAAAGGTCTTGTCAGACCTGTTGAGGCCGGCCGCGGTGGCCGAGAGGACTGAGACGCTCCAGTCACGGTCTGCACGGCCACTACGGTCGGGGGTTGGAATCCCCCCTCGGGCATGGATATTTGTGCCGTCCTTAGGATTAGCTAGTTCGTAAGTAGTTTGTAAGTTTAGGGACTGATGACCCCGTAGTTAAGTCCCATAAGCTATACAAACATTTGAATATTTAGACCTGTTGAGGTCCTTGTGTCTCATATTGGAGTGATCCTTCTGATTCCCACAACACTTTTCGTGGGTGCTAATAGCGACAGTGTTTGCTGTTGATTCACGTCATCACCTACCTGCATTAGCTCCTAACCGCTACGGCTCTATGAAAACTGTGCTGCAGACCCTTCTCCCCTACCAGGACATGGCAGTGAATCCTTTATAGCAGGCCTTCAGCCTCACAGCACCAAGGCACATTACAGAAAAAGGGGAATTCCCCCTATTGGGGCTGCCACTGTTAGTAAGCCGCCTGACAGCGGTGAGCACCAAGGCACATTACAGAAAAAGGGGAATTCCCCCTATTGGGGCTGCCACTGTTAGTAAACCGCCTGACAGCGGTCACACGCCGGCACCTCAGCGAGTGGTAGCACAGCAGCTCTTGGGCGCCCAAAAAGGCCGCAAGCGCGCGGAGGAGCAGAGCAGGGCAGGGTGGGAAACAGCTGTGAGGCCGGCGGACGGGCCATAACGCTTGTTGCAGGAAGGCGGCTCCTCGGCGGCAGCTGTCGTAAAACATCCCGCCACTGCCGCCGCCGCCGCCGCCGCCGCCACCACTGCCGGCACCTGTTGCTGGGGGCGCATTCCGGGCCCTCCGCTCTGCCGCTCTGCTCTGCCGCAGCCTCGCCTCCCTGCCATGCCGCTTGTTTACACGTCACCGACACACACTCCCCCACCTGTACTCTTCCTGGGCGCCGTCCTCGGCTCTTTATACGAGCTACCAGTGGCGGCGCGTCCTATATGTTCAGTGAACCCTGGAATCTACAAATGTTTGTAAAGCTTATGGGACTTAACTACGGGGTCTTCAGTCCCTAAACTTACAAACTACTTATGAACTACTTACGAACTAGGACAGCACAAATATCCATGCCCGAGGGGGGATTCGAACCCCCGACCGTAGTGGCCGTGCAGACCGTGACTCTGGAATCTACATCTGCATCTACATGGGATACTCTGCAAATCACATTTAAGTGCCTGGCAGATCGAACCACAATTATACTAAAACTTCCTGGCAGATTAAAATTGTGGTCCGGAACCGGGACTCGAACCTGGGACCTTTGCCTTTCGCGGGCAAGCGCAATACCGGTAGTGCGCTTGCCCGCGAAAGGCAAAGGTCCCAGGTTCGAGTCCCGGTTCCGGACCACAATTTTAATCTGCCAGGAAGTTTCATATCAGCGCACACTCCGCTGCAGAGTGAAGTTTCATTCTGGCCACAATTATACTATTTATCTCCCATTCCATTCTCGAATAGCGCGCGGGAAGAAAGAACACCTGAATCTCTCTGTTCGAGCTCTGATTTCTCGTATTTTATTCTGATGATCATTTCTGCCTATGTAAGTGTGAGTCAACAATATATTTTCGCATTCGGAGGAGAATGTTGGCGATTGGAATTTCGCAAGTAGCCCACGCCGCAGCGATAAGCGCCGTTCTTGTAATGATTCCCATCCCAGGTCCTGTATCATTTCCGTAATGCTGTCTCCCCTGTATCGTGACAGTACGAAACGAGCTGCCCTTCTTTGGACTCTTTCGATGTCCTCCGTCAAATCCACCTGAGAAGGATCCTACACTGGGCTGCAATACTCCAAAAATGGACGGACAAGCGTAGTATATGCAGTTTCTTTTGTAGCTCTGTTGCATGTTTTAAGGGTTCTGCGAATAAAACGCAGTCTCTGGTTCGCCTTTCCCACGATATTATCTACGTGTTCTTTCCAATTTAACAATAAAGCTCGTCGCGAAAAACAGTAAATAAATAAATAAAATAAAAAGTTTTAAATAAATGTTCAAATGTTCGTAGAGCTTGTGGGACTTAACTACGGGGTCATCAGTCCCTAAACGTACAAACCACTTATGAACTAACTTATACTAAAGACAACACAAACATACGTGCGCGAGGGAGGATTCGAACTCGCGACGGGGATCGGCCTCAAGCAAGGGAGCATAGTGCGTCAATGCGGTGCGCCAGTCCGCCGCGGTGTTTTCATCTTAGATGAACGGTTACGCCGCTATTTTTATTTAAATTTCGATTTGTCAAAATGCGATCGCGAAGGCCCACATTTAGTGTTACTACCCTAATCTGAAGAGCAAAAAAAAAAAAAAAAAAAAAAAAAAAAAAAAAAAAAAAAAAAAAAAAAAAAGAAAGAAAGAAAAAAAAAATAATCATGTGGCAGCAGCCAAAGCACCTCAGGAGATGTCTCCTGCAACTGAAGACGAAACGCTAGGAAGTTTTAACTAAAGAAAACTCCAGCCGTGAATTTAAAAGTTGTGTGATTAATATATGAAGTTGGGCTGTTTGACGCGTTAAATCCTTAAATGTAACCCAGTTAGCTTATTCTGTTTCTATTGTGACGCAGTTACGGCGTCGATACTCAACGTAGCATATCCTATCCTCTCTCCATTTCTTACATAATCCCTCAGCTACTGAAATGTCTGAAATGAAACAAATTGTGAAGTACAAGTTCTGACGAGACCTTATGCGGTGTGTGGGAGACCTTTATGGCTGAGCGTCTGATGAGACGTGCGTGCTTATGGAATATCGCCACAGTTGTGCGATTGGATTCGTGATTTCCTGTCAGGAGACAGGCCCGAGGAAGGATTCGAAGCCCCGACCGTAGTGTCCGTGCAGACCGTGACTGGTGCGCCGCAGACTGCTTGGCCACCGCGGCCGGCGATGTGTTTTTAACCCTCCGGTAGTCGCGTGGATGACAATAGTCATCGACACGTTTTTGAACTGCAATTGTTCATATGTTCTGGCAACAAGGACGGTTAGGCGCCAGGAGTCTGCGAGGGAGGGTTTGAGACTCAGTGTGGCCACTCCCATTAGTCAAAATCTGGTCTACACGGGGTGTAGAAGGCCTTTCCTGTAAGTAATTTTGTCCCACTTTTTCTTCCTAGATTTAATGCTTTTAACATATTTAATATTGTGATTCTTCAGTTTCTCCCAGCGAATTTGATAATCAAAATATGCACGGGTGTACTGCCAGTCTATAGTGTCCTACGGGCACAATATTTTGGCGATCATACATGTCGCCATCATCAGGTGAACTGACGGACTGAGCTCCTGGAAACGCGCCGGCACGGAGATCCCCACGCTACGGCGACTCGAAGGGAACTGGGTTCTAGATCGGTGGCGGCCGATTTAAAAACCCTCGGCCCGCGGAGCGACCATTCCGCGGTCCGCGCCCCGCGCCGCGGCCGCGCAGTGGAACCGATTGCGACGGCGTCTGAGATGACGTCGGTGTGAGGGCTGTGTCCGCCGCGCCGTGGTCGTAACTTCGTTACGTTTGCTAGATTTACTCTTAATTAACCCAATCACTGGTTCCCAACCTTTGCTAAGATTATAGGCACAATCACGGTTTATGAGGTCGTCACATGTGCCTCGTCACATGTGCCTCTCTAACGACGCAGTCCCAGTATTTCGACATCTGTACCAGAATCCTAGTGCGTTCATACTCCATCTCGTGATTCTCCGACAAACAATGTTCAGCGACCGCCGACTTGCTCGGATACATCAATCGTGTGTGCCTCTGGTCTTCAACGCATCGATCATCGACGGTACGCATCGTCTGTCCAATATATGACTTACCACAGTGACACGGAATCTGATACACGCCGGCCTTCCTCAAACCGAGATCGTCTTTGGCGCTCCCCACCAGTGCCCGGTGGACGCTATAGACTGCCAGTACACCCGTGGATATTTTGATTATATTTAATATTTGTTACGTCTTTTAAACTATTTGTATTTTCAAACACTGCATGCCTCCATTTGCCTAGCTGCTTTATTTGAATTTTATTGTTACAAAAATTTAATATTTACATTAGGTCGGAGAAAGTGACTGAAGGAGTATGCTGAAGAGGATGAGACACTAGACTGATTCAGGGACTGTCAGGACAGTAATATAGTGCCACGCGATTATAGCAAGTGATTATGAGAGATTGGGAACTGTAGTGATTTAAAACAATTTGTAGGAAGTGACGGAAATACTAAGTGAAGTAAAAGGATACCACGGAAGAATGTGAAAAATAGAGCACAGAATAAAAGCCACCTACCAGGTCGCAAAGGTTGCTAAAACGGAAGTTTACGCACTGAAAGTATTTGTTGAAAAAGAAATAGTCAATTTCATCACGAAATAAAAAAAATCAGTATATTCTGAAAATAAAGAGTAATATATCCAGTTACAGGAATACTAGTCTGACGTTTTAAAATCAGACATAAGGTAGCTGACGTAATCGACCAATTTTGTGCTAATTATTCAGTAGCGAGAAACACAAGGAAATGACTCACCGTCGTTTTCTTCGACCTTCGGAACTTGTCAGGAATAAACGCACTCTGCATATACCATGCAAATAATGACTGTAAAAATCTAAAGAGAAGAATTCATAGAATCACTTGGAAAGGAATTAATTATACCACAAATAAGAACGGCGCGCTCATTATCATCAGGTACCAGTTGAAATACTGGAAAGAAGTGCTCTGTTACTCAAGAAAGATGTATCGAAATTGTCAGCCTAAATACCGGTCAGTGGGTTAAGGGGAAAGGTGTCAGGTCTGTGGACGTGCGAGAAATAAATCTCCCAGAAGAACGTGCTCAAAATGTCTAAACTGGGTGTGATTGGATCATTGTTTGTGTGTCTCTAGTGAATGTTTCGAATGACTTGATTTTCAGTTTTATATTTTATAAAATGTACTTTGTATATTTTGAAATTTTCCATTGCACAACTAATTGAAAACAGTCATAACTGTTAGTTTCTAGTGTTCACTCCTGGATTGAGTAAAGATTTCAACATGTAAATCCTTCGTAATAGTCTACTACGTTGATAATGGATATAAAATAAAAACTAAAGAGGAAAACAGTATGTACAGTCGAAACACATAGAATATTTCAGTGGATGACTATTGTCATCCATGCGACCTTACGTGTAACTTTTTTAAGCGCGACCACTGGAGGGTTGCACTATCATTCTTCGTTTCGTTCTTCTATCAGATTTTATACGCACATTCAAAGTCTCGGAGACAGCACGTATACGAGTCTAGCGCGGCCGCTTAAGTATAGGCGGCAGTGGCCGCAGTCTTGAAATGCGCATGCGCGGCTGAGGTTCAACCCCCTGGAGGCAGTATATGGACGCTCTCGCGACAAGGGGGGAAGGGGGGGGGGGGAGAGGAAACGCTGCTTTTAACATTGGCGTTCGAGTTGGTAGAGACGCCAGCTCCTGGCTACTCGAGCACTAGCGGTAACGCACGAATGATCCCGAAGCAAGACAACGGAGCTACTGCGAACCTCGCCTTGTGCATAGGAAAATCCGCCCTCATCAAAACCACGTCGTATTTGGTAAAATATCTTATAACTATGAAAGACGCATCCGATCATGAATAATAAGAAAGTTAACTACTCTCCACCTAGCAAGAATAACCGCCTGGTTAGCTGCACTTTTTTATTGTTACTTGCCATATATGTTTGGACGTTTTAACAAATTTGTCACGATTTTGAGGGTAAATAACATTTATACAAATATTTAACTGTTTGAAAAGATGTGAGGGAGAGCAGCCTTTAAGAGGTGGTGCTGTTTACAGTATGAGATACCGAACGTAGCAGAGTGAACCGCAGAAGGGGTAGTTTCGTCTTGGTGAAGAATACTGCCGCCCAGTGGCGTAGCTATGGCACTAAGGGCCCCGGGGCAGAAATGACATTGGGGCCCTCTTTATAACTAGACAGGTGCAAAACTACTTCTTCAGCAGGTTCTTACCGCCCACTGTTCGACATAATAAGACAAGCCTAAATACTACTAAGGAAATTATTATGTTTCATACAGAAGATAATATTTAATCTTAGTCTTTAATATAATTATAAATGTGAAACTTTATTATGCTTTCACGCAAAAATTACTGAGTGGATTTGGATAAAATTTTGCAGAGGGATAGAGCTGGACACAACGAATTTCGAGGATTTATTCGCATTTTCTAGTGCACTTGTTTACATAAGTACTTTTTCGACGTTTCAATGTGTGATTTCCTGACACATTTGCACTGCAGTTGTCTCTTTTAGGTTAGGTACTGAAGTTCGAATAAAATAGGACAGAATAAATACCAGCTGAAAAATGCTCCTGCCATAGCACAGAAAAGGCGAATATGTTCTCTGACGCAAAAGTGTGGAACCAGCTGCCTCAATCCTCATTCCGACTTCCTCACCAAAAATTTTGGCATGCGAACATATTCTTTCAACGCCTAACTTTGTAAATACTTTTGCCCAGTTAAGCCGTCATAGTCATCAATGTCGTCTCACTGTCAGTGTCTATATATGTCTCTGTCCGTTTGTTTGCTGTCTCTCCCACTGCCGCTTTCTGTCAGTGTCAAATTTTCAATGTCTTCATCCCTTTCCTCATCGCTGTCTGTTTCTGCCACTTTCATCGTTTTTGTGCCCCATTCACTTCCTGTGTGTTGCCAGTATCCTGTCTTTCTCACTTATAGTCGGCTTTCATTATCTTCAATCACTATTGTCTCCTTTACACATGTGTCCATGTGGATGGTTTGCCTGGGGTTTGACCTGTAGACCGGAAAACTTTAGCACGCGGGTACTGGGGATGGAAAAAAATTGGACAAATTGTTTCGTGCTATAGTATTGGAGAGCCGCACGCTCATGCTTTATGTGTGGTCTCCATTCGTCTCAGTTTCCCACTGTCTTCTCCAATTGCTACTATCTGCATCTGTCTTCGTTTGTTGTTGCCACTGTTCCTGACTTCCGATATCTCGTTTCGCTTCCCACGGCTGTTTTCAAGCATATGCCTTTCTCCTGATAGATACTTTCTCTGTTTCATCATATATGGTTCTCTCTGCCTGTTGCACTGTCTCCGTCCTACTCACATTCAGCCGAAAAAGGCGGGAATATTTTCGTATACCAAAGTATTTGGTGAGGAAGTCGGAATGAGGATTGAGGCAGCTGGTTCCAAACTTTTGTGTCAGAGAATATATTCGCCTTTTCTGTGGCCCGGCAGGAGCATTTTTCAGCAGGTTTCCGTCTTTTTCCTGTTACAGCAGAGTGTACTGCTTATATAACATGAAATCAATGGTGAGTAAAATTTGGATAGTATTTTATATACCTTGATACATTTGTACAAACGTCAAACCAAATTGACTATGTAGTAGTTTACTTTCTAAAAAGAGCTTCACATTCCGATTATTGCTAGACATGCTTAACTATTTCAAAGAACATTGTTAAACACTATTAATATCGTTCCATAAAATGCATGTAAATATTTTCGAGTCCATCTGAGAATTTAGTTTTATATGATGTTGCTATTTCACGATAATTCAAGTCGTTCACGTTGATCCAAGCACTATGATGACGATTTTTGCACGTCTAGTGGCCTGAAAGACGTGAATGTTGACGAAATATCAAGGGATTAATAACACTGCATCACATGTATATTATTGTTAAGTAACTTTTTCTAAACATAACATTTTAGTCATTTCCTATGCCTCAAGATACGTTACCTTAAAATCAGAAATAGCGTTTTTGAACCTATTACTGTCGCGTGCTATCATTCACGGACCGATATCTTAAGAACCACATATCATTCTGCTCTAAATTTTAAATAAAATTTTGATATGTTCTCTACATTTCATATGCAGCTATGTGTAACCTAAAATCAAACATACGAGAAGTCTACGCAATGTTTTTACCTCTGCAAAATCTTTAAAGTATGTTGCAGTAGTTCACTAAACCGGATGCTGCATATTAACTGTAAAGTAAACGAAAACAAAAATCACCCCTTCATCGACCGAAGATTTCAATCTTTAAGATGTACAAAAATCAATTTTTTTCGCCGAGTACCTTTTTTCAAATCGCATGGTAAGTTTCAGAGCTGTCCGAACGCCGTCTTTCTGCACAATACACACTTTTTCTAGCAAAATATCGCAGTTTTTCGGCCGTATCTTGCTAATGGACTAATATTTACGAAAGCTGAAAAATGACGTTTATAGATAAATGTCTACTTGATGTGTTGTAATTATTTGAACAATTTTCTATGGTTAGGTATTTAGATAATTGCGATTCACGGTGCTAAAACGGCTAAATTGGGTTTTGTGGAAAATATGATAAGTTTCAATCTCTGGACCTCGGTAACGGATAACGATATCGAAAAAATTTAAAAACTGCCTCGCGGATATCATCATGAGAGCATATGGTAAAAATTTCGAAGATTTGCAATGAATAGAAAGTATCAAAGTGACCATCCACACAGTTCGGTTTTTTTTTTTTTTTTTTTTTTTTTTTTTTCACCCAAAATCGTGTTTTATTTAGATTTTCTCAGGAACCGCCCACGAATAAATGGTGCTTTTGTAAGCCGATTAAAGCCCACCATAGACTATACGTCATGTCCAAAAACAACAGATTTGCTCAATTTGGATGGGCTCCAGGAAGTTTGAAAAGTTTGACGATGTACTGTATGATAGCTATAGTATTCCCATTCTTCTAATATGCCGTGCGCGGTATGATTGAGGTGTGTGTTTTATCCTAATGTTAGAAACCATAACTTTTTCTGTCTGCTTAAAGATATTGTGCCTCTTCCAATACTCAGAAAATGCAACATAATAATCGTAACTTAGGCCTACCGTAGCCTACCTGAGTACAAAAACCAGTGTAAGTGACTATTTTTGTGTTGTGACACCCAGTTTAATGGAGCAGACATATTACCTGCAAGTATAGACAGACGTAGTAGTTAGTATGTAAAAAAGTTGTCAAGATTTTATTATGTAGGCCTATGCTACGATTTCCCTCATTACAGTACTCTCAAAAAGATTACATCTGTGCAAGACCTGTATAAAATCACACATGGAAAGGTATCGACGTATTAATGTAAGCAAATGCACTAACAGCGAGAAAATTTTTCGAGATGCGTTATGCTGAGCATAAAAATACATAATGGATGCAGTTTTTCATTATTTAAATTAATGATGAACACAGTTATAAGACACCCAGAAAGATCCAATTATGATGAACGAAATGAAGTTACGGTACATTGAACTTCAATGACTGTCATTCAGTGTATTTTTGAAAGACAAGTGTGAAATTAAGAATAATTTTGAACATAGAAACCGGTGAAAAGCGAAAGCACACGTAGGCCTGCACCACATTTGGAGGTCTCTTCACAGAACAGACACATCAGCTTTATAAAGAAGACCAGAACCAGTAAGAATAATTTGTGGAAAGCTAATACCCGATTATCACAGTGCAAAACAATATTACAGAGCCACTACAAAAACATTAAGATTCGCCACAATCCCGGACTGAACACATTATAATTTACGCCTAAAATTTCTGATAACGGATTTGACTAACTTGGAGTTTCCAATAAACTGTAATATCAGACCATAGTCTCCGAATTATATCCGATTGTGATATTTATCGTCTTCTGGGTGCCACAATCTCTTTCTTTCTTTCACTAAGCATATCAGTTTCTCAGTTTACATATCTAGCATGTGAGGACGTCGGTCGATTTGACCGAAGAAAACAAACTGATTTGAATTTCACCGACTGTCGTCCGAAGTCTCTACGTTCGGCCGATGAGATCGGCTACACTGTGACCGTGCCCATAAGTGGAGTACTGATTTGATACGATCGACCGTTTTCCGCCGATGTCTGTCGTCGGTAAAACCCACCGATATCGGAGCCACTATGACCACAGCCTTAGCCGTATCGATCAACGTAATTTCGTTGATGGCCCAGTCAAAGAAGGAAAATATGGGAAATATTCGTTAGGGTGGTTTCAGCAAAAAGTAAGTTGCCATGCCCCTACCATGCTTCATAAAGCATACGTTAGTGTCTGGCCAGGAAAAAGTAATAGGCTTAAGTAAATTAACTAAGTCGAATCTTCGGTTATTAATGTGACATTGGCATAGAGGGCAGCGTCTTGAATGCTCAATTCACTATTGTGACAAAATAACCATATTTTCTCTTCTTCTTGCACGAATTTCAGAGTGCAGTTGCTTACAGCACCTTCATTGGGATCTATGATTAAGGAGCACTCCCTTGGAGGAATTCACTACACAAACTGTTGAGTTACCATAATAACATCATTCTGTAGTAATAAATTTTAGATACTTCATATTCAAATGTGGTCACATTGTGTATTGTCAAACACACTGCTAGTAATTCAGCTCCATTGACTGTTATTTCGCAAAGATTAGCAGCCCTGGCAACTCCGACTTCAGCCGACAGCACGCTAACGGTGGCAGGGTCCACGTCTTAGAGGACAAGCAGTCGACCTTGTTATGTTTATATTCTTAGGTGGGAATAGTTTTTGGATTTCAGTTCGTGTGTTTGAGGTTTGTTGGTCAGGGTTCAAAAAAGTTAAAATATTATATACAATAGGATGTCGATTATCCGAAGTAACTGGAGGACATGGATGTTCGAAAAACCGATTATTCGGATAATCGAACTGTACACTTCTAAACATATTATTTATACAGTATTCGGAGGCGCGCGATCCTTCACGAGTGGCGTCTTGTGAAGGCCGCAGCCGGCCGCGGTGGCCGAGGGGACTGAGGCGCTCCAGCACGGTCTGCACGGCCACTACGGTCGGGGATTCGAATCCCCCCTCGGGCATGGATATTTGTGTCGTCCTTAGTATTAGCTAGATCATAAGTAGTTTGTAAGTTTAGGGACTGATGACCCCGTAGTTAAGTCCCATAAGCTATACAAACATATATATATATATATATATATATATATATGAAGGCCGCACTAGAAGTAGTGTTCCGCCACCCGGTGGCCCAGTGCGGCTACTGTGGGAAACTTGGTTAGAGGGTAGGAGGAGGTGATGGACGGTAGAATGGGAGAGTAAAAAAAAAAAAAAAAAAAATTCGCGCCTTACTGTAACTTTTTTCGAACGTCGCTCTCGGAGGCCGAGGGGCCCCTAGAGCTTGGGGGCCCCGGGGCACTTCCCCGCCTAGCCCTATGATAGCTACGCCACTGCTGCCGCCGTCTTGGTAGGGTTCATGGTGTTTTCGTTAGACAAAGCCCTTTCTTCCACAGAACTGTTCGAGGTCACAGTTTTGGCCAGAATTGTTGAATGCCATATTATCCGCATACAGACTGCAGGTGACCAGTGTAATCAAAAAATGTAAATGTTTGTAAATCTATCGGACCAAACTGCGTGGTCATCAGTCCGTAGCTTACAAACTACTTAAACCTAGGTAAACTAACCTAAGGACAAAACACACACACACCCATGCTCCACGGAGGACTCGAACCTCCACGGCGAGCAACCGCGCGCTCCGCAGCGAGACGCTTTAGACCGCTCGGCTACTCCACCGCGGCCCAGTGTATTCGTCGGAAGGTCGTTGATATAAGCTGAACAGTAGGGACGATATCACCGACTCTTGTGGAATGCCAGCCACCGCGGTTTTTCGTGATGACCTTTTACCGGCTACGGCGACGAAGAAATTTCTGTCCCGCAGGAAGCTGTCCACTAACTTGGTACAGCAATCAAATATGATTTGATTATCAAGTTGTCCCGCCAGACTTTGTTGTACCCCTTCTCAGTATCAAAGAAGACGATGACTGTAGACTGTCTGTGGTGGAGACGGTAGCGTATGTCAACCGTATTAACAGGAATTCAGCGGTAACCTTCTGTTGAAAACCAGACTGCTCCAGTCGATTAGTCCATGCTCTCGGAAGCAGCTGGTCATCCGTTGAAACATCACATGTTCTAAGATTTTACTTCGTGTGCCACTCATTCAGCACCATCGGAAGAGACCGCGGCGCTAACGTGTACGTCACGCGGAGTAGGCAGCGTTCGCGTAGCAGAGTTGCTGGTACATGCTTCCTAAGGTTTTATTTGCGGATGGAGAAGTTACTACTGCTTCCTCCTACAAGTCCCCTAAAACCTCCACATCCTTGTGGATGCTGTCGCGTAGCAGTGTGCGTTTGTAGCGCCCTACAGTACGCACGAGGTGCCGTAGTTGCTTTCCAAGACTTTATGGAAAGCATAGAGTTCTGACTAACCTGTTGTCTTCAATAGTTGTGTCCCCAGCGCAGAAGACAGCACACAGGTCATTGATTCTTCTACAGCATACAAGTGAGGCTAAAATAAGTTCTGTATGATGGAAGCATAAGAAGCGACTCGCGATATTTTTAATTTTCAGGGATGCCATTTATTAATTAAATAATATAATATGAGCAACTATTGTTAATACGACACGGCCTATGCTGCCCATAGCTCATGTTGAGACCTCGACTGTTATCACTATTACAAAAATCTTTACACATGACCGGCGCGGTCCGGCGCGTATGGCGGTCAGCTCGAGACTGAAACTGCGGCGCGTTGCGAGAGGGCATCTGACGCTCTATTTCGCGCCAAAACAGGGCCGCCGCGCGCCTTCTGCAAAATCGCTCTTCTCTTGTTACAATAAGAGAAGGCACCTTAAACTTTTTAAACTGTCAAAACCTAGCCTGTCCTTGAGAGACATTTATTATAAATTCTCAGCTCTGAATAATTAATATTTAGTATATAATAAACAAAACTAATTTCGAAAGAAATCACGTGACGTGAAATGCAGCAGCCAATGCGAGGAGAGCACCAGTAACATAGGCGGGCTTTCCCACGGGAACGAGCACCTACTGTGTCATATGCTACTGCTCCCCACCCCACATTTCAACATATGCTGCACTGCTGTCATCCTTCCGCGTTTAAGACACGTACGATGCTAGCAAAGAAACGGCCAGCGGCCAGAAATATGTAGTGGCCACAGGCCAGGAATATCACACTGGCCGCTAGGGCACCATCCCAATAGCCCACCATACAGCCCCTATCGCAGGCTGTTTCAGCTGGAGACCTCGGCTGCATGCGGCCGGGCGCCCGCGGGCGCTGGCGGGCAGCAGCAGCGGGCCAACAGCTGGCGCGGTACGACAGCTGGGCAAGCGGCCCACAGGCAGTGGCGGCGCTAGACGAAAACTGGGCGTCGGCGAACTCGTCTTTGCCAGGCCCCTTTCATTTTTCCAGTAACGAAGAAAATGTTAAATAAAATGAGCTTAATTATACATCAATAATGATTATACTAAAATTTTATTAGTATAATATGCAAGTATTATGGAGTGTTGCCTTGTATGGGAGTGAAACATGGACAATAAGCAGTGCGGACAGGAAGAGGATAGAGGCTTTTGAAATGTGGTGCTACAGAAGAATGCTGAAGATTAGGTGGGTGGATCGCGAAACTAATGAGGAGGTACTGAACCGAATTGGGGAGAAAAGAAATTTCTGGCATACCTTGACTAAAAGAAGGGATAGATTGGTAGGACACATTCTTAGACATCAAGGAATTATGAATTTAGCGTTGGAGGGAAGTGTGTGGGGTAAAAACCGCAGAGGGAGGCCAAGAGACGCGTATAGTAAGCAGATTCAAGTGGATGTGGGTTGTCGTTCTTATGAGGAGATGAAAAGGCTTGGTCAGGATAGAGTAGGGTGGAGAGCTGCATCAAACCAGTCTCTGGACTGAAGACCACAACAACAACATATTGCAATAGCAAAAATTACAATAATCATACACAAATTAAAACAGAGAAACTTTTCGGCTTTTCGTCTCAATGAATTTTTTTTTAGATCACATCTTAATTAATACTAGCCGCTATTCTGGCTTCAGTTGATACCAGTGGCGGCTGCTGACCAGAAAAGATGGTAGTGCACTTTTTCACCAATAAAAAGTTCGGCCTCTCCATTGTGGCAGCCCAACGCATTCGGAAAAAAATGCTATTCAGTCAAGATATCATAGATGTATATGAATCAGAAACAATCACTCGGCCGCAGACACAATATCTACCCGAGGCAAATAAAAAATAAATAAATAAAAATTGACGACTTTTCGTTTTAACTGTCTGTGAAAACTTTGAATCGGTCTACCTAGCCTCTTGATTTATAACTTATCTTCAAACCTGCGTAAATTGAAGGGTTCAGAAAGCTAGGAAATTACCTGATTCATTACTTCACCTGTTCATTGAGACTCAAAATTAACTATAAAACACGCTAAACAACGAACACAACGCACAGTTACTTGGCTCGCAGCTACACGTGAACTGATAAGAAGGCGCGAAAAGCCCGCTTCGTATGAAGGGCGGACGACTCCGCTTGTCTTCGGGAGAGTTGGGACACTGTTTCTGTGGCTGACAGGGTGGCTCGGCCGCGATGTGTATACACTCGAGGCGCCTATAGGGGAACACTATTGCCAAGCGTTGCCCCCGCACCCCGCACACCCCCTGAGACACCCTAGTCGGCGTTTGCAGGCAGGCTGCAAACCCAGCCGCTGTCGGCGAAGTTCGGTCCACTCGGGAGCGGTCGGTGCGTAACAGCCCGGGCGTTTCGAAAGAGATAAATGGAGCGCTACTTCTCCCATTTCATAGAATCTCTAACAGTAAATGGAGTTTAAGAATATTGTTATTCCTGGGGATAGCGCAAACCTGCAAACGTATGCAGGAGCCGCCCCTGGTTGATACTACTGCCATGCAGATCGTGTTTCTTGCCTCACGGTGCTTCTCAAGTAACTCTTAATCAATTTTAACTTCGTGAAGCTCCTCTCGGTCGAACCTGTACTGACTGGAACTGTGAGCGTGATTCTGATTGTTATATAAACATTTGGATAAACTTCTTCCAAATTGTTTTCTAATTTTGCAAGTCTTTAACTAAAAATTACTTCATTGCTGCACTCATATGGAAATAAATACGGAGAACTAAATAGCTGCCGGCCGGGAATGGCTGAGCGCACTAAGGCGTCATACCGCGGTGAGCCAGATCGCTCTCGTCGGGAGTCGAATCCTATCCTTGGTTACAGATGTTGTGTTCGTCCTTTCGTTAAGCTAGTGTAAGATGCAAGTCGTCGCTACTTAACCCAATAGTTGAAAAGCGCCGTTAAACATCAAATATAAAAAAAAAAGAAATCTGAAATTTTAACAGTCTTTTGTGAGGCCCCCACAGGCGCGAGGCCGTCGGCGGTTGCCGACATCGCCGACGCCTAGCGCCGCCACTGCCCACAGGCAGTACTGTGCACCAAGCACTGGCTAGGAAGCACACCCCGCACAATCAAATACAGGGGACCTTCTTATAATTAGCAACAAGTTTCAATATTGGCTAAACGTACCAGCATTCTATTTCTGAAGGAACTGAGATACAAACAGTCGTAAGTATAATGAAATATTTATTCTATTACAACCAGTTTCGGCATTCCACTATGCCATCTTCAGGTCCCTACGTCGGAGCATGATATCCAAAAGTAGGGATACCAAAATTGGATTCATGGATTTCGTCTCTTAGTCGGAAACAACAAAAGCAACTGTGACAACGAAATCCACGAATCCAGTTTTAGTATCCCTACTTTTGGATGTCATGCTCCGATGTAGGGACATGAAGATGGCATAGTGGAATGCCGAAACTGGTTGTAATAGAATAAATGTTTCATTATACTTACGGCTGTTGGTATATCAGTTCCTCTAGACTCTTGACCAGCCGCTGTCCCGTTTCCACCACCGATGATGGATTCAATAAGCATTCTATTTAGTTTATTCACGAATGATGACAGGACGTTTGTCCCTAAGCTGCCGCAAGACGCAGAATATTCTTCAACTTTACACTTGTTGCTGGGCGCGATCTATTTTTCTGTGGAACGTGGTTATTGTTTAGCCAAGATCGCTTTTCATCTACCAGTAAAATCAGACATTGTCTGTGAGGAGTGGGACTGGAAATTTTGTTTTATTTATTTTTTCATTTAACACATTTAAACAGGGTACTTTTGTCCTACAGCCGCTATATTGACTATAACATTTCTTTATTTTGTACAACTAGTTTCGGTGAAGCTATGTCACCAATTTCAACTACTTCTGTAACACTATACACATTTTTAACCTCTACAAAAAAATTAAAAATAAAATAAACAAATACAAATTCTTCAAAAAAATTAAAGTACTGACTTTGTACTAATACAAGTGAATACAAAAGAAAATAATAATAAAAATAAAATACGCTATCTGAAACAGTGGATTCCTATAACAGGTTGTTGCATTATTCCTGTAATAAGAGTCTGGTATGGCACATGAGTACATTGTTTAAATATCTTTTTTTTATTATTATCTACCTCATTAACCGATTTCGACTGAGATTTCAGTCTGTCGAACTGTGGTGAATCTAGTCATACCGGTAACTACGTAGCTCTGTCTATACAACGTTCTGTGGGTTTACCAAATACATAAAATTGCATAGTCATATAATAAAAACCATTCACGTGGTGGAGACGTCTGTCGAAGGCCATGTAAGTTGTGGGGGCCGAGAATGGTTTTTATTATATGACTATGCAATTTTATGTATTTGGTAAACCCACAGAGCTACGTAATTACTGGTTTGACTAGATTCACCACAGTTCCACAGATCCAATGACGACTGCAAGCTCAGTCGAGACCAATTAATGTGGTAGATAAAAAACCGATCTTGGCAAAACAATAACAAGGTTTCACATACTCTTCAGTGTTGGTAGCTAAGCTGGGATCTCTCTGCAGGTTTTACTCTCTTCAGTGTAGTAATTTTTGAGTCAAACATTGATATGTCAGCTGCGTTCGTGTTACTTGAAAAAATTCATGAAGATACCGCTGCGATGATTCTCTTTGTTTTGAACGTCAAGTGTACGAAATTTTCATCAAGATCAGAATAAAATTGTAAGTTGTTGGTGACATCTGTTATGAAATACCCTCCACCGCGTACCATGCGAATTATGGAGACGTTTTTGTTCCTCTTGATTTTAAGTTCAAGTGCGTGTTGTTGTTTTTTTTTTTTTTTTTTTTTTTTTTTTTTTTTTTTTTTTTTTTTTTTTTTTTTTTTTTTTTTTTTTTTAAAGCAAAGCATAAATTACGAATTTCGATTTTCCAGCGGTTCCTTTGCGGTTTCTGTTTTTATTTATTTTTCTTCCTAAGGCACTCGTGTATGAAATCGGACAAAATACAAGTCAAATCATACCATTTCTGAATTTTAGCGAGACAGGCACAAATTTATCTGTTGCAGAGCTTGGCCCTTCAGTGTGACGATGAAGTGCTCGCGTACGGTACTGACAATCTCCTCGGATTGATCCGCTTGAAGAGACACGTAGGGACGCTGTGCATAACACTACGTTGTCGTATTGAAAACTTTATGACACAGAACACACTGAGCCAATTCATATTTATCATGAAAGAAATAATAGTTCTTCCGGCCTGGTGAAAACAGCTACAGGCTGCTTCTAAACCCATTATCACTGTTTTTGTTGTTGTGATCATCAGTCCGCAGACTGGTTTGATGCAGCTCTCTTCATCTGAGAGTAAGTTCGGCAATCTACATCCTTTTGAATCTGCTTTCTGTATTCGTCCCTCGGTCTCCGATATTTACTCCACACACTTCCTTCTAATGCTAAGTTGACAATTCCTTGGTGTCTCAGAATATGTCCCACCAGTCTATCCCTTCTCTTGCTCAGGATATGCCAGAAACTCCTCCCCAGTTCGGTTAAGCACCTCCTCATTAGTTATGTGATCTACCCATCTAATTTTTATCATTCGTCTGTAGCACCACATTCCAAAAGCTTCTATCATCTTTTTATCTGAACTCCTTATCGTCCACGTTTCACTCCCATACAATGCTACACTCCAGACAAATGCTTTCAGAAAGGACTTCCTAACATTTAAATCAATATTGGATGTTAACAAGTTTAGCTTCTTCAGAAACGCTTTTCTTCCCATTGTCATTCTGCATTTTATATCTTCTTTACTTCGACTATCAGAAGTTATCTTGCTACCCAAATAACAAAACACATCTACTACTGTTATTGTCTCATTACATAATCTAATCCCTTCAGCAACTTTCTGACATTACATTCCATTACCCTCGGTTTACTCTGGTAAATGTTCATCTTGTATCTTCCTTTCAAGACACTCTCCATTCCATCCAATTACTCTTACAGATCCTTTGCGAACTCTGACAAAATTACTATGCCATCGGCAAACTGCAAAGTTTTTATTTCTTCTCCCTGAACTTTAACTCCCTCTCAAAATTCCTTCACTGTTTGCTAAATGTACAAATTGAACAACATTGGGGAAAGCCTACAACCCTGTCTTACTCCCTTCCCAATCTCTGATTCTCTTTCTTGCCCTTCGACTCTAATAACTGCTTTTTGGTTTCTGTATAGGTTGAATATAGCTCTTCGCTTCCTATATTTTACCCCTGCTACCTTCAGAATTTGAAAGAATGTATTCAATTTGACATTGTCAAAAGCGTTCTCCAAATCAACAAACGCTAAAAAAGTAGGTTTGCCTTTCCTTAGCCTATCTTCTAATATAAGTTGTAATGTGAGTATTGCCTCCCGTGTTGCTGCATTTCTCCTAAATCCAAACTGATCTTCCCCGAGGTTAGATTCCACAAGTTTTTACATTCGTCTGTAAATAATTCGTGTTAGTATTTTGCAACCGTAACTTTCTAAACTGATAGTTCTGTAATTTTCACACTTGTCTGCACTTGCTTTCTTTGGAATTGGATTTACGATATTCTTCTTGAAGTCGGAGGGTATTACTCCTGTCTCATACATCTTGCATACCTGGTGGAACAATTGGCTGTCTCTCCTAACGATATCAGCAGTTCAGACGGAATATCATTCTTCTCTCAGTATCATATCTCCTATCTCATCTTCTTTCAATTCGTCTTCCCTTTTTTAGAATACGGTCTTCAAGTTTATTTCCTTTGTGTAGGCCCTCTAGATATTCCTTGCACAGTTCAGCTTTCCCCTCTTTGCTTAGTACTGGTTTTCCGTCTGATTTCTTGATATTCCTACAGCGGCTTTCTTTTGTCTCCAAATGTCTCTTTTGTTTTCCTGTAGGCGTTTCTGCATTTGTCCTCTAGCCACTCCTGCTTAGCCAGTCTGCACTAGCCATAAATCTCATTTTTCATACGTTTGTAGTCCCTTTTTCCTGCTTCACTTGCTGAATTTTTATATTTTTTCCTGTCATCAATTAAGTCCAGTTTACCCTGTGTTATCCAGGCTTTGTCCTTCTGCCTATAAGATCCTCTGCGGCTTTCACTATTACTCAGAGCTACCCATTCTTCTTCTACTGTATTACTTTCCCCCGTTTCAGCCAATCCTTGCATAATGCTCCCTATGAAACTCTCAACCACCTCCGGTTCCTTCAATTTGTCCAGGTTCTATCTCCTAATTTTTCTATCTTTCTGCAGTCTCTTAAGTTTTAATCTGCAGTCCATAACCAATAAGTTATGGTTAGAGTCTATATCCGCCCCTGGATATATGTCTTACAGTGTAAACTCTGGTTTCTAAATCTATTCCTTACCAATATAAAGTCAATCTGGTACCTGGTAGTGTCTCCTGGTCTCTTCCACGTATACAGCCATCTTTCATGATGATTAAACTAATTGTTGGTGATCATTAAATTGTGCTCTGTGCAAAATTCTACCAAGCGATATCCTGTTTCATTCCTTTTTCGTAGTCCATACTCACCTACTACATTTCCTTCCCTTCCCTTTCCTACTTCCGAGTTCTAGTCCCACATGACAATCATCTCTCTTAAATTTCTGAATGACTTCTTTTATCTCCTCATACATTTATCGATATCCACATCCTCGGCCGTGCTGGTTGGCATATAAACCTGCACTACTGTGGTCGGTGTTGGTTTTGTGTCTGTCTTTGCTACAATAATACATTCACTATGCTGTTCATAGTAACTTAGTCGCATTCCTATTTTCTTATTCATTATCTGACCTACTCCTGCATTACCACCAACTGATTTTGTATTTATAACCCTGTAATCACCTGATAATAAATCTTGTTCATCCTGCCACCAATTTCACTAATCCATACCATATCTAACTTTAACCTATCCATTTCTCTTTTAAAATTTTCTATCTTACTTACGCTATTACGGGTTAGAAAATTCCACGCTCCGACCCGTAGAATGCCAGTTTTGTTTTTCTTGATGAAGACATCATCTTGAGTAATCCCCGCCCGGAAATACGAATGGGAGACTATTTTACCTCCGGAATATTTTACGCGAGAGGATGCCATCATCATATATTCATACAGTAGAGCTACACATCCTCGGGAAAATTAACGACTGTATTTTCCCATAGCTTTCAGCCGTTCGCAGTAACTGCATGGCAAAGCCATATTAGTTGCTGTTACAAGGCCAGGTCAATCATCCAGATTGTTGCCCCTGTAACTACTGAAAAGGCTGCTGCCCCTCTTCAGAAACCACACGTTTGTCTGGCCTCTCCTACGGTACGGCTATCTGCATCGTTGAGGCACGCAAACCACCCCACCTCGGCAATGTCTGTGGTTTATGGGGGTGGCCATTATCACTATGGCCAGTGAAAAGCATAAGATGCAACCTAAGCGCTAAGAAGTAACTTATCGACACGCGTGTAAAGACGGGTTCATATTCGACATAAACGATGCCATCTACCTTACATCACTGTAGTTCCTACGGTCAATACCATAAATTTATATGCCGCCAAACTGTAGCCACTTTTCACCTTACAGCAGAGTAAGTCATTTTAACTTTTCTCAGAATGAAACCTACACCCGCCATCTTTATTTCAACGTTTCTCGTGCTAAGGCTGTGTTTGGTGTTTTTGTGTATTTATGCCTATATATTAGGAACAACGTGCATTTTGATTGTACACCAAATTAAAGATGTTCCGAAAACGTGGTTTCCAGAATAGTTTGTTAGGCTACAGTGACAGTGAGACAGCCGTAATTCATATTTTTATTTTTCCAACTTTGTAATTATTTCATTTTTGTGGTTTTTCTGAGACAGGACCTCATCCGTCTCTGTAATTGCCCCCTTTAGCGTGTAGGTGTATTTCATTCGCTTCCTTATATAATTCTAAGCATTTCTATGGGTTGCATGCTGTAGTTAATTTCCTTTTTCGGAAACTGAATTTAATCAATTTTATCGGTTTTCGAAACCACGTGGGTCCGAGTTCCGACTTTCGGGGTTTGCAGCTAGTCGCCTGAATTCACGTCACTTTTCATATAAAAATCAGTATCTAGATCGATTTCTAACAGACTGCATCTTAAGAATCCACCTTGATTTTATATAATGAATCCGATTTTCAACCACTTCACCTTCAGTGGAGTGGGTTCATGTAACGTAGCCGTTAGCGTCTTTCCTCGGGGCTCAATTCAGGTGTAACTTAACTTGGCTATACACACGCACCATCTCAAAACAAGCACGACAAAAAATATCCAGCTTCTAGGTGTTTTTGTATATTGTGTTTTTGCTACCTCCGACTTGCTGAATTACGCCTACGATAGCGGCGCCTGCTTCCGCCTCGTCTCAACACGCTGATTTAGGCGAGTTTCGCTGTGGCATTGCGTGTGTGTGAGCGAATGTATGTTCCTTCCCCCCAGTAGCGTTAAATCATGTATAATTTTGGCTGGGCACCGTCCGCATTAATACATGTAAGAGACGCATTTTTATTGTATTAACAAAATTGGTTCCCCATTTTGCTTGTTTTCTATCTGAATAAACAAGTTTAAGTTCAGCATAATCCCTAAGTTGCCTATAAATTGTAGTTTTAGAGCACCTTCCTTGTTCTTCACAAGTGCTGAGAACAAGCCCAGATGCAATTTTTCTTATGTCTAAATTGCGCCATAAGTGTTTTCTTTGACACCTTTCTAAGATAACTTTAATTGTGGTGGCTTGCTTATTAACGTCTGTGTGTAATAACGTGTGAGCTGCTATGTATATTGACCACTGTAGTGTTTGTGGTGTCGCACAAGTCCAAAGTGCGCGCCACCTACTTTTGCCGCGCGCCGCCATGCACGCACGGCGCGGCGTTCTTACGACGACAGCCACGAGCGCCCTCTGCTGCAACTCCGCTCGTGGCCACCACTGAACGACATCGTTCACTTGGGACTGAGATAGGAACCAGTTAATACTTCGGCATCAGAAAGGCACCAGTGAAGACTTGGCTATCGGACAGGCACTAGGCAGGCCTCTAGCTCAACTATGTATCAGTCTTCTGCAGTACTGATCTATGTAAAAGTTAAGTATTGTATAAATTCTGTTCAATATATATCTCGTTCTAATTTACTCTAGTGTTTCTAGTTTCTGCTGTCCCACTGGCTGGCACCTCCTACCTGCACAAGCGCGCATCATTTATTCCTGTGTCAGTTAAATACTACTCGGCCACCGACACCTACGACGGAAACGAGACACAAAAGCGGCGACGAGGCTGGGACACAAAAGCGTTAACTTCCTATTATTGAAGTAATTTGAAGCGAATCAGTTCTCAGTTTGGGCCAGGGAACATTTGTAGCAGGGAGTAACCGGTAGGTCTACTTCACACGGACCTTATTTGCTAATCTTAGTGATAAAACAAAGCTCTTGTTTCGTACAGTGGTCGACTTTTAATCTGCACGATCATTGCCATGTTGGTTGGAAGCATATAAGAAGACTGAAGTCGGATGAAACGGAAAATCAGAACTCGCACGATCGTGTGGATTCGAGTGGGAAGGACTATAGTTGGCGTCATGTAGAAAGGCGCTTTCGCCCATAGAGGCGGAGCGATTAGGGAAGCATGAATGGGAGGTGCTACGGCCGAGCACCAACAATGGAGACTGCGGGAGAAACATTGCGTTACTCGCGGCCAGCCACGTGCCTAGAGAATGAATATTATTGGCTGCCAATGCGGTAATGGAGGGGGATGCGCAAAATGGCTGCAAACTAGGCCGTCTTCCTACGTGACTACGCTTGTCCGTCCATTTTTGGAGTATTGCAGCCCAGTGTGGGATCCTCATCAGGTGGGTTTAACGGAGGACATCGAAAGAGTCCAAAGAAGGGCAGCTCGTTTCGTATTGTCATGATACAGGGGAGACAGCGTTACGGAAATGATACAGGATCTGGGATGGGAATCGTTACAACAACGGCAGTTATCGCTGTGGCGTGGGCTACTTGCGAAACTCCAATCGCCAACATTCTCCTCCGAATGGAAAATATATTGTTGACTCCCACTTACATAGGTAGAAATGATCATCAGAATAAAATACGAGAAATCAGAGCTCGAACAGAGAGATTCAGGTGTTCTTTCTTCCCGCGCGCTATTCGAGAATGGAATGGGAGATAAATAGAATAATGGTGGTTCGATGAACCCTCTTCCAGGCACTTGAGTGTGATTTGCAGAGTATACCATGTACATGTAGATGTAGAATAAGAGCCTAGTTTTCTTCCCATTTCATGAGCATTATTGCAGTCTATTGCTCATGCGCTAAATCGCGGGAATGAATATCCGGCGTGCATTTATTTAATATGTCTATGTCTAAAAAAATGTTCAAATGTTTGTAGAGCTTATGGGACTTAACTACGGGTTCATCAGTCCCTAAACTTACAAACTACTTATGAACTAGCTAATACTAAGGACGGCACAAATATCAATGCCCGAGGGGGGATTCGAACTCCCGACCGTAGTTGCCGTGCAGACCGAGACTGACGCGCCGTAGTACGCTCGGCCACCGCGGCCTGCTGTCTATTACTATGTGAAGCAATATGTAGGTCCAGATAATCACGCTTGAGGTGTTGCTGCATAAGTGTAACTCTCAGGTGTATTGTGTAATACGGCCTTAACGCAGCAGTTAACATACGCGGTGAAACGGGTCCAAGCGATCTACCCCCTAGAGCCTACCTCGCCCGTCGAGCCACAACCACCTCAAGGCTTCACAACTTGAAACGGCCTGCCCTAGCAACCAGCCATTCAGCTAGGCTATCGCGACCTAATCTGCGTTACACGTCAGCGCCGCGGTGTTCCCTTTCGGTAGGGACGGCCAGTTGTGGGGCCTTGTCTTCTAGAAGGTGGACGAGCAGGTGAGCGCCCTGGGGCCCTAGCAACCAGCCACTCAGCTAGGCTATCACGACCTAATCTGCGTTACACGTCAGCGCCGCGGTGTTTCCTTTCGGTGTGAATGGTCAGTTGTGGAGCCTTGTCTTCTAGGCGGTGTTGGACTAGCACGTGAGCGCCCTGGGGCGCCCGCGCTCCATGGGCCAGACTGGAAACGGCCTGCCCTAGCAACCAGCCACTCAGCTAGGCTATCGCGACCTAATCTGCGTTACACGTCAGCTCCGCCGCGTTTCCTTTCGGTGGGGACGGCCAGCTGTGGGGCCTTGTCTTCTAGGAGGTATTGGTCGAGCACGTGAGCGCCCTGGGGCGCCCGCGCTCCATGGGCCAGACTGGAAACGGCCTGCCCTAGCAACCAGCCACTCAGCTAGGCTATCGCGACCTAATCTGCGTTACACGTCAGCGCCGCGGTGTTTCCTTTCGGTGTGAATGGTCAGTTGTGGAGCCTTGTCTTCTAGGCGGTGTTGGACTAGCACGTGAGCGCCCAGGGGCGCCCGCGCTCCATGGGCCAGACTGGAAACGGCCTGCCCTAGCAACCAGCCACTCAGCTAGGCTATCGCGACCTAATCTGCGTTACACGTCAGCTCCGCGGCGTTTCCTTTCGGTGGGGACGGCCATCTGTGGGGCCATGTCTTCAAGGAGGTGTTGGACGAGCACGTGAGCGCCCTGGGGCGCCCGCGCTCCATGGGCCAGACTGGAAACGGCCTGCCCTAGCAACCAGCCACTCAGCTAGGCTATCGCGACATAATCTGCGTTACACGTCAGCGCCGCGGCGTTTCCTTTCGGTGTGGGTAGTTGTCTACTGCCAGTCGAGCGCTGGGGTTAAAGTTGCTGTTGTGACTCGCCGTTGAGCGAAACGCGTGCGCGGTGCGTGAGACGAGGGGCCGGCACGGCAGTGTGGGAATGCGCGCAGTGTTTTTAATAGGGCGCACCGCCGCGCCGTCCGCCCCGCCCCCCAATAGCTGCTCCGTGTAGCGTGACTGGCAGTTCACGCGGCGCAATTCTATTGTGAGAGCGGAGCGCCGCACACACTGGGTGAAAGGCGATGCCGGCGAGGCACAGCCTTCCACGAAACGGGCAAACCTCCCGCCCGGCCCTTCACGCCTGTGTAAACCGACGAGCGTCGGTTCCGCTAGCACGCGAAGCGTCCTCCCTCGAAAAAGTATCTATCAATCACGATAGATTTCTCCGAGCCCCGGCTCTTTTTCCGCACAAGAATCTGCTCGAGGAAGCAGAGGAAGACGCACCGCAGGCAACAAAGAAATAACTATGCCAGGCTCGGGCATCCTTTCGCGAGCCGCCGGCCGGACTAACATACTTACGCTGGCGGACCGCGACGTCTTAAGGAGTTTTCGCAAGAATTGGGCCCCTCCACGCCCACACCAAAGTGGTTCAAATGTTCAAATGTTTGTATAGCTTATGGGACTTAACTACGGGGTCATCAGTCCCTAAACTTACAAACTACTTATGAACTAACTAATACTAAGGACGGCACAAATATCCATGCTCGAGGGGGATTCGAACCCCTGACCGTAGTGGCCGAGCCGGCCGCGGTGGCCGAGGAGACTGAGGCGCTTCAGTCACGGTCTGCACGGCCGCTACGGTCGGGGGTTCGAATCCCCCCTCGGGCATGGATATTTGTGCCGTCCTAGTTTGTAAGTAGTTCATAAGTAGTTTGTAAGTTTAGGGACTGATGACCCCGTAGTTAAGTCCCATAAGCTTTACAAACATTTGAACATTTCGTAGTGGCCGAGCAGACCGTGACTGGAGCGCCTCAGTCCCCTCGGCCACCGCGGCCGGCCACCAACATGGTGACCAACTCAATAGTTCTACTGTCACCTCCGTATTTGTTAGTTTTGCTAAGGTGGATCACGGGATGTGGGAGCCGCGATGTTGTCCATACGTGTGGGCACGATCACCCATTAATATGGTGCATCTGGAGATAGTAGTGTTCGAAAGATATACGAAGGGTAAAGGTATGTAAGGACAGAGGAAAAAGAGTGCCAAGGCAAGAGCCAAGGGAAAGAAAAACCTCTGCGACAATAGGGTAGGGTGCAAGGGCACTAGCGGTATGCTATCTGCGACAGATCATGCAAGGATTGGTAATGTTAGTAAAGGGTATATCTCGGTCCCATTAACTTTGCTAGGTTTGCCATGAAGAATCAGTCCGGTTGATACGAGGTTCTGCCGCAGCTAAGCTCCTATGAAGTCTCCTGAGTCGGCTGCGGCAGAATACCTGTAAACACAGCCAAGTTTGTCATGATACGAGGCGCGTCCAGAAAGTAAGTTCCGTTTCAATTTATCTCCGCTGCAGCGCTGCGATTGCAGTTCCGCACATGCGCTGTAGACGATGTAGGAGAAGAAGGTGCGCCATTTGGAGATCGCTTTCAGTTACGTACGCTTTGTTGTGCTTGTTTGAAATGTCGGCGTTGATTGAAAATCGGTTTCTGGACGCGAGGAAAGTGAATCCAAGTGAAATTTATCGGCAAATTTGCGATGTTAACCGCGGTGGAGTAGCCGAGCGGTCTAAAGCGTCTCGCTGCGAAGCGCGCGGTTGCTCGCCGTGGAGGTTCGATTCCTCCCTGGGGCATGGGTGTGTGTGTTGTCCTTTTTTTTTTTTTTTGCGATGTTTACGGACCAAATACGATGAGTGATTTGATTGTGAGAAGATGTGTCTGACAGTTCAATGGCGGGCGTAGTGATGTGCACGGTGAAGAACGAAGTGGGCGTCCACCTTTGCTTACGGAACTGGTTCACGCGACTGAAGAGAAGATCCAGGAAAATCGTAGGTTTACAATTAGTGCTCTCGCTATGGACTTCCCCCAAATTTCACTGTTTCCAATTGGTTGAAGACACAAGCGGCAGATTTCTGTGAAGAAGGTATACAAAACCTGGTGCCACGCTATGACAAATGGCTGTAAAATTTCGGCAGTTATGTGGAAAAGTCGTTTAAGAGTTGTAGAATTTTGTGCAATAAAAATTTCTTCTGTATCTGTGTACAATTTCATTTTATTACCAAACGGAACTTACTTTCTGGACGCGCCTCGTTCGGTCATAGAACTGGCCAAATATGTAGGACTGCATATGTCTGTTTGTGTTCAGTGCGTTGAATATTTCCCTGCTTTGCCTGTTGGTCAGCTGTGAGCTCAGCTGGCATTGCCAGTCAGATTGCTGTTCTGCAGGGGTTCGCCACATTCATCGTGTTTGTGAGTGGGTGGTCCCTATGTCCGTAGGTGGTCAGTCTCTGAGAAGAATTGTTTTGGATCGCTTATGTTTCCATCTATGGTTGTGATCGTAGTTCCCTAAGCGTAGTAGTAACCCGCCGATATGCATCGCATCCATTTTCTGACACGGCGCACAGTGGTGTGAAATCCCGAAAATCTAGCCAAAATTACACCGAATGATTGGACTAGGGAGCTCTCGGGGTCACTGATTACGAATGTGAAGTAAAAATATAGAAAAATATAACGTATTAAATTCTAGTGAAAATCTGGACTCAAGAGTTCCGGGTCGCTGATTACGATCCTGAAGTCATAAATTGGAAAAACAAAACAGCGGATGAAATGTGTCGAAAAAAGTTTTCCAACATTTGAGGAGTAGATGACTGGAATACTGCAATCAATCGTTATTAAAATGGCAGTGAATATTTCATTCATTCTTACAGCAGTAAATACCGTAACCCTCGCCCTTACGCTTGCGTGGACTGTAAGGTCTGCACAGATACTTTCAGTCTTTTATCTAATTAGTATATTTTAACGCCCATTGGTCATGTGTAAATCTACACACTATGTATCTAATCTACGCAAATATAGGTCAATTATTTGTATAAGATTTGCATAAAACCTGTAATCCCCTATTGCACCTCCTTAGCGACGGAATTTCCAAAAATTCTGAAACAGGTATTTTTTAAATTCCAATCAAGAATCCAAATACCAATTTCCGTAGTTCTAACTTCCAAATTGCATTAATAGCGGCATACTTTCAAACTTCCGTCCCCTATTTCACCTACTTAGGGATGGAATTCAGAAAAATTTCTGCTTAAATATTGTCTACAATAAAAAAAAATCAACACACAGTGCAAATTACAAGTTTCTATCGTCAGAGATTTGCAGGATGGACATAGGAACTTTCGTTAACGTCCTCCATCAAACACAACTGTTATGAACACTTGCATCAAAAGTTGTAAACTCCACGTATTGAGAAGCGATTCTGCGTAAAACGTGTTGTTCCGCCAACTACCTTTTCAGGTATCAGAGCTTTTTCTCCCTTTGACTTAGGTAATATGTAGTGCTACCATGTTTTTTCTCCTCTTCACAAAATTGCTTTCTGATTGGAAAGAGAGAAATATTAGGGTTAACGTCTCGTTGACGACGTGGCAATTTTTGTTAAGAAAGGGTGTAGATATTACGACTTTCGTTACTCTTCAAGGTACGAAGTTGTCAGTTAACGAATTTCACTATATTAATCATGTCGAACCTTCTGACGTACCAGTAATTTCGTGTACTGTGTGAACCCATAGTTAATAACTACTTAATTATTGGACACTCTCTTTGTCATAAATACCGGACAAGGTGGGACAGTGTTATTCGGCTGGAAAGAGACTCAGCTCTAAAAAAGAAACGAAATCGACCATGTCTTGTTAAGTATTATTTTATATTAATACATGCGATACTGTCGTCATTCACCATTTTTGTTAATGAAGGGGAAGGAAGTTGGTTATGCCATTTCAAGGGAACCATCGGGAGTTTAGCTTGGAATGGTTTAAGTACAGACAGAAAATTCAAATGTTTGTAGAGCTTTTGGGACTTACTACGGGGTCATCAGTCCCTAAACTTAAAAACTACTTATGAACTAGCTTATACTAAAGACAGCACAGACATCCATGCCTGAGAAGGGATTCGAATCCCCGACGGGGAACGGCCTCGTGCATCGTAGCATAGCGCCTCAATGTGCTCGGCTGCTCCGACGCGGCGGAAAATCCAAAGCTGATGGCTGGAAGTTTGTTTATGCCATTATCTTCAAGATGCCGTTCCAGTGTGCTGACGACTAGTGTCTCTCTTTCCGATGAAGACAGTACAGCTCTCTTGATTCACCGTCGCTTTTAGGCAACAAAGAAAGTAATACAGGGACAGTCAGTAGCAAGACTATATGATTTGAGTGGTGTTAGTATTGATTATTCTGAACAAAGGAAATACAGTTTACATATGACCTTTCCCTAATAGTGTCCGACATACTACAATTTGCAAATCATTGGCGTCAGTCGCATGTACTTCTTAAGATGAAGATCTGCAAGTATTTTCAAGACGTATCTCGTTGAACGTACTTTGTACTATTATTGATGACCAATATACCGCTCCAATTGTTTCAGATAACTGTCATTACATAGTACATTATCGTGATTTCCTTCAAAATATGTTATTCTGCATACCCAGAGGTTCTTGTTTTGGTAACAAGACTTCGTAAATTCTTTCAACCACGTCGCAGCTCCTGGAAATTACGTACGATCACACAGTATTTCACTTAAAAGGATCCTGCTTGTTGGATCGGTCACCATAGCATTTCTTGGCCACCATAGACACCCGATCTTGTCACAGCGACATCGGTTGTCTACAACAGCTGCAAAAGTGTTGCAGTTGATATAAAAACTGCGCACATAAAAAAAAAAGATAACCGTATTTCATTTGTTCGACTTTGTTTTCACCACTTTCCTCGGAAACTGTTAAGAACATGACATATCTTCTTACTGTTCAGAACCACTGACGATCCCTTTCTCTTGACACACACTCTAGCTGTCAACGTGGGATAAAATATAAAAATAAAGCAAAATAAATTCAGTGAGTGAAGGTGAGCCAGTCAGGCTCGATGGTTTTCCTGTTGTTACGACGACCTGACTTTTCGAATAACGAGTGTTTACCACTGCCAGCTGCGCTAGCATTGCATCTTCCACGATTGGAAGAGGGCCAAGTAACTCCCGTTTTCAATTGTCGAGCTGTTCCGAGGTAATCAGAGCGAGTAACAAATGTCATGTTTACAAACGATGAATTGCATTGAATTTTAAGCAGCTTCTGTGTCGTAATCGGCAGGAATTTCTGAAGCATCTACTGCGTGAAACCAGCAATGTGTCTTTCTTTACAAGATTCAGAAGAAGATGGAATAATAGAAGTCGCATTCTGACGAGCGTATTGGCTTTCAAGGAATTTTCTAGGACTTTACAGGATATGGCTATGTAAATTAAAAATACATAATTATTTTCCAAACTTAAGTATCATTGTCGTTTACCATAAATGTTCCGATAGTCAGAATTATATGTGATGAAGAGATGAAGATGTTGCGTCTATGTGGTCTGCAAATTGAAAGCTAACAGATTTTGGCCCACTTTAGGTTACGGTAGTAACAAAAAAAGAGTGCCTTTGTGAACGTCTTTTGACAGCTCGAAATTTAAATGAAAATAGCGGCTTAACATTCATCTGACACGAAAATTGAATAACCAAATTTGTAGAGAAGAAAATTCTCTACAACCTTGCTCTCTTATGTTTTTTCATATCTCGTATCGTTTCAGAGATATTTGCAAAAATAACGGCGATTTTGGGATGTCTGTTTGTCTGTCCATAACCGCTCAACCGATCAGCACCAAATTTTACAGACATGATTGTAGGCCGCCAGAGCAAAACTAACGGAGTTTTGACACCCTCCATTGAATTAACCAAAACCAGCCGGTTGCAGATGTCACGTGACTTTCCTCGCCCAGAACTCTCTGGCATATGCCATCTTGCGTTGCGTATTTGATATTTTTCTTATTGTAACTGACACGTTGTCATTTCAAAGCAATGGCGCACTGAAGAATTAACAAAAACACGTCGTTCTTCGTACGATAAATGCCATATTATCATCAGTTAACTAAGGCCACCAATAGTATGAGATTAAATAACGCTACTACAAACTGCTAGCCGTAGCGTAGTGGGCAATGAGGTGGCCTGCACCGCTGAAGGTCAGTGGGTCGGAACCCGCCACTACTTCAGATATTTTTTTTTCCTAAAAGGGTTTCAGACACTCTTATTAATTAATTTGTTTTTTATTTAGATTATAATTTTGGCCCAAAATGTTAGCAAAAACTTATAAAGCTACAAATCTAAAGTGGGCCGTAAAACACGTCAGTGCGATTTCTTTTAAAGACATCTGTTTGCTGTTTCCATTAAGTCTGCATCAATTTCGGCTACGTATCTCTATACTTATAAGACGCATTTGTCTGTCTGTTCTCTTATTACTCAAGATCCAGACAACCAAATGACGTGGAATTTGGTACACGTACACAAAATTACATGGGGAAGGTTCTTAAACATGTTTGTTCCATTTTTTGGAAAACCAACAGGAAAATTTGAGAAAAAGTGAAAGTGCGTTTTCAGTGTGTCCGTGAAAATCTATATCTTTGCACAGATCTTTATTAAATTTTGCACAATTGACCATCAGAACAAGGCACTGTCTACGTAAAATTTCGTTCGGTGCATGGGGGAGAGTACTTTACTTACAGACTTCGAATGCAATCTCTATACATATAAGACGCATTTTTGTACGCTTCTACAGAAAACCTTATTTTAAATCCGGGCAAGCTAATTGTTTAAACATCGCTGGAGAATTATCCGTTATTAAATCTCTTTCGGATTACAGAAATTATATAGTTTATAATTAATGTGGGAATCCAGGATTTTCGGCAAATTTTCAGCTGCATTTGTCAACAGTACATCCCTTTGCTGTGTTTCTTTAATTGAATTACGACATCCTATTCTTCAAATGTTCAAATGCTTGTAGAGCTTATGGGACTTAACTACGGGGTTATCAGTCCCTAAACTTACAAACTACTTATGAACTAGCTACAACTAAGGACTGCAAAAATATCCATGCCCGAGGGGGGATTCGAACCCCCGACCGTAGTGGCCGTGCAGACCGTGACTGAAGCGCCTCAGTCTCTTCGGCCACCGCGGCCAGCCATCCTATTGTCGTATTGCTTTTATGTACAGGGTACTGGGTGTTCGTTTTAACAAAAGAAATTGAAATACCTCGAAAACTACACACCTCATCGAAAGCAGGTTATTATTTAAACTTGTTTGTCTCGGAGGAGGACTTCGAATCATCCGACCGCACCCTATACGCGGGTGGCGGGACGCGAGTTTGTAATCGTTAGTAGTGGGAACCCCCATTTTTATTACAGAGTAGCTCAAAACCCGGCGCTGCATGCGTATTTATATACTTTATACTCTTGTAGTCCAGCTCTCCTCCCCTCCCCTCCACTCTCACTCTCTCTCTCTCTCTCTCTCTCTCTCTCCTGTCTGCCTCTTTCCGCCCATATCTTCCTCTCCCATGTCTCTGTTGTTGATCTTCACCTCCCTTTCCCTCTGGTTCTTCTCCTCCTCTTCCTCCTCCTCCTCCTCTTCCTCTTCCTCCCTCACCCCACCTAGGAAAACTCATATATGTCAAGTAACGTAGTAATCTCTAAGGGCGCGGCCGAACAGCCGTGCGCACTAAAGCGCCCTGTTGCGTTGCGCGCTGCAGTTCGCCGTCATGCGTTCGACTTCTCCCTCGGGCATGTGTGTATGCGTTGTCCTTAGCATAAGTTATTTTAAGTTAGTGTAAATAGTTTGTAAGCCTAGGGACTGATAAACAACGTAGTTAAGTCCCTTAGACTTAGAAACATTTCAATTTCTTTTGATTAGTGAAACAAAGTTTTTTGCAAGATACCCTTTGCGTCGCACCGTACAAAACTTTTGTAAGCAGTGACCTTCCTCTTCTTCTGAAAGTCAAGTATGAAAAAAGTTATCAAGATCAGAAGAAAATTGCAGATTTGATTGCAACAGACACGGTCAAAATGAAATACGCACTTCCAGTTTTTCTTAAATTTTCCAGTTTTCCTGTATGTTGTTGTTGTAGTACACCCTATTCTATCCTGAGCAAGCCTCTTCATCTCCTCGTAAGACCTGCAACCTACATCCATTTTAATCTGCCTACTGTATTCATTTTTTGGTCTCCCTCTGCGATTTTTCCTCCACACACTTCCCTCCATCGCTAAATTCACGATTCCTTGATGTCTAAGAATGTAAGCTATCAGTCGGTCCCTTCTTTTAGTCAAGGTAAGCCAGAAATTCCTTTTCTCCTCAATTCTGTTCAGTACTTCTTCATTAGTTACGCGATTCACCCACCTAAGCTTAAGCTTTCTTCTGTAGCACATTTCAAAAGCCTCTATCCTCCAACTGTCCACACTGTTTATCGTCCATATTTTACTCCCATAGATAGCAACACTCCACACAAATGCCTTCAGAAAGCACTTCCTTACACTTAATAATGGATATTAACAAAGTTCTCTTTTTAAAAAACGACTTTCTTCCCATTGCCATTCTCCATTTTATATCCTCCGTACTGCGACCATCGCACGTTATTTTACTGTCCAAGTAAAAAAACTCGTTTACCACCTTTATTGTTTTATTACCTAATCTAATTCCTTCAGCATTACCCGATTTTCTTAGACTGCACTCCATCACCCTTGTTTTGATCTTATTAATTGTTCATTTTATACGCACCTTTCAACACCCTGTCCATTCCATTCAACTACTCTTCCAGGTCTTTTGCTGTCTCTGGCAGAATTACAATGTCATCGACCAAATGCAATGCTTTTATTTCCTCACCCTGAACTATACTTCCTTCTCCAAATTCTCCTTGCTTTCCTTTATAACTTGCTCAATGTACAAATTGAAGAGCATTGGAGAAAAACTACAACCCTGCCTTAATCCCTTACCAACTTTTGTATCCCTTTTATGCCCTTCGACTCTGATAAGAGCTGTCTGGTTTTTGTACAAGTTGTAAATAACCTTCCGTTTCCTATATTTTACTCCTGCTGATTTCAGAATTTGAAAGAGTGTATTCCAATCAACATTGTCAAAAGCTTTCTCCAAATCTACAAAAGCTAGAAATGTTGGGTTGGCTTTCCTTAACCTATCTTCTAAGTGAGTAGAACCTCCAGCGTTCCTACATTTCTCCTGAATTCAAACTGATCTTCCTCAAGGTCGGCTTCTACCAGCATTTCATCCTTCTGTAAATAATTCGTGTTAAAATTTTGCAACAACTACTTAGTAAACTTATGGTTCTATAATATTTACACCTGTCTGCACCTGCTTTCTTTGAAATGGGGATTATAACATTTTTCTTTAAGTCCGAAGGTATGTCGCCTGTTTCTGACATCTTACTCACCAGGTGAAACAGTTTTGTCATGGCTGGTTCTTCCAGAGATTATAGTAGTTCTGAGAGAATGTCATCTACTCCTGGGCCTAGTTTCGACTTAGGTCTTTCAGGGCTCTGTCAAATTCTTCTCTCAGTATTCATTTATTTCCTCTTCCCTTACTACAATATTGTCTGTAAGTTCATTTCCTTTGTAGAGCCCCTCTATGTACTCTTTCCACCTTTCAGCTTTCCCTTCTTTCCTGAGAACCTGGTTTTCCATATGAGTTCTCTATATTCACACAGCTGCTTTTCTTGTCTCCAAATGTCTCTTTTATTTTCCTGTAGGCGGTATCTCTTTTCCCTATTTATACATTCTTCTACAGACTTGCATTTGGCTTCTAGCCACTTCTGCTTAGCCATTTTGCACTTCCTGTCAATCTCATTTCTTAGTCGTCTGTACTCCATTTTGCCTGTTTCATGTACTGCATTTTTATATTTTCTCCTTTAATCAATTAAATTTAGTATTTCCTTTAATATCCAAGGATTGTTTGTAGGTCTTGCCTATCTACCTTTTTTTTCCGCTGCCTTCACTATTTCATTTCTCAATGCTACCCATTCCTCTTCTACGGTTTTATTTCCCCCCGTTTTCTGTCAATTGTTGCCTAAAGCTACCTCTGAAATTCTTAAGAACTTCAAGTTCCCTCAATTTATCCAAGTCCCATCTCCTTATTTTCCTACCATTCTGCAATTTTTTTCAGTTTCGGCCTACAGTTTATGACCAATAAGTTATGGTCAGACTGTATATCTGCCCCTGGGAATGTCTTACAGTTTAAAACCTGATTCCGGAATTTATGTTTTACCATTAAAAAACCTATTTCGTTCCTTCCAGTGTCTACTGGTCTCTTCCACGTATACAACCTTCTTCCGTGATTCTTAAACCAGGTGTTTGTTATGATTAAATTATATTCCGTGCAAAATTCTATCAGGTGCCTTCCTCTTTCATTCCTTTTGGCCAGTCCATATTCACCTACTATTTTTCCTTCCCTTTCTTTTCCTACTACCGAATTCCAGTCTCAAATCACTATTACGATTTCCACTCCCATAATTGTCTGAATAATTTCCTTTACCTCCTCATACATTTCTTCGACCTCCTCATCATCGGCAGAGCTAGTTGTCATATAAACCTGTACTACTGTGGTGGGTGTTGCCATCGTATCTATCATGACTACGATAATGCGATCAGTGTGTGGTTCATAGTATTTTATCCCTATTCCTGTTTTCTTATTCATTATACCCAAATTGATTTTGTATTTATAATCCTGTACTCACCTGACCAGAAATCCTGTTCCTCTTTCCACCGAACTCCACTAATACGCACTATATCTAACTTCAACCTATCAATTTCTCTTTTTGAATTTTCTAACCTCCCTACCGGATTAAGGGATCTAACATTCCACGGTCCGATCCGTAGAATGCCAGTGCCGCCTTTCCTGATCATCACATCCTCCTGAGTTGTCCTCGCCCAGAGATCCGAAGGGGGGACTATTTTACCTCCGGAATATTTTACCCGAGAGGACGCCATCATCATATATTCAAGGCCAGCTCAGTCAGTCATCCAGACTGTTGCCCCAATAACTACTGAAAAGCCTGCTGCCCTTCTTCAGGAATCACACGTTTGTCTGGTCTCTCCGATGTGGTTACACCTACAGTGCGACTATTTATATCGTTTAGGTACGTAAGCCACCCCACCTCGGCAATGTCTGTGGTTTATTTCTTAAAATCCTTTCCTGAGAATTACGAACACAATAAAAAAAGTATGAGCCAATTCGGGGAAATAGGGATTCATTTTTATTAATGAAGCTTACGATTCCGCGAAAAAAAAGCTCTAAGACGACTTGCGCGTCTTATTTTGGAGTAGTGCTGCCTGTTGTGGGATCCCGAACAAGTGGAACTAACGGATGACATAGAGAAACCTCAAATAATGGTAGCTCGTTTTGTATTATCGCGTTATAGGTGAGAGAATGTCACAGAAATGATGCACAAGTTGGAGTGAAAATCATTAAAAAGCGGTAGTCGTTGCGGTGAGATTTATTTGCGAAATTGTCACCAACTTTCTCCTCCGAATGTGAATATATTTTGTTAGCACCCACCTACAAAGGGAGACATGATCATATTACTGAAATAAGAGAAATTAGATCGAAAACGGATAGATCCAGGTGTTCTTCCCACGCGCTATAAGCGAATGCAACGGCAGAGAAATATAAAAAGACCGGTACGATGAAGGCTCCTCCGTGCCCTTAAATGTGATTAACGGAGCATTTATGTAGATGTAAACGCTGCGGAGCGCGCGGTTGGCCCCCGTCGGAGGTTCGAGTCATTCCTCAGTCCCTCAGGCATGTGTGTGTGTGTGTGTGTGTGTGTGTGTGTGTGTGTGTGTGTGTGTGTGTGTGTGTGTTGTCTTTCGGATAGTTGAAATTTAAGTAGTTTGACAGCCTAGGGACTGATAACTTCAGTAGTTAAGTGCCATAGATATACACATATTTGAATATTTGTACCTTGAAAAAAGCTACACACCGATTTTGCCAAAAGCCGAGAAGCGATTCCTGGTGTTGTAGCTTTCAGGGGCGCGGGACGCTGTCTGTGTGAGGCACCTCTGGGCATCTCTGTGAGCTGCGGCACAGAGTAAGTGTTGAAACGTAGTAACGTTAACGTCAGTACACGTAATGATCCCTTTTTCAAATTACTGTACACAGAATACGAGCATATCTACAGGAGTTAGGGATGGGCCATCATGGATCGATCTTTGGTGAACTAATCAGTGGGGCCCGAGTAATCGTGACATTTTATCGATCCTGGCATTGTTGATTTTTACGTAGATCGATCCTTTGGGCGGAGATCGTACCAATTGTTCTTGGGTGTTTTGACGTGAGATTTGACTGAAGAAAATTATTGTACATTTTACTTTGTATTGATTACAGACATCAGCACTCATACAAATGAATCCTATGCCTTCAAAATTGTACAACGGTATAACACCTAATTAAATAAACATAAAATCACATATATTGCGATGGCTATAAACCTGTCACAGCATGCACCACGTTTTAATACATTTTTTATTTACTACTAAGATACTCCTGCATTCCAGTCAGCTTAAGGAAATTCCTGCAACGAATATCCATTACTTTCGACAGATCTACCATTTAACTTCAAGAGACTGCAGTTTCCAGTAGGCCTTGCATTTTCTATTATGATTAATAAATAACAGGGAAAGCTGTTAAATACCGCGGAGTTGATTGACAACTCCATGTTTCTCATAAGGGCAACTTCATGTCGTTTGATCAAGAGTGGGCAGGCCGCGGTGGCCGAGGAGACTGAGGCGCTCCAGTCACGGTCTGCACGGCCACTACGGTCGGGGGTTCGAATCCCCCCTCGGGCATGGATATTTGTGCCGTCCTTAGTATAAGGTAGTTGATAAGTAGTTTGTAAGTTTAGGGATTGATGACCCCGTAGTTAAGTCCCACAAACTTAACAAACATTTTTGTTTTTTGATCAAGAGTGGGCTCAGCAAACATTTTATTCATACTAACTCCTGGGCAAGAAACAAGAAATATTGTTTATAGCTAAGTTTTAATTGTGTGAATGTCTGAATGGGACACATCGTTTGTATTTTGATTACTTTCTTCCTTTGTTAGGATACTACACTTATAATTTTGTACGTTATGCAAAACAGCGTTATTTCTTACATACTCTCTCATAATATAACTCACTTTTAGGGAAAAAAAATAAGATGAGCAGAGAGGAAAGGGGTAGGATAAGTACTAACTCAAAACTTGAATAAACAAATACTTGGGTAAGCCGGATTTTCAGCTAGTAATAAATATGTATTCCAAGAGCCCGACTTTCTTCGTAATGTGTATAACAAGACTTTTCTTCGTTTTTAAAAATTCATAATCGCAGTTTTTGACACCTTTGTGTTTTGGGTTCAGCGCCTGTATGGACCTAGGAGAAGTTATTTAGCATTTTAGTCCAATAGAAAGAGTGTTACCTAAAAAAAATATTTTTATCTAAATAACTGTCAGATTTTTAGCCTTGTATCTGAAATTTTTCAGGCGATTTCAAACAACCTGATGAAATTACGACAAATAATAAATTTACGGATCATTTCAGTTTTCTACACCTGAATCAATGACATGTGACTTCCTTCTATGTAAATCTCACGAAAAGTGTGCCGATAAAAATTAGTTTCCAGTTCAAATGAAGGCATGAGGGCAGCCCACTTTCCAATAAACCATTCCTGACTTTAATAGGGAAAGGAAAATATGGCATTGGGACACAAAGTACCCGCCACAACACTCCGAAGAAATTTAATACTGCAGTGTCCGGTTCTGAGCTATGCTAAGTTTCAATTATACAGTTCATCGTCGACCGATAATGGTAAATAAAGAATCCTCCACCAAACACCACACCAGGAAGTGAGTTAATTTTTCAGCAGTAAAACCCTCGATTCCATAACGAATCGAATTCCCTTGTACTGAACTGCTTCAAATATCTGATTACTTTACAAATGAGCTAATATGCTTACTATTTGACTTTAAGCATGTAATCGACTAAAGTTTAGAAACGGTTTGAAGCTGTGCTTAAAGCGTCATGGCTCTCAAGTGTTTTCATTAACAAACACTGGGTGAATTTAGGGTATTAGCACTCTATTTTAGAGAAAAGCTAATTTTTCGTGCATCTCACAGTTTATGAAGTCACATCTCCTGAACTAGATGTCTTACAATGATATAACATGCAGGTGCATTCAGTGATAAGTGGACACACAGTCTCGAAAGTGTGTTGCGAGTAGAGACAGTAGTTCAACAGAAATAAAAGCCACTGAGGAAAATTTTCGAAAATGTGTATAGCTAGTTGAAAATATCCAAGTATCAGCATTTTAGAGTAAAGGTATGACCGCACTGAGCGGAACTGCACTGCAGCGGAGCGGCGCGGCACGACGCGGCCAAATATTCTTTACATGGAATTGAATGGGGCAGCACGCACTACGCGGCTGCGGGACTGCGCAGCGCTGCACTGCGCGCCAAAGTTGATCAACTGGCCGACTCTGCCGCGCCGTGTCGCGTTGCGTAGTTCCGCTGCCGCTAGTGCGGTCTAGGAAGCGTCGCGGCACTGCACGTCATTCGCGTCCTAACTCTGTTGCGAGCAAAATTAAATTTGTTTACAACAATGGCATTAGACGAGGAAAAGTTAATTGTATGTGTAAGTGAATACCCAGAGTTATATGACCTTCAAAATGAACATTATATGAATAGCACAAGAAAAAGCAACATTTGGAAAGAAATTGCCAAGGAATTGGGAGTACAGGGTAAGTGAATTTCATATTTTTTTATGTTGGTGCAAGACATTTATTTTTGGTCAAACATTACGTACAATTAACGACAAGTTATTTTAATTTTGTGAAAGTGACAAATAGGTACTTATTTATGACTACACATGTGTTATAACATTTTTTTACTATTCGTTGTCTCTTCGACGACATCCCCTGTTAACCATGTTGTTTTGCCAGACCAAACTACCTTGAGGGGAATTGAAATAATCTTTGAAAGTATCCCGTATCTGAATAGCATTATTTACGAAGTTGCCTCCTATATGTGGAAGGTCTCGTAATTGTATCTCGTCAGTCTCTTCGGTATCCAACATCACCGTATCATGTCTGAGATAATTGTGCAAGACACAAGTGGCAAGAATCACGTTGTCTACGTGTTCTGGACTCAGACAGATCTTGCGATAATAAATCCTAAATTTTTGACACAATATTCCAAAAGCATTTTCTGAAACTCTTCGAGCTCTATTATGTCTATAACAGTATACTTTTTTCAGTGGGTCGTCTAATTGTACAGCAGGGTAAGGTCTCATTAAATAGGTTTTTAATGGAAATGCTTCGTCCCCAACAATCACGTGAGGCACCCGAACTCTCATTCCTGGTAATTCTTTTGGGCCTGGTACATTCAAAGTATTTGTTTCTAGTTTTGCTGCTAAATCGGACCGTGAAAAAATCCCTGCATCGCTATTCTTTCCGAGGTCACCAACGTTTACATATATAAATTTATAATCTGCATCTACTAAGGCAAGTAACACTATAGAGAAAAACTTCTTGTAATTAAAATATAGCGAGCCACTTTTTGGCGGTGAGAAAATTTGTATGTGCTTTCCATCTAGTGCACCAATACGGTTGGGATAATGCCATTTTTCAGAAAATTCTTTTTCAATCTTCTTCCATTTTTCTTCATCTGGTATGGGCATTACTGTCTTGGATAACACTTCCCACAATGCTGCGCATGTAGTGTGTACGATTTCTTGTACGGTTGTATATCCCAGACGAAAAGATTCTGCTATAGTCTTGAATGAATCTCCAGTAGCAAGAAATCTAAAACAAATAAAATAACATTTTTATTTGCAGATATTCACTGCAAGGAGAAATGGAAAACTTTGAGGGACGGCTATCATAGAAGTATAAAGAAACGTAAATGCAAGAGTGGAGATGGTGCTACCAAAAGTAAAAAATGGAAATACGAGAGTCAAATGGAGTTCTTACGGCCGTATCTTCAGGAGAGAGCTACAAAGACTAACATCGAAAACGCTGAGTCAGCTTTTAGTGACGATGAAACTACTAACGACAAGTCTGTTCCAGATGCATTGGCAGTATCTCCTGAGCCAGTAGACTCACCGTTATCTTCCTCATCGGCAACATCACAAATGTTCAAAAATATTACAGCGAGGAAAAAGAACCCAACGCATCAGCTATCAGTAGCCAGTGTTCTACAGAATTATTTGAATTCACGGCCATCTACAAGTACACCGGCAACAACGGAAAGTGGAGACCCTATATATTCCTTTTTCAGAGCTATGGCTGACTCTGTCAAAGCCTTGTCTCCAGATCTACAACTAAAAGCAAAAAATAAAATTTATACTATAGTATCAGATTTAGAATACGAGAATCTACTTAGGAACTCTACAGGACAAGCCAAACCAGTAACAAAGGAAACAGCTCCACCTACATCTTATGATTTAAATAATCAATTTGCCGAATCAGTTCCATCTACATCTGACTTAAATAAGCAGTTCCTCAAAACGCAGACTACATCAGGACCTCAGAATATTCAGATCCAGAAAGTTCCGACTGCTTCTACTACTGTTCAACAGAATACTTCTAATACAGCCAACTGTGACTATCCCAGGGGAATGAACAACGACTCGCAAAGCATTCATGAGAGAAATCCCAGCAAACAAATCACATATATCATAACTTCAGATGGCTTTCTATAGCCACAAAATGTTACATATGATTATAAAAGCCTGTATTTATGGAAGTATGTCATAAATAAAAAAATACTTACCTAATAGTCACCATGAGTTTTTCTTCTACGCCTATCGCTTTTCGGAATAGTGTATCTGCTTTTGCTATATGGGGCTCCATAGTTTGTACTAACACGCTGAATTTTTCTTGAGACATTCTAAAGTACGTATGAAATCTCTTTGGAGCCTTTTTAAGCCGTGGCAAAAGTGTGTGATATTCTCCTTCTTTGCATCGCGAATCCGAAATGTTATGCAGCCATATTCTTCGCCTTTTTGTTGACTGCTTTTGCTTCAACCTTTCTTCTTCCTCACATAACAAAGAAATTATTACTACATCCATTTCACTGTCGTCCATTGTACTCGGAAGTTGCCCAACGACTGGCATACAAAATTTGCCGCGTGCTGTCGCGCCGTTGCAGTTCAGATGCGGTATACCAAACAGAAGCGCGCCGCTCCGCTGCAGTGCAGTTCCGCTCAGTGCGGTCATACCTTAATGGGTGAACGTAGGCAGCCGCGGTGGAGTAGCCGAGCGGTCTAAAGCGCCTCGCTGCGGAGCGCGCGGCTGCCCGCCGTGGATGTTCGTGTCCTCCCTGGGGCATGGGTGTATGTGTTTGTCCTTAGGTTAGTTTACCTAGGTTTAAGTAGTTTGTAAGCTACGGACTGATGACCACGCAGTTTGGTCCGATAGATTTACAGACATTTGAACATTTGATTGAACATAGGTACCAGACAAACACATAGTTTAATAGTGTGTAGTTTTAATATTTCTCTTAGCGTATTAATTTCAACACAAGATTATTCTTCAGAATGAGTAGAATATGACAACATATTAAGTTTTTAATATTGGCCAATAATTATAAAATTACTGAACATCAAATTTTTCTTCGTCGTGCAAAGTTCTAGATAGGTGCATGCAAGAGGTGGGAACTGTGTCCCTGGATAGACTTTTCTTAATGTAGATTGTCATCCAGTTGTGACCAATGTTGAAAATTTCAAGTTCCTTCCTCATCGTGAAGTTAGTTAAGAATCAATTGCAAAATTTGTACCGAAGGTAAAGATATACAAGAAAACGTTTTAAAAGATACGGCGATGTCGAGGTAGGCCAGCATTCAGTGTTGTTATGAGTGCCCAAATTTAAGTTTACGGTTCGCGCTAAACCCTATACATTCTTTAAGGCCTTTTGTTCAGCTCTTTAGATCGCAGAACCTAACAAGGTTACATCAATGTACAGTTCGGAAACAATTCGCTTATACTTTTTCCGTTACGTATTTTAGCGGGAATGACGGAGTACATAAGGAGTGACATGCCGGTAAGGGCTTATCTTTTTACTCGCGGAGTTTCGCCGATTCCCGTAAAAGTTAGAGCGTACATCTCTGCTAAATGGATCGTCATCGCCTTCTTTTGATATACAGGATGCGGTACACACATTAACATAAAGCTCGACCCCTCTGCATCACCCTCGGAAGGGAGGTAACTTTGAAATCTTGAATAGGAAGTCTATATTTTTATTGCAAATTTGGATTCACCGCGAAGAAATATTTAATTTTGTAGGAGAATTGGAAAAATAAAACTGTTGATAAACAGTAATATCTCAAAAAAGTCATTAAAGTACAGTTTTTGATAATGCTATTATGTGACACTTTCTACAATCGAATGAAGCATAGACAGAGGTCATTCAATGATTCGGACTGTACACATCTCTGTACAATTGTTCGACAATCTTAACGGTTGCCGAAAGAGTAGGTATCATTTCCTAGTACTTAGAGACTAATAGAAATGTCGAAGAAGCTCGTCAAAGGTATCTGTTCCCAGACAGGAACCTTCTGGAACGACTTTTCGCAGTATTGTCGAACTGTTGGCTGAAACTGAAAGTGTTAAACGTAGGTAAAGAGTCCGATATCTATTTGGTCAATATATTATCGTTTTTTTCACATTTGTTTTATTTTTGCCGATTACAGCGCCATCTGTCATGAAACGAAGAAAATGTTTCATATCAAAAGTTACATGCTTTTTTGGACGGAGAAACCAAATCTGCAATACAAATAGGGGTTTCTATTTAAGATTTCAGTTAATTAAGATTTCAGATAACCCCATCCGCTACCGTCCTCGGAGGTAGTGCAGAGGGGAAGGACCAGCTTTAGGTTAAGGGAGGTGCACATCTTTTATTACAACTCCACTTAATCCTATTTGTATTTTCCAAGTATTCCATGTATAACAAAAAGTGACGATTTCTGTATTCGATTGCAATTCATATAAATACTTTTATCCCAGTTTTCATGAAATTTTGCACTATTGACCTTACGGTCCAAAGCGGAGTTTACCTCACAATGATCTTCGATATCGTTTGATCACCACGCAAGTTGGTAGATTTTTATATTTACTAGGATTGCGTGTTCGAAAGGAGCAAACATTGATGATGGCTTGCAGGTATATATGTCAAATTCTATATATAAAAACAGTCTACAGCACAAGACAGGTTGTTTATTAGCAACTGGTTTCTCCAAGATGGTTCGCAGCGCAGGAGCTACGGGTCCTCAGGTGCCGAGCCACACCATCTTGGAGAAACACCCTGAAGATAGTCCAACAGCGGGATGAAACCAGTTGCTAATTAACTACCTGTCTTGCGCTCTAGACTGTTTTTATGTATATAAATTATCATAAGGACACTGTCATCCCAAAGAAACAGAATATTTCTATCATTTTGTGACATATGCAAATGTTCAATTGTTCAAATGTTCGTAGAGATTATGGGACTTAACTACGAGGTCATCAGTCCCTAAACTTACAAACTAGCTAATACTAAGGACAGCACAAATATCCATGCCCGAAGGGGGATTCGAACCCCCGACCGTAGTGACCGTGAAGACCGTGACTGGAGCGCCGCAGAGCGCTCGGCGCTCGGCAAATCCTTGCCGGACCGTGACTCGAACCCAGATATTTATAATTTTTCATAGACAAGGGGGGGGGGTGAAATGGAATAAGAGACGCGGAGCAGTTGTGAAAAGGAAAACATGAGATAAACAGAGGAGATGAGCCAAGGCAGAATGGAAAATGAGATGGACTAGATAAATACCCGGCGATGGAGGTTTTTCAGCTACTGTTACATACAGAGTCTGTTTACATGTTTGTGTTATAAACTTATCTACTACTTTGATACTGATGCTAGTTTTCTACATTTGACCTTCAAAACAAGGAGATGATCATTGTCTGCCTAAGATTCAGTATTTTGCCTGGCGATGGATAGCTTATAATAAACTCCACATCACAGGTCATCACGAACCTTTGCATTTATATGTAATTCTCAGACAAAGCCGAGTTTTCAGTTAGTTATATACAATGCCAGAAAAAGAAAGTTAGTGTAAATGGAAAGACGGAAACTGCTGGAAAAGTAAATGTACTGGGAATGGTTTAATTACCAACAACAGACAGCGTAGGGACATAGCTGCAGAACACCATCCGTACGTACCCTTTAGTTGTGGATGCTTAACACTGCCACGATGACGCCAGAGGCGCGCCAGAACCGCCTGCTGTGGCCTCCGACGGCCTCACGGCAGCCGACGTTTTGAAGCAATACGACTCGTTGTGATATCAAACTATGAAGGAAACAAGCGCCATTGTCACAGGGCGCACTCGTACTTCCGTCACCCAACTTAGCGTTTAAAGGGCGTCAATGGATGTGCTAAGTCAGTTGTGCAACGATGCAAGTTGCAATGCTCACGTCAACATTCACGCCCGTATACGAGGTTTAGGATGTCCACACAACACAGACGTCCGCCAAGATCGTCGTATTCTAAAGACAGCAGTGGCAGATCGTACAGCTACGACATCACAGATAAGTGGGTTTGTCAGTCCAGAAGTGCCAACGCGAACTCTTGCCAACAGCTTACTAGCAGCGGGACTGCGGGCACCCACACTTCTCGCCCATAGACTTTCACGGATCGTCTAGTGTCGTCAGACGATGTTCAAATGTTTGTAAATCTATCGGACCAAACCGCGTGGTCATCAGTCCGTAGCTTACAAACTACTTAAACTAAGGTAAACTAACCCACTTGCAACACGCACACCAATGCCCCAGGGAGGACTCGAACCTCCACGGCGAGCAACCAGCGAGACGCTTTAGACCGCTCGGCAACCCACCGCGGCGTCGTCAGACGATGACCTGGAGTGGTGGGCCGTGGTTTTCACCGATAAAAGCATATTCTCTGGGCAAGTGATGAACGTTTGCGCGTACGACGTGGACCTGGCAAGCGCTGTGTTGTAAAGTGTACTCGACCAAGTAATAAGGGCCCCATCCCAAGCCTAATGGTCTGGGGTGCAATAAGCTACAATTTTCGTTCATCTTTGCTGTTTACGGAGGCGATGTTTTTGTACGGGATGACCAGCCAGTCTAAAAGAGGTTAGGGAAAAAATTAAAAATTTTATTTCAAAAGTTCGCCTAAGTTTTACAAGTGTTCTTCCACCGCGACATACGCCTTGACAACGTGACCAAGCCTGTCCACCTTGCAGGACAGAGCCGGCCAGAACCAGTATTGAATTCTGATTCTAAAATCACACCACCATTCTGGCGTCTGTGCTGAAACTACTGACGTTTCCACGCTACCATGTAGCCAATAGCAGACACCCACGTTTGATCACGTGTGCTACTGCTGCAGGACGCAGAGGTGCGAGAATCAGTCGCTTCGCTCTCTTCAGTTTGAGTTCTCGGACAGAACAGACGCACTCCAGAGGCTCAGCGTCTGTGCGGGGCGAACGGCCGCATGCCGTCTACTCCTGCCTAGCGGCTGTTCGGTATCAGGCACCAACTATGTGAACCAGAACCGTAACCTTTACCGTAACCTTCACCTTTCCCGTTTAGACTGGCATTCATTCATTGCATTCGACCCCAGGGCGAGTCCCGCCATGTATCCCGTATTTCAGAATACACCAAATATTAACTTGAATTGTATCTTTTATTTGCCGTCCAGCCACACTTTCCTAGGGCGCCCATAAGCCTTCACCGCTCCGCCTTCCATCCTGACAACGCTTCCAACCCATTTTATTTATGCAGTACTGGGACGGGTTGTATAATTTTCCTATCACCCGTAGGATAAAGATCAACTCCTGAACATTTTCTTCCAACAGGGTTATGCTGGTTCACGACTGAGCGTGTTGTGTAAAACAGGCAGCAACTTCCCCGGCCTACACAGAGTTGGCTCCAATCGAGCACGTATTGGATACGATTTGGCGACAACTGACACGGGGGACATGAAAGCCCACAACTCTTGCGGAACTGCAGGAACAGGTGAAACAGGCGTCGAATTAGGTTTCCCAAGACAGTATTCACCATCTGTCTCAGCGAATGGTTGTCGGAATCAGCCCCAGCACTTCCTCCCGTGGAGCCTACACCACGTACTAATACGAGAGATTCAGCGTGGATCGCTTCCTGGTAACTCAGTACCGCTAAGGCCAGTGTTTTTCAACCTGTGGGTCCCGACCCCCAGGGAAGGGGGAAGGGGCAAAGTCTTCTTCTGAGGGTCGCCGTCACAGAACGAAATCCCGTAGTTGCACATCTTAATAATAGCGTTTACGTAATGCAAAACCAAATTCCTAAAATAGTTTTTGAACATAAAATCTCAACTGAATAGAAAAGAAAATGAGGAGTGACGTTTCAAAACGCGATTTGTTTGAAGCCAATTTCTACTCTACAAAGTGTGATACATCGAACTGTGGTGTTGTTTTCATTCAAAACATTTTTAACCGTTTAAATCATGTGCAATATTTGACTTTCAGTTCAAAGTTCAATAAGTCAACTGATTCAAATCATGATAAGTCCATTTACTGTCGATTACTAACTAAAGTTTTTCAGTAAGACAAAATCTGTGGCGTCAACACAGAATGCGTTTTAAAATTTCACTACAATGTACCTGTTGTATAACCGCAGCACTTATTGCTGTGGCCAGTATATTGTCACATTAAAGGATTGGCTGGCCTGTATCTTGTTTAAGTGGAAGCTTGCTGTTTGTGAAAAATATGAGTGACGTGGAAGGAGTTGTACATGTAAGGGACCACTCCTCTGGATCTAGCAACCAGCAGAAAGGCGTCGTGAAAAGGAAGGTAGAGCAGATAGGAATCCACTTAAACGTGCACTATTTAAATCTTTCAGATACCGTGTAAGGACTTTGAAATGCTGGAGTCTGAGCCTCCTCGTGAACACAAAGAGGGAAGATTCAAATGCTATAGAACCTTGTGTATCATCTAATCAGAAATAGAATGAAAGTCTACAGACACTTAAACAAACTATTAGCTAAATTTGTATGTCCTGTCGGCTGGTACAAAACAAGAAAAGTCCAGAGGTTTCAAAACTTCAATTGTCAACACTGCCTTTAAATAAAGAGTAAGATTTGTCTCACCGATTCTATTCTTTTAACTTCTTGAAGCTTAGTAAATTCTCATACACAAATCCTAATTTACTGGATCACTTTGCCTAAAACTAGTTTATTTTTATTTTTGGAATAATCGCGTTTTGAAAAGTTACTCCTCAAATATTGGTTTATAACAAGCACACTGTCTTAACAATTAATAAACCAAAGGCCGGTAAACTGTTTTCAGGTACCAGGCTATAGCAAAATGTACAACTACAATATTTAATTTTGAGAAATTCGATTTTACAAATTGACTATACAGTGGTACACTGATCCTTATCTCGACTTCGAAACCTCATTATAGAACATATATTTTCTTTTATTATATAAATAATTGTATATCTGCCCCAACAGCTAACTGACAATTTCAATGCGGACGGATTAATATGCTCGATCTCTTTCGCAAATCTATTATAGGCTCAGAACAAGTGGAACCAAATAGGCAGGGGGAACTACAATAGTAGTGTGCTACTAGATGAGAATATAGGTTGGAAGGGAAGCGTGCCTGGATAGCAAAATTGGGTAAGGTGATCGCTGGGCCAAAGCGGGAAATACGGGTTCGAATCCCGGTCCAACATAAAGTTTTATCTTTGCCACTGCATTTATTTCAGTGCCCTGAAACGGCCGAAATGTTTAAATATTTCGAATTCATATATTTTCTGTCGAAATTGACGTAAAATAGGATTTGTTCCATTCAGAAAAATGGACTAAACTATATCCTGTAATGTATAGTACTGTACTTTCTTTTTACAAGAACGAGGGGGGATTCGAACTCCCGACGGGGAACGGTCTCGCGCATCGTAGCATAGCGCCTCAATGCGCTCGGCCGGTCCGCCGCGGCGGTTGGAAAACACTGGCTTAGGATATTGATCTGTAAAAGTAATCATTTCATGTATCCATTTCCACAGTTTCAACAATAAGTCTTGAGTGATGTGGAAAACTAAGAGGGTGTACTTATTTGTATTTCCTGTAGTATATATACCCGACTTAGACTTTTTGTTATCTTTTTTAGAATAATAGGACAAATGCTAAGTAATAGTCGCAAAAGTAAAAAAAAGAAAAACGAAACGTAATTTCGTACGGCCATCGCCACTTCGAATTAGAAAATGTTCAAATGTTGGTTAACCTATTGGACCAAAATTCTATGGTTCCCAGTCCCTGGGCTTACAGACTACTTGAACTGAAACTAACCTAAGGACAACAAACACAAACACACACACATGCCCCAGGGAAAAATCTAACCTCCGACGGTGAGCAACCGTGCGCTCCGCAGCAAGGTGTCTTAGAGCGCTCGGACACTCCATCGTGGCTTCGAATTAGATTCCTATTTTATGAGCTGCCATAGCGTTCATCCGATTCCAATAAAATTTTGCGCCTTAAACCTTAAGAGAAACGGCTCTGGATGATACATGACGTAGGTAACTTAAAACAGACACCTCCACCGTTTCACCGATCACCGTGAAAGTTGTCACATGCATGTGTGTATCTTCTGTGGAGCGGGTTGCTATATTCCAAAATACACTGTACGGTGTTGGGTGAAGAGTAGCTTGCAATCAATTTCTATTACCATTAATGTTGTGAAATATATGTAATTGTTCCCAGAATGAAACATTCACTGTGCAGAGAAGTGTGCGCTCATATGAAACTTTCTGGCAGATTGAAATTATGTGCCAGAACAGCATTCAAACCTGGAATCTTTGTCTTTCACGGGCAAGCCCCTACCGTCTGAGCCATCCTGACACGTCTGACGGTCCGTCGTCACTACTTTACGTCTGCCACTACCTCGCCTCCTACTTTCCAAACTTCACAGAAGTTCTTCTGCGCGCCATGGAGGACTAGCACTCCTGAAAGGTAGGATATGGTGGGGACATGCTTTAAGCACAGCCCAAGGGAAAGGCAAACATCCCTGATTAGAATCCCGATTCCGGCACATAATTTTAATTTGCAACGAAGTTTCATATGTAATTGTTCCTCGACATTGGGAGGGCAGAGAGGGGCACAGATGGAGGAGAAGGTGGGACAAACGAGCTGAGAGAGGGGAGGAGATAGGCTGGGGGTGGGGAGACGAGGAGACACAGCAGAGGGAGAAAATGGACAGGAGCAGATGTGCAGTGGAATGAGGCAGGGGGAAAACGAGGAGATGGAGTAATTGAAGATTGAAATAGATACATAACGTAGGACATGTTGTGGTGAATTACATATACCACCACTTATAATAGAGTGGGAGGAGGAGATGGAGTAGAATTATATATATATACCACCACATAATGTGAATGGAGTATAGAATGGGAGGAGGAGGAGATGGTGATGAAGTAGAATTATGTGTAGGATATGGAAAAAGAGAGGAGTAAATGAGGAGCTCGGTCTTTCACTCATTTGACCGTCCTTAAGGTCTACTGTTGTGCAGGTTAAAACCTTGTGGTTTGTTTCCGCTTATCCTAATTTTATTCTAGGTATCGTTAATATCTGTTATTTTAATATTTTCTCATTGTAACGTGACCCAGTTACTGTTTCTTATACCCAAGTTACCGCTTTTCAAGTGTTCATTTTTATTCTTCCTCTTTGTAGCTTGTTGCTAATCTTTCTTACATACTAATTTGCCTGCCGTAGCAGGTCTGGCCACCTTGTTGTAGCTCTCCTATGGTGCTGGTTTCCCAGACTTGATATCAGCCTATTTTCGGACCGCTGCGACCTTTCGCAAAATTGCCAATCGGTCTGTCTAATTCTGTCTTTGGACAAGGGTATATATCTCATGGAGTTCCCTGGTGGGGAAGTCCCGAGGTAGATGCAGAGCCATTCGTAACACTCTGCCTTGTAGCCCGTGCAGCCTCTTGATATGACAATCGGCAGCATTGTAGACTTGCGCATAATAGTTCTTTTAGTTCGTCCGCTCCCACTGAAGGCTGAGCGGCGTGGTCTGCGCATGCAGGTAGAGGGAGAAGTTCCCCCACCTAGCTGCTTCATGCGCTTGCTGCTTGAGCCGCTAACGATATCACGCAAACCAAAAGAAACAGTTTGTGGATAACATCTCGCGTTTAAGTTTAGAGTTATCTCTAAATCTTGGCATTATGGAATTTATTAGTCAGATATTGCTTAGTGCAGAATACTGCAAAGCAGAAATTTTGTAGCACTGAACTATGTAATCTAGCAGGCAGACGCTGACCTCGAAATGGCTCTCATGAGCAGAAGGCAAACACGTGATTTTTAATTCTATTCGCGACCTTTCGCGCATATTTTAGTTCGCGACCTATCGCGCATATTTTAGTTCGCGACCTATCGCGCATATTTTAGTTCCCGACCGGTAGCTCTCCTTTTAGTACGCAGCTCGGCCCCAAAGTAGCTCGCTCTTTTTAGATCGTCCGCTCGTTTTGGCTTTTGCTCCCGCTACTAAAGGTACAGCAAATGACGGCAACTGGCAGAAGGGAATCTCGCGATTCTGCGCGCTCTCGCATCCTCTCGCTTTTACCCGTCAGTCTTCGGAAAAGGAGAGGACGAACTAAGAGGCGAGGGATCTGCGAACTAGTTCGCGTAGTTCGCCTATGGGAGCGCTCTTCCGAACTAGTTCGTTCGCGAACTACGCAAGACTACAGCATTGCCCTACACGACGGCCGTGTATTTTAGCACTGGTCGGATCGGTGCAAGATGTGACGCCGCCTTGTGAAGGGAATGTTGATTCGGGCTTTATTAAGATGTACTGTGCTCTTAATCCACCGAGCGCCTTCCTCCTTACCAATCTTATATGTCTGGTGCCTAAAAGACGAGGAAATTTTGAAGCCGGGGAAGAAAATATGGGTGGAGAGAGGGACACGACGAGATGAACAGAGAGGAGAGGAATGGAAGATTGTAATCTATATCTATAAATGTGAATGCCTGTTCTGAACCATAAGATGTAGAGAGCTAAAAAATTGTACAGTTACTAATGTCTACCCAGAGAAGGCTTTAGGCACGGTTTTATGGCGATCGGATAGCTATTTATCTATATATATTAATGTGAATGTCTGTTCATTGTACGCTTATCACGTCCGAACAACAAGACGCAGAGACTTAAATATTTCTACAGTTACCAATTTATACCTGAGGAAGGTTTCAGGCGCCGTTTTACGGCGATCTGATAGATATTTAGTAATTTGAAGAATATATCGCGAAACGCGGAACAATAAACTCTTTGAAAATTATATTTACTCTTTCAAAATGGTTTTATTGATTGCATTGTTCCTTGAGGGTTGTTAATGATAAAAGGGTGGAGTATATTGGGATGGAAAATTATCGGTGTATATAAAATTCTACGTGTCTGTGTGTTAATATTTCGCTCTGCAGCGAAAACTACAGAACGCAAACGAATGCTCTGTGTGTAATAGTTCTCCGAAGTCTTCCGTTGTACACCATAGCAGTTCCATGCCGATAGCTATAAGGGGATGGAAGATGTGGTGGTTGAAAGTAGTCAAATTATAAAAAGAATCGGACTGAAGGCCAGCGATGACGTTTGCGACTGTGTAGCAAGAAGGTTACGTACAGCGAAACGTGATGCCACAGAACTTATCTTTGGTCTATACGTGTTACAATCTCTTCAGCTTTTTCTCTGTAAGGATAAGCATACGAATAAGGAAATATAAGAATAAATAAATACAGCAGTAAAAAAAATTTCTTTTAATACATCTCTTTAAAAAAAATCGATTTGACGTGTCGCGCATTACATCAAGTGATCGATCTGTGATATTATTACAATCATTATTGTTGAATTTCGTGATTGCATTCTTCGAAACGAGTGCATTTTACGTGTGATTTGATCTACACTACTTACTTTCCTGATAAACGGCGAAGTGCATAGATTTCTGCAATCTGATAGGAATATTTTTCAGTTCCGCTTTATCAGCGACATTTCCTCAAAAATGAGTGAAATTAATTTATTAATTGTTATTTAAACTTCGTAGATAAATGTGAATTGCGTGCCTTTACACATATTAAAACAGTACATCTACTTTTAATAGATCACATTCAGACAACTTGCCTCGGAAAAGAAAAACGTCATTATTTCTTACATGTTCTCCGAAACGATATTAAATAAAATGGAGATGGACAGAGAGAGAAGGATAGGAGAAGTACTAACTCAAGGCAGGAATAAATAAATACTCGGGCAAGGCCGGGTGTGTGTGTGTTTGAGAACACACACGACGTATGTAAATATGAAAGTGATTCCTTAAGCCCGTTTTAAACGATCGACGAACTTGTAATAGATTGATAACAAGTTGCGTTAATGGCGCCCGTCAGTCGTTTGAACGGCTGCTCTAGTATGATCGTGCTAGTATCGATGCGCGATAATTATAGCGATAAAGAAATAGGGCCAGTTCTAAATTCGGTACTAGTGGGTTCCCTGCGCATGCGCGAGCTAGTAGCTGTCAGCTGCAGGCACTGCTCCAGTTAGTCCGCCATTTTCCTTCGTATTTAGGTATATTTTGCGTTATGACGAAGTTTATGATCAGAATGTATTTCTAATGACGGCATTCACACTGTCCGTCACCAGACCGTCACCTAATGTCAACGTCACGTTAAGCTTTCTCGAGAAGATTGTTTTGATTGAACGGTCGTCTGCTGACATCGGAAGTTAACCTATTTTCGTCAGGCGATTTTCATATTGAAGTCGACAATTACACGGTTTGCACGCAAATATGTCTTATTAATATTTAGTTTATTATCATACTTTGGTTTAGCGGTAAATTGCAAATGTTTCATGACGACTTAAATATTTACCTCAATTATTGTCCACCGAAAAACGAGGTCGTACATCTGAAACCGAAAAATGGTTTATGTTTTGCAATATCGTAACAGAAAAGACTGAAGCCTGTTTTTTATTTGAATAAGATTGTAATTCGATGATGCAATTTTCATTAAATAGCATTTTAAATGAAAAAGTCAGTCCAAATGAAAGACAAAAATTCAGTTGTGCATGGCGTTATTAACAATGTCAGTGGGCAAATCGTAGTAGATAGAGTAAAGAAGGTCTATTTACGCTCTTATAAATATTGCTTGATGTGTTCATAAGTTAATTTTTTTTTCGCTTGAAAATAGATGTGAATGTTTTGAAATGTTGTTTCACTTCCCAGAACTTTACCACACTAAGTTGAGCAAAAACATAGATTGCAAGGTTTTCTTTGGCCGTCAATAACATTTAGCGTTGTTTCCTCACTTCCAGTATTAAACTATGAATTCCTACATAACAAATCGCCTGTTATAACCTCACTTTCAACATCGGGTATTACTGTTCGATTATCGTCTAAACACGCTGCCGCAAGATCTTGCTTGAGTTTGTAGTTCAGGGCTAGTACGCTAGGAGCGCTTCAGTAGACTATTATCTATCTTGTTCACTTTCGTTCATCGTTTAAAAAGGGCTTTAGAAATGCTACAACAAAGGAGCGCGCTGAGAAATTTCCGCTAGCCCGTGCATATTATGAATTATCTCGAACAGAACGATCTATTGACCCAAGGTCAACACGGATTTAGAAAATATCGTTCATGCGAAACACAACTAGCTCTTTATTCACACGAAGTGATGGGTGCTATCGACAAAGGTTCGCAAATCGATTCCGTATTTCTTGATTTCCAGAAAGCTTTTGACACCGTACCTCACAAACGGCTTTTAATCAAATTGCGTGGTTATGGTATATCGCCCCAAATTTGCGATTGGATAGGGGATTTATTGTCAGAGAGGACACAGTTCGTAGTAATCGATGGTAAGGCATCGACTAAAATAGAGGTGATATCGGGCGTTCCACAGGTCCTCTGCTATTCCTTATCTTCAATAACGATTTAGGGGAAAATCTTAGTAGCTCTCTTAGGTTGTTTGCAGATGACGCCGTCATTTACCGTCTAGTAAAATCATCTGAAAATCAAAACCAACTGCAGAACGATCTGAATAAGATATCAGTATGGTGTAAAAATTGGCAATTGACTCTAAATAATGAGAAATGTGAAGTCGTCCACATGAGTACGAAAAGAAATCCGTTAAACTTTGTTTACAACATAAATCAATCAAATGTGAAGGCCGTAAACTCCACAAAATGCCTAGGAATTACTATTACTTCAGACTTAAACTGGAAAGAACACGTAGATAAGATCGTGGGAAAGGCGAACCAGAGACTGCGTTTTATTGGCAGAACCCTTAAAAGATGCAACAGAACTACTAAAGAAACTGCATACACTGCGCTTGTCCGTCCATTTTTGGAGTATTGCAGCCCAGTGTGGGATCCTTATCAGGTGGGTTTGACGGAGGACATCGAAAGAGTCCAAAGAAGGGCAGCTCGTTTCGTATTGTCACAATACAGGGGAGACAGCGTTACGGAAATGATACAGGATCTGGGATGGGAATCATTACAACAACGGCGCTTATCGCTGCGGCGTGGGCTACTTGCGAAACTTAAAACGCCAACATTCTCCTCAGAATGCGAAAATATATTTTTGACTCCCACTTACATAGGTAGAAATGATCATCAGAATAAAATACGAGAAATCAGAGCTCGAACAGAGAGATTCAGGTGATCTTTCTTCCCGCGCGCTATTCGAGAATGGAATGGGAGATAAATAGTATAATTGTGGTTCGATGAACCCTCTGCCAGGCACTTAAATGTGATTTGCAGAGTATCCCATGTAGATGTAGATGTAGAACACAGCGACCGCGTTAGTGCCTGCAGCGCCGCTGCTGCCCTCCTCTGCTGTGTGAGAGCGACGGCCGCGGCTCGCTAAACGCGGCGACCCGGGCGCGGCCGTCGGAGGGCGTGAGGCGAAGGCCGGCGGACGGGCGGGCCGGTGTATCCGCCTCACATAGCGACCCCGCGGCCCGTGTATGTGAAAGGCACGCACGACTGCGATTGTGCGGCCGCCGCCCGCCTTTCTCCCGCGGTCGTCCCGCCGACACGACCACGACCATCCCCATTGTCTGCGAGGCGCGCCGCTCACATGGCGATCTACTTTTACCGTCACCTGGCGATCGGCGCCGCAGCTGTGTGCCCTTCCAAACCGCAAACAGTTATCCGCCTTATCCATTTCATTTCCGGTGCGCGCAAAAACGCACTGCCATTGGCTCCGTGCTGAGTACGGGCCTCCGAGCCCTTCCAGTGGTCGGGAATAGCGTTGTTTAACGGATCGCCACGTAACGAAGGATGCTAACTTTTCAACACTTGCACGATAAACTGCTCGAAATGGAAAGCTGCATCAGCAGAGGAGCCAAGATCGATTGTTCCAAATTCCTTTATAGACCGGTTCCGGCAAATCTAAGTCCCCATCTTCAACTCTCTTCTTTGGTTATCAACCCGCAGGTTGGTTTACAGCATTTCTCCACAGTGTCCTGTCGCTTGCCGTATGTTTAACGTCCCTCTAGCTGTTACAGTTCATGTCGTCCATCACTTGCCTCATTTACTCCAGCCTGGGTCTTCGCCGCGGTGGAGTAGCCGAGCGGTCTAAGTGTTCTGTACTAAAAGAAATTGTCGATTTCTGTAGTTCGTGATATTGAGGATTTGGTACTCTAAAGCACCTCGCTGCGCGCTTGTTCACCGTGGAGGTTCGTGTCATCCAAATGTTCAAACGTTTGTCAAGCCTATGGGACTTAACTACGGGGTCATCAGTCCCTAAACTTACAAACTACTTATCAACTACCTTTTACTAAGGACGTCACAAATAACCATGTCCGCCGGCCGCGGTGGCCGAGGGGACTGAGGCGCTCCAGTCACGGTCTGCACGGCCACTACGGCACTACGGTCGGGGGTTCGAATCCCCCCTCGGGCTTGGTTATTTGTGCCGTCCTTAGTATAAGATAGTAGATAAGTAGTTTGTAAGTTTAGGGACTGATGACCCCATAGTTAAGTCCCATAAGCTTAACAAACATTTTTTTATCCATGTCCGAGGGGGGATTCGAACCCCCGACCATAGTGGCCGTGCTGACCGTGATGGAGTCCTCCCTGGGGCATGGGTGTGTGTGTTGCCCTTAGGTTAGTTTACCTAGGTTTAAGTAGTTTGTAAGCTACGGACTGATAACCCCGCAGTTTGGTCCGATAGATTTACAAACATTTGAACATTTTTTGAACCTGGGTCTACCACTACATTTCACTCCCTCCACCAAACCCTCCAAGATGATTTTTAGCAATCCTTCATGCCACAAGACATGACCAATCCAGATATTGCCGGCCGCGGTGGCCGAGAGGACTAAGGCGCTCCAGTCACGGTCTGCACGGCCACTACGGTCGGGGATTCGAATCCTCCCTCGGGCATGGATATTTGTGCCGTCCTTAGGATTAGCTAGTTCATAAGTAGTTAGTAAGTTTAGGGACTGATGATCCCGTAGTTAAGTCCCGTAAGCTATACAAACTTTTTTTAAATCCAGATATTGCGCCTTTTTCGCAGAGTTTTTTCAGAGACAACTCCTCACCAATTTTATGCAAAACCTGTTCGTCTGTTACTTTATCAACCCAGCTTATCTTCAACATTCTACGGCAGGGGTCTCCAATTTAATAGGCCACGACAGCCATATTTCAGGTGCAGAATCGCAGTTTGGACCGGATAGCATATTTTGCGATTGCTGAAGAATCCGACCTCTGACTTCACTGATAAGGCGTAAACCCCAATTTAACCTGTATACAGTATTATCACCATCATATCACTCTTTACACCCCAAACAATGATCAATAACATGTGAACTAGGTTAAAATGCAGTTTAGGTGACGGATGCTTCTGCATAACATGTATAATATATATTATATATTTTAGTGGTAAAAGTTCAGAACAGCTGTAATCAGCATGCAGTTCTTTATGTAATCACAATCCGTGAATGGCTTTATTCGTTTGGCGATTCCGTGGACAATTCTTAATCTTAATTTCGTAGTGGCTTCACTTTCATGAACAAGTTTCCTAAAATGTTTTGTTCTAAATACAATCTACGTTTTAACATTTCGAAAGCATCAAACTGTGCACCATGTTTTTCTTTTTTTCTTTTTTAAAATAATGACGATGGACATTAAAGTCCTGGAGCACAGCTATACGTTCATAGGAGATTATACACATGGCTTTGTTACATTTCTCTATGACGCCCCATATTTTACTGAATAGTCGACGCTAGGCATCGACTTTTCTCTTTCTCGTTTCAACCGATTGCACAGTTACACTTATTCAGCACAAAAATCGTATGGATTTTACTAGCAAAGAAAACCGTATGTAACAAGGGACACGCTACAACGAACGAACGAAACAAACAAGACGGAATGAGAAAAGCAAAATACAGCCAGAAAGCTACATGAAACAGATGCGCGGGCCGGATGGAAGCCCTCCGCGGGCCGTATTTTGGAGACCCCTGTTCTACGGTAATACCACATTTCGAACGCGTATATCTTTCGATGTTCAGGTTTTCCCATTGTCCAAAATTCACTTTCGTACAACATTACAGTCCATAAAAAACTCTCCAACAACTTCTTCCTGAAAAGTATGTTCACGTTGTTGGATGTGAAAAGTATACGTTTCTTATTGAAGGCAATTTTTGCTTCACATATTCTACTTTGAACGTCTCGTTCATATTTAGCATCTGAAGTGACCTCGCTACGTTCTTCAGGGGTGCACCATTGAACATAATACTTACATGGATTCTGTACGCGTTTAAAGTTAAAATTTTAGTTTTGCTTCTGTCGCTAAGCGTTGATTTCATTTCACTGAGTATATACGTTAACTCCATTGTCCGCTACCACTGCAATATCGTCGGCAAATCAAAGCAATTCGTCGCTACGCCTCCGAGGTGTATCGCTTTCTTGGTGAATACTTCGGTAGTATTAGGCACTGTGTTGGATTACTGCAAATTTACTGCCGCACGGATAGACTGGCCTCCATATTCGCCCGATCTGACTCCGTGTGACCACTTTCTGTGGGGCACATTCTCCACCGGAACATCCCAAGACGCTGTACGAGCTTGAATCCACGATCTGCGGGGCATCCGACTCTATTTCCGTTGAGATACTACGGGATGCGGCACCTCCGTACAGCGCTCGATGGGCATTTCTAAAATCTGGAACATAGCTGCTATTGTCAGCGACCGTTGCAACGTCAAAGGATAAAAATTCTGCCCTTAGTTGGAGATACTTGTCATGTCTAAATTCTTTGGCTACGGTAGTTTAACATACTAAGTTGCTCACAGTTTGTTTTTGTGTCGTACATATGTTCTCAGTTATCACGCTTACTGTGCATTTTTATGTAGTACACTTACTATTTGCAGTTATTCAAAGACTTAATGAGTGTTTCCCGCTCTGAAATCCTTCTTCCTGTCTCAAAACAAACCTCCAGCAGTTCTCCATGAAATATATTTGTGGCATATCCAGTCTTTGGCTGGAGTTTTTCATAATTATATTAGCAGCCTAGAAAAGAAAGAAAACTCCCTTCGAGATGTTCTTCAACACAGAAAAGATGAAAACTTTATGTCTTTGAGTGAAAAGAAAGGTTGGCTAAGACAGAAAATGATGGTTATGATAGTGCAGCAAAAGTAAAGGGATTTAAGTGCAATGTTGGAATTCTCAATGAAGGGTGTTTAGACTATCTCAATATGTGAATGCAACCATATAGTGAATTTTCGTGTTTTAAGTGGCTTGATTTAGTTGTTGTTTCATGGACTAATGACGAACAATCTATACAGATTTTGGTAGACCAAAATATTGAAATTGATGATGTAAAGAAAGTGTTTCGATTAGTTTTCAAATTTAAAGAAATTCGTTGCAACAAATGCTGTGAATCTGTACTTAGTAGGAAAAAAAAAGTTGCAAGTTCATTGAATCGTGTAACAGTGAGGAACAATTTAATGAACTCGTTAAAATCTTCCATTTATTTTTTGCAGTCCCAGCCCATAACGCTTCTGTTGAAACATTGTTCTAATTAATACAGGCAGAATGGACAAAAGAAAGAAACAGGTTGTCAATTGACTCTGTAAGAGAGCTTGTGATGATTAAAATTAATTTTAGACATTTAAATTGCAAAAACGTTTTAAACATTTGTTTCAGGAGAGTGAACTTAAAAAAAAGATAAAATAAAATTTTAAAAAAGTAGATGCAGCGAGAAATATTCATCTGACAAGGGCTCAAATGGCATGTTTGATTGATGTCATGTAGTAATTTTTTTATTTCTCATGCAATAAATTTAAAGTATAAAAAGTGTCCTCATTTTTCGTCATAAAATATAGAAAGTGTCCTCATTTTTCAACCCAAAATGTATAAAATGTCCTCATTTTTGCATTCCACGATCTGGTAATATAATGAGAACTACTTCTAAATCGACATAGATTGCAAATCTCATTTAAGTGCCTGGCAGAGGGTTCTTTAACCACTTTTACAACCTTTCTGTACCGTTCCGTTCTCTAATAGCGCGCGGGAAGAAAGAATACCTAAATCGTTCCGATTTCGATCTAATTTATTTTATTTTATTGGGATGGTCATGTCTCCCTATGTAGGTGGGTGCTAGCAAAATATTTTTAGATTCAGAAGTAAAAGTCGGTGATTGAAATTTCGCAAATGATCTCGTCGCAACGAATAACGTCTCTTCCTTTAATGATTTCCACTTCAAATCGTGCAACGTTTCTGTGACGCTTTCCCCACTTTAACGTGATAAAACAAAACGAGCTGCCCTTCTCTGAACCTTTTCAATGTGTTCCGTCTGCACCACCTGATGAGGGTCCCACACTGGGTAACAGTACTGCAGGAGAGGACGCACAAGTCTGATGTAGGCAATCTCTTTGGTGGCCACAATGTTTTCTATGTGTTCTCTCCAGTGTAAGTTGTTCGTAATTGTAGCTCCTAGGTATTTGGTAGAATTTACAACATTAAGGTTTGACTGATTTATCGTGTAATTGAAGTTCATCGGATTTCTTTTAGTGGTCATGTGTATTACTTCACACTTTTCATTATTTAGCGTCAACTGCCAATTTTCGCACCATGTTGAAATCGCTTTGCAGTTGCTTTCGATCCTCTGTTGACTTCACTAACCGATAAACGACAGCATCATCCGTGAACAGTCTAAGGGAACTATTCAGATTGCCTCCTAAATCGTTCACAAAAAAACAAGGTGGAGTAGGGGACCTATTACGCTTCCCTGGGGAGCGCCAGGTATCACTTCTGTTTCCTCCATGACTTACCGTCAGTTACTGCGAACTGTGCCCTTTCTGATAGGAAATCTCGAATCCAATCGTACAATTAGGGCGATATTCCATAAGCACGCAATTTCATTAGAAGCCGCTTGTGAGATACATTGTCGAAAACCTTTCGGAAATCCTGAAATATGGAATCGATTTGAGATCTCAAGTCGATGGCATTTATCACTTCATGTGAATAAAGGGCAAACTGTGTTTCACAAGAGCGATATTTTCTGAATCAATGTTGACTATTGGTAAATAGGTCGTTCTCTTCGAGGTAGCTCCCAATGTTCGAACAAAGTATATGTACCAAAATCCTACTGCAAATCGACGTCAGTGTAATTTTAGGGATCACTCCTATTGTCTTTCTTGAATATTGGAGTGACCTGGGTAACTTTTCAGTCTTTGGGTACGGATTTCGTTGTGGAAACTATTATAAGCTCTCGCTTTGATGTCCGCGTTAGGTTGCGAGTTTCAGTAAAAGATTGCCAGTCTTGGGGATTCTGTGTCTGTTTAAATTTTGCATGCGTTTTTCTTTGCTTCTGCAACAGTGATCTGACCCTCTTTTATTAATTTATTTGGTATAAATCTCTCGATTGCTACCGATATTATCTGATGTACACTCGTATTTTTAGTTTTGAAAGACTGGAGACTATCACTCAGGGAAGCGTGAAGAGAATTTTTATCTGCTTTTTTAAATAGAGATATTTTTAATTTTTTTGGGTGGGGGCAATTGGGAATTTCTATATTAAGTCTCGCTACTACAACTCTATGTTCGCTAATCCCTGTGTCTGTTTTGAGGGTCTTTACTAGCTCAGGATTATTTTTTGTTAGGAGATCAAGGGTATTTTTGCAACCATTTACTATTTTAGTTCCTTCATGGATTAACTATCCGAAGTAGTTTTCAGAAAAAGCATTCAGAACTAGTTCGGACGATGTTTTATATTTGCCTCCGGTTTTGAATACGTATTTAAGCCAACATATCGAGGGTAAATTAAAGTCGCCACCGATTATAACAGTATGTTTCGGGTACCTGTTTCAAATGTTATACGAGCTTTCTTTGAACGTTTCGGCAATTGCATCGTATGAGTCAGGGGGCCGATAGAAAGATCCAATTATTAATTTAATCCGGTTGTCAGGTATAACCTCTACCCATACTAACTCTGCTGCAGGATAAACCGTTTGTAACAGAAATAAACGCGCCACCCCCTTTTTTATTTATTCTATCCTTTCTGAAGACCATTTGGCCCTTAAAAGAATTTAGGCTGAACTTATCTCTGGCGTGAGGCAGCTTTCAGAACCTTTAACGATTTGTGCCTCTCCTTTCTATCAGCGCTTGGAGCTCTGTAACTTTCCCAACACACCTACGATAATTTAAAACGGTTACACCAATGGTTCCTAGATCTGTATTCGTCCTGTGTCTGACCTGCACCCTTTGGGACTGAAATCTATTTTGTGTGTTCCCGGGGCCCTCTAACATATAAAACCGCCCAGTACACGCCATACAGTGCCCGCTACCCGTGTAGCCGCTTCCTTCGGGTTGAGGCTGTTTGTCTTCCCCTCTCCCCCCATAAAAGTATTACAGATAAAACACATATATTTTCATTAGCTGATGTCTTCACTATTTAAATACTATTTTTGTACTGTATGTTACTGCGCTTAAGAATCCGAAGATAGAGAAGTGTAAAAACTAAAACATCCGAAGGCATCATCATTGTTGCAAATTAAAGAAAGTAGAAAGTATGAAAATTAAGCTGACCTTCTGAATATTTATTTCTGCAACGGACCAGTATAGCGATTATTAGTCCAAAAATATGCGTAGTGACAGTTTGATTCCGCCTTGTATAACAATTGTTTTACAATGCTTCCTCAAATATGCAGCTACTGTTAGATGACTGCAAGCTTTCAGGGTCCAGGGTTATTTCTCTTCATACTCAAGTTTCTTTAGTCGCGAACCATAGATATAAAATCAAAACGTGACTTAATTAAGGTCTGCGAAAACTAATTCGACACATTGTTATTCTTGGTGGCGCCACTTGAATACTATGTAATGGAGTCAACTACTGGCAGTTAGTCATAGATAGCGCGAAACGACATAGTGAGAGGAAAATCACTGAACGAGAATATTACGCGTTCTTTAAATATTACTTCACACTGGATAAAAAAAGAAACTTGGTTTATAGTTTCCGAGCCATCTTTCTTCGCCCAAAGACACATTCCCATTAGCGAAAACGGCACAAATCATTCTCAATAGTAGGCCCGCTGCTATCAATCAGTCAGAATTATGAAACGATCTTGACTATCAGATATGATAATCCCGTGGAAAAAGGGTGAACTGCAACACGCCCATCAGTTCTGCGTGACAGGACGTTTGAATAATACCGTATTCATTTATCACAGACCGAGACTACAGCTTCATAAGATTCAATGAAACTGACGACTCTGTTTGAAGCAGAATCTCATGTTACTGCCTCACTTGAAAGATTTAGCATAACACTTCTTTAAATTAATAAGACAGTGAAAACGAAATATCTAATGAGCAACAATGTTGCAATGTTTATAACCATAGGGAATCAAACTGCAGAGGTCATCGGTTCCTAGACTTACAAACTAACTTTATCTTAGACATGCTATGGACAATACACACACTAACGTCCGAGAGAGGAATCGAACCTCCGACGGGAGGGACTGCGTAATCCGTCACTCGGCACTTCAGACCGCGCGGCTGTTCAAATGTTTGTAAGCACAATGGACGAAATTGCTATGGTCATCAGTCCCTAGACTGTCCTCACACTAAGGACAACACCAACACCCATGCCCGAGGGAGGACTCGAACCTCCAGTTGGAACTGTCGGCCAGACTGCTAACGAAGATACGAGTGTATGGAATAGGTTCACAGATTTGTGGCTGTCTGGAAAACTTCCTAAGTAATAGAAAGCAGTACGTTGTTCTCGACGGCGAGTGTTCAACAAAGACGAGTGTATCGTCAGGCATGTCCCAGGGGAGTGTGATAGGACAGCTATTATTTTCTATTATAAATGATCTGATGGTCAGAGTAACTTATAGTTTGCTGATGATGATGAGGTGTATGGGAGGGTGTCGTCATTAATTCACCGTAATGGCATACTGGATGATCTAGAAAAAAATTCTAGTTGGTGTGAAGAATATCAGCTAGCTCTAAATGTAGAAAAATGTAAGGTGATGCACATTAATAGGAATAACAATCCCACAATGCAAGGCGGACAGCTGACTTCGGTTTATTGGGAGAATTTTGGAAACATGTACTTCATCTGTAAAAGAGACCGCGTATAAAAAGCGTGAACGACCACGTCTTGAGAATTGCTCAAGTTTTTGGGACCCGAAGCAGATCAGTTTGAAGGAATATATGGAAGCAGTTCAGAGGCGAGCAGCTAGGTTAGTTACTGGTAGGTTCGACTAATCAGTGAGTGTCACAGAAATGATCCGGGAACTCAAAAGGGAATCGCTTTTCGAGAAATTCTGTTGAGGAAATTCAGATGTCCGGAATTTGAATCTGACTGCAGAACGATCGTGCTGCCGCCTACTTACACTTCGCGTAACGATCACAAACAAAAGAGAAGTTAGCGCTCGTACAGAGGCATATAGACATATCTTTTTCCCCTCGATTTCGGAGGGGAATAGGAAAGGAAATGCCTAGTAGTGGTACAGTGTACCCTCCACTACGTACCACGCGTGATATATGTAGATACGTTACATGATACCAGAATGAAACCTTCACTCTGCAGCGGAGTGTGCGCTGATATGAAACTTCCTGGCAAATTAAAATTGGGTGCCCGAACCGGGACCTTTGCCTTTCGCGGGCAAGCGCTCTACCGACTGATCTATCCTCGACACGACTCACGATCCGTCCTCAAAGCTTTACTTATGTCAGTACCTCCCCTCCTACTTTCCAAACTTGACAGAAGTTCTCCTGCGAACCTTGCAGGACTAGCAATCCTGAAAGAAAGGATATGGTGGAGACATGGCTTAGCCACAGCATAAAGGATGTTTCGCTTGCCCGTGAAAGGCAAAGGTCCCAGGTTCAAGTCCCGGTTCCAGGACACAAATCTGCCAGGCAGTTTCACGTTACATAATGCCTTATACCACGCGGCCATTGACACACTCTAAGCAGATACAACCGTATACAAAAAATACGTAGCCAGTTAATCTCTGCAGACACAGCGCGTGATAATTTTACTTGGCTGAAATATACGCGGTTAGGTTGAGAAGAATATCTGGTGTATCTAATGGTAAGGACAAAAACACACAAAACATTATATATTTCTTTATCAAAGTTTCAGGCAGAAGAAGCTGAAATGCCAAATTATTTACTAGACGAAACCGGCAGGTAAATATTTGTGACTATTCTGGACACAATAATTCGAAGACAATGTTTATTTATTGATAAGTATCTGGCCCACTATTGGCTTTGAGAACAGCTGTAACTCTTCGAGAAACAGATGCGTAAATTATCTTGATAGTTTCCAACATAATGTTATCTATTCTTGTATCAAAACATTCGCCAATTACTTCAACGATGTTGCATCTGTAAACATGGTCCTCGTTCACTGCTGTAAGACTTCTCATAAAGGTCCAATTCTTTTGCAACATGGCGAATTTGCTGTCCAAGGAAGATGTTTGAAAATTTTATGATGTTGTACCAAAATTACGCCTGGACGTTTTTGGCTGTGTGCGTGGGAATATGGCAACGGGACTCCCGTCTTCCTTTGTATGGACTCACAAAACCTCAGTGCAGAGGTAGGTGGGTTGTAATATGTTGGAACCACAGAAATTGACGAATAACAAAATATCATTGTGAAAAGTAAGTCCGCTCTGACTGAAAGCTGAAATTACCCTTCATTAAAAAATAAATAAATAAATAAAACGGGTATTGCAGACGCATGATCAGATGCTCTGTAAGGTGTAATAAAGTGAAAGGGTGTCTTTACAATATTGAAAAAAATAGAATGAATTATTAAATGTAAAATGGTATAATAAAACAATGACAAGAGTACTCACTACACTTTTTTTAACGTCATGTCTGTGCCTTTTAACCACACCCCACCGTTCATGTCAGTTGACTGAAATATTGAATACTGCTAACTAACATTCACCTTAAAATGAACGTGTTGATAGAGGAAGGCGAGCAAAGACCAGCACTTAAAATATACCTGAGAGTCGCGCCGTTAGCCTTCAGACTGATTGAATTTGCATTAGTTTTCACGAGTGTTGTGTTACACAGTTTATATATATTTTTTTAATTTTTTTAATTTTTTATTTATTTATTTTATTTTCTTACGGGTGTGTAAGATTTTCATTTATTTTCCGTAATGCTAGGAAACTAAAAAAAATGCATTTGTACAGCCACCCCCTCCTTCCACCCTTGTTACAGCGACGGTTTCATTTCGAGTGACGCTGTCGCCACTCCGGCAACAGCGTTCGCACCATTGAACCATTGAACGGCCAGTACTTACGGAACTGTTAAGAACCTTGTGTCTCATCCGTTCATATATGATCGTTTTTTTGCGCTGTGGGCCTATTATGGGTTAATTCAAAGTAATTTTTAACTATTTTCCCCATAGGTTTCGTCCGCCTACCCCATCAGTACGATTTGTATATTATCGCAGCAGTGTTCACAATTTCAATAATTTTAATGACAACGTGAACGTTAGGCAGCTGCGTTCAGTATTTTAATCAACTGACGTGAACGCTGTGGAGTGGTTCAAAAACACAGACATGAGCGAGCACTCTTGCCATATCATTGTTCTATTTCACATTTAACAGTTCATTGTTTTTTTTTAATATTGTAAAGACGCCCTTGTCAGTTTCTTTCATTTTATTACACCTCACAGAGCACCGTATTAGGCATCTGCAGGACAAGAAACTGCTCGTGCTTTTTTACAAAAGCTTATTGCAATCTGAGCGGACTTTATTATTCACAATGACAACTTTTGGCTGCGGATATCGCATTTCAAGATTATATCAACAAAGTATTTCCTTCACTCATGCCAACGACAGTACCAGAACCGTGGTCCGCTATCCTAAATTGATACGTTTACTCTTCTGCTCCATCCATGAGCGTTTGTAACGACACGCAATCATCACGGAATGCCTAACACCTGCGCTCGGTAGCGTTGCCGGACATTCGTGCTCCCGCTTTCGGCAGGTAGTATGACTAGTAATCCCTCAAGTAATGAAGGTCCTCACTCGCTCTCGTGTCCGCTTTAAAACCGCCCACGCTACACAACCAGTACGCAATAACGCCTCCTTCTTCGAAATCTAAAATCAGCTGCCATCTACATCTACATCTACATCTACATAGATACTCTGCAAATCACATTTAAGTGCCTGGCAGAGGGTTCATTAACCACCTTCATAACTTTTCTCTACCGTTCGATTCTCTAATAGCGCGCGGGAAGAAAGAACACCTAAATCGTTCCGTTTTCGATCTGATTTCTCTTATTTTATTGGGATGGTCATGTCTCCCTAAGTAGGTGGGTGCTAGCAAAATATTTTCACATTCAGAACTAAAAGTCGGTGATTGGAACTTCGCAAACAGATCACGCCGCAATGAATAACGTCTTTCTTTTAATGATTTCCACCCCAATTCGTGCAACATTTCCGTGACGCTTTCCCCCCCCCCCCGTAACGTGATAAAACAAAACGAGCTGCCCTTCTCTGAACCTTCTCAATATCTTCCCTCAGTCCCACCTGGTGAGGGTCCCACAAGGGGCAACAGTACTCCAAGAGAGGACGCACAAGTGTGATGTAGCCAGTCTCTTTGGTGGAGCTGGTGCATCGTCTAAGCGTTCTGCCAATGAAACGTAACCTTTGGTTCGCCTTCCCCACAATATTTTCTATGTGTTCTCTCCAGTCAAAGTTGTTCGTAATTGTAACTCCTAGGTATTTGGTAGAATTTACAACCTTAAGGTTTGACTGATTTATCGCATAATTGAAGTTCAGCGGATTTCTTTTAGTGGTCATGTGTATTACTTCACACTTTTCTTTATTTAGTGTCAATTGCCAATTTTTGCACCAAGTAGAAATTTTGTCTAAATCGCTTTGCAGTTGCTTTTGATCCTCTGTTGACTTCACTAACCGATAAACGACAGCATCATCCGCGAACAGTCTAAGGGAGCTATTCAGATTATCTCCTAAATCGTTTATAAACACGAGGAAGAGTAGGGGACCAATAACGCTTCCCTGTGGAACGCCAGATATCACTTCTGTTTTACTCGATGACTTACCGTCAATTACAACGAACTGTGTCCTTTCTCATAGGAAATCGTGAATCCAATCGCACAATTGGGGAGATATTCCATAAGCACGCAATTTCATTAGAAGCCGCTTGTGGGGTACAGTATCAAAAGCCTTCCGGAAATGAATATACTGATTTAATTACTGATGGTGCCCTACTATATTGATGTGGTAATGAGCAGAAGGCCAGCCCTTGGCCACACTAGGAGCCAAAGTGAGCATAAGGACTTGTATCGCCCAGCGCCGCGTTATCCAAAAATGTTCAAATGTTTGTAGAACTTATGGGACTTAACTACGGGGTCATCAGTCCCTAAGCTTACAAACTACTTATGAACTACCTACGACTAAGGACGGCACAAATATCCATGCCCGAGGGGGGATTCGAACCGCCGACCGTAGTGGCCGTGCAGACCGTGACTGGAGTGCCTCAGTCCCCTCGGCCACGGCGGCCGGCGCCGCGTTATCCGTCGCGGCTGGGAGAGACGCCAGTGTCTGGGCAGGAGGTGACACCGACCAGGTAGGAGGAGGGGGAGGCGAGGTTACCCGGGAAGGCCGCAAATGTCCGGGGTTGAAAATGTATTATCTTGATATTGAACGGGAAAATCTCACGGAAATATTGCACAACACACAGTTATGGCTACTTTCAAATGTACCATAGACGAAAGGATTGAGTAATTTACTGTGTAAGGTTGGCGTCCTCTAAAACAGCGGGTCCCAACCCTGTAACTGTGCGGGCCACCTTTTATGAAAGGGGAGACCGGGGCATGTTGGCCATAGGCGCAAAATGGCCCTGTCGAATTATCTCATTCAATAGAAGCTATATCGTGCTACGAATCAATCAGCAGGTTGCCCTCTACGAAACCAGTACATCCTGCGGAGCAGTTTTGGACATGGTGTAGTGATTGTGTTTGTGTGTGTTTCAGTAAAATTCTACTCGTCTGTTAAATGACCGTTATTTAAGTTTTCCTTACTTTAGGCCCATTAGGTAAGTAGTATAATTAAAGGTCGCAGATTAAGGATTATTTCTATATAGCACACAATCAAATGTTTGTAAGGCTTAAGGAACTGCGGGGTCATCAGTCCCTAAAGTTACAAACTACGTATGAACTAACTTATACTAAAGACGACACAAACATCCATGCCCGAGGGGGGATTCGAACCTCCGACGGCACACAATCTAAATAACTTCAGTTTTTTCTGACGAACAGAATTTATTGTAAACATAGCGATGGGGCAGGATAGCCCAGAGAGGACAGGGCACAATGGCCACCCAAGCCAACCTGCCTGTCCAATTTTTTTTTAACTTGATGAAGGGATTGTTATTTTTAATGATAATAATAATAATCATAGTGCGTCGACTATTTAAATTATTGTCATAATTTTCGGGCCACTGTAGAGTAGCCGAGCGTTCTAAGGTGACTATATACGGAGCTCGCGGCTGATGGTCGTCGAAGGATCGAGTCCTCCCTCGGGCATGGGTGTATTTTTTGTCCTTAGCATAACTTAGTTTAAGTAGTTTGTAAACCTAAGGACTGATAATGAGAGCAGTTAAGTCCCACAGATTTACAAACTTTAGAACATTTTTGAACATAATTTTCAGAGTTAAACGTTTCCGAGGCTATAAGGTCGTCATACTCAGGAGATGAAAAGTGTTTTAGAAGAAAACTCCAACCTGTAAATTTTGTTTTTCTTAAATAGAATTTGGTACATTACCTTGTTTTTAGAACATCTGAGTTACGGCCTTGGTTTAAACCTTTCTATCTTCGCCGGCGCGTTGTAGCCCTTAGCTACTGCCTTTAGGCAGAAATGTTTATGGGCCTTTTTAAAAGTTCCTGAACTCAGAATGTGACCCCTGGGTTACTAATAATAAACGGCCCATGACTGTTTACGACATCCCGTCTGTGGTGAGAACAGCAATTCCAAATTCTGCAACTCCCAATAACATATCCATAGGATTTCAGCTCACTGGCATAAATCCCCTTAAAAAAAAGGTAAAGCAGTCAACAATCCGAAGATTGGTTTGAACACCACAGTGCTTTACTAGGCATGGTCCTGTTTGGTCCTTCGAACTGACTTACCCAGCCAGTTACAGGGGGACCTACAGTTTAACGTGGGTTCCGAACCACGGTGCTACTCGGTATTTTTCACATGAGAAATACTGCCAGAGGTAAAAGAAGTTGAAAGTGACAGATAAAAATCCCAGGACCTGGCGGGGATCGAACCCGGGACCTTTGGATTTGTAGTCTGGCACTCTACCACTGTGCAACCGAGGCGCACAAATCCCCTTAACAAAAATGATTTTACTGACAGTGATTTTATGTCTTCCCACATTTCCGATAGGCCAGACCCAAACAATGAAAGTAATCCATCAACTCGAGCTGAGATAAACGCTGTGTCCACCACCTCTCAACATGTTCTGACTATTCCTTCAACGTCCAAAGAAGGGTTACCATCTGAAGAACTTTCACAGTCACCGGAAGATGTAAGATCATTTCCAACTCCTGAAGAGGTCACACCATCTTTAAAAACAGAATCCCAGAAAAGAGTTTCTGCCACAGTGACTCCAGTAAAAAAAAAAAAAAAAAAAAAAAAAAAAAAAAAAAAAAAAAAAAAAAAAAAGCCCTCGAGGAAGAACAGAAAGGTGCAAAGCAAAATAACACGAAAGCGGTGGAAAGGACAATTAAATCATCGGGTAAAACAACACTTTTTCAAAAAGAAAGAGCGAGCAATGGTAGAATGATATTAATTAAATGAACTGCAGGAGTCCTAAAACGCGAGGTGACGATGGTGATGATGATGATTATGACGATGGCGATGATGCCTAAGGTGCCTCAAGCCTTTCTCAGTCAACCTGGAGCACAATATACTCAGCGCACCAACAGTTCGACAGACATGCTTGAAAAATGAAATCAGTGGACTATTTTTTGAGTGATATAAACTTACTGATCCTTTGGCACTGGACTTTGATTAAAGTTGACTGGTTTGTATGAAGACACTATAAATCCTAATAAGCTTAAGCTTTCCCGTTGTCATAAATGTAAAGAATTTTATTCAGTATTCAACTTGATATTATGTACATTAAGGTACGTTTCTTGATAACTATTAGTTTTATTTTGATTTCCAATAGATATAGTAGTTTAACTCATCAAAAGATTATATGGGTCAACATACCCCAGCTGTCTGGGCCAACTTACCCCGAGACAGGGGCAGACTGGCCCACTTGACATATGTCTACAAATGAATTTTTTATAATATTTTAACTCATAGTTTCAAGCTTATTAATTGCCATCCACATTGAGTAAGACATTCTAAAATTCTACAATAACTTCATAAATTTAAATATGTAAAATAATTTAATACAGAAAAAAATGGCCAAAATGCCCTGGTCTCCCCTAATAATGTAAAATAAAATAAAAGTGAAAAAGGCTTATCAGGTCAAGTAATTAAATTTCAAGTAGAAAGGATAAACACACCGAAATTAACATCCATATACGTACGTTATATAGTGTCCAGAAGTCACTAATCCACCTCCTCATGCAGAATATATCAGCGTCGTTGGTTCCTCTATTGCCGTTTCGCATAAAACTCAAATCAGGGAGCGATACATAGAGGTCTGTGATCTCAATTATAACAACATATTAAAAATGTACCGAAAGACACTTCCATATAGTATGAAATTTTATCTGTGAAAATTAAAGTGAATAACCAGTCGCAATCTTGTTTTACTCACTCTCTGCTTGTTTTTTAGTCTGCAACGACTTAGCTATAAATGGTATTGTACATGCCGAAGCGCCAATACCTAAATATCAGTTTCAATAAAAATTGCGCAAATAGAAATACAGACAGACATAGACTGAGTGAATACCAATCCAGAATTATCTCCAACGAGATGGAACGCATTAGTAGTATTGGATCCATCACTAACTTGGAATTTGGACTTCGGTTGGTATAGATACGTTAAATTAAATGGAAGCAAAAGGCGTACGCTTAATTATTACTTTTTTCGACAATTAGTTTCGGCTCCACATTGAAGCCGGCCATAGGCCTCTAAACAAACCAGACGTTACGTACTCTTTCCACACGGTAATAAGAGCCTTCCAACCGTTCAGTTGATATACGGATTGCTCTAACAGCACACACTCACATCTGAGGATGGCGGGCAGAAGAATCGCCGAAATATTGCGTGCAGATGACGTCATGAGAAATCATCTGATGTTACGCCGGGAAAGCCAATGTAGTCGAGTGGAGGGATTGTCTATTAAGAAATCCACGACTCTTGTTGTTTGACCCCTATTACTTTGTGAACTGAATATGGAACCTCCGAAACTATTTTCTGAATAAATAAATTATTAAATATACAGTTGTTGGCTCTATTTAAGATATGAACGCGTTGAAAAGGACCGATTTCGATCCTTGGAGTCAGTCAGATGATACGAATGCTTGGATGGTTCCTCAAAAACTTCGTGGCTCTTTCCTTCGCTTCCAGTAGAAGTAAATCAGATCAGAGCTCCTTATTTAATGATCATGGTTGTGGACGGTATATAGGTCACTGATCTTCCTCTCTTGCATCTTCTTCACCTAAGTATTAAATCAGCAAATACAATTGTTGTAAGCAGTTATGTCCTAGAAGCTACCATCTCCACAAATTTTGACCGTATTTTGGCATATCAAAGATAATGAATTGAAGGGGAGCCACTGAATTAAAATTTGTGCCGCGGCCGATATTCGAACCCGGAATCTCCTGCTTACTTGGCAAGCGCTACAACCGCTAAGCTACCGCGATATAATGGATATGGCAATTGTACGCACGTGTTAAAGCACGTCTCCCTCCACTACACAAACTTCAGTTCTGCCTCATGTTCTCCCATATAAATACGTACCAACGTTACCAAGATTCTTCAATAGAGGAACAGTACCCCAGCAACGAATGTCAATGGGAATAATCCTCCTCTGTACCTCAAGCGCAGGTGACAGCAATATCAAATAACAAATCAATGTCCAGAGACATATTTTGTCTCGATACATATAAAAGATATTTAATTCAATGTCTCTCCTTTTATGTCTTTGATATTCATCGAGAAAAAAATCCGTGGCCACTGATTTATTACACGTCAGCTCTGTAGCGCAGTTTGTAGGGGTGCACATCTCTATGGATGCACATTTCTAATTAACAGAATGTACCATTCCTTTGTGTTATACGATAGCGATTACCTCACCTCTTGTTTATCTCTTTAATTCATAGTGTTGCTGATCAGCTACGTACCTTATTTTTTTCCATTATCTACCAAACTTATTAAAATTTTACCACAAATTCATTTGTAGTTGCTTGTAGACATAGTGTTACATATTCTACTATCTCTTCCTAGAAATTATAAATTGCAGAGTGCGAATGAATCATTTCGACAGCTGCATTGAGTTACTCCTGACATGTGCGTTTGTTTACTTTAGTATTCCTTCTTTGCCATGTAAAAGTGGTCAGTCACATACTACTGTTGCATTATGAGTTACATTCTGGCATAAGAGTGACATTTACTGCATCGGGTACATCATGGAAGCACTACGCGGAAGGCCGCGCGATACGCAAAGTGGCGCTCCAGACCGCTCGTGGAAGCACTATATAGCAGATCAGTATGAACTTTTTATGTTGTATGACGTTGTAGTAAGGAGTGCGTGACTGATTAATTATTTATTGTATTCCACATATATAGTGGTTAAGCCACGTCACACAAATTGAATTTTAATTTACAAAACGTAACTAGTTTCAAAGAACTCTGTCATCATTATCAAACGTAAGCAAAAATTGCATTAAACACAAACTGAGAAAATAATTAAATTATTTACTACACCTTTTCATAATTTGAGTTCAAAAATGTTCAAATGTTTGTTAAGCTTATGGGACTTAACTACGGGGTCATCAGTCCCTAAACTTACAAACTACTTATCAACTACCTTATACTAAAGACGGCACAAATATCCATGCCCGAGGGGGGATTCGAACCCCCAACCGTAGTGGCCGTGCAGACCGTGACTGGAGCGCCTCAGTCTCCTCGCCCACCGCGGCCGGCATAATTTAAGTATTTTCTCAGTTTGAGTTTAATGCAATTTTTGCTTACGTTTGATAATGATGACAGAGTTCATTGAAACTAGTTACGTTTTGTAAATTGAAATTCAATTTGTGTGACGTGGCTTAACCACTATATATGTGGAATATAATAAATATGAACTTTTTGTTGCTAGTAGTGCGTAATAATTTTAAGGATTTTTTTCGACATTTTTGTCAGTATTTACGCACTATAAATTAATTGCGGTATTTTTTATAGCTTCGAATAACAAGTCATGCATTCAAGTCATGCAATCCCTTACGTTGGCAGCAGAGGAATAAAAGCCCTTAAGGCCTTGATGTTCCCGTTGTGTGTGTAGGTGTGTGTGTGTGTGTGTGTGTGTGTGTGTGTGTGTGAGTGAGAGAGAGAGAGAGAGAGAGAGAGAGAGAGAGAGAGAGAGAGAGAGAGTGCGTGCCTGCGTTCAACTATGCTCCACTCATGTCTTATCGTCTAAGGTAGAAGAATATCTTTCTGAGCCGCAGCTTTGTCAACTTTAGTCATTTCACATTAAATTAATATCCTAACACAGGTAACGTTTTTAATTTGTCAATTACGAAAAGGACGCCCTACAAAATAACGTCTGCAGGGACATCTGAAAAGAGACTTCATGACAGACTGCAGAGGAGATACGATCTTTGGTTATTAATATTATAACACGAAACAGTAAAGGAAGTGGTTTCATAAAGCTCAAACTAAAAAAAAAATTGTCGCTTCATCTTAAAACTTAAAGTACAGGTAACTACACTTGATTGCCAGATTTTGATTCATGTACGTAACGCCTAGCAGACAACGAAGATAGCGGCTGAAACATCCGACCGATAAGAGATTTAATTCTTTTAATAGGACGACAAAGTTCGCAAATAATAGGGTAGCCTCGGAAATGAATTTCTCGGACGCTGTTACAAGTTCTTAGCCAGACGACGAAAGAAAGGACCCGATAATGAGAGGTATCTTGTCTCCCGTTGTCCGGCGGCGGTCGCTTAACATATTTCGACCGAAAATACGAGGAGAGGGTGGGGGAGGGGAAGGGACTTCTCACTTCTCGTTAATTACTCGGACCGGTACAAGCGACGTCGAATTGATTTCCCGGTGTGGCCGGGCTGTTAAATTGAAATCTGTCCGAGCAGGTGCGAAGGCGCGTGCCGCCTCCTGGACCGGTTCCCCGAATTAGCATGCGGCGGCGCTGTTGAGATACGCCGGACAGGTGAGCCTAATTACCGAGCCATACGTTAGGCCGGCCGCCGCGCCATAAGCCGGGAGCTGCGTCATTCCTCACAACACACATCCGGCCAGCTCGCCTCTCTTACCTTCCTCCCCCTTCTCCAAAATAAAAATACAACACAGAGAGAGAGAGAGAAGCACGCCAATATCTTGTGAGCAGACTAGGGCACCTGTATATAGACGGGCATTTATTTATTATTTAACATGCTCCATTACATAGTAATATTAAATGTTTGATGGTTAGATTCAGGCGGTTACAACAGATATTTTTGCAAACACAAGTACAGTACATAACTTGACATATAATTACGTAGGCTTCCGCGGCCAGAGTCAGATGACATAAAAGTTTTCCGGGTATGGTACCGCGTCATGATGTAAGGCTATTCCTTAAATAACCAACGTTTCGGCCAACGTTACAGTGGCCTTCATCTGGGTAACTGGGTACTGGGTACCCAGATGAAGGCCACTGTAACGTTGGCCGAAACGTTGGTTATTTAAGTAATAGCCTTACATCATGACGCGGTACCATACCCAGAAAAATTTTATGTCATAATTTGACATAGCTTACAAAGGAACAAACAATTTTATACATCAGGAAATCTTGATTTGATTGATTTGATTTGATTTTTCAAGGGAAGCCAAAACAGTCTTGGTCTAACCCGCCACTGCCCGCACCGAAACTAAGTTTATTGTGCGGTATCGCTCCCTGTATATCTAGTAAAGCCAACAAATGCCCTTGAACAGTGTAAGGAGTCCCTTTACCAGTTCTTTATTAGACACAATTTCTTCGGGTCTTGTTGTCCCAAATGTGCCTTTTACTCTCCAATGCAATGCATTCGAAGATTAGATGTGATGCAGTTTCATCAGTGTCATCACAGATCCTACATTTAGGGTCCTCTTCTGTTATTCCCATTGTATGTAGGTGTTTTTTTGAAATTCCCATGGCCTGTCAGCAATACAACCAAGAGTTGTTCAGGCCCAGGATTGCATAGCTCCTTTTAAAACATGGCTTTGGCATCATTACCTTGCCATGTTTTTGTTGATAGACTTTGGTCCAATATTCTACGTGCTGTCTTTGAGCCAGTTACGTAGCTCCAATTTGATCATTGCCTTGGTGATTGTCAGGACAGGTTCCGGTCCAATAAATGGAGACTCTGGCCCCATCCTGGCTAATCTGTCGGCATGTTCGTTGCCACTGATCCCCGAGTGGCCAGGGACCCACAATAGATTTACTCTATTGCTTTCCCCTAGCTCCACCAGAACCCTGTGACATTCTGCAACAATTTTAGACCTTGTTGCAGGAGCTGCCAGTGATCTCAGGGCTCCCTGGCTGTCTGAATAGATATAGATGCAACGATCTTTCAGGAAATCTTATTGAATTACAAAAATTGTAAAAGTCTGCAGTGAATTTATGTACTAAGACTTATTTACTGACGGGCCATCGTCCTCCTTTGGCAGCTATTTTTTTTCCTGAGATGGTCCCTCTCTTTCAATAAATTGCAGCAGTCAAAAAGCACGTGGTCAATAGTTTGGACAGCATTGTTACATGTGCACGTTCCGTCTTCAATTATTTTGAACCGCTGATAGTAGGCTTTCAGTTTCCCATGACCTGTTAACATAGCTGTAAAATTCGGAGATATCGGAAGTTTAATCATTAAACGTTGTCGGAACGTAGGAAAATACGGTTTAGTGCTTCCCCCGTTTTTTGTTCTGTGCCACTCAATGTCCCATTTGTTCCTAAACTCTTCTCGAAGTTTCTTCTTTACGGCACTTGTAGGTATTTTGTTGTAGCGTATCGACTGTCGTGATCGAGCTGCTCCTTTAGCAAGGTTGTCAGCTAGTTCATTTCCCCATATCCCATCGAATTGCACCAGCCAGTTATGTGTCTGCAAACTTCTGATTTTACATCTTATTTCTTCAATCAAAAATTTGTGGTTCTTCGGATTTCGCAAGGAGTCCAAAGTAATCCTGCTGTCGGTGTGAATTACTGCTGTTGTATCAATATTCGAGAGATTATTTATGAACTCAAGAGCATTGAGGATGGAAAATTGTTCCGCTTGATTGTTTGATCATTCATTAGACAGTTTTAGGTATCTGGTAAATAAGCCTCTTATTAACAAATATTGCTATCCCCGAACCCACTCCATCGTCTGACTTGCTTCCATCTGTGTATGCGCATCAATTTCTGCTGTAGCGGCAGCTACCGCCGCCATTTTTGTTCCGAGCTGTGATAGCGTGAGCTTGTAAAAAGCCGAGTTTCTCCACTGTTATCGCTTTCAAATGTCGCTTGCTTCATTTTTAATACACATACCAAAAAGGAAATATATGTCTGGATTAAAAATTTATCTCTTCGTAATAAATTATTGTAATATAGTTTGACAAATCGTTAAATATACGAGACGCGTCCAGAAAGTAAGTTCCGTTTGGTAATAAAATGAAATTGTACACAAATATAGAAGAAATTATTATTGCACAAAATTCTACAACTCTTAAAGTACTTTTCCACGTAACTGCCGAAATTTTATAGGCACTTGTCATAGTGTGCCACAAGTTTTTGCATGCATCCTTCACAGAAGGTTGCCGCCTGTGTATTTAACCATGTGGTAATAGCTCTTTATCATCGTTGAAGTGTTGACCACCAAGGACAGATTTTAGGTGTAAGAAGAGATGAAAGTAGCTAGGAGAGAGTTCCGAGCTGTATGGAGGATAATGAAATAGGTCCCATTGAAATTTCCGTAAGAATTGTTTGGTCACATTCGGTGTGTGAGGTCAGGCATTATCGTGGAAAAAAATCTTTGGGCAGTAATCTTTTTCTTACACCTAAAAATCTGTCCTTCGTGGACAACATTTCAACGATGATGACGAGCTGAAAGAACATGTTACCACATGGTTGAATACACAGGCGGCAACATTCTATGAAAAAGACACCCAAAACCTTGTGCCATGCTATGACAATTGCCTACAAAATGTCGGAACTATGTAGAAACGTACATTAACAGTTGTCGATTTTTGTACAATCAATATTTTTTCTGTATCTGTACCCGTTCATTTTATATAACCAGACGGAACTTACTTTCTGGACGCGCCTCGTATTTTCTGGCCTTTTTCCACCTGGGTATGTATTATGAGGAACCTTTACGCATTCGACAGCTCAATTTTACGGGATACCAGATGCACTACCAAATCTGCGCTTTAGTTTAGTTTGATACATTCTGTGCGCAAAAATCAAGCAAATTTATCGATTGTCATCCAAGACGAACGTAAAGCATTTTCACAAGTTACAGTTTCAAAACACTTTTCAGTTAATGGAATTTTAACAGCTATCAGGGCTTTAATAAAATTCTGTCTGGGATAAAATTGGTCAATTTTACTTACGACTTCGTCGGCTTAGAGTGCTGATGTTAGCAACGACCTTTAATGCTCTTTTAAAAATCGAACAGCTAGAATGAAAGAAAATAGTTATTAATGTTTACGAAATTCTTGTACGGTCAGTAAATTAATTATCCTCGTAAAGCGAACATGTTGTTGCCAACATTAGGAAACTAAGCTGCCGATGCAGTAACTACAATTAACATTGCAGTAGCTGTAACTACAATTAACATCGCAGTAGCTTCAAACATCGTTACGAGCCATATGATACAGGGATTAGCGAACATCGAGTTGTAGTAGCGATACTGAATATCGAAATACCCAAATGCACCAAAAATAAACGAAAAATATATCTATTCAATAAAGCAGATAAAAATTCGCTTCACGCTTTCCTGAGTGATAGTCTCCAGTCCTTCAAAACTAAAAATGCGAGTGTAGATCAGTTGTGGCTTACTTTCAAAGACATAATATCAGTAGCAATCGAGAGATTTATACCAAATAAATTAATAAAAGAGGGCGCTGACCCCCGTGGTATACAAAACAGATCAGATCACTGTTGCAGAAACAAAGAAAAACGCATGCAAAATTTAAAAAGACACAGAATCCGCAAGACTGGCAATCTTTTACTGAAACTCGCAACCTAGCGCGGACTTCAATGCGAGAATCTTATAGTTGTTTCCACAACGAAATCCTGTCTCGTAATCTCGCAGAAAATCCAAAGAAATTCTGGTCATATGTGAAGTACACTAGCGGCAAAACACAAACAATACCTTCACTACGCGATAGCAATGGTAATACTACCGACGACAGTACTGCTAAGGCAGAATTACTAAACACAGCTTTCCGAAATTCTTTCACCAAAGAAGACGAAGTGAACACTCCAGTATTCAATCCAAGAACAGCTGCCAGGATGCGAAACTTAGAATTAGATGTTCCTGGAGTAGTAAAACAACTTAAGTCACTAAAAAAAAAAAAAAAAAAAAAAAAAAAAAAAAAAAATCTTCCGGGCCAGATTGTATACCAACTAGATTCCTCTCAGAGTATGCTGATGCAATAGCTCCGTACTTAGCTATAATTTACAACCGATCACTCAGCGAAAGATCCGTACCCAGCGACTGGAAAGTTGCCCAAGTTACTCCAATATTCAAGAAAGGCAATAGGAGTGATCCCCAAAATTACAGGCTTATCTCACTGACGTCGATTTGCAGTAGGATTTTGAAACATATACTTTGTTCGAATATTATGAACTACCTCGAAGAGAACGACCAATTAACCAATAGCACGGATTCAGAAAGTATCGCTCTTCCGAAACACAGCTTGCCCTTTATTCACATGAAGTGTTAACTGCCATCGACAAGGGATCTCAAATCGATTCCATATTTCTGGATTTCCGGAAGGCTTTTGACGCTGTACCCCACAAGCGGCTTCTAATGAAATTGCGTGCTTATGGAATATCTCCCCAATTGTGCGATTGGATTCACGATTTCCTATCAGAAAGGACACAGTTCGTTGTAATTGACGGTAAGTCATCGAGTAAAACAGAAGTGATATCTGGCGTTCCACAGGGAAGCGTTATAGGTCCCCTACTTTTCCTCGTGTTTATAAACGATTTAGGAGATAATCTGAATAGCTCCCTTAGACTGTTCGCGGATGATGCTGTCGTTTATCGGTTAGTGAAGTCAACAGAGGATCAAAAGCAACTGCAAAGCGATTTAGACAAAATTTCTACTTGGTGCGAAAATTGGCAATTGACACTAAATAAAGAAAAGTGTGAAGTAATACACATGACCACTAAAAGAAATCCGCTGAACTTCAATTACGCAATAAATCAGTCAAACCTTAAGGTCGTAAATTCTACCAAATACCTAGGAGTTACAATTACGAACAACTTTGACTGGAGAGAACACATAGAAAATATTGTGGGGAAGGCGAACCAAAGGTTACGTTTCATTGGCAGAACGCTTAGAAGATGCACCAGGTCCACCAAAGAGACTGGTTACATCACACTTGTGCGTCCTCTCCTGGAGTATTGTTGCCCCTTGTGGGACCCTCACCAGGTGGGACTGACGGAAGATATTGAGAAGGTTCAGAGAAGGGCAGCTCGTTTTGTTTTATCACGTTACGGGGGGGAAAGCGTCACGGAAATGTTGCACGAATTGGGGTGGAAATCATTAAAAGAAAGACGTTATTCATTGCGGCGTGATTTGTTTGCGAAGTTTCAATCACCGACTTTTAGTTCTGAATGTGAAAATATTTTGCTAGCACCCACCTACTTAGGGAGACATGACCATCCCAATAAAATAAGAGAAATCAGATCGAAAACGGAACGATTTAGGTGTTCTTTCTTCCCGCGCGCTATTAGAGAATCGAACGGTAGAGAAAAGTTATGAAAGTGGTTAATGAACCCTCTGCCAGGCACTTAAAAGTGATTTGCAGAGTATCTATGTAGATGTAGATGTAGATGACAGTGTGCACCATTTAAAGGTAATTACTATTGTTATTGTCTAAATGTTGATACTGTTTGTTACAGCCAATGTATATACAGGGTGTCCCAGCTATCTTTTCCATCAAAAATATCTCTGGAACAATAACAGCTATTGGAAAACGACTTTCACCGGTATCGATGTATGGCTGGGGCCCATGAATGTACATATTTGGCAACATTCTAAAATGAAATCAAATGTGTTTTTCAACACAAACTTGTGTTTTTTTTTAATGGACGCCCTATATTTTTTCTTCAGCAATCCATAGCATGACAAATCCCATAAACAATGGCGTTGATTGCATCGCAATATTCCAGTTACATCCCGAGATATTGCGGCGCGAAGTTGACGCTTGAAATACGCGAAACGCGCGGCTATCGCACCCACGTCCTGAGAATCAGGCGAGAACCCCATACTGCTCAGGAAATGCGCAAGCCGCGCGTTTCGAGTATTTCAAGCGTCAATTTCGCGTCGCAATATCTCGGGATGTAATTGGAATATTGCGATGCAATCAACGCCATTGTTTATGGGATTTGTCATGCTATGGATTTCTGAAGAAAAAATATAGGGCGTCTATTTAAAAAAAACACAAGTTTGTGTTAAAAACACATTTGCTTTCGTTTTAGAATGTTTCCAAATATGTACATTCATGGGCCCCAGCCGTACATTGATACCAGTGAAAGTCGTTTTCCAATAGCTGTTACTGTTCCAGAGATATTTTGGGTGGACAAGATAGCTGGGACACCCTGTATAAATAAAAGTCTGTAACAGTAGTTCGTAACTTCAGAACCTTCGCCGAAAAGGACACGTAAAGAAACCTGTCGTTTACAACGCGTAGAAATTGTGCATAAGTACAAATGAATTAACCCACCTCGCATAGTTTTTAAGACCTTGTCATGACGACAGTTTGTTAACCATATTTTACGCCTTTCAGGATTCATTGCAAACGAAACAACACGAAAACCATTTTCATAACAATTAGAACAATTGGGAGCTGCACAACCCATCATGCTGAAAGCGTACCGACTTAAATATTCTACAATCTCGCTTCGAACCGAAGGAACAAAAATGGCGGATGCGCATGTCCGTCTGTATGCAGGTGCCCTAGAGCAGACCATGCGAAATCAGACTGTATTCGCTAGAAATCTCTAGGTCGACGGTTTCCAACCGCTTTAGCTACACGGTCAGCCTACATTTGTTAAAAATTCTTGAGGATGTATACAACACTCGATCATACAGGCAGAGTACAGTCCCCACAGCGTGCGCAATGTCGGCGTTAGTACCGTGAATACCATCCTTTTTCAGGAATGCAATCTATAATTCTTCCACGCAAACGATCGTATAGGTGCCGTATGTGGTCTTCTGGAATGGCCTGACATTAAATTTTCAACTGATGCCTCAGTTGGGCCACATTTCTTGCCGCTCATGAAGACCGCCCAGCATGATGTTTCATGAGGTCCCAAGCATGCTCTCAATGGGGAAAAAATCTGGGGATCAAGCTGGCCAGGGTAGATGACGGACACCTTGAAGAGCACGTTGCGTGGAACGGGATACATGTGGATCTGCATTGTGCTGTTGGAAAACCATATCACCTTGTTGGTGCATGAGTTGTAGGAAGACGGGTGGAATGTTGGCTTGAATGTACCGTGCACTGTTCCATGTTCTCTAGACGATCACCAGAGGAGAACGACCAGTGTAGGATATGGCTCCACACGCGACGATGCAGGATCATGCGAGCCGTTAGGGCGTCCTGTTTTCGCGCCCCAATATCGTTGAGCCCTCCACCAGAGGCGTCACGGTAGATGCTTACGAACGGACGAATAGACACGTGTCGTCTTCAGTGTTGAGAGTCGCTGCTGCCTCGGTGACAATGACGGTGGTTCGCGGCAGTGGTGTTGTGCAGATTTAAAAAAAAAAAAAAAAAAAAAAAAAAAAAAAAAAAAAAAAAAAACCTTAAAAGGGAATCTCCTCCCCCCCCCCTCCCCTCAGATTTACTGGTATGATGGCGCAGTGAACACCGCGCAATAATTGAACACAGATCAAGCTGAAAACAGAACTGTTATAAAAGAACGGCCAAGTCGCAATGTAAATAAAATGATCAACGTCTTTGATGGTAACCGTGGCTTATCGTTAGCGTTGAAATTTGACAATCGAGAAATCATAGCATTGACGTTTCAAATTCATCCATTCTTTTCAGAATACCTTTCCCCATTTAAATACAAAATTCATCAAATATACCGCTATTCATTCTAAAATTGTAATATTTGTGAAACATTTGCCTTTTGCAAATTATTAATTTTACACAATCTACGAAAGTTTGATAATTATCATGGCTAACATCACAAATTACATTTTTTGCAGAAATACCTAAAAAGCTTTTCCAAATCCTCAAATGTTTGTAGACCACGGGACCAAACTGCTGACGTCATCGGTCACTAGACTTCAAAACTACTTAAACTAACTTAAAGTAGCTTAAGCTAAGAACACCACACACAGCCATGCCCGAGAGAGGACTCGAACTTCGGACTGGCATCGGCAGCACAAATCGTTGCAAGGCGCCTTAGACCATGCGGCCATTCCCCCGCGGCAAACAACCAACGACAAAGACAAGAGAATACTGTAAAAATGACATGACGATTTTTTAAAAACTAAAACCATTATTATTAACAAACTGTCAAAAAATGTTGAAAATAAATAATAAAGAGAAGAGAGAACATTACCAATGTATTAATCACTATATATCGGATTTTACATTTAAATTTTGTAGTTATTTGAACACGCAATAAATACAGAAAAATAAACGAGGGCCACTGGGATTCAAACCATCGACCCTAAATTTTTATGGATTGTCAGTCTAGAACGGAACCCATTTTATTCTCTTGTCCTGTCATAAATATTCCTGTTTCGAGTATTTTATTACTTCTTCATGTTTTTATATGTTGTCTGTTAAAACGAAATTCGAAAGAATATTCCGTGTCCATCTTCCAATATTGCTCTTACCAAAGAGCCCTGACTGCAGTTTTGTCCTTCTTAAATGAAACTGAAGAATTAAAAAGTTTCAAAGTCGATTTTTATGACAATTTTGGAGAGTTGCATCGAATGACTAGCTTATTCCTTCTTGAATTCTGAACTTATCATATACATAAAAAATGCAATCTTATATATCTTCTTGTGAGATGTCAGCTTTTACAGCTAAATAAAGGGTAACCAAAAGTGAAATAGAGGGGAAAAAACATTGCCAAACAAAGTCTAAAACGAGGTATATATAGTATGAAATGTACAAATAAAAATTATATTAATAAAATCAATTGCTAAATTTAAGCTGGTGCGTCTCTTGAGAACGGCTTGATCGCTTTGGTTGATCTTTTATTTTCTTGTGTTCGTAATTCTCAGAACAAAAGTTTGTGCAAAATCTACCAGAAAACTAAAAAAATAGAGAACTGAAACTGGATAATATCGAATGATTTCGACACCTCAACTCACGATTCAGACGTTGAAGAAGGGTAATTCATTTCACTTTCTTTTTTTTATTTATGATTCTGGAAAAGTTATCAGAAAAATGGGGCAAGTCAGAAAATTCGAACAAAGTGCAAAAATCATAATTTTTGTATGCACAGTGCACACTCTATCATAGCTGACGGTTTAACCGATCACCATAACATATTGCACATTTCTGTACTTTCTCATTGAGAAGGTTTGTATGCTCCACAATCCACTGTATGGTCCATGGCGGAGGGTACCTTCAAAAATGTTCAAATGTTTGTAGAACTTATGGGTCTTAACTACGGGGTCATCAGTCCCTAAGCTTACAAACTACTTATGAACTAGCTAAGACTAAGGACGGCACAAATATCCATGCCCGTGGGGGGATTCCGTAATGGCCATGCAGACCGTTACTGGAGCGCCTCAGTCCCCTCGGCCACCGCGGCCGGCGAGGGTACCTTGCAGTAAAGTTAGATACCAGGTCATCACTTGAGAATATTTGACTGACTTTCTTGTTATTGTGTCCGTAATTGCTGGGACAATGTTTGTATGAAAACAGTTTTCAAAAATCCACCAGAAAAGTCTAAATATTTTTATGGTAACTTTGTATGAAAATCTCAATATATCTACCAGTTTTACAATTCCCTTGTCAGTATAGGGAGATTGCCACTAATCTCCCACTGACCTCTAATGACTCCTGTGATGTCATTCACTTTCACTTCATATAGGTACAAAAGCAGCATTAGAGCACTTTCAGTTACCAAGTTCCAACAACTTTTCAAGGTCACCCAACTGATCAATTTCAACTACCGAAATGTTTGTTTGGAGATACTCGTAAATAACTGTGTTCCACATTCATGTAGTAGTAAATATCTTTTGTCCTTCCTACAGTTCCTCCAAACATTAACATTCAGCATATAATAATATTTTACCATTTACTTCCTGCATAATACAAATATTAAACCTATTCTGCTCCACACACCTTCAGTATTTCCGTTTACGATTTTAAATTTATACTCTTCACAAATATGTGCTCATTCCACTCTAAATACAGGCACATAGAGCACGGTACATGTGGGCGGTTTAGGGCATGAGTAAATAAGCACACAAAAATCAATTTTATGCAAACTTTTATTGTATTTTGTATACACGTTTAGAAACAGAAAACAAATGTTTACAAACACATATAAACATCGAAAACAATTCTTTCTTTATTTTTGTTTGTTGTAAGATTAATAATATCTAATTTTTATCTTGTAGATAAGGTCCTGTTCCAGACAATAATTCGTCAGGTACAATAAAGGTACGTCCTTGAACTCTATTATGTATCTACGCTTCTTCCTGTAATCCACATCTCTTATGGCTTTAATAACCAGTTCTGCACCTTTCAGAATTGCTTCCAGACTAGGGCATTCATGTACTTTGATTTTACCCATTATTTCCTGCTTGTCATACATGTTATAGCACTCTTCATCACCCTGTGTGTATGCTACTCTTCTGAAACAGATTACTCTTTCCGCAAAGAACTTTAGGTTTACATCTTTTATAAACGAGTTATTCGTAAATATCGTTATTCCGTCGTTTTTTTTTTTTTTTTTGGCAATCTTTTCTCTGTAGATAAACAACATCCAGTCCTGCACATTTAGATACAATGTATCCCTACCTCTTACGCAGATCCAGACGGAAGTGCATCTTTATAATTACATTTTTCGTGTACCATTTAATGTAGAACACGTCCTGTTTTCCATTAATTTTGGAGACGCTGGGACCTGTTCGATCGTTCAGCATAACATCCTGATCTTCTGATTTCCATCTTTTGCACCTCAAGAAATTCCAGTCATCCTTCCAGTCGGCATTTTGACAATAACGAAGAGCTGAAGACAACTGAGACATGCTGGTTGCATTTGCAGCAGACTTCTACGACACAGGAACACCAATACTTACTTTCATGACATGCCTTGTCCATTAATTGAAGTAATTTTATGAGGAGGAACTCTGGTAGGTGAAGTAGCTCTCTGATCAAATGACTAGAGTAGGAGAGGTAGAGGGGGGTTGCGGTCTTACATCTACTTGTGGAAATTATAAGTTTTTCGGCAAACAATGGTAACGGCCAATTGTAAGCGAGGAATATTCAAAATTCAAATTTTCCAGTAAACACTGCCTTGAATTATGTCATAGAGGAAGGAGCAGCAGGGACCATGGTTCTGGTAGCCATTTTGTTCTGGAACAGGAAACAACGCCATCTTAAATTACGTCATAGTGACCTTGCCACATCACTACCTAGGTGGCCGAAGAAGAGCCTCTGGAAACGCTGTACTATTCTAGAACTCGCATTACCCCTTTACTACTGTTAGCTTTTTACATAAAAAAGAAATAAAGTTTGTCAGTTCTGCTGTCGCATCTTTTTTTGTGATAACAAATATCCGCGTTTAATACAGATATTTTGTGAACAAGAATACAGCTGTATGCAATAGTTCAGTGTTTTATTGGTGGTGATCATATATTTGATATTACAACGATCTCATTTCGAGATAATTTGCTGTGTTGCAAACATTCAGTTGATTTCCGTTGTTGTTGATTTGCTTCGGACAAAATTAAACCAGTGAGGGGTCGAAATATCGGTTGGCATACGCGTACACGAAACACAAGAGTAAATTCCATATTAACTATTAACTGTCGAAGAATAAAGTAATTCAGTGTGACATTTCAGTCTGTTAACTGCATTATTGGTAGTGATCATATGTTTCGAGCGTGGCAAAGATAGAATTAATGTCGGTTTGTTACGAAGATCGTAGGCAGCATTTGGAGGTAAATAGATATACAGGATAATATTATAAGTTTTAATAAAAAAAATTCGGGACTGGAAATGCAGAAACTTCGAACAACGTGCAAAAGACGTAATTTTTGTATTCAAGCTCTGTCATAACTGACGGTAGGAACGACAAATTTGGCACATTTCCTCTCAGAGATTCTTTTTCTTTTTCATAAATGAAGACATGATTACGGAGAGCGTATCTCTATGGCCATTACTTTTAATGTAAGAATAATAAGTATGGCGATCCAACAGATGTTGGCATGCAACATACTGTTCCCACGTGTCTCTTTAATGATGACCTTATCTCCCTTAGTTTCTCCTTTCAGTTTTAGCCACTTTAGGTCCAGAATACAATGAATGACTCATTTTCCTCTGTTCCAGCGTCCTTCGTATTCGAAATATTTGTATTGAATTTCAGACAATGCTTGCTTTACTACATTTTTTGACATGTCATAGCGAAATTTTTCTTCTGTCTACCAATAGATCTCTACCATTTTCTCTTATTTCTCTTTGCGGTATAATTTACTTTATTATGTTGTTTCTTTCGAAGGGTGTAGCTTAATTCACTGCGATCAGCTGCGGCCTTTCGTTTTCCATGTGCTTCAGACCGCAAACTGAATTAAATATGCAACCGATATTGACAGTTACCGGTACTATCAAAAATATTTATAGGGAAGTCGACATGATTTTTTTTTCTCCGACACGCTAGCTTGTTCACACCGTTACGTAATGGATCCACAAGCCGCTTGGAGGCGTATTCATTAGCAATTGGTCTCGTTCACTGCGGCCGCTATTAATATGTATATGTAAAGCTGTGACGTAAACCACCCGAACAAATTATTCGTCCGTTCTCGATTTCAGTGCTTTGATGTTCTGTTTTCAAGAAATCCATAAAACATATTTGAAATGTAAACACCGTTTCTCCCTTGATATACCAAAAATTTGAGAAAAATCTCGTTACCTCTGTGAAGGTATGTCATACTGAAACTACGTATTACCGTTGTCTCGAATATGCTAGTTTACAAAGATCTATTACTATTTATTATTAAATAGAATAAGTATGGCTACTACTTACGGACAAGCTAAATTGGACTACATCCTTTTTGATCGGGTGACATGTCTTGTGTATAAATTTCTGTCGTTTCGTGTACGTCAAGAAAGATTGCTCCAGATTTTTACAATTTGTAAATTCGGTATTAGCAGAAGATAAAGACTGGAGCTCCGTGAGGTCGTAAGAATGCATATGCCCGTCTACGACTTTCCACAGCACGTCTTGATTAGTAGTATTCCCGAAATATAATAGAGCAGTCAACACGCTCGGAAGGTTTTGAATTTCACATTAGATAATTCACTTGTTTCGCGATTTCAAATAACCAAACTGGAGACTCAGTAGCTTAACGCATATTCTGTCTGAAGCATGTGAGACTGAAATTTAATCGTGCTTTAGTGTTTTTTTTTTTTTTTTTTTTTTTTTTTTTTTTTTTTTTTTTTTTTTTTTTTTTTGACCACGACATACTGACATAGTTTCCACCACTTATAATGGGTTATTCCGTCCACTCTTTCTTCTATTCCATCCTCGTCATCAAAAACACATTTTTAGAAAGTCGTTTGCCTAAGCTTAAAGATATGACGCAGAGCATGGAACTACTAGTCGGAATGACGAATGTTCAAATATTAAGAGGGTTCGTCTAGGACTATATGTCTCGAGTTTTCCGTAAATCGCTCAACATGAATGCTGAGATGATTCCTTCACATCGATAAGGATAATCTGTTACTTCAGCATTCTCTGAGTTCGTGCTGCCAGCCGCGGTGGCCTATGGAACTGAGGCGCGCCTGTCACGGTCTGCACGGCCACTACGGTCGGGGGTTCGAATCCCCCCCTCGGACATGGTTATTTGTGCTGTCCTTAGTGTTAGCTAGTTCATAAGTAGTTTGTAAGTTTAGGGACTGATAACCCCGTAGTTAAGTCGCATAAGCTATACAAACATTTGAACATTTTTTTTGAGTTCGTGCTCCGTAAATAAGTACCTCGTCGACAGGACAATATTATGCTCTGATGTCTTGTTATATGTCCTATCATTCTGTCGCTTTTTCTTGTCTGTTTTTTCATTATGTTCCTTTCTTCGCCGATTCTACAGAGAACCTTTACATTCGTTATCTCATCAGTCCACCTAATTTTCAATATTCTTATGTAACACTCTATCTCAGATGGATCGATCCCTTCTGTTCCGGTTATCGCACCACCAGCGTTCCATTTCTCAGTACTTTTATTTGTTTAAGGTTTACTCTCAAGCCATATTCAGTACTCACTATACTGTTGTGGTGGTCTTCAGCCCGGAGACTGCTCTGATGCAGCTCACAACCCTACTCTATTCTGAGCACACTGGACTCGCATTCGGAAAGATGATGGTTCAAATCCACCTCCGGCCATCCAGATATAGGTTTTCCGTGATTTCCCTAAATCACTCCCGGCAGATGCCGGGATGGATCCTTTCAAAGGGCACGGCCGATTCTCCTCCTAATCCTTACCAAAATCTACCGAGCGTAAGCTCCGTCTCTAATGACCATGCTGCCGACGGGACGTTGAACTCCAAGCTTCCTTCCTTCCTTCTATCCTGAGCAAGCCTTTTCATCTCCTCATATGAACAGCAACCTACATCCATTTGAATCTGCTTATGGTATTCGTTTCTTCGTCTCCCTCTGCAATTCTTACCCGGCACGCTGTCCTCCAATGCCAAATGCACTATTCCTTGATGCCTAAAAATGTGTCCTACTATCGATAACTTCTTCAAGTCAAGGTATGTCGGAAATTCCTTTTCTCACCAATTCTGTTCAGTACCTCCTCACTAGTCACGCGATTTAGCCACCTAATCTTCAGCATTCTTCTCTAACACCACATTTCAAAAGCTTCCATCCTCTTCCGTTCCGACTGTCTAACGTCCATATTTCACTCCCGTACACGGCAATACACACAAATGCCTTCAGAAAAGAATTCCTTACCATTAAATAAATATTCGATATTAACAAATTCCCATTTTTCAATAATTCTTTTGTTCCCATTGCCATTCAGCACTTTATATCCTTTAGACTGGGACCATCAATGTTATTTTACTTCCCAAGTAAAGAAACCTATCTATCACCTTAACCAATCTAATTCCTTCAGCATGTGCTGATTAATGTTCATCTTATATTCTCCTTTCAAAACACTGTCCGTTCCACTCAACTGATCTTCCAGATCCTTTGCTGTCTGGCATAATTAAATGTCATCAGCAAAACGCAATGTTTTTATTTCTTTACACTGAATTTTACTTTCTTCTCCAAATTTGTCCTTGCCTTCCTTCACAGCTTGCTCAACGTAGAAACTGAATAACGTTGGAGAAAGGCTACAAACCCTGTCTTACTCCCTTCCAACCAGTGCTTGCCTTTCATGCCCTTCCACTCTAATAACTGTTCTCTTGTTTTTGTACATGTTGTAAGTAATCTTCCTTTCCCTATATTTTACTCCTGCTGACTTCAGAGTTTGAAAGAGTTTATTCCAGTAAACATTGTCAAACGCTTTCTATAAATCTACAAAAGCTAGAAATGTAGGTTTGCCTTTTCTTAATGTATCTTCGAAGATAACTCGTAATAGGAGAATTGCCTCCCGTGTTCCTACATTTCTCCTAAATACAAACTGATCTTCTCCAAGGTCAGTTTCTACCAGACTTTAAATTCTTTTGTAAATAATTCCTGTTAAAATTTTGCAACCACGACTCATTAAATTGATGGTTTTGTAATTTTCACACCTGTCTGCTCTTGCATTCTTTGGAATGGAGATTTTTTTCATTTGTCTTAAAGTCTGAGGTATTTCGCCTGTCTCATATATCTTACATACCAGGTGAAACAGTCTTGCAATGGCTGGCTCTGCCAGAAACTTACATAGCTCTGAGGGAATCTTATTGCCTTGTTCCGAGTTAGGTCTTTCAGTGTTCTGTCAAATTAATCTCTCAGTATAGTATCTCCTATTTCATTTTCATCTACTTCCCTTCCTACAATAACGTCTAGAAGGTCATCTCTTTCTTTCTCAAAACTGGTTATCCGTCTTAGTACTTGATATTCATACAACAGAATTTATTGTCTCAAAATGCCTCTCTTTTTTTCCCTGTAGGCAGTATTAGTTTTTCCCATAGTTATACATTCTTCTACAGACTTGCATTTGCTGTCTAACCACTCCTGCTAAACCATTTTGCATTTACTGTCAATCTCATTTCTTAGTTGTCTGTACTCCATTTTTTCTGCTTCTTACAGCCTTTTTATATCTTCTCTTCTCATAAATTAAATTCAAAATTTCCTGTGATATCCAAGGATTTCGTTTGTAGGCCTGGTCTTTCTACCTGTTTGGACATCTGCTGCCTTCACTATTTCAACACACAAAGCTACCCATTAATCTTCTACAGTGTTACTCCCCCCCCTCCCCCATTTTTCTGACAATTGTTGCCTAAAGCTCCCTCTGAAACTTTCAATAACCTCACGTTCCTTCAATTTATCCAGGTCCCATCTCCTTATTTTCCTGCCTTTCTGCAGTTTCTTTAGTTTCAGTCTGCAGTTAATAGCCAATAAGATATGGTCAGATATGGTCTGCCCCTGGATATGTCTTATAGTTTATAACCTGCTTCCGAAATCTTTGTCTTAACATTATAAAATCCCAGATTTGATTCCATTTTCAGGGTGGTGCTCAACGACAACACATTGATGAACACACCAGATGTAATGAGCAGCATTGGTCGTTAATGTTCTATTTATAAACAACAGATCGATTTCGATAACATAGTGATAATCTTCAGTGTATACTTCAAACAAGCATTGTGAATGCATTGAATGTAACTGCAACTGTATCGAAATTAGGTTCGACAAACATAAAATTTTATCTTCCAGTGCTTCCTGACCGCTTACACTTATATAACCGTTTTCACGGTTCTTATCTAAATGTTTGTCATCATTAAATTAGGTTACATACAAAATTCTACCAGGCGGCTTGCTCAGACCATATTCTCCTACTATTTTTCCTTCGCTTCCTTTTACCACTTCCAAATACCAGTCGCCCATAACAATTAAGTTTTCCTCTCCCTTAACAGTCTGAATAATTTTCTTTACCTCCTCATACATTTCTTAGATCTCCTCGTCATCGGCAGAGCTAGTGGACATATAAACCTGTACTAGTGTGGTCGGTGTTGGCTTCGTATCTATCGTGCTTATAATAAGGCTATCATTGTGCTGCTCATGGATTCCAATTATCTTATTCATTATTAGACCTACTCCTGTAATACTCACTACTGATTTTGTATTTATAAACCTGTAATGGAATGGAATGGACAGTGTGTTGAAGAAAGTGTATAAAATGAACATAAACAATAGCAAAACAATGGTAATGGAATGCAATATTAGAAAATCAGTCGATTCTGAAGGAATTAGATTAGGTAACGAAACAATAAAGCTGATAAATGAGTTTTGTTACTTGGGTAGTAAAATAATATGCTACGGTCGCAGTGCAGAGGATATAAAATGCAAAATGGCAAAGAGAAGAAAAGTTTTTCTGAAAAAGAGAAATTTGCTAACATAGAATAATACATTCCTGGCCATTAAAATTGCTACACCACGATGATGAAGTACTACAGACGCGAAATTTAACCGACACGAAGAAGATGCTGTGATATGCAAATGATTATCTTTTCAGGGCATTCGCACCAGGTTGGCGCCGGTGGCGACACCTACAACTTGCTGACATGAAGAAAGTTTCCAACCGATTTCTCATGCACAAACAGCAGTTGACCGGCGTTGCCTGGTGAAACGTTGTTGTGATGCCTCGTGTAAGGAGGAGAAATGCGTGCCATCACGTTTCCGACTTTGATTGAGGTCATATTGTAGCCTATCTCGATTGCAGTTTATCGAATCACGACATTGCTGCTTGCGTTGGTCGCGATCCAATGACTGTTAGCAGACTATGGAATCGATGGGTTCAGGAGGGCAATACGGAACGCCGTGCTGGATCCCAACAGGCATCTTATCCCCATGGCTGTAACGGATCGTGCTGCCAGGTCTCGATTCCTGAGTCAACAATTGGGGACGTTTGCAAGATAATCGTCTGCACGAACAGTTCGAGTACGTTTGCAGCAGCATGGACTATCAGCTCAGAGACCATGGCTGCGGTTACCCTTGACGCTGCAGCACAGACAGAAGCGCCTGCGATGGTGTAAGCAACGACGAACCTGTGTGCACGAATGGCAAAACGTCATTATTTCGGATGAATCCAGGTTCTGTTTACAGCGTCATGATGGTCGCATCCGTGTTTGGCGACATCGCGGTGAACGCACATTGAAAGCGTGTATTCGTCGTCGCCATACTGGCGTATCACCCGGCGTGATGGTATGGGGTGTCATTGGTTACACGTCTCGGTCATCTCTTGTTGGCATCGACGGCACTTTGAACAGTGGTCGTTACATTTCAGATGTGTTACGACCCGTGGCTCTAGCCTTCATTCGATCCCTGCGAAATCCTACATTTCAGCAGGATACTGCACGACCGTATGTTGCAAGTCATGTACGGGCCTCTCTGGATACGGAAAATGTTCGACTGCTGCCCGGAGCAGCACATACTTCAGATCTCTTGCCAACTGAAAACGTCTGGTCAATCGTGGCCGAGCAACTGGCTCGTCACAATACGCCAGTCACCACTCTTGATGAACTGTGGTATCGTGTTGAAGCTGCATGGGCATCTGTACCTGTACACGCCATCCAAGCTCTGTTTGACTCAATGCCCAGGCCAGAGGTGGTTGTTCTGGGTATCGATTTCTCAGGATCTAAGCACCCAAACTACGTAAAAACGTTATCACATGTCAATTCTAGTATAACATATTTGTCCAATGAATACCCGTTTATCATTTGCATTTCTTCTTGGTGTATCAATTTTAATGGCCATTTAAGTATAAGAAAGTCTTTTCTGAAGGCATTTGTGTGGAGTGTTGCCTTTTACGTGAGTGAAACCTGGACGATAAATAGTTTAGATAGGAAGAAGATAGAGGCTTTTGAAATGTGGTGCTACAGAAGAATGCTGAAGATTAGGTGGGTAGATCGCGTAACTAATAAAGAGGTACTGAAGAGAATTGGGGAGAAAAGGAATTTTTGGCATACCTTGACTAAAAGAAGGGATCGATTGGTAGGACACAATCGCAGAGGAAGGCCAAGAGACGCATGTCGTAAGCAGATTCAAATGGATGTGGGTTGCCGTTCTTATGAGGAGATGAAGACGCTTGCTCGGGATAGAGTAGATTGGAGAGCTGCATTAAATCAGTCTCCGGACTGAAGACAACAACAACAACAAAAAACCTGTAATCACCTGACCAGTAATCCTGTTCATCTTTCCATCGAACTTTACTAATCCTCACTTTATCTAACTTCAACCAATCCATATTTAAATTTTCTATCACCCCTGAGTGCTTAACGAATCCACTCTCAGCCAGGAGATCCGACAGCGGGACTATTTTATCTTCAGAATATTTTACTCAAGAAGATGTCGTCATGTCATACATTCACACAGTAGAGCTTGATGTCCTCGGGAAAAGTAATGACTGTATTTTCGCCTTGCTTTAACCCGTTCGCAGTAACCGTATGGCAAAGCGACATTAGCTGATGTTACAAGGCCAGCTCACTCAATCATCCAGACTGTAGTCCCTGCAACCCCCGAAGAGGCTGCTGTTCTGCCCCTCTTCAGAAACCATACATTTGTCTGGCCTCTCCACATATACCCCTCTGCTGTGGTTGCACCTACAGTATGGCTATCTGGACCGTTGAGACACGCGAGCCTCAGCACCTTGGCAATTGGGGTAGACTCATTATATTGTTAATTATATCCAACAGATCCTTTACTTATTCTTCACTTTTAGAAGAAATAGCAATGTCATCAGTGCTGCGGTGGAGTGGTCGAACGCTCTAAGGCGCCCTGCTGATCGCCGCCGGGCATGGGTGTTTGTGAAATCCTTAGCATAAGTTACTTTTAGTTCAGGTAGTTTGTAAGTGTAGGGACTAATGATGAACGTATTTAAGTTTCCTATATTTACAAACATTTGAATTTGTCATCAGCGAATCTACCATTTCATATCATTTCACCTTGAATTTTTATCCCACTTTCTGGAACCTTTCTTTTATTTCCGTGTCTTCGATGTGTAAACTGAACAGTTGGAGCGAAAGTCTGCATCCCTACCTTACACTCTTTTTATACCATGCACTGACTTGCAGTCCCTCTTGGTTCTTGCTTTTTATTCATCTGACTTGACGCGGCCGGCACCAATTCCTCTCCCATGCCAACCTCTCCACTTCAGGGTAGCACTTGTAGCCTACGTCATCAGTTATTTGTCGGCTGTTTTTCATTGTTTGTCATTCCCTACTGTTTTTAAACCTCTACAGCTCCTGCCACCGTTGAGCAGCGGTGGAATAGTCGTGCGCATTGAGGCGCCTTGCTGCGGTTCGCGCGGTCGTTCGCCGTCAGAGGTTCGAGTCCTCCCTCGGGCATGGATGTGTATGATGTTCTTAGGACAATTTAGTTCAAGTAGTTTGTAAGTTTAGGGATCGATGACCGCTGCAATTAGGTTCCATAATTTTACAAACATCTGAACATTTATAGCCACCGCTGATGTCGTGGTGTCTTAACAAAGGTCATATCACCTCATTGTTATCCGTATGTTCCTTTCTCCGCCGATTCAACGGAAGACAACCTCTTATGTTATCTGATCAGTTCGCCTTATTTTTCTAGATCCGTCTGCAGCACCAAATCTCAAATGCGTCTATACTCTTCTGCAAAGAATTCCCCACTATGTTAAACTACCATGCAAAACGTTGTTCAAACGTATGTACTATAAAGGGTGGTCCTAAAATATAAGTCGAAAATGAAACAACCTGTACAGGGGACCGAAATAAGCCGATTTCGTTTGGGAATGTGTGATCGTTAATGACGCGTTGCGCCGGTAGAGAGCGCTGAACTGAAGCGTGCGCTGTTTACAAGCGCTTCGTTAGATGGATTCATTATTTCCTGCACACGGTGGTAAAGTGACAGATTGAGTGACTGCTGATGATGCTGTGGTGTACGGGGAGGTGTCTCCCTTGAATGACTATAGTAGGATGCTGGATGACTTGGTCCAAATTTCTAGGTGGTGTGAGGAATGGCAGTAAGCTCTAAATGTTGGTAAATGTAAGGTGATGCAGACGAGTAGGAGACACAAGCCCGTAAAGTTTGAATATAGCATTAGTGATGTGCTGCTTGCCAGAGGCACGTCAATTATATATCTAGGCGTAACGCTGTACAGCGATATGAAATGCAAAGAGCGAGGAAGGCGAGTAGTCCACATCGGTTTATTGGGAGAATTTTGGGAAGATGTGATTCGTCTGTAAAGGAGACTGCATATAAAACGCTTGTCCGACCCTGCCTTAAGTGTTGCTCAAGTGTTTGGGATAGACACCAAATCGATGTTTAAAGGAAGACAAAGAAGCAATTCAGAGTCGGGCGACTAGGTTTGTTACCGGTAGGTTCGATCAATGCGCGAGTGTTACTGAAATGCTTCGGGAACTCAAATGGGAGTAGCCAGAGGAAACGCGACGTTCTTTTCTAGAAACACTGTCTAAGACATTCAGGGCGCGGAATTTGAAACGGAATGTAAAACTATTCTATAGCCGCCAACCTACATTTCGCGTAAAGACCGCAAGTATAAGATCAGAGAGATTAGAGCGCGTGCACATGTATATAAGCATTCGTTTTTCCCTCGTTCTATATGGGACTGGAACAGGAAAGCAAGAAGGTACCCTCCACCAGTGGATTTCGAAGTATGTATGTAGGTGAACTATTTTATAACTGGGACGCGCTTCTCTGATGTGCTATAATGGACAACCACCGGCACCTGCAGAATCTTATCTATCAAAGAAATATATTTTCCTATTACAAGAACAAAGAAGAACACGCCTAATTCGAATGTAATGTTTGTTCAGGAGGACAGGGTACCCAATCTAACAACTGTCATTATAATGCATCTTTATGACTTTCATTTCCAGCTAGCCTAATTTCTCTTAATGAAACACTGTGGGGCTCGAACTCTGTCTAAATCTCCAAGTACGCCACAAGTCAGTGTTCTTGGAAGCTTACATTCAATCGTACCATTTGCCAGAAACTATATAAAAGGTGTACCTAAAGTCTGGGATCTCTTTCACTTATTTATTGCACAAGAACCAAACAATGTACAAATATCATACATGTGTCGTTTTGAAGGGAATCCTGATTTTTTTTTTTTTTTTTTTTTTTTTCCATTTTCATCGCCACGATGTGGTTTGGTGATTTTCCGATACTCAATGCTAGTCACAGTCATCGCGAGTTTCGGTACGGAGCGAGCTTTCTGTGTGTTGGGCTTCGACAAAAACAAGTGTGCTACAGCTGTTCAATAGCTGTCTAGAACCAATTAAGGTAAGAAGCCACCAACAAGGAAGGCCATTTACCGCTGGCACAACAAATTCGTTACGACGGGTTGCTTGTGCCCGGCAAGGAGAAGCGGACGTCCCACTGTGAGTGAAGTGAATGTGGAGCGCGTACGAGAGACATTCATAAGGACTCCAAAGAAACCGGTGCATCGAGCATCCCGCAAACTCAAATTGGCTCCAATGACAGCACTAAAAGTCCTGCGACAGAAGCTATTTACGAAGCCATTCAAATTGGAGCTAGTGCAGAAGCTCAATGACGACGACAAAGACAACCGTTTTGCGTTTCGTTCGCAGCTGCAATAACTGAATGAGGATAGGAATGGCATTGTTGATCGAAGCCGCTTTTAACACTAATGGGAAACTGAACGTGCATAATTGTCGAATCCGGGGTACAAAACATCTACGCGAAGCGTTGAATTTGAGAGTGAGTCTCCAAAGGTACATGTTTTTTGTGCCTTGTCACGTCGAAAACTGTACGGGCCATTCTTCTTCGCCAAGAGCACTGTCAATGGATATTCCTACTTGCACATGTTGCAGCCTCTTGAGTGTGTTTCCCGGTACACCACTGTGCCGTGAGGGTTGCCTGTCGACAGGACCCGTTCCATGGCCAGTGGGGATAGCATAGGTTCACCGCTATCATACAACTGCGTGACGTCATTATGACGTGTGCATCCCCAGTTTCGACTCTCGATTATGTATATCGATCGAGCAAGATTTGTGCGGGTGGAAGTTCTCTCTTGCAGAGACGCCATCTTCCCTTTCCTATTTACATGATTTTCACCTTATAACTCACTTGTTGCTATTTAAAAATAATGGCACTCTGAAGAAGTACCAAAAACGGGTCGTTCTTAGTACGATTAATTGTAAAATAAACTCAATAAACGCCCTATTGGCTGGTAACTCCTGAATTTAGTGATAATGAGATACTGAAACAGCTTAGGTAGGTATTCGCTGTAGCGTTGTGGACAAAGGCATGGTGATGTAGAGCTGATGTTCGTTGTCGCTGGTTCGTTTCCTGATACTGACTTATTCTATATATATATATTACTTTACCTTGAATGGGAGTCTTCCGAAACTATTATTAATTAAACAGAATTTACGTTCTGCGTTATTTCGACTTATTTTCATTACCTGCGTTTTCTCACAAGCCCTGCTTAGTGAACATGCCGTGAAATATGGACTGCCGACCGCGGTGGCCGAGGGGACTGAGGCGCTCCAGTCACCGTCTGCACGGCCACTACGGTCGGGGTTTCGAATCCCCCCCTCGGGCATGGATATTTGTGCTGTCCTTAGGATAAGCTAGTTGTAAGTAGTTTGTAGGTTTAGGGACTGATGACCCCGTAGTTAAGTCCCATAAGCTGTACAAACATTTGAAATATGGACCAACGAATTGTAAACATTGTCTCCTGAACTACCAGCAGCACGTAAACTGCGGACACAATGTAATGATAGATGTTGTAAACGCCATGCTCTTACCAATAATTTTGTATATAAATTAGACACTAGAGGTCTGTGACAACTGTTGTTCTTTAATGACAATGAAGTGTCTTGTTTCTTTTAATATACACGTTCTCGCGTTCTATACGCGCTATATATGGGATAAGTGTGCTAATACTGTATTTCACGGGACTCAAGAGCTTCATCTATGTTCCCTAGTCAATGTATGAAGCTACTTGTATCAGCGTGAACTTTATACTTTCAATATAACTGTGTGTCTGCAGTTTATGTGCAGGTAGTTCAAGAGACAATGTTTACATTTCGTTGGTCCACATTTCAAGGAATGTTCACTTAGTAGAATAAATGCACTTTTAAGAAAAACGTTCGTACTTTTAAGAAGTCGAAACATCGCAGAATTAAATTAATAATAGTACTCAAGGTACGTATATCTACATCACATCATCACGCTTTTATTCACAACCCTACATCAAGCACCTGCCTGAATTTTCTCTGTTTCTGTTTGGCATTAATATCAGCAGTTATCCTCAAATACTGCATTTTTGACTCCAGTTTACAATTCATCCTACTGAGAACGACGTGTTTTTGGTACCTCTTCAATTTGCCATTACTTTGAAATAGGAACACGCGAGTTAGAAGAAGAAACTCATGAAAATACGAGAAGGTAGATGCTGTCTCTGCAGAAGAAGCTTGCAGTTGCACCCTTGCTAGTGAGCTCAATGCACCGAACAAACCTCGGGATATTTGACAGAAGTGGTCGGCTTCGTCATTTTGACGTCACTTGCTTAGCTCGTTGCAGTAGCCTCGAGGTGCTCAGTCGATATACACTATCAAAGATTGCAACTGGGCACGTATACGTCATAACTATGTCACGCAGTACAACGATGGTGGTGAACCTATGCTCTCCCTAGCCTGTCTAGCACCAAAACGCCATGTTTGCGACTAGCGCTGACTATCGGCAAATTACCAAGCTACGCTGTGCTTGTATATATGAAATAAACTTTCAGGATTTCTCTTCAAAAGATCATGTATAATCACGATGGCTCTGGTAGTCTATAGTGCACAGGCGATGGTTATATAGATCTTTTTGTTCGCTTATAGCAGGGTTAGTTTAGGAACAGCCAAAAAATCGCAAAAATCGAAATTTGAAATTTTGCATGGGCATCGTCAGTTGGCATTAGATTCGTACTGATTCGCTTCCATACCGCTCATCTGACTGTGATAAAATTTGTCTTACTCGATCTTACGAGAAACGGCACTGACTACATAGTAAGTGGTGCGGTGCGAAGAGTACTATACAACAGACACCAGTCTTATTTTGATGTTCATGAAATTTGGCACACTTCACTTTCAAAACAAGAGAAATAACGCTGTCTACATAACATTTCATACGGCGCATGTTGGAAGGTATCTGACCCAGACTTTGACACAATTTGATCGATTACTACGAAATGACAGAGGAGAAAGCAGGATATGGTCAGAGAGATGCACGAGTGCAAGGAGTAACTGAATACTGGGATAAATAAATGCCGGCCGAGGTGGCTGAGGCGCTCCAGTCACGGTCAGCACGGCCACTACGGTCGGGGGTTCGAATCCCCCCTCGGGCATGGATATTTGTGCCGTCCTAGTTCGTAAGTAGTTCATAAGTAGTTTGTAAGTTTAGGGACTGATAACCCCGTTGTTAAGTCCCATAAGCTTTACAAACATTTGAACATTTGAATTTGATAAATAAATACCCGAGCAACGATTGCTTTCCAGCTTATTACTAGAGAGAGAAGTCTAAGAGAAAAAAAAGGAAGGTAGGAATAGAAATGCGGGAACTTGTTGGCAGGGGAATTGATAGGAGTGCAGTTATCCAATCCCTGTAGATATTCCGAAGAAGCATTGCCGGGATTGCTCGTTGAAGGATGAATTTGATAATGTCCTTATTCACAGACTAACTCAGAAATTCAATTTGGGATGAGATTTCGCATGTCAGTAGTATAAGTCAAAGGTGTCCATTCATAGTAGTTTTAAAGTGCACTATCCAGAAAATTCTGAGAAAAAGGGCTCTAAAGCTGAAACGCAATCCATATATATCTTATATATTAGTCATGGAGTCCTGTACCGCGGTATAGCTTAACAGCTCAGGCAGTAGCGTTCGGTCAGAGAGCTCAATGTCTGTCTAATAAAAAACGAAGCCAAAGAACTCAACGATGAACAACGAACAAAGCCGAATACACATCCGCAAAAGAGCAAACTACCCTAAGAAGAAAAAAGAACTGTAATGTAGATAATAAGGGTTCGATCCTATCTACGGGATAATTTTTTATTGTTTGTTTTAAAAATTGTAACAATTTGTAAAGTTGATGACATAAAATATTATCAATTACATCATAAATCACTTTATTTTATTTATGAAATGAAGGTTGCAGCTAATTATTTTTTTTATTAAAATATTTTCCTTTCTTAAAAGTGCAATACTTCAAAATGTATTATACAATTGAGGCATTTAAGTTAAAGCGTTAAATGCAATTGTCATTAGAAATGTAATACAAAATTAGATGATGCTTTAGTACAATAAAATTAAAAACGAATATTTTCCGAATGTATTTTCGAAATCGCTACAATCACAGCTATATAATTTTGCTTCCTCGGCGAGCTTCATCGACTATCATTTATGACATAAACAAAGGATAAATAAGCAGCCCCCGGTCGCAAAATTAAAATTATTTTACCTGGTTTCGGCAATAACTATAATAGCCTTCATCAGAAATTATAATTAAATACAAATCACATAATAAAAGTTATCTCACAAAATTTAAAACAATTTTTTAGAAAAAGCTAGCCACTATGGGCTGCACGCCTGCACGTAGGTATCAGACTGATTGATGCCTCCTCGGTCCAGGTGTGCAGCCCATAGTAGCTAGCTTTTTCTAAAAAATTGTTTTAAATTTTGTGAGAACTTTTATTATGCGATTTGTATTTAATTATAATTTCTGATGAAGGCTATCATAGTTATGGTCGAAACCAGGTTAAATAATTTTAATTTTTCGACCGGAGGCTGCATTTTTATCTTTGACGTTGTAACGGTCGCTGACAATAGCATCTATGTCCAAAATTTTATCCTTTTTGATTTCACCTACCTCAGGACCAATTCGATGATGTAAAAGTAATCTCTAATTTCGTTCTTCAAATATCACACATATACACATACATAAAATTAAATTAATCTTCATTTCATTTTAAGAATATTAATGAACTCAATGACGTATCCTATTTCGCTTTGAAAAACTAAATCAATGAAATAAAACTTCTAATCACAGCTATCTGACCTTTCTGTAGGAATGCTATCACTGAAAGCGCAGCACATATTTAGCTTTAGAACCTTTTTCTTGTAATTTTATGGATAGTGCGCTTTAATACTTTAATGATTGGACCCCTTTGAGGTATACTACTACCCTGCGAAGGTCCATATCGAAGTCAATTTCCGAGACTGGAAGGTCACCTTTCTAGCTCTAAGCCAGGTAGCATTACCAAGTGTTAAACAAGACTTTTGGCATAAGAAAAAACTAGAGCATACTTCTAGAACAGACCTCGCCCTCGATAGAACATAAAATTTTAAATAATTTTTTTTTTCTCGCTGTGTCATTATTTATCACAAAGACTGTGGTTCCCGCACCACAGAAAGGCAGTATCGCTGTAAAGTTTCCTCTTCTGACTACCGGGTGACGTTAAGGACAGTAGTTACATTAGGAGCCACATCTATTATGTTTTTCTCCGCAGATATTTTGACGTAGTGTTCTTGAACACTAGTTCTATTTTCCTTCGCACTCCGTCTCGGTCTCCGGCAATTTCACACAGAAAGCGGCGGTTTATTTCATTTCTCGCGACAAGCCCGCCGCAGATGACGCCTGCATAAAAATCCCTTATCGCCGTTGGTTCCGAGCCGTTTCCGGAGACACGCTTACCGCCGCATCCGACACGACAGCGGCGCGGTAAATTCGCCGCGAGTTTTGCGACGCCTCGCTTTCCCTAAACGACAAATCAAATTACGGCCGCGCCTCATGTGCGGAATTTAATGGAACACCTCTTGGGATTAAAGTTTTAAGTGCAGTTTTCGCGTCCTTTATAAGGCGGCGGGCCGGTGGGAAGTGGCCGAGTCCGTCTCTGGAATAAATTCTTCCGGCCTGCTCGTGGCTGCGCGTCCGAAGCGGAGCCGCGCTGTTCCAACACCTCCTAGATGGTGTCGGCTGTTCTCGGCGCGTGGCGGTTTGCCACTGGCTGCCACAGTCTCCAAGGCCACTCCCTCTGTAGTCGACTGCAACTGAACCATCGATACCGCGTTCCTTTGCCTTACACCTTAATTTGAACAATAATGGCGCCTTACAAAACAGCAATACTGAAATATACGAGGGCTGGAACTGAAAAAATGGCAGCTATTTATTCACAACTAGCTTAAACCCGCGGCTCCGCTCGTGTGTTGGTTGATTATGATAGATAATGCGGGAAACGTCAAATCGATTTTTTTAAAGAGATGCATTAAAAGTAATTCCTTTTTTACTGCTTTATTTATTTATTCTTATATTTCCTTATTCGTATGCTTATCCTTACAGAGAAATAGCTGAAGACATTGTAGCACGCATAGACCAAAGATATGGTCTGTGGCATCACGTTTCGCTGTATGTAACCTCCTTGCTATAGAGTCGCAAAGGTCATCGCTGTCCTTCAGTCGGAATTTTTTTTATAATATAACGACTTTCAACCACCATATCTTCCACCCCCTTATAGCTATCGGCATGGAATTGCTATGGTGTACAACGGGATACTTCAGACAACAATCACCCCGTTTACATGGGCTCCCAAAACCGGATTTGGTAAACCGATTTTCCAATTCCGCTTTTGGTTGGTCATGTAAACACTCCATAATCGATTCTGGAAATCCGCTTCTCTAAAGCGGTTTTCCAGTTCCACAATCGATTTTCGTGCCCTTGTAAACACAACCGGTATTGAAGCGTCCTTGGCTTTTCAGATTGTGTTTTCTTGTTAAGAATTTTCGGCACATATTGAAAGAGAGATGATTTCTAATGTGAAATAAAAGTATAAATATTAGAGTGAACATTAATCTGTGTATTTAAATAAAGAAAAATAGCGATTGTGCTGACTAAATCAAGAAACGAATCAGTTGTTTTTCAGCCGCCATATTAAGTGGGCTAGGAAATCCGATTCAGGCTATGCCATGTAAACACAACAGCGAACATCGGTTTACGAAAATTGGTTTTCGTCTTCCGGAAAATGTGTTCCATGTAAACGTAGTGAATTACACACAGACCATTCGTTTGCGTTTTGTAGTTTTCGCTACAGAGCGAAATATTAACACACACACACACACACACGTAGAATTTTATATACACCCATAACTTTCCATCCCAATATACTTCACCCTTTTATCATTATCAACTCTCAAGCAACAATGCAACCAATAAAACCATTTTCAAAGAGTAATTATTGCTCCGAATTTCGCGTTATATTCTTCAAATTACTAAATATCTTATCAGATCGCCATAAAAGCGTGCCTAAAACCTTCCTCAGGTATAAATTAGTAACTGTACAAATATTTAAGTATCTGCGTCTTGTCGTTGTGACGTGATTAGCGTACACCTAAGAGACATTCACATTAATATATATAGATAAATATCTATCCGATCGCCTTAAAACCGTGCCTAAAGCCTTCCCCGGGTAGACATTAGTAACTGCACAAATTTTTAGCTCTTTATGTCTTGTGGTTCAGACGTGATAAACGTACACCGAACAGACATTCACATTTATAGATGTAGTGGGACGAAATATTATCCCCTGCTACTTCCTTTACGCCTGCTCAGTTTCGCAGGTAAAAAAAAAAAAAAAAAAAAAAAAAAAAAAAAAAAAAAAAAAAAAAAAAAAAAAAACATGCTTATATATGTTGTTGTTAATAATGTTTAGTCTTAATAGGTTGTATTTCATTCTCAAAGGAAATATGTGTTGTTTTTATGTTTCATGTGCGGTGACAACGGAGCAACCTACGAAAATAGCATGTTCTCTGCTGAAGCCAAAGACGATGTACCTGGCCACCAATCGTCGCGGGTCGACAGCCACACGCTCAGAGAAGATCCGGGAATAGTCAAGAATACGACACAACAACACGTCGGCTTTGACCAATGACGTCATATACCAAGCAAAGATATGGAGACGATAACATTTGAACATCTGACGTTGATCAAGAAATGTATCGATTATTAACACACCACAGATAATTATTAGCTAGTTTAAGAAATGCGTATGATAAATGAAACACATCATATCCATTACATGTATTTTTATTTATTAAAGAAAATAATGAAAGATATTGAAATAATGAAAGATATTAGAAACATGTATCAGGTAATTTTTTTTTTTTAGTTATTATAAATTTAAGTGATATTTGTGGTTACTTTTTTATTGTTTCGTAATCTAGGCCTGCTCGTGTCGAGAATACGATACAGTTCTCTCATGAAATAGCTTCATATGGTTCTCTTTTAAAATTGTATCTAGACTTGACATCCCTCTGCTCAAGTCAAAAATACGATACAGCTCTCTCATGAAATAGCTCCATATGGTTTCATTTTAAAATTGTATCGTAATCTAGACTTGACCTCCCCCTGCTCAAGTCAAGTATACGATACAGTTCTCTCATGAAATAGCTCCATATGGTTCCATTTTAAAATTGTATCGTAATCTAGACTTGACCTCCCCCAGCTCAAGTCAAGAATACGATACAGTTCTCTCATGAAATAGCTTTATATGGTTACATTTTAAAAATTGTAGTTTACTTGTAAATATAATAATAAAAAAGTTTATTTCTAGTACCTAACGTTGTAACTTTTGCTTTTGTTTCAGGTGCCAGTGTTTGGATTTTATTACATAATAAAAAACGATTGATTATCATTTGTCAGTAATTTTCCATAATTTAAATATCTTTCATTAATTTCTTTAATAAATAAAAATACTTGTAATAGATATGATGTGTTTCATTTATTACACGCATTTCTTAAACTAGTTAATAATTATCTGTGACGTGTTAATAATCGATACATTTCTTTATCAACGTCAGATATCAACAGATTATCTTTAATATAATCAACGACGGTATGCAAATAATTCTATATCTTTGCTACAAGGAAATTATTATCATCTTCATATATTACATAAATATCTTTGACTAATGACGTTATTGGTCAAAGCCAACGGGTTGTATCGTATAGTAGACTTGACCCGAAGATCCTGTTGGAGTACTTCCGTTGCCAACCGTCACAATCATATAAACAAGACAAACTGAAAAATGTATTGTAATAAAAAGTCTGTTCAAGGTTTTATGTAAAAACAGTTTCAGTCTTGATGTTGAGTCCTTACGAGCAAGTTATGATTGTACGTCATGTATTACACGGACTTATAACTTACGAAATAAAACTTAAACTTTTACTTCCAGTACCAGTGTGTGAAAAATAATTATTGCACTGAATAAGTAGAGAAGATATTTACATATTGAACTGAATTTATATTTTTGGAACTTATAACAGAATTTCTCCTATTTTATACCAGAGCAACAATTTTATTAACTAGAAAACAGTGAGATCAAGTTTTATGAATCGATATATTTTACGACTGATTCAGTGAGCAACATCTGTGATAGTAAAAAATTGTCTTAGGAAATCTTCAACAAGATATTTTTTTTAGAATATTCAACGAAAGTGCGTACCAGATTTTGAACTTTTACAGTATTTTTTGGAACAGTTTGATTTTTCTATTATCTTGCACAAGAACCTAGCAGCGAATATTTAAAAGACTTTTTTCCTGTGAATGAAGATTTTTATTAATTCGAGTGTAGTGGAATGGCCAGGGTCGAAGTCCGATTAAATCAAACTGAAGAAATTTTGATCCTGAATATACAATTCCATTATAATCTGAAGGAAGAATCGGCTGTTCCACCACAACTACCGATACAAAAGCGTTACATTTTTGCACCTGTTAATGTCATCAGCGTTGTGTATAACCCGTTGGCAGCGATATGGAAGTCGTAAAATACCGTTAGCAGAGCCTGTTTTGTTGATGGTGCGAATGGAACGGTCTACTGCCTGTCGAATCTCTACAACAGTTCTGAAGCGAATGCCACGAAGTCGTTCCTTCATCTTCGGAATCAAATCAAAGTCACAAGGTCTTACGTCCGAGAAGTATGGTGGATGGTATTTTCCAGTCCCATCGACCGAACAGAGCAGCCTCAGCTTGTCGTGAAAAATGATGGGAAGGTAGCCCAGAAAGTGTTGCCGCTTCTACCGCAAAGCTGGTTGCGGGTGATGCTCCATAAACGAACAGTAATACTGTGCATTGACGGTCTGCCGTAAAGGAACGTAATGCGTTAGGATAACACCATCACAGTCGTACACGATAATGACCATAACTTTCACCACATTGGGACTCTGGCGCACTTTCGACTTCCGCGGAGACCATAATGACGCCATTCGTTCGATTGGCGTTTCAGTTTTGGCTCGAACTATGTGATCCATATCTCATCCAGTGTTGCGATAAGGCGTAAGAAAGCCTTTCCTTTGCGCTCATAGTGCGTCTGACCAGAGTTGTAACGCATCCATTTCCGTATTTCCGTCATTTCGTGATGCAGTTTTTCGCATGCCCAGGCGTTCCTTCAGGATGCGAGCTCACGAACCGTTTGGAGTCGACCACTGTCCACCAACACGACAACAGTATGCACTTCTTCAGGAAAGCTACGACTACCTGCCCGATGCATGTCTGCCACACTTTGCCGACCTTGGTTGAAGGCGTTTACCCAACATGCCACTGTTCTGTACGTCAATGCCGATTCCCCGCAGGCCTCTTGAAGACTTTGATGACACTATCGTCGTACTGTACAACCTGTGGCACATTCAATCTTGATCCAGCTCCGTTGTTCCAGTTTAGAAAACACAGTGCCACCGTTACGTTAGACTACTCACGTGGGACGGGTAAACCATTTTCTGGGAGGTAAGGTAGGTATGTCTACAAAGAGTGCTGAAAGCGACAATGGTAGATTTTATTGCAGTGTTGATACTATTTAAGTTGCAACCGTCATATATAACCAAAGAGATTGACTACCATAGAGAGGCAATACCGCGAATAGAGTGAATCAATTGAATTGTAGTCGGTCTTGTTACCGGAAGCCAGAGAGGGGCATGATACATGATAGTAGGTTAGAAGATTATGAAAATACAACTGCCTGCGCCTTTCATAGCCATAAACGAAAAAATATTCAAATGGACTTAACTGCAGGGTCATCAGTCCCTAAACTTATAAACTACGTTATACTGAAGACAACAGAAACATCCATGCCCAAAGGAGGATTCGAACACCCGACGGGGAAAGGCCTCGCGCATCGAAGCATAGTGTCTCAATGCGCTCGGCCATTCCACCGCGGCAGCCATAAACGATATTACCTACAAATATATTGCATAAACAGTTTATATACATCGTTTCTCGAAAGTGGCAACAGTTTTCATTTAATGCCGTGCCCCAGACCGATCAGCAACATTTACGACTAAACGATAGTGTATGGAAAGTGTAATTTAAGAACCATCTACCTTTGTTTTAGTACTGTAGATTGTTGTTAATATGGATATATTCTGTAAGGTGGGTGTGTTGTATACGATATATGTAATAAGAGTTGAATAACGAAGACAGTGTTCTGTCTCTCCATTGTGTGTTTTTACAGGGTTCTCAAAGGTATGTTGTGTGATCGTTAACGTCTGCATCCCCTTCTATCTGGAAAACACAGTTTATGATTGGTTCGATTTGTGCTAGGTATAGTCCTGACGCTATCTAGAGACCTTTATATCTATTTTACTTGCTTTGTTTCTTCCTCTATACCCTGATCTAAGATTCATAGGATCGACTGGTAAGTTACATCAAAGCAATTGCATGTTGTACTTATCTGTGTGGGGTCTAAATATCTGATCTATCGATGGGATTTCCTCTTAAACATAAAGATGTGACTAGTTGCAGGAGTCGTACAACCTTGCGATCTGTTTGGATTTAAATAGTTCTCCAGTTACAATATTACACTAAAGCCTAATTTGACGAACATTCCGCTGTCTTAATAGAAAAGCAATCGAAGGTTGTGACGTATATTTCTTTGATCTGTGGGTCTTTTTTAAATTTCTTTATTCTTATATTTATACAATAACCCATCACCAATTTTATCTTAAAAAGGAATAGAAGTGGGTTTGTTGTGTTTTATTTATTTATTTATTTTTCGTAGCTCTGTGCATTTTGCGCGATGTAGCATGTGACATGTAAACAACCTAGTTGGAGCGCTGGACTAATCTTTACCTTTAGTGCGTATAAATTATACATACAAACGTTACTTGTTGTTCGCTCTAGAACATAAGACAAATGACATTGGATCTCTCAGTATTTTATTACTATTGAGCTGAATTTTGACTTCTGCCTTTTAAATGGCTAAACATTCGGTGTCTGTTGGCTACTTGAACCACAAGGGATTCACTTGTGGTTGAGAGTTTGAGCTTGTCATTTAATTTGTGTAAGGATTTGGAACTTGTCGTGTAAAATGTATTGGGATTTTCAGGATTATAGGGTTGTCAGGGTGTACTCAAAGAAGTGGTTAGGGTCAGAAGAGTTGAACAATAACGTTCTTGTTTTGATTTTAAATGGTTCTTCATATAAAATGATCATGCAAAAAACACATTTCGAGTAATATTTGTCTGTCTTACTAGGTGTGGTTCTTTTGTCCTAAAAAGAGTTAGATGTTGGTGTGCTGTGTTGTAATCCTATGGTTCTGATGTGAAAACCACCGATCTGTGGGTCGCTTTGTCCTTAAACGGGTTAGAGTTGGATCTATTGTGTTGTAAGCGGTTGTAGCACAGTATCTTTTTCGTGATGTGGGAACTGAGTTACACGAATTCTAGATTTCTTACCTCTGTGGAAAGAGCCTTTTCCTCTTCTGCCTTGTATATAGACCACCCTTATGAGGTGTTTGCTGTAGACCATATGATCTGTAGGGGGTATCAAGTTTTGCTGAGGAGTACTCCAACGTCGATGTGATTACCTAAAATACGTAATAGTTTGCATCTACAACAACTATTTGTTGTTAAGACTTATAGCTTTTCCGTTTTTAAAGGTATATGGATCTAGGATAAAATACCGAAAGACAGGTTAAGTGTCAAAAGATCAATGCTTCGTTCGGTAGAGTAGCTGATTGAAGAGAATCGTTCCACGTGACGGAAGTGTAACCCTTCCAAATATTTCTGCGGATTTCAATGCTGGGCCATAAAAAAAGTCAACGTGTAAACCATTCAACGAACATGAATAAGGGCTGTTGGAGCTAAAGCCCCACTCGTGTATATTCTAAACTACGGGGTCATCAGTACCTAAACTTACAAACTACTTATGAACTACTTACAACTAAGGACGGCACAAATATCCATGCCCGAGGGGGGATTCGAACCCCCGACCGTAGTGGCCGTGCAGACCGTGACTGGAGCACCTCAGTCCCCTCTGCCACTGCGGCCGGCCTGACTGCATGTCATAAAGCTTTACGTGTCGTCTGCGCCCGTCTGCACTGATATTGGGCTGTTCATTGGAAACAGGTTTCCTGGTTTAACGGGTCTCGTTTCCAATTTTATCGAGCGGAAGAACGTGTACGGGTTGCGGAGGGGCGGGATAATGTTGACGTTAATTGTGTAACTTGTGTTGATAATGGAATGATAAAACTCATATGTCGACACTAGTTATGAAATTAACTTGATTTTATCCAAGTCCATTTAGTTGCTAGGTAGTTGTAGTTTACTGCTCCTTGACAACACCAACTCCTAAAAGTTAACCGTGAAAATTTTACTGACTTCGTTCCGAAGTTCCCGCACCACAGCAAGTATCATAAAAAAGAAATAGATCTTTTAAATAGTTCTTCAATAAAATATTAGCTTCTTGTACGAGCAGCGACAAGAGAATTGATCTCTAACCGTTATTGCAATTGAACTCAAAGTCCAACACAGGCACTACGGTTTGCTGTTGATAGCTTTAACTCAAATATTAAAATCCACCACCTGCTAAACTCGAGTTCCACATTCACACCAATTATAAATTTCTTGTTACAGTCGAGTATAAGTCAATATTAGACGCCATTGTTATATTAAATCTCTTCTCCAACAAAGTAAACTTTTTCTATAAATCAGATTAGTCTTACAGTAAATATAAATCACACATTAAGTAAATCTTCATAGCGTTCAAAATACTTCTCAAAATAATACAGCCGGCCGCGGTAGCCAAGCGGTCTGCGACGCGTCAGTCGCATTCTGCACGGCCACTACAGTCGGGGGTTCGAATCCCCCCTCGGGCATGTGGATATTTGTGCCGTCCTTAGTATTAGCTAGTTCATAAGTAGTTTGTAAGCTTAGGGACTGATGACCTCGTAGTTAAGTCCCGTAAGTTCTACAAACATTTGAACTAAATTATCCCCCTTTAAGAGTGCCATCGATGAAATGGGTCAATGATGTGTTGTCATACAATACCACATCATACATTAACACTCCAGTGACGTATTACGTTATTCAGATCACGATTACCGGCAGCGTGAGGTTCACGCTTGAGTCTCAGGACGTGCGCGTAATTTATTTCAAGCGTCAACTTTGCGTCGCAATATCTCCGGATGTAATTGGCGTATTGCGATACAATAAACGCCATTGTTTATGTGATTTTATATGCTATTAATTGCACACGAAAAAATACGGGGTGTCCATTTAAAAAAACATAAGTTTGTGTTGAAAGTAGTATTTGTAAACATTTTAAAATTTCGCATAGTATTTCGTTTCTTAGGCCCCTGCCGTTCGTTCATGCTGGTGAAAACCGTTTTTGAATATCTTTTGTCGTTTCAGAGATATTTGAGTTGGCTATTATGCCGTGGCCTAGGGGATTTATTATGGAAACCCAGCGTTTCGTCCCCGACTGCGGAAGACATTTTCAAGGGGGATCGGCACTTTTGAAAGTCCGAAGCACACCCTGGCACGCTACTGACTGAAGCCAAACTCCGTTTACGAGGGCTCGCGCGCAGAGGTGTAACAGAAGATACAGGATCACCTGAAATCGGCACAGGATGTTCGTAAACCGACTGAAAAAACAGGAATTTATAGGATTCCGTGTAGCTGTGGAGACGTATACGTGGGTACCACAAAAAAAAAAAAAAAAAAAAAAAAAAAAAAGTAAAAAGCGACTAGAGGAGCACAAGGGAAACTGTAGAAGAGGAGAGATTGACAGATCAGCTATTGCTGAACATGTTTTTCAACCAGGGGATCAGTCCGTAGCGAGCCAGAGTGTACATCGGACATTCAAAAGTGCCACGATCCTCCTTGAAAATGTCCTCCGCAGTCGGGGACGAAACGTTGGGTTTCCATAATAAATCCACTAGACCATGGCATAATAGCCCGGACATTTTTAGAAATGTTGTATTCAAATGTTCAAATGTTTGTATAGCTTATGGGACTTAACTACGGGGTCATCAGTCCCTAAACTTACAAACTACTTATGAACTAGCTTACACTAAGGACGGCACAAATATCCATGCCCGAGGGGGATTCGAGCCCCCGACCGTAGTGGCCGTGCAGACCGTGACTGGCGCGCTGCAGTCCCCTCGGCCACCGCGGCCGGCTAGGAATTTTGTACTGACTAATTGCATGACAATGGAGGCTTGCTCCTCAATATGGTTCTGCTGAACGTCATAAATCTAAAATATAAATAATAAAACAATTGCACGTGAGATGTTGAGGACTCATTTGGGTATTTTGCGAGATTTTAAGGAGTAACTTGTTTCAGAAAGACAGTGAAAATAATTCTATTGTTTGTATTGCCATTGGTATGGCTTGGACACTCCTTCTATACAGCTTGGATTTTTTTCCTTGCCATCTCTGTACGTACCCTGACCCATGCCCAACTCATCCAAACTGCAACTCCAGTGACAAGCGCAGCGACGTGACGGCGTTGTCGAAGTGTTCCGGTAAGTTTAGAAGTTTCATTAGAACTGTGTACAAAGTATCACAGCAGTTGCCTTTTCGGGCGAAATACGACTGTTGTCATAAGAAGCAAACTGCTATGCTAAACGTCCATTACAGCCACGCCGCCATCCTCGGCGTAATGAGGCCAAATTGCTACCTACACGCACGTTCTCTGGCGTCGTAGAGGATGCGTCATTTATCTCCATTCCGCCCTGTTTTTCGTACGTTCGGGGTGGAGGTGGGGGGGGGGAGTGGAGAGGGAGGGGGTCCAAAATAATGAAGCCGGCAGGTGCGTTTACTGAATACGTGGCCGGACTCGTAAGCTGGCCCCCGCCGGTATGGAGATATAAGAGATATATATTCACTGCGGGCGGCGCGGCATCCTCTGTCCGTCACTGATTTCGTGTATAAATTACGCTCTTAAGCGACCGAGACGGGCAGCGGGCCTTCCGGCGTGACGGGACGTCGCCGACCGTCCGGGCGGTAACCGACGGCAGCGGCAACGGCAACGGCAACTGCAACGGCAACGAGGTGCGGACGTCCCACTGGAACGGAACGCACGCGCCACACTCTCGCCGCCGGCGTAATAAGCGAGGGATAAGCCGGCTGCCTCATTCTCCCCGTATTTAACGCACCCCATAATTCAGGCGGCTCGCCACTTCCGGAATACTCTCCCCTTCATTTCTATTCTTTTCCTTTTTTTTTTTTTTTTTTTTTTTCTTAACTGCTCCTACCCCAACAACCCCGAACCCTTTGGCCTCACCAGGGCTCCCTTCAACTCTTTCGGCTTCCCTGGCAATTCGTTCGGAATTGACCCCACGACCCTACAATCTGACATCTTCAACAGCTCACATAAGAAAAAAAGAATCACCTGTTCCGAATGCTTCGTATTAATGATCTGGTCGGGTGTAAGAAATACTGCTTCGCTAATGGGGGGAATGGTGTCGGAGATTAGGCCGATTATTAAGTGAATCCGCGCCTGAAGTGTGAGGAGGATCTGCAGGTGCTCTGGGCACGGTGATAGCACGTGGCCACTGCCAGTCGTAAAGCCAGCTTTAATAACTGTACTACTGTTCAGAATAGATTGAGTATAAAGGCAGCCTAAGTGTATATTGTGCTCCTCCTGCGTTCCAATAAAATAAACCGGAAGTAGAATAGATCATAATTATCGCAATTTTTTCACGAAACAACAGGAAGTTCCCGCCAGAAAGTGTCCAGGTTTTATAATCGTTGTGGCACGACTTCCTTCGCATCTTTGTGCTGGCTTCTGTTATCAAGGTTTTAGCAACTGCATCACATCCATGAACTTTAAACTTCAGCCATACTGTTTTTATGCAGACAGCACTACTCAGGTGTCTGCTGAGATTTCCTGTTGCTTTTGATGTGATAGATTCATGTTGTATGGCCACAATTGTTCTTAATGCTCCACGGTTGTCTGTTAACTTAGGGTTTCACTAGCTATTCCCGTTCGACAGTGATCATAATTTCAGAAATATTGCATGATTTATTTCAGAGAAAGCGCTCTTATAACTGAGGAAATAAATCACGTGTTGTTCCCTCTGCAAGTAGTTATGCGGTTTGACATTGGTTTTTTAAAGATATTGGAAGTTCTATTTAGGAATATCGTATCAATATAGGCTGCACTTGGGCGTGCGAGGAGCCCAAAGACATTTCCTAAAAACCAATATTGCTGATCTATTTTTTCTTATTTGTCATTTAAATTAATTAATTTTTTCTGACGGTTACCGGTTTCGACAGGTGTTCACTGTCATCATCTGAGCTTTGCAGCTTTTACTGTGTACGCATTTGAATAAAAGCACGAACTTAGTTATGGCGTGGCATACTTAGGATCAGATAATGACAGCAACAATCTCTCGATACCAGTCATCTTGCGACAAAAACATAAGCAATATTGGATTCTGAGGAATTTTCTTTTTATATCGCACCAAATTCATTCCAACTGGCGAGTTAGATTGTGAAAATTCGAACCTGATTGGAGGCCCTTAATCATATGGCTCCATAGCTTCTCAAACGGCAAGAAATCCGGCGACCTTGCTGGCAAGGGTAGGGTTTGCCAAGAGTGAAGACTACAGTAGAAATTACCGCCGTGCGCGGTCGGGCATTATTTTGAATGCTAGCAGAGTCATCGCCCGCTAGTATTCTCCCAGACTTCCCACTTCGCTCGGCACGCCTGCAATTCAGCGAACATTTCGGAGTTATCGAAATGTTTAAATGTTTGTAAATCTGTGGACCTTAACTACTCTGTTCATAAGTTCCTAGGCTTACAAACTACTTAAACTAATGAAGACTCCATTAGGAGCAGTGTGCACCACGACCATATAATGATAAATATAAAAAAAATTCAGCATAGGTCGTAAATTTGTCTATTTATTATTACAGATCGATTTCGGCTTTCAATAGCCATCTTCAGAGCAACTTGCACAATCATTACTGATTCAGTAATGTTTCTAATCGATTGTGAAAGTTGCACCGAAGATGGCTATTTAATAGCCGAAATCGATCTGTAATAATAAATCAACAAATTTACGACTAATGCTGAATTTTCTTTGGATACTTAAACCAACTTATGCTAAGGGCAACAAATACACCCATGTCCGAGGGAGGACTCGAAACACCGACGGCGAGCAGCGGCGCGCTCTGCAGCTAGGCGCCTTGGAACGCTCGGCCACTCCACCGCGGACGGAGTTAACGTCTTGGCCGCTGTGGCGCTAGTAGCGTGCAGTAGACCCGCGCTTGGCGAACATTAGAATCAATAGGACAAACGATTAAAGTGTGCTTCATTGTCGTTTGTCTGCCTAGATTGGCGAGAATGTACTGGAGTTCGATGGATTCATTCGCTAATAAGGAGGAATGTAATCGTAATAATATAAGAATCTATTATAAGGCTTTCATAAATTTGATCTAAATTACGTCCTTCATACGAATATTGTCCCCTCATCGACTCGTCTGCTCTGATTAGTTACTCTTTGCCGCACGTTACGTTAAGACACTTTCTCATTACATGTTTTATTTTACAACAGCAATCGTGTGTTACTCTGTGCCTTTCTCCATAAGCCAAAGTGGTATAGTGACAGGAGTTTAACTTCTTGAATAACGCAGATAATGTGATATCAAGATACATTTCACATCCATTTTCAACTCGAGATCGTATGTGGTTTGTAGCTTTGTTTTCCTAGAGTCTCATCATCAACCTGGATTTAAATATAAGAGACTGAAGGACGCTGCTGTTACAGTTTTCGTAAGTTGCATAAGTAAAACAAGAATGTAGGCTTTTATGAAAGATTCAGTGAATATGACACATATAAAACGAAACTATAAAAAAACTGCTCAAATTTGAGAGTCTGCCTCTTAGTTCTTCATAAAACGAATCTTACAACAAACGAAATACAAAATTTGACACCTATCAGAGAGATCAAGGAGAGTGGATTTCTTATAGAGTCTTCGTATGGGTCATATCATTTGAGTGATGTTTGTAAACTAATGGACCAAAGTGCTATGGCCAGCAGTCCCTTGACTTACAGATTACTTTAACTTACGCTAAGGACAAAACACACACCCATGCCAGAGGGAGAACTCGAAACTCCGAACGGAACGGCCACCCAGTCTGTAGCAATACGCCTTAGACCACGCGCTCCTTCCGCACGCCCATTTGAGTGAAACGAGTTTGTTGTATCAACTGCCAAGTATGTGGGCCACTCAATGGCCTGATGTACACAACGAGGACACACATTAACATTGTAGGGGTTCCAATCGATCATGAAACACCACCCCAAACAAGGAACACTGTATGATGCATCCTGCAATGAGGAATTCCATTACCTTAGCACCCATCTGTGAACTTGTTCCTACACAGTGTCTTGAGGAATATGCCGAAGTATTGTCTACTGGCCTATGTGTCTCTTGTCATTGGCACCAGAATACCAACACTGGCGATTGGTGCTGAGCCCGAGAGGCATGGGCAGAGTACAAATGGCATGGGCAACATTCTGATGGCATGGGCAGAGTTCCAATGGCATGGGCAGAGTTCCAATGGCATGGGCAGAGTTCCAATGGCATGGGCAGAGTTCCAATGGCATGGGCAGAGTTCCAATGGCATGGGCAGATTTCCAATGGCACGGGCAGATTTCCAATGGCATGGGCAGAGTTCCAATGGCACGGGCAGAGTTCCAATGGCACGGGCAGAGTACAAATGGCACGGGCAGAGTACAAATGGCATGGTAGAGTGCAAATGTTATGGACAGAGTACAACTGGCATGGGCAGAGTACAAATGGAATGGTCGGAGTACAAATGACATGGACAGAACCAGTGACATGGACAGAGTACAAATGACATGGACAGAGTACAAATGATATGGACAGAATTCAGACGGCATAGGAAGAGTTCAGATGGCATGTGCTGAGTACAAAATGGCATGAACAGAGTAGAAATGAAATCACACCATATTTAGTGATGAATGCCACTTCTCCCTTACTGCCGTCACATACGGGTTGGTGCTGTGAAGGCAGAGGGTGTATTCTACCAATATTGTGGAGAGACACAGAGGCGTAACCCCTGGCATAATGTTGTGCTTCAGCAGACATTAACTGCACAGCAATGCGTCCCAGACAGTTTGCATTCACACGATCTACATCTGATGGGACAGCACCCTGGGACACTGGTCCAACAAGATAATGCACATGCATGTCTGTGGACTGCCAACAGCATGTTCAGGTTCTTCCATGGCCAGGAAGATCCGGATCTCTCCATCACTCAGCAGGTGTGTGAAGGCTCCTCTGTCTCATTATTAAACCGAGCGATCTGGAGGCTCAACTGTGGACAAACGTGCATGGGGGAGAATCGAAAGCTGTTTAACACCCTTCTGCATCATATAAGAGCATGAACCTTAAACTTCAAACGTCATTGTCTTTCATCCCATACTGTAATCAGTTCAATAAAGTCAAATGTCTTTTTGTCATATGTAGTTGACATTGAAATACTTGTTCCCTTTTTTTCCCTTGTTGTGGTGTGTGTAAAAAGTTCGGTGAATAGTGTCTTATGTGAATGGCAACTCGGCGCTTGTCTTCATGCATGTGCATGGGTCTCCTCACACTTGAGGAGAATCGATACACAGCAAGCTCTGCAGTGACTGACAGTGTGAATAGACTGCGGCCAGTTGAACGTATTCATGTGAGAATAAGTGTCACAGCGCAAGGGAGCAATGCCATCGTCACGGGAGATGAGACATGGAATAGAATTCCAGGTGAAAACACTGTTGATCGCTTTTTTCGACAACAATGGCATCAACTACAAGGAATTTGTTCCCGCAGGTCAAAACCTTAATGGTGCGTTTTACCATTCAGTTTTGAACCGATTGTTGCAGCGTATCCGGCAGGTTCGGCCAGAGTTGAACAGGACAGGAAAATGGTTGGTGCTTCATGACAATGCCCCTCCACACTGGGCAATCCGTAGTCTCCAGTCCCTGGCGCAGAAGATGGTATACTCCCCTGATCTGGTACCTGCGGACTTCCTGTAACACTGCTTGAAGGCCACGAAAGGTGAACGATTTGTGATCGTAAATGCCATTAAAGATCGTGTGACAGCAGTCCTGCGATCGATTCCACAGAAGGCCTTTGGTGATGGTTTCCAGAACCTATACGACGTTGTCAAAAGTGTATTGTACTGGGTAGCGACTATTTTCATGGGTAATAAAGAACATCATTCTATATCTTTTGTTTTATTTGTTGTCTGATAGAATTCACCGAACTTCTCAGGCTCACCATTATTTACTTCCTGGTATTTACCTCTGACGAGCTGGTGAGAACACTCTTACTGAACAAATCACAAGAATTCTTCTGCTTTATTGAGGTAAATAATCAACCGATTGAACTGTATACAAACCAGGTACTAATCACAGCTCTGCTGCTCTTTTGTTCCTAGTCTATAGGAATATCAAAATAGGGACATCACATTTTCAAACTTTTGGATGATGCAACTGGGCAACGGACAAAAAAAATTCACTCAAAACCTCAAAAGCAGTTTCGGGTGAATCAAGGTCAACGAATTTTGACGCGTGTCATGGACTGATTTTTGGTACATTAGAATGATACATAACGTATAGCCAACATTTGCTCCGTAAACTAGTAGGAATTCCGCGTTATGTAACAAAACGTTTTGTTTTATTTTTATCATTCAAAAACTCGTTATTGCTTAAACGAATCAACATGTGAACACTGCCAATAACTTCAGGTAAGTATGTAAAAACGACGTAATTTTCAAATGTAACAATTTATTCCAATGTCTAAAAATGCAAAAAAAAAAAAAAAAAAAAAAAAAAAAAAAAAAAAAAAAAAAAAAAAAAATGTAACATGTAAAACAATTTCAGAAATTAGGGCAAAAATCCACATACGGTAGTACAATAAGTGCCGAAACAGAAAAAAACATGCCTTGCGTATGGCGGAATTTCCCTCAGTTTATTATAGCAAGCACATATATTGGAAGATATTTACCATGACAATATGATGATTTGCTCCTTAATGAACTGACGAATGGGATTCGATCATATGACGATATCAGTGACTTAACAAGCACTGTCTTCTATATGGTCGACATAATTTTTCAGGCTTATAAATGAACGGGAAGCAGCAAATACTGATCACTACAATTTATCCAAATGTCTAAATAAGCAAAAAATTATAACATGTAAAACAATTTCACAAATTACAGGCAAAAATTCACAGACGATAGACAATATGTGCCGAAACAAAACAAAAAAGGTGTTTTGCGTCGGGCGGAATTTCCCTCGGTTCATTATAGCAAGCTCAGAAATTGGAAGACATTCACCATCACAAGATGACGATTTGCTCCTTTAATGAACTGATGAATGGGGTTAGATCATACGACGATATCAGTGACTTAACAAGCACTGTCTTCTATATGGTCGACATAATTTTGCAGGCATATAGATGAACGGGAAGCAGCAAATGCCGATCACTACAAATAAAAAATTTGCAGGAAGAACGAACGGTGTTGGCCAACTATTTCAGCCTCCGTAGCGACACGATGTGGGAAGGTGTGGCAGTAAGACGCAAGAAGCAGGAAGCGCTTCGCGGTTTCGGGGCGCGGCTACGCCGAGCTTTCGGATGACACACCGGTGGTCAGCCGCGCTATTTTCCACGCATGATTCCACATCTGTACTGCGCCGTACAACAAATCGTCACTCAGTAGAGACGGCGAGGAAGTGAATATCTCGGACGGCTACGTGTAGCATCTATGCTCCGTAAAGTACGAACCAGCGACGGGGGGAAAAAAATAGTTGCACACGGCACATGTCAGGCACGTAGCACATGGCGCTGGTCCGCGCGGGATATGGCCAACAACACGCGGAAGCGGGCGGCGAGATTACATCGGGCGGTATCGCGATGGAACAAGAAGCAGCATCAGGCTCCACGGCCAACAATGACTGGAGATACGGATGGCGGCTGCCCGCGCCGAGGAGTACACCGCGGCACGGCGGCTGCGGAGCTTTTTCAACCGGCTCTCTGCCCCGCTACGTAAGACTCCGATGTAGAAGGAGACACAACACTGCATCGTACGATCCGTTCCATTCTGATAGCCTCACGGAGGGGATTATTTGTCAATGTCCGAAAGAACAGACACTACTCCGTCTATACATACGCGACGACGGCGGATGGTTCATTGTGAAATATTTTCCTATAGATCACAATTGATAGGCCACGGCACAGACATATAAAAAACCGTATGGCCGCCCGCGGTGGCCGAGGGGACTGAGGCGCTTCAGTCACGGTCTGCACGGCCACTACGGTCGGGGGTTCGAATCCCCCCTCGGGCATGGATATTTGTGCCGTCCTTAGTATTAGCTAGTTCATAAGTTTAGGGACTGATGATCCCGTAGTTAAGTCCCTTAAGCTTAACAAACATTTGAACATTTTTTAAAAGCCGTATGCTGATTGGAAAAAGCCGTGTGCAGATATATTTTTGAAACGATAAAAAGATAGATTAAGGAAAGGCAAACCTACATTTTTAGCTGTCGTAGATTTGGAGAAAGCTTTTGACAATGTTGACTGGAATACACTCTTTCAAATTCTGAAGTCAGCAGGGGTAAAATACAGGGAAAGGAGAGTTATTTACAACTTGTACAAAAGCCAGACCGCAGTTATTAGACTCGAAGGGCATGAAAGGGAAGCATCTGTTGGGAAGGAAGTAAGACAGGGTTGTAGCTTTTCTCCGATGCTATTCAATTTTGTACATCGAGCAGGCGGTGAGGGAAAGCAAGGAAAAATTTGGAATAGGGATTAAAGTTTAGGGGGAAGAAATAAAAACATTCCGTTTTGCTGATGACATTGTAATTCTGTCAGAGACAGCAAAGGACCCGGAAGAGCAGTTGAATGGAATGGACAGTGTGTTGAAGAGAGCGTATAAAATGAACATTAACAAGAGCAAAACAAAAATATTGGAATGCGGTCTTAGAAAATCAGGTGATGCTGAAGGAATTAGTTTAGGTAACGAAACAATAAAAGTGGTAGATGAGTTTTGTTACTTGGGTAGGAAAATAACGCGATGGTCGCAATACAGAGGATATAAAATGCAGAATGGGAATGGGAAGGAAAGCAATTTTGAAAAAGAAAAAATTTGCTAACATCGAATATTAATATAAGTGTAAGGAAGTCTATTCTGGAAGGCATTTGTGTGGAGTGTTGCCTTGTATGGGAGTGAAACATGGACGATAAGCTGTGCGGACAGGAAGAGGATAGAGGCTTTTGAAATGTGGTGCTACAGAAGAATGCTGAAGATTAGGTGGGTAGATAGCATAACTAATGAAGAGGTACTGAACAGAATTGGTGAGAAAAGGAATTTTTGGCATACCCAGACTAAAAGAAGGGATCGCTTGGTAGGACACATTCTTAGACATCGAGGAATCGTAAATTTAGCATTGGAGGGAAGTGTGTGGGGTAAAAATCGCAGAGGGAGACCAAGATACGCGTATAGTAAGCAGATTCAAGTGGATGTTGGTTGTCATTCTTATGAGGAGATGAAAAGGCTTGCTCAGGATAGAGTAGGGTGGAGAGCTGCATCAAACCAGTCTCCGGACTGAAGACCATAACAACAAAACCTGTCTGAAGTACGAGGCGCGTTCAGAAAGTAAGTTCCAATTGGTAATAAAATGAAATTGTACACAGATACAGAAGAAATTTTTATTGCACAAAATTCTACAACTCTTAAACTACTTTTCCACATAACTGCCGAAATTTTGCAGGCATTTGTCATAGCGCGGCACCAGGTTTTGTATACCTTCTTCATAGAAATCTGCCGCCTGTGTCTTCAACCAGTTGGAAACAGTTTCTTTCAGCTCGTCGTCATTGGTGAAGTGATGACCGCCAAGGAAAGACTTGAGATGTCCTGGATCTTGTCATCAATCTCGTGAACTAGTTCTTCTGTAACCAAAGGTGGACGCCCACTTCGTTCTTCATCGTGCACATCACTACGCCCGCTATTTAACTGTCGGACCCATCTTCTCACTATCGAATCGCTCATCGCATTTGGTACGAAAACATCGCAAATTTGCCGATAAATTTCACTTGGTTTCACTTTCCTCGCGCCGGCCACGGTGGCCGAGGGCACTGAGGCGCTCCAGTCACGGTCTGCACCGCCACTACGGTCGAGGGTTCGAATCCCCTGGATATTTGTGCCGTCCTTACGATTAGCAAGTTCATAAGTAGTTTGTAAGTTTAGGGACTGATGACCCCGTAGTTAAGTCCCATAAGCTATACAAACATTTGAACTTTCCTCGCATTCAGAAACCGAATCACCGACCTGATTTCACAGGCGGCGGGATTTTCAATCAACGCCAACATTTCAAACAAGCACAACAAAGCGTACGTAACTGACAGCGATCTCCAAATGGCGCACGTTCTTCACCTTGATACACGTCGTCTACAGCGCATGTGCGGAACTGCAGCGGAGATAAATTGAAACGGAACTTACTTTCTGGATGTGCCTCGTATATTTGAAATAAATGGACTGCTAAATTAATTGCCAGACTAAGAAAAATGTCGAGTAGGATCGCCACCAAAATGCATTTGATATAAACACTGGCATAAACTTTCTCATTAATGAATTATTTAAAAATAATTTATCATGGCCCTATTAAGAAATATTTTTACAATAGTTTAATAATGATTATGCAGCCAAGATCGCATTTTTCATAATAAATAATAAATACATAATAAATGAAAAATGCGATCTTGGCTGCATAATTATTATTAAACAATTGTAGATCGCCCCACTTAATTATGAGTTCCTTATATATTTTTACAATTGTGTGTACGAAATATTTTCTTTAAACATTCACGATATGTAGCGTGCATGTGGCTAACTGACTGAAATAAATCTGACTACGAGAAAGAATTTTACTGCGTCTCAAAAATTAATTTATATCACCTGCGAGAATCTATTCTGCTCTATAAAATGTTGTGCTATGCATATACATATAATGGTGACTTTCATTTAAGTGAGAATTGATTACGTCAGACAACAATCAGTAATACTCATTAATCATTTTGAGCAGAATCAAGGAAAGGATTTTTCTTTAAAAGCAATGTTTGAACTATTTTTCGACATAGTCACCGAAAGGACTGAGACACATGTCATATCGTAGGACAACTTTTGTATTTCTTGTTTTACAGAAGTCTGACGTCCTTGAGTGGAACCAGAGTGTGACAGTCGCCTCTAGAACTAGCGTGTGACAGTCGCCTTCCGCGCTTCGTGGACGACGTGCCATTCAGGAGACGTGGAATGGTTGCTGTAGGTGTAGATACTGTGCTGCTCCATGGCCTTGTTCGTTTCCGCCTCGGCGCACCGCACCTGTTTTGCTGAAGTTCGGGTGAGAGCTGCAGGAGCATCCAGCATACAGTCCTGATCTTGCTCCCAGCGACTTCCATCTTTCCTTGCCTCCTCTTGAAATTCCTGTCCTCCGGCCATCGTTTAGACAACGACGAAGAGCTGAAGACGACTACATATGTGCAGGACGAAATTTAGTGAGACTTTTTTTTTTAATTGTTGGCATTTGACAAATCGCACTGTGAATCCGAAAGAACAGACACCAAATGTATAATCGTGTATGTGCATCTAACAGGTAAATAATTTCTGATGCACAAATACGTACGAACATCACTGCAACAATTTTATATTATCAACTAGAAAAAAAATTAAATTTAGGACATAAATAATTATGTTTACATTGTTACGTAATAAGTTAAAAATATTTAAAACTTTTGAATATAAAAAGTCTGATAGTTTATTTGAAAAGAAACCTTCACTTTTTGCAGTACAATAATTTATCCACCAAATCATACCACTTTCCTAATACTCCACAGCGAGACTTTATTAATAATTTAGCATGACCAATCAAGTTGGAAAAAGACAATTTTCGTGTATAGGTAGTTGCACTCCCGCGTACTCAGTAGTTGAAATTATCACTTGACAGTAACGCAGTAGTGAAGAGCAGTGACATTAAGTTAAAATTCCACAACGCGAAGTATGCAAAACATTTTAGAAATCAGATTACGTAGAGGTTGCATTTTCAGTAAAACTATTTTTAACATCAACCAGATAATCTCACAAATTTAGAACAAATTTCAAACTTACAGTCAGGTGCAACTCTTTCTTCTTTTTTGTGTGCCAGTTAAAGTTTTATTTCATGGACTCAAATATTCTTTCACTGTACAAGCAAGTAGTTCAGTTTTTCAGTGATTTGTGGTCGTTCTTCAGATTAGTCAGAGAAAGCTACAGTGGTACTCTAGGCGCACACACACACACACACACACACACACACAAAACACGACTGGTACACTTGTTCGGCGTATTTTTATTTACAGAGCAGGATAAAAAGTGAGAGCGTGTGGACCCTTGCGTTGTGGAGAATAAACGTTGCAGGACCATTTATTTCTAATCAGACAGTACAGTTTTATTAATAAGACAATATTATAAAAGAATATAATAATAATAATAATAATACGGCTTAACAGAATTAGGGCGCATAGGTATTAACTCCACAGCATAAAATATATGACGATCAACTGCTCAATAACATTTAATATTTAAATATGGCCAGTGAGCCAAAAATTTTACTTAAGTGCATTAGGCCCACAGGAACAGAATTTCTAGTTTTGAGTCTCAACTCATTAAAATTCTAAGTAATTTAAATATGGGGAACAGCCAGACAAATTGCGAACATAAAGCAGTTACTAGAATTGTTAGGCTGGTAGCCCAACACGAATACTAAGTACTTTCTTAAGAGCAGCAGCTGAATCAGAAAAACAGTAAAAATAGTAAATAAAAATTTAAATAATTAATTACAGACTCCAGCCCTCAAAACTTTGAATAGGACGGCGTTAACTTAAATGCATTAAGGCAACAGGCCCGCTGAAGTAGGAATTCTAGTTACGAGCCTCATGTCAAATAAATATTAAGATTTTATAAATACAAGCATCAGTAGTTACTAAAATTGGTTAGGGCGGAATCCCAACAAGAATACTAACAACTTTCTTATGAGCAGAAGCTCAATCAAACAAACAGTATAGAAATATTTTAATAATTAATTACAGGCACTAGCCCTCAAAACTTTCAATAGGAAGGCGTTAACTTAAATGCATTAGGGGAATAGGCCGCTAACAGGAAGGTTCTGTACGAGCTTCCGCTCAACAAAATTTTTAGAAAATTTCTAGATGCAGGCAGTAACCTGACAAAACATGCACAACTGTTACTTAAATAGAGTAACAACCAGAATAAACTTCCTACGAGCGTCGGCTAGAGGAGTTTCACACAAGGCGGTACACTTTGTTAATGAACCTTTAAATAAATTAATTACAGGCACTAGCTTTTACGTTTAAATTAATGACTACCATTTACTCGGGCAAAGTACCTACCGAGAGCGTGAGACAACCTTAAGAACATCGTAAAGGAGAAAAAGAAATATACCTTTAATTCCAACAATCAATGAGAGATTTTTCTTAACAGGTTTCACATGGTAGTTCAGCAACACACTGCTGCTACAAGTTGACGTGCTCTCGTTTAACGTAAAACAAGGCCCCAGCGGGGCACGTACTCGGCAGGACGCTCACAGACCCACTGTTCCACTTACGGCACGCGGAACACTCAAAAACAAGGTACAAAGCTGAATTAGCATTTAACAATTACAACTACAACTAGCAATGTCAATTAGTAAATCAAAATAGCTTGTCTTTGATAAAGGAGGTGAACTGTCCTTAATACAGATACGACAATATAAGAAAAAACACAAATTACTAATCACAGAGTAGGAGACGTAGTCTATCTATCTATCTATACATAAATTGCTGTTCGTTAGTCTCGCTAAAACTCGAGAACGGCTGAACCGATTTGCCTAATTGTAGCCTTAAAATGTTCGTGCAAGTATGGAAAATTTGTCCGGAAAATAGGAAAATCGGGGAAAACTGAAACAGCTTTTTCCAGTGAGCTATCAACACCGTTTGTCCAGTTGCGATAAAATTTTGTACATTTCATATTGAAAGCAAGAGGAGGGTTCACATCAAATAAAAATTTGGAAAAGTCGCACAGAAAGTAGGAAAATTTAGGAAAAACCGAAAGTGATTTTTTCTATGACTAAAAATCAATTGCTACATGGTTATAAGTGCACCACTCGAGTACGGCTTGACAGGACAAGGTTTACCACTTGTTTCATGAAACATTCCATTCCGTGGACAAGCGACCATACGTTGGCATGCATGAAAATTTTTATGGAAAAGTCTTGGTCGCAATTAGCTTTATTTCATATGACGCGTTCGAGAACATCATCATCAGATCCAATAGTTAACAACAACATCAAACATTTCAGCAATCAACAGGAGCACGACATTGCAAATGACGAGCGTTGAAGACACACGAATCGGGGCTGCTCAAAACACTGTCCAAATCGCGAGGCATACTATATATGCCGGCCGCGGGCTGGGGACTGAGACGCTCCAGTCACGGTCTGCACGGCCACTACGGTCGGGGGTTCGAATCCCCCCTCGGGCATGGATATTTGTGCCGTCCTTAGGATGAGCTAGTTGATAAGTAGTTTGTACGTTTAGGGACTGGTGAGCCCGTAGTTAAGTCCCATAAGCTGTACAAGCTGTAGGAGAAAATGGGAAACACGGAGGAACGCAGCGCAACGCAGATACTTAGTTCCAATTTCCACCACAGGAGCGTCCGGCAGCACATCATTGCCCACAGCGCACGCGCGGAAGACACCTCCTCGGCTCCCAGCAGGGGGCACCAGAAGCGCCGCTGCCGACCAACACTGAACGTCTCTCGCGCATGCGTAATCTCTGCACACGCCCTGATAAATACCGCCGCTGCTGCGCAATTACCATCAGTCGCGCCTTGAAGTACTGACAGCTACCACCACCTGAAGATGTCGAACAGTTGTGTCGGCGAAATATTGTGGGAGATTCACAATGTCATCCGGCGGCAAACCCGCGAAGTGTATTTACAACAGATCCGCCGTGAAAGCTTGAAAAGTCACATTTTGAACATACTATAAATGAAATCAGCCTGCAATGCCCGCATAACAACAGGACCCAAGTCGTGTTGCCGCTGCTTCCGCCTGGTTCACGACCTTCATCCCGCCTCGCTCACTCACTTCCAATCACCTTTTCTCTCGACACCGGGACTGATGACCTAGCTGTTTAGTCCCCTCAATCAACAACAACAACAACAACAACTCTCGCCACCGCACTTGCACGCCCCCTAACGCCATATCCCAGATCCGCTAGACGGAAAGGAATAAGGCAACGGCGCTAAGCGGGTAATACAAAAGAGTGTGAGCCGCAACACGGCTCAATGGCGTAGTAAAAGTCATTATTATTATTGATTCTTATAAATTATTTAAGTATTATTGTTACAATTATATTCTATTAATACTTTATTACACGAGGTACCTCCAGAAAGTAAGTTCCGTTTGGTTATATAAAACAAACTTGTACAGATACAGAAAAAATATTTATTGTACAAAAATCTACAAATGTTAAACTACTTTTCTACATAGCTGCCGAAATTTTGTAGGCACTTGTCATAGCGTGGCACAAGTTTCTGTATGCCTTCTTCATAGAAGGTTGCCGCCTGTGTATTCAGCCATGTGCTAGCATGTTCTTTCAGCTCGTCATCATCGTTGAAATGTTGACCACCAAGGACAGATTTTTAGGTGTAAGAAGAGGTGAAAGTGGCTAGGAGCGAGGCCCGGGCTGTACGGATGATGATCAAACACGTCCCAGTGAAATTCCCGTAAGAGTTGCTTGGTCACATTCGCCACATGAGATCGGGCACTATCGTGGAAACAAACACCACCTCTTGATGGAAATCCTCTTCTTACACCTAAAATTTGTCCTGTCAACACTTCAACGATGACGAGCTGAAAAAACATGCTACCACATGGCTGAATACACAGGCGGCAACCTTCTATGAAGAAGGCATACAGAAACTTGTGCCACGCTATGACAAGTGCCTGCAAAATTTCGGCAGCTACGGTACAAAAGTAGTTTAACAGTTGTAGATTTATGTACAATTTTTTTTCTGTATCTGTACACGTTTGTTTTATATAACCAAACGGAACTTACTTTCTGGACGTACCTCGTATATTGTCTGTCTATAATGTACCAAACAAATTGTTCACCTTCAGTAAGCCTGGTTGGGTGGAAGAGAGGGCCTGAAGGTCCTAATCTTGTCAGGTAAAATAAATGCATAAATAAATTAGCAAGGGAGGAAAAATCTACCCCTATTAGAAAGCAAAATGTATAAGTCTGGGACAGAAACCAAATAACTAGTTCATTCATTAAGAAACTTTCAGTTCCTAAGAGGAACTTGACGATAACGGTGGGAGTCAAAGGTATTACTCCGATAGTCGTGGTATGAAGCTAAAAGATTTCCACTTCTGAGATGACTATCGATAAGTCCCGATTTATATCCCATTGGAAATCTATAGGAGATACTAGCATGACGTGTTTATCGCAGTGGACTACTATGACAAAATTGAAATCTACAATTAGAATGGACTGAACGTCATTCTCGGAAGACGAGATCACTGTCTTATGCAGTCAATGCCTAAGAGAATTTCCGCAGTTATTAAGAATAATGAATGATCGATACCCAATCCTTACCCAAACAATGCGAGGTGAGCTCAGCCTCTAATGACAACGCTGCTGACAGGGCGTTAAACTCTACAATCTTCCTTCCTTCAAATCGTAACGATACTATCCACTTTTATCATCACCAGATAACCTGTCAAGTTATCGTGATCACACAAATCATTGACTGGCCACATAACAAAGATGAACCAATGTCCAGAGACAGATTTTGTCTCGTTACGTCCCGTGGGCGGGAATTGTACCCGAGATCTACTAGGCAAGCGCTCCCCCCCCCCTTTTTTTACGTTAGAAATTCGGTCCGTTGCGGACGTGCATTCGTGTTTGAGCCTTGTTCACTTTAATTCTGCTTCATGTTGCCCTATATAAATACGTAAGCCTACCAATGTTGCCGAGGCTCTCCAGTAGTGGCCCAGCAATGAACTTTAATGGGAAAAATTCTACCTTGCACCTCAGGAACGTGAGGCAGAAAAGATTGTGTGTTAGGGAGTGAGTCGTGCTTTTAACTCTAGAACGGTTGGTCGAAAAATAGTTTCGGGAACGGTCAGGCTGGGTTTGTGGGACCCAATAATTGAAACACTTATAAACGCCGCGGCAGATTAGCCGTGCGTACTGGGGCGCCGTGCTTTGGTTCGCGCGGCCGTTCGCCGCCGGGGGGTTCGAGTCCCCCCTCGGGCATGGTTGTTTGTGTTGTCCTTGGGTTAGTTAGTTTAATTAGTTTGTAAGCTACGGACTAATAACTCAGCAGTTGAGTCCGATAGATTTACAAACATTTGAACATTTGAACGGTGTTAATTACTATATTTACATGAAAGACGAGTTTTTATGTTTTTAAGGTCCTATTAAATATTATATTATAATTATTAAATGATTAAATATTAATTAATTAATATTAAATATTATAATTACGGACAGTATTTCAACTTTCTGGATTACACAACAATTACTGTAAAAAGCTAAAAAACATACTTCTTTTAAGAAATACAAGTAATTTGGATTGAAATACAAATATAAATGAGAATGATTTGTAGAACTGAGAAGCAAAACTGTCGAAATTTCCTCATATAAACCGGAATTGTGAATATAATGAACAGTTTGTGTGATATCGTCCTCTAAAACCATCACTTTTTGTAACAGCCACCGTATAGGTGACGTACCTTAAGCATTTAGAGAAGATCTACTTGAATAATCCACTGTAGGTGCATCGGTGCTGGCAGAAGGCTGAACAGCTCCTTCTTCCTACTCACTTATGTCACTATTGTTGTCATGATCAGTGTTTATTTCGAAATCTGGGTCCGCATCAGAATCGTCAATTTCACTCTCAAAATTGTATAATATTTGCTAATTTCACTGTATGAAAGACTTTCTCTTGTCATTTTGTAATGTAAACTACTGACAATCATAATGTGGTGGGAGAACATCGCAAATAGTTCAGAAAGTAAGTAGAAACTGAATGAAACACCAAATAAAAATCGGCTTGCACTGTTCGAAATTAGTAACGTAAAAGGTCGGGCTGGGTCTGACAGCGCCCCGCGCTTTTTGAAGGACTGCCAAACAATGACTAAACAATGAAAAACCTGATTCATGACGTGAACGCTTTCTCTCGGAGATTTGCTAGAGCCAGTTCTGTGCCAGGGACACGTCCGTTGGATTTAGTTCAGCAGACATCGGCCATCAAAGTAGGTTTATATCTTCTGGCACACCTGTAAGTACTGCAGAAGGAAAGGGAACACGTACACACACAAACACACACGGATGCACACAAACACCGTGCTCAGAAAACAAGTAGGACTTCCACACAACATCCCCGAAACACAAACTGAATATAAATAGTCATAGTATATCGTAGCTGTAGTAAAGCCAAGTAAAAAAAGCATAAATCTTAATCTCAATATACGAGAGGTGTTTGTGTCTGTATTTCACTCTGCAGCCAAAACTACACATGGCAAACGAACAGTGATTGTATGTTGTAGTAAAATAATAATAATAATAAAGCAGAGCGAAATATTCAACGAACAACCAAGAACAAACTGAACAAACGACCGCGATGCATAGACCTAACAAAAATAAATAAATAAATAAAATAATAATAATAATAATAGCAGTCTAAGGCGCCTTGCTGCTGAGCGCGCAGTTGTTCGCCGTCGGAGGTTCCAGTCCTCTCTGGGACATGGATGTGTGTGTTGACCTTAGGTTAGTTTACCTTAGTTTAAGTAGTTCGTAAGCTACGGACTGATGACCACGCAGACTGGTCCAATAGATTTACAAACATTTGAATTTTTTGGTAGTAGGTGTGAGTCTCCCATTGTGCACCATGGTGGTAGAGGTTGATAATCATAAGGGCTTGAAAGATATGGGAGTTGAAAGTTACCGACTTATATAAAATTCTATGTGTGGGTGTCAATATTTTGCTCTTCAGCAAAAACTACACAATGGAAACGAACGATCTGTATTGTTGTAGTACAAAGTCTCCCATTGTACACCATAACAGTTGGGTCGATAGCTATAAGAGAGTGGAATATATCGTGGTTGAAAGTCGTCTGCTTATATAAAATTCGGACTGAAGACCGGCAATGACTTTTGAGACTGTAATAGCAAAGAGGTTATATACAGCGAAACGTGATGCATATTCTTCAGTGGTTTTGCTGCAACAAGTGCAAGGATAAATAAGTGCATATTGCAGTTGGAAAAGTAAAACTATCAAGGAAGATGCCAAAGTGTCAGAAAGAAATTTCGTGTTCTCGATCAAAGAGACAGTGAATCTACAGACGATAGAAAATTGAAATTTGTAGACGTTGGCGGCCGCGGTGGCTGAGGGGACTACGGCGCGTCAGTCACGGTCTGCACGGCCACTACGGTCGGGAGTTCGAATCCCCCTTCGGGCATGCATATTTGTGCCGTCCTTAGTGTTAGCTAGTTCATAAGTAGTTTGTAAGTTTAGGGACTGATGACCCCGTAGTTAAGTCCCATAAGCTATACAAACATTTATTATTATATATGTAGACGTTGTTTATCTTACACTGTAGCTATCAGCGATTTTTAGATATTCCCATCCCTAAGGTGGTGAAATAAAGGAAGAACACTTTTTTTTTCTTTTAAATCCGTTGCTATTAAGGCAATTTTGAAGCAATAAATACAGAACTTTGGATTTAGATTTTTGATGGAATTTTAAAAACACCTGTTGCGATATTTTTTACAATTCAACCATTAAGCGGGTTAAATAGGGGAAAATCTTTTGACGGTGCTACTAAGACTGTCCTAATGCTATAAATGCGTAAATTTGGACTGTGTTTCGGGATGTTTTGAATTCTTTCATGGTTAGGATTTTTTTTTTATTTGTTTCGGGATGTTTTGATTTCTTCCATCGATGGGGTGGCCATTTGTATCAAAATACCTGATTAGGAAGTCATTTTTAAAGCTAACTCTATGAAATTTTATATTTAGATGTAGAAACAAGCAAAGGAGACCATCGAGGCTACGCGTGCGAAGCAACGGGAATTAAGCTAGAAGTAATAACAAATGTAATAACAATGTAGCATATTAGGACCCATTTTGTAATTGGTGATGGGTTACTGTATACCGTACTTAAAGAATAAAGCTAGCAGAGCGCTCGATTCAAATCAGTAACTCTATGCACATAAATTCAGTGAAACAGAAACTAGTGGGTCTGACAGACCTAATCCGACTCTACTAGGGTGAAAACAGTCCATGCTTAAGCCAAAAAAACAGTTCAAATGTTTGTAAATCTATAGGACCAAACTTCGTGGTCATCAGTCCCTAGCTTACAAACTACTTAAAGTAAGGTAAACTAACCTAAGGACAAACATATACACCCATGCCCCAGGGAGGACTCGAACCTCCGACGGCGAGCAACCGCGCGCTCCGCAGCGAGGCACCTTAGACCGTGGATATGCTTAAGCCACTGTGGCTTTGTGGTTGAAGCGCTTGCCTAACAAGAAGGAAGTACCGCTTTCGAATCCCGACCGCAGCATAAATTTTAATTCAATGCCTCTCCTTAAATTCAATACAGGATATAATGCCAGAATGAAACTTTCACTCTGCAGCGGAGTGTGAGCTGATATGAAACTTCCTGGGAGATTAAAACTGTGTGCCGGAATCGGGACTCGAACCTGGGACCTTTGCAATTTCGCGGGCAACCGCACTACCGACTGTGCTATCCCGACACGACTCACGATGCCGCCTCACAACTTTACTTCCGCCAGTACCTCGCTTCATTCTGGAAACATCCCTTAGGCTGTGGCTAAGCCATGTCTCCACCATATCCTTTCTTCCAGGAGTGCTAGTCTTGCTTGGTTCGCAGGAGAGCTTCTGTGAAGTTTGGAAAGTAGGAGGCGAGGTACTGGCGGAAGTAAAGTTGTGAGGCGGCCTTCTGAGTAGTGTCGTGATAGCACAGTCGGTAGCGCGCTTGTCCGCGAAAAGCAAAGGTCCCGGGTTCGAGTCCCGGTTCCGACACACAATTTTAATCTGCCAGGAAGTTTCATATCAGCGCACACTCCGTTGCAGAGTGAAAGTTTCATTCTGATATATTATTTGTTACAGTTGTATATATCGAATATCGTAGGAAAATTTGCTATGGGAATAAAGGTTATTAATTTTGCAACACATTAAATAATTTAGAAATTCCTAACTTCACTTGTAAATTTAACTGTCGGGTACACCTGTACCTCGCTTAGCAGTCTGAGGGTGGAACAGATACATTACGATTATTTTTGCAAGTAGTACACCAATTCTCTTCTATTTGATTTTGTATAGTCTGAATTTGCGTTTAATTATTCATCGAAGTGTTTTCATGAAAAAACAGAACACCCTTCATATGTTATGACCAAATTGATGTGGACGTTATACATTGATGGGGAGTTAAAGATACACAGATTGATACACTCTTAATAAACTCTGACAGTAGTATGTTGATTAAGCTATAAAATTATAATAACATGCAGATAACATACTATTTATATTGTAACATATGTATATAATTAGAAGCTGTCAATACATATATACCGTTGGGTCTCGGTGGATTTTCTTAGTTTTTTGTGGAAGGGAAGACCCTTACCTCTTATCCCCAGCTTTCATTCCCATAATGTTTCCCAAATTATCAACTACAAATGTCATACTAAGATACAAAGAAATGGAAATTAACTGATAGTGGAGGTTTAAATCTGCCAAGAAGTTTCAAGGATATAATGATTTAAAATGCATAAGTGTTTGAAAAATTAATATCTTTCGCAGAATATATTCAGCGCAAAGTTCCTAGTGATTGGAAAAAAGCGCAGGTGACTCCCGTTTATAAGAAAGGAAAGAGAACTGACCCACACAATTACAGGCCAATATCGTTGACATCAGTTTCATGTAGAATTTTGGAGCATATTCTCAGTTCGAATATAGTAAATTTCCAAGAAACGGAAAAGCTTCTTTCTATGAATCAGCACGGGTTTAGGAAACATCGTTCATGTGAAACTCAGCTTGTCCTTTTCTCACATGACATCTTGCGAGCCATGGACGAAGGGCAACAGACGGATTGTGTTTTTCTCGACTTCAAAAAGGCGTTCGACGCGGTGCCACACTGCAGACTGCTAACGAAGATACGAGCGTATGGAATAGGTTCACAGATTTGTGACTGGCTGGAAGACTTCCTAAGTAATAGAACGCAGTACGTTGTTCTCGACGGCGAGTGTTCATCAGAGATTAGTGTATCGTCAGGCGTGCCCCAGGGGAGTGTGATAGGACCGCTATTATTTTCTATCTATATAAATGATCTGATGGACAGAGTAAGTTGTGATTTGCGGCTGTTTGCTGATGATGCTGTGGTGTATGGGAGGGTGTCGTCTGTAACTGACTGTAATAGCATACAGGATAACTTCGACAAAATTTCTAGTTGGTGCGAAGATTGGCAGCTAGCTCTCAATGTGGAAAAATGTAAGGTGATGCGCATGAGTAGAAAAAACAATCCCATAATGTTCGAATACAGCATTAGTAGTGAGCTTCTTGATACTGTCGCGTCGTTCAAATATCTAGGCGTAACATTGCAGAGCGATATGAAATGGAACGAGCATGTAAGGATAGTTGTGATTAGGGCGGACAGCCGACTTCGGTTTATTGGGAGAATTTTGGGAAGATGTACTTCACCTGTAAAGGAGACCGCGTATAAAACGCTTGTACGACCAAGTCTTGAGTATTGCTCAAGTGTTTGGGACCCGCAGCAGATCAGTTTAAAGGAAGACATAGAGGCGGTTCAGAGACGAGCAGCTAGATTTGTTACCGGTAGGTTCGACCAATGCGCGAGTGTCACGGAAATGCTCCGGCAACTCAATTGGGAATCGCTGGAAGAAAGACGACGTTCTTTTCGTGAATTTTTGTTGAGTAAATTTAGAGGGCCGGAATTTGAAGCTGAGTGTAGTACGATCTTGCTGCCGCCTACTTACATTTCGCGTAAAGATCACAAAGACAAGACAAGAGAAATTAGGGCTCGTACGGAGGCATATAAGCATTCTTTTTTTCCAGTGGCGGCACTAGACGAAAACTGTGCGTCGGCGAACTCGTCTTTGCGAGGCCCTTTCATTTTCAGTAAGGAAGAAAATGTTAAATAAAATGAAGCTGAATTATACATCAATAATCATTATACTAAAATTCTATTAGTATAATATATGAGTATTATTGCAATGACAAAAATTACCATAAACAAACATTTATTAGAGGAACTTTTCACCTTTTCCCACTGAATTTTTTAAGATCACACCTTAATACTAGCTGCTATTTCGGCTTTATATGATAGTACTGACATCGCAGATAGTCTTTCTTGGATCATTGTGCATCTCAATTTCAACTTTGTGAAGCTTCTCTTGGCCGAAGCTGTACTGACTGGAACTGAGCATGATTCTGATTCTTGTATAAACATTTCGATATACTTCTTCCAAATAGTTTTCTAAAATGTACTGAAGAAATTGTTTTGTAAGTATTTAACTAAAAATTGCATCACTGCTGCACTCATACGGAAATAAATACGGACAACTAAATAGCTGCCGGCCGGGAATGGCCGAGCGCACGAAGACGTCATGCCACGGTGAGCGAGATCACTCTCGCCGGAGGTCGAATCCCACCCTTGGGTACGGATGTTGTGTTCGTCCATTGGTTAAGCTAGCGTAAATTAGATGAAGGTCGTCGCTACATAACGTACAGTTGGAAAGCGCCGTTAAACATCAAATATAAAAAAGAAAAAAAAAGTTTTGACAATATTTTGCGAGGCCCCCAGAGGCGCGAGGCCGTCGGCGGTGGCCGACGTCGCCGACGCATAGCGCCGACACTGTTTTTTTCCTCGTTCAATTTGGGAGTGGAATAGGAAAGGAAATGCCTAGTAGTGGTACAGTGTACCCTCCGCCACGCACCTTACGGTGACTTGCGGAGTATGTATGTAGATGTAGAAGTATATTTCAGCTCTCCGCGACCGAAGTCGGAAACTACTAATTCCCGCCACTGTACCGCAGAGAGCCATGACGGCTGTTTTCTGCCGAGGGAATCTTCCGCCCCGCGGCGGCGCGAAGAGAAAGTGCTGCCGGCGAGGCGAGGCGAGGCTGTGCGGACCCGAGTGGACCGCTTCCAGGTGTTGTGTATTTTGTAAACGGCGGTTATCCCAGGTGCCGGGCGTTAGTCACAGCGGCGTGACTCACCGGAGCATAAGCTTACGCCGCTCCGCTGTGGCAACAGCTCTTCGCTTCCCGCTACTCGACCTCCGGTCTCGCCATTCCCCAAGGCCGCGCGCCGGAGCTGACCAGAGGCCCGGCCTGCGGAAGAGAAGAAAAAAGCGCCTGGCTGGCCTGTCGTCTCCAGACAGCGTGACGCGGCGGCTAGCGTGAAACCACAGGTAACACACGGCGCGCTGCGACGCCACGCCGCCGTGCACCGTGCCGCCGCCGCCGCCGGCTCGGTATTTCCTCCCGCTTAATGGCACAGTAAACGCGGCCGTGGGAAGAGCACCTCCGCGGTGACAGCTGAAAAACTGGCCCCGCCCCGCCCCGCAAGCTGCGCCCCCGAACCCCCCTTGCGGTTTCGTCACGCGCTCGATTGCTTTCGCGCTCGCTGCTTGAATTGATTTATGTGCAGTTTTCTTCCGCGAACGCGTTCCGACGCTCGCTGATAAGAAAAATCTGCCGACATTTGCTCTCGTGAGAACCTCATTACTTGGGGTGGGTAGCAACAACAATCTAGCAACATCGTACGGCGCGAGTGGGAAGAAAAGCAAATGTTACTTATTGCGAATCTCCCCCTACCCCCCTCGGGCATGGATATTTGTGCCGTCCTTAGTCTTAGTTAGTTCATAAGTATCCAGAATGAAACTTTCATTCTGCAGCGGAGTATGCGCGGATATGAATTTCCTGGCAGATTAAAATTGTGTGCCGGAACCGGGACTCGAACCTGGGACCTTTGCCTTTCGGGGGCAAGCGCAAAACCGACTGTGCTATCCCGACACGACTCACGATGCCGCCTCACAACTTTTAGCGAAAGTTACTTATTGCGAATCCCCGAAAATGTTCAAATGTTTGTATAGCTTATGGGACTTAACTAAGGGGTCATCAGTCGCTAAGCTTACAAACTACTTATGAACTAGCTAATACTAAGAACGGCACAAATATCCATGCCCGAGGGAGGATTCGAACCCCCGACCTTAGTGGCCTTGCAGACCGTGACTGGAGCGCCTCAGTCCCCTCGGCCACGCGACAGGCTTCGAATCCCCCCCCCCCCCCCCCGCAAAATGTTACTTATTGCGAATCCCCCCCTCGGGCATGGATATTTGTGCCGTTCTTAGTCTTAGTTAGTTCATAAGTATCCAGAATGAAACTCACTCTGCAGAGGAGTGTGCGCTGATATGAAACTTCCTGGCATATTAAAATTGTGTGCCGGAACCGGGAGTCGAACCTGGGACGTTTACCTTTCGCGGGCAAGCGCACTACCGACTGTGCTATCCCGACACGACTCGCGATGCCTCACAAGTGTACTTACACCAGTACCTTCCGGTTCTGGCACACAATTTTAATCTGTCAGGAAGTTTCAGTTCATAAGTAGTTTGTAAGTTCAGGGACTGATGACCCCGTAGTTAACTCCCACAAGCTATACAAACATTTTAACATTTGAACAACTTATTGCGGACCGCGGTGGAGTGGACGGGCGGTCTAAGGCGCCTTGCTGCGGAGCGCGCGGTTGGTCGCCGTCGAAGGTTCGAGTCCTTCCTCGGGCATAGATGTGAATATTGATATTGGACTTGGACCCATGTTTTCGGCCCCGTTTAATTTTTAACCAATTGACGGATGAAAGCAACTATAATGTTGGGGACTCAGTAAGGAATTATGATGAGAGAAAAAATTGAAAGTAATACCTTGTTCAATTCATGTATTGCGTTTATCAGGTTATTGGTCCTGTAATTTTAATTATTGTTTTATTGTTTAACACAGTAACACCTGAAGATGCGTCTCTAAAGACGCGAAACCGGTAGTGGACCTGTACAAAAAAAGGATCTCAATAAAAACAACTGACGCGGTTCCAAAATTTATTGGTTGTTTTATGATAGGACTTTTTTAAGTCAATCTTCAAAAAAGTGTTTCTTCTGCTACATAAAGTCTTACAATCAATTTTTAAAACAATTGATAATTTTTTTTTTTAAATTCATAAATTCAAAAATGAAAATAGTATAACTTGGTTTAACCCTGTAATGCATAGTGTGGCTGATCAGATACATACCTATTTTCCCCTTTATCTCTCAAACTGATCAACATTTTACCACAAATTCATTTGTAGCTGCTTGTAGACATAGTGTTACATATGAAAGAGGCAAATCACAGAAATTATAAGTCGCAGAGTGCTACTGAATCACTTCGACAGTTAGCTGTATTGAGTTATCGTAACATGTGCGTTTGTTTACTTTAGTATACCTCCTTTGCCATGACTGGCGCGCCGCAGTCCTCTGGGCTACCGCGGCCGGCAAACCGTTGCATTATGATTTACTTTACGAAAAGATCAGCGGCACAATAGTGACATTTACTGCATCAGGTACAGCATGGAAGCACTATATAGCTGACCAGCTATTAGCTATTTGTTGCTATTAGTGCATAACCATTTTAAGGATTTTCTTAAATATTTCTCTCAGTATATACTCACTATATATTAAACGTGGTGCGTTTTATAAAAAAAATTCCAAATGTTTGATAAGCTTAAGAGACTTAACAGGGGGTCATCAGTCCCTAAACTTACAAAATACTTACAAACAGCCTAATACTAAAGATGACACAAACAGCCATGCCCGAGGGGGGATTCGAACCCCCGACCGTAGCAGCCGTGCAGACTGTGACTGGCGCGCCGCAGACCTCTCGGTCACTGTGGCCGGTGATAGGTTTTATAGCTTCAAATCAAAATTCATGCATTAAAGGGTTAAATAGTTTGTAAGGCTAGAGACTAATGACCAAAGAAGTGAAGTCCCATAGATTTCAAACATTTGAACTTTTCGCGGGAATGGTAGAATGAAGTCTCTCCCTTATTTTTCTTCTTTCCTTTACCTCCACTACGTTACCAAAAATAAAGAATGAATCGATTCGGTTGTAACGAAAGTGGGTTATTCGCGTGATACCTAGTTGCATTAAATGCACACTCTCTGAATAAAATATTCAACAACGTTTCGTCTTCTCATGTCGTGTTCCCCTACGCAGAAAACGGCATGCAGATCGTTGATTCTTGAGCTTGAGGCTGTAAGGTAAATTAGCGAGGAACTAGTTTGGTAAAACAAATGATGTACTAACTCCCTTTTCCAATGGATGCTGCTTTGTTTATTCAGGCAGAAAGAAATAAATTGAACAATTAATGAACTGTTTCTCATTTCATCTGTGAAAAACATTGAGAATTTACAGGGTGTCCAGAAAAGGACTCCCTGTTTTCAAAATTAAATATCTCGAAAACAAAGATTGATAGAGGAATGCAGTAAACGGTATGTTTATTGTGGAAGCTGTAAGAAGTTTATACAGCAGTGTGAAATAATAGTTACAAAAGCTGCTAACAGATGGTGCTGTACGCTGTACAGCTCATATCAGCAGAAATGAAATAATCGTATGAAACACTTTTGCAAACAATCACATCACAATGTTTTCAAAATGTTCACCATTGGCACTACAGAGGTGGCGGAAACGAAGAATGAAATTCGCCATCACATTTCGTAGTGTCTCAACCGAAATGGATTCACATGCCACAGAGATCGCCGATTCAAGCTCGTCCAGCGTGGCGGGATGCTTCGGGTAGACCATGTCTTTCACTGTGCCCCACAAAAAAAAAGTCACAGGGAGTCAAATCCGGCGCATATGGAGGCCAATCCATGCCTGCACCAGTACACCAGTAAATTTGGGATAGTCCAAAGCAATGACTCGATTCCCGCAGTGTTCCTCAAGAAAGCGAAACACTTGTTCGGTCCGATGTGGTCAGGCTCCATCTTGCATAAACCATTCAGTACCTGGTCGATCCTCTAACGCTTGCTGTGTGGCGACAAATTGTTCCAAAATTGCAACGTAATGTGCACCAGTGACCGTTTCTCGAATGAAAAAAGGGCCAATAAAGCCTCTGCTGCATACTGCAGTCCACACAGTAACTTTAAGAGAATACAGGGGTTTCGCTTGACACCAATATGGCTTTTCGGAACCCCAAAATCGCCAGTTCTGCTTATTCATGTATCCATTCTGGTGGAAGTGTGCTTCATCTGTAAACCAGATGCAGCCAACATCAAATCCTTCACTATCAATCACTGTGGGCATCTGATTAGCAAAGGCAACCCTTTGTTGCACAGCTCGTACGGGTATGGCCTGGTGCGGTCGAATTTTGAATGGAAACATGTGTAGGCTCTTTCTCAGTATTTTCTGCGTGCTGGAACGCTTCAAACCAGTCTCAGATGCAATTCTACGGACGGATGACATTGGATTTCGCTGAATAATTCCAGAAACTGTGGCGATTTTTTCAGGCGTAACTGAGGTTTGCTTGCGACCAACATGCCCCACTAGATCATCAGTTACACTGCCTGTTCGTTGAAATTTTGCGAAGAGCGTACGAATGGTTTTCGCATCGGGTCCTTTTGGAACATTAAATCGTGCTTGAAAACTTCGCCTTATTGCCGTAGGCCTCTCTTCTGACCTGTGGTACTATAGCACCAGAAAAACGCGTTGTTCAATGGAGTACATGGTTTTAATCTCGTCCTTCGGTACGCTAACCTCCTTTCACGTTTCAATAGTGGAACTGATCGCTCTGGGCTTCGGATCACTATTTATACTAGGCATTACGTATGGCGATTACAGTGCCATCTGTTAGCAGCTTTTATTTCAAACTGCTGTATAAACTTCTTACAACTTTCACAATAAATATACCGTTTATTGCATTCCTCTATCGATCTTTGCTTTCGAGATATTTAATTTTGAAATCAGGGAGTCCTTTTCTGGACACCCTGTATAATCCCGGTTATTGTTTATAGCGATGTTAAGTTGCGACGTCTTTCTTGGGAAAGCTCACAACGTCTGGAACTAGTCATGAACGCCTGCGTTCGATATATATATGTACAATCCGTCTCTTTGATCATATTTCCCCATCTTATACGCAGCTATCTTTATTCCGTGCTGACAATCACGAGGTTTTCCCTCGACCTTACCACTCTTGTCGGAATAACACAGCAGAAGTGCACATTTCTATCAGAGAAAAAGCCTATCCGTCCCGCTACATCACACAGACGCTCTCTCCAGTAGCAGGAAGCCGACTCTGGAACAATCTATATCAGAGATCTGAATAACACTGTTAGCTTCAAACGACAGTTAATAAAACACCTACTAAAGCAATAAAAACGCCATTCTCTGTTAGCCTAAACTCTTGTTATGTCACATCCACATTCCCCCCTCCCCCCCCCCCCCCCCCATATATTCTCAGATTCCCCTTGCTTTCGCGAAGAATGCTTTTCTACCACCCTTAAATCACAATTCGCCAAGTTGTAATCAGTTCCTGCACACGAAAAAAGACATTTTGTATCTACCAATATCAGTGTTACTATTTTCATTGTTGTATTGACAGCAACAGAAGCTGTTACACTAGTAATGATGCTATTATTAATCTTTACAAGTATTCAATCCTTTAAATTACTCAATCAACACACTATGAATCGTTTATCTATTAAAATCAACGTTATATTATAGGTAACTCAGATGTAAAAAGTACTGCATGTGTAAAACCCTGGTTTCATTGGCTGAGGTACTTACAGTATCTCACATTCAATAAAATCGTCTCATTATTAATGACGTTCTACGAAATGTCCGGACCACCTGTGGGTCTGTTTCTGTTGATGTTGGAGCAGAACAGGGATTTGTTGCAGGCCACATCAAACCAGCAGTAGGACTGCTAACTCAAGAAGATAAAAAAATTTTTGCCGTTTTTGGCGGCGACCTGTTCACTAGATTTATTCTGTAAAGAATAGATAAGGTCGCTAATTATCTTTTATTTAGATGACCGGTTACGGCAGATCATACTGTTATCTTCATATCTGTCATTTACATGCACCATAACACGGAGGAAACCTTGTAGAACTGAACAGTTTGGTAAAAAGTACCGGTTTACAAGTTTTCCTCTGTGATGTGGCTCATGTAAGTGACAGATCCGATGTTGGCTGCATAATATGCCGAAACCGGCCATCTAAATAAAAGATAATTAGCGACTTCGGCTGTTTATTACAGAATAAAAATAAGATTTAACAGGAATGCCGCTACTGTTGGTATAGGGAAATAGGGAACAGGCCCTAGACGTGTCTAAACAGTTAATACCTTTCCAGGTAAAAACAGTTATTACGTCTTAAAATACTCATGTTAAAATATTCATTTCTCAGGAACCAGATATAATTAAATCGTTCAATGAATTCAATGAGGCTTACCCAATAATCAAAGACATTTAACCGGCCGCGCTGGCCGAGCGGTCTGCGGCGCGTCAGTCACGGTCTGCACGGCCACTACGGTCGTGGGTTCGAATCCCCTCTCGGGCATGGATATTTATGCCGCCCTTAGTATAAGCTAGTTCACAAGTAGTTTCTAAGTTTAGGGACTGATGACCCCACAGTTAAGTCCCATAAGCTCTACATACATTTGAACATTGGAAAGACATTTAACACCCTAACGCACATACTTCTGATTCGTATGATAGTAAATGTCATGTTATAGTTAAATCTGTATATATTAGCATAGCCACATTAATGATTGTCTAACCACTGTGTAAATATTTCAGTTTCATCTTTTATTTTGTATATCTGTTAACATGTGTCACATGTTTACTATTAATGCAACTACATACTAGGTATGATGTGTAAAATATAAGTTAGTTCCTTCTATATTTTTCATGCATACACAATGTCTCAAACCAAAAAACATTACTTAGCGAAATGCGTCATCTACCATATATATCCTCTGTGCACTCACATCCAAGGTTTACATTAAAAGTGAAAATTATGACACCAAGTGTAGTAACATTTGTCAGTGCCTAATATACAATATGGTAAAGCTATTAACTATAGTAAAAACACAGCAAGTACGTAAAATACGAGGCGCGTCCAGAAAGTAAGTTCCGGTTGGTAATAAAATGTACATAGATACAGAAGAAATTTTTATTGCACAAAATTCTACAACTCTGAAACTACATTTACATATAACTGCCGAAATTTTGTAGGCACTTGTCATAGCGTGCCACACGTTTTTGCATGCATCCTTCACAGATGGTTCTTTATCGTCGTTGAAGTATTGACCACAAAGGACAGATTTTAGGTGTAAGAATAGATGAAAGTTGCTAGGAGAGAGGTCCGAGCTGTATGGAGGATGATCAAACAGGTCCCCTTGAAATTTCCGTAAGACTTGTTTGGTCACATTCGGTGTGTGAAGTCAGGCATTATCGTGAAAAAAAATCTTTTGACAGTAATCCTCTTCTTACACCTAAAATCTGTCCTTGGTGGACAACACTTCAACGATGATGACGAGCTGAAAGAACATGTTACCACATGGTTGAATACAAAGGCGGCAACATTCTATGAAAAAGGCACACAAAACCTTGTGTCATGCTATGACAATTGCCTACAAAATTTCGGAAACTATGTAGAAAAGTAGTTTAACAGTTGTAGATTTTTGTACAATCAATATTTTTTCTGTATCTGTACCAGTTCGTTTTATATAACCAAACGGAACTTACTTTCTAGACGCGCCTCATATAACAACCTGACGTTTCATTCCGTTTTATTCTGTTCTCGATAACTAAAGTTCAATCATTTTGTCAGGCACCATCACTGCGTGAACATACACTTGGTGCAATATAATCAATGCTCCTTTAACTTTCCCCCGGGGGGCTCACGGTTCTTTCATGAGTACGTGCGTGGTGAGCACGGTGCCCCGAGCTAATGCAGTCTTCTTCCTTCTTTCCTCCCTGGACTTCATCTGCTTTCTCTTACCCTCCTTTCCTGTACTTACTCCTGACCCTCCCCGCCATAGGGTACCGATAACCTTAGCAGTTTGGTCCCCCGATCCTAACCAACGAACCAACCAAACATCCTGTAACTTATCCCCAGATTATGAGCCTACAGTGACTCGAAAACTAGTAGTGGAATAAAAACATCCATAAAAGCAGTTGGTTGCATATATTTACCAAAATATATCGCCAATTTACGCTACAGCTGCAGTTTGTAGTCCAACATGGATATTTTGAAAGAAGTAAATGCTCCACGCATCTTTCACCAAATACTTCTATGGCATCGCCATCATGCACCATGTAACTTTACGGAAGTAATGTCCGTAGAGTCGCCCAATTTGTGTAAGTAATGATATTGTTTGGAAAGATAAATAATGGCAGTGGTCAGCGGCTACCGGTTGGAGAACCTTCCAAACAACCTAGGTAGTAGCTAGTTAAACCGAGCAGCCGGTCGGAGGTTTGTCCAAATCGTCGGATATCATGGAATGGCCCAGTCTTTGTACTCTAAACTAATGAGGGCTGTTAGCTGAGCATTGCTGAAGGGTGTCTGGAGGACATTTGTGAGTTCCACATTCCAGTAATCTATATCTATAAATGTGAACGTCTGTTCGGTGTACGCTTATCAGGTCCGAACGACAAGACGCAGAGACTTAATTATATGTACGGTTACTAATTTATACCGGAGGAAGGTTTTAGGCACGGTTTTATAGCGATCTGATAGATATTTAGAAATTTGAAGAATATAACGCGAAATGCGGAACAATAATTACTCTTTGAAAATTATATTTACTCTTTGAATATGGTTTTATTGGTTGCATTGTTGCTTGAGAGTTGATAATGATAAAAGTGTGGAGTATATTGGGATGGAAAGTTATCCGTGTATATAAAATTCTACGCGTGTGTGAGTTAATATTTCGCTCTGCAGCGAAAATTACAGAACGCAAACGAATGATCTGTGTGTAATTGTTGTCCGAAGTCTCCCGTTGGACACCATAGCAGTTCCATGCCGATAGCTATAAGAGGGTGGAAGATATGGTGGTTGAAAGTCGTCAAATTATAAAAAAATTCGGACTGAAGGCCAGCGATGTCTTTTACGACTCTATAGCAAGGAGGTTACATACAGCGAAACGTGATGCCAGAGACCATATCTTTGGTCTATACGTGCTACAATTTCTTCAGCTCTTTCTCTGTAAGGATAAGCATACGAGTAAGGAAATATAAGAATAAATAAATAAATCAGTAAAAAAGAAATTTCTTTTAATACATCTCTTTAAAAAAATCGATTTGACGTTTCGCGCATTACATCAAGTGAGCGATCTGTGATATTATTACAATCATTATTGTTGAATTTCCTGATTGGATTCTTCGAAACGTGTTCATTTTCACGTGTGATTTGATCTACCAACACGCGAGCGGAGCCGCGGGTTTAAGCTAGTACATTATAAAATAAAATAATCTATAATATTATTTACCGTCAACATTTAAGATATCTATGATGTCAGTATAATTATAACATATCATGATTCTAACAATAATTTCAATATCTGAAACATTAAAAATTCTTATTACTATATCAAAATATAGAAAAATCAAGCTTAAAATAACCAACTTTTGAATATGTCTTGCAATTGCAGCAAACTCTGGTTTAGATGATAGCTTATTACCTCTATCTATAATCTTGAAAGTGTTACACTTGTATAGATTTATTTCATGACTGATTTCGACTCAAATAAATTTATAATGTAAATTTAAACAGATTATCATATTCTCCGCAGAAACACTGAGAATGCAAGAAGCATGATTTACCTCTCATATATTTAGTTTGTTGATTTATTGCACCATTTACCAGTAATTTAAGTACATATTGTGTGGAATGAGTGGTCAATTTGTTTGTCTGTTTAATTATTTCAGTCTTTATGTAATACTTAGGGTACTGGACATTAACATTTTGTGTATTTACAGAAAGTTACATTTAAGGAAGTGTTTTCAGATGGTCAGTTTTTTTTTTTAAGGAAATATCTCATGGTACGATATATACGATTTTGGAAGGGATGACGATCGGCCAATGAGGGAGCAGCCAAGAACAGAACTGGTGGGGAGTATGTGTTTGGGAGAGAGGACGTGAGAGAAAAGTGCGCGGATAAAGGGACTCCAGTCTTGGCAGAAAAAGGTCCCTCCTGGATGACAGGGGTGATTCGATCCGGAAGTTTATGATTTGCACAGCGAACAGTCGGGACTCTAAATATGGCAAGAACACGTGATATGTGTTTCTGTTTTTACACAAGAACTTACGAGTGTAGAAATGGTGTTTGGGAAACTTAAACTCTTTTGACAATTTCATGTTGAGTGCTCGCAAAATATACAGAGTTTCTGTGTTCCTTGAAGTTATGATTACTCAGTTGGGGGATAGTGCTACCAATTTCTTATCGCAGACACTGCAACTGTTTAACCACTTTATTCAATTTATGATTAATTCAACAAAATCTCTGAGTTTGCGTACATCATTTGCGAACATTCAGAATACAAACATTTTTATTAAGGAACCAGTAATTCAATATTTCTTATTTACTTCGCAAACTACAGCCTATGCATAGAGTTTGTTGACTACAGGATCACGTGTAAAAGATAAAATTTAGATCTTAGGTAGTTACTGCAACATGAAAGCAGACATGTACAGTTCGATCCTAAGATAACATCTCAGGAACAACAACAGCTTCTGTAAAACGACTTTCACCGGTATCAATGTAAGGCAGAGGCTCATTAATGTAAATATTTTGAAACATTCTAAAACGAAAGCATTTCAGTTCTTAACACAAGCCTATGTGTTTTTAAATGGGCATGCTATATTATTTCATCAGCAATCATGACGAATCACATAAACGATCTATGTATAAATATATAATCAATTTTCGAATTATAAAACCATTACCTCCCTCTTGCTTAAAGGTGAAGTGTACGAAACTTCATCAAGATCAGACAAAAACTGTGGATTTTGTCAAAATCTAAAAGTGAAGTCCTTCCCACCATGCAGCGAACGAAATTGTTTGTAGACACACTGTCCTTCTTCTTGTTTTCAAGGGAAACTTTATAAAATTTCATCAAGATCGGAACTAAACTACAGATTTGTTAGCAATGGAAGCGCACTTTCAATTTTTCTCAGATTTTCCAGTTTGCCACCAGGTTTCTACAAAAATTTGATTTCATAGAAATCCTGTGCAGAGAATTACGAAAAAGAAATAAAAGAATCAGCCAAATCGACTAAGCCATTATAAAGTTATGGCGTGATCAAAATAAATTGGGATTTTTTTTTATTTAAGTAAGAGAATACACTATTACTTGGATTATATTCGTATTAACAAAGTAGATCGATGAAAATGGAAAACTATTGGAAAGGAAAAAAAAAATACGGTGACTGATTGTTGCATAGCGCCTTATTAGAAAAGGTAAATACAATTTCGTGACTTTTCTCCTCTATATACTTCCAGATTTCCTGCCCTTGCGTTTTTAATTGAAGCGAGCGCTTCTGTGTCTTAGATGTTTTGACCCGTGTTCGAATCCCTCACAACTCGGATTAATCAGTTTTGTAGCCGTTATTGAGATTCGCTACCCTTCGTCCTTTACTGTAGCCTATTTTCCCTCCGATTACTACCTGGATACGTATATATTCCGAAACTCATTTTAAGAGTAAGTTTTAATTGAATCCTTGATTTTTGTATATCAGTTTTTTCCTTTAATGTCTCGTGACGATCCATGTATCAAAATACATGTTCCTATAGAAATTACCTAAATTCTAGCCGATGCGCGAGAAAAGAAATGTAAATCATAGAGGAACATCATATCACTGCCATGGCTTTCAGAAAATTGTCGGCCTGCATCCCTGAGCCAATCCATAATTCTGACATTAAGGAAATCAGTGCGTGCTTACGTTACGTATATTTTCTTTGGCTAAAAATTCCTGGTGATTAAATTATACTCTAGAAATGACCCATTTGATTAAAAATTCAAATGTGGTTATTATAACAGTAGTCGTTAATTTCTACATGAAAAATCTGTGTGGAAATAAATTTTCGTTTTGATTATACACTGTGACTTCCGTTTTAATATGTTGTTAAAGAGTTTTGCAGGTACAAACTTGGTGGAAACTTCACTGCTAAGCTCTGCCAATGTTTTCTGGGAAAAGTTATTTCAACGTGAAAATTAGCACGTTGAGCACAAACAACGGATTGTAGATTCTGCTGGTTTTAGCCAGTAATTGCAGCATCGTTATTTTTATTTCCCTCTGAAGATGATAAGCATAAGTAAATATAAATAATCGTTTTCGCTGCTTATGCGGATAATCAGTGACCGAACATTCTTAAAACAAGTGCCAAAATACAAGGTTAGCTAATAACTTTGGCCGGTAAACTCGTATTCCCTTACCTGAGAGCCTGAGGGAACATAATTGTGAGGCGAGAGCAGGAGAGAAAAAAGCTCAGTCTTTGCTGATACTCCACAGCTGACGTGTTATAAGTATGGTTCACCGCTGGAGTTCACACTATAAATCAACTGCTCGCAACCGGTTGCAAGGATCTAGTGACGCTTTATGCAAGAAAACACTTCGTGCTGCGTGATAAATGAAAGCCTTCTGAAAGAATTGCCTCGTAATTCGTGAACCTAATACCAGTAACAGATTTTACAGTCCTACAGTTTTGTACTGTGCGGTAACATTTTAACAGAAGAAATCAGTGTAAAATTGTCGAGTAATCGAACTTTGAAAACTTCGTTATCAGTGAAGACATTAATTATAAAAATGATTTGTTTTTCATTTGAGTGGCAATAGCATCCGTCTAGGAGATACAAAGGGAAACGGTACGTAATAGTACATGGGTAAGAAAATAAAATCACATATTTGCATAAAGTGAAACCCATGTAAGTTCATTCTATGCTGTTGTGTAACACTAATGTAAGCAATCACAAACAGATAATAGTGATGGGAGTTTTCACTTTAAGATAAATTCGTCTGTTGTTGCTTTTCTAATCGCTTCTACACACCCTGCTAACGTTCGTCATGATTTCGAAAAGAAATATGACAACTACTTATCTCACACATTCGAACAAGTACTTTTATACTTTCGAAATAAGTCACAAAGTGATTTCAGAAGTTATGGTGGATAACAGTACAGCTTAGTACCGCTGGAAGCGCTACATAACGAGACTCAGTGTGTCTGTGTATAATATCTGTGCTGACCATAGTTGCCTTACAAAGATTTTTCGAATTTTGTCTCACTATCTGATAATGCGCAGAAAGAATGCCTCTACCACAAAAATGACGATATTTAAGTTGAAAACGGACAGAAAATGACACCAGAAGAACCAGTCGCGCTACAATACATTTTTATAACGAAATTAAAACTTTATACATAGGTTAACCAGAGTCGAAAGATTATATTTTAAAGAAAAGGTCCGCTGCGACTGTTAAAATCCTTTATTGAAGGACACACGACCGGTTTCACAATTTAAAATTACATCCTTAGGTGTTATGTCAAGTCATTAAAAAGATCTGATATGAAATCGGATGGAGCTCATTCCCTCTCATTTAAGTCAAAGCTTCTTTCAAAAATTTATACAATATCTGTAAGAACTGTCTGCTTAAAGGGAAGGAGTCCATAATGGCGGGATTTGAAGTCAAGCCCCGTTTGGGGACCCACTAAGTCGTTAAAGGTCTCCGCCTTGTCACCGTTTCCACTAACATGTCGTCTACTTGATTATTTTCGAGGTAGAGGTATTTCTTGATGCGCATGTAAGTGTGCATTATCAGACAGTGGAGCAAATGAAGTTCTAAATTCTTTGGTAACTGACCAGATGGAGACCGTCAACAAGACGGTGCCTCCCCAGACCATTTCCTTAGGAAATACGGGGATGGCGTCAAATGCCGCCACAAATTTTTTGATTCTTGACGCCTCCCCTTTAGACATTATTTTTAAAGATTTTTATAAATTTTTGGAAGAAGCCTGGGCTTAAAATGGGGGGGGGGAATGAGATCCATCCGATTTTACATAGGCTATGATATTTTCAATGATTTGGCATAACACCTAAGTATGCAATTTTAAACTGCGGCCAGCCGCGGTGGCCGAGGGAACTGAGGTGCTCCAGTCACGGTCTGCACGGCCACTACGGTCGGGGGTTCGAATCCCCCCTCGGGCATGGATATTTGTGCAGTCCTTAGTCTTAGCTAGTTCATAAGTCGTTTGTAAGCTTAGGGACTGATGACCACGTAGTTAAGTCCCATAAGTTCTACAAACATTTGAACATTTTTTTTAAACTGCGAAACTGGTCGTGTGTCCTTCAATGAAGTCGCAGTGGACCTGTTCTGTAAAATATTACAACGAACTATTTTTATATCTAGAACACAAACCAAACTTGTGGTGAAAATGTAAAAAAAGTGACCAATGAAAACTTTTTCTTCAAACCGTCTCTGTTGACTGCTGACAACGAGAAACAGACATACAAGTTCTATTATACACTATCCTTGTCGTCATTGAACGTGACAGAGAAAGCTCGTTCATTTGTTTGTAGTAAAAACTTCTAGATTTTCAGTTGGCTCATGGAAGAAACATGTATCCCTAGTCGTAATACTGCCCACAATTGATTAATTACGTAAATAAATGTTGACATATTTTTATTAGTTACGTTATAGAGAATGGTTCCGTTTACTTAATAGAATACCTAGAATTTTTATATGTTACTTGTCACTCTCTCTCTCTATTTTTTATGCGAAAATGGCCGTAATAATTTATTTCAAAGACATTGGATTTGTTCGTTTTTGTTTGCTTGTCCTTTTTCTGCATAAACATATTTATGCTAATAATATAGTAAACTATTATTTACGATACGTCTTGTTCTTGATTTGCCATATGCCGGATATAAGTGTTTTTAATACTAGCTATTACAGAGCTTACGTCAATAATATACTGTCCAGAACGTAATTACAAACTTTTTTCTGGTCTTGAATGCGTATTTCTTCCAGTAATACGACACATTTCGGTTCATTGATGGTACTGTTGTTGTGTATACATTTTGAATAAGCAAGGAAACAAATATATGATGTGTAAAGGAGGCTCCGCGAATCTTTTAATTTCTATTTTCTGAATCTGCATTGATAGCTAATGAAAATGCAACTACGAAAGCAATGTTTGTTCGCTTATCGGTAATGATCCTTATTTGTTACATTTTCACCATTAAGTTCATTTGCAAAATAATTTAGCACTCAAGTTTGCAAAACACTTAACTACGGTTTCTTTGCTAGCCCAGAAGTGGAATGAGGAATGTGGAATGAGGAAAGAAGGACGGCATGCAATCATGATTTGTGAATCTCTTCTCCACTTACAAATGAAGCGTGATTTCTTTCAGCTGGAGACTACGATCATAACGAATAGTATAAACACAAACAACGCAAGCAGACATTTTTAATAGACAACTACATTAAACACAGACCTAGGAGATAATTGTTTGTTAAATTTTACTTACGACAGTGGCGGCGTAATGTGCTAATGTCAACAAAGAAATTTTCGCTTTACGAGGACAATTAATTTATCAACCGGGCAATGGTATATACAAGAACCTGTCAACCATACAGCAGGTACAGCGTTAATTATTTACATCAAGTCGAAAATTATTCCCTATCATTCTATGTGATCGAGTTTTCAGACATTCAAAGAAAAAACATGTTCAAATGTTTGTAGAGCTTATGGGACTTAACTACGGGGTCATCAGTGCCTAAACTTACAAACTACTTATGAACTAGCTAATACTAAGGACGGCACAAATATCCATGCCCGAGGGGGGGGATTCGAACCCCCGACTGTAGTGGCCGTGCAGAACGTGACTGGCGCGCTGCAGACCGCTCGGCCACCGCGGCCGGCATTCAAAGATCGTTGACAACATTAGCACACTACGCCACCGATGCCGTAAAATTTTACAAGATTCTAAACGGCCTATCTGACTACCTGTTACCCCCATAAGTACTGCAATATTTACTACTGAAAACAGCTGTTATGAGCCCGCGTCGTAAAATAAAAACAAGAAGCTATTGAAAACATTAGTCTGCTAATCTTTTGTGTGAAATAAGATGGCGGACGTAGGCTTCATTTATGTAACCCCATGTCATCTTTCATCTTTTATACCGCCATCACAGTCTACCTTTATACTAAGAACCAATGTATATATGTGGGAAGAACTAATGTGTGTCTGTGGTATAGACCTACATTAACTACACTGGCAATAACGTATGGAGTAACGCACATGGTGTCGCCATTTTACCATTCTAAATCACGCTTATAACGGACTAACGGACTACTCTTGTGAGGGTAAGACATAAGAAATACGAATAAATTTACTAAACTACGCCACCTTTAGATTGCCCAACGTTTGTAAATCTATTGGACCAAGCTGCTACGGTCAACAATCCGTATAGTTACGAACTACTTAATAACAACACACACACACACACACACACAAACCCACCCTGCCCGAGGGAGGACTCGAACCTCCGGCGGAAACAGCCTCTCAGTCCGTAGCATGACGCCTTAGGCAACGCAGCCGTTACACGAAGCCCACCTTTAAAGTTATCGCAAGTAATTTTTCGTACCACGAACAAATTTCTTGACTTTTGGATTAGTAAGATAATGGTGTCAGGGTTCAATTATATCCGCGAATTTGCCACTCTATGGCATATAGTTTAAATTTAACAGGATGACCTTGCGCAACCAACGTAAACTGTCATTTCTACGGTTATCAAACCACAGAGGGAATAACCAGACTATGGTTTGTCAGTGTGGAAAGTGATATGATTTATTTGGTGAAATATTTGTTATTTTTCTGCAATTTGTTTACCCAATGTGAACCTGCCTGAAATGTATTTAGCTTTCAATTGGACGAATCAAATTTACAAATCGGAAACTATTATTTATTACAGGACAGATATGAAGAAGACTCTTAAGAAGTCCAAGACCGCCCTTGAAATTTTAATTAGGCCTATTCTTTAAATAGGAGAAGCAAAGTAATTAGCTGTGCAATAATTACAGATTACAAGATAAGAACACTGAGACGGCTATAAATATGAAAAAGGAGAAATGATTTACAGCTACAGCCAGTTACATCCACTCAACTGACTTTTAAAGTAAATATGTATACAACATAAATGATCGCAGGTGTCATTTGTGCAAAGCAATCCCAACTTCCTTTAACCGTCCACAATATTTAGAAAAAAAATGAGTATCATCGTAGCAGCAGGGCACAGGAAGCTAATCTTTGATAATTTTGAGCAATCAGTGGCACACAGTGATTGAGTAATTTATGTTTGCATTTACACTGCTTTTACTTATTGTTACGGCTTTTAATACTCTGCAATGTATTAAGAGCCTTTACCCCCAAAAATGGCGTTCAATTTGCATCAAATATTGCGGACGAATACCCATTCTATGAAATTTGAACTTTTCGTTCGGTATGAAGGAGTTCTTATGTCTGTGGTAAGCAGTGATCTTTACAGTATAGAGATCAAGGTGGTATGCATAGACCAAAGATAATATAGACTATGCGTCACGTAATTATACCGAAACCAGTGACTGAAACAACGAGCTTTGAAAGCAACAACTAAGTCACTTGACTCGAGGCAGGAAACCGTCTTAATTATTACGAGCAAACTGAAATGAAACAGAGTTACAGTTCTTATTCATTGCAGTGAAAATTAAGCATAGAGGTTAACAATGAAACATCGTATTCTTATTATACCTTTAGTTGTACAGTTAGCGTTATTTCTCCACAATTTCCAATATTAATGCGATGGTTACAGTTTTTACATGTGCCTAGATGAAACGCTTTGACAATTGTTTTTACAAGCAACAAAACTAAGGATATTCAGCTTCAGATAGTTTTCGTTATACTGTAAGTGTTTTAGTTTGTGTTTTACACAGGAGTAGAAGATTAAATATTAGGTTGACAAGCGGCATCACTTTTCTTACGGTTCCTCAAACAAGATGTGTGAAATATTGTATTATGCTTTTAAAAGAACTTAAATCTTTTTACAATGTCCGATTTTAACACAATAAAACCGTTTATATGTTTAGTCTTTTGTCATACACAGTGATGCAGAAACGTAAAACAAGAAAAGTATCGGCTACCTGTGTAAAACAATAATGTGGTGAAGAGACATTGTCGATGCACTCGACAAGAACAGGTCTTAAGGGCATAAAGAATAGTCTGTACGTATTTTCAGCTTTGTATAATGTTATCAAAAGCATATCTGCACCAGAAATTACTTGTGTGCTGACATACAAACTCGGTCAAGAGCAGCTTGAATATTCGGTAATTTCACAGATGTGAAGGATTCTTAGTGAAACACAAACACTGAGATATGTCATTCTTTCGCTTGTGAAAAGAACTGACAATCCTTTTCACCTGAGCACATATAAAGACGATAATCGCCGCATTATCATTAGTAATATGGAGAAATAACGTTACCTTTACTACTACATGTGTAGTAGTAATACGAGAAGCCGGAATGTCAAAGCCAACGCTTGATTTCACTTGTAAATAAGAAAAACTGTTGTTTCTAATGACACGTCACGTGACTCGGGGCAATTTTAGATGTTGGTTTTAAACCACAACACGGCAGAGATAGAAATCCGCGTAATCTATGTTATCTTTGGTCTGTGGTGGTAAGAACGTTAAGCGCTTTCTACACGGGAAGTGAGAGCTTACGATATTACCCATGATGCACCGGTCACGCCGGCCGCGTACAGTGTAGACGCGTCCACTTGCACAAGATGCACGCATACGAATCGCTAGTAGAAAAATAGGATGTATCCTATACTCACGCCTATGGAAGTGCTTCGCGCATGCGCAGACGACCGAATGGGGAACCCAGTCTATAAACGAAGCCAAGTCGGTAATTTGTTTGAGAATGTGTACTTGTTCTCCTGCTCAGAGGAACGTAGTTTTTCGACTCAGTCGTATTTTAGGAGGTGATACTATAGAAGAATTGCCTTAAAAATTTAATATATCCTATGTACAATTTTTATTGAATACAGAGATATAGATGTTAATATGAAATCAAAACAAATTTAGAGCAAATGTAAATCAAGTAATTTTCATTGATTTATCCATCAGTTCTTGGTAGAACAACATCACACTTACTTCAAAGTAGTATTTTGTGTATGTTCTACAAGTTCATTTCCACTTAGTTACCCAGTTTTCGGCTTACTAGGACATATTCAGACTTGAAACTACGTCGAAAACCGGTTATTTAAATAAAACTCAATATGGTGATCTACCAAGAACAGACAAAAGAATCAGTCAAAATATCCAAATCAGTTTGTTGTACATACCAAGAGCTGTATCTCTGTACCCAATAAAAATTGGACACTCGTTATATGAAATTTTAACTGCAAATCGTCTTTATTACCATCTTCTAAAATACTTGCTATTTTTCCTGAATATTGCTGTAGTTAGCAGATTTTTTTTTTTTTTTTTTTTTTTTTTTTTTTTTTTTTTTTTTTTTTTTTTTTTTTGTGAGCAGTATTTGAAGCTTTATCAAAGTTTAAGGTCTATGTATAGACACCTGAGCTTGTTCATCATACACATAGGTGCCTCAAACCGCAGGGGCTGGAAGTATGTGATCGCATTTTATAATGATAACGTTAACACATGTGAGCGACGTAGTTTCGCAGGAACTGCACGAAAACAATTAAATACAGTTTCACAGCGGCAGTCTAAGACACAAATAAATGTTTTAATCATCACAACATATACAGTTTCGAAAAGTGATGTTAACGCGGCGACTTATGTTGACAACAAACGAAGTAGATGCATGAAGCAAACGACTCAACAAACGCGTACCGTTTGAACGCTTCTTTGTAGTTCGACGGTCTGTCGCAAGGGGCTGACGACTTCCTTGTGCGTGTTGCACGTTTCGTATAGAAAGGGCTTTACATTCATATTCATTGGTTCAAAACAATGAACAATCCCCTGTTGTAATATCTGTAAAAATATTTGCGTAAATTTTCTAAAGAGAATTACAACCACTTTAACAGAAATCTGAAATGACTGTATGTTAATCAAAGTTTGGTTATTTCCAATGTAGTGTCTCATAGTACGACGCAACATCATTAGAAAAGCAGCGGAAGTCAGAAGAATTTGCTATTCGCAAATATATATGAGAATTTAGAAGAACAATCAGTAATCGATGCGGGAGCAATATATATCAAACGTTTAGTCTCTGTTGCAATATTTTATTATCCAATGACGCGTTTCGCGCTGTTAGCGCATCGTCAGATTGGGCGGAGATGGAGCCACAGAACTATCTGTAGCTGTGTAGGAGGAACCCTAACAATTGTTGTCATTGGGTGCCATAGCAGCAGAGGAGTCGCTGTCGCGGCAGGTCCGCGTTTACAACTGGTAGTATTTTTAATAGTTTTTTTTAAATAATTTTTAAAAATACTACCAGTTGCAAACGTGGACCTGCCGCGACAGCGACTCCTCTGCTGCTATGGCGCCCAATGACAACAATTGTTAAGGTTCCTCCTACACAGCTATAGATAGCTCTGTGGCTCCATCTCCGCCCAATCTGACGATGCGCTAACAGCGCGAAACGCGTCATTGGATAATAAAATATTGCAACAGAGACTGAACATTTTTAATTATTCAACACTGTTGCTGCACCAGCCGCCGCCACCACCATCATGGAATGGAATGAAATATATATCAAACGGATGACTAGCTGCGCCGATTTAGGATACTGTGTTGCGTACTGACAAGGTAAGACTGTGGTAATATCAACACACACAGTCATGACAATCCACTGACTTTGTTATGCACTGCGGCAAGTTGAGTACGGTATTGGACAAGTGGAAATAATGTCATTTTTATTGATTTTAACCTACTTTTGACAATGGGGAACATAAGAAGAGCCACAGTAATCGGTAATAACTAAAAAAAGACTCCAAGTTTTCCATTCTTAAATTTCCTAAGATCCCTAGCATGATATGAAACGGTCCATTTTAGGGCAGATTACTTACAATTATCTTGTAACCTAAAGGTTTTTACTGAAGAATTTCATTTTCTATTAAATAAATGGCTGCAAAACACCAGAAGGCCTGACCTTTGGTTGAAAGACGTCACTTTTCTACTTAGGAACGTTAAGGTTTCTTCCCTAGAATTCCAATGACGTCGGTGAATATATAATGTAATACCTACATCATTTCATGTACCAAATCAGCCACCACAGCTGTAGCTGAAGTAAAAATATAACAGACGTGGCAATAGAACGGCAAAAGCAAATCAAGTGTCCAGATGTTTGTAGTGCTTATGGAACTTAACTACGGGGTCATCAGTCCCTAAACTTACAAACTACTCATGAAATAGCTAATACTAAGGACGGCACAAATATCCATGCCCGAGGGGGGGGATTCGAACCCCCGACCGTAATGGCCGTGCAGACTGTGACTAGCGCGCCGCCGGCCGCTGTGGCCGAGGGGACTGAGACGCGTCATTCACGGTCTGCACGGCCACTACAGTCGGAGGTTCGAATCCCCCCTCGGGCATGGATATTTGGGCCGTCCTTAGTGTTAGCTAGTTCATAAGTAGTTTGCAAGTTTAGGGACTGATGACCCCGTAGTTAAGTCCCATAAGCTATACAAACATTTGTACATTTTTTGAACTGGCGCGCCGTAGAACGCTCGGCCACCGCGGCCGGTACGGCAAAAAGCAACCAAACTGTTTCCCAACAAAGAAGAAACCAATTCCACAATTGTGGCTTCATTTGACCATAAACGGCAACAATCTTCTAGACATTGGCTTCCAAAGTGAAAGTAATTATAATCAAAAGCATATGTGCATATAAAAAAGACGAGTGAAATGTAAAAATGTGCGAATCATTAGACTCCACACCGAACTTGTGTACATCAAAAATCTGCCTGTCGTAGTAAGAACAGGCTGTAACAGAAATTTGTTTCTCTTACGTTTATATCCTACTTACTTTTTGCGGAGTAAGCTGCAAATATGAACATTTTCGTAAGTATTTCTTCACGAGTAAGTTGACGTTGTAGCCCTGAACCTGTGAAATTCAGGCGGTTTTTACATTAATTTCCCTAGTATGTATCTCAAAAATGTAGCAACTTCTTCGTTAATTGCGAAGAAATATAAACAAACATTACTCCTTCAGCGTCCTGCCCACCACCAGGAGCGCTTGTGTCGTTGCAACTGTCAGTGTTAATAAATTTCACAGCAGTGAGTGTCGCGACTGTATATGTTAGATTGAGGTAATATAGTATTATGTACCCGTATTTGTTTTTCCTTTTGAAAGTGGAATGTAGTGCTTCTTTGATATCAGTTGAGTGTGCGTATCGAAGTTTATCATTGTAAGTACGTGCACAGAAAGTTCCGTTCTACAGAGAAAGTGTGATGGTATTGGAATGTCAGCGTTTTTCAGTTATGTTTATAAATTCCGAGATTGTCCACTGTTGAGAAATCCTGAGATGTCACTGAGGAGTGAGGTAAGTAGCAAACTGACGTACTAATTCCTTACAAATTCTTCAACTTTGGCACTAAATGCAGGTAAATAGAAGTTAAAATAGTTCTTTTTTTGTGTAGTACATTCATGTCGTGTTCGATACATACCGCTCACAGTGAAAGCGATATATATCGCTCCTACTTCGATTCCCAAAGGTTCTTGGAAATTATCTGAAATTTTTTATGGTTGTCAGTTAATAATAAGTAATGTAAGCGAAATTTTTCCGATAATCAAAGAGGATGAGGAGAGAAAAATGCCTCGTAAGTAGAACTTCATAAAGCACTATATAATTTACAAGCAACTTGAACGGTAAAGTTACAGGCCTAACTGAACAAAAAAAAAAAAAAAAAAACAAAAAAAAAAAAAAACACCTCGTTGTGTGTATGTACGAATGTGTATTCGTATGGACTCCAGTACGATTCGAACAGTTCAAGTAAATCTTCTGATTAGACCAGCGGGTGATCCTGTGAAGTTTGGTTGCGATCGAACAAGACATTTATTGATTAGAAGACTATATCGCTTAAAGGTTAACAAAAATTACTCTTTGGAAAAGCTAGTTACTCTTTGGCTTTTCACCTTTAACTTATTTAAAAATGCTTTCATTGGTTGCTACGTACTATGTAATATGATTCAAAATAGTGAATACCAGTACCATGCTTATTTAATCCTCAGGGTGTTAAAACCAAATATACATGCTAATATCGTAGTCTAACGTATATGTAACAGCTAACGTCTGGCGCTTGGAACTGGAGTTGACCGCTCTTTCATAGTTTCAAAACCATGTTTCGATACACGGAACTGTTTCATGGTTTCGAAACCGCCATGTTTCACAGTTTCGATACCCCCTGGTTTCAATCTGCTCGGTTTCGGATCATATTCGTGGACGATACTACAACTGTTTCGTCGTGTCGGTTTCAAAGCAGCGGTGTTTCAGACCAGTAATGCAGGAAGGCGGAATCGACGAATTGTATCCAAACTGTGGTGTTTCATTTTGCTGAAGCTCTGCACAGATACACATATAACTTACTAGTAGGTATATGAACAGTTTAATGAGCGTCAAACACGTATGGACAGACGTGAGTGTGTAGCTTAAGATTACTGAATTAAGAGTTGTTTCTAAGGTGACTGCAGTATTTCGAAATGACATAATGTCTGCTTTAGAAACGTAAATGAAAAATAACACATTCCTCACTATTTGCATTGAAATATCCATCAAAATTCGAGGTTTATCTTTCCATCATCCTACATCTTCCTTAAAAAAAAGTCCAAAATGACAGACTTTATATTAAGAAGGGGAGATCGCAAATGTAGGTTTTTTTTCCCCCATACCGTTACTTTCTTGCGAGTAATGTTGACAGGATACTCATGTAAAACAAAAGATATTTTTAAAAGATATAACTACATGAAGATCTAACAATGTGCCGTATTTGACGAATTTCGTATTTATACTGCCGTATTACGAACGTTCGAACGGTAAATGAACAGCGCATTAAAGATCAAAACTGGAATTTTAAGGTAAGGTTTATTTCACTTAGGTACCTAGCGGTGCGATAACGATGTATAAAAACTTAACGCTTCCCAAAATGTTAGCTCAATAAATGTGATATTTTGCCTTTTCAATGTCACATGTATGTTAGCACTCACAACAGCTATCAATTTTAGGCACTAGAATAGAGGAAATCAAAATGTATTAATTATATCTACTTTGATAAAAACCAATATATTAGACATAAAATAATAGTCAGTTCTCAGCTAATGGGAAAGCAGGAACGTCACATATTCCGAAAGCGGGGTATTTGGTACAGTGTTTAAATTTTACTTATCGTCCTAGCGGCCTCCCGTGATAATGTTGGTTATCATGTGACGTTGGCATTAGCGAATCACGTTACAATGCAAATGTTTCGTCATGAAATCTTCGTTGTACGATGACAGTTACTTCACTGAGCGTACAAGGGTACATACAAGACCCTGCCAACCACAGAGCATGAAGAATATAAACATCTTGGCAAAGATTTTCTACCATGTTCTAGATGTTGCCAACATAACACGTGAGGCCGCCGGGGTGGTAGGTAAAATTTAGCCGTTGTAGGAAATATATAACTGCCAAGGCATTTGAATAAACCTTTTTTTCAACTACAATTGCTGGCCTCGAACTGTGTGGTTCTATAGCAATACTTATACATTACACATTGACGATGTTACAGTAAACATGCTCATACTATTACAAAATATACACGGCATCATTGTTTTGAAACAGTGTTTCGAAACCTCACATTGTACGGTTTCTTTTGTTTCGAAACCGTCAGATGTTTCTTTTTTCCCATCTGTACTTGGCACGACAGTAGCGCCCCTGGCGGATAAAGGGCCAACCGTAGCGGCACTATCAATTCACGGTATAACATGAAGTCGCGGAAACGATGCTAGCACACCAAGCGGCAGAGCTACAGTAACAGAAGAATGGCGTAATACAAAAGGAAAACTTGCTGTTTTAGTGTTTTTATTCCATGTTTCCCAGTCACTAAATTCAGAGGTGAATTTTCCAACAGAAGTACATGTGAAAATCCGGGGCGGATAGCTGCAACTACTAGAGATTAAAAACCTACCTTTTTTTCTATTGTAGTGCCGTATTAGTCTGTTGCGTCGAAGATTAGCATCGATCAGTTTAAATTTGAAAATAACTTTACTCTTCCGATGTGACTTTTATTTTTCTCCGCATCAGTAAAGTGTGACTGAGGATAACGGGCTGAGAGATATGTCAGTAGAACACGTCTCGATCGATATTAAAATCTGAATGACAGGACCGCTGAATTATCCTATTATGAGATAATAAACGCCGGCCGCGGTGGCCGAGGTGACTGAGGAGCTCCAGTCATGGTCAGCACGGCCACTACGGTCGGGGGTTCGAATCCCTCCTCGGGCATGGATATTTGTGCCGTCCTTGTTCGTAAGTAGTTCATAAGTAGTTTGTAAGTTTAGGGACTGATTACCCCGTAGTTAAGTCCCATAAGCTTAACAAACAACAACAACCTAAAGCTTCCTCCTGAGTCACACCATCTATTGCCGCGGTGGAGTAGCCGAGCGGTCTAAAGCGTCTCGCTGCGGAGCGCGCGGTTGCTCGCTGTGGAGGTTCGAGTCCTCCTTGGGGCATGAGTGTGTGTGTGTGTGTGTGTGTGTTTGTCCTTTGGTTAGTTTACCTAGGTTTAAATAGTTTGTAAGCTACGCACTGATGACCACGCAGTTTGGTCCGATAGATTTACAAACATTTTCACACCATCTATTGGTGAAAACCGTATGAAAATCGGTTCAGTTGTATTTTAGTTGATAGAGGTGAGACAGACAGACGCGACGGTATGACATTGTTTTATAATATGTATTGTGACAATACTACACGAAGTTATTGATCGTTATTGAAATCTGAATGCCGAAATCACTAAGAAAAGTATTATGAAACAAACTTCTTTTCGCAAGTATAGTAAAGTTCGTAAGTCACAAAATATTTATATATTCTTAAGAGTATTTGTGCTCCATATTTCACTGGTTTTTGCTCGCCACACTCTCCAACTGCAACGCACCTAAAATTTCCTCGTGAATTACATATTACATGGGTGAAAAAGGTATTAAAATCCATTCAGTAGATTCTGAGTTTTCGCGGACAGAAAGACGCAGCGGGAGGACTTTCTTTTGTAATATGTAGACCTACAGATTTTTAGAAATAAAACAACTCAGAGTAACTTGAAAATAAAGTCTAAGCAGTTGAAGGTAGCGTTTTCCGTTTTTCAGTAATTTTGGCTGTACGGATTATGTCATTGTAAAACATAATGGTAAATAATTTCACCACCAGACGAATCCTGACGTAATTTTAACTGTAAACTCAAAATTGTTTGTTTCTCAGTTCATGAGTGTTTCCATCACCGACAATCTCACGAGTGTTAAGGTGAACTATAAATTTTACCAATTTTCTTAATATAGTAAGAACAGTTTACAACTCACCGAAAATACGTGGCGACGAGCTGCGACAGGCATATACAAAAGACACACACATACAACACTTTCAGCTATCGGCCATGGCCTTCTTCAGAAAATAGAACACTCACGCAATCACACAGGCACACAACACAGTCATACAACAATCACCTCCGGCTGCCGCACTTTGAATCACAACAAAATTTACTTTTTATTTATGATGTAATAACAATTTTCGGCTCTATCGAGACATGAGAATAATCCGGTAACGTCTTTATAAATTTTTAATTATTTTTTTAAGAATATAACATCCGTATAGAGTGCACCAATCACCAATACGTTCGAAGTGCAGCAGCCGGAGGTGATGGTTGTATGACTGTGTTGTGTGATTGCGTGAGTGTTCTATTTTCTGAAGAAGGCCATGGCCGATAGTTGAAAGTATTATATGTGTGTGTCTTTTGTATGTGCCTGTCGCAGCTCGTCGCCACGTCTTTACGGTGAGTAGTAAACTGTCCTTATCACTATATTATTAATTCCAATCTGGACTTTCCATTATTATATTTATTATATTTTACTAACTTTCTTGTATTGTATATGTAGTCTCTGCAGCGAAGGAGAAATTGGGAACCGCGGCGGAATAGCCGTGCGCACTGTGGCGCTATGCTGCGGTGCGCGCGCCCGTTCGCCGTCGGGGGATCGAGTCCTCCCTCGAGCATGGGAGTCTGTGTGTTGTCCTTAGGTTAGTTTAACTTAGTGTAAGTAGTATGTAAGCTAGAGATTAATAACCAAGCAGTTAAGTCACATAGATTTACAAACATTTGAACATATGAACATTTGAGCATATTTGAGAAATATGTTGTCAAAAAAATAAAACAAAAACAACAAAAAATCCCGCCATCAGGCCTGAAGACTTACTCATCAAGGAGCTACTACTCACTGTCTACTGAAATCAGTTTACAAAATAGAAGGTAACGATGGTTTAGTGTAAAAGTAACGATGGTTTAGCGAAAGGTGGCGATTCCACAGCTGTAGCTCCAGCAGTAATATAAAATCTAGAACAATGAAAAGCAGTTTGTCGCAGAAGAGATTAATAATTTTGTATATGATTTAGCTAGTAAGTCTAATAGCACATGTTATTAAAATACGAGTCATCCACAAAGTAAGTTCCGTTTCTATTTCTATCCGTGGCATCGCTACGCTCGCAGTTCAGAACACGCGCGGCAATTACTCTGACTCAAGGAGAAGACATGTACGCCATTTTCTGATCGCTGCTTCCGACGTGTGCTTTGTAGTGCTTCTTTATCATGTCCGCCGTAATTGTAAATACCGCCGCGTGTGAAATCAGATCTGTGATTCGTTTTCTAAATACAAAGAAAGTTAAACCAAATGAAATTCATCGGTAATCTGCGAGGTTTACGGACAAAATGATATGAGTGATTCAATGGTAGAAGATCGGTCAGACTGTTCAATGAAGGACATGATCAAGTGCAGGATGAAGAAGGAAATGGACGCCCGTCTTTGGTTACTGATGAACTGGTTCAAAACATTCAAGAGAAGATTAAGCACGACCGTAAGTTTACACTTAGTGTGCTGTCTTTGATGGTCAACACTTCAACTATGAGCCGGCCGCGGTGGCCGAGGGGACTGAGGCGCTCCAGTCACGGTCTGCACGGCCACTACGGTCGGGGGTTCGAATCCCCCCTCGGCCATGGATATTTGTGCCGTCCTTAGTTGTAGCTAGTTCATAAGTAGTTTGTAAGTTTAGGGATTCATGACCCCGTAGTTAAGTCCCATAAACTCTACAAACATTTGAACATTTCATTTCAACTATGATGACGAGCTGAAAGAACATTTTACCACATACTTCAATACACAGGCGGCAACCTTCTATGAAGAAGACATACAAAAACTTCTGCCACACTATAACAAGGGCCTACAAAATTTTTCGGAAGCCATGTAGAAAAGTTGTTTAACAGTTGTAGATATTTGTACAATAAATTCTTTTCCTGTATCTGTACACGTTTGTTTTATATAACCAAACGGAACTTACTTTGTGGACATACCTCGTACGTTTAATGTCTAGCCATTTATCTAAAGTAAGGGTGGTGGCGTGAGGGGAAAAAACACTTTCACGTAAAAAATTAAACTACTCCAGACTCAAGCAGTTAGTCTAAACAGCAGCCGGAACTCTTCTCGTGGGAAGACTGTTAAAGTATTTCAAATTTTTTCACCTCTCTAATTTTGTCCTACCATAAACGCAAAGCAGGCTTCAGCATCGATAACACTGTTCTCGGCGCGCTCGCGCCAGCAAGCGAGCAAAGTTAGCAGGCAGGTGGAGGGGGGGGGGGGGACTCGTTGGTGTGTGTGACCACGAGCAAGCAGTGTGAGCGCTCGCGAGCACCCACGCTCGCACTAGCGCATTTGCCTACTCCTTTTTTTTTTTCTTTTTTTTTTTCTCTCCCTACTCCCCTACACCCCGTCCTTTCGCTCACCATCAACGCCTTCAACGGCGAGAAAATAAAACGTCCCCCGATGAGAATACCTTTTAACATAAATCAAGGCATATTCCTGCCTCAAAAGAAAATTAGAATGTGGCTGTCTTCCATTGCATATCTGTTTCCGACTCCTTCGTCTTTGATGCAATGCAGCTCCATGTCGGTCGTGGAAAATAAACAAAATTACTTAATCTTAAGCAATAGTCCATGCCGGGAAGCCGGACACAAAAATCATAACATAAGCAGTTCTCATCCACCAATGAACATTTTAAAAGAGTAGATAAAACGAAACAATAAAACCATAAGACGCATGGAGCCGTTAGTAAAAAGGGAGAGGAAACGTAAAACACTGCCTACAGTGTTCAGAGAATGTAAAAAATAAAGAAACAACTAAAATCCAAACTGATGGATTACATCCCTTGTTTGGTGAAGGCATATTCTAATGGTATCTTTAAAAAATTACCAAACATTTCCTTGTATTTCGTCTTCTTGTTCTCTTCAACATAGTCCTTCCAAAGATACGACAGGAACCCGTTGGGATCCGTCGTACCCAACGTGAAAATCGCGTGTATCGTCTGGCCTGAAGTAACTGAAGAAGTATCCGAACTATCATAAATGGTATACGCAGCGGGACTGACTGTTCATCTCAAAATACGCTCAAATTTTGTTTGCGAAAGTCCGTTTTCGATGTATTCATGTAAATTATAGCCCCAGATGAAGCGCAATATAAATGGAAATGGTACAGCCAGGACGACAACGAAAAGAGCCTGATTTTGAAATAGTAGACTGAGTAACTACTGAAGAAGTTCTGAACGTAAAAGAGCAATGCGATACAACTTGGGCAAAAGGGACAGAAACCAAGCAATAGTTAACTTGGGAATTAAGTTGACGACAGTGGTGAGTGTGAGAGACCAGGAGCGCCGAAGGGGAAGTCCACAGATTGAATACAGACGGTAAACAGGTCCAAGAAGATAAATATACAACCTCTGACTATAAAGTTCGGTGAATAGTTCTGTAATATTAACGTAGATGAACTATGAACTAAAATTACCTTACTGTCCTTCGAAATAGTCACCTCCCATAACTATGCACCACTGAGCTCTGTGATACATGTCCTAGAAACTTTGCACGAAGTCTTCCTTTGGGATGGTGTTCAAAAGCCTCGTTACTTTGGATGTCAAGAATATCGTCAAATCTCTTTCCTTTCAAAGCGAGTTTGAGTCCCAGGCGTTTCAAGTATTTGTATCTTATATATTAAAAGAATCTGCGAAAACTAAAGTCAGCTGGCCAGACCAAACTACCCGGCCCATATCCTTCATTTTTGTTTTAAACGAAAGGTAATCGTCCACAAATTTGTCATCAAGTATTAGAATTTACATAACTCTCGCCTTCCTTTTTCTATACTCAAACGCTATTTTCTTCTGTATATTTCTTATGGAGATGACCTTGCTGTAAACTAAAGTCAGTCTTTCAGGCCGTTCTATCCGACCGACTTCCTTAATTTTTGCTTTAAACGAAAGGTATTAATTCGCAGATTTGTCGACAAGTATCAGAATTAAGTTAAGCTTCTCTTCCCTTTATTTTTATTCAAACGCGGTATCCTTCTGTCCTAGCATTGACTATTTTAATCGGTTTGTTTTAGGATATCTTCGGTTGTAATTGAGGTACGCAGTTATTTTTGACCTAACAACACTCAATGGATCAAGCTCATTCATTTGCCATTTGCGCTTTTAAAAACGCTTGTATTGATTGATTCTGAAGAAAGCTATGCGTGAACATTCAACTTTACTTCAGTTTTTCCAAACTTTTTTGTCATTACACTAATAGTGCGAAATATTCGCACGGGTCCTCTAGTTCAAGTTTAATTAATAGCTGACTTACTTTGATTCCGTAACTTAAAGTTCATTATTTTGCGCTTATAGCTTCACTAAATCAGTGCAGCAATCGCTGTGTAATAGAAGTATGCGTTTATTTACGTCGAAAATTACATTTGAAGTTAAAATTTTCTTATACATCCTGTGGGACTGCTCACATCAGATGTGTTCATAGACTTAACATTAAAAATTATTCAGATTCCTTCCTTGACATAAACCGTGTAGGTTGTAAAAACTAACGTAAGGTTATTTTGCACTTACATTTCTTTTTTGGTTAATCATATAAAATGCTGATCTGAGAAGGCACTTCCATGTGCAGATAGTAAATCTTAGTAGAAGCGAAAAACGTGTCGCATAAAATGTACTCCATTAATGTTTGCGAATTTTATACAGAATATTGCAGTAGAGCTGCGGATAAAGCCTTTTTTTTTTTTTGTATTTTTATTTATTTATTTACTTTCAATGTATGAGGACTTCCGTGATCGACTAAATGTATGTCTGTGTGCTACTGGATAATATGGTTTTGGGTGGCTATAATGCATATAGTTATATGGACATGTGTTTTGATCAGTTTTCAATTACAGATACAATAATTTTGTAATACCTTAACCCGACAGTGGTGTGTCCTAGAATTCTTACGCTAGTGTGGGGTGTGGTACACCCCAGTTGTTAATTTATGTTAAATAAGCCTGAAATTAGTTTTTAATCAACACTGAATTGTTACTAATTATTGGATATTATTAATAAACAATGTTAAAAGTATAGTCAAATTTTATTTATTAATTATTTATCAAGTACAAGCTACAACTACTGAGTCATACAATACTCAGATTCGTGTTTTGACCCAAAATCATTTGCACTAAAATAAGTGAATAAAGAAAGATAACAAAAATATCAATATAACATAGAAACTATAAATAACATTGCATACATTCACTTGTTGCACATTACAAGGTTACAACAACAAAAATATGATTCTCGTGCGGACAGTTTCACACATCCCAGTGAGCTCAGTTTCTATATAGCAGCACCTCACGAAGTACTGTTTGCGACTGAAGTTAGAAAAATACAACAGCGCTACACTGCAGACATCCCGTGGCAGATACCTGGAATTACAAAGCGGTGTGATGTGCCATCAAGTCGTTAACTAGCGAAATACATCGTATGGGGTGTACCACACCACTGCCGGGTTGAGCGAATACCATTGCGTCATTGTTAGTCGTTTAAAAGATTTCTTACGATGTAGCGAGCCATCTCCACCGAATACCTGTGAGAAACAATCCTTATTTTGAATGTGATGGAATTACAATAGGTGATATCAATCACGTATTTTGTGAATGCAAACTCTTCCCAAACCAACAAACTGATTTTATTCAACAACTGATCAGATTGCACCAGTCACTACCAGCCTCCATGTCAACTCTCCTTGCGTCAAAATAATGAACTACTTACGAATCAAATAATGAAATTTTTAGATAACTGTAATATTTCTTTGTAAAATAAAAACTGAAAAATGGCTGTACGACCGTAAGGCCAAAAGAATAAACATAATTTTTAAAAAAAACATTCGTTATATTAACAAATAAGTATGTTGAAAGAACGCGAAATTCTTATTTTTTGATGCGTTTCACCCTTTTGGGGCATCACCAGATCATATAAAAGATGTGACGAAGCATCAACAGTTTAGTTTTTAGATTTTAAAATCGAAGATTATTTGAAACAATCCTGTAGTCAAATCTCCAGATAAAACATTGCGACATTAGGCCAATGATGGTTCAACACAAACAAACAAACAAACTAACATTTTCGCAACCGTGGCTGTACTCTTTCAACAAATCCACAACTGGTTGCTACATCAAGCTTCAGCATGGAAGTGAACCCAATTTACAAAATTAGTACAGCAGTTTGATCTGTTCATACCCTGAGAACAAAATTATACTTGTTGTATTGCTACTTTTCACAGATCTTTTAGCAGGTCTTCAAATGCGTTTCTGATCGTAGGAGTGCGTGGAGCAGGTGATAAAATACACGATTTTGTATGATATTCTTTTTCCACCAATGGAGATGATGCGTTTAGTACCGTTGTTCCTCACATTAGCAGTTCATTAATATTGTTGCCTAAATGTTGAAGTAATTTACAAAAGTAACAAGGCATATTTAAAACGTAAAAAAGCTAGATTAAACAATGACATGTTGCTGTGGTTCTTCAAATTATTTTTTACCATGGGTACGAAATTAGCAATCAATTATCATTGGTAAATTAACACTTTCTGGCATTTCTGTCTTTGAGGGCGATGTATCTTAGTTTTGAAAAACTGCACAAAGAAAAAACAACCCTTGTTGCCAATCTGGCTTTGATATCTTTATGTTTTCGACCGATTTAAAGCAATTTTCCGTAATCTATGCTTTTGCGGCAACTGAATTTATTTGTTCGTATTGTTAATATTTTTCGGGCTATTATGCCGTGGTCTTGTGAATTTTTTATTAAATCCCAACGATTCATCCGCATCTGCGGAGGACATTCTCAAGGGGGATTCAGTCAGTAACGAGTCACGGTGTGTATAGGACGTTAAAAAGAGCCACGATCCTCCTTGAAAATGTCCTCCGCAGATGGAGACGAAACTTCGGGTTTTAATAACAAATCCACAAGATCGTGGCATAATAGCCCGGGAAATTTTAAGAATATGGACACTTCCGGCCGTGAAAGTTCAGATTTTATAATGAATTTATTTGCCGCCCTTTCAGAACGAGTAGTATATGTAAAGAATTATGCACCTGTACAATTTCTGACCCGGACCATTCTCTTTCGCAGCGAATGTAGTTCGCATGCCGCTTCATGCTCGCTTGGACACACACACACACACACACACACACACACAGACACCGAAACGCCGTTTGTTAAGGTCGATCAACTGGGCACAGCGACTGCAAGACGTCGCGAGGAGGTCCGCGGAGGGGTGAGAGGGGATGGGGGTGGGGGTGTGGACGGCGGGAGCAGGTTGACAGGAAAAGGGGCTGAGGGACACGGGCGTAAGGGGTGAAGGTGGGAAAGGGGGGAGGCAGGGGGAGGGGGGCACGGTCTATCAGTCGGGCTAAGCGGCGCGCGGCAAGGAGAGCTCTGGTAATTTGCTGCCATCGTCTTGGCGTCTTGGTTTCTCTCACGGTCGCCCGCCACCCCTCCAGCGCTCTCCCTCCCCTGGCCGGCCGCTGGCCCCCCCACCACCGCGCCGTGTGTGGCGGCACTCCGCGGAGCGCCGACCCTCCCCTCTCCGCGCCCCCTCCACCCCTTCCACGACGCTCCCCTCTCACCTTCCCTCGCTCTCCCCCCCCTATCCCTCCACGCGCTCACTCACTCTATCTCTCTCTCCCTTTCTCCCCCTTCGCGCGGGCCGAGGAGCGCGCAGCCGTCTCCCCCCACTCCCCGGGCGCCGGTGCCGCGCGCGCGGCAACTGCACTCGCCTTCGAGTCGATTTACCGGCCACAGTAGATCTACTCCTCGCACAAACCCGAAACAAAACACATCTTCCACCTGTTCCCGGCGGACGGAGTCTGCCGCACTCCTTTCTCGCCGCCGCCGCCGTCCCCTCGCGCGCAGGCAGTAGCGAGCTGGGCCTCGCCGCGGAGCGTCTTTCCTTCCCCGTTAAGAGCCGCGAAGCAGCGGTGGTGGACTCTCCCGCAGGAAGCACGTGTGGCTCCCCTCCGAGGCGCGCAAACACGCCCAGCCAGACAGCCCGTCGGCCGGCGCATGTGCCCACACTGTTTACGCTGCGCGCGCTGCAGTCAGCTGATCGTGACAGCTCGCCTCCGTCACCGCCTACTCCGCACCAGCAGCAGGAGCGGCCGCACCACCCGCTAAGCAGACGACGCGGGTCGAGCCACACGGCAGGTGTGCACACCCCCGTAAATAATTATCCGCCGAGTGTTTCCCTTAGATTCCCCTGTTTTTTTTTTCTCGGACACACCCTTCCTTACCCGCTTCTCTTCTTTACCCCCTTTTTCCCCCCCGCTCGCGCGCGCCACCCCACTGCCCTTTTGTTATTTAAATAGCATCGGGAGCGAGCAAATGAAACTTGAGACAAGTGAAGGCCAGGGGTGGGATGCGTAAAGAATAAATAAAGTGAAGGACTGTGATTGGACACGCACACACTTTCAGTTCCTTTCCTCCTCCTCCTCTTACTCCTGCTCCTACCCCCGTCGCAAACTACGCGCGAGAGTCAGCGAAAACTCTCCCTCGCAGTGGCAACTAAGAGTTTTACCTCCCCCTTTCTCGGACTTTGTGCGAGTGCAGTGATCTAAGAAAACAAAAGGGGGGAAGTGAAGCGTGCAAGTAAGACCCTAAGACGGCTTCCCGTGTGCGCTGCCCAGAAGGGTGGTTCCGTAATGAAACGGATTAGAACATAGCCATCAGCGCAGCACTAACTCTGTAGCCGAGGCTGAGGACATCCGACAAGCTTCGAATTCGAGACTCCTGCGTCGACTGTGTCACCGCCGGCAGGCTGCGACCGAGACTGATCCTCCGGCTTCGGATGGTAAGTACCGCCTCCTTCTGCTCGCCTTTCGCTGTGGGACAAGCCGACTGACCGAGCCCTAAGATTTATCGGAGTGGCGGCATCCTTTGAGGCCGGCGTAACGTGAGAACCCGCTGAAGCTCACCCGCTAATTAACGATCAGCTACAGACTGCTGCCCTACGAGCGCTTCGTTTTTTATTGGCGTCGTTCAAGGCAGAACGTTCCGTTCCGGCTCGTGATCTGCCGTTCTGGACGTCTGAATCGTGTGCCGGCGATCGTTTTGTACCGTCCGCCGGCGAGAGCGCCACAAAAGTCTTGTAAACGATACCCCGACGCAGGTCCGTAAATTAATTGGCGCAATACTTTGGATTTACTGCGCCTCTTCCGTTTTAATAACAGTTAATTTTTTCTTCCTTCTAATCGATCCTCCAATGCGTCATACAACTTCTCGAATGACATTCTACTGACGACGATAACCGTTTATTTCCCACTGTTGACCACGTTCACTATAACATTTTCGAGCAGTGAAATGCATAACAAGCCATTAAATTGTCCAGTCACCGATGACTATATATCGAAAGTTTTATATTTTCCCACGATATGTCGATGGATGAACAACTTAATGGCCCGTCACCGTTTCCGTCAACTACGTGACCATGTTATATCGTCTCGGTTAAACCAGTAGAAATTAGCCAGTAGTGGGAAATAAATAGTAATTACAGTAAACGGCGCAGGGAATATTAGCGCTTGCTTTAAACCACAACACACCGGCACTGTTTCTCACTGTTGTTAGGCCTAAATATTAGTCCTGCCATTTTTCTCACCCTCCGTGTTCATTATTTCTTTTTATTGATGGTACTACGAAAATAGCTGTGATGTACATATTGCGCACACACAAACAAACATCGCACAACGATATAGTCCCCTATTTACACAACGACACCAGTTATAAACGCTCAGGTACTTTTTTGCTGACAACAATACGCGCTTTCAAGAATTACAGCGTAAACAGAAGCGCGTCCGTCTTAGTCTGATATGAAGAAGTTGGCACAGGAAATAAATTAGTGGCCAGCCGCTTTGACGTAGTAATATAAACGAACACAAAAAATTAAATGCTGCGTCCGATTCGCTTCCTTTGAGGTCACATCTTTTAATTTTACTCGAACAGCTGCTTCGCGGTGATAAAAATTGCGTTGGTATTCATTGCTTTCGTCCGCGATTGCGGTACACATTTAAGAGATTGAAGTAAAGATAGCAGTAATAACAGGAAAATTGTAAAAGATGCAGAATAATCCTAGCCTTCTAATAACGACTCTGTTTCTCCCGACCGTTCTTTACTATGAGCCGTAAACAAAAGAAAAAAACTAAAAGTGAAATAGGTGAATATATCAGCAATTTTGTTTTCGGTTCCTCTATTGTGTACAACCGTAGATTATGAAAATATTGGCTGTATTTTGTAGCGTTCTAGTTTCCTGTAAACGTTCAAACACCTACATTAATAAGAGAGTTCGCTAATACGTGCGTCGCTATTTCTTTATTCCGAGCTGCGCGACATAGAAACAGCTAAGAAAGTGACCTATGTAATTGCGCTTTAAATGTGGCTGGCAGAGCATGTGAAGGCAGCGGTCGCGTTCGCGGTAGCTGTGGCGGCGTGTAGGGGTCCAATGCGCCTGCTCACCACGTGCTTCTCCCGCCATCCACGGGTCGGCCGCGTGGCGACCACGTTGTCGTGGGGACCCCTCTCCTTCCACACGCTCCAGTTCGGTTGGCGACAAAACCTGAAACTACTCTGTCAGCTTCTCCACCCACTGTCGTGCCTAAGAACGACAGCCACAAAATTCGGAGAAAACGAATAATTCTGATACGAATGACAGTGAAACTACAAATAAATTCGCCCCCGTGTGATGACTAGTAACTCAGTCGTATATGACAGTCGTGCCACCTCAATCACGGCAACGTTCGAGCACATTAAATTAGCAAAAAAATGTAAATATATGCGAAGCGTCGTGAATTTGTCACAAAATTTTTCTCGTAATAATTGCGCAGCCGAACGATATGTAGAAGCTGTTTCATGAAACTATTACCTAAATCGTTAAGAAATTAAATTCAGAAATTACGAATACGTCGAATGAAATGAGAGATCGTATACTAGGAAACTGTTGTATTACAAATATCCTAGTACAGCATAGGAGAGGTAGAATTAATATTGCAATTGTTAAGTTTCATATTAGATATTAAATTTAGAATATGACAGAGGAAAAATTTGCAAATAAAAAGCCTAAGAAAGCGTCACACAGTTTGTTATTCAGGTGCAGTGTGCACAAATAAAACGTAACCGGTAGCGAAGTTAGGTTTTAGCCGCAATATTTCTCAGAAAAGACGAATTTCCGCAATAAGTATTTTTCTGACGACAGATCAACAAAACAATAAGGTTAATCAAGTTGCTGATACTAATCCTCACAATGGAAATTAACAAGTTACTAGTGTGTCAGTGCGTTCTACGACGGCTTCTGCAGCGCCAGTTCGTGAAATCCTGTGGATCTCAATGGAATTTGACAATGCTTGCGCTGCCTCAGCAGAAACATCATGGAATTAAAGTTACAAAATTATTTCGATCATATCTCAGTAGTACAACTATAGTGTTGAAATACCAAAAAGTCTGCCTCCAATTGCCGAAGTCTTCGCCTTTTTAAATTTACTAAAGTTACTACGATAGCTTGTACCAAAAATTCAGTCAACAAATAATGCATACCTGTTCCACATTCAAATAGGCAATATAATCACATGTTTCTCTTATATAAATGCATTAACTTCTAAAATTAAATGGAAATGATATCATAAACAAAGAATCGCTAGGAAAAAAAACAGGCAATCGTAAACATGAACTTTTGAATTGCTTCACAATGGCCTGCACGTCTGAAGATAAAAAAAAGCTTCGTTAAATTATCACAGTATAGTATATAAATTAATTAAGAACGGGAAATATTTTCCCACGTATCTTCAGTAAACAATTTTTATTGTACGAGGTGGTGTGATGCGTGAACTATATTCCGACGCTTACACCAATTGTTGTTAAGGAACTATTAAAAAAAATCTAGATCACGATGTGACCGTGGGAATGTAGTCAAAGACGGAACAAAACGAAAGAGAAAATTATATAAACTCCTCTGTTATGGAAAACGTCTACAGTTTGATAGCAGAATGTATTGTATAAGAATATTTGAGAATCTCGTAACAAGTAGTAATAGATACTGGTCAACAAACTGGAAATTATTTATGCTTCCAAAGAACTCTGTCTTTCCTGTAATAAATTGAACGTAGGCTACATTATGTTCGTTAATGTTCCTGAGCCTCTTTTTTTTTCACTGCCTTTCGTTTTCAGAATGCAATGGTTAATTGTAAATACTGCAGAATTGTAGGTAATTTTTAAAAGGAAAAAAGTAACAATACAGTTGTTTCTAAACTCGAAAGTACGCTCTGGTTTGGAAGTTTTATACGAAAAGACGCTTTTTTCAGACATTCGATGAAAATTTTAATATGACGGTAACTGTTATATACACCCTTAATGACGTTAGTTTCAGGACTATGACACACCGATTAGTGATTTTGAACTGTTTTGGTTATCTAATATCTGTAAAACGTTTAAACTTTCTCGTAATATTTTTTGCGAATCTGATGAACGGACACAAAGGAAAACAAAGAACGATACTAGCTTACTCGAAATCATTAACTATAAAAACAATCACATTAGTACAAACTATCTCGTTGTATTTGAATGGGCTGTGCTTTAAAATTTATAATAAACAAAAATTTAAGTCTTTCATTAGAGACGACGTTCTTGTAGTTTGTAAGAAAGATCTAAGTAATCATCCGAAAGTGTATTATTTCTGGCCGAGGAAGTGTAATTATTGGTTTATTTTATGTGTAAGATGCTACAAATTGAACCAATTTTCTTGTAACTTACGACGTGTTTGCATTAGCAAAAGAATATATAATTTTGAAAGAATGCTCTCTTATGGTGCCATAAGAGGTTAAAAAAATGAGACGAGATTTGTAAATAACGTAGGTCAATGCAGAATATCCCTTGAAAACTAGGACGGAAGTTAGGCTAAAATATTAATGTAGGATGTTGATAAAAGAAATCCACTAACGGCTAAGATAAGTATCTAGTAAAAGCAGCATATTCTTCAATTAATAGACTACTTGAGGTAGTTTTTCTGGGTAAATGCACTGTTCATCAATGTTGATACTTTACCAATACGAAATTTTGTCGTCTGTTCCGCGTGTATCAAACTCGACGACCGTTTATTAGTTAGACATCTCAATTGAATACATTAAAAAAAATTTTCACGTCTGTCGAGTAATTTTTTGTCTCTTAACATAATATAGGATTAGATTTGGGACAAGGAAATGCCACTTACAGCTGACGTACTGAAATTACACTTTTAAAATTCAGTATCGGACTGAAATTAAACACGAATAGCAGGAAGACTGGGTAGTTACAAACAGGAAGCGTCTGGAATATGATGCTACTGAGAGGTGCTAAAAGTTAAATGGACTGATACACTGATGACCGACAACTGTTGGATTATTAGACGGTTTAAACGTATATGAATTTCCAAGAAGGGCTATTTGTTTGTAAGTCGACGTGGACTGGTTAATTAATTGATACAGTGAACATCAAAAATATATTCGTTACTAAATACTGGAATATGTAACATAGTTAATTAAATACCTTGGGTTTACAGGCTATGACAGTGAAAGACAGGAAAACCAGACTATAACGTCAAACATTAGAAGACTTATTAGAAAACAATAGCAAACTAATTGTGATAGCTTCACGGTAGGAGATTCAGATGTTAATGTTTGCAGCTGAGTGATTTCACTACGCATTCATAAAATTCAATGTCACAAATTGATCCCCGAATTTCGCATCTAAAAGATTTCAGACGTTTGGCAGCTGATGAACAGAATTTTTAAGCTATAAAAGATATTCCAGTTTGTCATAAGGATATAAACACTAATTATTTGAACGAAATCGGCATCCTAACGCATTTGTCGTTTTAAACAGCGCTCTTTTTTCGTGGCGTTAAATTTCCGATCGGTTGGAAAACTATCAGAGATGACGCATCTGTACTTGCAAGGATTAGGAAGCATGGCAATGCTGATATTCCATCAGAATAATTAACTGAAATCAGTTTCGGATATTTATCTGAATTGTAGGTTGGGCAATCAAATTAAAAAAGTGAATTCGCAATTTTTTCGGCGACTTCGGCGGTAGAAAAATTTTCCTATATGTTTTATCGTTAATAACCTCCGTCGTTCTGCACAAAAATAATTATCAATGACCATGTCCCAAACAAACAATATGTTTTGAATTTTTTTATAATGTTGGCAACTTTCATTCTCGACGTGCGTAAAATAATTTTGTGTTATAATTCTTGTCGCTTTTGACCCCGTTGAAGGGACTGATATTGACAGTCATTTATCTTATTTATTTATTGTGTTATACGAATTTTGTAACTTTAATTCCATGATGTTTCTGCTGAGGCAGCGCAAGCATTGTCAAAGTCAATTGAGATCCACAGGATTTCACGAACTGGCGCTGCAGAAGCCGTCGTAGACCGCACTGACACATTAGTAATTTTTTAATTTCCATTGCGTGGATTAGTATCAGCAACTTGGCTAACCTTATTGTTTTGTTGATCTGTTGTCAAAGTTGTAAATTGAAACGTTTTTATTATTGTTTTCTAGTTACCTTGCTGAACTACAGTCGTACGATTTAATTTATGGCACTTGGCAGTTTTGTGTGGGCTAATATGTTTCATTTTCAGTCATTAACTGCTCATGTATTTGACACTCGCTTTTAAGGCGCTGGTCTGATGACAGGCTAGTGGACAGTAAGAAAAGGTTTTTATTTTTTAGCTTTGACGGAAAAAATCTATAAAACAATGAATTGGGAAAAATCCGACTTTGCAGCGTTCATGTTTGGTTTTTATTTCGTAACATAAAGTTCAAAATTTATTGTGCATACATCGAGCACGTCAGTAGGCGCTAATACAAAACAATATTTGAATTTTAACACACTCGCTAATTTGTGAGGATTATTTACGTGCATAAACAAACCAACAATCTCCTAAGAAAAAAGCAGCTTATCAATGAATTGCGGTGTCTTAAATATCCAAAATACAGGAGACGGAGGCTAATAACCCACGTACTACCCAATACAGTATCTGCAGCGTCCTTCGCGAAAAATACCGCCTTTGACAACACTGGTCACGGGTGCCAGAGAAAAGTTAAGCAAAGCAGAATTTTCTAGACAGCCTCTAAATTTCAAATAAAACCATTTGAAAATAATGTGATAATTTGGCGATTGCTCCTACAGGCTAGAAAAATAAGAACGCTACCTTCAAGTGACAAGAAGGTGCTTAAGACCCGGATGTAATCCTTGCGGAGGATTAACGACCCGTGGTCTGGTACACCAACCGTCGTGGGTACGCTTTTTGGGCAGTTTCCCACACTCTTTGATGCGAAAGCCCTTCTGCTTTGCCATCTCCGCATCGGAGACAACGAAACCTTCGAGGCAGAGAGAAGTCGTTTTAGTTTAAGATGTTGCGATGAAAGTTCAGCCACCTAATCAATTTTTCTTATTACCGTTCCAAAAAATTATCTATATTACTTCATCATTACTTCATAATTTTTGTAGCGGGTACCTTTTTTTTTTTTTTTTTTTTTTTTTCTTCAAATTGTTAAGGAGCGTTTCGGAAATATGCCACCATCAGAAACCAAGAGCACTTACACTCTTTCTTTTCTTAATAGTGCCGCTAGGTAATTTCAGTTATTTCTCACATGCTCCTTTCTTTTCCTCCAATATTTCTCATTTTCTCGTTTTCTCAGTTATTTGATATCTGTTCTCTTATCCCTTCTGCTACGGAATTCTCCTAATTTTGACATTTTTCTTACGAGAAAACCGTATTATTCCTCTGGTTCTTCTTTTTTAACTTCTTGGATCAAATTTGATGTTATTTTGTTTTCCTCAAGGTTTTTGTATAAACCTATAGTCATCCGTTCTGTATAAAGACACAATCTAGTGTGTTTATTTCTTTCTCAATTAAAACTGCACGACATATAACCCAGATTTATACTCCATTCTTCTTTGCAACGTTTATGTTCACTGTGACATTTAGCGTATTAGACAAAAATAATACGTTTCATGGTCCCCATATAATAAAAAGTTTCATGTTATCTCCTCCATTACTTCAGAAGGAAAATTTTATTTAAGCGTAATATAGCTGACTAACCATTAAAAAAAATAAAGTTCGTTTTATTTATTTACTTCATTTAATTTTATTGTTGGAGGCTAGTTTCGGGGCTGCTGCGATTTTCTCAAACAGTCGCTCTTGCAATCACTCCAGCACTCTAGCTAGAAACTGCCGTCATTGCTGACCATAGTTTTTCTAGGGAGATATTAATTCACAGCTGAGGTCAGTGAAGAAGTCGGCAGTTTGACAAGACTGACAGTTTCAATTCACAAAACGTTCAATTCCTGTTCTTGATCAGACACCTAGACCACTTGCAAACTATGAAATGGAACAAAAACAATGCACTATATTTGTAGAATTATTGTTTCATAAAAAAAGAGCGCCGTTTATAACACAAAGTGACAACTTGTACTGTCTGGTGGCACATAGACGATGAATGAGTTCTACACAATTTTACGATTCTAAGATGGGTTAGTAATGAGCCGATTTAAGTCATTAATACAAGAATTGTTATCCTGACAAGGAGTTTTATTTCCACGCCTCAATCTCCCTTGTGATCCATAAGATGTGTGTTAATGCTACGTACACTTGGCCGCATGCGCAAGGGATTTTATATAACGTGTCGTAGAATGTGACGTGCGTGGAAACTATTTAAATCATCGTGAACCCTGTATTGTTGATTTAAATACTGTATAACACCGCGTTTATGTTGTTCTACCGATGTAATCTGTAATCTTCGTGCTCAGTTTTTATCACGGAAGGTATAATATAGTGGCTGTGCCAGGTGGATAGTTAAGGCTTGAGAATAACTCGTAACTCACAATGCAAATTCTCTGTGACATATACGACGAGGTGCGGTGTCTGGGGTGTCTTTGTTTAAACCGAGGTTTAACGCATAAATCAGCTGTAAATTTTAATTTCAATAACATCACCTCTACTTTCACAATTGTTGAATTTTTTTTAAACAGCCATGTTTGTTATTATACTTTAAAATTATTAAGAAAAATAATTTCAAAAAGTATGCTAATAAAAACAGCAATCTTGAAACAATAGTTACGGTTAATATTAAAAACAGTCCAGATCGCAATATTATTGGTTTTATTTCATTGCTGGGATGGCAGACGGTGGTTGTAAACGTTTGTGCGGCCTGCCGTGTCCACCAACACCATCTGCCATCATGGTGTTATAATCTGAAGATGGTAACAGTAGACTGAAACCGGTAATGAAATAAAATCAAGAATTTTGGAATTTGGACAGTTTTTAATTTTAGCTGGAACTCTGAAAAAAAAATGTTTATTGTTTCTTTTAACGAAGTCTTCTACCAGATTCCATAAATATAAATATTTCCAGTGAAACTTACCCAAAAATTTGTCTCTCTTATGTGACCTCAACAGTGAACGTTATTTTCGATACTTTTGGGATCAGCATCATATTTACAAATCAGTATCTCCTTAAAAATTGGTACTAGAAGTAAAGGTCAACGATATTTAATGAGAATTGTATTTACAAATATGTGGTATGCTAACGACCCTGCTCCCGTGGGTATACATGTTCCCGCCAGATTACTGAAGGCTGCCATGCCGTTGTGAGGCCAATTCGGAATCTAGTGGACTGAAAAGTAGCGGCTGCGGTCACGAAAACTGACAAAAGGGTCGGGAAGGGATGTTCTTAACATACGCCCCTCCATACCGCGTTTGTGGATCCCTGTGGGCTGAGGATGGCACGGCAGTCGGTCGGTGCCGATGGGCCTTCCGAGGCCCGTATGTCAAAGTTTAAACTTCTGTGATAGTTGTAACACACGTTATCGGAAATGTTTTGTACTAAAATATGTTTTGAGATTGCAAGTTAACTTCCACACGAGTAATATATAAAAGGTATGTTGTTATGATAAAAAAAAAAAAAAAAAAAAAAAAAAAAAAAAACCCTCAACAAATTTTATACTCGTTAAGAATTTGTTTTAGTACTACTCCGGCCTCTCCCCTCAATGTTGTAATCTGCGTTACAAAGAATGCGTTGGTATTACGAGGGATAAGGAAGGTAGACGGGATGCTGAGTTGGCCCTGGATAGGGAGTTCCAGATACCACTTGTGTTACGGGTAGTGTTGTCATATTACAAGGGAATGTCCCGATTTTTCTTTCTTCGTCCCAGTGTTCCAAAAAGGCTCGTTAGTGACGCTGAATGTCTCAGTTTTCAAGTAAAAGAATCGAAGATTTGTATTCCGCTGGTTCAATATACAGTATTAGTACGTGACATAGAAACAACCGTGGCGATTGACTCATACAATGTGTAGTTCATTTCATGGCCGTTGGCAGCGCTGTATAATAAACATTATTCACTAGCCCTTATTGTTGAGTTTCTTGACTTCTATAATTATTTTACCGTTTGCGGTGCCTCTGCATGCTATTATATTGTGTGACAGTGTGACTTTTTATTGTTCTGTGCTGCCGAAAACGAAACGTAAGTGACATTTACGTGACGGATACAAAGCACTCATGAAAAGAGACAACATTATGAGAATGGCGATAAATTTGATTGATAGTTGTTTGATGCCCCTTTCGTCAGTTGCTTATATTAATGTGCCTATATTTATGAAGATGCTTTGCAAATAAAGGAGTATGGCAAAAAAGTATTTCAGTTGCATCGACGGTTCAAATAAACAAATAACTGCACATCATATTGAGACCGAAACGCACAAAAGAACTTCTAAAACTCGATACTTTATTTGTATTTTTTATTTTTGTAAAAACGGTTATAAGCTAGCCCTTAACTGGAAACACCATACATAGCTGAAAAATATCACAGTACAAGTGACTTGCAAGTTACGGGAATAAACTATAATAATGAATAAACCTGACTTATGGAGTAGAGGAATACAAAATCACAATCGGAACGTAGGAATAAATAAACTCGTTCACACGTGCAGCAGTATTAATATAATTACTATTATCATTAGTATTATTACTATTAATACGTCCGCACATGTGGTGCAATTGTTGTTTTTTTTTTATTCTTGTGTTCCGATAGCTTTTCTTTATTTTCTGAAACTACGAATAAACCATACAGCTTTGGTACTTTCTAATAAACGGAGAAAAGACAAACTGCCGGTAACACACTCTTTTGAAATCGGAACAGTCCTTTTACATGTCAGGAACACTTTGCCCCATATAACAATTGCCAGCGACTGCAGTAAAAAGATCTGGGTGGAATAGGGCTTGAACTCAGGATCCTTGGTGGGCGCTAGCTACCTGTATCCCTTCACAGTTATGCTTTCTTTTGCTCTTCTCCGAAGGTCAGATGTTACTTATTACTACAGTTTATTCACATTCTCCTGGACGACAGCACAAAGTAAGAATTATTCGGAGTTTTGGTTGAAAGTGTCGATATCCGACGTTTGGTACCGATATGAGTGTCTGACATCTGAAGGTTTGGATGTAATAAACAAAGTGTCCCGATTTCTTACACATCTTGACTAAGAGAAGAAATGAATTGGTGGGATACATTCAGAGACATCGAAGAATTGTCAATTTAGCATCAGAGGGAAGTGTGTGAGGTAAAAATTGTAGAGGGAGACCGGGAGATGAATACACTAAGTACGTTCAAATAGATGTAGGTTGCCGTTCTTATTCGAAGAGGCTTGGGCAGTACAGTGTAGCGTGGAGAGTTGCATGAAACCTGTGGCTATTAAACTATAAATCCCTCTAATCAAAGAAATGGCAGAATGATTAAATCCAACAGTAATACTACATGGACTGACGGCTCGTTTCAATACAGTCAGCGAGGATCTCTTGCAATGGACTGTCAGTCCATTTTTAAATCATACTGACATTCCCTTGATTGTGTGTGTTGTGTTGTGGTCTTCAGTCCGCAGACTGGTTTGATGCAGCTCTCCACGCTACCCTGTCCTGTGCAAGTCTCTTCATCTCAGAATACGTTCGGCAACCTACATCCTTTTGAATCTGCTTACTGTATTCGTCCCTCGGTGTCCCTCTACTATTTTTACCCAACACGCTTCCTTATAACGCTAAGTTGATAATTCCTTGATGTCTCAGAATGTGTCCAACCAATCTATTCCTTCTCTTAGAATATGCCAGAAACTCCTTTTCTCCCCAGTTCGGTTAAGCACCTCCTCATTACTTACGTGATCTACCCATCTAATTTTCATCATTCGCCTGTAGCACGACATTTCAAAATCTTCTTTCATATTATTATCTTAATTCCTAATCGACCACGTTTCACTCCCATACAATGCTACACTCCAGACAAATGCTTTCAGAGAGGACTTCCTAACAGTTAAATTAATATTGGTTGTTAACAAGTTTCGCTTCTTTAGAAACGCTTTTCTTCCTATAACCATTCTGCATTTTATATCTTCTTTACTTCGGCCATCAGAAGTTATCTTACTACCCAAATTACAAAACTCATCTACTACTTTTATTGTGTCATTACCTAATCGAATTCCTTCAGCATCGCCTGATTTTCTGACATTGCATTCCATTACCTTCGTTTTACTCTTGTTAATGTTCATCTGATATCTTCCTTTCAAGACACTGTCCATCCCATTCAATTGCTCTTCCAGATCTTTTGCGGTCTCTGACAGAATTACTATGTCATCGATCTGCAATGTTTTTATTTCTTCTCCCTGCACTTTATGATTATAGGGCCGTTTAGTTTAAGTTTTCGGTTGCTTGTACTTTGAGGAAGATGAGTTTGTTCGAACATTGGTAAAGGTTCGTGCAACTGGTTGGCTGATTTTATTAATTTGCTATTTACATATGGAGCCAACACTTGTGGCAACCCTAGTGAAGTGAAACAACTTCCCTTTCCCAGCGCCCCTTATTAGCATCCAGCGCGCGGCGGGCGCTAGCCCTGGCTGCCGCCGCGTCTAGTTAGTCCCGCAGGCCTGCCTGTTAGCCGTTTATCGCAGACGGCGGCCGCGCGCGGCTGCCACGCACGACGCGTGTGCGACGCGGCGGCAGCTGGCAGCGGCGGCGGCATCTGCGGCGCGTCACGATCTGCGAGCTACGTGACGCCGCGAGTTACTGCCGCCGGGCCGAGATGTCGGCTGCAGATTAGCCGCCGGGGATAGGCGAGGATCGCCGAGATACGCCGCCGGCGCATGACGGCCGTGGGAAGCCCGCGTCGGACACTCCGACGCCTATGAGCGCGCCGCGCCGCGCCGGGGCCTGCTCGCGGGGGACTCCTGTTTACCTGCTCTGGTTTACACGTGGACTCTCACCTCGTCACTAGCACACGTCGTGTTCTTGCAATATCCCACTGTGCAGTAATACCACAGTCTAACATATACAGTCACGACACTCCCGCAGATTTTTGTTATACACCGCGACAGCAGCGCTCCAAGCGGAGGGCAAGCTACTTTTATGGATACGATAGTGGATGAGTGCGATTAGTATCGTTTATATTGACTTTAACACATTCTTTACATTAGGGAACGTATGTAATATCATAAAATAGGTAGTAACTTAAAAATAGCTCCACATTTGTGTTTCTTAGGTTTTCTAAGATCCCTGACAAGGTTGGAAACGGTACATTGCGGCGCAGTATATTTCATGTTATATTGTAACCCACGGGGTTATACTGGATAATTTAATTTACTACTGAAAATAGAAAAATGGCTAGGAAACACCGAATACCCGCCCTTTGGCAGAAAGACGTGTTTTTTCTTCTCAAGAACGTTAACGTTTCTCCATTCCTATCCCAGTGATATCAGTGAGGGTGGAACGTAGGAGACGAATGTAGAATGCAATAACTACAGTATTTAACGTACCAAATCAGCCACCACAACTGTAGCTGAAGGAAAACATCAGAAACGTGACAAGAAAACTGAAAAAGCAAACAAACCGTATTCAACAAAGAAGAACCCAATTCCACAATTGTTGCTGCAACTAAACCACAAACGGCAAGAATCGTCAAGACATTGTCTTCTGAAGCTAAAGTAATCACACTCAAAAGAATATGCGCTTATAATAAAGACGAGAGAAGCCTAAAAATGTACGAAACATTAGACCCCATACAACAATGATACGTGTCAAAAAACTCTTTGTCATAGTAAGAACAGACCAAAATAGAAATTTATCTTTCTATTATGTTTATATTCTACTTACTTTCTGCGGAATAAGCTGCAAATATACACATATTCGTAAATATTGGTTCATGACGAAGTTCTTCGTTATACCACTGAATCAGTTGAGTTCGACTTTACATTAATTTCCATATTAAGTATGTCTCTTGATATATTGCTAATGCTTGTAACACAAAAATTATATTAACTGTTTCGTTAATTACGTACACAAATAATTATAAGCAAACATCACTCTTTCGGCGGCTTACCCACCGCTAGGAGCGCTAGTGTCGTTGCAACTGTCAGTTGGTAACAACTTTCACAGCAGTGACTGTCGCGACTGTATATATTAGACTGTGGTAATACAGTGAAACTTCTCTTGCCGGCCGCGGTGGCCGAGGGGACTGAGGCGCTCCAGTCACGGTCTGCACGGCCACCACGATCGAGGTTTCGAATCCCCCCTCTGGCATGGATATTTGTGCCGTCTTTAGTCTTAGCTAGTTCATAAGTAGTTTGTAAGCTTAGGGACCGATGACCCCGTAGTTAAGTCCCATAAGTTCTACAAACATTTGAACATTTTTTTAAACTTCTCTTACCCTTAACTACTATCGAATTTTTGTTCAAAATGGAGTGCCTCAGTCCCCTCGGCCACCGCGACCGGCCGAATTTTTGTGTCGAAATATTTCACACGCCCCTGCAAAGAGAAATTTACTCTACCTTGTACTTTCATATTGGCTGACAAGCTACATGTGTCAGCATTCTTGCGTTGTTGCTGCTCTTTGTTTCGTATTTATTACCCCTGAGAGGTCTCACAGACCTACAATAGTATTAGCAGAGTCGAACATAAGAGTCGCGAAACTCCCAGTGTATTTTCTGCAACTTCGCGACTGCAGCGCTGCCAAGCGACCGGGTCGTAAAATCACACACCGCGAAGCGATTGAGTAATGAATGTGTAGGTAGGCCTATTTGGGCTGAAGCAGCATTTTCAAAATAACTTCGTATTTACGAGCTTTTGTGACGCTATAAATTGTAGCAACTGTCAAAAATATAATTCGGAACTCTCTCATTTGCAAAGGATGCTCAGAAGTAACACAATAATGTTATTAATAACAAGTGTTCGTTTACTGTGGTTAGTTATACTTTTAGCCATAGAAGTAAATCCTTAACAATTCATTCACGTCCAAACTTCTCCTGTTAATGAGAATCGCAAATACTTGACCACTATTTCATAATATTACTGCTGAATAAAAATGTATAAATGACTGCATTAGGCTCGTACCTCAGCTTCACAAAAACGACAACCCTGTATACTAACATATTTTGTCGGTTTCTTACTAGTTTGATAAAGTGAATACGTAGCTACAAATAAATATGTCCATATATAAGCTGTAAATGATAGTACGTTACATTCTTGACGATATTCAGTTTGATACCTCCCAAGAAGCTAAAAAATTATGATAGGTACACGAAAGGCACAGAAGCAAGGACGAGGTGAAAAGATGGTTTAAACGACGATGTAGAATCTAGTCCCCTACAATGTGAAAATCGTGTGTACTTTTCAAAACATTACAATGTCCGAGATTCGCTGAAACAAAACTTGTGCAACATGTCAGTACGCACTGAGAATGGGAATATAATCATAATAATATATACTTCAGCACAGCAGGTTGCAATTCATTTCTGCTTTCAAAAGGTTTCAGGCGATATTAATATGACTCGGGTATTGTGAACTGTATAAATTACACTGCACTGACAGTTTTTTAAATTTTAGACTGCCATTAACAGAAGCAGTGATGTTACATTAATGATGTTTTCGTATTTGTATTAGAAAGTTCACAGCAACGTTCAGTGACCAGGAAATATGAAAGTAACAGCATTAAAAACGGCAACGTCTCAATTCGCATGTTATTCCAATGTTATTCCCTACTGGCCGCTTGGAGCGCTAGTATCGCTTCAGCTGCAATTTTTTTCCTAGAGAGTTTTTGGCGGTGAAAGCTGAACCTTGTATTCAATGTGTTTTACGCGAGACAGATGTGTACGTTTAAGAACGTTTTAGTGAATCCTCAGATAAAAAAAAAATCGCACTGGCCCACTTTAGATTTGTAGTTTTATAAGTTTTTGCAAACATTTTGGACCAAAATAATAATGTAAATAATGAAAAATTAATTAATAAAAGTGTCTGAAATGTTTAGGAAAAACATTTTTTATGTGATGTCGCGTTGCGAACCACTTACCTTCAGCGTCACAGTCCCACGCATTGCCCACTACGCTACGAGTAACAGTTGGGTATTGCGATCTTTAATCTCATACTATTGATGGCCGTTGTTAACTGATGCTAATATGCCATTTGTAGACACTAGATTATCATTTATCGTACGAATAACGACGTGTTTTTGTTAATTCTTCAGTGCGCCATTGCTTTGAAATGACAACGTATAAGTTACAATAAGAAAATCTTCAAATACTGAACGCAAGATGGCGTATGCCAGAGAGAGTTCTGAGCGAGTAATGTCACGTGACGTCTGCGAACGGCTGGTTTTCGTTAATTCAATAGAGGGTGTCAAAACTCCGTTATTTTTGCAAATATCTCTCAAGCGATACGAGATATGAAAAAAAAAACACAAGGGAACAAAGTTTTACAGAATTTTCTTCTCTACAAATTCGTGTATTCAATTTTCGCGTCAGATGAACGGTTTGTTTGCAATTGCAATTACATTACAAACTGCTTTGTTTGGTATTACTACCGTATTTTTTGTCCGAAAAATTTGAAAAAGGGAGGTTCTGGTGTCTAGCGGCCTACAATCATGTCTGTAAAATTTGGCGCTGATCGGTTGAACGGTTCGTCTTAAAAACAGGGAACACGTCACGGACAGACAGACAGACAGACATCCCAAAATCGCCGTTATTTTGTTGAAACCTCTCTGAAACGATACTAGATATGAGAAAAACAGAGCAAAGTTGTAGAGAATATTCTCCTCTACAAATTCGGTTACTCAATTTTCGTGTCAGATGAATGGTTAATCCGTTATTTTCATTTACATTTCGAGCTGTCAAAAGACGATCGCAAAGGCCCACTTTTAGTGTTACTACGACTGTAAGACTGCAATATGTGTCATGATTTTTATTTAGTGATCATGATAGTAATTTAGAGCGTGAAGTGATTGCAGGTTCAAACAGACTAAATTATGATTCTGCAGTCATAGAGGACACAATTACTTATTATTTGCTATTGCATAAGTAAAATTTGACAAAGTACCCCTTCACTGACTCACTGAATGTAGTAGTCGCTCTACATTGAAAAAATGAATCGCAAACTGAATGCTGACTTAGCGTACGATTTATCGGAAGTGAATAGGGTTTTTTCCATCTGATAATGTTTCGAATATGTAATATAATCTCTCTGATAATGATTTGTGGGTGAGTAGAGAGCTAACTATTTGATGTTATTTTTATAACGCATAAAAGAAAAATATACAGCACATTTCGCAGTGTTTTATTTGTCGCCATTTTATAAATGTTGTGTTGTTAAAAAAAAAGTCAAGTTTCATTACAGTCTACTTCCAAGATGTGTAATGAACAACAGGTAGTTATAGAACCGTGCATTCAGCAAACCCTGGTTTCATAAATAAGAAATAAAAATAAAGTCTGAGAGACCCCTGCATAGTAAATGTGTTTCTTTCAGTGTCCATAGTAGATTTAGGGTTAATGGACACTTCCCAACAGCGGACTCTTCTCAATAGCGGACATTTTAAAATTCCCCTGCAAAACAACATTAGTCCTTACGCTAAAATTATTCCCAGTAGGGTACACTCTCAATAAAGGACACCGACACTGTAGTATGTCCACCAACAACAATCAAAACTTCCAAAAAAACGGACAGCGTGAAGGAATCAGTGTATTCGTGCATGTCAAAAGTCTGAGTGTCGTCAATTCGAGCATTGTTGGTTGAAGTTTTAGCTTGTTTCTTGTTCGTAATGTGTGGTTTCATGGCACTGCCTTATATTGGAACTTCTTGGAAGTACAGCACATACAGTATTGCTCCATACAGCGCAGACTTAGGCCTGTAGAAACCGACAATGAGAGTGCGGCGCCAAAAACTTTTCGCCTGTTGTCGGAACATCAGAGGAAGCCAAGCGTTTAACAGTAAACGGTCTGTTGTGTTGTCCATTGGCCGGCCGCAGTGGCCGAGCAGTCTGCGACGTGCCAGTCAGGGTTGCCAGGTGTGGCGATTTTTCGCATTCTTGGCTATCTTTTTCTTATAATAGTAGCCATGCTAGCAGTCTGGCGACTGGCGATTAAATTTGGCTATTAAAGGAATTGGTTGGCGACTTAATGGCTATTTTATTTTACACCAAATACAACGAATGTAAAACAATCACTCTTTAGACATTGCGTCAATGATGCCGTCTAAACTTCGGTAGAATGCTGGGGAAATGTAATCAACCTACACAAGTTAGCACAAATGTTTTCAAGTATCATGGATGTGTAGGAGAGTGTCACAGAGATGTAAAAAAAACTCAGCTTACAGACTCTTGAAGACAGACGTAAACTACCTCATGTACCCTACTTACGATGGTTCCAGAACAGGCTATAAATGATATCTCGAAGTATACTACAACACCGTATGTATGGCTCCCTCTGAGAACGCGAGGATAAGTATATATAAATTACAGCATGGAAGGAGGCATTTAAACAGTATTTTTTCCGCGTTCCATACGACAACACAACAGAAAATCGTAACAACTGCTACTGTGAAGCGAGCCCTTTGCTACGCACTTCACAGTTCTTAACAATGGTTTACAGAATATAAATGTCGATGGAGAACACGCGGTGATTTCCCAGTCGTTCTCATGGCTGGTTTTTCAATGTGTAATGACGCATTATTACGAATTTAAGTCCATATCACCTCAAAGTATGAAATGCTTAGTCTACAATTATGAGTTACCTCACCTCAAAATGTTGTAATGATTTTGTGTGTATTACAGAAATGTTTGAAAGATTTAATAACTCTATTTAACATCTGTAAATATTTGTTTTTAAGAAGATGAAAGTGATTGGTAATCGAATCTATGCATGAGAACATCCCTTGTGTAAGTTTGATAGAATGATTCTTGAACAGTTTTGTTTATAATTTTTATGAGTTATGAAATTAATAAATGTGATAGTTAAATGAAACTGAATTTCCGGAGTCTCTCTATTATATTTACAATGTCACAATATTTTGACTGCCCTCATTGTCAGTTGGTGTTGTGTCTGGGTTCAGTTCTTGGATGGACTCAGGTAAATGTTTCTGTGAAGTATGACTTTCCTTGGAAAATTCAGTCTGATGTCTGTGAATGTGAGAGTGCCACAGTTTGTATTACTTTTTACTCAGAAACCTTTTTACTCCCTGAATTCCAGGATTATTATTGTCGAGTAACATGCCATAATTATCACAGCATAATAATGTTAACAGATTAAAGGTTGCGATATTTGGCTATTTTTACTGATGAAAAGATGGTTACATTTTGGTATTTTATTGATGAAAAGATGGCGATATTTTGGCTACTTTTGGGTTAAAATTTGGCGACAGAGCAATAGAAAAACCTGGCAACTCTGGTGCCAGTCACGGTCTGCACGGCTGCTGCGGTCGGGGTTTCGAATCCCACCTCGGGCATGGATGTTCGTACCGTCTTTAGTATAAGCTATTTCATAAATAGTTTGTAAGTTTAGGAACTGATGACCCCGTAGATAAGTCCCATAAGCTCTAGAAACATTTGAATATTTCATTTGTTGTCGGGTGTTGCCAACCTGTGGGATTTGTCCCACACCATGGGACATTTTAACAATTATTTTTCAGAAAGGGATAAAGGGATTATTTTTTTTTTTTGTAAAGAGAGATGAATATGGGAAATTTAGTTGGGGAGGGTGTGGCTAGAGAGAGGGGAAAAAAGATAAGGGGAGCAAGGGTTTAGGATGCATATCCAATTCCCATTCACAAAGCAGTAAGAAACTACAACGGTTATAAATGTATGCTTCCTCTTATCTTTGTTTTCTTGTCCATCATAGAGCAGAAACAGCTTTTTTTCGTGTTTTTGTTTTGTTGCGGGACACTTTACGCTGAAAAGGGACACTTTGAATTCCGGAATGGGATTTTTCAGTTTCAAAGGTTGGAAACACCTGTGTTGCCGTGTGGGCTTGGGTAGGATAGGAGACAGGCGATAGATGTAGCGAATGTTTTCATTCAATGGCTGCCACAGCCTGGTTTCAAAAGTCAAAAGCTTTGACTAATGCGTCTTGAGTGTTGTCTTGTAATTCGTCTGTGTGTTTTCGATTTGAAGTATCGAGCTCGTTATTCGCATTTTGCAGAAAATTGACGCTGGTGAGCCACCCGCGAAAGTTGTAGGGATTTGAACGTCGGTATGAGTGCGATTACTGATCTGAAAACAAATCGATCAGAAATTGAAACATTTTGTTCTAAAAAAGCGTCAGGCAGCGCAATGAAATCTCGAAAAACAATAGTAAAGATTCACATCTTCTGTTAGAAAAGACTTTATTTTTGTGTTATGAATAAATAAGAGCCAAAGGCGTGTCAGTTTCAGGTCCTCTATTTCGTCAAAAAGCGATGACTTTTTATGAGCTGATTGAAGGAAAGGAGCAAAAATTCCTCGGAAATGATGGCTGACTGGATCGGTTAAAGAAGCATTCACGTCGTACTTCGTGATATTGACGCAATGTGGTGTGTTTCACGCCTGAAAACAGGGGACTCCGGTTTGTCAGAAATTTTCGTTATCCGAACCGGCCGCAGTCCCGATTTCGGATAAACGATATTTGTCTGTTTTGTATTTTACCATTCTCTTTAACAGCGCACACTTCTTGAAAGCAGACAATTTTATTTTCCCCTTTGGTGTACGCTATTCAGAAGTTTTACTGTACAACAGTTATTTATTTGTTGCTGTTGTGGTCTTCAGTCCAAAGAATGGTCTGATTCGGCTCCACGCTATCCTATCCTCTGAATAAGAACGGTAACTTACATCCTTTTGAACCTGACTACCGTATTCGCCTCTCAGTCTCCTTCTGCGTTTTTTACCCAATACACACCCTCGAATGCTAAATTGCCGATTCCTTAATGTCTCAGGATTTTTTCTACATACGCCAGAAATTCCTTTTCTCCTCGATTCTGTTCAGTAACTCCTTATTAAGTGTGTGATAAGGTGGAGGCTTTATAGCTGTCAGATGATTTTGAAATTTCATTGTGGTTGATTGACCAACGTGCCTTTATTTGTAGAACCGTTTGCGAGTGGTACAGTGGCTCTCGCATCAGATATATCGTTTAATAGGCCTAATATCAGATATTCGTAGTAAACGGCAGCTTTTAATAATCTTGTTTTTGTTACCTTCGACCTTGCGATGAACAAGCGACACTTGTTTCTGTATGTCATTGAGACATGAAATCACGCAAGAAGATTGTGCCCATCTTGCAAATTATTAGGAGTGCTTCACAAATACTGTATTGGACACTGAATACTAAACCGCCAGTTACTGAAAGAATGACTATTTTTGGCGTGTTTTGGATAAGTCCCGTCGTCTAAACTGGATATACAATTTCCTGCTGACCTGAATTGCAGACTAATGTCATACACAGGCACATTGTTAACATCTAAAGGCGTCTCGTCTGATATCCGTCGAGAAATAAATCAAAATGAAGAGGTACCTAAAACAAATCGCGAGGAAATATCTCACCAGAAAGAAACACAATTTTACTTTCTCTTTTATTTGACCCATAATTGACGTGGATCATGCACCTTCAGATTGTGAACATTGGAGACAGCAATCTGTCACGATTTTAATTGTATTAACGATAAATTTTTATAGGTCAAAATCGCAATAAAATTTACTTTTTATATATGATGTAATGACAATTTTCGGCTCCCTCGAGACACGAGAATAATCCGGTAAGTCTTTACAAATTGTTAATTTTTTTTTAAGATATAAAATCCATACAGATTGCACCAATAAAATAATTGTTTATCGTTCTTAGCATCAATTTTTTGATGTGACTAAAGCCCTATCATATACCGGCATTTTATTAAAATGACATGCCGGTGATAACACAGAAATTAAGTTTGCTATGTGAGGAGAGTTATATGCTTAAGATCCGATGATGGCAGTATATGTCGAAACCTGTAATCTAAATTTGGAAAGTATTTGAATCTCGGCCGGTGGTTTATGTAATAATTATACAGATTAGATCGCCCTCAAATCAAAATGACAAACTTCTATGAAGACAAATTCATTATTGTATTTTAACAGTATCACAATATAGTTAGGACAGTTTACAACTCACCGCAAAGACGTGGCGACGAGCTGCGACAGGCACATACAAAAGACACACACATACAACACATTCAGCTATCGGCCATGGCCTTCTTCAGAAAATAGAACACTCACGCAATCACACAGGCACACAACACAGTCATACAACCATCACCTCCGGCTGCCCCACTTCGAATCACAATACAATTTACTTTTTATTTATGATGTAATAACAATTTTCGGCTCTATCGAGACATGAGAATAATCCGGTAACGTCTTTATAAATTTTTAATTATTTTTTTTAAGAATATAACAACCGTATAGAGTGCACCAATAAGTTCGAAGTGCGGCAGCCGGAGGTGATGGTTGTATGACTGTGTTGTGTGCCTGTGTGATTGCATGAGTGTTCTATTTTCTGAAGAAGGCCATGGCTGATAGCTGAAAGAAATGCGTCTTTTGTATGTGCCTGTCGCAGCTCGTCGCCGCGTCTTTGCGGTGAGTTGTAAACTGCCCTTATTACTATATTAATTCCAACCTGGACTTTCCATTATTATATTAACAGTATCATAGTTACAAAAAGGAATCATGGCATTGCAAATACTTTTACTTGTTTGATATTGTATCTTAAACGTTTATAACATCGAACAAACAGCGTACATTTGCGGTTCATTCAACCAAGCGTTACTGATAATTATTTGAAACGATCAAGTCTTTTTTAATATTTGCCTTCTGGACATTTTATTAATCCACTGTACTGTCAGCTCTCAAACCGATAGAAAGAAAGAAAACGGCCTCTTTTTATCTGTCCCCTAATAAAATAATAATTGTTTATGACGAAAAACAATCGAGAAGGATGCGACCCTTAATTATGTAACTTAGATAAATACCAAAGCTATTTCATGCTACGAAACATCGCGAGAAAATCAGGACTTGCTGCCATTGGAGACGTTAATTGGCCGTTCATGCGGCTTTTATATTTTCGTTTTTTTTTTTTTTTTTTTTATTAAGGTGGAAACGCCTGAGGGTGGGCGGCCATATGGCGGTGAGCCAGCAAGCACTTCCGGCTATCCACTCCCTCCCCCCCCTCCCCCGACCGCCGCTGGCCAACGGAGGGGTGAAGTGGCCGACGAGATAGCGGCCAAGCACGAGGAGCACAGGCCCCGCTTATATGTTACAACTTTTATCATACTTCTGACCTTCCCGGGGCACTCCTCGACACTGATATATTAACGTCGTCAGAGCCCGGAGAGGTAGGTAGCACCCTCGTTTTTATAACTGCTACCTTGTAACATGTATATTTGGATATTCAATAATTTCAGCACGGCTACGCCGCAGAAACGGTTATATGGACAGCAAATTAATAAAATCAGCCAACCAGTTGCACTAATTAGTGTTTTAATAAAAGCTTTAGCGTAATTGCGAAGAGCAGTTGAACGAAATGGACACTGTCCTGAAAGAAGCGTATGACTATTAACAAGGGTAATGGGTGTAAGAAAATCAGGTGATGATGAAGGAATTGCGTTAAGTAATTAGACAAAAGTTGTAGATGAGTTTTGTTATTTAGGTAGAGAAATAACATCTGATGGCAGAAATAAAATATAAAATGCTGAATGGCTATGGGAAGGAGAGCATTTCTGAAGAAGCTATATTTGTTGACATCCAATTCTGATTTTAAATTGTAGGAAATCCTTTCTAAGGGCATTTCTCTGGAATTTAGGTTTATACGAGAGTGAAACGTGGACGAAAAGGAGTTTATACTGAAAGATGACAGAAGCTTTTCAGTTATGGTGCTGAAGACGAATGCTGAGGAATAGATGGGTAGATCACGTAATTCATCAGGAGGTACACTGCTCAAAATTTGTGAGAAAAGAAATTTTGGCATATCTTGACTATGAGAAGGGATAAATTGGTAGGATACATTCTGAGACATCAAGGAAAATTGTCAATTTAGCATTAGAGGGAAGTGTGTGGGGTAAAAATTGTAGCGGGAGACCGAGAGACGTATACAGAAAGCAGGTTCAATTGGGTGTAGGTTGCAATTTTTATTCGAAGACAAAGAAGCTTGTGCAGGTCTGGGTAGCGTGTAGAGTTGCAAGTCTGCGGACTGAAGAAAACAACAACAACCACGGTTTAAACTTCTCTTCTCTGTGGCTAAAAATTCATATTAAACTATACATCCCTCTAATCAAAGAAATGTCAAAATGATTTAAACAATAATACTACGTACACTGACGACTTGTTTCAATAGAGTCGGCGTGAATCTCTTACAATTGGCTGTCAGTCCAATTTTCAATCATACTGACATTCCCTGGATTATAGAGCCGTTTAGTTTAGGCCCAATATGAATTTTCGGTCACTTGTACTGCTGAGTGAGACATGTTCGTCCAAACTATGCTAAAGATTTATTAAAACCACAATTCGTGCAACTGATTGACTGATTTTATTGATTTGCTATTTTTATTTGGTTTGTGGTCTTTTATTGGTACATGTATAAAAACATCCATTCATAAAAATAATATTTACGAGTTCTACACTTCTGTTTACAATACACTGCTGACGAATATGTTAAAATAATTCTCGCTGGTCACAAAAATAGCTTAAAGGTTTCCAGGATGTGTGTCGATCACTGGCATTTTAAATTATTTATACCATTTATAGTCACGTCGCTTTTAACGACGAATTGGCTATAAGGCGAAATCTGTCGGTCCTGTCTAAATATGTGTCAACGCCATATTTGACATTGTATATTGCGGCTTGTCGTATAGGTCAACGTATTTTTCACTGCACAATCAGAGAAATAAATAGGCTGTCGCGTTCAGCGTTCGTTACATATTTACTATTTTTTTTTCAGACTCTTCCGTAGGTGGGGGGTTTCAAGTCAGTACTATGTGGTAACTGTAACGTGCCTTGTAGCCTCCCTAGTTTTGATCGGTAATAGCCGAGGACTTGGTGCCGAACTGATTAAGAGACTTCTTTGCTAACTGTGCAGCCTTCTGTTTGCTGGTGTTGAATGCATTGTTGTCAGCTTTTTCACTGGCAAGTGAGCTGCGCTGTCACTTCGTTATCTGCGCTTCTTATCCTGCAGTAAACTCAATTTCGGTAACACGTTTTTATAAATATACGGTTACCAGACATCAGTTGTCAAAAAATAGGATATTTCTAGATTCATACAGCAATTATTTCATTATAATTTGGAGGAGTGTTAGATATTTAGTTTTAAATTATCAAGAGAGTAATCATGCATTGTTGCATAGGCCGTGATTTTAACCGGCCACCTGGGCAGGTCTGATTTTACGATAGCTGCGACACCAGTTATTTTCATTTGGAATGAAATCGCAACTGGAGCTCGGCGTGGTGACAACCTATAAAAAAGAAAAGTCCACAAAAATTACATCGTTGAAAGGGACTCGTAAGAGTTTGCGATTGTTAGCATTCAAAGAGTTATAAATACATTTTTCAAGTTTAAGCAGTTGTTCAGCTAAACTAAGGGATATTTATTTGTCCATTTTGCTAAAAACCTGCCCTGACCATTTTGAGGGTGCGTTCAGGTGAGAAAAGGCCATAACTGATTTGTGCCTTTTGCAGTTTATCTGAAAGCCAAGCCATGTTTATCTGTTGCATGACAGAAATACCTTTGACAGTAGGCTTGCATCATCTTATTTCAAGACTGGTTTTGTGGTAGAAACGGAAGTCGATACCATAAGATTTAAAAAAAATTGTTTTTCCATGTTTGATTTTCTTGATCAAACATTTCAGAAGTGGGTTGTGTCCACAGCAGGTCTGTTAGTTAAAATATAAATCCTGTATTTCTTTACTTATTATCACAAAAGAGTCAGTGTTCATCGCACTTGAACCAAATTTTTCTCATTGTTTCTTAGGACAAGTGAGTACCCTGGAAATGACTCTTAATTTTTAAATAATTTTCTTATTAAATTTTCTAATTAGTAACGACTTTTTTTTTTTTTTTTTTTTTTTTTTTTTTTGCATGTTAGCATCATTCTTTTTTAACGAGGTACGGGGGAGTATAAACGCGATATCTGTATCAAGGCAATATCTGTTTGCAGCGTCTGAGAACACAGGGTTGCTTGCTATTAAATTTGTTTGCTCACTTATTATCTGGTGTAGCCACTGATATTCTTGTACCTGCCTGTTATCTGATGCTTGCTATCATTGTATATCTATCACCGTGGCTAGAAAATTGAAGGCACGAGCACTCTTACCCGTGCAGTTATTGCTATTCTGTCTAATTAAAATGAAATGAAACCGTTTTTAGCTAATCTTCTTCTCCATTATGAGATAAAACAACGAAAAAAAGACGTTAAATCGGCAACTCACTAATAAGGAAACTTTTAGCAATAGTTTGTAAAGAAATTTTATATATTGGAACAAATGCGATAGGTTACTACGTCTGAACAGAAAACTAAATTAATATCTACCTGGAGCCTATTTATTAATACTCCTACTTTCTGATAATAAAAGAGATAATATTTATACAAATAAATCATTATTTTTCTGGCGTTTGGGAGTGAAACCTGGGTTCTCGCAAAGAGGAACATTTTTAACGGATAAACAATAGAGAAATGCATACACAGATGGACAGGGGATATTAACAGAATTTCAGCAGAAATGCTGACGAAACAAGTCTGTAGACACAGGCGAAGAGGACGAAAAAATATTAATACGTCAAAAATGAGATGAACTCAACATTACCATCTGAAACTGAACATGTAAGTGAAGATGATGATCATCATGATGAAACTTGATCAAATTTAAGAATACAGCTAATGATTTGAATTTCTCTATGTTCCAGACTCGTTTAGCTTACTATTTGAAAATCAACCGTTGATACAAATAATTTTATAGTGTAATTGCGTGAATGTTCGTGTTTACAAACTTGTTGTAAACTTCCTCGAAGTAGTACTTCTTTTAATTTGTCTTCCGCACCGTCATTTTTCTCCGAGTCCAGGTTTGATCCGTGTTTTAATTCTTACTTATTTAAATTTCTTGCAATGACTATTCCTATTAACTTCCTCGATTGAATGCGTTTTTGTGTAAGAGCCTAAAGTTTAATTCGTGGTTTTCTTAATTTTTCTGTTTGACGTAAATCCAATGGAACTACCGACCAATGTTCTCAGTCACGGGAAAATTGGTCCTAGTATTTCATCTGTGTATTTCTTAATCACGGAAGTGGGAATCAGAAAATTATTAAATGCACAGGAGTCGTGTTATGTACCTGTCCGCCATACACTAACCAAAACAATTTATCGACTTCTGAGCAAAGTCATTTTACGAAGCGAAGCAATGCATACTGTCTAATAACTTGAAAGTGTTTCACAGCGCCCACTTCTACACACAGGTTGTTTCATAGGTATGCTGGCATGATATTATTGTTGTTGTTTTTCAGATATTGATGTTTTCTGATAGCTTCGCAAAGAAACAAACAGATCGTGCAGAGCTAAAATCTTATCGTAATCACAGCACAAATTACAGAAACAAGAATTCTAATGATACTAAAAGCAGCTGAAAAATTAAGAACGGAGGGGGATTATAAAGATATTAACATTTATAATTACATTTGTCTGATTTCCTCTCTCATTAAATGTGATCTTAGTTGTACTTTCAAATAACTTTCTTATTGCGTACAGCCCAAGAAAATCAAGGCTGTACTTATAGTTCTCTCTCACATTTTAGGGCTTCACAGTTTGTATAAAACCATGAATCCATTCTCATATCATTTTTCAATCTGCCAGAATTCCAACGATGACACGACTTTATATAGTAGGCCTACTATTCGTGCGTGGAAAAATTAAGAACCTCTACTCTTTTAGTTGCAAATCAGTTTTTATTCTATATCTCTTTGTCTAATTTATAACTAGAAAATTAATATCAATTCTTCAAAAGTATAAAGGTTGTGGAATTATTACTTCCCAATATGCTAAAAATGTAATTAAATAAAAAATAAAAAGATCAATTAAGAGCAAGAGATATGTACTAATGTAAACCTATGCCAAATATGTCTATTTACGAAATAAATTCTCAACCAATATTCTTCGTGGAAACAAACGTGTAACTTAACAAGTTGTCTCTGCGCTGTCTTCACAGCAAGCGCCGAATTACTGTTTTGGAAATAATAAACGTCTTTTTCTTGCTGGCATTTATTTTTCGCATAGGCGTTTCGCCATTTTTAATTTTGAAGGCATCTCATGGCTTTCAGGCTTGGATTTTGTCGTTCTTCCCATACGGCTACCGTATGTCGTCGCACAATTGTTCTACTTATAAATTTTCGCGCAGTTTTTACGTTATGACATGTTATTCATTTGTGTCTTAGAGCCGTAAAACGAATAATACAAACGATATATTTTTCCTGTACTATGAAGATAATTTCGTAGAATCATGGATTTTAACACCCGTTATTTTAATCACTCTCCTAGATTTTGTTGCTTTTTTCTGATTCTTGCACTAAACGACCATTTATGAAAGCTTTACATTGTGGATAAGTCCACTAAAGGTAGATTTTCTTTTTTATTGCAGTCCGTTGTCGCAGTTACCTTTGTGTTTCCGAATTTCGATGTTCAAAAGTTAAAAGGTAGCAAAGACAAAGGCGACAATGAAATAAAAATTGATCAGAAAATGGAAATCCTAACTTTCAATCATTCTTTTTCGAGGCGGACACCTTTACTGCATATCGGGTCAACACCGGTTCTCTCATGTATCACGTATTCTACACATAAGTAACGTTTGAAAATCGTTGCATAAGACTATGCCCGTATAAATAACAATTAGTGATTCCATCGGTTGTACGTTTCTCAACACAATATCCTTGTACGATAATGGCTATCGAAGATGTGTCTTACACATTGGAAAGCAGAAAGCAGCCCTCTTGAAGCGTATTTACAATGGAAATTCTTACCTTATATTTGTATTTATTCTGGCATTTTAAAACACGAGCCGATCAGAAAATATTTTCTTCATTGGTGATCATATATTCTGTGTAAACGAAGAGCAAAGTTCTAACTGGCAAAACATTTGGAGCCGAAAAAATTTTCGAATTATACCAGCTCTGTCCAGTTTTTATATTCGCTGTAATACATTTATCTTACCAATACAACTTTTTTTTTCACTTTCTATTTCTCGGAATAGACAGATCTTTTTTTTAATTATGTGTGTTACTTTTCCGATAGTTTTTGGCTGATTTCAGCTAATTTTGATCAACGGACAATCCTTTCTATCATTGTAATTTCCACAAATGCACTCTCAGTCCATTCTATACAAAAATCTAATACTGTATCATAAAAAAAAGTTCAAATGTTTGTTAAGCTTATGGGACTTAACTACGGGGTTATCAGTCCCTAAACTTACAAACTATTTATCAGCTACCTTATCCTAAGGACGGCACAAATATCCATGCCCGAGGAGGGATTCGAACCCCCGACCGTAGTGGCTGTGCAGACCGTGACTGAAGCGCCTCAGTCCCCTCGGCCACCGTGGCCGGCACTGTATCATAGTCACAGCCGTTAATGTCCATTTACAAAATTGTTTATTTTCTTTTGGCAAAGGTACTGCCTTTTTCAAAAGACGAGACGGTATTAACTATAGCCATGGTGTCTGCAATCACGACATGAGCTAAAATTAGCGCGATACTCCCTACAGTGGGTCGTTTATGATATCCTGAGTAATTAAAATAAATTTTTACTCATGGTTGTTGGCAATTTGGTGTTAATGCTTGTTCTTTGGGTTATTTTCGTGAATATCATTTTTTTTTTATTTTTACTTTGATTTCCTCTTAATTTATGGTGTTTAAATGGTGAATTTTTTTAAACTTAAGTATTTTAATTAAAATGTTGTTTTGTGGAATCAATGATATTTTTTACTGGAAGCATCTATCTGTCGTAAATGAAACAAAAAATCTTGGCGGTAACTAAGACCAGTAAACGACCTAAATTAACGTTTTGGGGAATTATCGCAATTAATTGGATTATATAATTTTATTAGGATCTCAATATTGTTTTTGTTCGTTTTTCGTTAAACCCTGTTCTTATAACGGAGACTATACTGATATTAATTAGTATATTTCTTTACAGGAAATGAAATTTTTTTATTAAGACATTCGGCTATGTACGTATGGAGTGACAGTGCCATCTGCCCGCCACCAGATGTTACCGTGGCTAATTTGACGTTTACGGCATCTTATTTTCACTGCCTCGATATTATTTTAACGTATATGTTTCAACTGACTTTCGTTCCATGTGATGAGTAGGAAGGATAACTAATTATTTTATGGGTGCAATCTGTATGGATGTTCTTTTAAAAAATTAACAATGTGTTAAGCCGTTATGGCATTTTATTGGTATATATCCCCAGCTTAATTTTCACTTAGTTCCCAACTTGTTACTAGTTTCATAAATATGTTGTGGAATTTGTATTTTATTTTACTAAGACGTGCGTTGCTGAATTCTGATGTGAAAATTTTTGTTTACCAAAGCTCTGAATATGTCTCGATGGACACGAAACTGGATATCACATAGAAATCAATCATAAATTTTTGTTTACCAAAGCTCTGAATATGTCTCGATGGACACGAAACTGGATATCACATAGAAATCAATCATAAATTTTATTGCTATCTTGACCTGGAGGATTTTTATCTTTAATATAAAAAATTATGTGTGTAATTTCAGACCTGTGTAGGTTGGCTTTTATATTACATAAAATACCTGCTTAGAAAATTTTTCTTATGTAGAATCTGTATGTTTTTACATTATAATTAACAATTTATTCAAGAAAAAAATACGTCTTAAGTATGCACATGACCTGAATGTGAAGGGGAAAAGAAATACGTATCGAGGATTAACATTCGTTACGGTTCTCTCAGGATGAAAACAATCGCTTGTACAGCGCACACACAATTCGTCTCTTAATTTCTTTCGTGACTGCGGACAGTATCTGTAAATAGCTGAGGGAGTTGCCAAACGTGCAGCAACGTTAATACGCGAGAAAAAAATTGTAAACATCGAGCAACATGCCTGCACTAGGCGTCATCGCGGTTGTTCCGGTCATCAAATCTCGGAGGGCAGAGCTATTTTCAGAAGACACGACCGGTGGGAGGCCGAAGATTGAACACGCAACTGTCGCTGATGGTTTAACAGTGTAGGCGGCGTTCCCATCCGGAACAAATCCGAACGGCACCTAATTGTCGCTTCGGTCTGAACTTCACAACGCCAACATACTTCGATTTTGCGCGGTAACGGAAAACGAACGGGAATTCTGCAACGAAAAGCTGTCACGAGCATATTCGAAACTAATTTTAGGCAGTTTTGTAGCATTTTGTATATCTAGAGATCAAACTTCGTGTTGTGAGTCTCCATTTAAGTATAGTAATTAGTATTCAGTGAATATTCTCTTTGCCAGAATAAAAGCCCCTTAATTGTAGTAACTAAAGTTTATGTTTCATATAGCATTTCCCTGTATCATATTATTTTCTTGTAGAAGTGTTTGTCGATAACTTTCAGTTTGTACGCGGTTGTGTTTATATTTTGCCTTTCCAGCGATGGCGTGGGAAACGACGAGCATACTGAAGTAAATTGTACTGTAATTCCGAATTTCTGACGTAATTTTAATGGTACTGGATACCGCCATAGACGTAGTAGACGATAAATATACTAGTGTATTACTTTTCGACAGTGTTGCGTTCTTACTTAATATTCAAAGGTAAGAAAAAATAGCGCATGTAAGTGAATACTTGTATTAAATGCCCTGGTAATTATTACTGCTCGTCTAATGCTACATTTTATTGCGTCCATCTTGTCACTAACATAAAAAAAAATTAAGCGCGGAACACAATCGTACTGACTTATATACTTCTGGTGTATTGTTTTGGATGTAGTAACGTACGTTAAATTGCACATATTCGATGGAAGCCGAAAACATAAACTCATACGCCGTAAACCACGAGAAGTTTGAACCAGAAATTCCCAACGAGAAGGGTTTGCACCTCTTGACGGTTGGAGGTTTATGTGGTAAAGACATCTCTAGTTCCATTACCAACTTCTTTGAAACTAAATAACTTTTCACTTCTTTATATTTGATACTTCATTATATTTGATAACCCTCTTTTACTTCGTCTTGTTTTACAGACAATTGTTAATAGGACGTTTTGAGCGTAGAAAAAATATATGACATCGGGGACATGGGATATTTTGCTGTACCTAAGGAACTACCAGCTAGTAAATGTTGGATTCCTTCACTATCACCATGGTTATGCAACTCATGCTGGTGGGTTCGCAGAATGGATTTATTTTCTACAAAAAATTACAGTCTTACATCTTTTATTCACTTATTTATTTCTAGAAACTAAGAATCAAAGTAACGGTCATGCCGGCCGCGGTGGCCGAGAGGACTGAGGCGCGTCAGTCACGGTCTGCACGGCCACTACGGTCGGGGGTTCGAATCCCCCTTCGAGCATGGATATTTGTGCCGTCTTTAGTATAAGCTAGTTCATAAGTAGATTGTAAATTTAGGGACTGATGACCCCGTATCGTAGTTCAGTCCCATAAAAAAAAGAGTAACGGTCATATTTTATACTCCGTTTGGCGAAGTTTCATTTGTTATGTGCAAATGACCCATTTTTCATCCTCAGTAATTTACAACAGGCGCCAGGCAGGTTAGTAAGCGCTATTGAAATGTTTCTGCCAAATTCAATGAAAAGCAGCATCCCAACATTCTTTGGTAAATAAACTTCGTTCGTCTAACTTTCTTTTAATATGAGTGTGACTTATATTTTTTCTGGCAAACTGAAATTCGTAACAAAAACTTATCTGAGTACACCCACTCAAAAATTAAAAGAGGAAGAAGTTATACATATGGTACATTTCCGTGTTTCAGATCGAATGCACTTTTTCTAATTTCTTAAACCCTCTTAATCTCAAAGGTCCATAGGATTTGAAATCAGAGTGAGAAGAGTTTATTTTTGTTTAAAAAGAATGCGCATGAGTTTGGATATGAATTATGTAACGCACCAATACTAGTTATGTCTTCAGCGACTCGACGTCACCAGAAATAAAGCACTTAACAATTACAACAGCATGTTAAACATAATTGGGGCTAGGACTTCTTTTAAGGAACTACCAGCTAGTAGGCTTATAGTAATAAAGGACTCATGAAACTCGAATGTCTTACAATTTCTTTAACAGCATTATTTTCTGCTTCTCAAGAGAATTCGTACCAACTTCACTACCACCTGTATTTCTCAAGTGCAATTTTCCTGCTGTGCTAACCAAAACCCTTATTTTCCTTCAGTAAAAAGCCGTCTTGATTCTCACTGATTGCTGTACACCATGGACTGGAAATCATTTTATAAGACCCTTATATGGCAGGCAGATTTGAAATAATTATATTAATATTTTTCTGTCAAGATCGTGTGTTTTATTTTCTTTTATTTTCACATGAATTGTTTCGATAGCTTCTAGTTGATATCTTCAGACCCTATAGAATCATTTCATAGAAAATGAATATTGTCCCTATGATGAGAACACATCTTACTACTGAAACAAAAGCACCAAACAGGCTTGTCAGAAGCGTGAAATATGTGCTAAAGGTCCATAGCACATACCGTGCCCGAAGTGAGGAAGCGCTTTCGTTATAATATGTTACAGCCACACTACGTCAAGTAATAGTCATTACCATGACAAATACATTCTGTCGAAACTGCTAATGTGAAAGCGAAATAACATAAAAATACAAAGCAAGCGATACTGGCTGAAAAATATTATAATTAGTATTCATAAATGTTCGCACCCAACGGTAAAAGGAACTTATATAATTAGAGTTAATACGGAGAATGTAATAAGTCGCCACTTCGATGGTACATAGATTATCAGTTATAAACTTTTTGTCGTAATACTGCATGATTGAAACTTTACAAAATATAATTATGAAGAGTTATTTACCGATATGTGACGGTCTGAGGAAGGTATGGAGGGTGGGGGGGGGGGGGGTACAATAACAGCTACAATATTTCCCCACACGATTGCTAATCCTAATAAATTATTTGACTTAAAATTCTGTTTAAGAGGATACAAGAAAATTAATAACATAGAAACTTTCCTCCTTAATAATTTGCTGTATAAATGTGTCTGGCGTGTCAGATTTTTTTTCAGGTTGGATTTTTTCATTCCCCTCCGTTTTCTTCATACCCTTCGTTTCGACAGTCTATAAAATGCTTTGTAATGTTATGTTTACTTTCGTTCGGAGAAAATTGTTCTTTGTTCTAAGAAGGTGATAGTATGATATTAAAATTTTTCATAATTATAGAAGAATTTCAAAGTTCTCCAGGTTGACATTCATTTGGCAAGCGTAAATCATTTGTGGAAAAACGATAAAGAAGTTGTTCTTACTAAATTTTTAACAAAACTGTTAGGTAATTAATAATTTTTCTTCACGTTTACCCCCACCAATATGGAACTATGCTGTGTTTATGTATAGGTAGTGATTTAATTTTTCTGTAGTTGCATTGCACTTGAATTCGAGACTAATTCCCCAAGCTTAGTTTTCTGAAGCAGTATTAGCAGCATTATTACAGTAAAAAGATTTTTCCCCAAGTCTGATCTGTTCGTGCGTAGATCGTTTTATTTGTTCGTAGTTCAATTATTAAATTGATTTACATTAAAAAACAGATGACAAATATAATTAATGATGGTGATTTATTCTGACGCAGTTTGCAATAATCCGTCAGGCCTTTAAACAGGTGGCACTATAATACGCGTATCCGCTTTCACTGGGCAAGAAGCCATACCTGTGGTCATACACGGCAAATATTTATGTAGTAAAGCTTCTTGCTTAAACTAATACTGGGCTGTTTTTTTTTTTTTTTTTTTTTTTTTTTTTTAGAGAGAGAACTGCCTTAAAAAACTAAGGCAAATTGAAATACTGTCTAAATTGACGGATATTAATTATTGAAATTTATTTTCTGTAGTGTGATTCGGTCATTTTGAAATCACCATGTGATCTACTGTTGTCGAAAACGAATTTCCTTTATGAGTCCGAGATCATAAATTTAATTTGTTGTCAGTTCGAATAAAGCCGTCTACTTCACTGTCTTCATTTACAGCTTCGCTTCGCCGTCTGCAAACATCAAATATCTGAACTTGCTAAGAAGCGTTGAGTGTTAATATTAAATGATCTGCACCTGGTAGGTATGTGAACGGCCCTACTATGTACACATTTTATTGTTGACACTGAACTTTGCTTCGCCGTTGCAAAATTTTGTATTAGAGCTGATGATGGCAATTGCCGAAACGTTGTAATAAATCCAGTTTTAGTTAGCTAGACGGTTTTATTCATATTGACATCTTATGCATTGTGCATTCTTTAAACCAGAATGGTTGTATGCCTGAGGAGGAGGGCCAAGTCCTAACTGGTTTTTCAACTGTTTCCAAAATCGCTATTTCAAATCATATGTTTGTAAATCTAATGGACTTAACTTCTGTGGTTATTAGTCCCTAGGCTTACAAACCACTTCAACTAAACTAACGACAACACACACCAATGCCCCAGGGAATATTCGAACCTCCGACGGCAATCAACCGCTCGCTCCGCAGCGAGGCGCCTTAGAGCGCTCGGCCACTCCACCACGGCACATGGTTTTCCTAAGTTAGCTAGTTCAAGCTGCAATACTCACATCGGATTTGTTTTAAAAGGCGAACTTTTCCGACCTCTTTTAGCCACATATTCATCCTTAACACACGACCTATGTTGCCAACTCTAATAAATAATCAAATGCGAGACCTTATAATCTAGTTCGTTTCGATAAACCTCGCGTGGAGTGTAGCTTAAAAAATTTAGTATTGTCGCTTCTGTAATAGAAAATAAAAAAAAGGCAAGCAGTAAATTTCAACAGTTTCAACCACAGTATTTCACATCAGAATACGGCTTCAAGAAATCGTACTCTAGACAGTTTAATAAAAACACAGAAATTATTTTGACCGATCAGATCTAAACAAAGCCGCAAATATGTATAATATGTATAATAATCCACTTGCCTACAACGATAGCGAATGTTGGTGTGTCTTACCAAAATATACCGAGTGCCATTTCTATAGTGATTTATCCAATTACAAAAGTTAGTGATTCGGTGCTAAAAATGGAAAGTCTACTCAGGACGTCTGAATCCACACAAAAACCATTCGCGAAAGTTTGTATTTGGGTAGTAAATTCGTAGTACAAGATAAATACTTTGTTTGCTATCCAGCAACGTCGATTTTTAGGCTCTATCTATATTATGGAGAATGTGAGGTTTCAGTCCGGTAGCAAAACAAGCCCAGTTAGACACATTGTGCCAAAAGTAATGATACTGTTATGCCTATCAGTCAGACTGCATTGGTGTTCATAAATACTGGAAGGTTCCCCGTATTTTTCACTCCTTATTCCCGAGTAGAGGATGATATATTTTACTTAATTTAACCAAAATCTTTGCTGTACTCTAACCGTTTACGGTTACCTACATATTATAAACTCTTCAGACCATACAATTTTGCCAGTAGCTAGTTTTTCTGTTAGACAAGCTAAGTTACTTCTATTTAATTTTTTTCTGATGATACTAGTGCTAGGAAGTTTTAAACTTTTATTGCCAAGTGAGATTCAGAGTCATCAAGAACTTAAATCCAAAGTAAAACGCTATAATGGGAATTTAAAAACATAATATTGAGTCTAATATCATTGTAAAGAAAGCTAACCATACTGTATCGAACACTAATTTACGTAGGTTCATAATAAAGGAGTAAGTAGGGATGAAGGCTTACAGTGAACGAAGTGCCTCCTACAAGTACCGGCATAATTTTCCACTTCCGGTACATTCGTTAGAAAACCGACTGTCAGTTAACCGTAACAGCTCAATGTCCCTGGTTTTATTCGTTGAGGTTATTTCTCAAGACGTTCGTAGGATGGGGGCAATAATCTGGGCGATTCCTCCAGGAACTTGCAGGAAGTTCAGCAGTTAGGCTACGCAGTCTTTCTTCCCTTGCCTTTTGTTTGGAGACCCTATGAGTAAATGCTAATAGCACGAAATTCGTTTTTTCGTGTGTCGATAGCAGGGTCATATTTTCCAAAAGAAAATATTGCCTATTAAGGCTTGCACAAGATCCAGTTTATTTTTTTCTGGCAAATTTCGAATTTACTGTCTTCATCGAGCAACACGAAAATAATTACGTGTAGCATTTCACATAAAAATGATTCCACCAACCTATTTGCAGGGCAAGTTATTACAATTAACGTCATCTACATCAAATACGAATGCTTGTAATATACAAGAATATTCAGTCGTCTCTTCCGATGTTGTTTTATGCATCCATGCCCCCAAGGTTGCCAGATTGGTAGACTAAAATATCTGGGAAAAATTTCGGAATTTCGCGAGTCTAGAGGTTGTTGTCGGGAGAAATAAATTTTGTAAATCAACTGTCTGCATAAACCCTCAACATTCTTGGCACATAATTATTTTTTCATTTGATTTAACTTTGTAACGTGAATTTTCTATTGAACTTCCAATCGCGGAAATTCAGTTTGAGATGAGACTTGGTATGCCAGTAGTATACGTCATTGGTGTCCACTCAATTTCTACTTTGTCTAGAGTCTGGACATTGGGGATTCCGGACGAATCCGACCATCTGGCAACCCTATATGCACCATGACAAATTGCATGTACAAACGCCATTTTTTAAAGTAAGAACCAATCAGTAGTACCCAGCTAGGTGGCGCAGTGGTATCACATTGGACTCGCATCCGAGAAGATGAATCCACCTCCAAATTTAGGTTTTCCGTGATTTCCCTAAATCTTTTTAGGCAAATGCCGGGACGGTTTCTTCTAAAGGATAAGGTCGCTTTCTTTCCCCATTCTCAACCAAGCAACCCGAACGTGAACTTTGCCTCTAATGACCACGCTGTCGACGGGGCGTTACACCCTAATCTTCCTCCCTTCGATTTGTAATACAGTGAGAGAAACTTTATTTACGAACGTAAATTGTATCGCAAGCTACAATACAAACTTTTTTTTTTCAACATAGTCACTGTGAAAGTTGAAACTTTTGTCAAGTCATGGCACCAGATTTTGAATCGCAGCATAAAAATGCCGCTAACTGTCGAACCAGTTAGTTACAATTTCTGTCAACATGTCATAATTTTCCAAGTACTTCCTTCAGTTTTGTAAACAGATGATAGTCTGATGGTGCTAAGTTGGGTCTCTGTGGTGAATCCAGTAATTCCCAACGAAACTTGTCTAGTTGCGTCTTTGCTCTTGCCGCAACATGAGACCTAGCATTGTCGTGAAGCAGAACAAAGCTGCTAAAGAGCAGTCGGCGTCGGAGTGTAATGCGCAGTCCAGTTTCATCATGGCCACAATGTATACGTCAGTTCTTTACCATCCTTGTGACAGCGCTTCAAAACGGTCAAAGAAAGTGCTATTCACTTCGTTTTGAGTTCTCTCAACATTATGGGCACCCTTCTCGCACACATTTATTTGTATCGAAGTTCGTCAGTAACAGTGTGATAAAATCCTAATTTTGATACCTGTGAAATTTGTGCGAGCACTGTTTCATGACTCACAGCGTCGCTGCATTTTTACGGAGGTAGAAATACATAGGGAAAGGTGGTAAAAATTAGATATAGGTACAATTCCGATCAACATAATTTGTCAGTCTCGTAGTGTTGGTAGCACTTGGCTTTGTGTGGCGTTGTAGTGTAGCAGGTTGCTACATCTCCTCCTGTCTTTTACAAAAATAGACCACTTTGTTCTACGGAGATATAATTTTTTTCCTGTTAAGCGGTAAGTGAAGCTATTTAGGTCTAACGCGCTCTTAAAATTTTCTTGTTAAGGATGACTAGATTTGCTGTCAAAAATGCAGTGTTTAGTACCACGAAGTATGTGTTGGTGTCCGAGGGAAAAGTGCTTTTTATGTGGAAGATGCCAGTGATCAAATTTTTACCAGGAGGTGATCACAAGTGTACCTAGTGTGGTACATTTTCTCAATTCTGTAATTTTTTATGTTTATACCAACATTTGTAACTGTCTAATATTTGTGTTACATACTCATTAAACATCCAAGAACAACTGCCATAGTTACAATTATTTATTTTCTCAATATATTTCCAGTTACAATAACATTTGTTCGAAACGATTGTAATTGTACCATCTTAAAGTTAACATAAACAGATATTTAACGTCAAACTAGTGAACATATAAATAATTCCATATATGAACGTAAGTTACTCTCTCGATATGTCTTCAGCAGAGCCGTTCAGAGCAGCTATATTGTACGAGCTTCTGCCATGTGTATTATGAATATGCTGTTAATCTTTTTAACGGCTCCACACCCGAAACTCGATTGATTCGTAAATCACAAGAGTTCCGACATGTTGTCTGGATGTTTGTTGATATTGGATACCAAGTACGGAATTGGCCAATAGCAAATGGCCGCGGCGGATTGGCCGAGCGCATTGAGGCGCTATGCTCCGAAGTGCGAGGACTTTGCTCTCGGAGGTTCAAATCCTCCCTCGGGCATGTATGTCTGTGCTGTCTTTAGTTTATAAGTAGATTGTAATTTTAGGGACCGATGGCCCCGCAGTTAAACATTTGAATAAGAAATGAAGACTATATAGATCGTAAAGACAGTGTTTACTTTTTAAATAATTTTGGATATATTATATGACAGTAGTAAGGAGTCTGTGACTGATTAATTATTTTATTCCACATATATAGTGGTTAAGTCACGTCACACAAATTGAATTTTAATTTACAAAACGTAACTAGTTTCAGTGAACTCTGTCATCATTATAAAACGTAAGCAAAAATTGCATTAAACACAAACAGAGAAAATAATTAAATTATGAAAAGGTGTAGTAAATGTAGCCAAGCCATCTAGGGGTGTGACAGTGACTCCCAACTGTCTGCCATAGTCACACATGGTATCGCATGGTATGGAATTATATATAGCTGGAAATGATGCGATTAAAATTCAATTTGAGTGACGTGGTTTAACCACTATATATGTGAAATATAATAAATAATTTTGGAAAGTTATTGCGGTCGTACCCCCCCCCCCCCCAATACCAATCCTACAAACCTGTAAACGTGACTCTCACTAACACTGCACTCTGTTTGCGGAAAACTCCCAAGTTGCCCCGACGCCTGTTCGGAGATCACAGGCCCGCGCCGTGCCTAGTAAAGGACCGAGGAGTACGAGCCAACTCGCAGGTTAATGACTGGTTAACTTTATCTTCGCCGCCGGCCGCAGCAAGCAGACTAAAACGACCGTGTAACCGCTTTGCACGCCAACGAAGGTCACGAAGTGTGGGCATGTTGACCCGCCCGGACGCGGTCGCACAAAAAGATTAAATTCCTGGGAGCTAATCTGTGCGGGAGGCGGCCGGCTGTTATTTAGTGCGGCCCATCGCCAGGTGGCTGCAACCGCGGCGAAAGTGGCCGAGATGGCCGACAACGGGCCTCTTTCCCGTCTCGGAGCCGCCCGTCACCGGAATGTTACTCTTGCTCACAAACTGGTACCCTGGGCCGGCTAAGCCCCTAAGCGTCGCGCCTCGCAGCCAGTTATGATACACGGCGCGAAGCAGTAGCGCCCGAGGGCCATCGACCCACTCGCTTCCGGGCTGTACACCTGTCCACTGCGTGACGTAAATATGGCCTACTCTCTAGCAAGGACACCACATAGATATCGTTTTTTAATAATCTATATCTATAAATGTGAATGTCTGTTCGGTGTACATTAATCACGCCTGAACCACAAGACATAAAGAGCTAAAAATTTGTACAGTTACTAATGTCTACTCGGGGAAGGCTTTAGGCACGGTTTTATGGCGATCCGATAGCTATTTATCTCTATATATAAAAGGAAGTGTCCCGATTGACTGACTGACTGACTGATTGACTGACTGACTGACTCATCATCGCCCAGCTCAAACCACTGAAGAAAGAAACTTGAAATTTGTGCAGGTTGTTGATCTTACTCTTTAGGCATCATTTAAGAAGCGATTTTTCGATATTCCGTCCGCAAGGGGGTGAAATAGGGGATGAAACGTTTTTTTGAAAATACATAGCTATTTAGGCAATTTTGAAGCTAGAACTACAAAACTTCGGATTTTAATTCAGGGTTCGAATTTAAAAGACATGTGTTTCGGCATTTTTTGAAATTCGACAAATAAGGGGGTAAAGTAGGTGACGCAAAAGATTGATTTTCAAAAATATGTTGCTGTTAACTCAAATTTTAAGCTACAACTACGAAACTTCGGATATGGAATCTTGGTCTGGATTAAAAATCCATGATTTTTAGTATTTTTGGAAATTCAACAAGTAAGAGGGTTAAATAGAGGACCAAAAATTCTTTTTGAAACACGTTGCTATTGATACAATTTTGAAGCTAGAGCTGCAAAAATTGATATGTGTATAGTTGGTTAGACGTTAAAAAATAAGTGTTTAGGTATTTTTGGAAATTCAACCATCAGAGGGGTTAAATTGGAGAGGGGGTGTTTTTCGGAAATAAGTTGCTATTTAGGCAATTTTGAAGTTAAAACTACAAATTTTCGGATTTGGATTGGGGGTTCAAATTTAAAAGACTCGAGTTTCGGTATTTTTGGAAATTAGCCTAATAAGGGAGTGAAATACGTGATGCAAAAAATGATTTTCAAAGATATGTTGCAAATTTCGAGCTATAACTACGAAACATAAGATATGGATTCTTCCTCAGGATTAGAAAGAAACAACTGGTGCAGACCAACCAGCCTACGCATGCGACGCAGCTGGGGTTCAGCTAGTCAATATATATTAATGTGAATGTATGTTCTGTGTACGCTTATCACGTCCGAACGAGAAGACGCAGAGACCTAAATATTTGTACAGTTACTAATTTATCCCTGAGGAGGAACGATTTAATAGCGATCTGATAGATATTTACTAATTTGAAGAATATAACGCGAAATGCGGAACAATAATTACTCTTTGAAAATTTTGTTTACTCTTTGAAAACTGTTTTATAGGTTGCATTGTTGTTTGAGGGTTGATAATGATAAAAGGCTGGAGTATATAGGGATGGAAAGTCATCGGTGTATATAAAATTCTACGTGTGTGTGTGTTAACATTTCGCTCTTCAGCGAAAACTCAGAACGCAAACGAATGGTCTGTGTGTAATTGTTGTCCGAGGTCTCCCGTTGTACACCATAGCAGTTCCATGCCGATAGCTATAAAGGGGTGGAAGATGTGGTGGTTGAAATTCGTCAAAAAATAAAAACATTCGAACTGAAGGCCAGCGATGACGTTTGCGACTCTATAGCAAAGATGTTACAAACAGCGAAACGTGATGCCACAGACCATACCTTTGGTCTATGCATGCTACAATGTATTCAGCTCTTTCTATGTAAGGATAAGCATACCAATAAGGAAATATAAGAATAAATAAATAAAGCAGAAAAAAAGAAATTTCTTTTAATACATCTCTTTAAAAAATCGATGTGACGTTTCGCGCATTACGTCAAGTGACAGATCTGTGATATTATTACAATCATTATTGTTGAATTTCGTGATTGGATTCTTCGAAACGAGTGCATTTTTACGTGTGATTTGATCTACACTACTTACCTTCCTGATAATGTTGATTAAAAATGTTTGCTTCTAAAGAATGTATTGTATTTCATTTCATGGTTCAAAACCAAAACCTCATACCACACTACTGAAAGATAGCTAATCTATCATAATCAGCCAACAGGCGAGCGGAGCCGCGGGTTTAAGCTAGTTTTCTATATTTACGGTATGTGAGGTTCAGAATTCAAATAGCAATCAGCCAAAGCCATTCGATGCAACTCTCCAAAATTATCGAGAAACATAGACTTTGACATTTTAGGGACGTTTGTTGTTGTTATGGTCTTCAGTCCGGAGACTGGTTTGATTCAGCTCTCCACCCTACTCTATCCTGAGCATCTTCTCATGAGAACGGCAACCTCCATCCATTTGAATCTGCTTGGTATATGCGTCTCTTGGTCTCCCTACGCTATTTTTACCTCACACACTTCCCTCCAATGCTACATTTACGATTCCTCGATGTCTAAGAATGTGTCCTACCAAGTGATCCCTTCTTTTAGTCGAGGTATGCCAATAATTCCTTTCTCCCCAGTTCTGTACCTCTGTACCTCTTCATTAGTTATGCGATCTACCCACCTAATCTTCAGCATTCTTCTGGAGCATCACATTTCAAAAGCCTCTATTTTCTTCCTGTCTGCACTGTTTATCGTCCGTGTTTCACTCCCGTACAAGGCAACACTCCACACAAATGCCTTCAGAATAGACTTCCTTACACTTAAATAAATATCGCCGGCCGCGGTGACCAAGGGGACTGAGGCGCTCCAGTCACGGTCTGCACGGCCACTACGGTCGGGGATTCGAATCCCCCCTCGGGCATGGATATTTGTGCCGTCCTTAGGATTAGTTCATAAGTAGTTTATAAGTTTATGGACTGATGACCCCGTAGTTAAGTCCCATAAGCTATACAAACATTTGAACATTTGTTTGAAATTAATATTCGCTGTTAGCAAATTTCTCCTTTTGAAAAATGCTTTTCTTCCCATTGCCATTCTGCATTTTATATCCTCAGTACTGCGATCGTCATATGTTATTTTACTACCTAAGTAACAAAACTCATCTACCACCTTCATTGTTTCATTACCTAATCTAATTCCTTCAGAATCGCCTGATTTTCTAAGACTGCATTCCATTATTTTTGTTTTGCTCTTGTTAATGTTCATTTTATACACTCTCTTCAACACACTGTCTTTTACATTCAACTGCTCTTCCAGGTCCTTTGCTGCCTCTGACAGAATTACAATGTAATCAGCAAAACGCAATGTTTTTATTTCTTCACCATGAACTTTAATCCCTATTTCAAATTTTTCCTTGCTTTCCTTCACCGCCTGATCGATGTACAAATTGAATAACATCGGAGAAAGGCTACAACCCTGTCTTACTCCCTTCCCAACTGATGCTTCCCTTTCATACCCTTCGAGTCTAATAACTGTGGTCTGGCTTTTGTACAAGTTGTAAATAACTCTCCTTTCCCTGTATTTTACCCCTGCTGACTTCAGAATTTGAAAGAGTGTATTCCAGTCAACATTGTCAAACGCTTTCTCCAAATCTACAAAAGCTAAAAATGTGGGTTTACCTTTCCTTAATCTATCTTCTAAGATAAGACGTAAAGTGAGTATTGCCTCCCGGGCTCCTATGTTCCTCCTGAATCCAAACTGATCATCCCCAAGGACTTTTAACTACTTATAAAATGTTCAAAAGTTTCCGACAGTTGCCATGACGCATCGGTAACATTGCATATTTATAATTAAGATATCGTGGGGCCGAAAATTCAAATCCTGCTGTACCTTTTCATTTTATTCTTTTTCTTTCTCCAGCATTCCCAAATACCTACAGCATTTATATTCAAACTTCATCAAATACATGTAGTGGAGCAGCCACGATTTGGTTCGGGGAGGGGGGGGGCTATTTTTTTTTTTTTTTTTTTTTTTTTTTTAAGGCCTATTGAACGTATTAATCTAAGACTTATTTTTACACTTTTTTATAATTCAACCAATTATGTTACGAAAACAATTGCACAAGAAATAAAATGGGTAGACTCGCATTAATTTGAAAGAAGAAGAGGAGCAACGTGGTGGAAATGGAGTATATAATTATAATCATCTCGTAAAATAATTAAGCAGCTTCTCTGGTAGTCGCCAGAGAGAAAGGTCCTTACAGTTTAATTAACATTAGATTATGTGTAAAAAATTGAACTAAAATACCACTATTGTTTTTCACAAGATTCCACTCGGTGGCGCCGCTGACCTGAACAGCGGGATTCTGTATATGAACAATCTTTGGGAGGTGCTGGGGGGAGGCCTTCAGCCCCATTAGCCCCCCCCAACCCAGTGGCTGATAATTAACACTATCTAATCGTATTTTTTAAATATGAACGTCTGTTATTAAATTTTAATTTTCAATATTGGTAAAAGGCTCTTAATAGTGATAGTATCAATAAAAGCAATCTTTCTCCATACCGTTACCTGTAAAAGTGGCGTGCAATATTTGTATTTGAAACCGTTATTATTAACAACCTTTCATAAAATCATTTAAACTTTTAAGGGGCAGCCCTCAGTCGCAAAGTACGAATATAATCGTAACCAGGTTTCAATGCCGCTATGGGCACCTTCTTCAGACGAAGCTGAATATATCTGTAGACGTTAGCAGTGGAGAGATTGCAGCCCCTAGTGACTGCTCCGCTTGGCTACAATTATTTACTTTTTAGGTATGACTACCGTATCTGATTATGTCAGATATTTTTTGTATTATTTTAGATTTTGACATGTAGTTTTAACATACTCATCTTCGTCTGAAGAAGGTGCCCATAGCGGCATTGAAACCTGGTTACGATTATATTCGTACTTTGCGACTGAGGGCTGCCCCTTAAAAGTTTCATTGTATTGTAACATTCGCTGATTCACAGCCATGCACAGAACTGTTTCATAAAATCACTTAATTTACTCACCTTAGGGAGCATCTTATTGTATAAATGGAAGGATAGATGCCAGAATCGCAGTTTTTATTTTATTTATTCATGACGACCGGTTTCGTCACTCTACGGTGTCCAAGCATTTTAATGTCACTGACACCAGATGATGACACCGTAATGTGTCGAAACCGATCGTCTTGAATAAATAAAATAAAAATTGCGATCGTGGCATGTATCCTTCCATCTTTTATAAAATATTAAAAACTTTAAACAAAATCCGCGAATTTTTTGCCAAAAATTACGATTGCAAACATATATAAATTACTGTGTATTTGATGAATTGTATACCTATTTGAACACGAGAAAAAATTAACAAGGACTGGTGGGATTAGAACCATCGACCCAAAATTTTTCTCGATTGTTAATCTACAATACTACTCATGAGTTAGTGTCTGTCAGAAATTTTGTATGTTTTGCATATAATTAAAGGCCCTAAAGAATATTTGAAATTTGATTGTCTTGTTCATAATTTTTAAAAGTTGCATCGAATGGCATTGGCAGATTCATATTTGAGTTCTGAACTTCACGTTACATAATCCGACAACAACCATGTGTTCCTGTAAGATCAGTCACCACTGAGTCCAATGCTTACGACTGGACTCCTGAAAGTAACTTTTTCTTTGTGGGGGCTACATTCATTTAGAACCTTTTGAAGGAAATTTCCACCCTTTTACTTATCAATTATTAAGTTTCTTGACATAGTCAACATTGAAGACGCAATGTTTCGTTTAACATACCAAGGATCAAATCCTCAAAATGGATATAGCAATTTTATTTTATTTATGTGATAAGCAGTTTCGATACATCTTTAGATAGTAATTTTTAGACAATCATAACTGTCGTAATATCAGTATAACATAACATACATGAATAAAACATTTCTGCTATCATATCTTTAAATTCAAACTGTCACACGGGAACAGCATCTTAAAATATTTATAAAGCAACATACAGTAGGTTTCTAAGTAAATGGTGTAAATATGTGAGTTCAATACTGATACAAAACTAAGCGCCGCGGCGTAGCGGCCGAGCGTATTGAGACGCTATGCTCAGATGCGCGAGGCCGGTCCCCGTCGGGGTTTCGAACCTCCCTCGGGCATGGATGTTTGTGATGTCTTTAGTATAAGTTTGTTTATAAGTAGTTTGTAAGTTGACCCTACATTTAAGTGACATAAGCTTGACAAACATTTGAACATAACTAAAGCTGTTTCACGACCAGAAATTATTTTTTCGTGGATTTGTAAATATGGTTTAAAGATATGATGGCAGATATGTTTTATTAGTATGACGACACTTATGATTGCCTAAAACATATTACGATGTGAAGATAACTTGTAAAAGAGTCGGAACTGGTTATCATCAATAAAACAAAATTGTGACCCAGGCTTTGAGGTTTCCGTCCTTGATTTATTAATTATTCTTAATTCACAATCATTATTTTGGTCAAATCAGGCATTTTCAAGTGCCACATAAACTGAAAATGTATGTACTATAAACTTCAAATAAGCATACATGTTAAAAAAGGAAGCTGATAACAAAATAGTACAGCTGAAAAAATATATGACATAATGTAAGATAAGAACATTTTTACTTATAAGACAGCATCGCAATTTAACATTTTCAGACATGCAAGAAATAGATGACATCTTCGAGGCACCGTTTATTTGATCGAAATGATTTTCAGGTGTGTCTGACAATTTTAAATTATAAGTACTATTATCAAATATGTAATGAAATGTATGCTTCCTGCACTTTTTTAAACTGTATACCTTTTTGATCTGCATTCTGTAAAATTTTTCAGTGTATGTGGCACTTAAAAATAGCTAATACGGCCGTAGTCATTATTGTGAAATACAAATAACTCATAACAATCAAATGGAGGACATTTACTTTTAAAAAATCTCAAAAAGCCAGCTCTACATGTTGTTCCCGCTAAGACCATTGGGTAACAAAGATGCATTTGTTAAGAGACGGCATTCTAGGTTCGCTAACAGTAATGGAAATATTACAGAGGAGAGTTAAGGATAGTGGGACTGTATTCCATAAGATTGTGCGTTGCCGGTTATCTTCCCAATGACACTGTCACATAAAAAAATTCTGCCAGCCATTATTATAAAGTGCTCCAAGATGGCGGCGTGGTCGCCGCAACTGGTTGCAGTAAATAAACAAACAGGTGACCCCACATCTGTTCTTTTTCTGGTTATGTCTATAGGTTTAGGAATTTGAAATCCCACGCATCGGAGTAGCTTCGTTAGATAACGTTTCTGAAACAACGGCAAATGCGGATAAAGGATTAACAACGCGCGGGAGTAGCCGAGCGGATCTAGGTGCCTTATCAGGGACTGCGAAGCTACTCATGCCGGAGGTTCGAGTCCTCCTTCAGGGACTAATGACCACAATAGTTTCGTCCCATAGATTTACATACATGATCATTAACAATCTTATCCAGCGATTATAGCACAAATCGGTGACTGCCTTTCCAATTGAAATCTACTCTTTGGACATCATTTCCTGGCGAATTAAGTCGCATTAACCAAGATAAACTGAAATCGTATACCTATGTGAAGAAACAATTGAAAAACTAGTTTTTATCTAATTTTATCGCTAACTAACGCATTCTTATTCTTGGGAACAACTGTGCCAGCAAATAATAAACTAATTGGACAAGCACTAAAGAGATATTTGATACATAACAAATTTAACATTTTCCGTGGCATCACTGTGACCAAAACTCGAGAATGTAGAAATAAAGCTACAAATTCATTGCGAATACGATTTTATATCTTTGCTTACATGGCAAAAATTATTAAAGGCGGCAAGTATCGAAACAGAAAAGTACCTCCTGCCATGAGACTACATTTTCTAACCAAAAGCCAAATGTTTTCTAGGGTTCGTTGTAATTATCTGTTCAAGATGGACATTTATTTACCAACAGAAGAAAATATTATTAAAATTTATTTCTATGAGTTACTACGAAATATAGTTATAAAAATAATAGTTAACCACTAAAGACACGGTGTACGCTACATAATCAGTGGATTAAACAGACTTAGCGTAGTGGAGCAGATCTAACAGGAAACTATCAGTTTATATTCATTTACACTATTGTAAATATTTCAACAAAACATTTGGCAGTTATATATTTGAAAACGAGACGATATTTATAGACCTGTACTTCCATGAGTATCTTACATAGCGATTTTCCAGTGTAGTTCATAAAAATTTTCTTTGTGAATTGTACAACACTTTTTTTATTTATTTTTTAAAAATAAATTCCCTAGGCGTATAGGGAAAGTTACAATAAATACATGTGTACCTTTTTGCTGTCCTTTTCTGGGTAGTTAAATGATGGATGTTGCAACTTTTTTGTGACGAATGTACTGCTGCTTCCAATGAAACTGCCACATTTGTCAAAACATTTTCAGGGAGTAACAACTGAATATCTTTAACTATAACCAAGAGGACGAGAGATGAATTGCTTCTTCTACAAGAAGCTATCACACAGATTTTGATAGATTTTTGTGTGTTATCATAGATGTAGCCCATCTGAATTTTGTGAATAATCTGGTAGAATGTTTTGTCCTATTTAATTCTATGTTTAGTAGAACTAAGTTTAGTTCTGAAATGATGTCAAGTGTAACATATTGAAAACTCCCATTTTGGGCATAGTGTAACGCAAATATATAAATTGTGACTTTTCTGTCGCATACAACACGCCTAAGCATACTAAACTTTTCGACTTCACTTTTTTAATCTACAGAATTTAATGTAAAACCTGTTCTCTCAGAAAAAAAACAATAACATTTTCTTCTGTTCTTTATATTTTAATAATTTCGTTAGAGATCAGTGACTATCTACGAACCTGAACTTATAGAACAACTATCGAAGCAAGAAATTTATTTATTGTTACGTAATGATTATTTGTAAGATATGGCTTATAATACACTATAAGTGTCAAAATGATGTAGAAGAAACTTTCGCCATTGATAGGTACTCCTTCCAACATATTTTGAATTGACATAATAATCTAATTGATCTAATACTATGAGAAAAGACACTGAAAACATCTTTTACGCGTAGAGAAAATAGATCTTACAACAAAGGTCCTTAACGGTTTCATTAAAACTCATTTGGCTTGTGTTCTAGCGTTTCGGTCGTTTTTGCAGCTTATAAACGTTAGAAGGACGTTGTCAACATGTATAAATTTTATGGATTTGAGCAGCTACACATCTGGAAGAATTTTGTTGAAACTGACGACCGTTGCAGTAGTATATACTGATAGTATGTACAAAAAATTTATATATCATGTTCAGATTGTAAGTACGAGGAGAAATACTCCACAACGTAGTAAAGCGGTGGTCTTCCGTCACTTCTTTGGATGATGATTGTTATGCATGTAAAATACTTTGCCCTTTGCAGCTGTTTGTTCCCTCTAGCCGGTCATTACTAGTAAGTTAAAATAATTAATTCCAAAAAACGTTGGCCTCTTGCCATGTTTAGCATAAGAGTTTACCTACACTTCTGTTTTTAAAAAGTGAGAAGAGTATAGCTCCGTATCGTATGTCCAAATCGTCCTGTACACAATACTTTCGCGCATGCGTGAAACTAATAGCTGCCAATCTACACTTTATTTTCTTCATGAGTGATAGAAGACGCTTGATAGTCAAAACTTTATTTTGCAGGTCCGTACATAATCAGTACATAGTTTTGATAAAAATTTGTATGCTGTCATGGTTTCTACATGTTAGAAAAGTGACAAGAGACAAATGACATCATTTCATGAACATTTTCTTCTAAATCGCACAAAGTTGTGTATTAGATGCCAAATTTCAGTTCTGTGAAATTTATAGATGTGCAGCACGTTTTATAAGAGAAGGTGAAATACAGAGTTATTATAGAGATTAATGCAAACAGGTCTCGTGATTAAAGATAGAGTAAAATATAGCTCATCGCTGGCATGTTCGAGGAGGAAGAGCATGTGTCACATACAGGTTTTTTCTGCCTCATAATGAAGGGTAGTCCCCACTTGTCGCTGATGGTAAATGACTTCCCCTGTAGACGAAGCGCGGCGGTGTTCATCCCCGTTACAATTTGCGGCTTGCTCTTGTCTCCTAGATTGTAAGTTTCGCGATATGTAATTCAAGAACGCGACAGACGATATTAATTCCGAGAATGTTTCATGGCATGCTGCGGACCGACTTATTTTGCATATTATTAGGATTTTATAAATATTCATCATTTGCATCCGTCTACTGTTCACATTGCCCGAGCGCTATTGCAAGAGGCACTTCAACTGCTATTTGCAGGAAGTTTTAATTCACTCCCTTGACGGCAGATTTACAAGTCAGCATTCTTCAAAAAGCTAACAGCAAGCTTGCATACGATGCTCGCGCCTTCTGCGAAGCAGTGCACCTGGAAAACTACTTCGTCAGCAAAATTTATACATACAGTGAAGCAACACACGATTTGTTTACCATTACAAATTTGTAAATACATATACCTACTGAATACAAACTTATTTGCGATACTTGAGCTGTCATGCTGTCTTGTGTACTCCTGCATCTTTTGTAAAATATGGCTTTTTTACTGACAACTGTAGGTTTTGTAAATTGATAAATGTACTTGCTTCACAAAACGCCAAAAAAAAAAAAAAAAAAAAAGGTGCAAGCTACGTAAGATCGCTTAAGAAAACTTTTATTCTGACTGATTTCGGCATATCTACGCTGTCTAGGTCACTACTATCTTCCACATTGCTAAAGGTTCTTGATACGTAGATCAATCATTGGTATTGCGTCTTCTTATAATAACAAGATGCTGAGAACATAGCGTGTGAAGAGCAAAACAGCAGCAAAATAAAATGTAAAACTTCTTTTATTTATTTTTGGCTTATGTTCCCAGTCACAATGGCTACTTATGTTATTAATTGGAATAAATAATAAAGTGTTCAAATGTTTGTAAAGTCTATAGGACTTACTATGGGGTCATCAGTCCCTAAACTTACAAACTACTTATGAACTAGATAATCCTAAGGACGGCACACATATCCATGCCCGAGGGGGGATTCGAACCCCCGACCGTATTAATTGGAACAGTGTGTAGGGACATCAGCAATATAATATTTTATATTTTATTATGGTGCTGTTTTACTCTTGATGCGTCGCTGTTCCAAGCTTCCTGCTATTATTAAAGTCGCAATACCAATGGTTGGCCTATGAATCATGAAATTTCAGTGATACGCAAGCACTGATTATGGCGGTCTAGATCCTCCTGAAGATGTCAGAATAAAAGTTTTTTGAAGCGCTCTTAGACGACTTTTGTTTCTTTACACTTTATGAAAAACATTTGATCCACTCAAAAATACACTTCCGACACAAACTGCAAACAGAAGCAAATTTCACGCTTATACCAATTGAGATATCTCAGTATTCTATTTTATACTTTCTATGTTTGATTAACTAAAATATTTATTATTTCATTTCAACCTATTTTATACAGTCCAAGATACAATATCGTTTTGATAACTTTCACTGAAACACGGTTTGTTGTCCAGTTCCAATCAGGTATACGGTTTCATAAGAGTGCCTGCTTATTTTCATGAGAGTTATTATTAGCCTAACTATATCTTCACAATCACTGCGGTGAAGGTAGCCAGGAGGTAAATCTCTATCTATATAGAAGTCAAAGGACGGTCATTCACTCACTCATAAACTCACTCACTGACTAAACACGAAATCTCGAAAACTACTTCACCTAGGCAACTGAAATTTGGCAGGATTGTAGTTTATAGGTAGAAGACGTCAGCCAGTTCGGGAGATATGACGTCATAAACAATGAAAACTTGCCCGTCTTGCGGCACGTGATAGTTTGACTTTATCATTCCGCTATTTGAGAACGGGAGCACTTAGCGACTTGCAACAAACTTAAAACATAATTTCAAACCTTTAGGAATCGTTTTCTCGCTGAGAACCATAGCAAAATGATGAAAGGGAAAAAGTTTCTCGCTTACTACTTTTCCGATGATGATGGAGTAAAACTACGGTATTCGGTATAACGTTGCAATTTATAATTTCTACACTACACATTGTAAAACTACGGTATTCGGTATAACGTTGCAATTTATAATTTCTACACTACACATTGTACCCGCGGGAAATTTTACACACAATATACACACATAGAGCTGAATGTACCTTCCAAATTGTATCACAGTACGACACGTAGTTCATGAGATATAGCACATAAACAGTAACGTTCATGGAAAACTGGCCTTCAGGCACCAAGTTGTAATCTATTATTTATTTGCTACTATTTGTATTCGCAGCAGATTTTACAGACATGCAGCACTTATACAAATGAATATAGGCCTATACCTGAAAAATTATAAAATTGTACAACATATAACTCAATAAATAAGAGATCATGTGTACTGCGATGGGTAAAAACTTTTCACATCAGGCACCACGTTTTATTACATTTCTTATTTACTGCTAAGACATTCCTGTATTCCAGTGAGCTTAAAGAAATACCTGAAAGAAGACAATGGTGTTGAGAACTTTGAAGCAACTTTGAACTGTGAAGCGCATACCGCTGTAGGAAGAAGCAATAGACTTCTATAGAGCTACAGGGAAAGGAAGAGAATGAAACAGAGTACATCCGACGAATACCCAATATTTCCGACAGATCCGGCTTTTAACTTCAAGAGGCTGCAGTTTGTAATGAAACTTGCATTTTCTATTATCACTAATATATCAAAGGGCAATCTACTCAATACTGTAGTGTGTATTTGAAATCTCCATGTTTCTCATACGGACAGCTTTATTTTGCTTGATCAGGGATGGGCTGACCACAGAAAATACTGATATTAGATCCTGGTCAAGTCACAAGAAATACTGATTATAGTCAGGAAGGAAGAAAGGAAAATCAGTGTTTAACGCCCCGTCGACAGCGTGGTCATTAAAAGCGGAGCTTGCGCTGGGGGTGTCTGGGTAAGGATGGGGAAGGAAATCGGCTGAGCCATTTTAAAGGAACCACCCCGGCATTTGCCTGGAGAGATTTAAGTTAATCACGGAAAACGTGAATCTGATTGGCAGGAGGCTGGTCTGAACCGCCGTTCTCCCGAATGCAAGTCCAGTGTGTTACCATTGCACCACCTCGCTCGGTGTTGTTTATAATCATGTTGTGAATTAAATGAATATATGAACGTTACATACCATTTGCATTTTGATTTCTACCTTTGTTTGTTTGGATATTGCACTTGAAATTTTGTACAGTATGCAAGACAGCCTTATTTCATATATTGTCTGATGTTATTAGGAGAAAGGAGATGGACAGGAAGGAAAAGGAGAAGTACTAAGTCAAGGCTTGAATAAATAAATACCCGGGTAACGCAGAGTTTTCAGCTAATATGAGCATAAAAATTTTGTTCACTCTATGAACCTTTCATTACAAATTGTCAGTCACAAATATTTCACCGTTTATTTGTCAGTTATTTGTCGTTTCAGACACTATCCTAGTCGTGCACAGACTTATGAGGTTACCACACGTCGTCATTATTCTGGTGTATACTGTACAGACATCTTACGTTGAGAAACTGATTCTTTCGCGTTGTACTGGCATTAATCGTAGTCCACCCTTTCCCTCGTATCACATCCACGGTTATATTTTTCCAACTATTTCACGGTCCGGAGCGGATTGTTTTACTCCACTAAACCTGTGCGATCACATATTATTTTTCGGCCGAATAACAGTTCATTTAACAAAAATAAATTATCCCTTTCGTACATGTAAAATACTCTTAGTTTTCTCTTATACTGGATATATCTGCGTTACGAATCGAAGCGTTGAACGAGCCTATTCTATACCCCTGTAGTAAAGATATACTAAGAATGAAATTGAACAACTCGACAGAGTTGTTGTTGAGTCGTCGTTAAAATGCTTATATTATAATTTCACAAGTACAAAAGCATGGGTCATTGTAGGCAAGTGGAGCGGAGAACATACACTGAAAATTAAAAAGAAAATCAATAAATATCGACTATCTTCCAATAAAACAGTAGATATTGCAACCATTAAAATACCGCCGAACGCAGCTTTTTGATTCATGCATCACTCAAGTAATATGAATACAATGGTAAGCCCAGTTTCTAGATGATTAACGAAAGTTTCGTCGGTGGATCATATATGAGGATGTAAATTTGAATTGAAGAAATCAATGTTAGTGGTTGTTGTATGAGGTAGTAGTTAACAAGAAGTATATAATTTAGCAGTAGCAGAAGGTTTTCTCAGTTACTGGTGGGCAATGTAATTGATGACCTGAATGCCACATATTATTTCATTTTGTAGGGGATAAAAATATTACCATTTTATCTGCGGAAACATAGAGCCAGAAAATTTTTTTGAAGTCTGCGAAGAACTAACTAAATATTGGTTTATGTCCCTAGTATATGGGTAATATGAAACGATACTAAAATCGTTTGGAAACTTTTTAGACTTGCTGAAATCCTTTTGAATGGATTTTTTTTGTTCGCGTACCAATATTGATAGCAATGTAAGGCCCATTGGATATTCAAATAAAACTAATATTTATTACCTTGATGTATACAATTAAAGTCTTGCGTTCCATTGCAGCAAGGCTGTTGATTATGCATTAGTGTCAAGAAGAAATTTAAATTTCAGTTAATATACCTAGTTACTGGGTTATCGAAAACTATACTAGTTTGCATTTTTGGAATTTCTTCTTCGTCAGTACTTAAAACATAACTTTAGAAAAACGGAGACATAAAACAGTTAATAGTTTTCTTCTCAAGTTCCGTATAAGCATAAAAATAGCAGACAGACCATCCCACATGAAGAATATTTCACTCAGATACCTAGAAATTACTTTAGAGGGTATATTCTATTTTTCTTTCGGTTCTTATTTGGAAAGAATCCATGTTTGAGAAGTGCCTACTATCTTCATTTGCAGTTCTGTGATATGCCACGTAATCTGCTTGAGATCCAGGTTCAAATTCTAATGTGGTCATCGAGGTTTAGATTTACTTTCATTTCCTCCAATCTCAAACCAGTGGAAATCGGTTGGTCACTTATCATTGTCAAAATCCAAGTTCCAAAAACGTTCAAATGTTTATAAACCTAAGGGATCAAACTGTTTAGGCCATCAGTCCCTAGTCTTACAAACTACTTGAAATAATTTACGCTAAGAACAACATATACACACCCAAGCCTGAGGGAGGACTCAACCTCGACGGGGAGCGGCCACGCAAACGGTAGAAAGGTGCCTTAGACCACGCGGCCAATTCCGCGCTGCACCTAAGCTCCTTCTGCTCACTGTCGCTGCGCAGTTATATACTACAGAGAAAAATAATTTAGCCTGCTTTTTATAGCCCTGACCTCTTCAGGTATGTTTCAGTTTTTATTTTTTGTGTCGGTAAGTGATGACGGTTTGCAAGAATTGTAGGTTAAATGCTGTAAGTTCCTGAAATTTTGAGGTATGAAATAGACACATATAACGTCTAATAAAGCCATGTCCGAAAAAAAAATTGCCGGACGTACTGTGTTGTAAAATGCCAATGAAATCGATGTTAGTAAGTTATTTCGTTGGATTTTGGGATACACAGAACACTGTAGGCTTTACAGATGAATTCGAGTAATTTCTGTGCTTTTTTAACCTTGTAGTCATTAACTGTGTCATTAACTGAAAAAAGACAATCTATATTTAAAAATCCATAACGTGCGCATGGGTCGCACGTTCCAAGTTATGATTTCATTTCTTGACTGAAATGAAAAATGTAAAAGTTTGTTAGAATATATTCTTTAAAAGATATAATGTTACGTTACAGGTTGAACTCAGTAACAAAAGCATTACATTTCACGGAACGTGAGTGAACCATTTAGTGTACTTTTGTGTTCATGTAGTAAAACGCCTGCACTTAGCATAACGAATAGTTTATTACGTCTTTGATATTAAATCTATTCGCAAAACTTTTTGCAGTTAGTGCCCACATATAGGACTGAATGTGCGTGCAAAATTATGTCTTTGTACGACCCACAATTCGGATGATACGACGTCATAAACAATAATCGAGATGCTGGTATACAGCGACTCCTCAAAGAATTAGTGTGCGTGATCGGAGGGTTGGGAGTTGCTACTGAAATAACAATCGAACTCCAGCGATCTTCTTAGGCCCGTCGAAACCGCTGTTATAACCAAAATTAAGTGCAGCTCTACTAAAAATATTAAAATTAATATCGAGGGGGGAGGCTTGCACTTTTTGTCTAGCAGCTCCCAAGTATTCGTTGGTACGAAGCAGGGTACAAAGCACAGAACAGGTGTAGTGCAGAAGTGTCAACAGCTTAAATACAGTCGCAATATCATTGTTCGACCACTTTGCTCAAGCTACATTTTTTGTGACAAATGGTGTTTCCGTTGCAGTGATAGATGCGCTCCGGGTATCTGTTACAACTTTAGTTATGTTGAACTTCTAGTGTTAACAACCCTAGAACACTAACAAATGACTCTAAATTGCAGGTCCTAGAATTTGTGATAAAAATTTACATGGATAAGGCGGAATTACCTTCGCGTCATTGCTCGTCATACTTATTATTCGCTGATGAGTCCTGTCAATTACACAACAAGCGAAGAAAATAGGAAGTGACTTCCTCGTATTTCAGCTGATTGCCAAGATCTTCCGAAGACGCATTCAAATTATTCGCTCTAGTTACTCATCTAGACTAAATGAAGGGAACAAATCAAACGAGCTAGTTGATATAGTTTGCTTAGTTAACAGTCTAAAAGTGAATGGAGAGAACTTGTTTATCGGTAAACAGACGATGAATATTTTGAATTTCCTTCCACGAAATAAGCTCGTAGATATTTATTTTGTGAAAGTCCTCACATTCAAGAGATCAGTTGTTACGTTTCATTAGAAGGAAATACAAATGATTTCTGTCAGTTTCGAATTTTTCTTTTCTATTATCTGACCAAGAAATTTATCATTTCTGTCTAAAAGCGGGGGTACTTGTCTCAGAAATACCATGGAAGCTATGAGTCATTCATTTCTTCCAAATGGATTCTTGTTTGTGCAGACTAGGTTAAAATTATAGCTATATTTTTCTTGACTGCTATCCTCTAAATGTTTTCGTTTTATTGACAGTATGATATGATTCTATATAGTAATATCAATAACAATAATAAATATTAATGATAATATTTATTATTATTATTTATGAACCACTGTTCTATTATTAGTAGTTGTATAAGTGATTATTATTATTCTTATTGATCATCAACCATACAATTGGTGTGATGCAGTTTTCAAAACCTATTGGTTATCAGCTATCCTTTTCATGGCAGCATTGTGTCGTGGTCCACATCGTCACCCTTACGAACTTATCACCTCGGATTTATTCCAAGCACCAACCCTTCCACAACAGTTTATAGCACTGTCCTGCTTTTGTCTTGATATATTCTATTTCTGAATCTTTGCTTACCTTGTCTAATCAACACCTCGTCCAATCATTCCATTCTCGACTATGCACACATCTCTAAGACATCCAGTCTTGCTCTCTACTCAGAATTCACGTGAGCACCAAGCCGAAGAGCACACTATAGAAATATTTTATTCGTCAGCTCCTAACATCGTTGAATAAAATTCTAATTTTCTAGACAACACTGTTGTAATTAGCTAAAATATGCAACGTTCCATTTAATTAAATACTCAAATCCGTTTCTGATCAATATCAACGTCCACTGGAATGTCATCGAAACTTATCGTGATAAATAACTGATAAACACAATATCTACAGTATATAAATAAAATAAAATGTTATTTATTGGTAACCGGATTAAATGAAAACGGCTGGACTTTTATGTGACTTTTTTATGTTCACAATACTCCGGATAAAATTTTTTAGGGAAAGAGAAATTGGAAAAGTTGTTTAGGATTATAGCAATCGATACCGAATGGGCAATTCTTGTTTTGTTCGCTGTACTCACGTGAACATTTTTAGGAAAAAAGAATTCGGGAGAGTTACAGGAATCTTGGCAAAAGCAGTAAAAATAACAATGTTTGTATGCAAACTCTATATTATAGCTAACGGCAGAAACGATATATTTTGTTTGATAAATCACCGTGAAATTTGGCACATAAGTGTCTTTTTTTCACGTAGTAAGTTTTTATACCACATAATCTATCGTATGGTGCATGACGAGGGTTACCTTTAGATAGACTTAGACCCCGTTAGACCGATTAGCATGGAACTTGGTTGATGTATGTACTTTATTATGGAGAAGACTTATACTCGGCAAACCTCTCCGCGGAAGTTGTCTCGGATGTAATTTTACATAGATAGTGAGAGGAGGAGATGAGAAGGTGGACAGATGTGGAGATGAAGTAAGAGACATGGTGGATGCGATGGGGGAGGAAGAGGAGATCAATGGTGAAGAATCGAGGAGATGGATCAAGTGAGGGACAGGAAATGGAGAGGGGGAGGAAGGAGATTCATGGAGTAGGAGGAGCAGGTGATTGAGAGGTGCGAGAACGAGGTGAATCGAAAGAGAGGGAGAAGGATATGGTCCCTTGGTATAAGGCACTATGCTACGGACTGCGCGACCGCTTCCGCTGGAGGTTCGAGCCCTCCCTCGGGGTTGGGTGTGTGTGTGTGTGTGTGTTTGGATGTATGTGTGTGTGTGTGTGTGTGTGTGTGAGAGAGAGAGAGAGAGAGAGAGAGAGAGAGAGAGAGAGAGAGAGAGTATCTAGGGATCGATGACGCTAGCGGTATGGTCCTCTAGATTCTCGAACATTTGAACGTTTAGAAGGCAATGGCTATCTATGGCTGTGCAGACAGCAACCGTACAAAAATTTAAAAATTTTGGATCTCGGTGTTGTTGTCTTCAGTCCGGAGACTGGTTTGATGCAGCTCTCTACCTTATTCTATCCTGAGCAAGCCTCTTCATCTCCTCATAAGAACGACATCCTACATCCATTTGAATCTGCTTACAGTATAAATCTCTTGGTCTCCCTCTGCGATTTTTACCCGCCACGCTTCCTTCCAATGCAAAATTCACGATTCCTTGATGTCTAAAAATATGTCCTACTAATCGGTCCTTTCTTTTAGTTAAGGTATTCCAGAATTCCTTTCCTCCGCAACTGTGTTTAGTACCTCCTCATTAGTTACGCGATCCACCCACCTAATCTTCAGCATTCTTCTCGGTACGCTGGTAAAATTGATTAAAGCGATAATTTTTATTTAGTTTCGGCAGCAGCTAAGGGTGTTTTCTTTAGAATTTTAAAATTAATTGTAAGATAAATGTCACATTGTAAACACAATGATAGTTTGGTAGCGGCGCGGAGGGTGGTTCGACGTTTTTATTTTATCCAAGACATCGCCCTCGTCGTGCAGAATTATTCTAAATGGGAAAGTAAAAAAATAAGTCCGTGAAAACGTGAATACACATTATAAGCAAGCCGGTATGTAAAGCGCCAGCACACTGTGCTGGCTGTGGGCTGAAAACCATAAATTAAAAATAAAATACATTACCAGTGTCACTGCGTAGATTTTGACGTGATTGACCACTAACAATGGAGGCCAGTTGGATTGTCAACACATCAAGTAATGAGCACGATGAAATCCTGCTATATACCCGTGAGGAGCATGGACATGACGTAGTGTTTATATCAGAAGCAAGGGAGAAAGACAAAGACAGGTCGATGGGTCGAGGGAGGAGGAGGAGGTGTACTCGGAGGAAGCCGAACTAGCGGGAGACGGGGAGGGGAGGAAGTGGAGAGAGAGAGAGAGAGAGAGAGAGAGAGAGAGAGAGAGAGAGAGAGAGAGGAGACAGACAAAAAGAAAAGTGGAACAAATACCGCCGCGGTGGAGTAGCCGAGCGGTCTAAGGCGCCTCGCTACGGAGCGCGCGGTTGCTCGTCGTCGGAGGCATGGGTGTGTGTGTCGTCCTTAGGTTAGTTTACCTTAGTTTAAGTAGTTTGTAAGCTTCGTTCTATTTGGGAGTGGAATAGGAAGGGAAATGCCTAGTAGTGGTACAGTGTACCTCCCGCCACGCACCTTACGGTGAATTGCGGAGTATGTATGTAGATGTAGATGGACAACACGAACAACCATTCCCCACCGCAGCAGGGAGCCTTAGTGCGCACGGCTATTCTGCCGCGGCAATTTGGTGTCACCCTGTAGCAATTCAGATCCTTCTTAATTATCATTAAAACAGTTTTTTTCCGAAAATTCTCTCTTCGCATGCAATAAATGGCATTAAAACGCCACGCACATTAAAAATGGCGCAGCAAAGTGTGTGGATGGTGCTGCTGGCTGTGGAACAAAGACCGGAGGTGGCGGTCGGCGTCCCGTGTCTGTCTCCACATCGCATGCGCGGAGAGCCCCCGATAACGTCTGCCGACACGTCATCCGGTGCGAGCGTATGATAAACAACGCGAAATGGAGGCCGCGCATGTGCGCTAACGTGGCCGCGCGATCTGCGGCCGAGCGTTCGTGAGCGCCGATTCCTGGCCGCACGGCCGCCAGATAAACCGCCACTTTTGTCATTTGCCTCGGGAAAAGTGTACCGCATTATCTGTCCGGCTACATATCTTCTCCGTGCCATTTCCCCTAACGCAACAGCTCACTGTATCTGGGAACCTGTATTTGACAGAATTCTATGCACGTATCTGCTCCAATTTCTCCTCAACGCAGTACAATTACGTCATGAAAGCTCAGACGAGAACATTCTGACACTCTTTTCCACCCATTATCGTGCTTCTATACCGAGCGAGATGGCGCAGTAGAGGAGGACGGCGGTTCAAACCCGCATTCGCCTAACGTAGCATAGGCTTACCATGATTAAATCACATTACGCAAATGCCGGAATGATTCCTTCCAAAGGTCGGCCTGATTTTCTCCCCCATCCCTGACAAAAACTGTACAGGCGTGTGCTCCGTCTCTAATGACCAAGGTGTAGACGTGTCTATAAACCCAAATTCTCCTCCTTCTGTCGTAACATCTTCTTCAGTTTGTCAAAAAACAGTTTAATAATACAATTAAGGCGAAGGATTCAGCATGACTGCCTATTAAGTAGGAAGACCCGGGTTCGAATCCCAGCTGGACAGCATTCCCCATTGAGTCAGTGTTCTCTGCCAGCTAACTTTATAAATTTCTGTGTATCTTGTTTTATAATAGTTGTAGGGTCAAAAATTGCGTCTGTCTTTTCGAACACGTCTCTCTCTCTCTCTCTCTCTCTCTCTCTATCTCTCTCTCTAGGAGAATTTCCTGATGGGTAAAATATGTATAAAAATAAAGAGTGTTTGACATACCCAAAGCACAGGCTCTCCGATAGACACAAAAAAACACAAAAACAAATAAAAACACACATAAACATTCAAGCTTTCGCAACCGTTGGTCGCTTCGTCAGGAAAAGAGGAAGGAAGGAGGGGGGGGGGGGAAGGGAAGAATGAGGGTTTTGAGAGATTGGATGAGGGGTCATTCCAATGCTGGAAGTGGAAGGACTTAGGGGGAAAAAGGAAGTAAACAAATTACACCTACCCACAAATATACACACGCAAACACACCAAGGCAGACATGTGTAAAAAAAGGCATTTCTACAAATGTCTGCCTAGGTGTGATTGAGTGTGTATATGTGTGGGTGTATTTGTTTACCTCCTTTTTTTCCCCTAAGGTAAGTTCTTCCACTTCCGGGATTGGAATGACCCCTCATCCACTCCCTTAAAACCCGCATCCTTTCCTTTTTCCCCTTCGTCCTTCCTCTTTTCCTGACGAAGCGACCAACGGTTGTGAAAGCTTGAATGTTTGTGTGTGTTTTTATTATTTATTTATTTTTGTCTCTCGGTGAGCCTATGCTTTGGGTAAGTCAAACAATCTTTATTTATACATATACCGTATCACGATTGTTGGCTGCCACGAACTCCGAAACTAAGCAACTGATCTTAATGAAATTTTGCACGCTGTGTGTGTTTCGGTTAACTTAAAGATAGTGATCAATCACCACAATATATTTTTATTGCAAATTAAATGTATCCGACTTCCTCTCTGGGCTTGCGGGTTTAACTTTAGGTCCCCAATTCTCAGTTTGATAATTAGGCAAATTAGGGACATTAGAAATCGCCGAAGTGGCGTCCGGTTGAAAGAATTTCACCAGGCCACAGCGGGACACGAAATTATTATTACAATCGATTTCAAACGTTTTCTTGCTGCTAAAATTTATTTCACATTACATGTGCCGCGGTGGAGTAGCCGAGCGGACTAAAGCGCCTCGCTGTGGAGCGCGCGGTTGCTCGCCGTCGGAGGTTCGAGTCCTCCATGGGGCATGGGTGTGTGTTGTCCTTCGGTTAGTTTACCTTAGTTTAAGTAGTCTGTAAGCTACAGACTGATGACCCCGTAGTTTGGTCCGATAGATTTACTTACATTTACGAACATTTTTTCACATTACATGTGTTTTTTTCCAGATTTACTTAAGAAATAGCCATGCTTTTGAAATATTTGAAGTATTTAGTTTTATTCCAGTTGTGCTGTGTATTATTTTCTGTAAAATGCCGCGAAAAATAAAAGATGTCTGTTCGTTTTTTTATATTATACAAATCCGTAGTTTATTGCCGATTGGATGAAATTTTGTACACTTGACCTTCAAAACAAGAGAACAATCATTGTTTACATACAATAATTTCCTTGTTGTGAGTGGCGACAGATAATTTACTGACGGAATTGGTTACTACTATACAGTTTTCTTCCGATCTTCCACAGTTGCCTGCGAGTGACTGGGAGCTCTAAGGCGTCTTGCTAGAGTGTTTGTGTCTGCTCCCCATCGGAGATTCAAGTTCTTCCTCGGGCATATGTGTGTGTGTGTGTGTGTGTGTGTGTGTGTGTGTGTGTGTGTTTGAGTTGTCCTTACATACTTAGTTTCAGTACTCCGTAAGTATAGGGACTAATGACAACTGCAATTTTGTCCCATAGCTTTACAAACATTCGAAAATTGTTTGATCTTGCACACTTTACATTGACAACAAGAGCAAGACCATAGTGTACGTTAAGTGTATTTCGAATCTTACCTTACAACTGGCAAGGACACTGTTTGACCGTTTGACTGATGACACACATGAATGTTTCCGTGGAGGTTTTTGTATCTCAGAAGACACCGTACGGTTCTTGCGGGAGGGTTCCTGGAAATGAAGAGATGAACTTCGACAATGTTTCGCCCATCACCATGAAAGTTATCAGTTATATGTAATTGTTAATAAACCTAGGGACGACGAGGTAGAGGAGGAGAAGCCGGGCTGAGAGAGAGGGGCAGGAACGGGCCGAGAGAAGGGAGGAGATGATGGACAGGTGACATGAGCAGGTGAACAGAGATAGAGAATGGAGGAAGGAGAAGATGTACCAGTGGAAGATCGTAACTGTTACATAGCGTAGGATGGTTGCTGTGAATTACATACACCGTCGCATATAACACAAGGAGGTAAGAGGGCAGGGGGATGTATTGAATTAGAGGTGGAGGAGCGGAATGAGGTGGAGGTAATAGAGGACGTGGGGAATATGGAAAAAAGAGGGGATAAAGGAGATGATGGGCTGAGAATGAAATAGAAAGACGAAGGAGAGAGAGATCATACAAACTTAATGCCTTAATGCAGCGTGAGGCATTAAGACATACAAACTGAGAGAGGAGGAAGGTGTGGGTCGAGAGAGGGGGAAAGGGAGATGAACAGAGACGAGCGATGAAGAGATGAACGGGAGATGAGGGGAGATGGACTGACGGAAAGTTGGAATAAATTAATACCCAGGCAATGCCGGGTATTAAGATGCAGTCGGCCAATGGTCCTTTCTTCAGTAGGTATGCACACCCTGTCTGAACTCGGGAATTGGAGAAATGCCGTTAGCAATGAGTGATAACTGGCGGGAACATCAAGTCAGTAGTGTGTGGATAACTTGAGAGGGAGGTGTGCTGGGATAGCCCGTGCGGTAGTGGTGATGACAGTATTCCAGTGGCGCTGTGGTCGGCGCGACTGCCTAGTTAACAGGAAGACCAGATTTTGAATCCTGGAGGGGCCTAAATTATCAGCTTCCCCCATTGATTTAATTCAATGCCCACTGTAAGATAACGTCGTAATGTTCTTTAAAGTTTATTCCTCAGCAACAGTTCACATAAACAATGTAATAAAAAGGGCTCTTATAATAGGGCCAATAAAATTTATCCTCAAGGCTATTACTTGTACGTTGCATCATTAAGAACACTGTTTGACACATACAAGGGCGTGTCCGAAGTAATGCTATCGAATTCTTCATTCTCTTTTTGACATCGGTTGTGCTACCGCAAGTAGCGCGTGTTAACATGTTGACTTTCCCGCTTCGGTTTCAACCGTCTGTCGGCAAAGTATTCCGGACTGTAACTTCCAATGGAACCCCGTATCGAGAAAGTAGCGCCAATAGAACGGCAGCTGCCATTTTTGAACCATGCAACCAGCGTGCTTCAATAACGTAGCACAGACCCGCTACATTGCAAAGATTTTATAATCACTTTACGACGGAAGTGAAAGTACTAAGCCGGCCGCGGTGGCCGAGGAGACTGAGGCGCTCCAGTCACGGTCTGCACGGCCATTACGGTCGGGGGTTCGAATCCCCCCCTCGGGCATGGATATTTGTGCCGTCCTTAGTTGTAAGTCGTTCATAAGTAGTTTGTAAGTTTAGGGACTGATTGCCCCGTAGTTAAGTCCCATAGACTTTACAAACATTTGAACATTTTTTTGAAAGTACTAATGATGGAGTAGTAATATAAATACACACCGAAGCACAGTGTTGCATCACTGAATACTACTAATACAAATGCAAGTACCCAAGGACCACAGGCTTTGATTACCTTGTTAGTAGGAATTAAAAATGTTCAAATGTTTGTAAAGCTTATGGGACAACTGCCGAGTCATCAGTCCCTAAACTTACAAACTACTTATTAACTAGCTTACACTAAAGACGGCACAAACATCCATGCCCGAGGGGGGATTCGAACCCCCGACGGGGAACGGCCTCGCGCATCGCAGCATAGCGCCTCAATGCGCTCGCCCGCTCCGACCCGGCGTAGGATTAAATCATAATAAATTTCTGTGCAAATGAATATTTAATAGCTTCGTTAAGTTTCGTTAACATTTTGTAACAAGCATTTAGTTATTCAAAATAACGTGCAAAAATCTTACGGAACCATACTTCTATTAAAAAAAGCCATAATGAAATATGCAGGTTACTATTATATTAACGTTTACAATTTATATTACTAATGAAGTAATTAAAAGAATTGATTAAACTACCAGCCATTTGAATCTTCAGGCACCTGATTTTCATTATTTTTAAAATATTTGCAAACTCATTTTGCAGTTTTCGTTCTCTTACTACTGGATTGTGATTTCGTTGTCGCCATATTATCCTGCTTCAGAAGTATTTTATAAGTTCACTAAGCATTGCATAGGAATCATACGTTTCAAAAAAATGTTCAAATGTCGGGTAAAGCTGCTTAGGACATCGGTACCAAGACTTACAAACTACTTAAACTAAATTATGCTAAGAACAAGTTACACACTCATTCCCGACGGAGGTCTGGAAACTCTGACGGAGAGCGACTGCATAATCTGTGGCAAGGCGACTTATACCACACGGTCATTAACTAAATTGAAGAAAGTGATAGCATTCTTTGATATGACACAACAGTTTTACATAGGTAGTTTCTTACTTCACACAGTTTATCTGATTAATAAGAGAATGTAAGCAACCACACCTTGCAAAATTCCTTATTGCTTTCCCCTTGTTGGGTGTTGACCATTTTGTAGCCACGATCTGGCCCTGAGCTACAATTAACGGCATGACAGTGAGGAATTATTCTGTAAGAGTAATAAGAGTGAAAAATATGCCGCATTATCGTACCGATAGCTTTATTAACTGCCTTAAACACAGTTATTCTAAATTGTACGTTCTTAAAAAAAATCTGATTATATAAAAATTCCTCTTGCTTATGAACTGTTATTGGTTTGCAGTGTTACGAGTCTGGCAAGTAAAGAGTAATAATAATAATAATAACAATAAGACAGGCAACAATCATATCCGTTGCGCTACTGGGAAGCATTAACGAAAATGTTTTTATATTATCAAAGTCATTTCTAATGATATAGCGAGACGTTTACCGGATATTTATACCGTATTATTTCATATCAGTTGAATAGAATAATCACAAATCATTTAAATAATTCAGAATTATTAGTACTTAGACACATCGATTGCAGACGACTATTTACTTACATAAAATCAATGCCCAACACATAAGGTCTTCTAGTATTAGCAACGCATATAGAAAAAATCGAATGAAAACCTAAGGGCTTCATTAGCTGTAAATCAGACATAATTTATAAATGACGAAACACATGTTAATTATAATGATATACAGCTAATACACTTACCTCGCCTTTGTAACGAACAACATTTTTTTGTAGTCTCCAAGAAACTTTGGAAATCGAAGCAAGAGCTATATACATCGCTATCACTGCGAGTGGTATATATCCAGTGAGCATGTATCAAACAAGAGACTGTCACGGCGTCCAGTATAGAAATTCTATGGCGCGGTGACAAGGGAATATTGTATTATATATTGGATATCGCGTTGTCTCGCGAAAAGGGAAAAATCATATTTTGTTGCTATCAGCTACGAGTGTGTGTGTGTGTGAGTGCAAGTTGTTCATTATAAGCACTGCTCATTAGCTGTACAGAAGTATCCGTGTTATGACAAAGAAGTGATTGTATTGCAATGTCGGCGTGTAATAATCTTTCGTCGCTTTTATTATTTCCGAGATTGACCACTATTGAGAATTACTTGGGTGTCACTGACGAGATAGGTAAGTGACACCTTAAATTCTTCTACAAATTTATAAGAAAGTAGCATTTGAAATATGTTGGTCCTTTGTGGAATACTTTCTCTATGCCTCGACTAGCACTACGCGACAATCACTCGTTCGATACAAATCTCTGGCAGCGAGAGGGACATATAGCGCTCCCGTTTCAGTTCCCAATGGTTCTTGAAAATTACCTTGTAATTCTGTGTTAAGCCTTTCTCTGATATGAAAACAAACGCAGTGACTAAGAGAATGTAATAATTCAAAACACGCCGTATTCGTGAAACTTTATCATCAGATTTGACAAACCACTATAGAATAAATTAAACCTGTAGCTTCAAGGACATTCACCTAAGAAGAGACACCACAATCACGCAGTCAGCCATTACTACTGCACTGTTGCTCCTATGTAACTAGATACACTACCGTTATTTTCAGGCAATTTCATAAAACAATCGACGTAGAGACTTCATTTGGACCAATGACGACAATAGAAGTTTTATTGTTCTTGTAGTCTGTACTTTCTCTTACGGCTGTAAATTTGTGAGAAATACGATCGCTACCACATTAATTTTCTTACTTTAACGGAAGGAGTGTAACTTTTAATTCTTGCTTTTATTGCATCAAACTGATTCGGCCGGCCGCGGTGGCCGAGGAGACTGAGGCGCTCCAGTCACGGTCTGCACGACCACTACGGTCTGGGGTTCGAATCCCCCCTCGGGCATGGATATTTGTGCCGTCTTAGTTCGTAAGTAGTTGATAAGTAGCTTGTAAGTTTAGGGACTGATGACCCCGTAGTTAAGTCCCATAAAATATACAAACATTTTTGAAACTGATTCGCTAAGCTGCGTGAGGCATTAAGACATACAAACTGAAATTCTTCTTCTTTTAAAACAACATATTATTTACTTTGTGAATGAATGATCGTATTAATGGCATAGAGATGTTTCAGAGAGATGGAACATACACTTTGCAAGTTAAAAGCTGCCCAAACTGGATTCTTTTATCATTATTTTTCCGGAACAACTGAGACAAAAAAGGCATCTTTATCGTGTTTTTGATCCAGGTAAAACTATAACACTACCGTACCGATTACTTCGCGATGGGGTATAGCTGTACTACCTTCCACCAACATACACAAGAAATATTGAGACATAGAATAGTTTTACTGAGTCTAAAACCAATGACACGATATTGTTTAACGATTCGTCAAAGTTTTGTGTGTATCTGTTTCTTCCAGAATATGGCAAAAGCTGCGAAATTATCGCAAAAAAAAAAAAAAATCGAAATAATTCCACCATTTTATTCTGAATATCTGTCGGGCAAAAACAATGAACAAGTCAAGTACCAACTTGTATGACGACATCATAATGAGTTGTGTGACCAACCATCAAAATATTATAATAATGATAACAAATTTTCAACTTGGTCGCATGGTATAAAATATTTATTTAGATTATAAAACTTGTAACTTATATAATGACATTTATAGCGCGCACTTGAAAGGCCCTTTTTAATTAAAAAAATGTATTTTGACTGTAGAAACGTTGTTATGCGTTGTACATGCACTGATGATGTTCAATCATTGAACGAAATCGATGCGATATTTTAAATAAATATTTTATATCATACCGCCAAGTTGAAAATTTGTTATTATTATCAAGTATCAACAATATGCGTAAAGCCAATTTATTGATGTTGGCGGACATAACATCCGATGTTGACTGCCGTTGTTATAAGCCACTATAAAATGGAGACATAATGTGCAAAGTTCAAGACACTACCTGTGTAAAATTTTCAAACAAAGGCTGTTCATTTGTGTTGCCCCTGTGACGTAATATATAGCCTAATTACAGTTACACGCACACCTTCAAAATATTTTGAGAGGCCGCGGCATAAGCCATCGTGGCTGAAACTAGTTGGCAACAGTCATCGCCGGTTCTGGAATGGGGACAGGTTTTGGAAAAGCGCGCACCTGCTTACGAATGTTAGCAAAAATGTAGCGGGGCGGTCGTTCAAAAGAATGAAGAGACTTCGGGACTAAGAAAAAAGATGGGCTTATCAAGGCACGTGCCAACCGTTTAGGTCCGTGTAACTCGTCTTCACAAAGCAAACAAGTTGAATCGAGAGGGATTAAAAAAGTTACAGTAAATACTTTGTCCTTGAGGCCCAATAATGTTAGAATACCGTAACATAAAATCCGTAATTTATGCTGTTAGAAATTTCGCACTCGCTCCGAAATGAAGCTGAATTAGTAACGCACTTAAGTTACATGACGGCAAGAACCGTTTTATTGTGGTCATTGTTGTCAGCCTTGCCTTCGATACTCGCCCTCTTTTTATGTAAGCTCAATGTGGAGGAGTCCCTCTTTAAATTTAATGTGCAATTCTCCTTCTCATGTTACAGCAAATAAGAACTTTCGAATAACATATATTTTTGAAAAACATCGTGGAGTATCTGCGATCTGAATAACTAAATTCACTTAAAAGTCAAGTCTAGATCGCAATTTATGTGGTAACCGGTTCCGGCGATCCTCGGACCACTGCAATTGTAATGATGCAGAAAATATATTGTTACAGGCATAAACTGTCTAAAGCAAGTGTTTAAATATAAGAAATAAAATATACCCATAGCGTTGGCCACCGGTTGTGCCAAGCAGGAGCTGTCTGAATGCTAAATGACGACTGCAGTATAAGTTACAGCAGTCATCCTTTAAATACTAGCACCAAATGTAAAATAAATAAATAAATAAAATAAAATAAAAATAAAAAATTAAAATTACTATGTAGAATGGTTGAAATCGTAGTATATAACACTTAGTATTGTAATTACTCTAAAATGAACATTTTAAAAAACCTTTGAAGAGAATATAAAACATCGCTATTCAGTATATATACGCTGTGTGTTGCATATCTGTATGTGCAGCAGATGAGACTCCAAAGATACTTGGGGATGCTAGCTGAGGTTGGTTTCTTCTGATAATAGCAGACGACATTCTAAAAATTAAGATGTCGCGAGCCATTGATCTCAGTTATTAACACTGGACAAGTGTAACAGTTTAGAGCTGTTAAAATAGTGACGTTTATTATAGTTATGTTGCCAACTCCGTACGTGTATCATGTGTACTTATTTTGAACCTTGTGTCCTCTGAAAATAAGTTATGAAAGATTGATTACTTTAATAATGATGAAGTTAGTGGCGCTTGTGTAGTAGGGAAGTCGAAGGAAAGGAAGTAGAGTTGAGATCCATATGTGAGTTATGTTTTTATTTAGAACTAGTGTTTCTATCACATTTAGTTTAATGAATAAATTACACTGCTGTAGACGGTATTTCTCTTGTTTAGTTTTATATTTGCATCTTGTCTATATTGATTTCCGTTTGAGCTCACGGACTGGATATAGTTGCTGTGTGGAAAATCAAGCTTATATCATACGCCTCGAATCTGTGGTTATCACGCCTTTATTTATTTCTCCACCGCAGTCTAATTTACTCATGAAATGAAATACGTAACACTAGTTCTCAATCAAACTGTTACTCAAGTATAGGTTTTACACAACTCGTGTCTTTTTCTACATGTTTCGAATATTTTGTAAATAGTATCCAGGTTTTCAGAACTGGTAGTGCCCGTTGTTAATTCCTACGAAAGCAAATAGTAGAAACGATGTAAAAAACTTTGTAAGCACATAATACTGACGACCGGATAGTGTATGACAGGTATACGTTCACCAATATGACGTTTAGGGTCACGACTTTGTAAAACACAGTACTGTCTCCAGATTATCTTTGAGCTCACTGTCGCTTTGGCGGGTTTCAGTTGGACATGTACGTCAGTAGAAAAAGAATAACATGTCAGACGTCATTACATTGAAATAGCCAATGTAAGATATTTACAAAAATGTGAGAGAAATAATAATCATTCTGATAAATTTAAATAAAAAAAAAGATGTAAAAATTACATTATGTATGGCCTTAATAAAAAAGAAAATATATGGAAATGTAGATATCCGTGAAATGGCCTTCGTTCTTTTTGCAAAAACAGAATTCGGACATACTTTATTACTGTCGTCAGATTATAAAATACAACAAATATATGCTATAGTAATAACAATTGATAACCAAAACGTATTCTGATATTCCTGTTTTCCTTTCCCTATCTTCCATTGTTTCTACTTTTAGAGGAACTCAAATAGTTTCCTACAACGTTGCAAAATATTGCACCGTCTTATCTCCGAAAACCTGCCCCCAAAACATACACATTACACCTATAACAGTGTGTCGACATCTCAGTTGTAATTTGATCCTACGTGATGCTTGACTATGAATGCGTTTGTCCGTTACATCTGCAACATCGTCGATTTCACTACATTAACGCTGTCGTTAATGAGAACAAATAAAGATAAGCAAAAGATAAAAAATATTATTGTGTCTTCTGCGTAGAAGTTCTTGTACGTAAAGTCAAATTTTCCAAAGCAATTATAACTGAAGTAGTTCCCCAGTGGACCTCACGAGACAGATTTTCAATGAGAAAATCTCAACAGCATGGGTCTCTAAGCGGAAATCGATGTTTGGAAGATAGTAAGGAACTTTAATTTTGCTGGGCTTACCCCCTGACATTGTAATTCTGGTAGAGACAGCATAAGACCTGGGCAGTGTCTTGGAACGAAAGCATGGGAGGAATACTAACAAGAGTAATGGAATGTAGTCTATCAGGTAACGCTTACAGAATTAGATTAGGTAAGCAGACAATAAAATTAGGAAACAATTTATTATTATTATTTTATTTTTATTTAGCCTTGGCCAAAATAGATGAGATATAAATCTAATATTAGTCTAAGATTTACGAAGTCTTTTTGGAAGGCATTTGTTTGGTGTAAAGCCTTGTGTGAGAGTGAAACGTGGGAACGTGGGCCGGGCTTCTCGAAATGGCCGAGTGGTCTAAGTTGTGAGGTTGTGGACTGGGCGGACTTTCCCGCCTGAGGTTCGAGCCCCCCTCGGGGATGGGTGAGTGAGTGTGTCGGTGTGTTGTCCTTAGTATACGTAAAGTACGTACGTAAAGTAGTTCATAAATCTAGGGACTGATGACCACTGCAGTTTGGTCCAATAGGTGTACAAACATTTGAACATTGCATTTGAAACGTGTGCGAAAAGGAGCTCAGAGTGAAACGTGGTCAATAAGGAGCTCAGACAGAAAACTGATAAAAGGTTTTGAAATTTGGTGCTACGGGAGAATGTTGAGATCAGATGGGTAGGTCACGTAACAGATGAGGAGGTATTGAACAGGTTAGACGTCAAGGAATAATCAATTTAGTATTGGAGGGAAATGTGTCGGATGAAACACGCAGAGAGAGACCGAGAGACGAATAAACAGGTTCAAAACTATGCAGATTGCCGTTTTTGCTCAGAGATGAAGAGACTTTCGCACGATAGAGAAGCATGGAGAGCTGCATCAGACCGGTCTTTGGACTGAAGACTACAAGAATAAGAACAACAACTCCAGTGTATCGCATCCCTGCTGTCTCTTGGGGCATGCCAAAATTAAAAGACGGCTTGTGTCGCTGGTTACAACGGCGTATATACTGTTTCTTACAAAAGTTGTTACCCATCAAGTGATCTCTCTCACATAGAAGATTGAAATACGCCGTTCAGGAGTGGCCGTGCATTCCAAGGCGCCTTGCTGCGGAGTTCTCTTCTCTCAGTCGGAGGTTCGAAACCCCCTTGGGTATGAGTGTGTGTGGTGTCCTTAGCATAACTGAGTTTAAGTTGTTTAGACTGATGACCACTCCAGTTTGGTCCTGTAGCTTTACAAACACTTAAACATTTTTTTACCCTCGTACATCATTATGTGTACCTCCGTTTTAAGTACGCAAACGGTAGGTTCGTTAGTCATTGAACATGCAAACGTTGGGCACGCGCGAACGCACGTGTATTTGTGTGTGTAAATCTAGATTCTGGAAAGCTGACGACGTATACTTGTCCATACACGTGACAGGGTTATGAAGTCTTTTTATGAATATAATACATTCGCCGTCACTCTCCGCTACACCTGGAATTGCCATGTGTGAGTGTGTGTGTATGTTTGTGATATGAAGTATTATCTGGAAACGAGACTTGGCTGTCGAGTGAATGCGCACTGCTGCCTCCATCTGGCATTTAGCGCCGCTGCAAGGGAAACCAATCCATGCCGGCCACACAAAACGAATTCGATTATTCTGCTTTCGACACGCCGTCATGTGAATTCCACATAACGATGCGACGGCTTGAATGGCGTCGCGCACTGGGGACCGAAATGTGGAACTGGCGTGGTTTTTCCTTCTTTCTTTCCGCGCCTTCTTGTTCGTTTTCCATCCGTTCTCGGCGTTGGGACTCAACGCACTGTGGCGTAAATCTCCATTGAGACCACCTTAACGGATCGGTGTTTATTGTGCGACCGACAATGGTACGCCTTGCTTGAAGGAGTCGACCGGATGCTGCTCCAGTTGTGCCGTTTAGCAAGTCATAGGCTTCCGTGCAATCGCCGCGCCGTGTCATGACCCAAAGATTTCATTCAGCCTTACACGCGTCCGCGCCGAACTGGGATTCACGTTGACCATGTTTTGCCTGTCGTTAAAGGTAGACAGGAACAATGGTGGTACAGTCGTCCTCTCGCGGGAACTGCAGGAGCGAACATTCGATTTGTCTGAAACTGAAAGTTGTGATCGAAATGTGTTACTAGCTCAAATTGAATCGTTTTACGGAGTTTTCTTGAGACACTTCGAAAACAAAAGGCAGTTTAGCTAGAAATGAAGAGACGCAGTAGGGTTTAATTCAGACGGACAGGAAAACAGATCGGGAAACATGTTGGAATTGAGTGAACATCTGTAACACAGACATGCAATTAATATCGACTTGGGCCAGTAGTAATAAACGCCAATTCAATGAACAGAAATCAAAAGCTATACTTATCACCAGGAAAAGGAAATTTGCCTCATTCACAACCGCAATATACCTTAATAACAAAGTGCTTCAACAAGTAGACCATCTAAAATATCTGGGCGTTATAATCGACAGTAAGTCTACATTCAACAAACACGTTCAACATATTACAGATAAATGTACGGTCTTGATTAACGCTCTTTCCAGATCAGCAAGACTCAACTGGGGTCTGCGGGCTACCGCACTGCACACTATTTATAAAGGAGCAATACTGCCTATATTATCGTACGGCTCACAGATGTGGATAGACGCACTGGAGCGACAATACAACCGTACCAAAATTAATAGAGTCCAACGGTTAATCAATTTAAAAACGGTTAAAGCTTACAGAACGACATCCAGCGAAGCACTTTGTGTTCTTTCAGGTCTCATGCCTATAACATTTAAGATACAGGAAATAGCTAAATATTATAACCTGGTCAAAACCAAAGACGCCAAACAGACAATCGACATCGCCCTAGAGTACAGAAGCTGGGCACACCCAGCAGACTTTACAAGGATAATTGAGAAGGACGCCAGCTACGCTGTTGAAGTATACACAGATGGAAGCAAATCAAAAACTACATACCTATTTCTCTATTTCTGGCTTTTGTAGAATAATGGAACATGTTTTATGCTCGCATATTATGACTTTACTGGAGACCGAAAGCCGGCCGAATAGATGTGCGCACTGAGGCGCCCTGCTGCGGTGCGCGCGGCCGTTCGCCGTCGGGCATGGGTGTCTGCGTTGTCCTCAGTATAAGTTACTTTAAGTTAGTGTAACAAGTTTGTAAGCCTAGGGACTGATGACAAACGTAGTTAAGTCCCTTAGATTTACAAACATTTTAACATTTTCTGGAGACCGAAAATCTTCTCTGAAGGAATCAACATGGGCTCCAGAAACAATGAGCGTGTGTAATCGGACTTACTCTGGTCATTCATGGGGTCCAAGAGAGCAATAGATACGGTCGTAATGGTAGATGCCCTGTTCCTTGACTCCCGGAAGTCGTTCGATACAGTTACACTCGGCCGCCTAACGAACAAAATACGACCGTACGGAATATCAGAGGAACTGAAGAGTTTTTAGCGAAGTTAACGGAACATGTCATTCTCATCGGAAAAAAGTTTTCTGGCGCCAAAGTAACTAAGAGTGTACCTCAAAGTAGTTTTACGGAGCCATTACTGCTCACAATCTCTATATATAAAAATATTGTGTTGGTTTGTGTGTGTTTGAAAATCTCAAAGTTTTTCACCGACTGAGCTCCAAATCTGTCACAATGTTGCACTATCACACAGGAAGGGCCGTGGCGGAGTTGCCGAGAGGATTGAGGCGCCATGCTCCGAAGCGCGAGGCCACACCCCGTCGGGGATTCGAATCCCCCCTCGGGCATGCTGTCTTTAGTATAAGGTTGTTTATAAGTAGTTTATAAGTTTAGGGACTCATTACCCCGCAGTTAAGTCCCATTAACTTGACAAACATTTGAACATTAACACAGGAAGGATTTTAGATTCCTATTTATTTAATATATTACACATAACCTATATATATGACACTTTTGCGATTTTTGGCAACAATGTTTCCCACTGTAAAATGTATATACATTCGTATATGATATATTTAAAAAAAATAGGCATGTAAAACATGCGCGTAGTCCAGTAGTACGTTGTATCAACTGTTTGTATAGATTATGGGACTTAACTACGGGGTCATCAGTCCCTAAACTTACAAACTACTTAAGAACTAACTAATACTAAGGACGGCACAAATATCCATGTCCGAGGGGGGATTCGAACCCTCGACCGTAGTGGCCGTGCAGACCGTGACTGGAGCGCCTCAGTCCCCTCGGCCGCTGCGGCCGGCTAGTACGCTTTATCAATATTTTATTTTAAAGCATTCGGTCAAGATCTTTCGGAGATATAAGATTTTGAAGGTACGGCTAAACATGGATCTAAGTTAGATTTCTAAGACGAGATACAGGAAGGGTAGGCAATGACGAAGAGGGGAATGGGAGGTATACAAGTACTTTTTTAATTGTAACGAAGACTCCAAATACCAACTTTTGTAGTTCAGGCTTAAAAACTTCCTTAATATCAGTATTTTTCAAAAATTCTTTCATCCCCTATTTCACTAACTAATGGCTGACGTTTAGGAAAAGCTGAAAGTCGCCTTTTTTTTTTTTTTTTTTTTTTTTTTTTTTTTTTAATTTTAGCCAAGAATCCATATACCAATTTATGTAGGTCTAGTTTCAAAATGGACTGGATAAAGCGTATTTTCAAAAAATTGTTCCTCCCCTATTTCACCCCCTTAGGAACAGAATATCGAAAAATCGCTTCTTAAACGACGCCAACGGTGTGAGATGAACACCCTCTGCAAATTGCAAGTTTTTATCATCAGTGGTTTCGGCTGGGCGATGATGAGTCATTCATTCAATCTGTCAGTCAGTCACTCGGAACATTGCCTTTCATATAGAGATATTACTGGTTACAAGCTGTTGTGATCTCTCTCGAAGATGGTCTATGCAGTGTGTCCTGTTATATATTTAGTATTACAAAGCTGAGCGCAGCGGAGTCGCTTACAATGCCGCTTACTAAGTCGGACGACTGGGAGGACGATCCCGCTACTCAACGAATTGATGCACGATGGACATTACGGTTTCCAGAGTGGAGAAGGAGGAGATTGAAGATGGATGGAAGGAAAAGTAGTGATGAACAGAGGCCGGGGATTACATAGAGGACGAAGAGGTAGATAGTGGAGAAGCAGGAGATATACCTAGCGGATGGGAACTAGATGGATAGAATGTAGAAAACAATAGCTTTTCACTAACGTAAATTATACGTCACATGATCCAGAGTCGGTAAACTGATCTGTATGTTTGTGGAGAAAACGAACGTTAAAAAATGTAATCTATCTCATGGGTTTAAAATAATGAGTATCTGCGAAGGTATATTTTTATAACTTTCGTTTCATGTAGCCACAGTAGCCTAACGAACGATATTGCTACGATTGAAGCATTCTCTCGGTGATTCTATGTTCACTTGAGTTACAGTATTTCGTTTTCTATGTATTGCACATGAGAGTGAGCCACAGCGATGTGTGGCCGGGTGTAGCTAGTTTATATACAATGACCTAGTGGATAAACTATGATGTTTTATTATACTTCTCGCGAATGACGCTGTTGTATACAGAGGAGTGTCAGTGCTACACAGTTGTACCAGAATGCAGCAATGCCTATGCATAATAACCGTTTGGTGCAGGGAGTGGCAATTAGCAATCAACATAAAGAAATGTATCGTAATGCGTTTAAATTGACAAGGGTATTATTGTTAAGTAATACAACCCAATACGTTGTCCTCGGTGGCGAGTATTCATCAGAGACTAAGGTATCATCAGGAGTGCCCCAGGCCAGTAATACCGCTATTATTGTCTATATAAATGTTCTGACGGACAAAGTGAGATGCAACCTGCGGCTGTTTGCTGATGATGCTGTTGTGTACAGGAGGGTATCGGCATTGAATGACTGTAGTAGGATGCAGAATGAGTTGGAGCAAATTTCTAGATCTTTCGAGGAATGGCAACTAACGCTAATTATAGAAAAAATGTATGATGATGCAGACGAATAGAAGAAACAATCCCGTAATATTGGAACACAGTTCTACTTGACAGAGTCACGTTAATTAAATATCAAGGAGTATCTCACAGCGATATGAAATGGAACGAGCCTACAAGGACAGTCGTGGGGAAGGCAAATGGTAGACTTCGGTTTATTGTGAGAATTTTGGGAAGGTGTGATTCGTCTGTAAAGGAGACCGCATATTAAACGCTTGTACGACCCAGCCTTGATTATTTTTCAAGTGTTTGGAAGCACCATCAGACCAGTTTAAAGGTGGTCATAGAGGCAGTTCAGCCACGGACGGCTAGGTTTGTAACTGATAGATTCGATCAATCTGCGTCACTGAAATGCTTCGGGAACAAATAGGAATCGCTGGAGGGAAGTCGACGTTCTTTTCGTGAAACACTGCTGAAAAAATTTAGAGGGCCGGAATTTGAGGCGGAGAGCAGAACGATTCTACTGCCGCCAACCTACATTACGCGTAGACCACAAGGATAAGATCAGAGAGACTATGACTCGTACGGATGCATACGAGCATTCTTTTTTTCCTTCGTTCTATATTGTAGTGGAAAAGGAAAGCAAGTAACTAGTAATGGTACTGAATACCCTCCACCACGCATTTTTGTGTGGATTGCGGAGTATTTGTGTAGATGTAGATCGATCATCTTCGTGATGCTTTCATGCTTACTAAATGTTTTAATTAAATGTGCTGTCCTATTACGAACATTCGTTATTATGGTATTGATAGAACGAGGGTTGGGTAAGCTAATTCCTCTGTTGATATTCAAGTTAAAGGTGAAGCAACGAATTAAAACTTGTGCTGCGGCCGGGAATCGAATCCGGACCTTCATGCTCTTTAGGCCGACGTCTTAACCACTTTTTTTTTATTTTTTATTTATTTTTTTTATTCTTCGGTTAGATCTACGCTATACGGTCGTTTTAATTGTTCGTACTTGGTCGTTCCTTGATCATTTGGCTCAGCTTTTTTACGACAGAGAACGTACAGCCCTCTGACCGGACGCGCTGAGCCACGGCGCCCGGCTACCACTAGACCACTGCAACACTAGCGATTAAGGCGCCTCGGAATAGGTTAAGTACGACTTCCCTCCACGTTACAAACTCTAATTCAGCTTCTGTGTTCCATGAAATATTCCTTCACCTTTGTGCTATATTACTTCACCCTTAACTTTAATGTCTTTGACATTTTCGAGACGCGAAACAGTCTCTGGGTATATAAATTTATAATTATAATCATATTCCTCTGTTAATGGTTTCCAATGAATCTCATTATGATTCTACTTTACACGCAGTTAATTTTATGTGGTCGTTTCACTTCAAATCGCACTGTACGTGTACTCCTAGATATGATATGAATGTGGTTGCTCCGAGTGACTTTTCTGCAATTCTGTAATCTTACAATAAAAGGCTTTTCCTGTCAATGTAAATGCATTATGCTAAATTTGTTCTCGTTGAGGTTTTATAGCCACTCCCTGCACTAAACTATTATTCTTTGTAGGCATTCCTGCATTCTGGTACAACTGTTTAGTGTTGCTACTTTCCTGTTTGCAACAGCATCAGTTGCTAGATGTCTCATAGACATTTTCCACTGGGTCATTGGTATATACATTGTGAAAACTAATGTTCCCATAACGCTACATTGAAGTACATTCGTATTTACGTTTTCTTCTGAAAACTTTTCTCGGATGAGAATGTTATACTCTGTTCACTTTGCTCGGATCTCTAATTTTATACTCATAGCCTTTTCGAGAGATATGCGTAAGAGAAGAAATCGTTGGCTGACACATAAGGGTCTACCTCTTACAGTTCATTAATGAAAGGTATATCTTGCTAATTTTTTAATGAGACTATATGTATTTTACAGCTTAATGTTTATGTCTAGAATTTACAGTCTTCACTGACTGTTTGTAGAGCGAAACCAATACATGCAATCATTAAAGTAAAACAATAAATTTTCACGTAACTAATCTGTATGCAAATTACGTAAAATAAACGAAATTCTTTCGGTTTAAGGAGGAGTGTAATAATTATATTTCTGAAGCGAGCTGGTTCTGGCAGGTGAGAATATTTCAGAACAGTCGCTTACTAATCTACACTTAAAATGTACACAATATGAAATAATAAGTATAGATTTTTTTTTACATTTGACCAGCAAAATAAGTATGGCTGATGTTGAGAGGACAAAAATGCCGACTGGCAATGACAATAAAAATATTTTCTGACAGAGATTTCCTATCAAGTGAATTTAGATTTCGAAGATCTTTCATTGCTCTGTCAAATGTACCATAGTACGGAACGGTAAACAGTTGAAACAAGTATGGGTTACCTTTTGAAATATGATACTGTGGAAGCATAATGATACTTACGAGTTAATTAGATAAGCTTTGTTTAATATGTGAAAGGGATAAGTCAGTATGTAACTACATTTTTATTAGAACAACAGTATAAAGTCAACAATAAAATCGTTGTTCGACATACCAATACAAAGAAGTGAGCACACTTCTTTTAGAGTTACATGCTCAACTACTAGGATCTCACTACAATGTTCAATGTTTTTCGTCTGCTTCTTTCTCAGATGATGTTCAGGAGCAGCTCCCCGTACGTCCCAAAAAACTGTGAGAATGAATTTCTACTTGGCAAAAGATCGAGGATGTTTATGAATCGTTTTGTAACCTTTACTTTCTGCTTCAAAGTAATGTCACTGTATGTACACTGATGATGCGGTTCAAGAACATTTCACATTTATTTACATGACATTCCAGTGACTGCTGTCAGATTTTGTCGTCTGCATTGACTTCTTTTGGGACTCGGCTTCCACAGACTGAATGATGTCATATGAAGGCTAATGTGTATTTGCTGTTCCTGTTAGTCAACAGTAAGTCGCCGGTTGTTTAAAATCAGGTCACGGACTTGCTCATTGTTGGCATCGTCCTTCACGCTTCTGCAGCCGCTTTTGAATTGTTCTTTCCTCTGCTAAACACTTTGCTGTGGTAAAACACTGCCCTCGTATTGTGTTGATTTGGAATTTAGCTCCTGGTATACCTTCAGACTACAAACAGTGGACTACAAAAGGTTGTTATTCCGTGTTGCAAACGGACAGTGAAGCAGCCACGCGGAAAGAACAGCTACTAACTAGCGCTCTGTGCGCCTTTCAGTTGTGGAGGTGGATCATTAACGGTACTTGTAAGTGGACAGACAAAAATGACATTTCTAACATTAGAATGTAAAAGCTGCTAAAAATTTACTCAGTCGTCCTATTTTCTAATTGTTGTATAACATCAAAAACACGACAGTGCAGTGTCGAATCCGGGATTTTGGTCTGGGTTGACGGCTGACCTCATAGAAATTTTGTGGCATCATCTAAAAAACACGCTCGTATTAGGTTTTCCTAGTGCTCTGCGGGGGAGAGGGGGGAGTCCCAGCCACATAGCCCCCCCTCCCCGTCGAATCGCAGTGAAACGATGGCGGAACAACTGTAATAAAAAAAAATACTTTTGTAAATATTTGTAACTGACAATTACAATAAATTCTTGACACGCATCTAGGTAGACGTGAAAAAGTATATTACTGAGGCGCAATGTGTCATTCTTCAAATAAAATAAGAAACGTTTACAATATCTTCCATTTTGATGAATGAAGTAGTAGTTTTTATTCTGTTTTCCCATGTAATATTGTGTTCTTTCACTCGCCCTACACGACTGTAGAAATTCTTTACAGAATGCAGTTTAATTCAAAAATGTTCAAATGTTTGTGTAGCTTATGGGACTTAACTACGGGGCCATCAGTCCCTAAACGTACAAACTACTTATGAACTACTTATCACTAAGGACGGCACAAATATCCATGCCCTAGGGGGGATTTGAACCCCAGACCGTAGTGGCTGCAGTTTAATAGTGGCAAATTAAGATCGGGGCAATCAAATCAGTTTCACATACTTGTACAAGCTTTCCTGTTCTTGGAGCCCACGCCCAAGCATACACAAGCTTGAAAGCTTGCACAGGCAAGGATAATCGAAATTCAATCTACCATGAATCTTCTCGTACAAGCCTGATGCTTGAACAACTTGTACTACACACGCTCAAGTATGCTTATGCAAGCACGCTTCCGCAAAAAAAAAAAAAAAAAAAAAAAAAAAAAAAAAAAAAAAAAAAAAGTGCTTTTCGAGAATGTGATTGGGTGTGTGGCCGCCTTTAGGCAACGCTAACTAGTTAAATTTAATTTTAAACCAGTGTAGATCGCTTTTATTTCTTGGCTGATTGCCGGATTCGGCCTTTTGTGAGATTATATCAGACCATGCTGGAGCAGGAACGCTGGAAATGCGATGATCAACTGAAGATAATCTCATAAAAGGTCGAAACTTACAACAAACAAAGAAATAAATGCGGTCCATACTGGTTTTAAATTAATTTTAATAATCAATCAAGATGGACGAATCTCCAAAAATGTTGTCAAAAATAACGCTACCTAGATTAACAAGGCCTGAAGGCTATCTGTACCAAGCGTAGTCCTAAAACGATCAGACTGTTTGTCTATTTCAGCGTTCTGCAGAAATTAAGAGTACACGCATTTTTGTCAGTGTGTTATAAAAGATTTTAAATGCTATTTGGATGAGTGGTGAATTAGGAGTATAGGATTTTTGTTGTTGTTGATTTTTTAAGGTGGGGGGCAAGAGGCATATAAAGATAACTTACGTATTTTTAATTAGAAACCGCATGACCTTTGTATCGGTTTTGCTGCCCATATTCTGAGAATAATCTGCGCTGAAGCCCGTTTTACTTTACCAAGATTTATCTCGTTTTTATTGTTGACATGAAATCATAAAAAATGCTATTAATAAAACTTGCACGAACTTCACGCCAGTGACACCCCACTCCACTCACCAATACAAAGAAGTATGACTGTCTACCACGGGGATGCCTTCACGCATCATTCCTTAAAATAATTCAGATGGCAACTTTTTTTCTTTATATTCATCCATAGATTATTGCCGCTGCTTCGCAGGTATAGACTGGATGGTCTGCATTGGTTGTTTCTACATCTAAATATAAATTTTCATAGATTTAGCTTTAAAAATGGTTTCCTGATCAAGTTCTTTGATACAAAAGGCTACCCTCTATTGCACCACTGATGGCAAAATTCAAAACATTCCGAAATACATTTTCGCATTTCTAGCATCAAAATAGTCTCAGTAGTACCCTTAAAAGATTATACCTTATTTCATCCGTTTAATGGTTGAATTTTCAAAAATATCGAAACTCGTGTTTTTAAAATTCCAATCAAAAATAAATTCGAAGTTTTGTATTTCTTGCTTCAAAATTGCCTTAATTGCAACACATTTTCAAAAAAACATTCATCCCCTATTTCACCCTCTTATGGATGGGAATATCGAAAAATCGCTGATGCCTACAGTGTAAGATAAACAACGTCTACAAATTTCAAGTTTCTGTCGTCTGTAGATTCACTTTTTAGCCCCGTTTTCCCTCTTAAAAACGAATCGCGAACACGAAATTTCTTTCTTAGGATTTGACATCTTTGTTGCCTTCAGGAAGCGAATATCAAAAACGCGCTAACGCCTAAAGTGTAAGGTAAACAACGTCTGCAAATTTCAAGTTTCTATCGTCTGTAGATTCACTTTTCAGCGCCGTTTTCTGTCTTTTAGAAACGAATCCAGAACGAGAAATTTCTTTGGCATCTTTCTTGGTAGTTTTACTTTTTTAACTGCAATATGCACTTATTTCTCTTTATTCGTACGTTTGTTGCAGAAAAACAACCGAAGAATGTGTATCACGTTTTGCTGTATATAACCTCTTTGCTGTTATAGTATCAAAAGTCAAAGCTGGTCTTCAGTCCGAATTTTATGTAAGCTGACGACTTTGAACCATTATATCTTCCACCCTCTTCCACGGAACTGCTGTGGTGTACAACGGGAGACTGTACTACAACAACACGGAGAGATCGTTCGTCTCCATTGTGTAGTTTTTGCTGAAGAGCAAAATAATGACATCCACACGTAGATTTTTATATAAGTCGGTAACTTTCAACTCCCATATCTTCCTCCCCATTATCGTTATCAACCCTCTACCATTGTAGTGCACAATGGGAGACTGATACCTACTACCACATACAAACACTATCAAACACTATTAGTTTGCGATGTGTAGTTTTAGCTGCAGAGTGAAATATAGGCAAAAACACCTCATTTTTTATTTATATTAAGATTTCGCGGGGTGCCGAGTCCCCCTGACCCTCCCCCACGTTGCAAATGTCACTGATTTAAATGATGAGCAATTCAAGTTTGTGTTGGTAACAGACAAAATACCTAATCTGAATCGGCAGACACCAAGCTCGTTAAGGTATCTTATAAAGATTACTGAATTGCGCATCACATATCTCTAAAAACGTTCTAGCACATACTGTACAACAGTCCTGTATTCTTCCACAAAATATTACTTGTTTGCTGCTATGACAACATTTGGCAGACAGTGCACATGTCTTGTTAATCTAGTAGCCGCGTGGTGTGATACGGTATATTACGTACTGGACTTCCACGCCCGCCGGAGTATCCGAGTCCTCCCTCGCGTATGGGTGTGTTGCCTTTATTATAAGTTGTTTTAAGTAGTTTGCACGTGTAGGGACCTTCTGGCCATAGCAGTTTGGTCCAATAGGTTCACAATCGCTTGAATATTTGAACGCTCCTTCAGTTCGTTATTTACCAATGAGGTTATTAAGGCCATAATTTGTCAATCATAAACTGGGACACTTTTCTTAACGTTAAAAAAATGAAATATTTGTGGACATTACTGCTGTAGTCAATTGATTTAGTAAAATAAATAGATAAGTGAACACTTTATACTATAATTTATTTAATAAAACCCAAGGGAGGGCATTCAAATGGTAATATCATGTTACAATATTAGTAATGGTGACGTAACAGGTTTTTTTTTTTTTTTTTTTATTTTTTATTTTTTTTGAAACCTTAATACGAGATACAAAATTTTCCACTGAAATATAAAATGCTGACTTGCTAATTTCACATAATTTTTATCCTACCATCATATTCATCTGAATTCTGAGCTTTTCAGAGAAGATATTCCGGTGTATGATGCATTCATAAAACTTAGAGCAACTCATTTCATAATTACAAACACATTTAATTATTGCTTCGACTGTTAGTACTTGTAATCTGTTTCGTTCCTCAGACCACTGCACATTCGTGAGAGAAAATACTCGTTCCATTTTTGCATTATACTCTGGAATACTGAAAACGAATTCACACACATTCAGCAACTGAGAATACTGTTCTTCGCATCCAATCTGCCGAAAGAAATAGGTCCATTTCTCCTGACATGATTTACTACCCCAATTATCGCAAATTATTTAAAATTTCTGATTCGGTGAACTACTGGAGTAAAGACAACTGGTCAAACAATAAAGTATCATCTACTAACAATCCTCTACCTTGTACAAATGTTACTGCCCTTGTCAGATTGCTCCACTACAGTTCTGTGATCAACAACATCCATCTAAAAATGGAAAACTCATTGAGATTTCTTGATCATTTTTCTAAATAATCTGTACACGTTTCATACAACAGTACTACATCAACACGACATTTTTGTATTTCACTAGTTAGACCATTCTTCTGTCTTGAAAGGAACACTTCCGCTTTGGCATTTGAAGCACACTTCATACATACGCAAATATGAACTATGTACCGTAAGCCTCGAACAGAGAACCACGTACTGCAACGTCTTAACTGAATCCCAAGACCAGAATTAATAACGGAAAGAAGAGTCCCTTTATAGACGCTGTCAGGTGCAGCAATGAAACAAAAGTCATTATTTTAACAGTGAAAGTTAAATACAAATCCACGCTGGCATTTGGGAAGAAATAGACGGCATAAGAGTACTTCTTTGGCATGACATAACCGGGACTAAATTGTACTTCCGAAAGCAATTTTCAAAGTGTTCAATTGTTTGTAGAGTTTATGGGACTTAACTACGGGGTCATCAGTCCCTAAACTTACAAACTACTTATGAACTAGCTTATGCTAAAGACGGTACAAATATCCATGCCCGAGGGGGGATTCGAACCCCCGACGGGGGACGACCTCGCGCTTCGTAGCATAGCGCCTCAATGCGCTCTGCCGCTCCGCCGCGGCAAAGCAATTTTCGGGACGCTCATTTTCTTATCCGAAACCGGGACTGTCCCGGAAAACCGGGACATCTGGCAACCCTAGGTTAACACATACATACCTAGCTTAGATGGTATTTCAGGGCATTGATACGCCTTCATACAGCAAACTCTCAGTGTGGCGAGGGGAGAGGAGGAGAGTGTCCATGAGGAGCTCGATAGCAGCTCCCTGAACATGGCGCGCTATCTGGTGCGTAATGGTCATTGTGCAGATCTGCCCGGCGACCGCCCGCATGGAACCGACCGGCACACATGTGAGCCATGGGAGGGCTGGCAGTCCCTGGCCGGACTGCGCGGGAACTCCGCCGCCTATCTCGCCATCTGATGGGAACTGCCTTACGAAAGTCGGCGTTACGTACGAGCTGGGAAGCAATCCTGTGAATGAATTTACGACACGGGCTAAACTTGTTTGTGCCACATCTCCATCCGCCCACCATTAAGCACGCACAATGTTTGCTATGAAACGACAACAAGGGGTCCTTGAAAACCCATTACCCAACTAGTAAAAGTCAACAGAATTAACTGCTGTTCTACATCTTCATCTACATGTGATACTCTGCAAATCACATTTAAGTGCCTGGCAGAGGTTTCATCGAACCACCTTTATACTATTCATATCCCATTCCATTCTCGAATAGCGCGCGGGAAAAAAGAACATCTGAATCTCTCCGTTCGAGCTCTGATTTCTCGTATTTTATTCTGATCATTTTTACCTGTTTAGGTGAGAGTCAACAATATATTTTCGCATTCGGAGGGGAATGTTGGTGATTGGAGTTTCTAAGTGCCGGCCGCGGTGGCCGAGAGGACTGAGGCGCTCCAGTCACGGTCTGCACGGCCCCTACGGTCGGGGGTTCGAATCCCCCCTAGGGCATGGATATTTGTGCCGCCCTTAGTATTAGCTAGTTCATAAGTAGTTTGTAAGTTTAGGGACTGATAACCCAGTAGTTAAGTCCCATAAAAAAAAAATTAAAAAATTTAAAAAAAAAGTTTCGTAAGTAGACCACGCCGCAGCGATAAGCGCCGTTGTTGTAATGATTCCCATCCCAGGTCCTGTATCATTTTCATGACGCTGTCTCCTCTGTATCGTGACAATACTAAACGAGCTGCCCTTCTTTGAACTCTTTTGATGTCCTCCGTCAAACCCACTTGATAAGGATCCCACACTGGGCAGCAATACTCCAAAAAAGGACGAACAAGCGTAACGCATGCAGTCTCTTTAGTAGCTCTGTTGCATGTTTTAAGGGTTCTGCCAATAAAAGGCAGTCTCTGGTTCGCCTTTCCCACGACATTATCTACGTGTTCTTTCCAGTTTAAGTCTAGATATTATGACTTGTCGTTAAGAATATCTGTGTAAAGATGTCTGCTCATTTCTCCCTGACACGCTCAATTTGCTTTCAGTCTTAAATCGTTTAAATCGTATGTGTGTCAGTTTGTCGGCGATAGCTATTATAGAAATTTTCCATGAAGTAACTGAGACAGAGCAATACTCTGTGCTAGAGTTGATCGATATTCATCGATGTTGTTACATCGGTGTTAAGTTCTCTAAAACTTCAACACATCGGTGGTATGAATACAATATAGGACCATCGGTATCCCCATCCTGAAGATTCAATTGGATTCTCTAATAAAATTTTGATTTGATCCAGGATACCAAGCTACAAACGAAATACCTATATATAAATCTGTATTGTACTCTATGTCTTTGTCCAGTTGTAACATATTTCCGTCACTCATGATAACAGCTTCAGTCTTAAAATATTTTTAAAAATTGATCCTAACACCAATGTCTACCTGACAGCGATGAATGTCGATCAACTCTAGCACAGAGCATTACTCTCACGGCAGTTACTTTACGGATAAACGTTTATAACAGCTATCGGCATCAATTTGACACCTAAACTGAAAAAAACTGTTCATGCAATAGCTGCTTATAAAAGTCGACAACACCTCTGCACATGCGCAGCTGTATCGGCGACAAACTGTCACCGTTTATATGTAAAGAGAAGTATCATTCCTGAAATTTTCATCGCTAAAATCCCACAAACACCTTTACGTTCAAATCCCGAATTATTTCTTCCGTTCCCCCCTTAATGTTGTATTTTGTTCCGTATTGGTTATAACCTAACCTAAAACCACGCGCAATCAGTTTCGTCAAAGTTGGGAGGTGCCGAAACGTTTAGTTTCGCGTGGTTTCGCCAACGAATTGCGCGAACGGCCTGTCGCGCATGCGCAGTTGCGCGCTGGCCAGTAGCGCAGTTTCATGAAACATAGTGTCGTCGTGTAAACTAGCCTTAACAATCGAATAGCACACCTCAGGCGTTAGAACAAAACTTTGAATGTTCAGATAACAGAGTACGAAGTCTGTTCAGAAAATTCCGAAACATAGTCCGCAAAATTTTCCTAAACTTAATTTTTACTTATTGTGCACAATCTCCTTAGTGTTTTCCACGACTGCTACGCCGCTCCCACTTCCGAAAGCAGTCTCGGTACGCCTCTTGCTGGGTCGCGAGAAGCGCCGTCTCAAAGGTTCCAACCATTACAATGTAATCGTAATTGTTACGAAATTTGTTCCAAATTACGAGTTTGCGATTGGAGTTAATATAATTCCGATTTTCAGGTTTAAATAACAAATCGATGTCATTTCTTTTCCGACGGAAAAACTCGGCTGCTTTCCAGTTCGTTCGTGTGATGCCATCGACAAAAATAAACTGGTTATGAGCAACACCTTCTAGCATGTTCTTGTGGAAATCATGAGTATTGACAGTAACTTCTAAGAACTCGAAAACTGCGTAATACGGCATACGAGATGAATCCATAACGGCGCGCCATTGTGGAATCTAGCAGGAGCCAATGAAAAGGCGGCATGTCACTTAACTAGTGCAAAAATAAACAACGTTCATATATCGTAGTTCGTTGATCTGTGTTCAGAAGTTGAAGTTGTGTTGCTTTTGTTTTTTACTGCATTGTATCTACTACTACAGCGATTTGTATGTGCCATGTCGAAGTGTGGCATTCAAGTTTTAAGAGCTCCACTGTCACTTCAGGTTCTCTCTCCCCCAGTATTGGAACTTTCACTTATGTTTCAATAAATAGGAAAAATGATTTCATTAGGCCTAGTAACATGCTGGAAGAATAGATGTTACTAAGTTTTGCCCCCCCCCCCCCCCTCCCCAACATACATTCCTACTGTACATATGAGAATGGTACAGTAATATGCTGCCCCTGTCTCATCTGCAATCAGACAGAAATTGTTTTCACAATTTTGATGATTCCTTATTCAGTTATTACCCTTGGACCCCTTTCCTACCCGCCCCCTCCCGGCTCATACGTATTAGCTCCCATTACTATTTGTCACATTCAAAAGTTGGAACTTCTGCAGCGACTACGAAATTTATTTTGTCTATCGTTGCAAATCTCCGTCGTTTCAACGGGGTTTTCAACTTCGTAAATAGAATTAAAGTTTGCAAGGGCCAAGTCTGGAAAGTACGGAGATTGAGGAAGCCCATCGATGTTGTTTCTTGTGCAATAGGTACGCACCAACAGGGACGAATAAAGTGAGGGTGGGCTATCTTAATACAAGAACTGGGGATTATCTCCCCATATACATTATCTCGCAAGCGTCGCAGCACGTTCCGATATTTCCACCGATTAACAGTTGTTCCCTGCGTCACGAATTCACGATGAACTAATCCTTCAAAGCCAAAGAAAACTATCAGTGCAGCTTTGACATTTTACCTGACGAGCTTTGCAGAACCTTTCACGTCGCAGCATCGTAACCGTAGACCCACGCCTCAAAATGATCCTCTTAAGGAACTTCACGTTCTCATTTGCGCGATCGAAAAACTCTCCACAGATTGCAAGGCGATGGTCTTTCTGGTCTTGAGTAATGAGTCATGGGACGTACTTGGCGGCAGCTCGATGAGTTCCAAGATGTTGTGACTGGATTTCATGACAAGACCCAACTGAAATGTCACATTCTTTTGCTACCTTCATTCAGTCTTCGATTGGAACGCACAATTTCGTTGGCGTTCGTGGTATGAGTGTCGTCGGTAGACGTCAAAGGACTCAAAACAGCAACCGATCAACAATAACTAACAGCCATACAATTATGAAACTGCCGAGAGTTACACATTCAACAGTGGTGTGTCCAAGGATGCCAACCGCATTTAGTTGCAACACTCCATTGGCGCGAAAGCAGGAATGTTTCGTAAACCTGTGTGATGTCATACAAAAAAGAGATCACAGATCATGCGTGTTGACGTGGCAGTCTACACCTACTGGGCCTTTGCAAACTTTTAGTTCCGCAACTTTTGAATATATTGGAGAAATGTTTTGAAACTGCCGGCCGCGGTGGCCGAGGTGACTGAAGCGCTTCAGTCACGGTCCGCACGGCCACTACGGTCGGGGGTTCGAATCCCCCCTCGGGCATGGATATTTGTGTCGTCCTTAGAATTAGCTAGTTCATAAGTAGTTTGTAAGTTTGGGGACTGATGACCCCGTAGTTGGGTCCCTTAAGCTTACATTTGAACATTTTTTTGTTTTGAAACTACTTTCGGAGAATTGTTCGCTTCACCACTATTTGTGCCTGTTGTGACCGCCAACTACACATATTCGCTGAAAATAACTATTTTATAATGGATGAATGTCCGAAAATCGTTATCCTGTAGTAAATAATACTTCCAAGGCAACTTATGACAGACTCAAACGATTCTCCGATAGCAGCCTGAGAAATTACAGACGCTATGGACAGGTAGTAGACGAATTTTCTAACTTTTCTCATGAATTTAGTCGTTGACAACAAACAATAGTAACAATAGTGTAATCGCTCACAGAAATATTCCAGTGTGATCATTTAAGCACTGATCTATTCCAGTGGAAACTGTAGTTCAGTGTTTTATTGAAATAATGGTTTATGTCAGTAATTGAAATTGCAGACAATCTGTTTTTTGTACGTATTATATTTTTGATCAAATAAAAATTACGTAAAGTAAGGAACAGGCATTGTGGAGTACAGCAACGTGTTCATAGTTTTCGAGTGTATATTCTTCTTCCAGCAGAAGCAGTCACATTCAGACACACAACTTTAGTGACAGTGTGTGTTTACTTCTTTACGATGCTGAAAAAAGGAGTACGGTAGAAAGCTAACGCGAATGCCGTTTTGTTTTACGTCATTGGTGTCCTTTCCTTTATGTTCCATATTGCTCCATCCAAGAAGTTCCAATTTTATATCCAAATTACATCGGGATGCCTTTCAGTGGAGTCACTAAAGACAGATTGCACATATTCTACTATACTTTTATGTTTCATTAACTTATTCAGTTCTTTGTTGTACTTAGGAACAGACACTCAAGAAAGGACGTGGCGAAATCGTAGATTTAAACTTGAGTCGTATGATAGTGACTCAGGAACCTGAATTAAAGAAGTTGGGCCACTTTCAACATTCTTACAATAGCACATTCTCACACACACAACAATTAAAAATAGTTGAAAAGGAACAAAAAACAACAGACTGATAAGCAAATTGGTGTTGACAAAACGCTGATAAGTGCAAATTGTGTCAAATGTTCAAATGTTTGTAGAGTCTATGGGACTTAACTACGGGGTCATCAGTCCCTAAACTTACAAACTACCTATCAACTACCTTATACTAAGGACGGCACAATTATCCATGCCCGAGGGGGGATTCGAACCCCCGACCGTAGTGGCCGTGCAGACCGTGACTGGAGTGCCTCAGTCCCCGCGGCCACCGCGGCCAGCACAAATTGTTTCTTTTCTTCGTAGTTCTTTTTATTTTTTTATTTTTTTTATTTTTTTCGTGGTGGAATAGCCGTGCGAGCTAAAGCACCATGCTGCAGTGCGCGCGGCAGTTCGCCGTCGGACGTTCGAGTCCTCCCTCGCGCGTGCGTGCGCGCGCGCCTATGATTATATACTTTCATCTAACTTCCTCACTTCCAATCTCGCTAATGATGAAATGAAAGAAATTTGAGGCTTATTACTTTTCTGCTGTTTACGCAATAAAATTACGATACTCGGCATGATATTTCAATTCATTACTTCTACACTATGTACCGCGAGATGTTTTACAGATAGCATACACCAGTGCCACTGAATGTACCTTAGTAAGGCACATAGTTCATGAGCACAGCGGTCATAAACAGTAACGTTCACGAGAAATCTCCCCATCAGGCATGGTGGTTCAATTTCTTATGTATTTACTAGGCCTACTATGTTTGAGGCATATTTTGCAGACGATATGCACATATACCACTGAATGTACGCTCGAAATCATATGATGTCTAAATAATGAAATGCATTAATTCGGCTCCATCATGTACGAAGTTGTAAGTTATTACGTCTTTACTACCAACTCCGTTTGCAGCACATTACACTGACATTTTCTAATATTTTACTGTGCAATCTGGAAGATTAAGTTATAGCAAGAGACATAGTTTAGCAGATAGGACGTCATACGGATTGAGCTGCATGGAGAATAGGGTAGAAAACGATGGAGAGAGACGGAAGAAGAAAGCGGGGTAAAATAAGAAATGAATAAATACACGCCCGGGCAACGTCTGTGACTGACGCTAGTATGTCATAAAGTTGTCCGCCATATGCATTGCTAATGCAACTCTGCAAAGATGCGTTTCTGCGATGTGATTACGAAAATAATTTACAAGGCATTTACAGTTTATGAGAGAAAATTTCATTTATTTACGAGCAGACTTTCCTCGTGTGTAGACAGGAGCATTCTTTCGTATTCACGGTGCACTACTGCAGGAACGCTTCTAACTAGGAGAAGTGGAGAGACGGATGGTACACTCAGATAAGTACCCCCGTCGAGCTCCTTCAGCGAGGACGCACTTGGCCCCTGATGCCATCTGCGGTACATACGCGTCGACATCCGGGTCCGTACCGCCGCGGAGCCCACACTGGCGGCAGGTGAACGCTCGAGATATCACCAGGTCGCAGATCGCCGGGACAGACAGTGGGAGACGACTCTGTCGGCCGTACGAATACACTCTAACAAATTGCGTGTATTATTTCCCCAAATTACAGAGCAAGTGCTCGGTAATGTCGGTGGGGCGGACGTCATTTGTCCGGTGGACCCGAGTGGGCCACTTAATGGCCTCGAAGTATTGTCAATAATTGCGGCGACAAGAAGTGGCCTAGCGCCACTGCCGGTGACACTCGGCCGCCGCGCGTAATTCAATCAGCCCTGGGCACGGCCTGTCATTAAGGTAGGCGCTAATGACGCGTTCCGGATTGGCGCCTCGTCCCGCGCTGGGCGTTCCCCGCTGGCCCCCCCGGTCATTGTCACAAGCACCTCGCCAACTCTTGCCGGTTAATTAATGGCGACGCCTTGCCGGGAGAGCGATTCCCGCAAAATTGTTTCTCGCGGGAAAGCAATCAGTTCGCAATAACACTCCGCGGTCGTCCCCGGTAAGAACAGGAGTGTTTAAGTGATAGCTTCCAAACTTTTCCGTGCTATTCGTAACGGAGCTATAAAGCAGGACGAGGTAGCCGGGCGGGGCCACGCAGGCTGCCTCGGTCGGATGCCGGTAAGAGCGTCTTGGCTCTGAAGTAAAACAGGACTCAAGTTTTTCGTCGAGGTAGCACTTCCCCGGTGAAACGTACAAATTTGTTCTGGGGTGTTTTTTTATACTCGACTGTTGGAAGGTACTGTAATAATACAAAATGGACATACGAACCCGGGACCTAGAGCTTAGTAGCCAGTTGCGTTAAACCCTGCGCCACCCATCCACGACAACTTAACCAACGCCTCCTAGGTGCATGTCCTGCGCGCTGTCTGCCAAGAGTAGTCATAACACAATAGGGTTACCAGACAGGATTATTGGTCAGGTGATTACAGGTTTGTTGTTGTTATGGTATCCAGTCCGGAGACTGGTTTGAGGCAGCTCTCCGCCCTACTCTATCCTGAGCAAGCCTCTTCATCGCCTCATAAGAGCGGCAAGCCGCGGTGGAGTAACCGAGCGGTCTAAAGCGTCTCGCTGCGGAGCGCGCGGTTGCTCGCCGTGGAGGTTCGAGTCATCCCTGAGGGATGGGTGTGTGTGTGTGTCCTTAGGTTAGTTTACCTAGGTTCAAGTAGTTTGTAAGCTACGGACTGATGACCATGCAGTTTGGTCCGATAGATTTACAGACATTTGAACATTTGAATCACTAACTCTAGAGAATTTAATCTTTCTTGAATCAATGTTATTTTTTTGAATATTCTCGTTTCTGTGCCGCCACTGATCTGAGGTCAAACTACTTCGGAACAGTTGAAATAATAGGAGTGGCAATTCTCGCGGAATACCAGCTTCGAGGTGGCCAATTAAAAACATACGCCTGCAACAATGCAAGACAATGCAATACACATAGTATAATATGAAACTCTCCCCCCCCCCTTTTTTTCTCCGGCCGGAGTGTTGTGTGACACCCAAAAATAAGACGTTCAGTCTTCGTGCTGGGACTCAGCAGTTCTGTGTGTTATCTGTCAACAACACGTATGACTAAGATCAAAAGCGAGTGAAATGTTCGTTGTACAAAAGTTAAATCCTTGTTCAAAACTTCATACAAATAACGTCAGATACCACAGTCACCATTGCCGTTTCACCATCCGCCTGTTTAGGACCAAAGAGACGTAACTACGTAAACAGTGCTTTGAAAACTTCGATTTAAAGCTTTTGTTCTAAAAACTGAGTAGTTTTTAATAATTAATTGGGACCCTTTGTACGGTAAATTAAAAGTATATTTTATTCATTGCTTTTTTCACCCGGGCCTTACATATTCCATTCACTCAATAGAATCTAGATGCTAATCATGTATATAGTCACGTCGGTCTGATCCGAAATGGGAGCATAACTATATCAAGGTACGCTTAGATAATATTTACAGTTACTTTATTCATGACGATTTTACAGTCAACAGTACTATGGTTTCCGTGCATCGTAAAACATTTTAGGTGAAAACACGGGTGATCGGCAAAGTATAAGTATAGAAAAAATGTTCAGCACTTAAGACGATGATTACAAGTGGTTAAATGATGAAATGTTAGGGCTTCACTGCTATGTAGTCATGTAATACTTTCTACGGGTCTCAACATTTCATGCTTCTTAATTTGTAAGAAAATGAACAAATTTCGCAATATGCCTAAGATGTATTACAAACAAGAATCTGATAATACAGTAGAGATATCACTAGTACTTGACTTGTCAATACGAGAGAAAGAGAGATCGAAAGAAAGTCTTTTATGAATCTAGAAATGTCCTCTTTTCTGAAGACGGACATATGGCAATCCTATTAACACAAGCAAACTATTTGTCTTACGTAGCGTTATGCTCAGTTTGGGAATACGTACACGTTGCACACTATGTTTCAGAATGTTCTTAATGTCATTTACGTGATTCACAGACAACTTTGTTTTGGTATAAGATATTTATTAACTATTAGTAAGATATCTTACCGATATTGGAATCGGACGATTCAATTACGTATTTTGTCTCATACCAGCAAAAATCTGCACGGAGAATCACATAATAACACGAAAAACATTTTGAAACACAGTGTGCAAGAGCACGTATTTCCAAAGTTAGCACAACGCTGCATAAGACAAATAGTTTGCTTGTTTTGTGACTGCTCTTGGCAGGCAGCGCACAGGCCTTGTATCTAGGTGGCGTTGGCTTAACACACCTGCTAGGACTACCCCAGCACGTAACAAGTCCGCCTTCGGGACTAAGCTACTGCTGTCATCAGTCCTGCGTCAAATAACCTAAGGACATCACACACACCCATGCCCGAGGAAGGACACGAACCTCCGGCGGGAGCAGCCGCACAGTTCCTGACATGGCGCCTATAACCGCGCGGCTATTCCCGTGCGGCTCCTCCAAGTACGAGAGGAGCAGAAGGATAGAAAGAGTCAATGTTAATGCTTCATATTGTGATTGTTTTGCTGTTGCAAACATTCTTCCGTAATAGCGTAAGTCTAACGTCTCGCTTATGAATAATAAAATGTAGTTCATACATGTAACGTATTGAAACGTCTAGACTGTCACGGAATTTTTTGTATAAAGGAAACGAATTTCCTGTGAGAGTCTCAGATCTTCATTTTCTTTAATAAGGGAAAAAAAAGGTCTTGATCGCTAAAATTATATTCATTTATTACGGCGTTTCGGCATCTGCCGCATCAGATCTGAAAACCTCTGAACTTGAAAAGTAAAGTGCATCGTCAATAATAAAACCTCCGCCTAGTAGGTACTGCCAGGCAGACATTTTATTACTGACGCTGAACTTTATTTTGCAAGTTCTGAGGTTTTTAGATCTAATGATGGCAGATTCCGAAACTCCATAATAACTAAATATAATTTTAGCAGACTAGACGATTTGTTAATGTTACTGACTGACACGGAATGTTGGGCAATGTGGATCAACTTAACAAATTTTGTATGACAGTCTGGTACTCGATCCCTTTGTCTACATTTCGCGTTGAGCCTTCTACCATTTCATCCGTACGTAAACCCACCTAATATCTAATGAATAATCTACTAATAACTATAGTATCAAAGAGATCCAAACTCATATCATCATCATCATCGTTATTATTACTATCCACTGTTTCAGACCTTCACGCGAGTGATTCGCAGGGGAGTTGCCAAATTAGAGTTTTGCGTGTCAAATCAAATTTTCAAATGTTTGTGAAGTTTATGGGACTTAACTGCGGGGTTATCAGTCTCTAAACTTACAAACTACTTATGAACCGTATTATACTAAAGACAGCACAAACATCCATGAACGGCCTCGCAGCATAGCGGCTCAATGCGCTCGGCCGCTCCGCCGCGGCTTTTTGCGTGTCCCTGGACACACTTCTTCAATGTGCGGCGCTTCAGATTTTGAAGCATTTCATTACTTGTGAATTGTTATGCCTATGATCACTTCTTGAGTATTCCATTCTTACATTATTATCTTGTGCGCCAACGTGGCAACTTTGCTGAATTTTTGCGAATTTCCTTCAGGATAAGTAGTAGGGCTACCTATGTCTGTAAACGTTTCGTGCACAACAAAAATTACGCCCATGTTGGAAGCTTATTAAGGGTGAACGTCGGATACAAGGTCATACGGGAAAGATGTCTAACGGCTATTTCTCATTGTACAGCGCCGCCAGTCAGTTGGTATTTAGTTAGTAGCGAGAGTGATTGTTTCTAGTCGGAATGACTCTTCATTTCAACTAAAAGGAAGATTTTTAATGATTATAGATTTAACTATACCATGAAATGATGTATTATGTCATAACCTTTCGAACGTAACTTAGGCGGTTGGTAGCGATGGAAACTAAAGATTTAGAGTTGTTTAGGTCTAGCTGGTTAGTGGTACGGAGGATTTGTTTATGTCCACCATGTTCGATAACGCACTATGGCCGGCTGATCGAAAGAGACGGTCATACCACAGTCTAAAATATACAATCGCGACGCTCACTGCTGAGAAAGTTGTTACCAACTGACAGTTGTAACGACACTAGCGCTCCTAACGGTCGGCAAGTCGCCCAAGGAGTGATGTTTGTTTATAATTATTTTTATATGTAATTACCGAAATAGTATAATTTTTGCGTTACAAGCATTAGTAAAATATCAAGATACATACAAGACTCGGATATTAATGTAAAAAGACCCGAGTGTAACCGATTCAGTGGTATAACGACCATCTTCGCCATCACGAAATACTTACGAATATGTGCATATGATTGAAAGTAAGTAGAATGTAAATATAAGAGAAACATAAATTTCTATTATGGTCTGTTCTTACTATCACAAGTAGTTTTTTGACGCGTATCGATATGGTGTTGAGCATAATGATTCACACATTTTTCCACCTCTCTCGTCTTTCTGATACGCGCATATTCTTTTGAGCGTAATTACTTTAACTTAAATAAGCCAATGTTTCGAAGACTCTTGGTGTTTGCGTTTCAGTTGTAGCAACAATTGTGGAATTGTGTTCTTCTTTGTTAAAAAAACAGTTTGATTGCTTTTACAGTTTAATTGCCATGTGTATAAGTTTATCCTTCAGCTACAGCTGATGATTTGGTACTTTAAATACTGTATTTATTGCATTCCGTATACGTTTCCTACGTTCCACCCACACCGATTTTAATGGAATTGTAGTGAAGAAACCTTAAAGTTCCTGTATAGAAAAGCGACGTCTTTCTGCAAAGGTCAGGTCCTATGGTGTTCCCTATCCATTTTTATTTTGAATAGAAAATGAAATTATTCAGTAAAAGCCTGAAGGTTACAAGATAATTATGAATAAACTGTCCTGTAACGTACTGTTTCGTACCACGTCAGGGATCTTAGGATCTAAGAAAGACAAATGTGACGCTATTTAAAGTTATTGTCTATTTTATGGCACTAAGTACGTTCCCTAATGCAAAATGTACCTTAAAATCAATTTAAACGATACTATTTGCTCTCATCCAATATCGTATTCAGATATGTAGCTTGCCGGCCGCTTGGAGCGCTACTGTCGCAGTGTATATGATGGACTGTGGTCATATTAGCAGCAGGATGGATGACTATAAAATAAACGTATTATAATTATATTAATAACATCTTTTTTTCAGATCATAAATAAGTCACATACGAAAGGCCGCCTCTCCTATGTTTTTTTTTTTTAATTTTTTTTTATCTTTCATTCCATCTCTGATGGAGATGGCGAATTTGCTGGAAGGCTTATGCCCTTTTCAGCCAATGGGTTATGTGTTTGCACTGGCACTTTGTTTCTTATCTTTTTAGTTGGATATTTATGTGGAGAACTTGTTATATATTGAAGTAACTTGTTATTGATACTCCTCCTTTATTCTAAATCTTTATGTACTTTAACACATAGTTTTATGCAACATTTTAGCGACTTTTTATGTAATTTTTCTGATTGGAAAAAGGAATTTACGACCGCTGCAGATCAGTCCCTTTCAAAATCCAACCTAACAATCTTCTAAGTAACCGGCATTCGCCTTACGGCTGAGGGAAAACCTACCGTGGGAAAAAACATCAGCTGGGATCTGTGCTCTTGTTTCCTGGCTTTGCTTCTTCTAAACTTAGCATTTCGAGCTTTTATTTCAGTCTATAGGTGTTGCTGTGTTCTTCTTCGTCTTTTGCCGTTTCTTTTGATGTTCCTTTTGATTAAATTTTGAGGGTTCATTACGGATGTACTGCTAAACCATTCCAAATGCCTGTGTACGGTTTTGGTCTGCGAAGGGTTTCGGTATTGTCTGTCATGGAAAGAAGACCTTATAAATGCCATTAATAAAGTAAACAACGACGTTTATTCTGCGAGAAAAGCTTCAACCGAATTTAATATACCCAGGAAAACTCTTAAAAGAAAATTGAAGACCAGCTGTGATCCCAAAATTTCAATGAATCCTAGTAGTGATTTACTATTTGCCCTCCGTAAAAAAAAAAAAAAAAAAATCTTTTATCAAGGGACTCTGTACGAAGTCTTCCTTAAGATTTAGCTGCGCAACGTGACCTAAAACAAATGTAATAACGGAAAAGGAAAGGCAGGTTGCTATAGGTTACCTCGATATCCAGATCTAAATAGGGGTGATGTTTAAGTTATAATTTATCTACAGTAAATATCGTTATAAAAACTTACATGAAGAGATACAATAAAACATGTATAAAGTTAAAAGTTTAAAAAAAATATTTTCTCTTAGAGGACCATCGGACAAAACACTTTAGAATTTATATCTTGCATATCTCGCTATCTACTACTTGGATAAGATGAACAAATGTTAAAGAATTTTTTTAAAAAATTTTAGTTAGTGTTAAATCTGGTATATCTTTGTAAACGAAGGCAATTGAAAAGGCAATTAATGGAAATTTTCAAGTCGCTTGTGTACTAGGATGTGAAACTGGCTTTTGAAAGAAAAAAATAATAAAAAATACGGCCATCTATCACGGATTTAACCTATTATCTTTCCCGTGATACAAGAAACGGTATCATATATTGACGAAATGCAGCCGCGGCGGAGCGGCCGATCGCATTGAGGCGCTATGCTGCGATGCACGAGGCCGTTCCCCGTATGGGGTTCGATTCCCGCTTCGGGCATGGATTTTTGTTCTGTCTTTAGTATAAGGTAGTTCATAAGTAGTTTGTAAGTTTAGGGACTGATGACCCCACAGTTAAGTCCCATAAGCTTCACAAACATTTGAATATTTGACGAAATGCATTGTTAACTAAGCAGTGTGTCCAGAGTGACCCTAAAGATGACACGTTATCGCTAGCTTACAGAAAAACAAAAAACAGTACACAAAAGTAAAAAGGACAAATAAGGTTTTCTTTTTCTTAACTATACAAGTTGATCACATCTGAACTTTCTAATTCTTCTTGTAATAATCTAGATTTGTTTCATAAATCATAAAACAAGTAATACTTACCATTTTAAACCTGCTATGTGGTTAATAATTCAAAGTTCACGATAGCAGCCTAGGATAAATCTAGACGTAAACAGACGTTGCCAAGCTCCGTGACTGTGTTCTAACAAAAGATACAATAAATGAGCTGCCGCAATTACCCATTGTGCTAGAATCACGCAGCACTAGCAATAAAAAAAATCGATTCTATCACAAAGGTCGTAACCCGTATCCTTTTCTGCTTTATTATTGTTCTCTTACAGTTACTGTGACAGTCTTATTACCGCCTCAAAAAAAAAAAAAAAAAAAAAAAAAAAAAAAAAAAAAAAAAAAAAAAAATAATAATAATAAAAATAAATAAATAATACGTCAATCAATAAATAAAATAATAATACTAATAAAATAAATATAAAATATAAATAATTAAATAAATCTTTGCGTTAACTTCTCGTCAGCAAGAACTCAAATCAAATGTGTGTAAAGTCTATGGGACTTAACTACGGGGCTATCAGTCCCTAAACTTACAAACTACTTATGAACTACTTACGAACTAGGACGGCACAAATATCCATGCCCGAGGGGGGATTCGAACCCCCGACCGTAGTGGCCGTGCGGACCGTGACTGGAGCGCCTTAGTCCCCTCGGCCACCGCGGCCGGCCCAGCAAGAACTGAGCCGCGGCGGCGCGGCCGAGCGCATTGAGGCGCTATGCTACGATGCGTGTGGCCGTTCCCCGTCGAGAGTTCGAATACCCTCTTGGACATTGATGTTTGTGCTTAGTATATTTTAGTTCATAAGTAGTTTGTAAGTTTTGGGACTGACGACGCCGCAGTTAAGTCCCTTAAGCTTAACAAACATTTGAACATTTTTGAACCAAGAACTCGTTTACTGAAACGTAAAACTAATTATTTCAGTTACTATCTGCACCAGGGTGTCTAGCGAGAGACATTTCAATACGTTGAACTGTTCATCACATGTTGCACATTCGATAGCATCCCTGACGAATAAAACATATGCAAACTAGTAGACGGGTAGCGTGGTGGGATACGAGCTAATAAACTACGAAGTTAGATCTGTGCTACTATAGAGACACCGTAGAGAGCTAAAACTGGAGCAAACGACAGATATTGGGAACAACAACAAATTGAGGATCTTGAATGTGTTGTTAGTCGGCGATGAACTTATTGGAATAGGAGAGAAAGCTGAGCAGGGCTGCATCAAATGTGCTAAAATAGGACTGATAACGAGGAGCGAAGTTAACTTTGTTTAGTCGCATGTTTATCTTTGATATCAATGACTCTGTAACTTCTTCTTTACTCTAAAATACAATTTTTTCAATTTATCTGCATTCTGTAGCACGTCTTGATAAACAGAAGCAAGAAAGCTAGTTATTATCACTTGGTTCAAAAAACCTTCCATTTTTTGTTATGTCAATTTTTGTTATGTCAATATTAAAATTTCATTGGAGCTTTCATATTTTGACTGGTAGGATTGGAAGTTACAAAGCTTTGAGAAAATACCGACATAATATAGATGTTATTGACTATTTTTTCCCGCAGACACCTAGTTTACACAGATTTTTCGCTCATCGTGTGAAGAGGCGCTTTCAGGGCAATATGGAGAAAAATCTAGGCACTAAGTTCGAATATTGCACACTTTAAGTGGTCCACTTTTAAATGGAAGATATTGAACAGTATCAGCTATCGGAAGTCATTGTAAATTTACGAAAAAGAACATGACTGGCCACGTTTTCAGCCATAGTATTTCTTGAATGTTGATGCCGAGCTCGTAGATGGCCGATATAATTGCTCCAAGTGGTTTCGTTTGACAATTAGGGATATCAGTAAGCGTAGTCTGCACATCACATTAACAAAAAGAATTTGTTACGAAAACCTGTTCTTCCACCAAGAAACAATGAACGGCAATATTTCTACGTGTGCAAATTGATCCTAATTCATGGGAACGAAGTTTTTGGCAGTTGGAGGAATATATTTTAATAAGTGGACTAATAATAGAACAAACACGTAAATTTAAATATTTAGATATACAAAATCAGATTCTGTTGAATTGAATATTTAAAAGTTTAGCATTTCTGTGACGAATATTAAAAGGCGACGTTTGAAAAGAATATCTGCGGAAACTATAGAAAGTTACAGCTGTTTCACTATTGGTGTGCTTATGCCAGACACCGGACCAAGTAAGACAACCCGAATAGCCTGAAATAAACTGTCTCTGTTATGTTGAGGAATACCTCGCTGTCAGACTATAATAATATTGATATTACACACTATTTTAGTCCGGATTCATTTATAGATATTCAGCAATGAAACGTAAATTGGAAGGACAATAGCTCTTACCCATGATGTCAATGATGGTGTTGAGTAACAAATATTACAGGACGTAAATAAAAAATAAATTGAATAGAAATGCAAGAATAGAAATGCAAGACCGAAAATACCTGTCTAAAGTAAGTAGACGAGTACTGCAGTTACTGATGATAACAAACGTCTGATCGAATTTCAAAGAAGTATCGCAGTGATGAAACCATTTTTCAGCAATCTTTACTTCATTATGAAATATGCTTGTAACAATACTTTTCTTGGGTGTGGAACCGATGAGAAAAATAGTTTGGCCCCTTTATAACCAACACCAACCTACCTCGAATGTTTCGGGGTTTGGTTCTGAAAGACTGACGTGTAAATCTGGAAGGGAAAAAATGCGAATATGGAGAAGATTAACGATAAATATCTGTTTTCGCACAAAAATAAATGAACAAATAGGCCTACTAAAAGAAATAAACGAAAAGATCTAAGTTGTTAACGACTAGACTAGGAAAAATAAATCCTCTCGTTGCATAGAAAGGATTTCTACTTGTTTAAACGAAAAATAATGCTAATAAAATCATGAGGCAGGCCAAGACCACTCATTCTGCATGAGTATGAGATCTGTGGAATAATACGGCAGTTACTGCCGAATGGGTTTGATGAGGAGAGATTACGATGTTGTCGATGCGTGTGAAACATTACCTGACTACAACGCCAATGCAACAAAAATCACAAGCGAAGCACGGATATAAATCTCGAAGGTGAACGGAATGCAAAGCGTGCTGTTCAACGCACGCTCTTGCATGTATAGTAGTGCAAGAACTGCATCACTTCCCTCACGGAACTTTCTTCGGGCAAAATAATGACTGTAGTCTATCCTTCCATTTTACGCTACGTAATTTTAATTGATTTTACAGAGGACAGGTCTACCATAACTGCTAAAACGAAAATATATGGCACGCAGTAAAAGTCACGGAGGCCAAGTGAAATACGCACGGCTGGAAAGCTGAGGTCGTGCTGGCGGGGTCCCTGGGACCGCGCTCGATCGCCGACCTCTAAATGAAGCAGGATCGATCCTCCTCCCCTGCGATAGTTACTGAAATGCAGACAAATATTTTACTGAGCAGTCATCATCTCCCAGACACCTTTGCCATTGGCGCTTGCCTTACTTTACAGTTTCCGCATAACAGCTTCCCCAAAATGTTCTCAATACGTTACACCACTGACCATTAAAATTGCTACACCTTCGGATCATCCACAATCGTCCATCTTCATCTTTAACCCTAGTATGCATACCATGGGTCCAATGGACCCGGGAACAATTATAATTTTTAATTTGTGTATTAACCCTAGAACGGTCGGCCGAAAAATACTTTCAGGAACGGTCGGGCTGGGTCTGTGGGACCCAACAATTAAAATGCTTATGACAAGTGACAAAACAGTGTATTTATATCAAATGACGAGTTTTTATATTGTTTAGGTCCTACTAAATACTGTAGGGGCATTATTTCAACGTTCTGAATTTTCGAATTGCTGTAAAATAAAAAAAAAAAGTAGAAAATATACTTCTTTCTAGTAATAAATGTAAGCACACTGGAAGTACAAGTACTTTGGATTGAAATACAAATATAAATGATAATAATTTGTAGAACTGAGAAGCAGACTTGTTGAATTTTTGTTATGTAAATCGAAATTGTGAATATAATGAATAGTTTTTGTGATATCGTCCTCTAAAATCATCACTTTTCGTAACAGGCGACACAAACCATTTTTGCGTGCACCAAACACAACTATATTTTCCAGAAGTATTTAGTTTTGCTGTCCTTGCACTTATAGCATCTTCCCCTTCATCCCCACTTATTTCACTATTGCTATCATGATCACTGTTTATTTAGAGGTCTCGGTCCGCATCAGAATCGTCAATTTCAGTATCATCATCGTATAAAATTTTTCGAAGTTCACAATATGAAACACTTTCTCTTGAAATTTTATATTTTGAATTATTGACATCAGAAATAGTTCACAAAGTAATTTGAAGCGCCGGCCGCGGTGGCCGAGGGGACTAAGGCGCTTCAGTCACGCTCTGCACGGCCACTACGGTCGGGGGTTCGAATCCCCCCTCGGGCATGGATATTTGTGCCGTCCTAGTTCGTAAGTAGTTCATAAGTAGTTTGTAAGTTTAGGGACTGATGACCCCGTAGTTAAGTCCCATAAGCTTAACATACATTTTTTTTAATTTGAAGCTGGATGAAACACCAAATAAAATAGACCTGTAGTGATAGAAATCAATAATGTAAACGATCGGGCTGGATCTGACAGACCCTCCCGCTTTTTGGAGAACTGCCGAACATTGTCTAAACAATTTAAAACCTTATTCATGATGTTAAAGCTTTCTCTTGCATGTTTCATGAAGCTAGAAGAGCGCTCGAGTTAGAATAGGGACTATAAGCACACAAATTCATTGAAATAGAAACTAGTTCTAGGGTTAAAGACTTGAGATTGAGTCCCAACCGTTCAGGTATGCTCTCTGGCAATATTCAGCAATACATTACAGATACTACTAGAATTGTGTGTCATTAGTTTAAGTGCCACTTTAATTTTTATCTTTATACTACACATTTACATAACCTAGGTTCGATGGACCCTGTGGTTTACGTTAAAGTGTCGTTAAAATAGATCGGGTTGTAATCAATTACAAATTGTTGGAGTACCGAGAATACTTTACTGTCACACATATGCACTGTTGTGATCGCAGAAAACGTATTGTTATAACTTGGCATGTTCAACTGTCAGACAGCATACTTCTGTGTTGTGTAAGAAGCAAAATATCCCCGTGGGTGGTTATTAGTTTGTGACGCTGTACAGAAAGACTGTAGGAGTTTGCTAAACAGCAGTATTGTCTGACATTCGATACTCATTCGGAAGAAAGATGAGGGTTATTGGTAACACTAAAACTTAACATTCCATCTGAGGTTATTTATTCATATTATTATTTTTCAGACAATGTCAGGATCTGCGTCTAAAAAATGGAGCAGGAAAGAGGACAGCGTACGTTTTTGAAGCCCAAATTTTGAATCAGTTGTTACTCAATGGGTAGCAGAAGATGACCATTTCCTTTCAGATATAAGTTCTGCTTCGAATGAAAACCATGAAGCTGTTTCTCAGGCAGTGTCATACAACTCTTTGGATGAAGAACCACGTAGCGGTGGTGGTGAAGATGATGATTTACATAATAATATCTCAGGACAAATAAGCAGTGAAAGTGCTAACGTTTATATCGCTCCAAATGGATGCTATGGAGTGAAAGGCCCCCCGTGCAAAATAAAACGCCTGCTCAGAATGTGGTGAAATTTATACCAGGACCAGCAAACTAATGTGATGTTCTTTGTGAAATCATTTATGCTTTGTCAGTGGCAAAATCACCTATTTGAACATTGTGAAAAACAACATTGGTGGTGTCTGTATCAGTTTTCATAATATAATCTATTAAAAAAATTATTCAGGGTTAAAATTATACTAATTATACATTTTAAAAGCTAGTAAAATCATTAAAATAGCCACAGCTTTCTTATATTATACTCATGAACAATCAAATAAAAATATTCGTGCATGATAATATCCACAACACTTATTTTCATTTAAATTTTCATATTAGACGTAACGGGTCCAATGGACCCAGGGTATGTAAATGTGCAAAAAATATAGGTCATGCAAAAAAAAAAATTGTTTCTAATGTTTGTATAGCTTATGGGACTTAATTACGGGGTCATCAGTCCCTAAACTTACAAACTACTTATGAACTAGCTAATTCTAAGGACGACACAAATATCCATGCCCGAGGGGGATTCGAACCCCCGACCGTAGTGGCCGTGCGGACCGTGACTGCAGCGCCTCAGTCCCCTCGACCACCGCGGCCGGCTAGGTCATGCATAGAAGGGTTAAAAATCAAATGTTCAAATGTTTGTAAATCTTATGGGACTTAACTACGGGGTCATCAGTCCCTAGACTTACAAACTACTTATGAACTACTTACGAACTAGGACGGCACAAATATCCATGCCCGAGGGGGGATTCGAACCCCCGACCGTAGTGGCCGTGCAGAACGTGACTGAAGCGCCTCAGTCCCCTCGGCCACCGCGGCCGGCAGAAGGGTTAATAATAAGATCCGCAACAGTTGTTCGACATTTTTTATTTGTTAGATGTATGAACTACCCGAGGTTCGAGACATGTGTGTCATCATCAGGTGCATCTTTTGTTACAATTAATACCAGCACAGACGTTCACTAATTCACGACGTAAATTGAAAAATGCGTAATATCTTCCAATGTCCATGCTAGGAGTCATTTCACACAGTTTTCTTCCTTCGGAGAAACCACAACTGTCCACCTTCGCCTTTAATAATGGGATCCACAACAGCTGTTAAGTTCAAAATACTTAATGACTTGCCAGAATTACTAAATTTGTGGTAACAGATTATAGTTACCTTGCTGCCTTATACTTAATCGATCGTTACACAAACCCTCTCATGCCCTCACATCTGCTACATCGCCATCAGCACCTCCTCTTCGGCCCCTTAAACCTCGTGCCCGCAGGCGACACTGGCAAATTTTAGTACCACAGTGCGGCAGCTGTTCCAAATTAAGTGTTTTGCATTTTCTTTAACTCGCCTTGGTGATCAGGGATGGATCCGTTAATTATATAAGTTAACAACTTAATAAGCCTAATAATACTGCTGCTCTTACGAAGGCACTGTTGCAGTAATCTTGCTCATTTTTCAATATGTGGCTCTTAATGAGAAGTCTGGGAGCCACAGCATTCTGTAACGAGACAAGCATTCGTAACTTCTCCAGGTCATTTAAGTGATCGCTTTGTTGGAAACTTTGTCTGTGTCGGGAAGAGTGATATACATCACTGTGGGTGCACTTTGCCACAGATCACTGAGAAAGATAAATCAGTATATCTTATCTCTCTCGTTCATCAGTGCCAAAGAACTTCCGCTACATTATATGTCAACTTTTATGACTCGGGAACGTTTCTACCTGCCCTTTATTAAAATTTGTATCTTATCCGCGGTTTTTTATAATTTGATATTTTGAACGTTGGGCTACTAACTAATTTTATGCGATTCTCGGCTGTGTCTTTTGACAATCACAATGCGGCCTGAGTTAATGACTTACCATAATTACAAAATTGTAGTATCATGTACTTCCTGTTCCAAATCAGCTGATTGTGGACCTACCAGTCAACATTCCCAGTAGGTTTCTTAATCGCTGTAGTTTCAATTTATGCCTTTTTGCCACTTTAAATCTCCAATTGTTCTAATGGTGTTGTATCATGTTAAAGCCTCAGAGGTAGACAATCATCGTTTTTTATTTAAACAAAATGTAAGTGTGATTCATAATGTCAGCAAGCCCTAGGCGTACACCGTTAATTTATTGACATTAGAGTGCGGGCCTTCGTTGCCAGAACCTGTTTCTATACTACGATATTCATCTGGATGTGTGATCCAATCATGATATGATAAATACCAACATTTCGGATACTGTATTCGTTCCGTAATAGAGTGTAATGTACTTGAAGGCTGTCTTTTCTCAGATTGTCATCCATCACCGTCTAAAATTAATAACACTGACTAATAGCATATTTTCAATCATAATACTACAACTGATGGCCAAAAGCTAGATACAACAGAATGAAGGGGAATATGTACATACTTTTCGCCATTTATTATTTACTGAGTCCAACGGTGAAATCAGCTAGTAGTTAGATTGACATTTTCCTCAATGACAGGTATTTCCTCTCACTCTTTTTATTATTATTATTATTATTTCTGAAAAAGAAGGGCACGTGTCAACATTGTGTGTGTGTGTGTGTGTCGTGTAACGGAGGCCACGAGGCAGAGGCACAGAAGGCGAGGAAGTGAGCCTGAAATTATGCTTTATGTCAGAATATTATACGAAGTTAAAGTCATTTATTCTGATTTGCGTTTGGATGTTTCAAATGGTTTTTATTGGACAGTCTCAATTTCCACTAATCTAATATCCAATCTCTGCCAATTTTTCTATCTGTTGATCTCTCCAGTGACGAATTTCATAGTTGACCTTGTTCAAATGTTTGTAAATATCTCTGACTCATCTTCTGGGTTATTAGACCGTAGCTTACAAACTACTTAAACTAAGGTAAAGTAACCTAAGGACAACATAAATACCCATGCCCGAGGGGAGATTCGAAGCCCCGACAGGGATCGGCCTCGCGCATCGGAACATAGCACCTCAATGCGCTTGGCCACTCCACGGCGGCCTAACCATCTCAGTAACACTCGCATGTTCATGGAACCTACCATAAAAAATGTAGCAGCACGCCTTTGAATTATCTACATATTTCTATAAATCGAACTGATGGTGATCGCAAACACTGAAGAATGGGTAACACTAGTGCTGTAAACGCGGTCAGCTGCAAGGATGAACCACATCATCAAAAAATTTTCGAAATAAATAGGAGTATCTGACTTTCCCACAATGGCCTTTACATGGCCGTTGGATTTCATATCGCTATGCAACGTTGCCCCTAGATACTTAATCGATGCGTTTGTCTCAAACAGTATACTAGTAATTCTGTATTCGAACATTAAGAGATTGTATTTATGGACCCTTCCGTCGGTTCTTGATGGAACATAGACATATTAAATAACTGTGTACGCTATACATTTGTTCCACATTAATATTTATTTTGTTGTGAACTAGCCTTAGGCTTCTTAGGCCATCTTCAGAAAACTTAATACTGCAGATTACCCACATCACACCAGCTGCTGTGTTTCGAGTAAAAAGATTTTACAAAGATATGTATCAGTCACAGATTATGTTGTCTTTAAGTATTTTATAATAAACAGGACGCCAAACGAAATAAGAACAAAACTGTGACTAAGAAATAAGTTTACCTTAATTGTCAACAAATAAGCTGAAACCAACATATGGCCCAGTGAGTGTACCAGTAAGTACAATTGTATGTTAAGTTAATTTATATATACGAACAAAAGTAGGAGGGCTACAGGTGAGGGAGGAAGACATAAAAATGAATGTTGGTGGGGGACAATTACGTAAGTTTGGAGTATGTGAATATGGAATAAAGGAGCATATTGAAATATATAGCCTGTATTATAATTCTCTGGTTTTCACGAGAATGGTGTAACACAAGGCAGGAAAACTTTGGAATGTGGTTGAGAGAGATTACACAATTTCAACAAGCATGGTAGTAGAATTGTAGATAATAGCTGTTATTTTAATAATGGTGAAAACTGAAATAATTGTGGAACAAAATACAGTGTACACGTTATTTAATATTATGGGAATGTTTTACTACCGAACGACATTAACTACCATATTTCTGCTTGTACAGCAATTACTAATTTTGTGTACATGCTCTTGTATCTCATTACGGCAACTCAACGTCGACACCCTCTTATCTCTTTCAGACCAGATATCTTTCTCCGAAGGAAGGAAATATTTTTTCTGCTCTAACCCTCTTGTTATATTTTAATGATTTTAGAAGCATGTTACATAATTGCGAATACTGAAAAACAAACATTTTTGTCCTAAAATAATTAATTTTGTAGTAATAAATGTCCTATTAAATAAACTTATTATTCAATAACTACCGCCGGCCGCGGTGGCCGAGGGGACTGAAGCGCTTCAGTCGCGGTCTGCACGACCACTACGGTCGGGGATTCGAATCCCCCCTCGGGCATGGATATTTGTGCCGTCCTTTGTTGTAGCTAGTTCATAAGTAGTTTGTAAATTTAGGGACTGACGAACCCGTAGTTAAGTCCCATAAGCTATACAAACATTTGAACATTTTTAGATAATAAACACAGTTTCATATGTAAAACAAAGTTCATAAGTCACATAATACATAGCTTTTCCTAAGAGTTGCGCTATTTTACGGATATCTTCTCGCTTACCCACTGCCACGCACCATAATGAATTATATACCTAAAGCTTCCTCCTGAGTCACACCATCTATTGGTGAAAACCGTATGAAAATCTTTATAAACGATTCAGGAGACCATCTGAAAAGCCCCTTAGACTCTTGTGGGTTGTCGTTCTTAGGAGGAGATGAAAAGGCTTGCTCAGGATAGAATAGGGTGGAGAGCTGCATCAAACCTGTCTTCGGACTGAAGACCATAACAACAACAACCACCACAGGTAGCAATACCTGCGCATGATGAAAAGATTCAACACTCACGGGTCTATACGAAGTGTTATATATCGACACATGCACATGACACTCGCGCCCGCCTGCAGCGGAAATTTGAACGTACGTAAAGTCGTACCGCGTGCGCTTCGTCTGCAGGTATTTGGAATGCCCCCCACACCCAAGACGAGAGGCCTGTGGCGGTCCGCCCCTCCGCCCCTCACCACCCTACCCCTAGTACGCCACTGTATACTCGAATTCCATGGAGAAAAATGTTTCTGATGCACATTAGACGCAAGTAAAAGTCATGTGCACAATTGTAGGCAACAATGGTTTAAATTAGATTAGTTATTCGTTCCGTAGATCCATGTTGAGGGGATAAATACAGATGCATAATTTTTTAAGTTATTTTCTGATAATATAATAATAATATATTATGAGTGCCATCAAGTATAAAAAATTTAGCTACAAATAAAGATCAGTTTAAGAGGAACCTAAAAGACTTTCTAGTGGCCAACTCCTTCTACTCCATTAGTGAATTTCTAAATTGTACCAAATGATGCCACAAAATCACCAGCAAATTCTTTTTAGACACCCCAGATACCAACGCAGCTGACAGGTGGCTCGGAATTCAGCAACCATTTTAGTTCAAGCACCAGAGCGAGGTGTGCCAGTAAACGCACTATCTCAGCCGATCACGCCTTATCCAGTAGCCCCGGCCAATAGCGTTAAAATTCTGCCTTCAAACTCGGGAGGCGGTTGGCCACAAATTGGCAGTTTCTGCGTTCCTACCTTAGCATTAGGTCTCGCCGCGGCGATGAGCATCACACCTCGGATCCGTTGTTCCCGCGGCGGAGGCATACATTAATTGTATAAATGAACCACTTAGGCGGTCTAATAATACGAGTGTCAGTCTCCCGGCCGGCCAGTAAACTCGGTCATTTTTCCGCGTAATGGTCGCGCGCTTCCTAGGCGAGCTGAGCGCCCCCGGTGCCGAGTCCCGCGGTGGGCGGGGCGAAGTGGACACGGCGCCCGCAGCCTCATTATGTCCTCGCATTATCGGGCCCAATCTGAGCAGGAAATTACCGCGTGTAATTAGCAGCAGGCCTCGGCAAACACGTGCGAGTATCATTCCGCGGCCGCTGCCGACAATGGCGTCGTACGTAACGGTGCGTCAGGCGTCGCGCCGACCCCTCCTAACGCCGCTATTTATAAGCGCCTGCTCGCTCCCCCCTCGCCTTCTTATTAATAACTGGTCACAACAATTACGGAGCGTAACTGTGTCGGCAGAAAGAGGAAGTTCAAGTCACAATGGGATGTTGTTACCTACTGACAAATCTTACGTTTTCTTCATAATTGTGAAATATGAGCCGCGATGGAATAGCCGAGCGGTCTAAAGCGTCTCGCTGCGGAGCGCGCGGTTGCTCGCCGTGGAGGTTCGAGTCCTCCCAGGGACATGGGTGTGTGTGTTGTCTTTAGGTTAGTTTACCTAGGTTTAAGTAGTTTGTAGGCTACGGACTGATGACCATGCAGTTTGGTCCGATACATTTACAAACATTTGAACTTTTTTTTTGTGAAATATAAGCAAGTTCTCTGCTCTCGGACAGCACTCTTCTAAAGTACCGAGAAGTACTTCAAAAAAATTAAAACATGGAAGACTAGAATATTTCCGAGTGATGCTGAATTCAAGAATGACTTAACTGCTTAAAGTTTACAAGCACCATACAATTCTGGCAATCTTGTTGTTCAATGATCGATTCTCGTTAGTATTAATTTCGTATTACTTTATTTAAATCCTTTGTTTATTAACAAATGATGTTAGTTTTTTAGTTATTCACGATTTTTAATAAAAATGTCAGCGATTTTTACCTAAGAGTGTGCGAAATGATACAATTAAGACCGTCTTGATATATATATATATATATATATATATATATCACTTCTACATTAGAGTTGACCTGAAGATAATCCGTACTATGATCGAAACATTGGTTTATATATAGCGGGTGATCAAACAGTCAGTATAAATTTGAAAACTTGATACATCACGAAATAATGTAGATAGAGAGGTAAAAATTGACACATGCTTGGAATGACATGAGGTTTTATTAGAACCACATCTGCCTTTATTGGGCCATTCTTCTTCGAGGAACTGCATGGTTCTGGTTTTGCAACTTTTACCGTGAGAGATAGGCCGATATGTTACAGAATCGCATCATCCCCAGCCTGACTGATAAAAACCTGCTGGAATGTACGATTTTTGTATAGGATTGCGCTCCACCCCATATTGCTAGACGTGTGGAAGATCTCTTTGCGCACGTCGTTTGGTGATGATCGTGTGCTCAGCAGCCATTTTCGTAATGCTTGGCCTCCCACGTCCCCAGACCTCAGTCCGTGCGATTATTGGTTTTGGGGTTACCTGAAGTCGCAAGTGTATCGTGATCGACCGACATCGCTAGGGATGCTGAAAGACAACATCCGACGCCAATCCCTCACCATAACTCCGGACATGCTTTACAGTGCTGTTCACAACATTATTCCTCGACTACAGCTATTGTTGAGAAATGATAGTGAACATATTGAGCATTTCCTGTAAAGAACATCATTTTTACTTTGTCTTAATTTGTTATGCTAATTATTGCTTTTATGATCAGATGAAGCGCCATCTGTCGGATATTTTTAACTTTTTTTTGTTATAATTAAACCCCATATCATTCCAAGCATGTGTGTCAATTTTTACCTCTCTATCTACAGTATTCCGTGATTTATCAAGTTTTCAAATTTATACTGTCTTTTTGATCAGCCGGTATATAAAGCAGATCTTAAGATGATTCGTACTAGGATCTAAACTGGTGGTAATTAAATTAAATGAGGCGGTCGGTAAGGATCATCTCGAGATCTACTACAGTGTTGATGTGTGAAGAGGAGCAGGCCCTTTGGAATCAATCCTTCAAATGGTGATTAATTTTCTGACACTTAAGTCATGAATAAAAATTAATTGAAAGGTTAATCACTTCACAGAACTTTTCCACTTGAATAAGTAGCTCAGACATTTTTATTATTATTTCTAGCGTGTTTATAGATACAGCATTCGATGCATTTTACATTGGTCGGAGCACAACAACGACTGACTCATTAATTAGCAATGTTACAACTTTCAGCCGAAGAGCATCTATGTAAAGATACATATCCTAAACTGGAGCCGCGGCGGAGTGGCCAAGCGCATTGAGACGCATTGAGGTCGACACAATATTTAATTTGCAATAAAAATACACAAAGATCAGTAATGGAGATAAATGCTATCCCACCTCTTCATTAAGATCAGATAAGAAATTTGGGAGTTCATCGCGGACTAACACCATGACACAGGATTTTTATATGTATAAAATATATATTTTATATTATACGTCACATAAATTAGCAAATCCGTCAATGCTTGGCAATTGCTGAATATGTGGGAATGTGATATACATTCTACACTCCTTCCCTTAATGTCTTACCATTACCTCCACCGTCTCTATGCATGCGTCCCTTTGTCATCGTAAGGCCTCTCTCTGTAGTAGTTCGCTACAAACCGGGCGTTGCTTGGTCCATGTACTCTCGCTGTGCATCTCCCCTCCCCCTTTATCCAGCTGTGCCTCCTCCTCTTCGCCTTTTCCTCCTCCAACAATTCCACCCCACCTCCCCCGTTTATCCCCCCATCCTCATGTCTCCATCCCCCACTCTTTGTCACTCTCCTCCTGTCCGCTGTTCACCTCCTCCCTTCCCTGTATTCGACAAGTTTCATGGTGAGCAGTGAAACGGTGTCCAAGTCTGGAATAAGGTACTCTCCGATATGTACTGTAGGGTAATCTTATGTATCCACTGATGTTTATCTTGTTTTTCAGGTCAAGTGAACCAATTTTGGTCAAAATCAGAATAAAACTGAAAGTGTTGGAGACAGTTGTAAAGTACACATCCGCCATAAACTGTACGCAATGTAGACAATGACCTTCCTCTCGTTTTGAGGTTCATTGACGCAAAATCTCATCAAGATCTACGTCTACATCTACATAGATACTCTGCAAATCACATTTAAGTGCCTTTCAGAGGGTTCATTAACCACTTTCATAACCTTTCTCTACCGTTCCATTCTCTAATAGCACGCGGGAAGAAAAAGCACCTTAGTCGTTATTTTTACGATCTGATTTCTCTTATTTTATTGGGATGCTCATGTCTCCCTATGTAGGTGAGTGCTAGCAAAATGTTTTCACGTTCAGAAGAAACAGTTGGTGCCTACTCAATGTCTTCCGTCAGTCCCACCTGGTGAGGGTCCCACACTGGGCAACAGTACTCCAGGAGAGGACGCACAAGAATGATATAGGCAGTCTCTTTGGTGGGGCTGTTGCATCTTCGAAACGTTCTGCCAATGGAACGTAACCTTTGGTTCGCCTATCCCACAATATTTTCTGTGTGTACTCTTCAGTCTAAGTTGTCCGTAATTGTAGCTCCTAGGTATTTGGCAGAATTTACGACCTTAAGGTTTGACTGATTTATCGTGAAATTGAAATTCAGCGGATTTCTTTTAGTGGTCATGTGTATTACTTCACACTTTTCATTATTTACTGTTAATTGCCAATTTTTTCTCCATGTAGAAATTTTGTCTAAATTGCTTTGCAGTTACTTTTGATCCTCTGTTGACTTCATTAACCAATAAACGGCGGCATCAACCGCGAACAGTCTAAGGGGCTATTCAGATGGTCTCCTGAATCGATTATAAACACAAGGAAGAGTGGGGGACCTATTACGCTTCCCTGTGGAACGCCAGATATCACTTCTGTTTTACTCGATGACTTACCGTCAATTACTACGAACTGTGTCCTTAATACACAGATCGGAATAAAACTGTAGATTAGTATCGGGGTCCAAAGTACCCTCCGCCATGTATCAAACGAATTATTATCTAGAGTTCCATTTCTCCTTCGGCCATTGTTTTGACCAAGATGAAGAGCTGAAGACGACTGTCAAAAGCTGGATCCATCGTCAGGAGGCAGACATCTACGGCACAGGAATACTGAAGGTGATCTCATATGACAAGCGTCTAATTTCTTTTGGTGACTATGTTGCAATTTAGCGCCTACATTGATGTACCTGTTTCAAAAAAGTTCAAATGTTTGAAATTTGTATGGGACCAAACTACGTTGATCATCAGTCCCTAGACTTACAAACTGCTTAAACTAAGTTAAACTAACATAAGGACAAAACACACACCCATGCCTTAGGGGGGATTCGAACCCCCGACCCGGAAGACCGCGCGATCCGAAACATGGCGCTCCAGACCGCTCGGCTACACCCGCGCGACGTACCCGTTTCCAAGTCCTCCCCAATTAATGTTAATCTTATAAATGATATTGGTTCTACAAATTGCTTTCGTATCTGTAACAAAATCTGTAATAATGCTGAACCACGAGCCTGCAGTAAATTACCGTGCTTGCTATTTTGTGCACTATGTGCGTTTCTCATACTGCCACACCGCTTACCAACTGTCGTGAGCGAAATGCTGCTGTGTCAAGCCTGTAAGGATGCAATATTTAAGGACATAATATTTTTGAATTTTACATGTTATTATTTGCTCCTTTAAATTGTCCTAATAGGCACACAAGATGAATGATGTAAAATGGGAAAAATCCATATATTTGTGTCCTAATCACCTCATCACTTTCTTAAGCAGTAAGGAAGTGAACTGCTTAAATTTTTGTTTATGTTTTCGGAAATTTACACACTATGAATTTTTACTCAATGGAAAAGATGTTTCCTTTGTTAGAAAATGAGAGTGAGCATCGTGGACCGTAATTGACTTTGATCAACGCATTCTCTGCTTTGAAACTGTTCTACATCGTACCTCTTTGTGTACAAGGCTGAAAGAAAAGTAATCATTTTCAGGCGTTCTCTCGACATGATAAAAGCTCGACGCTGGCATTGTTCGCGCTGCCTCGTCAGCTTTCTTTTCAGAATCAGCGATGCAATAATATATGACTGCATTAATCTTTTCCAGAGAAGTTATAAAATCAAAAGTAGGAACGAAAAAATCCAACGTTAGGTTTTTAAAAGCAGTTTATTTAATCTATCCCCACACAATCCCTGCCAACCACTGTTTTAAGTCAATATTTTTATTTACATTTATGTTTTATTTTGATGTCATTCTTAGTAACTTAAGACGACTAAATCCATGTATTTTTCTCACAGATTTTTATGACCTCAAAAATTAGGAGTTGGGTATTTTGTGTCCCAACTTCGTCGCCGCTTTTATGTCCCAGCCTCGTCGTAGGTGTCGGTGGCCGAGTGGAAAGAGACCGACACAGTAACAAAGCACGCCGGTGCAGGTACGGAGGGGAGCAGCCAGAAACTATAAACACTAGAGTAAATTAGAAAGAGATATATTGCACAGAATGTAACAATACTTAACTTTTACATAGTACTGCAGAATGTTGATACATAGTTGTTAGAGGCCTGCCTAGTGCCTGTACGATAGCAAAGTCTTCAATGGTGCCTATCTGATTACGAAGGTCCTAACTGGTTGCTATCTCCGTCCGAAGTGCCAGATGTCTTTCCGTGGTGGCCACGAGCGGGGTTGCAGCAGAGGGCGCTCGTGGCTGTCCTGAGAATGCCGCGTCGTGTGTGCATGGCGGCGCGCGGCGAACGTAGGTGGCGCGCACTTTGTACTTGTGCGACACCACAGAGTACACTTCTTTGTCACAAAACTACATAAAAATATGATTATCCTTTGTTGCTGATGCTGCCGCTGTTCTTGGCACACTGCCTCAGAGGCTCTTCAGCAGAAGGCGTTGTTAAGGTGGAAAACGCTATCCTATATTTAAATAGATACCGGGTGATCAAAAAGTCAGCATAAATTTGAAAACTTAATAAATCACGAAATAATGTAGATAGAGAGGTAAAAATTGATACACATCCTTGAATAGTATGGGGTTTTATTAGAACACAAAAAAAGAAAAAAAATAGTTCAAAAATGTCCGACAGATGGCACTTCATCTGATCAGAAAAAGCAATAATTAGCATAACAAAGCAAGACAAAGCGAAGATGATGTTCTTTACAGGAAATGTTCAATATGATCAACCATCATTCCTCAACAATAGCTGTAATCGTGGAATAATGTTGTGAACAGCACTGGAAAGCATGTCCGGAGTTACGGTGAGGCATTGGCGTCGGATGTTGTCTTTCAGCATCCCTATAGATGTCGGTCGATCACGATATACTTGCGGTCTTCAGGTCACCCCAAAGCCAATACACGCACGGACTGAAGTCTGGGGACCTGGGAGGCCAAGCATGACGAAAGTGGCGGCTGAGCACACGATCATCACCAAACGACACACGCAAAGAGATCGTTCCAGCAGGTGTTTATCAGCCAGGCTGGGGATGATGCGAGTCTGTAACATATCGGCGTACCTCGTACCTCTCACCCGTCACGGTAGCAGTTACAAAACCAGATCACGCAGTTCCTTGAAGAAAAAAGGCCCGATAAATAAAACCCCATGTCATTCCAAGCATGTGTGTCAATTTTTACCTCTCTATCTACATTATTCCGTTACTTATTAAGTTTTCAAATGTTATACTGACTTTTTGATCACCTGGTATTTGATTCCTTTGCAGTATACTCTTACCGAAATTGAATCGGTGCCTTTTTCTTTCTTTAAAATTTGTATCCTAATAAGACTTTAAAGTCAGTTAACTATGTGTAATTATTATGTACTAATACGCGGACTGAGCGATATCCGCAATAAAAACTCATTGTGGTGCTATAAAGTAGGTAACATGTCCGTCATTTTCCAGACAAGTAAAATAAGATCAAAAGTGACTGCGCTTGACCTTAACTTACAGACTTATAAATATCTTCTGGATTATCACGCACCTCAGGCAACTAAACTTAAGGCCAGTGTGATTCAGCTTCGACTCACGATCTTGAAACGTAGCTTGTAACTACTCTTTCGATTTGTTTATTCTCCATTCTTCCAGTTATGAACTAGTGTTTCCATCTCGGTATAACTGTAACACACATAATTGTCGGTAAATTTAGTAGGGTTTTGGCAATGGAGTTCTTGGGTAATTTCTCGATTTACTTCGCACGTCAGATTTGGATAGAATCCCATTTTTCGATGATAGCTTCCCTCATTGTTGATTACCATTGACTTACCTAATGTAATCCTAAAATCTGGTGCCTAACGAGATTTTCTCTACAAAGTTAACTATACTATATATCTCAGCACCTGTCCTACTAATATGTGTCTTTTCATTCCTAAACTGTTCCATAGATATTTTAACTCGTCTTTTCTGGTAGTAACAATGTTTCGAAGCACTAAATTAAAAATCTCTGTGTATTGTAAGTTTAAAATGGGTTTATTTGATTATAAATTACAATACGACTTTTCTAACCAGCTTATATTCAAAGCCGGCCGCTGTGGCCGAGTGTACTGCGGCGCGCCAGTCAAGTTCTGCATGGCCACTACGGTCGGGGGTTCGAATCCTCCCTTGGGCATGGATATTTGTGCCGTCCTTAGTATTAGCTAGTTCATAAGTAGTTTGTAAGTTTAGAGACTGATGACCCCGTAGTTAAGTCCCATAAGCTCTACAAACATTTGAACATTTTTTATATTCAAAATGCCAACTGAGAAGTGAATACTGGTAATCTGAACTTTTATGCATGGATAAGTAATACTTAAATCCGAAATTTAGAGGGGAATTGGGTCGACAGCCTATTGTTCATCGCATTCTTAATATTACTTTTACTCTCCGATTACCAAATTTTCAACTCTAAAGAAAAATTAAGTCCTTAATATTTATACTTACATTCCTTCTCTAAAGACCACGAAAGGTTTTTCACGCTTAAAGTTTACTTGTCATCGTACGAGATAGGAAGACAACGCTTTAAGATATTAGTTATCTACGGACATAGAGGAGTGTGTTATTAAGTGGCACTGTAAAAAATAGTATGCTTTGTGGAAAAGATACGGAGCATAGACAGTATTTCTTTCGTTAGCAACCTTTTCCCAAGCGACAATACTTCAGGTGCACAGACATACGCCCCGCCCACCCCTCCCCCATCCGCACTCAAATACAACATGCATGTAGACATGCGAAAGTATTAATTGAATTTGCCCTTAGTGTTTCGAAAAACCAGTTCTGCTTAGACTAACGACAAAGATAAATATGAGAATTTGCTACCTGTTCAGCGGAGCAGAAACATAAAAAGTGGCACCACTTATAAATACGGCATTCTCATGAATATGTAACGAAGTCAGAGGATCTTTCGGTATTTAATTTGAAGTTTGTTATTTCCCGGACAACAGAAACTAAGTTAATGATTTCGAAAGTAGATAAATCCCATCCAGAATATTATTTTAACGGTCTTTTCATTTATGTGTTTTAAAAGGTTGCTAATGGAGAATTCCGAAGAAATAATATACAAATTTTACCGTGATATATGTGGGATGCAACTAAAATAATTACTAAATTTCAGAGTTTTCGACATTATTAGCTTTTCAATTATTTACTCCCCAATGATAATCATTTTACCACTTCAGTCACACAACCTTTCTCTCAAACTAGAACCTGTATGATAATTTTTTTAAATAAACTACGTTTTTCTTACACAAGTTCTGGTATCAGTAAGATTGATATGATTATGCAACTTGAGATGTAAAAGTCACGAAATGAAAATAAAATATGTTTTAACACAAGTTTATCTTAGATAAATTTAACTCTATTTAATCCCTTGCCTTAATTCCCAAAAACGTTACAAGAATCTTTTATGCATTGTCTTAGCATAAGTATTAAGTTCCTATATAGATAATGGTTGGCTGTTTTCTAAAGAAATTTTCGCGATAATCAATGGAAGTTTTGGAATAAACATGAACGAAACAATATTAGCTTAAGAAACAAATCAAGATGAAATGTTATAAAGCAATCCCTTTTACACACTGCGACAGGGATTTATGGCTTACAAATAAAAGGCTTCATATATGTTTTGAAACATGTTTATGGAATATTCCGTCGGTGCTTGGAGGAACAAACACATATTAAAAACTTAAATATTTAGTATATTTGTTCCACAATATTATTTATTTTCTTGTTATTAGCAGCTTTCGGCTTCTTAGGCCAGCGTCAGATAACTTCATACTAAACAGATAGTCCACACATAACATTGAGGTTACATACCCAAAGATGGTTTTTCAAAGATATGTGAACTGCAAATTAATTATATCTATGAATCGATACTACATAACAAACGTACTCCTACAAAACAAATGGATTTTAAATGTACATATCTTGGGGTATTACAATATTAAAACTGTGTAATTTTATAAGAAAGTATTGTCAGCAGGTGATGGTAGAAACAAAATGTGGGTTTGTTATGAATAAGTATTAATGCCACAGAACGTGCATAATATACACAAATGGTGTCCGAATGGGTACAAAAATACTATGTATTTAAGTTTTTAATATTTTTAAACGTCAGAAATAGTATTTACTTAGCGGATGAATTTAGTGAGGTGGACTCTGAAACAAAACATTACAAAAGAACAGAATTGTTTTTTGGCTAAGTGACAAACGACTACAAAATAAACTTGAAGGATGTCACTTGTGAAGACGACCCTGTATTAAAATTTCTGAACTACAAATTTCATTTGTCTGAGGCATTCGACTGCTCAAATCACTGAATGCTTTTGGAGAAATGTGAAGTTTATGATGTTATATGGTATTTAATTGATAGGAAACAACCTAGCAGTCACTTACGACCTTCAACATTACCTTGCTTAATATTGTCCTGAGGCGGGAAAATACGAAGTGAAGACAGACAGTAACAGTAAATGCAGTTTGTTGGGAATTAACCCTAAATAGTGAAAAGAGTGTCGATATCCACGAGAATCGTAAAACAAATTTCAGTTTGGCTTGTATAATAAATGGCTTAATCTACTCCCTCTTCCCCTTTTACGATGTTGATTTGGTCTTCAGTCCGGCGACTGTTTTGATGCAGCTCTCCACCCTACTCTTACCCCAAACACTTCGCTGCGTTGCCAAATTCACGATTCTTTGACGTCTAAGAATATGTCCTACCAAACTATCGAGTCTTTTAGTCAAGGTATGCAAAAAATTTCTCCCCAATTCTATTCAGTGCCTCCTCATTAGCTACCAACATAATCTTCTACAATACTGTTGAAATGCGTTCAATGTGTATTTTATGATGACATTGCTATCCTCAGTGGAAAGGAGGGTGGTTTACTGGAATACTGAATGGAGAGCAGAATCTATGGTTGACACTTGCATTATTTTGAAAATTTACATTTTATTAAAAATGTGTCATACTATTAAGTAACATTATTTCTGACAAGTTAATGTTAAATCTTTATGGTACAATTGTTCTACATTACTACAATTTTTGTTGTTGTTGTAATAAAACAGGATGATGTCTATTATTTAGTGGTAAGTCTATATTTAGACGAATTAACCTAAGCATTGAACTGTCGGGAATATAGTATTGGTAAGGGATCAAGAAGAGGAGTGTTTGTGTGTGTGTGTGTGTTTGTGGAGAGAGAGAGAGAGAGAGAGAGAGAGAGAGAGAGAGTCATGGATTGCTGGAAAACTGGAAAGAGAAGCACGTTAGATGTAGTGTTATAGAATAATGCTGAAAATTAAGCAGGCATAAGATGAAAGAATCGGAATATTTACAAACATTGTCTAGAAGAAGACACAAATTGATAGTACACCTTACGGTATCAGGAAATAATTTCGACAGTACAGTAGGAAGCCCCCGCGACATAAACCGTAGTGAAAGGCAGAGAACCGCGACGGATTAGCCGTGCGTACTGGAGCGCCGTGCAGCGGTGCGCGCGGCCGTTTGCCGTCGTGGGTTCGAGTCCTCCCTGGGGCATGGTTGTTTGTCTTGTCCTTAGGTTAGTTTACCTTAGTTTAAGTAGTTTGTAAGCTATGGAGTAGTTGAGTCCGATAGATTTACAAATATTTGAAAGGCAGAGATTGGAACATATGGGACATATAATCGATGACGTTGGACGGTACTGGTACTTTAATGAAGAGGTCGACGTAGGAGAAGCAACGCTTGCACCATGCATTCTCTTCCCCATATTCATTAGAGCACAGCATAAATAGCACATATATAACACCGGTGGGTGGTACATACAATCGCGATAGTAACTAAAACGGAACGCGAAGATTTAGAGCGCGCGTGCCGTCGTACACAAACAGCGCGCGCAGGGGCGCGTCGACCTGCATTGTTTGGGCTGGGCGTCGGCGAGAGCCATCCGTTAGCGGACCTTTGGCGGGTCACAGGCGCGGGTGATCATTGTGCTGTCACGCGGGGCCGGCTAATGACGTGCGGTCATCAGTTCTGCGTGGCCCCTTCAAACCGCAAACGTATCGCGCCGTATCCATCAATACTGACACGTCTCGCAGACCTTCCGCGACTGTCGAGTGACGGCGTCAACAGTTACCTGCAGGATGTCTAGGTGTTGTTCAATTGTTCAATTGTTTGTATAGTCTATGGGACTTAACTACGGGGTCATCAGTCCCTAAACTTACAAACTACTTATGAACTAGCTAATACTAAGGACGGCACAAATATCCATGCCCGAGGGGGGATTCGAACCCCCGACCGTAGTGGCCGTGAAGACCGTGACTGGAGCGCCTTAGTCCCCTCGGCCACCGCGGCCAGCTCTAGGTGTTGAAAAAAGGGGCGTGGATCCTATGCAGGAACGAAGTCGGCCAATAACAAGGCAAGGAAACACAGTCACCAATTCAACATGCATCAGACACACACAATCACACAACTAATATGGGTTTGTCCGATAGGGAATACAAGAGTATTCCAAGCAAAAAGTTGCTTGTTGAAAAAAGAAAATCTTAATACTTCTTACGTAATGCACAACCAGTTTCGATGCACTATGGCATTATTTTCGAGTCCTCCACATAAAGAATTTTTTTTTTTTTTTTTTTTTTTTTTTTTTTTTTTTTTTTTTTTTTTTTTTTGGAAATGGTCAGAATGTTATAACATATGGTCCTATGTGTATCATTTTGGCCAGCAGTTGCTTTAAGACCAAGTCGTACAGAAGCCTGTGCTTGAGAGAGATGGTCAGTCAGATTGTTCCAATCTAGACTAGAAAAATAGTCAAGGAACTTCCGTCACTTTCAAAAAATGTTCAAATGTTTGAGAAGCTTAAGGTACTTAACTGCGGGGTCTTCAGTCCCTAAACTTACAAACTACTTATGAGCTACATTATAGCAAAGACGACACAAACATCCATGCCTGAGGGGGATTCGAACCCCCGCCGGGAAACGGCCTCGCGCATCGGAGCGTAGCACTTCAATGCGCTTGGCTAACTCCGCCGCTGCTTTCGTAACTTTGATAGTGCTTCTGTGTAAGGAGCTCCATATGTCTATCTGAGCACGCTGAACATAAATTCAACATTAATTCCAACACAGTGTAAAACCACAATGTGTTCAGCTCATAGGCAATACCTTTCAATGGTGACGGTTAGTAGAAGGCCTATGAGCTGAACACATTGTGGTTTTACACTGTTGTACAATCAATGTTGAATTTATGTTCAGCCTGCTCAGGTATGAGTTACATGCTAAAATGAGTTACATTAGTTACTCTCAGCATTTTAAATAGTACATTCTACTTATTTACAGATACACGTATGGAGCTCCTTACACACAAGCACTATCAAAGTGACGAAAGTTGCTTGACTATTTTCCTAGATTGCAACAATCTGACTTCTAGGCTGAAAACGACTGACCATCTGTCTCAAGCACAGGCTTCTGTACAACTTGGTCCTAACTGCTGGCGAAAGTGAGACATATAGGATCATATAACACTCCAAAATTGTATACTTTTTTTTAGTCTTTACATTGTACTTTTATAAAAAATTTCTTTATTGTGGAGCGCTGGAAAATGATGCCATAGTGTATCGAAACTGGTTGTGAATTACATATGAAATATTACAAACAATTTTTCTTTTTTCAACAAGGAACTGTGGCTTGGAATACACTTGTATTCCCTATTATATGAATTATTCCAGTTGCATTCCTAACTGACATTACGTCAAATTATATTAATATGGGTTTCACTTAACTTTTGCGCAAGTGCAGACAAAAAGAATGTCTTGAATAATACTACTGAAAACTCTTGTTGTCTATATGCACAAAAATGTTTACACTCAGTTACTACATCGTTTCGGTGTACATGCACACCAGTGATGTTTAGAGAATGTTAGTAAATGTTTACAAATAAGAAATTGTGGCGTCTGTTCTATCGGACATATCTGAAGTAAAAGACATCACTGTATGATGCAGTCGTAGTTCTTAATATTGATTTTAACTGAAGTTTTCTAGTCTTAGCCACTGTTGTCATTATACAACATGAAAGTATCAAAATTTGTGCCAGGACCAGGATTCTAACCTGGGACCTCCTGCTCACTAGACAGTTGCGCTAACCCCTGTTCCACACCAGGCACACGGGCTTAATACACCTGCACGGATTATCCAAGCACGTCCCCACCCGAGTAACACCATGTAAAGGGGCCGCGTAGCTTTTGGCCCGTACAGTACAGCCCACTAGGCTCTAGTGGGCAGCCACTCAGCTTACTGGTTTGCCACAAGAGTAGCACACAGCCAATCAGCCTACTGGTTGCCCACTTGGGTGCAGTCTACTAGGCCCCAGGGGCCAGCCACTCAGTCAGCCAACTGGTTGGCTGCTTAGGTACAGTCTTGGGAAATCACAATCGAAAATTGACACAGAGAAAGTGTCTGAGAAATCTGAAAGTGCTATTTTCGTGAAAACAATTTTGCAATAATGAAATTTTTGTACAAGCGTGTGTTCTCTGTGAAAACTAAACTGGCATTTTCGTATTTTTCTTATGTGGATTTACTCAGTTTCGTGAAAGAATCATTTTTCTTTATTGGAGAAGAAATCGGGACAGCAGAAGTTTTATTAAAAGAACTAAATTGAATTGAAGAAATCAGGACAGAAATGACAAAATCTGTAAAAAGTAATAATTTGGAACGTTTTATATTAAGAGTCTAATCCCGTTATGCATAGACAATCATAATGAATCCCAGCTATTATCGTTGATTAGTTTGTCGAGTACAAAAAAAAAATATTTTTGTTTTCTATTTTTTTTGTCTTCTTTTTTAGTTCTTATGTAAGTTTGTATTTCATACTTCAAGGATCTGCGTCAGTGTTTACAAATAAATTGGTTCCATTTCATGCTAAAGCCTGTTGCAGCAAGCGGTTCTGGATTTGTTGAAAGAATATAACGACGGTTGCGAATATGCTTTCCTATTGTTAACGACGCTTTTCGCCCTTCTGGGTCATTATCAGATATAAGGAATACATTTGGTGATTCAACATCAGTCCATACAGTTAAGAGAAACATGTATGAAATTTTAACTCTAGGTAGTATGGTCTCATGTTGATTTACCACATTCATTTTGTATATCTGATGATACTCCCAAAAAGACGAAACGTGTCGTAAATAACAAATAGCATTTTCGTAAAGTGTGACTACCTTCTTTTAACACATCAATATGGCATCGTTGAGCCCTTTTGACAACTTCACCTTCAGCTTTCTCTGTCAGGTTTCCTCACCGAGATTAAGCTCCAGAACTTTTCAAAATTCATGCGGTTCCAGAACCACGTCAAAAAAGTCTCCGGAAAAAGGTACTCACTTTTTATTTGAACGTTTTCTTGTCGCAAAATATTCTATTAGTAGTTTGATCACAAAACGGTAATAGTATCGAAACTAGTCGAATAAATAATGCAACTCTTCGTAGAATACGTCCTCACTTCTTTCCGAGCTTGAAGGGTAAAGCTGGCCAGGACGGCAACAAGCAGCCGGCTCGACAGGAGCGCTTTCTGAAACGCACGGCGGCACTTTTCCACGTTTGGCGGAGGAATGCCACCGTAGCGCAGTTATTTAATGAAGCGGAAGCCATAAAAAAGGGCATCGGTGCGGCCTAACGTGCCGGTATACGCGGAAAGGGAAAGAAGGTGCTGGGGGTGGGGCTCCTTTGTGACGTCTGTGTGTGCCGGCGCCTTATTGCGTTACGGGGGTAAAGCCGGGCAGGCGGCAGGCGGCAGCCACAGATGGGAAAGGGATGGGACGCCACGGGATGGGACGGCGCCGCGCCGGGCCGGGACGTTTTAAACGTATCAAAGCAGAGCCAGGCATAAAGTGCGCCGAGCAACAAGTGGCTCCGCCCGAGCCGCCGGCAGCCGAGCTCTGCGGCCGCAACCACACTGACGGCGCCGCGAAAATACACCAGGTGCCCCACTAGCGGGACATAGGCGCACCACTTCCCCAGGGAAGCGTTATAGGTCCCCTACTCTTCCTCCTGTTTATAAACCATTTAGGAGGCAATCTGAATAGCTCCCTTAGACCGCGGATGATGGTGTCGTTTATCGGTTAGTGAAGTCAACAGAGGATCAAATGTTCAAATGTTTGTAGAGTCTATGGGACTTAACTACGGGGTCATCAGTCCCTAAACTTACAAACTACTTATGAACTACTTACAATTAAGGACGCCACAAATATCCATGCCCAAGGGGGGATTCGAACCCCCGACCGTAGTGGCCGTGCAGAGCGTGACTGAAGCGCCTCAGTCCCCTCGGCCACCACGGCCGGCAACAGAGTTTCAAAAGCAACTGCAAAGCGATTTAGACAAAATTTCTACATGGTGCGAAAATTGGTTATTACCACTAAATAATGGAAAGTGTGAAGTAATACACATGACCACTAAAAGAAATCCACTGAACTTCAATTGTTGTTGTTGTTGTTGTTGTTGTTGGTTTTGAGGGGACTAAACAGCTAGGTCATCAGTCCCCTGTTCCTAGCTAAGAGTCCTCTGTCAAGGGCGTAAAAAGTAAAACACAGCTCCAAAGATTAAAACTCACAAATGGGGTAAGCTGACATTGGACAAGTCGCTGACAACACTAAACGAAGACACACAATAGGTAAAACGAAGTCGGGACCTCACCTAAAACTGGACAGCAGAAGAACATGGCTGGCTGAACACAGAGAAAAAACAGGTCGAGCCAGCCATACTGCACACACTAAAACCCCATTGATAATTTACAGAAGGGTCTTAAAAGTGTTTAAAATCGCTAGATAGGTGGGGACCTGAAGTATCAGGCTATAGCACCCACCACTAGATGGAGTTGTAGAAACCAGCTGTGCGAATAAAACTTAAAACAGAATCAGCCGTGGAGGCATCGTCGCCTAAAACTAAGGGTTGCGCGTCTGGTAGGTTAAAAGACTGCCGCAAGGTAGCTAAAACTGGGCAGTCCATCAGAAGATGGTCGAACTTCAATTGCGCGATAAATCAGTCAAACCTTAAGGTCGTAAATTCTACCAAATACCAAGGAGTTAAAATTACGAACAACTTAGACTGGAGAGAACACACAGAAAATTTTGTGGGGAAGGCGAACCAAATATTACGTTTCATTGGGAGAACGCTTCGAAGGTGCACCAGCTCCACCAAAGAGACTGCCTACATTGCACTTGTGCGTCCTCTCCTGGAGTACTGTTACCCCTTGTAGGACCCCCACCAGGTGGGACTGACGGAAGACATTGAGAAGGTTCAGAGAAGGGCAGCTCGTTTTGTTTTATTACGTTACCGGGGGGAAATCGTCACGGAAATGTTGCACGATTTGAGGTGGTAATCATTAAAAGAAAGACGTTATTCTTTGCGGCGAGATCTAATGTTCAAATGTTTGTATAACTTATGGGACTTAACTACGGAGTCATCATTCCCTAAACTTACAAACTACTTATGAACTACTTACGAACTAGGACGGCACAAATATCCATGCCCGAGGGGGGATTCGAACCCCCGACCGTAGTGGCCGTGCAGACCGTGACTGGAGTGCCTCAGTCCCCTCGGCCACCGCGGCCGGCGCGGCGAGATCTGTTTGTGAAATTTCAATCACCAACTTTTACTTCTGAATGTGAAAATATTTTGCTAGCATCCACCTACTTAGGGAGACATGACCATCCCAATAAAATAAGAGAAATCAAATCGAAGACGGAACGATTTAGGTGTTCTTTCTTCCCGCGCGCTATTAGAGAATGGAACGGTAGAGAATGGTTATGAAAGTGGTTAATGAACCCTCTGCCAGACACTTAAATGCGATTTGCAGAGTATCTATGTAGATCACATATTTTTGGAAACATTTTTGTTTCATTTATTGGGTAACAGCACTCTTATTTAAATTTATATATGAAAAACACTTTTTTTCACATATAAATCGATTTAGATGTAGATGTAGATGTAGAAGCAGGAAGTCAGCGAATTATAGGAATTTGTTCACACTTAGCGAGATGCAGGTAAGGAAATGTTATATTCTTTTGCTGTAGTAGCGAGTATTCCTCAAAGTAATAGATACAGATTACTTCAGGCTGTTCGGGTTGTCTTACTTAGTCCGACTTTTGGCACTCGTAAAACAATTATGAAACATTTCGTAAATATATGAGACAAAACTACTGTGGTCATCAGTCCCTAGACTTGCAAACTACTTAGCCTAGGGTGACCAGATTTTCCAAATCACAATACGGGACAGATATGGGTAGCAAATATTACGAAACCAAATGTTCATCTGTGGCGTCTCAACATGAATGTCATTCTTTAAATATTATAAAATGTGACGGCTTTGGTGTCAATCACTAAGGCAGATATAAACGCACGAATTAATGCACGCACTGCAAAGCTAACGCATCATAGTTGGCGGTTCTCGTATTTACATTTGTTTCTCTCGAAATCACTTCGTTTTTAGTACTGTATATTTTGAGCAGAATGGGCCACTTTTGAGTATAAAAGAATACAACACGAAAAGTATTTAACTTCTGATTGTAAAAGAGAGATCATTTTTTAATAACTAGCTTCTCAGTTCTCCGTTAATAAATTTTTCTCTTCACATATTTCTTAACATGGTTCACTTCCTTAAAAAGTTAATTATGACATATTTCTTACAAAATACTTTTTCAAACTCTAGTAAAGTTTTAAGACTTTCCTGGAAAGGCTTCCAAAGAAGAGGATATTTGAGCTGAATCAAGTTGATTTGTTTCAGCAGACGAAATGGGTAAGCCTCTTTCCTGATCGTAAAATAAACTTGAAATGCCCAAGAAATCAGACTCTTTCAGCACATCATCTTCTAGCAATTAATTGATTAATGACTGAATTTTTATAGTTGGAAAAGATGCACATATAATGTGAAAACATTACATAGTACAAACCAAAGAAATTCACTTTGACTTAAAGCCTATTTTCTTTATTATTTATGACCACATTTGTTTTCCATTTAGTTACGCTGCACATTAATTAAAACATTTTACTTCAAAATATATGGGACGGTTAGTAAAAAACGTATTTATTTTGTCGAGACAACGGAACACTTGTGTTAAATAAGGGACGACCTCGAAAATACGGGACGTCTGATCATCCTAACTTAACCGAGAGACAAGACAGACATCCTTGCCAGAGGGAGGACTCGAACCTCCTTCGGAAGCGGCCGCGTAGTTCCTGATATGGCGCTTAGAACGACAATCCCAAAAGTAAGCCAGGAAATAAATAATACGCTTGCAAAGACGACGTCAGTTTTCATACGGCAGATGCAACCTGAGGGGGACAGTTGATTTACTAAACATGTTTCCAACGTCGTCCGCCAATAGATAGCGTGGTAAAGATAAGGGACCAAACTGCTTAAGTCATCGATCCCTAGACTTACAAACTGAACAAAATAAATTATGCTAAGAACAACAGACCACACACACACACACACACATACCTAAACTCGATGGAGGACTCGAACCTCCGACGGTTAGTGGCTGTCCAATCCGGGACAACCGTGCAGCCATTCCCGCGCGGCATAATGTAATGGCATAGCTGCATGACCACCATCTATGTATACCCTTTAATATGGCTCAGAGAGATATCAACTTATGAAGCAAAAAGGCACCGTTCCACGGAGGCGCATTCTTTGCCTCCCACAACCAACTGAGCGAGTTTGAAAGGGGTCGTCAAACTGTGGCCATCAGAGAGGCGGGATCGTTATTACGGAGAATGGCACACAAGTTCGACTTGATGCCTCAGCTGTGCAACTATGATGGTTGCAATGATCATGTGAACATTACCACACCAAAAGATGAAGTTCTGGACGTCCACGCAGCACTGATAGCCATCTAGAGCGTAGTATTGTAAGGGCCGCTTTGGCAGATCACACTGCTACCAAATCACAGATAAAACGGATTGTGAGCCCGTAAGTGCTAACACGAATTGTATAGCGTTGTGACAACAGGGACTACGGAGAGGAGTCAAAGAGTGGAGAAGGTAGGAAGAGGTGGGAGGGGAGGTTGAAATGATCGTCAGAGATGGTGGGGAAAGGAGGAGAAGGGCTAACAGAAAGGGTAGATGAAAGATAAAAATCATTGCTGGTTCGCTAGTAAGCGTTCAAAATCTGTTTAAATGTCTGTATCTTCCAAGAGACAAATAAAACAAAGGTACTCGTTAATAATGACAGCCCGATAGTATTGAGATATTTGCAGTATAAAGTCATTCGTTTCATTCAGAAAAGTAGACACCTCGGCTTAGTACTGGAAAAGGAAAGCTATGTAGGAAATTCCCCGCTGTACAGGAATAGAGACGGATAGTTCATGTCACCATCGTTTAAGGTCCTTAAAATAGCAAAATCAAGAAGTATTACATATTAATGAATTACCCTGTACCAGAAATGTCTGTATCTTCCAAGAGACAAATAAAACAAAGGTACTCGTTAATAATGACAGCCCGATAGTATTGAGATATTTGCAGTATAAAGTCATTCGTTTCATTCAGAAAAGTAGACACCTCGGCTTAGTACTGGAAAAGGAAAGCTATGTAGGAAATTCCCCGCTGTACAGGAATAGAGACGGATAGTTCATGTCACCATCGTTTAAGGTCCTTAAAATAGCAAAATCAAGAAGTATTACATATTAATGAATTACCCTGTACCAGAACAGCCAGTGTTTTGCTTACGACTTCGCAATATTTGGCCTTAGTGAAGATGAATTCCAACTATCCGAAATAACAAAGATAATTATATAAGGGTTCCATTCATTAACGGTAAAATGTGATATAAATCAGTAAACATCACAGATCCAACCTGTAAATTTTTCTGTTTAGGACGATTGGAAACAACGAATAAATAAACCTCTTGGAGCTTTCCGGGGAACTAAAGAAAATATGAAAATGAAAATACGAGTTAGTGTGAAGTTTTTAATTTGGTTGTACTACCCTGCTTTCAAATGGTCAAATGTTTGTAAATCTATGGGACATAATTAACGTCGTTATCAGTGATTAGACTTACAAACGACTTAAACTAACCTAAGGACAATACACACAACCATTCCCGACGGAGGAAACGAACCTCCGACGGGGAGCAAACGTGCTCTCCGCAACATGGAGCCATAGAGGGCTCGCCCATTCCACCGCGGCTACCCTGCTTTCTCATTATTTTTTCTATAATGGTTGATTTTATTAGATGTTCTGTTGGCCGTTAAGTGACATTTACAGTGACTCTCTTATTCCTTCTGGATAAGGCGCGATTTAAGGCACTTCTTTCCGCAACTGAGGAGATATGACGACCCGGATCGAATCTGTCCGGCGAATTAACCATGTAGTCGGTGTGCCGGCCAGAATGTATGTGGTTTTTAGGTGGTTTTTACATCCTATTAGGTGAATACTGGGCTTGTACCCAAGTTCTAGTTACACGATTCACAAACCACACACACACAATTTGGGTCACATATTCCTTTCCTGTGGTGTTATAGGGAGGCGACATCAAGGAGATTGGCCAACCATATAAATTAACCATGCCACATCCATAGCTAACTATGCGGCCCTGCGCAAGCGGGAAAAACTTAAGGAAAAAAAAAACCTTTGTTCAGACGTTCAGGGAGCCCTCGTTATTTATATAAAAGAACGAAACACTTCGAGTAATAATAGGTAAGTTCTCTTATACAAAGACGACTGTATGTTCCTTATTATAGGTATGTTCGTATGTAACGCAAAACAATACATATACGTGGACGTCTTCTGAAAAGCAATGCGCATCAGGGAGAGCTACCACTCAAAAGATAATAGGCCGAAATTACCATAGTGATAAAGTCGTATATTCAATATGTTGGAGGCGGAAAACGTTGTCCTTCGTAAAATATTACAGGGCTATGGACACAAATATACAGAACTGACTTGAATTCCTCTGGGATATAGATGCCTTGGAGAGAAGAATCAAGTTTTACTAGCGCTTGAAACCCACGTGCTCCGTTATCATAACACAGACCAATAAGTATCACGGAAATGTTATACAATTATGTGCAATTACAGAATTGTTACAACTTTTGTCTTTCACTTCTAATGAGAACAATTGAATATTAACAATATAATTTACGGTTTATTTTATTCTACGATACAATAAAAGTGCAAATAATAAAGTTCCACGAATAGTTAACTCATAGTAGTTAATGAAACTATTAAATTATCCGCTTATGATACAAAATACATAAGTCCTCTAACAATAATTTACTTACATGAACCGTAGCGTGGGAACAATCGCTGTAAATAACATTAATAGCTTCAAAATACTGGAAAAAATCTTTCAACAGTTTTGAGTTAAATGGTGTTAAATTCGATTTCTCCAAATCAGAGGATTAGAATTACGAACTTTTCTTCATTTTTATTTTTACGATAAGAAATTTGTCCTAAGGTAAGTATTCAACTAAAATTTCGTATGCCCTCTCACCCATCTGTTAAGTTACGAACTTAGGACTCGGATTGCTACGGGAGATGTAGATCCAATATGTACAATTATATAAGATTACTTACGATTGTACTCTAGACTGAGAAATGAACGTGGACCCCTGCCTTTTAACTTATCACGTATAATTAACACAACTCAGTCTTGAAGTTCAATACTTTCCAACTCGCTTGTCCTTTAATGCAACTCTGTTCGGAAGATGGTATGCTGTGTGACGGTCTTATTTTCGGCCTGGAAACGAACAGTGCGCAAATTAAAAAGAGCGTCGCTCACCTGTTGTCTGAATCGATCCACAGGCTCTAACGTTATTAAGACTGACGTAGAAACAACAACCAACAGTGAAAAATTGATTTCTGTCAGCTTGTGACATGCCTGTTGGCGGGGAAACATAAAAACACGACGGCCGAGTCTTTTATTAAGAGCACAAAAACCCACTCCCTTGTTCCATGCACGCAGTTCTCACATGAAAATTCATGAAACTCTGACCGGACGGTTGCACTATATAAATATTTAGTTCTGTTGGCTTGTGGAGTACAGTTGCGGCTCAATAAGGGGGAATATTACAGGTTCCGAAAATATTTTCAAAGCAATGTCCTTGAAGAGCGGAAACGGAAGAGGAGTAGCCAGATGTGGCTATGAGACTCACATTTCCAGACAAAAACGAAAGAACAAAAAGAAAGATAAATTGAAGTAAAGTCGCTTTTAAACCAGTTCGTGCAGAAGTTGCTTAGACTGATTTTATTCCTGGCTCATAAGCGTAGGGGGGATCTATCTACACTACAGAAGTGTATTTAACCAACCGTTTGTGAGCGGGCAATGTGCAGTAGTGGACATGCGATCAATACTGCGTCAACGTTACGTGTCAAATATCAATGACGCATCATTCCTAAGTCAAGTTTTCAAAACATTCTGCAGAATATTTTGTAGAAGTGAGATATGGAGGGACTGTCTAAAATTGCCTTGCAAATGAAAGCGACGATGTTTAGAGGTCTTCTGCGACTAATTTAAATAAAATCTCAGCTGATTATTAAATAGATACAACACAGTTGAATAACCTAGTTAATCCACACTACGTTTCGCCAAGGCACAGTGTGAAATTAAATGAGTGGGAAAGTAAATGAAAGAACTCTTACAAACATTGGTACACCCTGAAATTATATCAATAAAGCCCCTTCTTTGCGTTGTTGTGGCTATGTGGAATGGGAATGAAGGGAAGAAAAAAGTGTTTTCTCAGAAAATAAATTGTGGTAAAGCCAGTAGATTTAATCATTTTTTTGTTTTGATTTTTTCTGCATAAATACAGAGATCACGGTGTACAACGCGACGTGCATTAAGAACTGTAGAAACATTCAGACAAACTGATATGTTTTGTACGAAGAATAACTTGAGTAGAAATTTCAAGAAGTGAACAGTATTTCAAAGACTCTCATCCGAATATCATATAGTGCAGAAAAAGTATTTTTCTGATAGCACTATTTCAATCTCAGTAGAGATTTCTTTGAGTTTTTTTCCCCATTTTTGAACTTTATGGTAGTATTCAGAACGCTAAATTTGATCTCAGTAATTGATGGTAAAACTAATTCCGATAATTATGAAAGTTGTGTTCAAGGAGAAATATTTTGTCACTTTCCACTGAGGAGGTCCGATCACGTATTTTAAATTTCATTTTATAATGGAGGATCTTGTGACTTTGCGTCTACTCGCAATTCTTCCTGTTGTACATCTCCTCCTACCCGTGTACCTACGTCCCACCTGCATCTATCTTAGTGTCTATTCCCCCTCTCTCTCTCTGCTTATCGGCTCCTGTCCATTTTTTCTTTCCCTCGTCCTACTGATCCAAAATTAATAAATTAAAAATTAAGGAACAGTGGCAGGAAGTTACTCTTACAGAAAAATAGGCGAAACAAAGCCAAAAAGTAGGTTGTCTATAGTCGTCGTTAGCACGGTGTTTTGATTTCCATTGCTGACATCTACATCGACCTAGCAGTACCAGTCGACGCAACTCTCAAAAATTCTCGAGAAATCGACTTTGAAGTTTCGCAAGTACATGTAAGTACCGATAATTAAAACAACTGCAGTATCTCTCGCTGTAGCTCAGGTAGTAGCATTCTGGCCTTGCAACTGTAGAGTCGATGGTTCGAATTCCTTCGTGACAGAATTTTTCTTCGTGTTTTTCGAATACTTAGACCATTTTAATACCTAATGGTATTTTCTACGAACAAAGCAAATATTTTTGTTAATTCATAAGTTTCTATATTTTATGAATAGTTGTCAATAATGATGATTTAAATAAATAAATAAAAGAAAACATATATACCAACCAAATAATCGAAGTCGTACTTGAGGAATATCTTCATGGAGAATGTAAACAAATTTACACTGTTTCACATTCACTTATATAAAACATTTTGGGATCTCTAATTCCACGTGTTCTGTCAATTTATGTGTGTGTAAACGAGCTGAACACCTTATCATAACCTAAAACGATCGTTGGTTAGGTTAGCTGCTTGTAATGTCATTAGTAGCTATGCATATCTTTCCAAAAACAGCGTCGTAGATTTTCACAAACGAAGACTACCGTTGTCACCTAACAGTGAAGCCAATACTTTAAAAAATGTAACTTTTATGTTGTTGTTTTTCTTTTTTTGTTTGAAACCATTATTAACTACCTTCAAAAAATACAGAAAATTATGAATAAACGAAAATATCTGCATTTTTCGTAAAAACTACCGCTAGATATTAAAATTGTGTAAGTATTAGAACATACACAAAAAAAAAAAAAAAAAAAAAAAAAAGAAAATAATAATAATGAAAACTTTAACAGCAGGATTCAAACGAGCGACCCTATGGTTGTAAAGCCAGAACGCTACTACCTTAACTACAGAGAGAGAGATACTGCAGTTGTATGATTTATCGGTACTTACATGTACTTGCAAAACTTCGAAGTCGATTTTCTCGACAATTTTTTTAGAGTTCCGAACAATGGTTTTGTTTGTTTGTTATTTGAGTTCTGAACTTCACGTTCCATAAATATCAATAAAATCCGATAACCATGTGGTCTACTTGTGAGACAAGAAAGTCGATCGTGTAAAAGGGCTTAAGAGGCGGCTTTAAAATTTCTCCCTACAGAGTTATCGCCCAGGCAGCACAGTGGCGTGGTGGGGCATGAGTGATATTACTCCGCGTCCACACATAGGTACCAATGTTGGCGCCAACATTGGCAAATATTTTGCGACAGCGCCCACACATTGGAGCCAACAATCAGTTGAATTCGTAGAGAGCCAACGTAAACATATCTGACGCAAAAATCGCGGCCGATCCATTAACGGTTTTGAGTGTGAATAATTACATTTTGTCACTGCAAACCAAAAAAGGAAACATATGTAAAAGATAATGCGGTGTGTTCTATCACTTCCTAGCGGACATTAATTGCGAATCACTAAGTTTTAAAATATGTCACAAGTAATTGATAAACATTATTAAATCTTAGACCTGCTACTTTAAATGATTTAACTTAAAAAAGGAAGATACGTTGTGGAGGGATGCCATACCTGCCTAAGTTCTTTTGGTATTGACGCTTCGATTTATTGCTACAAGAGACAGTTTTAGAAGGCTACTTCAAATGTTCAAATGTTTGTAAATCTATCGGACCAAACTGCGTGGTGATCTGTCCGTAGCTTACAAACTACTTAAACCTAGGTAAACTAACCATGCCCCAGGGAGGACTCTAACCTCCACGGCGAGCAACCGCGCGCTCCGCAGCGAGACGCTTTAGTCCGCTCGGCTACTCCACCGCGGCTGGCTACACTTCCTTTTTAAAATAACCATGTATTTTCATATCACTGGTAATGCTTGAAGTTTGCGAAGAAGTGTGTGAAACTTGACAGGGCATGAACTAGCTAAGACTAAGGACGGCACAAATATCCATTCCCGAGGGGGGGATTCGAACCCCCGACCGTAGTGGCCGTGCAGACCGTGACTGAAGCGCCTCAGTCCCCTCGGCCACCGCGGCCGCCGAGGAGACTTAGGCGCTTCAGTCCCGGTCTGCACGGCCACTACGGTCGGGCACAGAGTAACATATACAGAGGAGTAGCCCCTTCTAAACCTCTGTCCTACGCTCCCCTCGTAGTTTCGTAAGATGCTAGCAGGTGTCAGGCGGATCGCTGGCTTAGGGTGCCTCTCGCACGTCAGAGGGGAGGCTGAGGGGAGAACTCGTACCGCCTGCGACGAAGCCACGGCTGTGTCCAGCTTGCTGGCGTTTGAGGGGAGGTGGTGGTGGGGACAGCCGCTACCTGCCGCCTACTCTGGCCAGTTTAAAGAGCTGCTACTGACCTCAGCGCCTACATGGGACATCTTACGGAGCTGCTGGAAACCCTCCCTCCCCGCACCCCTGAGCGTAGGACCGGGCCCTTACGGAGGTTTCCCGTCTGTATATATTTGTCTGTGGGTCGGGGGTTCGAATCCCCCCTAGGGCATGGATATTTGTGCCGTCCTTAGTCTTAGCTAGTTCCTAAGTAGTTTGTAAGTTTAGGGACTGATGACCCCGTAGTTAAGTCCCATAAGCTATACAAACATTTGAACATTTGAATTCCTGCCTCTGGAGACTTCACCGATGAACGTTTGATGTCCTACGTAGAAGTTCCTCCTCTGTAGGAAACTATCCACGATTTTTTTTATATAGCAATCCGGGAGTGGGGTCTGAGAGTTTGGCGATCAGATTGGCGAGCGTTTTGGCGGCTGGCACCTGCTGCGGAGGTCACGGCTGACCGCGCCAGTCGCCGCGATCTTCGAGGCGAGTCGAGGCGAGGCCGGCACCTGCGGGAGGCGAGGCGGCGAAAGCGCCGGCCGGTCGTGTAGGCGCTGCGCTGTTGTGCGCGGAGCCGCCTAGTATAGGTGTGGCTCGGCACGCGTGACCTGGCCCGGCCGCCAGCCGGTCCGCCCCATCACGCGCTGCCCGCGGCGGGGGCGATCCACACACACAGCCATTGTCCGCCTCTCCTCTCCCTTACACACTTCATCTTGCACGGCCCCGCGTCTACCGCCGACGCTCGTCGGCATTTACATGTACACGGTACAACCGCACTGCTCCTACACCCTTTATCGGCCGGGGTAGGGATGACGCGATTCTCAACTACAGTGATGCACAAACTTACTACATCTACAGTGGCGGAATAAGGGGGCGACCAAATCTCAAAATTTACTGTTTTATAGTAGTATATTTTCAAGTGGACGAAGCCGGCCGAGGGGACTGAGGCGCTCCAGTCACAGTCTGCACGGCAACTACGGTCGGGGGTTCGAATCCCGAGCATGGATATTTGTGCCATCCTTAGTCTTTGCTAGTTCATAAGTAGTTTGTAAGCTTAGGGACTGATGACCCCGTAGTTAAGTCCCATAAGTTCTACAAACATTTGAACATTTTGAACAAGTGGACGGGAGCGGGCGCCTCAATTTGTTTCGCCGCCGCCCAGGGCCTCCAACAGCCTTAGTCCACCACTGTACACAGATACTCTGCAAATCACATTTAAGTGCCTGGCAGAGGGTTCATTAACCACTTTCACAACGTTTCTCTACCGTTCCATTCTCTAATACCACGGCGGGAAGAAAGAACACCTAAAGCGTTCCGTTTTCGATCTGATTTCTCTTATTTTATTGGGATGGTCATGTCTCCCTATGTAGGTGGGGGCTAGAAAAATATTTTCAGATTCAGAAGAAAAAGCTGGCGATTCAAACTTCGCAATGAATAACGTCATTCTTTTAGTGATTTCCACTCTAATTGGGGCAACATTTCCGTGAAGCTTTCCCCCCGGTAACGTGATAAAACAAAACTAGCTGCCCTTCTCTGAAACTTCTCAATATCTTCCGTCAGTCCCACCTGGTGAGGGTCCCACAATGGGCAAGAGTACTGCAGGAGAGGACGCACAAGTGTGAGGTAGGCAGTCTCTTTGGTGGAGCTGGTGCATCTTCGAATCGTTCTGCCAATGGAACGTAACCTTTGGTTCGCCTTCCCCACAATATTTTCTATGTGTTCTCTCCACTCTAAGTTATTCGTAATTGTAACTCCTAGGTATTTGGTAGAATTTACGACCTTAAGGTTTGACTGATTTATCGCGTGATTGAAGTCCAGCGGATTTCTTTTAGTGGTCATGTGTATTACTTCACACTTTTCTTTATTTAGCGTCAATTGCCAATTTTCGCACCATGTAGAAATTTTATCTAAATAGCTTTGCAGTTGCTTTTGATCCTCTGTTGACTTCACTAACCGATAAACGACAGCATCGTCCGCGAGCAGTCAAAGGGAGCTATTCAGATTGTCTCCTAAATCGTTTATAAACACAAGGAAGAGGAGGGGACCTATAACGCTTCCCTGGGGAAGTGGTGTGTCTATGTATCGCTAGTGGGGCACCTGCTGTATTTTCGCTGCGCTGTCAGTGTGGTTGGGGCCGCAGAGCTTGGCTGCCGGCGGCACGGGCGGCGATTGAAATTTCGCAAATAGATCTCGCCGCAATGAATCGTGGAATATTTTTGTGACGTTTCCCTCCTATAACGCGATAGAACAAAATGAGCTGCCCTTCTCTGAACCTTCTCAATGTCCTCCGTCAGTGCCACCTGGTGAGAGTCCAACACTGGGCAACAGTACTCCCGGAGAAGACGAACAAATGTGATGTAGGCAGTCTGTTTGGTGGAGCTGTTGCATCTTCGAAGCGTTCTGCCAGTGAACCGTAACCTTTGGTTCGCCTTCCACACAATACTGTCAGTATATCTGACGTCCAGACTCCCGAAACACCACCTTCATGACCTAGGTCGTGAATTACCTTTCCCTTCCGTTCCCACCCTTTCTTCTTCCCTTCTCTCCCACTTGATGAAGGACTGTGTTCCAAAAGCTTGTCCTTTTTGTCCCCTTTTCTTCTGTTTCTTCATTTGTGTTACTATCGGCGGTACAGCACAAAGGTAAGTACTGGCCAGCCATTCTATCTCGTTTGAACAATATTTATCATCTCTGAGAATTTTCATCATTAGGCAAACTTATATTTTTACTTTTTCATGCCTCTTATGATGAAGTCACGCACTCTGACTAGCACTCATTTTTCACACGATTCTCATGCGGCATCATTGGCGTGCGGACCAGAATCGCATCACACTTCTCGGACTGACCCAAACATTCATACACCACACATTGTCTACAATCCAAATGTGCTCGTACGTTTCACTTTGTAAGTCCCGCGCTGGGAGTGACTTTATTACGAAAGACACATAAATTTATTCGCCTCAGATACGTTGTACAATGTCCCTGTGTAACGCTGTAACCAATACAAATATCCTTTAGACATACCCGGTACAGATTTCTGTATGTCACCAACAAACTGAACAGTTAATGCTGATTCATATTAACATCTACGAATACATTTTTTGTTTTCCAATTTGATAGCCGTAGTCGCCATGGTGTTCTCCGTTCCCTGAGATAGACAGGCATGTATGAAGAACATTTTCAGTGGTTACTTCGTTAAACACGAACACTGCACATCGTATTTTTATATATCTTCCTAACATTCACCTAACGGACAAAATTACAGCTTTTTTTTCAGTGTAAATCTGTTCCGCATTATCAAATTACCACATTCATCAGGTTTCGCTATCATAATGTAATTACAGCTACTTCTCTGTGAAAATATACTCTTTAAACACAGTCAACCTCTACAAATTACCTAACAACGAATTTTCTGAAAAAAAAAAAAAAAAGCTCTGCTACCTTTCTCTCGAATCGAAAGGCCATACCATGATTTCACTCTTCGTTGGGTGACTAGTTTATGTTGCGGCCTCTAAATGTACTTATATCCGGACTTGTGTCTCTGCTTTCCGCGGCAGTCAGTCATGCTGGTTGCAGTCGATATGCTTCTGCCTCTATCCTTATTTGGTAAACTACTATTTTTTCTTGCAAATTGACATTTTGATTATTTGGCTACAATGCCCTGACGTCTTTCTCTATTCCATACCACACATCTGACCTTTGTTAGTATGTCGTCAAGTTAAATTCGTGATTCTTCGGTCAGGCCCTCTTCACCTAGATTTTACCGTCGAGGCCGCATCTTTCATGCCTCATATTCTCAGGCTCTCTGATACTACTGGATAAATTTATGTTTCTACGTCACCTTTACTGTTTTGTCGTACGTGATTAAGGTATGTTTTACTGATATTTTACTGCGTTATCGGCCCAACGAATATTGTTTAGTTTCTTGTAGCGTCGTATGCGATATTCAGTAATTTTTACAGTAGCTCTTGAAGATGACATTGATGTCCTGAAATCAAGGTACTGTAAATGCCTTTATTCAAACAAAGTAACTTTCAAATTACAACAGCGGCTGTTATAATTCACCATAAACAGGCCTTTGACTGTCCTTACGTTATAGGAGAAAAGCAGTAGGGGACAGGGTTGTATTCTGTACTCGGTTTGTGTTTCCCTATCCGTAGTTCGCAGTCCCTAAACTTACAAACTACTTATGAACTTTCTAATTCTAAAGACGACACAAACAACCATGCCCGAGGGGGGATTCGAACCCCCGACCGTAGCGGCCGTACATATTGTGACTGGCGTTCCGCAGACCTCTCGGCCACTGCGGCCGACTTGATTTTTTTTTTTTTTTTTTTTTTTTTTTTTTTTTAATATTAGTAGAACATAATTTTATTTTCAGTATGAGGAACATACTTTTTGAGCTTCCAACACGTCCAGTTTTTCTCTATGTCTGTCTGAAGTATATTTGAGACTAAAGTCCGATTTCAGTGGAGGGCTGTGATATGATTGGGATGAGATTTCAGATGACAAGAAATAGCGCAGTATATGTGTTAAAGAACAATTTTAAGGCAAGTAGTTTTATGTTCTTCACATCGGAATTCATCAAAATCAGTTGCTGAAAATGGCGCAGTTACAAAATGATGAATGCGTTTTTTAAAACCTAGTATCTCTATGACGTAACGGCAAACTTACCTGCCGGATTCTTGACATGAGAATATTCCATGGAGCCCTCGGAAGTATGTAGCCAATGACAAATTAAGAAAAAAATGTATGAGACATTAGCGGGAAGGAAATTCGGTCGTAAATTAACAACAGTAGATTAGAAAATATTGTAATATAAGCATTTTAGCTGCAAAAAGTACAATTATTGAATTACACATTAGAAAGTTTTCTTTAAATCTTGGAGGAATAGCTGCTGTTTTGTCAATATACAGAACATCTAATAAAAATCATTATTTAAATATACAGCTCTAAAACCGGCAGTATATTTTACAAAGTGAAGCGGATATTTTTATATGCCGATGACCGATAACGATATTTTTTCTGATAAAAATACATCGGATTCCCAATATTTAAAAAAAAAAAAAAAAAAAAAAAAAAAAAAACCCTTAACATTCATTTGTTAAAGAGCATAAATAGGAAGTACAGTTACATTTGAATCCAGTTACACATGCATCGATATGTGTATGAGATTTTTCGTTATGTGCACCGCTGCATGTGTACCCGCATTTAGTGTTTCTCTGGTTACTGACATATGCTCTACCTCTGATAATAGCTACCCTATAGCCGAAATCGATTTATAGTAAATATATTAAAAATATAGTAAATGTGATTATAGTAAACCTGATTATAGAAAATCATATTATTTCTCGCTGTTTTCCTTGCATCGGTTCTCAATGGTCGCCACTGATCACCGTTTGAACATAAATTAAAAACTGTTATTTATATAATAAAACATCGAAAGTCTCTAGTTCCTCAAAGGAGGCTGTTAGTTCTCACGACAAGGCAAGAAAGTCACCGAATGGTCGCTTATTTACAATCAAGATCACGCCGAAAGTGGAAAGGCTCTAGATCGATCTCGAATTGCTCAATTAAAGGCCGATCTGCACAGTCATTAATAAAAACGGAACTCGCACAGCACACATTTCGCTAACGGCGCATCTGTATTGAGTTTCAGAGGCAAAACTAATATCAGTATAAAGTATAACATACAGGCATTGGCACCTATCATTTTTCTTACCGTAATTGGAGTGTATTTTGCAGTTAACCGTGATCAGTTTAGTCCTGCCTTTGTAGGTGTTGCCAGGTGATCAACCGGTAGTAGGTTATCTGCATTTATTAATCACTTGATAATCGGCTGGTGGCGGTACTCTGATAAATACAGCCCAATTAGAGGAGAAGCTGACGTCGGTAATTTCACGCATTTTGTGTACTCTTACTACAAGAATATATATTAATGTAACTGCCCATACGTTTCCACTGATAAAGATCGTAGCAAAAGTAGCAGCCATTTATCTTTCGGTACGGACGAGCTCTTCTCATTTGCTTTTCGCTGCTGCGTGGTAGAGTACCAAATTTAGCAGGTTATAGATGGCAAAGGCTCGCATGAGACATTAATTACTATTTTCTTGGTGAACACTGCAGATACAGAACCTGTACTACGTGTCACTGGGCTTTGCATCACACACTTTGTTAGTGCAGACAGCTCGAACGCTATAAACCTTAACGACTGTCACTCTTCGATTTTGTTAATATAGGATTTATACATTAGGGCGAACAAATCAACATCCTAAAGTGGTACAACATCAAATTACAAAAAGGGGAAAAAATCGCCCTTCAATATCTTAGCATTTTTGAGCGATTTTTACTAAAATACAACATGGCCGCTGTTGTTTACTTTTAGACTAGTAATCGTGAAGTCGCTGGATCGACTCTCGATAAGAGCAATATTTTCTGTTATTTTATTTCTATTATATATTTGGTTTAAACTGCAAATATTAATTAATAAATATTTTGTTATGGTTTTTAAAGATAGTAACATGTTTTGTTTTAATCGTCCTTATTATATAAATACGATTGTGCAAAACAACAAAATTTCGTGCAAAATAGAAAATAAAATACAGTACTTTCCTGTTCATAGAAAATGATATATGTTTTTTCCTCATTTTCGAACCAAATTTTAATATATATTAATTAATATTTGTCTATGGAAATAAGTTTAAATTCAAACAAAGAATTCTACTCTTAGTGAATGTATAACAACCATTTTCACAATTTCAAGACAAACTTTTTTATAACTTATTCTTTTAATGTGTCGAAATACAAATAATAAACAAACAAAACCCTGCAGACATCCACATTTCCTCTAACAGTGTGTGGTGGATGTACTTACGTACCACTGTCGTTTCCTTGGGATTTTACATCTTTTTCTTGAATATTTCCTGTGTTGTATCTTCACGTGTTTCATCTGCTTTTTCATGTAAATTAGATAACTAAAAGCTGCAAAGCTGTTTAATTGCAAAAGATTTTTTTAAAGGTAAGAATTACTTTAAAATATATATAGTATACGATTAATGTCAAGTTTTCAGTTGAGCTGTACACACAATAAAATTTGGTGCACACCATTTCATTCGTTTTACCACAACTAAGTCATTATATAGATACACCACATAGTGCTTTACGTCTCTGTATCAAGTCTCAAAAACATCCTGCATTTTTATCCATTTTCTATTCCATTTAACACGTTTTCCTCAATTGTCTTGTTCCATAACTTTATTGTGTTGTTAGCTTGAAAGCAAAATCTTCATGGTCAGTTTCAGATCTTAAATAATTTCAAATTCACACACAGGTGATTGTGACCTGGCGGTCCAAACACGGCTCCTTGTTGAGAATGGGGACTCCAATGTTGCAATGACAACAGTCGTATATCAGTGTCCCTGAGTTTTGTGCGGAAAAAAGTCAAAATAACATACAAGTCAGGCAAAGGCATTGTGTTTAACGCTATGGAAAAGTTTCCAACTCGGCCGCAAAATGTGGTCGACGTTTGTTTTTATGGTAGTTCGCAGCTACCGGCGACTTTTAAATTGCTGGAAATGTCTTACACTTAACAGCGCCCTGAAATCTAATCCTCTAAGGTGATTTCTTAGTCCTTATATAGAATTGTCTCCTATTGTTTGAGAAAACTAGTTTTTTAACACTAACCTCCTAATACGATAAGAATGCATAAAAAAACCAGGGGGTTCCGTTTGTGTGGTACTATTGACGGTGAGGTTTATTCATTTATTTTTAGATCTTTTACAAGAACACTGGCGTCATGGTTGCTATCTTTATTGTGTAAGGTATTAAACGTCACGGAGCAGTAATACTGGGACCGCGCTGGAGTGGCCGAGTGATCTAAGGTGCCTTGCTACAGAGCGCGCGGTTGCTCGCTGTCGGAGGTTCGAGCTCTCCCTGCGGTATGGGTGTGTAAGTTAGTGTAAGTTAGTTTAAGTAGTTTGTATGTCTAGGTACTGATGACCATAGCAGTTCGATCCATTAGGTTTACAAACATTTGAATGTTTAGTAACACCCGTTGAAGTAAGTATTTTAACACAAAACAATACATTCGGCTTGTGAAAGTAGTGTGCTCTGGTTGAACTGAAACTTGTCAACAAAACCAATAGATTGCACATTTATAAACGACACTGTGAAATTTTTCTCGTCACACAAGAGCTGTATTATTGTCAGATGTTAAGTTATTGGACATGTTCCATTGTGAATTACCGTACCATCATTAAACAACTGATGTTTCGCTGTAGTTTGTTCATTGCTGTAAAGTTTTCTTACGTATTATGCTATATTAAGACATTTTCTTCATGAAAATCTTTGCGTTTCAGAATGTATGCAATAGAAATGAATACGTACTACTCAGATCGCAGATGGCTGTATTCGTTATAAAAAAAATGTGTAAGGGACTGTGTCACACTAAAAGATCCCAAAGGTAATTTATGATTTCTGTCAGTATCAAAAAGAAACAGTTTTACCCCGAACTTGGTATACACTAAAAAGGGAGAAATAAGTTGGAAGATCTCCAGGACAACTGCAGCTACATAACTGGCAGCCAATCTTTGCATAACAATTACTCTGCCTGTTGACCGTGTAAATATAAATTAGGGAATACAATCAACATATGTTCAACACAATCAAAGAGTTAAAAGGAAATAGGCAGACGCTTACAATCATATATCCGTACCACTGGTCCTCCTGAAGAAGTCTGAGTAAATTTCTATTCAAGAAATTCAAGAAAAAGGCACCCTGATACCCAAATTATGAAACGTAACCTCATATGAGCAGGAAGGGGAAACGTTATGGTGCCTCTAAATTTTAACGGGTGTATTTCTTGCAGTAACATTCATTTTCAATAAATGTTAAACCCATTTTATCGGAAGTTTATTTATGTAACTCGGTGCAAACTTTTTATCATCAGTATTAACCAATCTGAACGAAATTTTCGCAGCAAAAAGGCTTGACATGTTTGCATACTTCTATGCATTAATGTTATCGAACAATCAAACGTTGGTTTTCTAGCTCTATCTCAAATACTCAAATGTTTGTTAATCTATGGGACTCAACTGCCGCGGTGGAGTAGCCGAGCGGTCTAAAGCGTCTCGCAGCGGAGCGCGCGGTTGCTCCCCGTGGAGGTTCGAGTCCTCCCTGGGGCATGGGTGTGTTTGTCCTTAGGTTAGTCTACCTAGGTTTAAGTAGTTTGTAAGCTACGGACTGGCCGGCCGCGGTGGCCGAGGTGACTGAGGCGCTTCAGTCACGGTCAGCACGGCCACTACGGTCGGGGGTTCGAATCCCCCCTCGGGCATGGATATTTGTGCCGTCTTTAGTCTTAGCTAGTTCATAAGTAGTTTGTAAGCTTGGGGACTGATGACCCCGTAGTTAAGTCCCATAAGTTGTACAAACGTTTGAACGTTTCGTTTGCTACGGATTGATGACCACGCAGTTTAGTCCGAAAGATTTACAGACTTTTTTTTAAACACCAGGAAGGACTCGAACCTCTGACGGCGAGCAACCGCGCGCTCCGCAGTAAGGCGCCTTAGACCACTCGGCTACTCCACCGCGGCGGTCGTCAATGCATAGGCAATATTTCACTGTTGAAAATATCGATGTTTGGACGAAACGTCGATGTGTCTCTACATCCTTAGACATGCCACGCACTGCGGGATCTTTCCCGCCGGAGGTTTGAGTCCTCCCTCGGACATGGTGGTGTGGGTAAAAGTGCAGTTTATGCGGCAACGGCAAGCCTTCGCGCTAGCTAGGTTGGCAACGGAAGAGCAGCCAATCAGGAGCCGCGATGTCGCGGCCAATAAGAAAGAGCGTTACAATTGTACTATGTAAACAAATCAAATACAGACGTTTTTGACGATCTACAAGGTACAGTTGTTATCAGTGTGGATGCCACTTGATCACTGTTTCGAATATATCATAAAATAAATAAAACATGCTGTACCTGCTCTATGGTTGACAGGTTCTTGTATGTACCCTTGTCCGGTCAGTAAAAGTAATTGCGATAATTTCCAAGAATGCTTGCAATCGAGGTAGCTCGGACTGGACTGTAAATCGATTCTCGTTTAACCTATATCTAACTTAACTTTCACTTAAAATGATCACTGTTTCGTACTGGTCAAAAACATGTTTGACTGCTGTGGTGTATTAATAATAGGTCACTTATGTCCGTAATACGACAATTATCTAAAAATCTCTTATACATGGAAAATCAATTACAGTCACACAAACGACGCACCGATATCCTCGAATAAACTTCGAAATTGACGCCAAATTTACTCTTCATGAAACACGCAATCTCGTTGGCCGCGGCATCGCGACTCCTGATTGGCTGCTTTGCCGTTCCCAACCTAGCGAGCGCGACGGCTAGCCGCTGCCGCATAAACTTAGCCAGTACCGACGGCCTGAGCAGTTTGGTCCCTTAGGAGTACAAGCATCCGAACACGGATTTAGAAAATATCGTTCATGCGAAACACAACTAGCTCTTTATTCACACGAAGTGATGGGTGCTATCGACAAAGGTTCGCAAATCGATTCCGTATTTCTTGGTTTCCAGAAACCTTTTGACACCGTACCTCACAAACGGCCTTTAATCAAATAGCGTGGTTATGGTATATCGCCCCAAATTTGCCATTGGATAGGGGATTTCTTGTCAGAGAGGACACTGTTCGTAGTAATCGATGGTAAGGCATCGACTAAAACATAGGTGATATCGGGCGTTCCACAGGGTAGTGTTATTGGTCCTCTGCTATTCCTTATTTACATAAACGATTTAGGGGAAAATCTAAGTAGCTCTCTTAGGTTGTTTGCAGATGACGCCGTCATTTACCGTCTAGTAAAATCATCTGAAGATCAAAAACAACTGCAGAACGATCTGAATAAATATCAGTATGGTGTAAAATTTGGCAATTGACTCTAAATAATGAGAAGTGTGAAGTCGTCCACATGAGTACGAAAAGAAATCCGTTAAACTTTGTTTACAACACAAATCAATCAAATGTGAAGGCCGTAAGCTCCACAAAATACCTAGGAATTACTATTACTTCAGACCTAAACTGGAAAGAACACGTAGATAATATCGTGGGAATGGCGAACCAGAGACTGCGTTTTATTGGCAGAACCCTTAAAAGATGCAACAAAACTACTAAAGAAAGTGCATACACTGCGCTTGTCCGTCCATTTTTGGAGTATTGCAGCCCAGTGTGGGAACCTTATCAGGTGGGTTTGACGGAGGACATCGAAAGAGTCCAAAGAAGGGCAGCTCGTTTCGTATTGTCACGATACGGGGGAGACAGCGTTACGGAAATGATACAGGATCTGGGATGGGAATCATTACAACAACGGCGCTTATCGCTGCGGCGTGGGCTACTTTCGAAACTCCAATCGCCAACATTCTCCTCCGAATGCGAAAATATATTTTTGACTCCCAGTTACATAGGTAGAAATGATCATCAGAATAAAATAAGAGAAATCAGAGCTCGAACAGAGAGATTCAGGTGTTCTTTCTTCCCGCGCGCTATTCGAGAATGGAATGGGAGATAAATAGTATAATTGTGGTTCGATGAACCCTCTGCCAGGCACTTAAATGTGATTTGCAGAGTATCCCATGTAGATGTAGATGTAGATGTCGATTTGGAGGTAGCGGGTGCCGGCAGCTGTGACGGCCGGGATGCGATCCCAGGGCCCGGAGTTCCGGGAGGCGCTGGGTGGCGACCTGTTGCTCGCGACCGCCCAGCAGCCGGCAGCGGCAGACACGGCGAGGCGGAGGCGGAGGCGGAGGCGGCCACTCTGCTAACAGCGGGGCCCTCGCTGTGCCCTGCTCTGCCCTGCCCTGCTCTGCACTTCCTGACTTTTATTGCCCCCAGATTTATGCGCCGCCGCCATAAAGATACGATACTCTGTAACGACTGCCGCCACCGCTGCCGCTGCTCTCCTCTCGTGGCAAAATATGTCCGTTGCGCCAAAACGCTCCGTTTGACGAAACGACCGCCACCACTCTCGCGTTCTCGCGACCTTCTGCGTTCTCTGGACTCCCTGAGACCAGCCGTTTGATGCGGCAGTGGGGAATTTTTGTCGCCAGAGAATATGACGATCTCGGTTATCCATTTTCCGGCCTCTGTCTGCGTTCTCTGGACTCACTGAGACCAGCCGTTTGATGCGGCAGTGGGGAATTTTTGTCGCCAGAGAATATGACGATCTCGGTTATCCATTTTCCGGCCTCTGTCTGCGTTCTCTGGACTCACTGAGACCAGCCGTTTGATGCGGCAGTGGGGAATTTTTTGTCGCCAGCGAGTAAGACGATCTCGGTTATCCATTTTCCGGCCTCTACAACCTTCGCGAGAGAGACACAAAGAGAAGGAGAGAGGAATCGGCCGCGCGGAATGGCTGCGTGGTCTAAGGTGTCATGCTACGTACTGGGTGGCCTTTCCCGCCGAAGGTTCGAATCCTCTCTTGTCCATCTTGTAAGTGTAGGGACTGATGACTGTAGTGGTTTGGTCCAAAAGATTTTCAAAAATATGAACATTTTCGGGAAAAAATTTATCGTAATTTGGAACGTCACAGGCTAGAAGTAGGCGCGGAGGTGAAAAGAGGGGAGGATAGTAAAATTTAACGACCCGTTGACAGCGTTGTCATTATAGGTGGAGGTCACGCTCTGATTGGTCGGGTAACGATGGGAAAGAAATTCGGCCGATTCGTTTTAAAGGAACCACCGCTACATTCACCTAATTTTCGGAAAACATGGGGAGCCAAAATATGGATGAACGAATGTGCATTTGAATGTTCAAATGTTTGTTAAGCTTAAGGGACTTAACTGCGGTGTCATCAGTCCCTAAACTTACAAACCCCTTAGGAAATACCTTATACTAAAGACGACACTAACATCCATGCCCGAGGGCGAATTCGAACCCCCGACCGTAGCGGCCGTGCAGACTCTGATTGGCACGCCGCAGACCGCTCGGCCATTGCGGCCAGCGGATGTGCATATCAACCAGAGGATTTGGTGAATATGCGGAAATGACCACAAGAGGATATAAAAAAGGGTATGGACTAATGTAAAGTTGGATTAAAAATATAATTGAGGAAAGTTTTATACTTCTTGTTTTTATCGGATAGAGTGGATAGGGGATAAAAAGAAAGGGGAGGGTTAATTAGAGGAGCAGAAGGTGAAGGCAACTGTAAATAGAGCGGGATGAGGAACAGATGTGTAAGAAATTTAGATACAAATAGTCGTGATCACATAAGACTGATTTCAGCCGGAATAGCCGTGAGCGCAAAGCGCCTTCGTGCGGTGCGAGCGAGCGTTTGCCGTCGGAGGTTGGAGTCCTTCCTCGGGCATGCATGAGTGTGTGTGTGTGTGTGTGTGTTGTTCTTAGGATAAGTTCGTTTAAGTAGTTTCTAAGTTTAGAGACCTATGAGTACTGCAGTTAGGTTCATTAACTTTACAAACATTTGAATATTTAGTTATAATATGACCGGTTTCGAGCTCAGTACGATCTTCAAGTCTGTTCTTTAATGATATTACTGAGTTCTAAACCGGCTATCTTTTAAATAAAATCAGCCGCATCCGATTAGTACTGTTACATTAGAATATTCATACTAAAATAGATCGCTGATTACTAGGAAAAATGTTCGAAAAATTATTAGAGTTCTTTATGATTTTCTTTCTATTAAGCTTAAAGTTTACTACAAATTGAGAGGCATTGTTCCCACGATCGATTAAACTGGGTGTACTACGTGCAGTATCCTTGTTTACTGATGTAACCAAACGTTCAAAGGTTTGTGAAGCTTATGGGACTTAACTGCGGGGTCAGCAATTCCTAAACTTACAAACTACTTTTGAACTACCTTATACTAAAGACGAAACAAACATCCATGCCCGAGGGGGGATTCGAACCCCCCGACGGGGAACGGCCTCAATGCGCTTGGCCACTCCTCCGCGGCACCGATGTAACCAACCCGGTTACGTCTATAAACACTTCACTGTACGTCATATTTAAAAAAAGCTAAACAAAGGCATGCGACATTTGTAATAAATGTGTCTCCTTCTGCGGGAATTACATCAAAGAATGTACGAGCACTCAGAGGCAGTAGGCACTGCGTGGGGTATGGAAGTTCGGGTCTGTCCGGGAGGCGTGCGGGGACATCATTATGGTTAAGACCACCGCTCGCGAAATGTAGGAAAACAGTGTTCGGTTCTGATATGACACAAATTAATTGTACAGCTGATGATGATTGATATTTGCAGTTACGAATACATTTCTTATGTCGACTAGCTTATGTCAAGACATTACCACCCGGAGAGTTTCAGTTACATCATTGGGAAAAGTTGAATATTTGTGCAGGACTGGGATTCGAACTCGGATATGCTGACTACGATGCCACCCAGTCACAGTGACGAACACTGTTACACTCACTACCCTGACACGCCTTCCGAAAGAACGAAATTCTCAACTCATCCACATACAACTGATGCAGTGCCACTACCCGTTATTCTTGCGAATCGCCAGTTCTCATACGAGCGTGGTGTGCATCACTTAAGGGATCCGTAAATACGACACGCCACGACAGCCTAACTATTGTCGCGAGAATCCCAAAAAATATTTAAAAAAAATGTTTGTATAGTGTATGGGACTTAACTACGGGGTCATCAGTACCTAAACTTACAAACTACTTATGAACTACCTAAGACCAAGGACGGCTCAAATATCCATGCCCGAGGGGGGATTCGAACCCCCGATCGTAGTGGCTGTGTTGACCGTGACTGGAGCGCCTCAGTCCCCTCGGCCACCGCGGCCGGTAGTTTACCTTAGATGAAGTAGGCCCGACATAAATTTTCATGTCACAAAATGACACACTACCCTGAGAAGAGCAGCTAAGTTCATTAGTTTCCACAAAGAAGGAATAAATTTTTGAGCTTCGGAACATCCCCGATGTCTGTTACTTTGAAACAAAATTACTATATATATGGTACGACAGACATATCACTTTGAAATCAGTTGTCTTTATATACGATATATGCATGGAGTAAAAATTGGCAATTGTCCCTTAATAATTATAAGTGTGAGGTCATCCACTCATCCATAAGACCACTAAAAGAAATCCATTAAATTTCAGTCAAACCTACAGGCCGTCAATTCTACTAAATACCTGGAAGTAACAATTACCAACAACTTAAATTGGAAAGAACACATAGAAAATATTGTAGGGAAGGTGAACCAAAGACTACGTTTCATTGGCAGAACACTTAGAAGATGCAACAGTTCTACTAAAGAAACTGCCTACATTACACTTGTGCGTCCTAACTTGGAGAATTCTGCACATTGTGGGATCCACGCCAGGTGGGACTGAATGACGATTTAGAGAAACAGGGAAGGGCAGCTCGTTTTCTATTATTATGATATAGGGGAGAGAGTGTCACGGAAACGATTCACGAGCTGGGGTGCATATAATTAAAGGAAATGCGTTATTTGTTGCGGCGAGATCTATTTGCGAAATTTCTTTCACCAACTTTCTGTTCAAAATGCGAATATATATTGTTAGCACCCACGTACATAGGGAGACATGATCATCATAATAAAATAAGTGGAATCAGATGTATAACATAAAGATTAGGTGTACCTTTTTCCCGCGAGCTGTTAGAGAATAGAACGATAGGGAAATATCATAAAAGTGGTTCGATGAACCCTGTGTCATGCACTTCAGTGTGACTTGCAGAGTATCCAAATGTTCAAATGTTTGTAATTCTATCGGACCAAACTGCGTGGTCATCAGTCCGTAGCTTACAAACTACTTAAACTAAACTAACTAAGGACAACACACACACACACACACACACACACACACACACAGTCATGCCCCAGGGAGGATTCGAACCTCCACAGCGAGCAGTGAGACGCTTTAGACCGCTCGGCTACTCCACTGCAACTGCAGAGTATCCATGTAGCAGTAGATATTTTAAGCCTTCAGTTGCACGTTTTCCCACTTTGTTACTCAACTAGTTTCGCTTATTGCAAGCATCACAAAAGAGTCAGCGTTACGAACGGAAGAATCAAAACACTGTTCTTAACAAATATGACGTGATTGTATGTTCCATCTGAAAGAATGTTATGACTAAGTGCGACAACTAATTCGCTTCACCATGTGATATGCACCGGTTGTCAATCTTCATTGTACAGCTGTGTTCTATCTGAAAAGAAAATTATGACCCAATTTGAGAACCAATAGACTTCATTATGTGCTGAAGCACATTAGTTATCGCACTTCGTCATAACAGTTTTGCACATGCGACGGACAGTTCTTCAAATTTGTTAATAACATTGTTATGACTCTTACTCCTACGATGATGCCTGAAATAACCGAAACTAGTTGAGCAATTAAGTCGAGAACATAGAGCAGATGATCCGCAACAGCTGTTAATTTTGAAAGTTTTTATTTCTAAGCTCTACCCAAGTCTCGAGGCCTATGTCTCATCATCAGGTGCATCGCCAAATTACAATCAAATAAATAGTGACGTCTGTCATGTGATGATGAAGGACGCTCGTCCAGAAAATAAGTTCCGTTTCAATTTATCTCCGCTGCAACGCTGCGATTGCAGTTCCGCACATGCGCTGTAGACGATGTGTATCAAGGAGAAGAACGTGCGCCATTAGGAGATCGCAGGCAGTTACGTATGCTTTGTTGTGCTTGTTTGAAATGTCGGTGTTGATTGAAAATCCCGTCGCCTGTGAAATCAGGTCGGTGATTCGGTTTATGAATGCGAGGAAAGTAAAACCAAGTGAAATTTATCGGCAAATTTGCGATGTTTACGGACCAAATGCAATGACTAATGTTTGTATAGCTTATGGGACTTAACTACGGGGTCTTCAGTCCCTAAACTTACAAACTACTTATGAACTAATACTAAGGACGGCACAAATAACCATGCCCGAGGGGGGATTCGAACCGCCGACCGTAGTGGCCGTGCAGACCGTGACTGGAGCGCCTCTGTCCCCTCGGCAACCGCGGCCGGCATGCAATGACTGATTCGATGGTGAGACGATGGGTCCGACAGTTCAATGGCGGGCGTAGTGATGTGCACGATGAAGAACGAAGTGGGCGTCCACATTTGGTTACAGAAGAACTCGTTCACGCGATTGATGACAAGATCCAGGAAAACCGTAGGTTTACAATTAGTGCTCTCGCTATGGACTTCCCCCAAATTTCACTGTTTCCAACTGGTTGAAGACACAGGCGGCAGATTTCTATGAAGAAGATATACAAAACCTGGTGCCACGCTATGACAAATGTCTGCTAAATTTCGGCAGTTATGTGGAAAAGTAGTTTAAGGGTTGTAGAAGTTTGTGCAATAATAATTTCTTCTGTATCTGTGTATAATGTCATTTTATTACCAAACGGAACTTACTTTCTGGACGCGCCCCGTAATTTTCAGATGTATCTGATGATGAGAAAGAAAATTGTATCCAGTTGATTTGATTAGATAGTACTGCTGCGAAGCTGGTTAGGTCGCAAATTCTTTGTTATTGGTCACACTTCATGTACAGCGTGCTCTCAAAAAATGACGCGTTTCGGAATTACCATCATCAGATTAGCATCTCTTCCGTGCCATGTGCACACGTGAACAGGTGGAAGATGTTCTTCAATATACATACAAAAGCAGACCAGTTGATTTATTTGAGACAACTCGTGGCTGTACGCAGTCACCTATTACAGTTGTACCGGACGTTTGTGCATAATGGGGCCAGAGACCCCGCCGCTTCTAGCCTCGGAGTCCTGGAGAAGTGGAGCAATTTAAGCGCGGTGCCGCTGCCGGCCGGGCCCGTGGGTTCCGCATACGGAGGAAATGCGCATTCGAGTCAGGTTCTGGGGTCAAGGAGGTTCAACCGCCTACAGCTGTTGCTACTGCTTGCGCTGTTCGGGAGCCTAAAACTGGTCAATTGCTAGGTGCCGTACATAATCGAGCGCGTGCCGAAGACATGTCTCGTCGGGGCAGGTGTTTCACGAGTACTGGAGATAATTGTCGGATAAGCGAGACTCCCCGTGACGCGCACCTCGTACTTACATTGACGGGCCTTCCGGAGATACTCATCACGGGGCGCAAACTGACAGGGCATTAGGCCGCAGCATTTGTATTTACTGTCTGTCGCCGGTGGCCATTTTCTCTGCGACTTGTCCTGATTTAGGGTTAGCGGCCACTCTCTCAAATGTGCTCACTCGACTGATTCGACGTTTCCTCTGTTATGCCTAGCTAATTCAAACCAGCGGTGGTCAGCACACAGAGTGGACGCTTTGAAAAATCGTGGAAACGTGATCTTCATTCGCGATAGGTGCTCGTCTGTAATAGTGGTCCACATTACAAGAGCTACTTTGCAATTCCGAGCGACGATTTTCGTTAAGTACGCTCCATTTCCGTGAGTGAGCTGCTAAAGACGTCGACATCTGTCAGAGCAATTTTCTTGAGTATTCTGACTGCAGCCGGAAACGACTCATATCCCGGTATCGCCTGAGGCTGGTGGGTGATTACGTACGCAAACATCGTGGCGCCTGACAGCTTTCCACCGTAAGCTCTGTCATCAACTAGTAGAATCACCGAGAAGTAAACCCTCAGTGGCTTTCCAGACATCACTGGATAATACACAGTGTGTTTGTTGGCTGAGAAAGGTGTCCAATATTCAGCAGTACACATTTTGAATAACATGCCAGCAGCCATAAAAAATTTAACTGACAATAAAGTACAGTTTGAAAAGAGTCTAAAGGATTTTTTGGTGGCCAACTCCTACTCCATTGATGAATTTCTTACCAGAAGTGATGTTTGTATAGTCTATGGGACTTAACTACGGGGTCATCAGTCCCTAAACTTACAAACTACTTATGAACTACTTACGAACTAGGACGGCACAAATATCCATGCCCGAGGGGGGATTCAAAACCCCGACCGTAGTGGCCGTGCAGACCGTGACTGGAGCGCCTCAGTCTCCTCGGCCACCGCGGCCGGCAGAAGTGATTGATTGTAACTTACTGTATATAATATTCACAAATATGAATACTGTGTTCAGTTTGACTTCAGTACAAGTTTTGTGCAGTAATGTAATCATTGTAAATAAAATAAAAAGTAATTGCTAAGAATTTTAATATGCACCTAGTAAATTAGTAAGTAGTAATAAGTTTTGTGTCCTTTAAAATGTAAATATTTTTAAGATAATTGTTTTTCCTGACCAATTCCACATCCACAAGGGCAATTACATTTGGGGTCTGTGGAAGGTACATTACTCACACATGCTCTCTTTTCGTAAGTATATATTGTGTATTTTGTTCTGACATGTTCTACATCAAAGAGGATTCCCTCAATTCGGATCTACTGGAACGAGAAGTACATGTAATCTAATCTAATCTTTGATTTTTGGACAACCCGCGAAAGCTCGAGCTATTGATAACAGTCGACCGAACAAATTTTTTTTCTATGTGTCAAGAGATTGTCTTCTTTCTAATAACAAATATACTGATGCTATATCATTCCAAATTATCATGGAATATACTTGCAGAATGAAGTTACGCAGTTTGATTAACAATATCAGAGAAGTTGACTTTCACTGGTTCCGCTGCGTGAATACAGTATTCCATTTCTTCTCTACGAGGATCTGTCTTCAGTAATACAGGAAGGTTTTATTTTCATACACATACATATTCGCTACATTTGTGACATATTCAGTGGGTCTTTTTATTGCTTTAATTAAACAACAGAAATAGTTGTACATGTTGTTATAAGTTCGTTTTATATCGAAATATTTGATCTGCTTTTATTTCATTGTTATATTTCAGTTTTCGGTCTAAGACTATTTAATTTTACGTGAATGGCATCTCTCTCTCTCTCTCTCTCTCTCTCTCTCTCTCTCTCTCTCTCTCTCTCTCTCTCTCTCTCTCTCTCTCTCGTGTGTGTGTGTGTGTGTTTATTCTTTCCTTACGAACTATGTTCAGCTTAAATGTGTTGATCTCTTCGTTGCCGAAACGGTAAAGAAAAATTGCGCTATTTCAATAATCACTTTCACTGTTTGTTGTTCAATTAAAGCAATAAAAAGAGCCGCTGAAGATGCTACCACTGTAGCAAAACATGTATGGGCACGATCCAACGGACTTCAACATAAAGATGAGCAGCGGACCACATCACCGTCCTTCGCCCCATGCATGTCAAATAAGTCAGCAGGAAACAGAAAATTCAGATTCCTCGTTAGAGGTGCACGTTAAAATTATGGATTCCCTAACAGGCGTGGACAGGTGCATCTGCTTGAACTGACGAAGCTGGTTTGTCGTTCAGTGAATTATAATGCTGTGGACTCGTTCTCGACAGTGTGAAATACGTCTCGATTGCTTACTCTAAATCTCCCAATGATTTCTTACTTAATTCACTTCCAAGGAATGTTCGATTTATTGTCTACTAGTACTGTTCCAGTACTCGCTTTCGAATAACTCCAATGAGTTGGACCAATTGTGAGCTTAGGCGGTCAATAATAATTTTAAAAAAATATCCCTTAAGAAAGTTATCCCTAACTAAACATAAACTTATAATAACAAATAAGGTTGTAAATAAAATCCGCGGCGGAGTGGCCGAGCGCATTGAGTCACTATTCTGCGATGCGCGTGGCCGTTCCCCGTCGGGGATGCGAATCCCCCCTCGGGCATGGATGTTTGTGCCGTCTTTAGTATAAGATTGTTCATAAGTGGTTTGTAAGTTTAAAGACTGATGATCCCGCAGTTAAGTCCCATAAGCTTAATAAACATTTGAACATTTTGAACATAAAGGTGAATACTTTATTCCTCTTGCTCCATCATGTAACATGAATTATTTAATATAACTCAGGCTCCGATACTTCAATATACGCAGGTAAGTGATAAAGTTCTGTTTCACAATATTTCTACCGATGGTTACACCGGTCAATTTCATTATCGTTAACCCCATTCCGTCAAAGTTTTGTTCACTGCCTCGGCTACATTATACCACATGGTTATAGTTAAACTTTTCGCTAGTTTGAGAAGGCTTCCACGATGCCATTGCTTATAGGCACGTCGGACCGTCTGAAAAACCTACGAGTCGAGCAACGTCATACACGGTTCAGACGTGGGCACGAACACCGTACCTTCCCTCCGTCATTGTTTCAAGTCTCCATCACGATCCGTGTTACTATTTTATTCCATTTTGATATGCACAAATAAGTTCACTGCCACGACAGCAGTAAAGGTTCACTTCACATTAAAAATAAAGGTCGAAAGTAGGGCGCCGACAGTCTGGTCATCAGGGACGGAGCTCAATCTACGATTACTTTTGGTAAAGATTGGAAACAAAATCGGCCCCGCCCTTTGAATGGAACCATCCCGGCATTTGCCTGGATCGATTTAGGGTAATCAGCGAATACCAAAATCTCGATGGCTGGAGATGGGTTTGACCCAGCTGTCCTGCCAAATGCGTGTCTGCTGTGTTACCACTGCGCCACCTGGGTCGGTGCCTGGTCATCCAGTCTCAGTGGGATGCACCATGATGAGCATGACCGAGGATGACGACCGAGCTAGTGGCTAGTCCGAATAACACTCAACTAAAACATTCAGTCAATCAGCAAACTCATCAGAGACAAACAACAAATGGTCAAAAGACAGACACTTAACGTCATCGTCGACGCTGTCCTAGTCTTCGTATCGTCGATCGGTCCGTTCTTCAGCCTTTGGCAAAAACGTGAAGCTAACTACTAACAAAATCGCACAGACCAAAGCGATTGGTGTGTTCAATATACATAGGCCTTACTTATTATTTATGTTCAAATGTTTGTTAAGCTTATGGGACTTAAACTGTGGGGTCATCAGTCTCTAAACTTACCAACAAACATCCATACCCGAGAGAGGATTCGAAACCCTGACAGAGAATGGCCTCGCGCAAGGAGCATAGCGCCTCAATGCGCTCTGCCACTCCGCCGCGGATTTCATTTAGAAGCTTATTTGTTGTTCATAAGTTTATGTTTAGTTAGGGATAACTTTCTTAGGGGATACTTTTTGGCCCACTTTAAGTTACGGTAGTAACACTAAAAGTGGCTCAGCGCGCCCGGTCAGAGGACTGAACGCTCTCTGTAATAAAAAAAAAGCTTAGCCAAAGAACACGTAGAACCAAAACGACAAACCACGATCAGCGTCCAAAAGAAAAAAACTACCTATGGACTATGACGCTAAAGGTCGGTGGTTCGGAACCTGCCACTACTTAATTTTTTTTCCTAAAAGGGTATCAGACACTCTTATTAATTACTTTTTTATTATTGAGATTATTATTTTGGACCATAATGTTTGCAAAAAGTTATAAAACTACAAATCTAAAGTGGGCCGTAAAACACGTCAGTGCGATTTTTTATTATTATTATTATTGACGGCCTAAGCTCACAATCGGTCCAACTCACTGGAGTTATTCGAAAGCGAGCACAGGAACAGCACTAGTAGACATTCCTTGGAAGTGAATTAAGTAAGAAATCATCGGGAGATTTAGAGTAAGCAATCGAGACTTATTTAACACTGTCGAGAACCAGTCCACAGCATTATAATTCACTGAACGACAAACCAGCTTCGTCAGTTCAAGCAGATGCACCTGTCCACGCCTGTTAGGGAATCCATAATTTTAACGTGCACCTCTAACGAGGAATCTGAATTTTCCGTTTCCTGCTGACTTATTTGACATGCATGGGGCAAAGGACGGTAATGTGTCCAATTACAAACCAGAAGTGGCTGATATCTGAAATGGAAATCTCGCTATCACTCCGATCTCTCGACCACCGGCGACAATAGGCCTGACAGGTAGGCAGTAGGCTACACACACACGCGCGGGGTCCGCGCACTGGACCGGACGTTACGGGTGGGATGCGGCGCGGCATCGTCCCACGAAATGCTAATAGGACGCGGCGGAGAACCTGTTGTGGGAGGCAGGCCGGCCGCGGGGTATTTAAAGCCGCGGACAAACGGCAATTTGTGGCCGCGCGCCGGGCACGTGCTTTCAATTTATGCGGCCCGCCCAACTGGTTGGTCCGGCGCTCACGTGTCGTCCCGTAACTCAGCGCTGGACCACGTGCCGCCGCAGCCACCTGCCGCCAACCAGCCTCCCCTCCAGCCTTCTACACACTACATCACCGCCTCTCAACACGCTGCGTGCGCCACCTGCCCACAGCGCCTACATCTATATTTGCGAGAAATCATGTCCCACAAGTTTCAGTTCTGGATCCACTGCTGTATCCTTTCGGAAGAAGGCCTCATGCTAAACGTTGGTCAGTTTCTCAAAACTTGAAAATGTGGCTTCACATCCAGAAGAAAATCATTGATTGTCACGACGGCCGCCAAAGGCTTATTTAATTAGCTAAAAACCCGCTCTGCCAAACTATTTTTTATTTTTCCACTCTTCTATTGATACATCACCTCCTCTTCCTACTTCGTCCGTCTTCCTATCCCGTCCTCTGTCAATTTTCTTCCCATCACCTGCACGCAACACGCAACGAGCGCCACCTGCCCACAGAGCCTACATCTATATTTGCGAGAAATCATGTCCCACAGGGTTCAGTTCTGGATCCACTCCTGTATCTTTTCGGAAGAAGGCCACATGCTAAACGTTGGGCAGTTTCTCAAAGCTTGAAAATTTGGCCTCACTTCCAGAAGAATATCATTGATTGTCACAACGGCCGCCAAAGGATTATTTAATTAGCTAAAAACCCGCTCTGCCCAACTAATTTTTATTTTTCCACTCTTCTATTGATAGATCTCCTCTTCCTCCTACCTTTCGTCAGTCTTCCTATCCCGTCCTCAGTCTATTTTCTTCCCATCATCTGCACGCAACACGATACAAGCGTCACCTACCCACAGCGCCTACAACTATATTTGCGAGAAATCATGTCCCACAAGGTTCAGTTCTGGATCCATTCTTGTATCTTATGTAGCTATCAAGGAACATTCTTCTGCGTGTGAGACAACTGACCGACATATCGGCCGCTGTTGCCAAGTGGCCTTCTTCTCCAGAAGAAGAATTCTTCTTCGGAAGAAGGCCACATGCAGCAGCGGCCGAAACATTGGTCACTTTCTCAAAGCTTGAAAATGTGGCCTCACTTCGAGAAGAAAATCATTGATTGTCACAACGGCGGCCGAAGCCTTATTTAATTAGTTCAAAACCCGCTCTGCCAAACTATTTTTTTATTTTTCCACTCTTCTATTTATACATCTCCTCCTCCTCCTCCTACTTCTTCAGTGTTCCTATCCCGTCCTCAGTCTCTTCCCATCACCTGCACCCAACACGCAACGAGCGTCACCTGCCCACAGCATCAACATCTATATTTGCGACAAATCATGTCCCACAAGGTTCAGTTGTGGATCCACTCCTATATTTTATGTAGCTATCAAAGGGCATTCCTCTGTATGTGAGACAACTGATAGACATATCCGCTACTGTTGCAAGGGCCCGACTTCCACAGAAGGAGAATTCTTCAGATGAAAGCCACATGTAACAACGGCTGAAACGTTGGTCAGTTTATCGAAGCTTGAAAATGTGACCTCACATCGAGAAGAATATTATTAAGTGCTACAATGGCCGTCGATGCCCGATGTAATTAGCTAGAAACCCGAGCTGTCAAACTATTTTTTTTAATTCCAGTCTTCTGTTGGTACATCACCTACTTCGTCAGGCTTCCTGCCCTGTCCTCTGTCTCTCTTCTTCCCATCACCGGCACTCAACACGCAACGTGCGCCACCTGCCAACAGTACCTACATCTATATTTGCGAGAAATCAATTCCCACAAGGTTCAGTTCTGGATCCACTTTTATGTCTTATTTAGCTATCAAAAACATTTTTCTGGACGTGACCCAACAACCGATATATCGGTCACTGTTCGAGTGGTCTTCTTCTCCAATAGAGAAAAGTCCTCCGAAGTAAGATTGATGTCAGGTGTGCCACAGGGGAGTGTCGTGGGGCCGTTGCTCTCTCTCTCTCTCTCTCTCTCTCTCTCTCTCTCTCTCTATATATATATATATATATATATATATATATATATATATATATATATGACCTTGTGGATAACATCGGAAGTTCACTGAGGATTTTTGCGGATGATGCTGTAGTATATAGAGAGGTTGTAACAATGGAAAATTGTATTGAAATGCAGGGGGGTTTGCAATTAATTAACACTTGGTGCAAGGAATGACAATTGAATCTCAATGTAGACATGTGTAATGTGCTACGAATACACAGAAAGAAAGATCCTTTATCATTTATCACTATAGCAGGTCTTCAACTGGAAGCAGTTAATTCCATAAATTATCTGGGAGTAAGCACTAGGAGTGAATTAAAATTGAACGACCATATAAAAGTAATCGTCGGTAAAGCAGCTGCCAGACTGAGATTAATTGGAAGAATCCTAAGGAAATGTAGTCTGTAAACAAAGGAAGTGGGTTACAGTACACTTGTTCGCCCACTGTTTGAATACTGCTCACTGGTGTGGGTTCCGTACAATGTGGGGTTGATACAGGAGATAGAGAAGATTCAACGGAGACCAGCGCGCTTCATTACAGGATCATTTAGAAATCGTGAAAGCATTACGGAGATGATCGATAAACTCCGGTGGAAGACTCTGCAAGAGAGACGCTCTGTAGGTCGGTACCTACTTTTGTAGAAGTTTCGAGAACATGCCGAGAAGTCGAGCAGTATATTACTCCCTCCTACGTATATCTCGCGAAGAGATCATGAGGATAAAATCAGAGAGATTAGAGCCCCCACAGAGGCATACCGACAATCTTTATTTCCGTGGACAATACGAGTCTGGAATAGGAGGGAGAACCGATAGTGGTACTCAAGGTACCCTCCGCCACACACCGCCAATTGGCTTGCGGAGTATGGATGCAGATGTAGATGAATTGTTCTTCAGAAGAAGGCCACATGCAACAGCAGCAGAAACGTCTGTCAGTTTCTTGAAGCTTGAAAATGCGGCCTCACAAAATGTTCAAATGTTTTTAAAGTTACGGGGTCTAACTGCAGTGGTCATTGGTCCCTAAACTTATCCTAAGAACAACTCACACACACTTCCATGCCCGCGGGAAAGTAGTTAAAGGTTGAATTTGTACCCCTGCGTGGTAGTCAGCGACGCTGCCGTTTGAGGTACGGGACAGACACTTTTAGATAATTTAATCATTTTTTTTTTATTGGGCCAAGGGAGTCGCGATGACATTAGAATATTATTTTGCATCACTGAGTGCGATCGATAACGGTGTTGACACTGCTTCGGTGCGTAGTTAGATTTGTTTTATTAATTGTAGGAAATAACAGTGGGTTATCTGCAAGGCTTTGAGAGAGAATTTCTGTGGGAAGCACTAGATGGAGAAGCGAACGTGGTGGTCCATATCCGAGAACACTCGTTGTCGCCGGCAAACGTAGTGGCTCTCTGTTGAGGCGAGAGTAAAAGCCCAAATGTTCAGGTGATGTCTGCAAGTTTTCCTCGAAAGCAGTCGTCTTACGACAAGAAAAAAGAATTGTTGATATCTTAGCTGTTGTTGCTTTTCATAAATGAATTTCATTCTCTCTCTCTCTCTCTCTCTCTCACACACACACTGTATAGAAATGTGGAACCTATAGAACCTAACACTAACAAAGATACCTTCTGGTATCTGAAATTCAGTTTGGGATGACACTTCACGAGTTAGCAGTGCACGTCAAGGCTGTCCACTCATAGAAGTTCTAAAGCGCATTATCCAGAAATTTCGAGGAAAAGAGCTTAATCCTTTAAGTGCAGCTCATCCAGTAACTTTGACCATTGTTCGATCCTACATGCGGAAAACATTTTGTTTTTATAATTCGCTTTAAAAATTCGTGACGGCCTTCCTATTAGCATACATACAATATCGGAACAGGTGTATTCTGCTTTTCCATGAAGAAACCTGTTACTCGAATTTATAACAAATATTTATAACCTCTCCACAGCTTACAATATCGCCTAATTCTGTCATAAAATTGTAATGACTTTAGTATTTAACACTTTAATCTTTCTACATTAATTGTGAAATGCATCCATTTTTTTAATATTGTAATATAATTTTTAATTAGCTGCAACCGTTATTTCACAATAAATACAATTGATAATATTTTATAACATTATTTTAAAAATTTTTATAATTAAAATTATAGAAGAAATAAAATGTCTCCCACACGTTCGAACGAACTGTGATGACTTGCACGACAATTGTGCACGCAACTACCTGATATACTTTGCCATACTACTACACAGCTCTCATTGACTAGTCTATGAGCTATACGTGTTCTGCACTTAAAGCTTTAGATCCCTTTTTGTCATAATTCTCTGGGTAGTTCGCTTTAAAACTTACGTGAGTATACTCGTAAGACGCGAAATCACACAGAAAACGGTATTTCCGAAACCGAAAGGTCTGAAAAGATGTTCAAATGATGGTAGGGCTTATGGGTCTTAACTACGGGGCCATCAGTCCCTAAACTTACCAACTACATATGAACTGAAACTTCCCGGCAGATTAAAATTGTGTGCCGGAACCGGGAATCGAACCTGGGACCTTTGCCTTTCGCGGGCAAGCGCACTACCGACACGACTCACGATGAGAGTGAAAGTTTCATTCTACTTATGAACTAGCTTACACTAACGTCGGCACAAACATCCATGCCCGAGGGGGGGATTCGAACCCCCGGCAGCAGCGGTCCTGCAGACCGTGACTGGCACGCCGCAGACCGCTCGGCCACTGCGGCCAGCTCCAAAAAAATGTTCAAATGTTTGCATCGTGTATGGGACTTAACTACGGGGTCATCAGTCCCTAAACTTACAAACTACTTATGAACTACTTACGAACTAGGGTGGCACAAATATCGATGCCCGAGGGGGGATTAGAACCCCCGACCGTAGTGGCCGTGCAGACCGTGACTGGAGCGCCTCAGTCCCCTCGGCCACCGCGGCCGGCGGGCCGGCTCCGAAAGGTCTCTTTGTGGTTGGTGCCCGAAGCAGAAGACGGTTCCCTGTTCGCTTCTCTGAGCTATCACAAGAGTAATTCCGTTGACATAAGTGTACCCAATTTACTGCCGGTGCGTACGAATAACCGATTTCGGTTATTTACATCGCTAATTACGCAACGAAACAGGCCACAATTACCAGCAGTACCATCGAGCACTGTTACTTCAGATACTGTCAGGGAAGACCGTACATCACAACCGGCGCGAGCCGTAAAACAGCGGGCTACCTCGCCTTTCGGTGCCGGCCGCAGAGGCTCCATTAGCACTCGTTACACGCCTTGTGTCGGGTCAAGAGCACATCTGCCGGAACAGCCGTCGTAACGTCGTGCCCGACACGCCGGCACCGCGGGCCCGTGTATCCCGAGGATGGGATCGACATTGGAAACAATTACAGGTGTGTGAGCGCCGGGAAGGCCTTGGCGGCGCGGTGGAGGTGAGTGGCCTAGGCCGGCAGCTGGCGGGGTGGCCAGTGGGGGTTGCCGGGCCGGTCAGCCACGCGCCACCTGCAAGGCTGGCTTTGACGCCGCCGCTGCACAGCCAACGGCTCCTATGCTAGCGCCCGCCGCCGCTTACGGCTTTTTTCTGATCGCTCGTATCATTACAGCGTCCATTAGTGCCGTCATTTAGAACATCCGCCCTGCTGTAATTGTGTTACAGCATGTAATTTTTGAACGACGAACTGGAGACGGCGCTCTATAAAAATTATGCGAATTGATTAATTTCTTTTGCGAGAGAATTGCAATGAGCTGAATTTAAAACTCAGCTAATCGCTCCTTTTTTATGTGCACTGTTAGAATTTTATTTATTACTATCCTGCCGGCCGCGGTGGCCGAGGGGACTGAGGCGCTCCAGTCACGGTCTGCACGGCCACTACGGTCGGGGGTTCGAATCCCCCCTCGGGCATGGATATTTGTGCCGTCCTAGTTCGTAAGTAGTTCATAAGTAGTTTGTAAGTTTAGGGACTGATGACCCCATAGACTACACAAACATTTGAACATTTGAACATTTGATATTATTATCCTGGTTTTACAATATACGAGGTACGTCCACAAAGTAAGTTCCGTTTGGTTATATAAACCAAACGTGAACAGACACAGAAAAAATATTTATTGTATAAAAATATGCAACTGTTCAACTACAAAAGTAGTTGAACTTCCGAAATTTTGTAGGCACTTGTCATAGCGTGAGACAAGTTTAGTGTGCCTTCTTCATAGAAGGTTGCCGCCTGTGTATTCAACCATGTAGCAAACATGATCTTTCAGCTCATCATCGTTGAAGTGTTGACCACCATGGACAGATTTTAGGTGTAACAAGAGATGAAAGGAGTCTTCTTCTTCCCTTCACGTTGCCGCCCGACCTCACGAGGCGAATGTGACCAAACAACTCTTACGGGAATTTCACTGGGACGTGTTTGATCATCCTCCGTACAGTCTCGCTCCTACCGCCTTTCTTCTTACACCTAAAACCTGTCCATGGTGGTCAACACTTCAGCGATGATGACGAGCTGAAAGAACATGTTACCACATGGTTGAATACACACGCGGCAACCTTCTACGAAGAAGGCATACAAAGACTTCTTCCACGCTTTGACAAATGCCTACAAAATTTCGGTTGCTATGTATTTTTGTAAAATATTTTTTCTGTATCTGTACAGGTTTGTTTTATATAACCCAACGAAACGTACTTTGAGCACATATCTCGTATTATTATTCTGGTTTTACAATGTAAGTTTATTTTTCCAGCGCCTACATTAGATTACATTAAGTTACGAACTATTCTTCTCCACTCTTCTCTGTCCTCCCATAAGTCCTCAGGAATGTTGTTCTTCCTCATTGCTGACTGAATTTCCTGCATCCATGTGGTAGGTGGTCGTCCCTGTTTTCTTCCTTCGTTCGGTGTCCAGTCGACTACGCATTATGGAAGCCTTTCTTGTCCCATTCTTCTGACGCGTCCATACCATTTTAGATGTTTGTACTCGATGAATTCAATAATTAAATTTTTACATTTCATTTTTTCTCTCATTACTTCATTTCTTATTCTTTCTTTTCTTGATATTCGTGATGAACGTTCCAGAAATCCATTTCTGTAGCTGATAATTTTGATTTCAGTTGCCCTTTTGTTGTCCACACTTCTGAACCATATGTAATAATGCTCCGAACTATTGTTTTATATATCCTTACTTTGTTATCTGTAGTTATGTGTTTGTCCCAGAGAATTCCATTCAACAAAGAAATTGTCGTCTTTCCTGCATTTATGCTTGATCTAATTTCTTTTTCCTGTATTCCATCATTTGCAATTTTTACTCCTAAATACTTTATATTCCTCTGTAGTTGTTATTGTTCCCATCCTTTCTTCTAATATTAAGTCTTCATTTATTCCACCAATTATCATGTGTTTCGTATTATTCATGTTGATATTTTGTCCTGCTTTTCTATATTTCTGAATCAGCTTCCTGGTCATATATTCTATGTCCTCATTGTCTTGGGCTATAATCAGTTGGTCATCAGAAAATTGCAATGAATATATTGTTTTGTCATTTATTGGTATTCCCATAGTTCGACATTTAGAATTTTGTTTGTGTTTTAAGTGCGTAGTACTGTTTTACTCGTAGGTTCTTGAAGGGCGTCCCTTGTAAATGTGTTCAAACTTTCCAAGAAATTATATAAATATATAATCAAAATGATTTTTTTCAATTATCATTATCCGTTGTTTGAAGTCAAGTTACGCCTTGTACTGAAATGTTGAACGCCAAATCGGAGCTGGCTCCGACCCAAATTGCCCTATATATTAATTCCTTTTAAAAAAGATGTCAACTGTGTTAAAATTAATACTTAGCTAACGGAACCAGTGGATGTCGAAAAAAAAACTTTTTTATGGGAGGTTTTTGAAGATTGTTGGTTCTACAGTTTAAACTTGTATGACTCGTTTGAAACTTCGTACGAAGGTTAATAAAAGGATGAAGTCAAAACTAATTGTGTGTTATGTATTAATCATTAATTGTTACTGTTGCCAAATATCTGGAAAATTAGGCTATATTTTTCATCGTGTTAAGACTCGCGGAAGATCCAGACATTGATAGCATTTTGCTAACTATAGTTCCATTGTTTATGGGGATCAACCAGAATATTATGTCTCAATAAGAATAAAAACCGACCAGATCGCTAAAATTGTATTTACGTATACCGCCGTTTCGGCATCTGCCATCATCACATCTAAAATCCTCTGAATTTGCAAAGTGAAGTTCAGTGTCAATACAAAAATCTCTTTGAAAAAATCATTATTGGGCCCAGAACTGCAAATTACATTTATTTGCTGGCTCTACCGATTTCCACAATTGCTGCCACCTGCAGGAGATTAACAAAATATTTTACAAGAACAACAAGAAGATAACATTTTCTTCTGAATATGGCAAGACAAAATTAACCAAAAATCTATATCTAGTAGGGCAGATACCGAAACTACGGTATAAATAAATACAATTTTAGCGATCTAGATGTTTTTTTTTTCTCGTCGAGAATAAATAAAGATTGACATCACCTAACATCGCAGGATGTAGGCGATCTAAATAGATTAATTATCTTAAAAAGTAAAACGCCATTACCGTTAAATGATTATTTAATTTACTGACGAACGGTTTCAATGGTCTTTGCCACCATTATCTGGTTATATAAAATTCTACAATGTGGTCCTCTTATTTAGAAAATGGAGGTTAAACAGAAAATTCAACGTAGCACTTAGTCAAAATATAAAATACATAATTTATATTATTAACAGCTTGTAAGAGACTGCAAGTCTTATGTATTTTATATTTTGTCTAAGTCGTATGCTGAACCTTCTGTTTAACCCCCATTTTTTATAACAAGACCACATTGTAGATTCCGACCTAATATAATCATATAACAATCTTGGCGTTTTACTTTTTAAGATAAAAAAATAAAGATCGCGGAATCGAGCAGGCAATTCGTTTCCTTTATACAAAATATTATGACCACCTGCCTATTACTGTCAGGAGTCAGAGCGTCACGTGACGAAGCATGATTGCTGGTCAGACAGTGTCACAGTGCATGTAGTATGAGTGAACATGCTGTCCGTATGTAGAACTAGGAAGGAGTGTAGTCGCCGCGCGGGAGTAGCCGAGCGGTCTGGAGCGCCACGTAACGGATCGCGCGGCCTCCCGCGTCGGAGGTTCGAATCCTCCCTCGGGCATGGATGTTTGTGTTTTCTTTCGTATAAGTTAGTTCATAAGTAGTTTAACAAACATGTGAACATGTGGAAGCATAGTCCACCTGGCTTTGACCGAGGGCAGAGTGTGGTGTCCTCTAGGCTCGGCACGAGCGTTCCGGAAATTACGCATGTGTTCTGGCAGTACTGTGGTAGTGAAACCATGTGCAAACGTAGAAATTTTGGGTGGTCACCCCTTAATTATCAATCTCAGACGTCGAAGACCGAGCAGAATGGTAGGACAGACACGCAGGTGTGGCGCAACTAACATCAGACTAATGCTTGACATAGTATGTGTCTGAACACAGTGCAGCCAACACTACTAACGTTGGTGCTCCGCAGCCTACGGCCCACGCCCGTGCCATTGTTACCACCACGGCAATCACGGTTGAAATGACTATGTGACCACTACTGGACACTGACGCGGTGTCAGAAAGTGATATGGTGATTCCAACACGTTTAGACACTGATGACCTAGCCGTTTAGCGCCTTAAAACTCGTTCTGTATCATGCGGATATGAGAGTGCGATTCCAAATTACAGGAGAGCAACTCCTTGATACCTTTTGCATGGATAACAGCGTCGACGCGCCTTGGCATGGAAACAGTGATGTATTGGTATGTCGCTGGAGGGAGATGGTACCACTTTTGCTCACAAAAGTCACCTATTTCCCGTACGATTCCGGGAGGAGAGTAATGGGCTTTGACAGCATCTTCACACACATCCGAGATTTGTTCGATCGGGTTCAGATATGGTGAGTTGGGGGAGCCATCACATCAGTTGCAATTCGCCATTGTCTCCCTCGAACCATTCTATCACACACCTAGCCTTGTGGCATGGCTACTGAGAACTGCTACTGCCATTGGGAAACATGATCGTCCTAAAGGTATGTACGTGGTCTGCAAACAGTGTACGATACTTCTTGGCTGCTATGCCATGTGTGAGCTGCACTGGACCGTGTGAATGTTCCCCAGGTCAAATTTAAGCTGCTGCCAGCTTCTCTCCGTCCCACAGTGTGGATGCCAAGAAACCGTTCCCGTGGAAGGTAATGTATTCGCACCCTCGAGATGAAGAAGATATGACGATTCACTAGATCTTTCAACGCTTTGACACAGCACCAGTGTCCAATGGCGATGTTCAGGTGTCCGTTTCAATCTTAGCTGCCGATGTCGTGGGCGGCCGCCTGCGGTGGCCCTTCGTTAAGAGTGTTCAGTGTACTGTGTGTTCAGACAAGCTTGTACTCTGCACACTGTTCAATGCAGTGATAGCACGCTAGCTATGCTACTAAAAAGTGAAGAAGAAAAGAGGTGGGGGCTGCTGAAAAGAGCTGCTGGGGGGGGGGGCAAACCACCCTTCGCCAGACCCTTGGATCCTCCTATGCTTCTGATTGCTTTTCATTACTTGTCACGTGACACTGCTGTAGTTTGGACGGGTTTTGTAGATAATAGGAAGGTGATCATTATAACACTTCCCTGGTGCCACGTTCCCCATTGAAGTGTTTATAAACGATTTAGGAAACAGCTCTCTTAGTCTGTTCGAGGGTGATGCTGTTATTTATGGAGTTAGTAAAGTAACCAGAAGATCAAAAGCAACTACAAAATGATTTAGATATCTGCATGAATATATAGAAAATATTGTAGGTAAGTCGATGTTTTAGAACTATCAGAAGATGCAACGTTCTATTAAAGAAACAGCCTACACTACTCTTGTGTCTGCTATTTTGGAGTATTGTTGCCTGTTGTTGGATCCTTACCAACTGCGGCTGGCAGATGATATAGAGAAAGTTCAGAGAACAGCTTGTTTAGTGATTCCGCGGTATAGGGGAGAGTGTCACGGAGTATGGGTGGAAATAATTAAAAGAAAGGCGTTATTCTTTGCGGCGAGATCCATTTGCGAAATTTCTTTCACCAACTTTCTCTTTCGAATCCTTTTTTTTTTTTTTTTTTTTTTTTTTTTTTTTTTTTTTTTTTTTTTTTTTTTTTAGTGCCCATATACATAAAGAGACAGGATCATCATAAAATAATAAGAGAAATAAGATCGAAAACGGAATGATTCAGGCGTTCTTCTCCCGCGCGCTATTAGAGAATGCAACGGTAGAGAAATATTATAAAAGCGGATCGATGAACCCTCTACTTTGCACTTTAATGTGATTATCCGAATATTTATGTAAATGTACATGTAGATGTTGTAGCTGATCAGTATACATCAGATTCTTGCTGACGACAACGATGATGATGATGATGATAACTACGGGGACTGAAGATTGCTTTATAAATGAGGGTCAGAAATTGTCGGAAAACATAATAAGGGTTATCAGGGACGGTAGTAGTTGGCTAAAAATTGTACAGTTTGTGCTTTTCTCCATTTCCTGAAATTAACCAGTCAGATCATCGAGCTGCCTGCGTTTCTCGTTTGATTAACTTAATTCGCACAAACGAAAATGGTAGCGCAGTGAACTGCTAAGCTCGAACATTCCTACCACCCAATTTTTGTTTAGCTCTATAGTTCATTCTGAAGTACTCAAGTTATGAACTCATTTGGCAGTTTTGCCCTTGGGAAGCCGCTTGTGCACTGTGTTACCTGACTGGCTACCTTCAGAGCTCAGAATGTCAGATTCGCGCATCCATTAACCACACGTTTGCACGAATCAGGCTTTGTCATCGGAATTCATTACAGTAATCTGCAGAGATCGCGAAGAAGGAAATGGAATGGGTCGCGTTGCTCATTCCGCAATTAGTGAACTGTAATAGAGGCACGCTATCGCGGGCGATTCGCGGACGAACATCTGCCCGGCTCGGCGCGGTAACTGGAACTGGTCACCAGCTGCCGCCACACACCAAGGCCGAATATTTCGTTAACATAACAACGCCGGCCCGTGGCTCGGTGTAATTACCGAACGCGCTCCGACCTGCGCCTGCGCATTTACATCTTCCTTCGGCGGTCCGGCTGATTAAGTCATGTGCTACGTGACCGGGCGACCTGCCCGAGCACTTAACGACGCAATCACTCCTCCTTTTCCTTGTACTTTTCGCTTTTAGCTCCACTTGTTTGTGAGGTTCTTATTCAAAACAGTCCCGTTATACGCAATACGTCATTCGTACCGACTTTCCCGTCCTTGCATATAATCGAGATTTATTAGACTTCATATGAAGGAAGAATATACAAGTAAAATGTAGTGCTTTGTGTTTAATCCGTCATACATGTTATATGACAATGTGTCAAGATAAAAAAGATGAACTTCAGGTCTTTACTCTTTCGCCATAGAGGAACCGCTGTTAGAAAGCCAACACCTGCTCCCGCTCCAGAACCTAGGCTCTCACAAGGGGTACATCAAGTATGGTACCAACGGAATTTGATGGGTCGTAAGTAAGTTGTGAGGGAATTCCTCCAGACCATCAAGCTAAAACGATTTGTCCCAATGGGCCTTTATTTCTGAGAAAATCGAAATCAAATTCGCAGCAAATTACCACGCGTAACGTGTCTACTTATACATGGCGGTTACAGTCTACACAGTCTGACATAATCGTACGCTGTATGGTTGAGGGTTCCTTGAAAAAACTACGACACTGGACCGAAACTTATTGGCAAATTAAAAATATTTTCCGAATCAGGGTCTCAAAACTGCGACCTTTGCCTTTCGCGGGCAAGCGCTCTACCGACGGAGCTATCCCAACACGACACACGATCCGTCCTCAATTCTGCAGTACCTCGCGTCCTACTTTCCAAACTTCACAAAACTCAGACGGTAGAGCGCTTGCCCACGAATGGCAAAGATCCCAGGTCCGAGTTCCGGTTTCGGTACACAATTTTAATTTGCCAGGAAGTTTCATATCAGCGCGCACACTGCTGCAGAGTGAAAGTTGCAGATCACACGAGAATTGGCAGATATATGTGATTTTTTATTTTCAGGGGATGGAGAGGGACCAGAAGAAGATGGGGAGGAACAAAAATGTTTGTTAAGCTTATGGGACTTAACTGCGGGGTCATCAGTCCCTAAACCTACAAACTATTTATAAACTAACTTATACTAAAGACAACACAAACATCCATGCCCGAGGGAGGATTCGAAACCCGACAGGGAACAGCGTCGTGCAACGGAGCATGGCGCCTCAATAAGATCGCGGTCGGGTAGGGGGGAGGAACAGAGAGAGAGAGAGAGAGGAAGGGGTGGAGAAGACGAAATGAACGACGGAGGAAGAAGAGAGAAACATAGAGAAGGAGAATGTGAAAATGAACAGAGGAGATGAGGGGGAAGAGGATTGAGAAAGAGAGTGACGGAGTGTGGGTAGAGGAAATGACGAGGCAGGTGGGTAGGTTGGGTGGGTGGATCGATGGATGGATGGACTAAACGATCGATCGATGGAGGAAAGGTGGAGGAGGAAGAGGAGGAGGGACAGAAGAATGAGAAGGTAGATGGGGAGGAGGAAAGAGAGAGAGGGGTAAAGGACGAGTCAGATAAAAGAAGGGGGTGATGACGGGGTGCGGGCTGGAGGAGGAGACATATAAACCGATGATGGGGGGCATGGACAGAGAGAGAGGATGAAATAGTGACTAACAGAAATGGAATAAATGTTGAAATATTTATAAACTTATGGGATCAAACTGCTATGGTCATCAGTCCCTAGACTTACAAACTACTTAAAGTAACTTACTTTTACGTACAACACACACACACACACACAAACACACACGCACCCATGCCCGGCGGGAACGTCTGCCCAGTCCGTAGCATGACGCTTTACACCACGCGGCTATTCCGCGCGACTATATTCGAAGTGAGGAAGAAGGCATGCCAGAATAATTCGGTGTGGTCGTGTGAAGCCACTGTGCGTGGGTGGTATTGTCATTAGCACACCCACAGGAGACCCTAATTCGCATCGCTGTCTTGGTACAAATATTCATACGATTCTTCATTCTGCATGCGTGTTGTATAATACTTTACGTTATTCCTGTCGTAAAATTTAATGGCAGCAAAAAGCAGACAAGAGCGCTCTATTAGGACACGCTGAGTGCCGCTGAGTGGCGGTAAGTGCACTGATGGTGCCGGCAGGTGGGCAGGGCGCGCGCCGCCGCTGGTGGGGAGGCGGCGGTCGGCGAGCAGCGGTATCGCCACGCCGCGTCGCGAATCCCCCGGAACGATTTTATTACCTCTCGCGTTGTGGCGCCTCTGTGTACGGCGGGCGAATTGGGTGTGAATTGATCCCTTCACGCAGACAGCTATCGACGGGGAGGGCGGGGGCGTCGCTCCCGGCTGTCAAATAAATCAGGAGCGCCGGCGAGCCAGCCAACCCGCCGCGCCGCAGGCAAAGCCGCGCCAGCTGCCGACCCGGAAACACGGCCGCTCCTCCTCCGCCCTAAACCCTCCCCATCGTGGCAAAAGCACCCCTCCCAGCCCTCTGTATGTAATCTCCAGTTTTCTTAACGTATGGCCTTTCGTCGCGCCCGAGGCATTCGATGATGGCACATATTTGAAGGGGAACGAAGGAAGGAAGGAAGCTTGGGGTTTAACGTCCCGACGACAGCGTGGTCATTAGAGACGGAGCTCACACTAGGAATTTTTTTTCATTTCTTTTTGGTAAATACATGTGGCGTCTGTTCCGAAAGAACAGTCGTCACTTCTGATCCTGCAGTTGTTATTATTTAATATTCACAGAATATATGACATCAACTGCGATTGGGCAAAGCTGAAAATGTGTACCCAGCCGGGATTCGAACACAGGTCTCCTGCTTTCTAGGCAGTTGCGCTGACCCCTACACCACTGGGGACACAGTGATCACCGCACCTGCAAGGACTACCTAAGCACGCCTCCCGTCAGATACAAATTCCCAGCTTCGCCCTGGAAAGCAGGAGACCCGGGTTCGAATCCCGGCTAGGTACACATTTTCAGCTTTGCCCAATCGCAGTTGATGTCATATATTCTGTGAATATTATTCTTTTTGGTAAGCTTGGGGAAGGAAATCGGCCGTGGCTGTGCCCTTTGAAAGAATCCATCCCGGCATTTGCCTCGGGGAAATAGCGGAGAACAAATCTCCATGGCCAGAGGTGGATTTGAACCACCGTCCTCCCCAATGGGAGTCCAGGTTGTTGATTTGATTTGATTTGATTTTTTCAGGGAAGCCAAAACAGTCTTGGCCCAACCCGCCACTGCCCGCACCGGAACTAAGTTTATTGTGCGGTATCGCTCCCTGTATATCTAGTAAAGCCAACCAATGCCCTTGAACAGTGCAAGGAGTCCCTTTACCAGTTCTTTATTAGACACAATTTCTTCGGGTCTGGTTGTCCCAAATGTTTTCTGGCTTTTACTCTCCAATGCAGTGCATTCGTAGATTAGATGTGATGCAGTTTCATCACCGTCATCACAGATCCTACATTTAGGGTCCTCTTCTGTTATTCCCATTGTATGTAGGTGTTTTTTTTTTTTTTTAAATTCCCATGGCCTGTCAGCAATCCAATCAAGAGTCTAATCTCTCTCCTGTTCCGGCCCAGGATTGCAGAGCTTCTTCTAAAACATGGCTTTTGCATCATTTCCTTGCCATGTTTTTGTTGGTAGACTTTGGTCTAATATTCTACGTGCTGTCTTCTGAGCCAGTTTCGTAGCTCCAATTTGATCATTGCCTTGGTGATTGTCAGGACAGGTTCCGGTCCAATAAATGGAGTCTCTGCCCCCATCCTGCCTAATCTGTCGGAATGTTCGTTGCCACTGATCCCCGAGTGGCCAGGGACCCACAATAGGTTTACTCTATTGCTTTCCCCTAGCTCCACCTGAACCCTGTGGTCCAGGTTGTTACTACTGCACCACCTCCTTCGCTATTTGATTTACGCCACACTTGATGAGGCTGATATAGTAGGGTAGTGTCAGTTCAGACATGTTCTGAAATACCATCATGCTGAGACTGAATATAAATTTTTCTATGACTTCAATTATATACAGACAACAAACGTTGTTCTGTAGCTGATTTTTACGGTAAATAGCTACATAACAATTTAGCCAAAGCACACCACTCAACTATATAAATGTACACCACTGGCCATTAATACATTATACTAGAACTGACATCAACATTATACTAGAACTGACACGTGATTACATTTTCACGCAATTTTGGTGCATAGATCCTGAGAAATCAGTACCCAGAACAACCACCTCTGGCCGTAATAGTGGCCTTGATACGCCTAGGCATTGAGTCAGAGCTTGGATGGCGTGTACAGGTACAGATGCCCATGCAGCTTCAACACGATACCACACTTCATCAAGAGTAGTAGCTGGCGTGTTGTGATGAGCCTGTTGCTCGGCCACCATTGACCAGACTTTTCAATTGGTGAGAGATCTGGAGAATGTGCTGGCCAGGGTAGCAGTCGAACATTTTCCGTATCCAGAAAGACCCGTACAGGACCTGCAACATGCGGTTATGCATTATCCTGCTGAAAAGTAGGGTTTCGCAGGGATCGAATGAAGGGTAGAGCCACGGTCGTAACACATCTGAAATGTAACGACCACTTTTCAAAGTGCCGTCGATGCGAAAAGAGGTGACCGAGACGTGTAACCAATGGGACCCCTTACCATGACGCCGGACGACGAAGACAGGCTTCCAATGCGCGTTCACCGCGATGTCTCCAAACACGGATGCGACCAACATGATGCTTTAAACAGAACCTGGATTCATCCGGAAAAAAATGACGTTTTGCCATTCGTGCACCCAGGTTCGTCGTTGCGTACACCATCGCAGGCGCTCCTGTCTGTGATGCAGCGTCAAGGGTAACCGCAGCCGTGGTCTCCGAGCTGATAGTCCATGCTGCTTCAAACGTCGTCGAACTGTTCGTGCACATGGTTGTTATCTTGCAAACGTCTCCATCTGTTAACTCAGGGAACGAGACATGGCTGCACGATCCGTTGCAGCCATGCTGATAAGATGCCTGTCATCTCGAATGCTGGTGACACGAGGCCGTTGGGATCCAGCGCGGCGTTCCGTATTGCCCTCCTGAACCCACCGATTCCATACTCTGCTGACAGTCATTGGATCGCGACATACGAGAACAGCAATGCCACGATACGATAAACCGCAATCTCTATACGCTACAATCCGACCTTTATCAAAGTCGGATACGTGATGGTACGCATTTCTCCTCCTTATACGTGGCATCACCACAACGTTTCATCAGGTAACGCAGGTCAACTGCTGTTTGTGTATGAGAAGTCGAAGTCGGATGGAAACTTTCCTCATGTCAGCACGTTGTAGGTGTCGCCAGCGGCGCCAACCTTGTGTGAATGCTCGGAAAAGCTAATCATTTGCATATTATAGCATCTTCTTCCTGTCGGTTAAATTTCGCGTCTGTAGCACGTCATCTTCGTAGAGTAGTAATTTTAATGACCAGGGGTGTATTAATAATAATGTTGTGGTGGTTTCTGCACACGCCTGCCAATGGAATATATATATATATATATATATATATATATATATATATATATATATATATATATATATAGCAACTTGCAGATCCTGCTCTTCACAGCATCACCTCGGAGCAACATGCTGAAGATTTTCTTTTTTCTTTTTTCTTTTTTCTTAAGAATGATCAGAAATTGTTCTGTTGGCTGATTGGTAGGGAAGCTTCGACAGAAACGAGCCCTCCACAGGTGATATTTATTAAAAGAAATGAATACGTCTCTTTAGGCAGTGAGAAAAATAAATTCCAGCCACTGAATGGTACTTCAGTCAGTCAACAATAATTCCGTGGCCCGTAAACAAGCGATGTCTGTACTGAGGCACAATGTAGAGTGGCGAGGACACTCTTCGACGAAGCGCTGCCGGCTGTTTAATAGTTTGGCCAGTCACATTAGACATACGGGATAGCCTGCATAACGCGCGTGGCCTCTGACGGAAATCATGGAAGTGATATTGTCAGGGTTACGATGTTCCCGCAGTCGCGACTGTTACTGATGGTGTGGCATTTATGGCAGTTAGACCCCAACTGGGGTCGTGTTCATTCTGCATGGTGCCAGCCACTTCGGCGACGCACATCAGTGATGATGAAATGTGGACGACACAACAGCCAATTCCCGAGCGGAGAAAGTCTCTAACCGGGTCGGGAAACGAACCCGGCGCCTGCGTGGCAACGCAGCACGCTGTCCACTGGACTACGGAAGTGGATGTGACTGCGACTGAATCGATAGTGGTGGGAGGGAGGGAGGGTTCATTCATCCTTCCCTGACATTGCGGAGAAACTACGAATGAAAATGTCGATCCCAGCCACGACATGGTCCACATCTTGACAGGCCACGGTTCTTATACCACGCACTTACATCGCTTGAGTCTCAGACGTGAGTGTAGAGGGGATCTCCAGAACACGTTGTCCCATTCTGCGGGACCGTCAATCACCTCAGAGACTCGTTGGTAACACTACATGATCACACGGAAGAACAAATGTACGAGGCCATGAGACAAGACAACATATGGACCACACTCAATATACTAACAGATAAAATCTCTCACGCGACACATGAGGAATGACAAATACAAAAGAAACATACCGTACAGAAGACAACAACGTATGTAGCGATCATGTGCATAGAGTGTACCAGCAAAGGAACCGAAACCGGAAACAGGACAGGGGTAACAACACGGATCCCAACATAGGCATCAACTTGATCACGGACGCAAACAGTCATCATTTAATGGGCAATAATTGGTGTAGACATAGTAGTAAGAACAAATACGGAAGTGTCAGCGGATTGTCCCTTTTTGTTACCGGTAAAACGGCACTATAAACCTTGTAATAGATAATAACAAAGCAGAAGAGCACTATAATATAAATTAATAGATAGTATAACATATAGATAATACTAGCGATGATTGAGGGCTGAAGACTTGATGAGAATGCCAAGTCCTCGACACTCAAGCATCACAAGGTGTCGGGCTCCACCTTCTAATAATTTCTCTCTCCTATCATCTTCTCCTGTTAAATATAAAACCATGTTACTCTTTTACTAAAAATAAATAAATGGCGGTGGGAATCTTTTTTTAACATAAACCTCTATACTTGCCCCTGTTCCTTACTTCTTCTTCTTAAGTGGATATACAGGGTGTTTCACTAAGTGTGTGTGCCTCTGTAACTTACAAAATAATAGGTGACGGCAAATTTTAATGCGGTAGGTCAACACAAGACATGTTACACTTTCTGCGGAGCTATGAACATAGTTTATTGTATCATTTTCCAAAGAGTTACACCACAAAGATATAATTTTTTAAATGGAACAATGGTTTTTTTTTCTATCGTGTTTTGGATTCGTTTAAACCAGCTGCGTCCAAATCAATTTAAACTACATTCCTATCACTGTTAGTTTGGGAGCTACAACCCTTCAAAGTTCCGAGGGCGGAGGCTGCGGTAGCGTAGCTGACTGGCCGAGTGGCTATCCCCTGGGGCACGGCCCACTGTCTCATGACCACCATCTTTGTGGTGAAACTCTTTGGAAAATGATACAATAAATTATGTTCATAGCTCCGCAGAAAGTGTAACATTTCTTTTGTTGACCTACCACATTAAAATTTCCCGTCACCTATTATTTTATAAGTTACAGAGGCAAACACACTCAGTGAAACACCCTACATATATTAATTTAAATTTTTCTGTTATTTATAGTTTTACTACATCAGTTAGTTAAGCTCTATAAATAATAGCCGGCCGCGGTGGCCGAGGAGACTAAGGCGCTCCAGTCACGGTCTGCACGGCCACTACGATCGGGGGTTCGAATCCCCCCTCGGGCATGGATATTTGTGCCGTCCTAGTTCGTAGGTAGTTCATAAGTAGTTTGTAAGTTTAGGGAGTGATGACCCCGTAGTTAAGTCCCATAGACTATACAAACATTTGAACATTCAAAATATTCAAATGTTTGTATAGTCTATGGGACTTAAGTACGGTGTCATCAGTCCCTAAACTTACAAACTACTTATGAACTAACTAAGACTAAGGACGGCACAAATATCCATGCCCGAGGGGGGATTCGAACCCCCGACCGTAGTGGCCGTGCAGACCGTGACTGGAGCGCCTCAATCCCCTCGGCCACCGCGGCCGGCATTTGAACATTTTATAAATAATAAACAATAAGTAGCCTCTTATGTAAGCAGACAGAACCCATAAAATATGGGGTAGTTGGTAGCCCTGGCTGTGCTCCCCCGCGTCGTTTAAAGCTCGGCTCTACAGTTAACAATGCACTCGCGGCTGCTGCCCATCATGCCCAGCGTTTGGCGCTGCGCGTTAAAAGAGTGGCAGAGCAAGCAACCAGTGGCCGGCCTGTTTTTGTGCGGCGGGTGATGTGTTGTACGCGGCCCGGCCCGGCGTGCTGTTTGTTTTGACGCGCCGCGCCGCGCGGCCGGCTAACAGCTTTTTGATTGCTCTGCTCCCATATCTGCATTCCTCGCGCCGCGCCGGACCCTTTCCCCCGTTTTCCCCACTTCTTTTTACCCGCCACGCACTGAGAGAACATTTGTCTTGCTGGCCCCGCTACTTTTATTTGACGCGCTCTTCGCTACATGTTCGGCTATGTGTGTGTGTTGTTGAGAGAATTAAGGGCACTAAATTAGGAAAAAAGGTAAAAACAGAGAGAGACGGACCTGCAGCTAAGAGCTCTGCGTGGCGTGTAAGAACGTGTTCAGACGTGCTTATTTTGTCTCTCGGTCGCGAGCACTTGTCACTTTACTCGCACGCTCCGCCAGAAGAAAACGAACGTAATGAGGTTTCATTTTCTTGTTAGTACATTTGACGTGTTTTTGTCGAGTCATTGCGCGGAAAACTAACTTACCGCAATAGCTACTGTATAAAACGTTGTAACGTTCTGTGCGAAAATTAATTCAGCTTTCTATAACTTAGATAACTTGGTCAGAGAGGAACATTTTCTTCGCCTCTATCCACACTCATTACAAGTAATTTATGAGACACGTCATTTCACTTGTGTCAAAAGTGAATAAACATAGCAATTCAAATTCAATTCTTTTTTTATTTTGAAACTGTCATTCTACTGTTATGGTCACAAGGCTGTTTGATAATGTACTCTTTCAACACTTGTTTGGTCACCAGAAGTTTTATTTACTACTAATAATAATAAATAATTACTTTCACCACTCAAGTTCCAAAATACAGAATTTAAAAATTTCTATTTACATACAGGTACATGCTGTTGTTCCAGTGGATAATTCCCCTTCGTCCTTAGGGTATTCGTAAAGGTGTTCCCCGTTAATTATAAATAAAAGGGTATATTGTGACAACAGTTTATATACACATTTTTATTACGATGTAATTTCTGATTCATATATATAAGGACTAAATGATTCACGCTCCATATCCAAAACTTTATCATCTGCTCATGGTAGACATAGTTGCTTTTCTTGGCAAAACGTATTGAAATAATTAGTAACATATGACAATTCATATAAATGGAAAGGTTATGGCCGCAAAGTACTTTATTAGTTTTTAGGCATTTCGACAGTGCAACAGATTTAAGCAATTTTCACCACAACCATTTCGGTTAGTTTCAAAAATAAATGCAAACTAGATGAATTTTAGAAAATTTAAGATTGTGCTGCCAGTGAGTCCATCAAATATACATGGGGACACAGATATCATTTTACACATACAAACAACTTGGTAGTGAATGCTACATAAGAAGGTGACAAATTGACAGTTCCGTGTCAAAATACAGGCAAGGTAATCACTGAACGTGATTGGCGTATGCAAAATCACAACATACCACAAATTGAATCAAAGAAGATCATAACTATCCCTGGTCAATGTGAATGTATACAATGCATTGCAAGTAATTAGGCATAGATACATAACTAGTTACAAGAGTCTTTCAACGTTTTTTTAAGTGAGCATGGTTACATTACTGATTCCGTCATAGATTGAAAAAGTCGTTTTAATAAGTGGGCTAACAAGCACCAGCACATATAAATAGAATCTAAAGATAAGTCATAAAAAAGTAATAGAAAATTAAATATTTGGTATACACGACAAATTACTCTTATAATTTTATTTGACAACATTTGACAATGTACATGTTTCACTAGATGATTATTCGTCTTCATACACTCATCTTAATCTGTTTTCACATTGTCCTTGACGTCTGATGATTTAATTTCAATATTTCAGAGGTACGCACAAGTCTGTTTTAGTTTCCTATCAAATTTACAACGCATCTTCATGTCCTGTTTTATATATGCTTGTTCATGTTAGCTCATTGTTTAAAACATTTTACTTTGTGTATCTCTTATGTTACCAGTGTTGTACCCATGTCCCCTATGATCCACTTAAAAAAAGAAAAAAAAAAGTTTTATCTCTGTCTTGTAACTAGGCCTACTCATTTAACTATGCATAAGGAATCGTTCTTCTTTGTTACTGTGGACCCGGATGTATTTAAAATATTTAACATCGTAAACTCCTATTGTCCAGGGATATTCCAGATGTCATTCGATCCACTATGATCGACATATATACGACACCTGTGTCCACTGTTACAAGCTACGGTAGCTTGAGCATGGCACCTACACTTTTAGCATTCCCTACCAAGTTGTTTGTATATGTAAAATGATAACTGTGTACCCATGTATATTTTATGTGCTCACTGTGAGCGTAATGTTAATTATTCACGCAAGTCCACATATTTTTCTAGGAAATTATTTTTAAAAATGAAATGCATGAGTTGTATACGATTGTAAGTTGCTTAAATTTAATCCACAGCTGTTGTCAGCAGAAGATAAATCGAAACCGGTAACAACTAATGAAATACTTTGTGACCAACACCTTTAAACATTAATTAATTGTGCCAAATCTGAAACGGTCGCCTTCCTCCATTACAGATTAGTTTTTGATCGAATTTTGTTGTTGTGGTCTTAAGTCCGGAGACTGGTTTGATGCAACTCTCCACCCTACTCTATCCAGAGCAATCATTTACATGTCCTCATAAAACGGCCCCCTACATCCATTTTAATCTGCTTACTATATACGTGTCTTGGTCTCCCTCTGCGATTTTTACCCCACACACTTCCCTCCAATGCTAAATTTACGATTCCTCGGTGTCTAAGAATGTGTCCTACCAAGCGATCCCTGTCCATTTAAAAACATATAAGTTTGTGTTAAAAAAACACACACATGCTTCCGTTTTAGAATGGTTCAAATATTTACATTCATGAGCTCCTGCCTTACATCGATACCCGTGAAGTCGTTTTGCAATAGATCTTTTAGTTCCAGAGATATTTTGGGTAGTCAAGATAAATGAGACATTCAGTATAAGAGATTACTTAAACCTCGCCGGCCGCGGTGGCCGAGGGGACTGTGGCGCGTCACTCGCGGTCTGCACGGCCACTACGGTCGGGGGTTCGAATCCCCCTCGGGCATGGATATTTGCCTTAGTGTTAGCTAGTTCATAAGTACTTTGTAAGTTTAGGGACGGATGACCTCGTAGTTAAGTCCCATAAGCTATACAAACATTTCAACATTTGAAAATAAAACTCATGCTAAATAAGTAAGGTTTGTGAATTCACAGGTTTACTAGAAGTGCAACGGACACAGATTTCGACCTGGTACATGTCCAGTAAGCATCCTATTAGTGAAGTACAAGGCGGGGGAATAAGTTTTAATCAGCATGATGTGGTTATTTTAAGAATTAGCATGTAATTATTGAACCGTTTAGGTTCGTATCCCCGTTAAGTTTCCCAGCCTTGTGGTTATCTTTGCTGCTCTGCATTTCTCTACCCTACCTTTTTCGCGAGAGGGAGATTTGGTAGTTTTGGTATAACTACTTTGCCTGCCCCATCTTTGGCGAGTCTAGGAGGCTTTTCACACAGTCAGGTGTGGAGAGGGCTGGCCGTAAAAACATTTTTGGTGTGGAGCGGCTCCTACTGGATTAGCAGGCTTCCGCTGGGAAATGTATATCTTAGAACCAGAGTCTCTTCAGATCGGTTGCCGTCGCCCCAGAATTTATATTTTGAAATAACTACGATAAGGACAACATTCCTAAGCAATTTAAAATGGCCAATTGCGAAGCCGACTGCAACCGTTCTGAAGACACTCTGGTTCCAAGATACACATTTATCAGCAGAAGCCTGCTAATCCACTAGGAACCGCTCCACACCAAAAGCCTTCTTACGGTCAGCTCTCTCCACATCTGTCTCTGTTGACGACCCTCCTAGACTCACCAAAGATGCACTTACCTGGCGGCAGGCGAAGTAGTTATACCAAAACCACTAAAGCTCCCTCTCGCGGGAAAAGGAGGGTAGAGTAATGCATAGCAGCAAAGATGACCGCTACGACAGGAAACCTAACGGGGATAAGAACCTACACGGTCCAATTATAATGTTTCGAAACCGGTACAGCTTTTAACGAAGTAATATATATTCTAAAACGGAAGCATGTGGTATTTTTTAAGACAAACTTATATGTTTTTAAATGGACAACCTATGTTTTATATATATAGACGAAAACATTCCTGGTAGGAAAAATGTGTATAAGAAATAGAGATCATTTAACTTAGCCAAACACAGGCTCGTAAACAGAAACACAAGTAAAAACACACCCAAACACAAAAATTCAAGCTTTCACAACTGTCTTTTGTTTTATCAGGAAAAGAGGAAGCCGGCCGCGGTGGCCGAGGTGACTGAGGCGCTCCAGTCAGTCAGCACGGCCACTACGGTCGGGGGTTCGAATCCCCCCTCGGGCATGGATATTTGTGCCGTCCTTAGTCTTAGCTAGTTCGTAAGAAGTTTGTAAGTTTAGGGACTGATGACCCCGTAGTTTAGTCCCATAAGCTTAACAAACATTTTTGAAAAGAGGAAGGAAGAAGGAGGTGGAAAGGAGTAGGATGCGGGTTTTAAGGGAGTGGATGAGGAGTCATTTCAAACCCGGGAGTGGAAGCACTTATCTTATAAGAAAAAAGGATAGGTAAACAAACACACACACCCACACACATATACACGCAAACACAAGGCAGACATTTGTAAAAAGCAAAGAAGTTGGACAGAGATGCCAGTCCAGACAGTGGCTCTGTCAGAGAACAGAGGCAAACATGTTATTAAATGGTGAGCGGGAATTTAAATTTAGCGGAGGCTGAGACCAGGTGGACAACGGGAAAAGATAATATGCTGAAGGGCAAGTTCCCATCTCTAGAGTACAGAAAGACTGGTGTCAGTGGGAAGTATCCAGATAACCGAGACGGTGTAACACTGTGCCAAGATGTGCTCGCCGTGCACCAATGCCGTGCACCAAGACAGTACACCAAGGATCACCCTGTGGCTAAGCATACCATGTTGCACAGGCAGCACATCTTGGCACAGTGTTACACCGTCTGGGTTATCTGGATACTTCCCAGTGACACCAGTCTTTCTGTACTCTATGCCCTTCAGCATATTCTCTCTTCCCATTGCCCACCTGGTCTCAATCTCCGCTAAATTTAAATTCCTCCCACCGTTTAATAACATCTTTGCCTCTGTTCTCTGGACACAGCCTCTACCTCGACTAGCATCTCTGTCCAACTTCTTTGCCTTTTACTGATGTCTGCCTTCTAGTGTTTGCGTGTATATGTGTGTGGATGTGTGTCTTTGTTTACCTTTGCTTTTTTCTCCTAAGGTAAGTCCTTCCACTCCCAGGATTGGAATGACTCCTCATCCACTCCCTTAAAACCCGCATCCTACCCTTCTTTTCTCCTCCTTCCTTCCTCTTTTCCTGATGAAGCAACAAACGGTTGCGAAAGCTTGAGTTTGCTTTGGGTAACGATCTATCTATCTCTATATACAGGGTGTCCCAGCTATCTTGTCCACCCAAAATATCTATGAAACAATAACAGCTATTGGACGCCTGGGGCCCATGAATGTACACATTTGGAAACATTCTAAAACGAAAGCAAATGTGTTTTTTAACACAAACTTATGTTCAAATGTTTGTATAGCTTATGGGACTTAACTACGGGGTCATCAGTCCCTAAACTTACAAACTACTTAGCAACTAGCTTATCCTAAGGACGGCACAAATACCCATGCCCGAGTGGCCGTGCAGACCATGACTGTAGCGCCTCAGTCCCCTCGGCCACCGCAGCGGGCACAGACTTATGTTTCTTTAAATAGACACCCTATATTTTTTCTTCGGCAATCCATAGCATGACAAATCACATAAACAATGGCATTGATTGCATCGCAATATTCCAATTACATCCCGAGATATTGCGACGCGAAGTGGACGCTTGAAAAACCCGAAATGCGCTGCTAGCGCACGTCCTGAGGCTCAGGCGTGAACCGCATGCTGCCCGTAATCGCGATGTGATTGACATGCGTAATCGCACTTCCATACTTACCAAGAGGTCCAAAACGAATAATTACGGGCAGCATGGGGTTCACGCCTGAGCCTCAGGACGTGCGCTAGCAGAGTATTTTGGGGTTTTCAAGCGTCAATTTCGCGTCGCAATATCTCGGGATGTAATTGGAATATTGCGATGCAATCAACGCCATGTTTATGTGATTTGTCATTCTATGGATTGTTGAAGAAAAAAATATAGGGCGTCCATTTAAAACAACATACGTTTGTGTTAAAAAACACATTTGCTTTCGTTTTAGAATGTTTCCAAATATGTACATTGATAACGGCGAAAGTCGTTTTCCAATAGATGTTATTGTTCCAGAGATATTTTTGGGTGGACAAGATAGCTGGGATACCCTGTATATAGCTGCACTGATCTGTTAATTTATCGTCAACAAGCAATGAGTTATGATGTTCTTGTTTCTAGTGATGACAAGTGTCGAAGGCAAATTTTCGGCCCAGCCAATCTCGAGGCGTCAATTCTTTTTGAGAGGAGGTACTTGGTGCAGCGGCCTGACGGGCGCAGACAGGAGCAGCGGGTCAGCGGTGGTGCAAGAAGCAGGAAGCACAGTGTAAGAGGCAGCCAAGGTTGGCCGCCGCCGACCGAGACGGCTGCGCCCAAAGCACAGGCCAGGCGTGCCCAATCCGCGCCCTTCGCCACACCGGCACCCACCGCCGCGCCTCCCGCCCGACACGGACGGACAGCCGCCGCTCTGCCCTCCAATAACACTCTGCCCTTGCCACCTGTGCTCGCCTGCGGCAAACAATGACTGACAGCTTCTAGGCGAGTCTCTAGGGACTATACTCGGCGTCAGCCACGAAGGCGGCCCAGTTTTCAGCCGTTCTGCGCATCCCCCTCCATGACAGCTACGACAGCCAATAATATTCGTTCTGTAGGCACGTGGCCGGCCGCGAGTTACGCAATATTTTTACAGCAGGCGCAACTGTTGGCGCTCGGCCGAAGCTCCTCCCCTCTACGCTTCCCCTATCGCTCTGCCTCCATGAGCGGTAGCGCATTTTTACATGACTCGAGGTATACATATTTGTCGTGGCGGAATAGCCGTGCGCGCAAAGGCGCCTTGCAATTGTGCGCGCGACCGTTCCACATAGTGGTGAACTAAGGGTGTGGGGGGGGGGGGGGGCGGTGTCGGACTGCTCCGGGCCACTCGTCTTTGTACTTCTCCAAATAAATCGTAAGCACGCGTTTATTTATTTGCCTCTCGTTTTGAAACCTCCAAATCTCAAAAGTTACTTTTTTTATAGCAATACATGTATTTCTAAGTGGACGGGGGAGCCTCATTTTGTTGTGCCGCCGCCGCGAGCCACCGGCAGCCTTAGTCCGCCACTGGTTCCACGTCGGATATTCGAGTCCTCCCTCGGGCATGGTGTGTGCGTTTTCCTTAGGATAAGTTTGTTTAAGTAGCTTGTAAGTATAAGGACCAATAACCACTGCAGTAAGGTCCCATAACGTTACAAACCTTTGATTACATATTTGCGGCGATGGAATGGCCGAGTGTTCTAAGGCGCCTTGCTGCGGAGCGCCTGGTTGCTGCCCTTTAGAGGTTCGAGTCGTCCCTTGGGCATGGGTGCGTGTATTGTCCTTACGTTAGTTTAAGTTAGTTTGTAAGTGTAGGGACTGATAACTACAGTAGTTAAGTTCAAATGTTTGTTAAGCTTTTGGGACTTAACTGCGGCATCATCAGTCTCTAAAATTACAAAATATAAACTAACCTAAGCGCCCGCCGCGGTGGCCGAGGGGACTGAGGCGCTCCAGTCACGGTCTGCACGGCCATTACAGTCGGGGCTTCGAATCCCCGCCCCCCTTCGGACATGGATATTTGTGCCGTCCTTAGGTTTAGCTAGTTCATAAGTAGTTTGTAAGTTTAGGGACTGATGACCCCGTAGTTAAGTCCCATAAGCTATACAAACATTTGAACATTTTAACTTAAGCCCGAGGGAGGATTCGAACCTCCGACGCGGGAGGCCGCGCGATAGTAGTTAAGTCCCATACATTTACCAACATTTAAACTAGATATTTCCTTGTATCGCTGAAAGGTAATGCTTCACTGATTTCTTTTCGAGTCCTGGAGCTCTCATAACATGCGGAGTATCTCAACATAAAGCAAACATGTCGAAATCTCTGTTCCTTCTAATGTGTTCATTATAAAACGTTTCCCCTGGAAAATTATCTCTCACCCTTCAGAGAAAACATTTGGTTATTTTTGAGCGCTGTGGGTCTACATCTATATCTGTACTTCGAAAGCCCTCTCATGGTGCGTTCTTTCAGTACAAGTAAAAACATTTCATAGCCAAGATCGCTATACTGATCATTTATTCGAGATTACCGGTTTCGGTAATCAGTGTTATCATTTTCTCATTTCTTTTTTATATTCTCTCAAAATAGACTACTATTTTTTATAGAATGTAAAGAAAGAGACCATACGATGGTAACATTGTTCACCGAAACTAGTAATCTCGAATTAATTATCATTATAGATAGCGATCTTGGCTACGAAGCGTTGTTTCTTCTACTGAAATTAAAGATCGCTCTTCGCTCCAACATGACGACATTACATGGCATCATCCTTTTCCAGCTCCAGTGGTGTATGGTAAGTCCCCGCGTGGACTGTTATCTTTCTCATATAATCCTCATGGTCTTTTCGGGAAATATACAGAGGTTACCTTTCCTCAAATCATTCGCCCTCAGAACTTCCACGGAAGTTCATATCGTAATACAGTACGTCTCTCTTGTAGCGTCTGCCATTGGTATTTGTCGATGATCTCGGAGAAGCGTTCAGACTTACTAAAGTCGCAGTCATAGTCTATTCTGTGAAGGAGGATTTGTTGATTTGCTAGGCAGTTGTGTATCTGATTCAAAATGAAGTACATAAATTGAAAAAAAAAAGAGTGACCTAGTGTAAGTCTAATCTACCCCAGTTATCGAGTGGGGAAGAACGGACCAAAATTTATCTTGTAATCCAAACCCCATCTCGTTTCTGGAACTCCTCACATCGTTGACAGGTGAATCTAGATTAGAACTCAAAGAGAAAAAAAAAAAAAAAAAAAAGAAGTGATCTCAGAGAAATTCGGATACGTGGCCTTTCACTCTCGTATCGAGAACTTTACCGTTAACCCCGACTACAATTTGAAGAACAGCTGCGATAATTGCCTGCTTGTCCAACATGGATGAAAACGTTTAATGTACAATGAAATTAATTTTGAGGTTATTAAGCGAGATAAAAACTATGCTATCTTTTAAGTTTGATCAAATCTCACACTCTGTACGTTCTATTAAGATCTGTAGCGGCTGCTCCCCCTCATAGATTAAAGGCCTTCCGCGGGCATGTTAGTTTAAGTAGTTTTTTAATCTAGGGATTAATGACCACTGTAGGTTGGTTCCTTAATTTTATAACTTTTGAACATCTGAAGATTGGTTGAGTTATTTCGGATTTATCGCGGACAAACATCGTGACGTGAGATTTATATGTATATAAAGACATTATGTTGTGTCTGTTCTTTCGGACGTGTCGTTGCACACGCGAGAATCCGATTGGCAGCAGTGAATTGTGTGAATTTGAGACGGACGAGTGTCCAAACTGAAATGTGCTCCGGATAGCCGAGTGGTTAATATCTGAGCCTAAAATTATAATAACACATTTTGTAGTGGCGCCGCGAAAGTCAGCGGTAATAGCGTCGGCGGGAGTGAGCAGCTGGCATAGAGACTCTGCGTAAATAAGGCTACTCTGGCATGAATAAACATGGTATTGTGACATATGGGAAAATGATGTATTGTAATTGATTTATAAATGTCTTTTCCTTGTGGATGAGATATACAAAGCAAGAAATAGTCAAAATACATAATTCGGTGACTACTAGTTTGAGTCGTAGTGGAAATATATATCTGACAGATCATGTTCAAAATGTTCGAATGTTTGTTAAGCTTAAGGGACTTAACTGCGGGGTCATCAGTCCCTAAACTTACAAACTACTTATGAACTACCTTATACTAAAGACCACACTAACATTCATGCCCGAGGGGTGATTCGAACCGCCGATGGTGACCGGCGTCGCGCATTGAAGCATAGCGGATCATGCACCCAGAACTTGGCCAGAACTGAAAGGCATACCTTCAGTTAGCAAAGTGGTAAGCTCCAGTGTGTGTGAGTATTATTTTTATTAAATTTTCAGAATGCTGTTCGTCACAACTATTCGTCGCATCGTTCATACAGTGCAGCTGACTGACATTTGCCGGCCGCGGTGGCAGAGGGGACTGCGGCGCGCCAGTCACGGTCTGTACGGCCACTACGATTGGGGGTTCGAATCCCCCCTCGGGCATGGATATTTGTGCAGTTCTTAGTGTTAGCTAGTTGAAAAGTAGTTTGTAAGCTTAGGGACTGATGACCCCGTACGTAAGACCCATAAGCTACACGAACATTTGACTGACATTTTGCCTCTTTACATCGAAATGGTATTTAATGAAACTTAAGCTCAGATAGAAATAACTGGGTGGGTAAGTGAGTTGGAAGGTCGGAGGAAGGCAACGGCATTCCCCCTCCAAACATGACCATGCCTAGTAAAGCACTGTGGTGTTCAAACCAATCTTCGGATTGTTGACTGCTTTACCTTTTTTTTTTTTTTTTTTTTTTTTTTTACATATACTCACAAGCAGATATAAGAATATTACCAGTTCTATAAACTTCGAGGGAGATAGTAAAATGCGGAATGCCGGGTACCAATGCCCACAACGAATTATTTAAACGCCCATCATTCCCCTTCTGTATTTATTTGTTGTCCACCGAGCGAGGGGGCGCTATGGTTACGTCACTGGATTCGCATTCGAGGGGGGAGTGGTTCAAATCCACCTGCGATCCTGAATATTCAGCTACTGCTAATTCACTGCAGGCAAATTTCGCGACTGTTCCTGTGAAAGGCACGGCCGATATCCTTCCTACATCGTCACCAAAACAGTCCTACCGCGAGCTCCGCCAAAAAATGGTCAAATGTTTGTATAGCTTATGGGACTTAACTACGGGGTCATCAGTCCCTAAAGCTACAAAATACTTATGAACTAGCTAATCCTAAGGACGGCACAAATATCCATGCCCGAGAGGGGATTCGAACCCCGACCGTAGTGGCCGTGCAGACCGTGACTGGGAGCTCCGACTCTACAGATCACGCTGTCGACATGACGTCCCTTCGTCGTACTACCGCTCCGTTAAGGGTCCTACACCCGATGCGATTTATTGGACCAATTCGTTGGTCACCCGATAAATTGGCGGTTTTAATCACTAGCCGACCAAATTTCCTTGTCGGTCGGTTGGTTGTGCCGACCACCCGATCATTTCACCCTACAAATTGAGTCCTGTGAAGTTGGCACCCCTTTTTTGGAAAATGTACATTTTTTTCGGAGTTCTAGACAGATATACAATAGTTCTGGAGTTCTCTGTACAAAATTTAAATAGTTCTGCATAATTTCGCCGAAAAAATAGGAAAAATTACCACAAAATTTAGTTTTTTCAAAATAATTTTCTGCCTAATTGTTCAAACATAGTTCTGATCACAGTTCTAAATAGCTCTCAAAGAGTTCTACAGGAAATCCTAATGACATTTTTATGTGCAGGTTATACTTCATGAGATAATTGCAATAATGGGGAATCCATTTACACGCTACTGTAAAGTTGGCACCCCTTTTCTCAAAAATGTGCATTTTTTTCAGAGTTCTAGGCAGATATGCAATAGTTCTGGAGTTCTCTGTACAAAATTTAAATAGTTCTGCACTAATTCGAGTAAAAATTACAAAAAATTGTAACAAATTTTAGTTTTTTCCAAATAACTTTTTGCCTAATTGTTCAAACATAGTTCTGATAACAGTTCTAAATAGCTCCCAAAGAGTTCTGCAGAAAATCCTAATTATATTTTTTTGCCCAGATAATAGTTCACGAGCTAATTGCGTAAATAGGGAGAAAAACTACACAAAATTGCGCCTGAGTCGTGTGAAGTTGGCACCCCTTTTTTCAAAAATGTAAATTTTTTTCAGAGTTCTAGACTGATATGCAATAGTTCTAGAGTTCTCTGTACAAAATTTAAATAGTTCTGCAGAATTTCGTGAAATATCGCAATTCTGAATAGTGGGAGAGCTGTGAAGTTGGCACCCCTTTTTTCAAAAGTGTAAATTTTTTTCAGATTTCTAGACAGATATGCAATAGTTCTGGAGTTCTCTGTACAAAATTTGAATAGTTCTGCAGAATTTCGCCGAAAAAATAGTAAAAATTACCACAAACTTGAGTTTTTTTGAGTTTTTTTAAAATAATTATTTGCCTATTAGCGCAAACATAGTTCTGATCACAGTTTTAAATAGCTGTCAAAGAGTTCTACAGGAAATCCTAATAGCATTTTTCTGTGAAGACTATACTTTATGAGATAATTACAATAATGGAGTATTCATTTACATGCTACTGTGGAATTTGCACCCTTTTTTTTTTCTAAAAAATTAGACTTTTTTTCCAGAGTTCTAGGGACATGTGCAATAGTTCTTGTTTACGATAAGCAGTAATCACTCATACGTACAAACAACAAATTGAATGTGCAGCGGATAGAATATCTGTCAAGACCTAAGAAAAATGTATATTTCTCGAATAACGGGCACAAATAAGACAGCTTATCAGATATTCCAAATTTTTTTTTCGGGCAATTACATAGAAATATTCACATGAACTCTAGAACTATAGTACATGTACACAGAACCCCAAAAACAATGTGTATTTCTCAAAACAAATGATGCCAATTTACAGTAACGTGACAATGGATTCCACATTAATGCATTTATCTGATAAAGTATAATCTGCACAGAAAAATATCATTAGGATTTCCTGTAGAACTCTTTGACAGCTATTTAGAACTGTGATCAGAACTATGTTTGTGCTAATAGGCAAATAATTATTTTAAAAAAACTAAAAAAAACTCAAGTTTGTGGTAATTTTTACTATTTTTTCGGCGAAATTCTGCAGAACTATTCAAATTTTGTACAGAGAACTCCAGAACTATTGCATATCTGTCTAGAACTCTGAAAAAAATTTACACTTTTGAAAAAAGGGGTGCCAACTTCACAGCTCTCCCACTATTCAGAATTGCGATATTTCACGAAATTCTGCAGAACTATTTAAATTTTGTACAGAGAACTCTAGAACTATTGCATATCAGTCTAGAACTCTGAAAAAAATTTACATTTTTGAAAAAAGGGGTGCCAACTTCACACGACTCAGGCGCAATTTTGTGTAGTTTTTCTCCCTATTTACGCAATTAGCTCGTGAACTATTATCTGGGCAAAAAAATATAATTAGGATTTTCTGCAGAACTCTTTGAGAGCTATTTAGAACTGTTATCAGAACTATGTTTGAACAATTAGGCAAAAAGTTATTTGGAAAAAACTAAAATTTGTTACAATTTTTTGTAATTTTTACTCGAATTAGTGCAGAACTATTTAAATTTTGTACAGAGAACTCCAGAACTATTGCATATCTGCCTAGAACTCTGAAAAAAAATGCACATTTTTGAGAAAAGGGGTGCCAACTTTACAGTAGCGTGTAAATGGATTCCCCATTATTGCAATTATCTCATGAAGTATAACCTGCACATAAAAATGTCATTAGGATTTCCTGTAGAACTCTTTGAGAGCTATTTAGAACTGTGATCAGAACTATGTTTGAACAATTAGGCAGAAAATTATTTTGAAAAAACTAAATTTTGTGGTAATTTTTCCTATTTTTTCGGCGAAATTATGCAGAACTATTTAAATTTTGTACAGAGAACTCCAGAACTATTGTATATCTGTCTAGAACTCCGAAAAAAATGTACATTTTCCAAAAAAAGGGTGCCAACTTCACAGGACTTACAAATTGTACCGGGTGTGGCACTTCCCGCCCATCTTCCATGCTTGAGGTCGTCTGCACAGCGAACACGCGAAAACAAAAATAGTTCGACAGACAAACACCAGAACTGGGTGACGTGCAGTTGGTGGGAACGTGTGTAGGCTGCTACCAATTGGTTGGTTCGTTGGACATCGTACGATAAATCGAAGCGTGTGTAGGGGCATTTAGAGGTTGGAGAACGCCGCCAGCAACTCGGCGGCGTCGCTGGCGCAGCAGGCGGCTGCATGCGAAACGAGAGCGCAGCCCGCCGGCCAGAGTGGGAGATGAAATCAGGAGATTGGTGCGCCGTATTGCACACACGGAAATCCTGGTGGCGGCGGCTGACGTGTGCCGGGCAGGGCCGGCGGGGACCACGGCCACTAGCGGCACGAGAGTGAGAGTGAGAGTGAGCTGGTGCTGCTGGCGCTGGTCACTGGGCCACCGGCCTGGCCGCTCCTCTACTCGTTTTGTTCTCAGCCAGTTTGAGATTCCGCGCAGCCGGCAGCAGGCAGCCGGCTGCGGCGCGCGCCATGAATGGCCGCCTGCCCGGGAATGCGGCTGCCTACTGGCCGCACCGGCCCGTCCCCCCACTCTTCCCCCATCCCAGCGGCTGACAGCTGACCGCGGCACTTCGTACCAAACACACACCTCCCTTAACATTTTCTATTCCATTATAAAACTCACACCGCGTACTCCGTAGCACAGTGGTAGAGTACCAGACTATGAATGCAAAGGTCCCGGGTTCGATCCTCGCTAGGTCCTGGAATTTTTATCTGTCACTTTCCACTTCTTTCAATTCTGGCAGTGTTGCTGATGTGAAAAATGCCGAGTAGCACCATGCTTCGGCACCCACGTTAAATTGTAGGTTCCCCTATAACTGGCTGGGTAAGTCAGTTCGAAGGTCGGAGGAAGGCAACGGCATACCACCTCATAACAGGACCATGCCTGGTAAAGCACTGTGGTGTTGAAATCAATCTTAGGATTGTTGACTGCTTTACCTTTTTTTACCTTACCGCTTGTACAGGCTGATTCTTGCAAAGAAGATTCGACTGTAGGTTATTAAGTCAAATCAAACTTCAAAAGAACTTCAGTAGCTGCAGTGACCGTTATGGCCAGCCCAGTGCCAGGGGGCGCGTCCACTGCGTTTCGCTCGGTGGACATCCGTGACCACCCTTAGGTTTATACGTTACTGGCACACATGTAATCACTGCAGTATTCATGTAGCTCAATAACATGTAGGCAACCTAGAAGTAGGAAGTAGGAACCCTTTAGTAGATTTTGCAGTAATTTCTTAGAATTATATGTTGTTGTTGTGGTCTTCAGTCCGGAAACTGGTTTGATGCAGCTGTCCACAATACCTTATCCTGAGCAAGCCTCTTCATCTCCACATAAGAACGGCAACCTACATCTCTCTGAATCTGCTTACTGTATCCATATCTTAGTCTTCCTCTGCGGTTTTTACCCCACATACTTCCCTCCAACGCTAAATTCACAATTCCTTGATGTATAAGAATGTGCCATACCAATCTATCCCTTTTTTAGTCAAGGTATGCCAGAAATTTCTTTTCTCCCCAATTCTGTTCATTACCTCCTCATTAGTTACGCGATCCACCCACCTAATCTTCAGTATTCTTCTGTAGCACCACATTTCGAAAGCTTCAATCCTCTTCCTGTCCGCACTGCTTATCGTCCATGTTTCACTCCCATACAAGGCAACACTCCATACAAATGCCTTCAGAAAAGAATTCCTTAGGCTAAAATCAATATTCGACGTTAACAGATTTCTCTTTTTCAAGAACGCTTTTCTACCCATTGCCATTCTGCATTTTATATCCTCTGTACTGCGTCCATCATTTGTTATTTTACTGCCGTAACAAAACTCATCTACCTCCTTTATTGCTTCGTTACCCAATCTAATTCCTTCAGCATCACCTGATTTTCTTACACTGCACTCCATTACCCTAGTTTTGCTCTTGTTAATGTTCATCTTATATGCACCTTTCAGCACACTATCCATTGCTCTTCCCGGTCTTTTGCTGTATCTGACAGAATTACTATGTCGTCGGCAAAACACAATGTTTTTAATTCTTCCCCCTGAACTTTAATTCCTTCACCAAATTTCTCCTTGCTTTCCTTTATAGCTTGCTCAATGTACAAATTGAATAACATTGGAGAAAGGCTACAACCCTGTCTTACTCCCTTTCCAACCACTGCATCCCTTTCCTGCCCTTCAACTCTGACAACCGCTGTCTGGTTTTTGTACAAGTTGTAAATAATCTTACGCTCCCTATATTTTACTCCTGCTTGCTTCAGAACTTGAAAGAGTTTATTCAAATCAACATTGTCAAAAGCCTTCTCCAAATCTACAAAAGCTAAAAATGTAGGTTTGCCTTTTCTTTATCTATCTTTTAGGATAAGCCGTAAAGTGAGTATTGCCTTCCGAGTTCCTACATTTCTCCTGAACCCAAACTGATCTTCCCCGAAGTCGGCTTCTACCAGCTTTTCCATCCTTCTGTAAATAATTCGTGTTAATATCTTGCAACCATGACTTATTAAACTGATGGTTCTGTAGTTTTCACACCTGTCTGCACCTGCTTTCTTAGGGATGGGGATTATAACATTTTTCTTAAAGTCTGAGGGTATTTCACCTGTCTCATACATCTTACACACCAGGTGAAACAATTTTGTCATGGCTGGTTCTCCCAGAGACTTCAGTACCTCTGAGGGAATATCATCTACTCCAGGGACCTTGTTTCGACTTAGGTCTTTCAGTGCTCTGTCAAATTCATCTCTCAGTATAGTATCTCCTATTTCATCGTTTTCTCCCCTCTTCTCCCCTTTCTACAATATTGCCGCTAAGTTCATTTCCTTAATTATATAGAGTCAAGTAAATCACTGTTTTAACTAGAGTTGTATAAATTAGGACCCATTAATTGTATTGGTGATGGGTTGTAATATAATTATGAAATAAAGATTTAAAAAAAAAATGGAGCCACAGAACTGTCTATAGCTGTGGAGGAGGTATCTTAACAATTTGTGTTGTCATTGGACCCCATAGCAGCAGAGGAGTCGCTGTCGCGGCAGGTCTACGTTTACAACTGGTAGTATTGTTAATAACTGCAATTATTAACAATATTAACAATACTACCAGGTGTAAACGTGGACCTCACGCGACAGCGACTCCTCTGATGCTATGGGGCCCAATGACAATACAAATTGTTAAGATACCTCCTCCACAGCTATAGACAGTTCTGTGGCTCCATCTCCGCCCAATCTGACGATGCGCTAACAGGAAGAGTCCATTCTTTCTAAGTGTCAAATGACATGCACATTGGGCCTGTGACTTTTGAAATTTTTATCAATTTTTGCAATAGGTTTTTGATCGTGTACACCATCTTTAATTCTTGGACCTAGGCTTTCCCTCATTATTTTGCATTCCTTCATTTCTAATTGCCCTTTAACTGTTCCCTGTACATAGTTTATACTTTTATGATTTATACTCTTCATGCTTTAATATGTCCTAAATTTATCACTCGCTCCTGTAGCCCACGCACCAGTGTGGCTGGATAAAAAACATGGAAAGCAGAAACGTACCATGCGAAACTCACACCCGCAGATACACTATGAAACTAAATTTCCTCATATACTCGCTTTTTCTTCTTTTATTACTACCTATTGCCTTTCAACTTGAAGGATAGAATCCTAACTACATTGAACATATTAATTAACGTGCATAAGTTAAATGGTTAATAATACTTCAATTTTGTAACGAATAGTTTGAAGTATTGAGGAATAAAAAACGGGAGGAACTGAACAGAGGCCAAGAATTTCGAAATTCGTAAACTAAATCACATCATTGTACTCAGTTGACCACATGTTGTTCTTATATTGTTCATATTCTACTTGTAATTCTTGACAAAAAAATGTTCAAATGTTTGGTAAGCTTATGGGACTTAACTACGGGGTCATCAGTCCCTAAACTTACAAACTACTTATGAACTACTTACGAACTAGGAGGGCACAAATATCCATGCCCGGGGGGGATTCGAACCCCCGACCGTAGTGGCCGTGCTGACCGTGACTGAAGCGCCCCAGTCACCTCGACCACCGCGGTCGGCAATTCTTAACAGAGTTATATCTTTTCCTAGGAGTATTCTTACGCGAAATATTTTACGAACTTCAATGGGGCATGTAACAGCTTGTACTCATATACTTTTAGCACAATGTTTACAGCGTTCTGTATGACATTAGGACGCGATTAGCATTTGCTGCTGATTATGAGTCGATATTTGGGTTCAGAGGACAATATGTTTAATGCAGAGGTTAAGTTCAAATGCTATTGGAGAATAATATATTGCAATAGAGACTGAGCATTTTTTTTTAATTACAAACAATACGACGCGAGGAATTCTTCGCGTACTGGGAGGGAATCGAGTGGACGGTGGTCAGAGACCGACGGCAGGAACCTCTGTCAGAAAAAATAAAAAGAGAAAAAGAAAGAAAAGGTAACCCGTCGGCCGGCACTATTATCTATTGAATCCCCGCTCGATGGATGGGCTGGGTACATGAGAGGGGGGACGGGGGTCAACACTTTAATTACAGGCGGTTACGTAAAAATGGATTTCGGTAACATTGAAGCGGCGGGTGCGTCCGGCGAGCCGAAAGCAGTGGGGGCCAGGTGCGAGACGCAGGTGCGTGCGCGCCCCACCTGATTTAAAGCGTGCGGAAGGGGGGGGGGGGGAAGCACGCACGCCGGGCGCGTGCTGCGTGCTGCGTGCGCGCGCGGCCCAGCATCTGCCAGCAGCCTGTCTGTGTGCCAAACGGCTCCTCAGCCGCAAACGAGTTCCTTCCCGATCCTATCTGACGAGTTACGCACGACGGGTACCACACGTTTGCAGGCGCTAACACGTGGCCGGGTTTAGAACACTTGCGCGGAATGAAATTTGCACCGACTGACACTTTGTCGCAGCCTAGGGCTCTTGCCGGACTAACCGGGTTTTCACAGATACTGGTAGGTTCGTTCGAAGAGCTGCATGGATGCATATCCTGCAGCAGCAATGCAGGCACTACTGCGCATGCGCTGCGAAGATGACGTCACGTGCCGTGCATGCTGCCGGAGCTGTTCGAACACTAGCCTGCAGTTTGCGTATCACGTGTGTGCTCACTTGTTCTGTGTAGCATAAGAGAGCGATTTATTGTGCCAGCGTCTAAAAGTAAATTACTTTCTTACGTTTAAGGAATTGAAGTGTTCGTGTAATAGTTTGTGTATTTCCGTGTAGTCCAGTTTGAAAATTTCCATTTTAAGTTTTCCTTTATTTGCAGGCGCGGAATTTTTAAAGTTCCAACCTCCCGCATCCCCACCTACTCTTGTACCTGTACAGTTACCTGCACAAAAATAGGAACCACCTACACAGGAATCGGTGTGGAGCACGGACGCCACATTAGCGTTAATAGAGTTTTACGAGAATATTAAAGAAACACCTGAAAAATGTTCTACAAATTCATCTTCCGAATACTGCGGAACCACATATTCACTTTTCTGCCTTTTATTTCGGCGCAAACTTTCATCGAAATCATCATCACTGGACACAAAATCTGAATCGCCCAACATTTGGAACAAATGGAATTGGAAAATGCTCTTGTAACTATATTTGGTTGTGTGGCCATCTTCCGCAGCGGCTATTAAAATCGAGTATATTACGTAATCCAGCTTATGCTGACTGCAATTAAAGACATTTGCTTTACACTAGACGCGTTTCGATTTTTATTTTAAAAGCATCTTCTGTGGTCTGTAAATAATGTGAAAGTTTGTTTTATATTCATAGATTGAGAACAGTTTTAAAAAAACTTTATGCACATTAGGCCTACGTGTTGTTAAATATATATACGGTCTACTCACGGTGTTGTCTCTTCTTCACATCTCACTGCTGTTTTTCCGACTTGTTGGCTGGGTTGGTTGGTTCCTGACGTGTGTTTTTTCGGTTTGTACAGCACTTTTCGCCTCTTTTTGTGGCGTTTCTTCCGTTTCATTTACTATCACTTCAGTTCAAACAGGCGAAAGGTTCCGTTCCGTACACTACCGGAAAATGCACGCCAGGAACCAAACAACATCAGACAACAAGACGGAAAACAGTAGTGAGATGTAAAGAAGAGACAACACCTTGAGTAGATCGAATATCAATTTAAAAACGCATAGGACTAACGTGCACAAAGTTGCTTTTTAAAACTGTTTTTAATCTATGTATACAAAACAAACTGTACAACCTTTATATCATTTACAGTCAACTGAAGATTTAAAATAAAAAGCGAAACTCGTCTGGTGTAAAACAAATATCTTTAATTTCAGTCTGCATAAGACGAATTACCTTTTATAGACAATTTTGCTCTTCTAACTTTTAGAGGCGATTTCATACAAACAAATATAATACTTATAAAATAAAATACTAATACATCAATATACACAAACAAATAATGAACTTCCTTTACAAACAGTAGAAGAAACGCAGAACGACAGAAGTAACATGTAGTACACTTATATACTACAACGCTGTAGACTTCCGAAAACTTTGAACAAAGGCGCTTCTTATACCCCCACTACAAGCCTGAGAGTTATGCGCATGCGCGAGTCTGCTGCATGAGCTGCAGGGAAAATTTCCTCCTGCAGCTCCTGCCTGCATGAGCTGCAGGCCTGCAGCTCTTCGAACAGCCGGCAGACTGCAGGCAGGCTGCAGCTCTTCAAACACGACTTTTCGTACTGCGCACTGCTGCTTCAAACGAACCTGGTATTTCTTACGACTGTTGCAGGTATATGATGATTTCCGATTTAGGACGTGTCTATACTCTGCTTGAGACGATACGACGAGCTTTGACTATAATCACGTCACTTCATGTATCTGTGGCGCCGGCACAACAACCGTAATAGTTATTTTGGTAAAATCTTTCCTAAGCAAGAAATAGAAATAGGGAAGGTGCAGACTGATAAAACTGCAGGCCACATTCAAGTTTTGGCGTGGGGGAATGTAGACTAAACTAATAATTACTGCTAAAGAGCATAGTTCACGAATAAAATTAGTCAGTGGTCGCGCGGTTACCATTGACTTCGTTCCCTCCTATTATTAAGCTACAGTTACCACATCTGTTGTTCTGTTTTATTGAATTTAATAATTTGACGCTCTGTTACCTCAGTGATGAGTAATTTTATTCGTTAAGCTATGCGATATTTATTAGTTCAATCTCCATTCTCCATGCCAAAACGTAAATGTGATAATGTGGCCTACAGTTCTATCAGTCTGCACCATCCCTGACGTTTCTTGCTTAGGAAATATTTCTCATATTTTTAGTTAACTCCTGTTTTTTAAACAAGTTTGCAAGTTTGTAAATTTCCCCCTTTCAATGTCTGATATGCCCAGAAGAGACGAAACGCGTCATGTATAAATAAATGATAAATCTCTTTTGAGCAACCAATACTTTTTTTTTAAACCAAAAATCTACGAGCTTTGATGGGAATCGACAAGTGATTTTAAGTCAACAATGATTCAAATGTGACAGACGATGTGTTTTGTAGCCTTGAATTTAAACTCATCTTCTGATCTAACGACAACCTCGTGCAATGTATCCGAGGAAATGGTTGTCAACAATCCGTAGTAGAACTAAGATGCTGAAGGACTTAAATTAGGAAATGAGACAGTAAAAGTAGTAAATGAATATTCTATTTTTGGCAGAAAAATAACTTATGATGGTGGAAGTAGAGAAGGCATAAAATGCAGAACTGGTATGGCAAGAAAACCATTGCTGAAGAAAATTAAATTGTTGATATCAAACATTAATTTAAGTGTTGCCGAGTCTTTTCGGAACGCACTTGCCTGCAGTGTAGCCTCGTATGGGAGTTAAACGTGGATGGAAAACAGTGCAGACAAGAGCAGGATAAAAGCTTTAGAAATTTAGTGCTAGAGAAGTATGCTGAAGACGAAAATAATGATGAAGTACTGGAGAGTACCGCGGAGAAAAGTAATTTGTGCCACATTTCGATCGAAAGAGGGGTTTGAGTAGTAGGAAACATTCTGAGATATCAAGGTATCGTCAGTTTAGTAGCCGCGGGGGAGTGGCCGAGCGCATTGAGGCGCTATGCTCCGATGCGCGAATCCGTTCCCCGTCGGTGGTTCGAATCTCCTCCCCCCCCCCCCCCTCCTCGGGCATGGATGTTTGTGTTGCCGTTAGTATAATTTAGTTTAAAAGTAGTTTATAATTTTAGGGACTGATCATCCCGCAGTTATAAAACCCATAAGCTTAACAAACAGTTGAACATCTTCCAGTTTATTATTGGAGGGCAGTGTGAGTCACCGAGGGACACGGAGTCGAGTGCAGCACACAGATTCAAACTGATGTGAGGTATCTCCGTTATTCAGAAATGAAGTGACTTGCATAGACTATAGCAGCTTAGAGATCTGCATCAGATCAGTCTTTCGACTAAAGACCACAAGAACAACGTATGGGATGAAAAGTTTCTTTAAGTATTTCAGCTGTGTATTGTTAACTGAATGTGTATATCTAATGTAAGATTATGTTCTGATCATACACAAAGACTAATTTCGTTGCGTCATGGATTATGTGGTGCAGCGTGAGCTGAAGAGAATTAATATTTCTTTGTCCGAAGTTGTCGCCGACTCGTTGATAGTAGATTCAAGGAATTATTTCTTGTCTGTAGCTCAACTCCTACTAACTTGTTGAACCTGGCCTTGGCTGATACTATAGTTGCGCAGCAGGACAATAGACTGATCTGCCTCCTAATGACCGGGTGAGTTGGCGTAATGGTAATATACTAGTCTCGCGTTAGAGGGGAACGGGGATTTAAAGCCGTGCGGCAAAAGTATTGCTGTTTAAGGCATCTTGACACGAATTGCGCTGGCGGTGCCAGTGGGAGGTTCGAGTCTTGTCTTGGGTAAGAATGGGTGTGTTGTCCTTAGCATAAGTTAGCTAAAGAAGTTTAGAAGTCTAGAGACCGAGAACATAAGCATTTTGCTCCCTTAGGATTATATATACTTGAACATTTTTGTAGTTCAAATACATCTGCGGCCATTCGGATTTAAGTTTTACGTGATTTTCCGAAATCACTCCGGAAAAATGCTGGGATGTTTTCTTCGAAAGGGCTCGATCGATTTCCTTCTCCATCATTATCCAATTAGAGCGTGAGCTCCGTTTGTAATGACCACGCTGCCGACGGGACGTTAAACAGTAATGTTCTTTCCTTTCATCTTCCGTCGCGTGCTTATGCTTATTTGGTAACATATAAGAGCAACCGAAGGCGGAAAAAAATATCCCTCTTAGAAGACATGCAGCACAAGAAATGTTTTCACGTGATGTAATGAGTGCTATCGACAAGGGATGTCAAATAGATTCAGTATTCCTAGATTCCCGGAAGGCTTTCGACAGTGTACATCACAAGTGTCTTCTAATCAAACTGCGTGCTTATGGAATACCGTCACAATTGTGCGATTGGATTCGTAATTTCCTGTCACAAAGAACACAGTACGTTGTAATTGACGGTAAGTCATCGAGTAGAACTGAAGTGATATCTGTCGTTCCCCAGAGAAGTGTTATAGGGCCTCTACTCTTCTTTATTTTTATAAACGATTCAGGAGAAAGAGAGTTCCGTTAGACTGTTCGCGGATGATGGTGTCATTTATCGGTTAGTAAAGTCATCAGAACAAAAACCAGAACTGCAAAATGATTTAGATATCTACATGGTGCAAAAAATGACAAGTGATCCTTAATAATGAGAATTGTGAAGTCATCCATATGATCACTAAAAGAAGTTCGTTAAACTTCATTTACACGATAAATCAGTCAAAACTACAGACCGAAAATTCAACTAAATACCTAGGAGTAACAATTACAAACAATTTAAATTGGAAAGAATACATAGAGAATATTGTAGGGAAAGCGAAACAGAGATTACGTTTCGTTGGCAGTTCTTCTAAAGAAACTGCCTACGCCATACTTGTGCTTCCTATTTTGGAGTATTGTTGCGCATTGTGGGGTCCCCACCAAGTGGGATAGACAGACAATTTAGAGAAAGTACAGAGAATGGCTACTCGTTTTGTATTATCGCGATTTAGGGAGAGTGTCACGGAAATGATGCTCGACTTAGGGTCGAAATCATTAAAAGAAAAAAATTACTCGTTGCGACGAGATCTATTTGCGAAATTTCTTTCCCCACCTTTCTCTTCCGAATGCCAAAATATTTTGTTAGCACTCACCTACATAGGAAAACAAGATCATCATAAAATAGAAATCAGATCGAAAACAGAAAGATTTCGGTGTTCCTTTCCTCCGCAAGCTATTAGAGAATGGAACTGTAGAGAAACATCATAAAAGCGGTTCGATGAACCCTCTGCCATGCACTTCAGTATGACTTTATATGTAGATGTAGATTATCGATGGAGCGTTCATACCTCTTAAGCCAGAGATCGGCAAGTATTCTTAGACGGGGCCCGGATACTTCTGAAAACGTTTATCGAGGTCCAGAAGTAAAATCTGATATTCCTTTCTTTTATTTTAATTTTTACTCACCAAATAATATTTAATACAACAGACAAGCATATTTGTATCAAAAATCCAGAAAAAGTCATAGAATGCACCGAATCACAGAAAGAAACTGTTTGATCTGTGCTGAAGAGAAGAACGAGACTTCATAATCAGTTTGGTCAACCTGTGCATCACTTCTTTCAGAATCGCACTGAGTTTAGCACAAAGTACTGCCTGGTGAATTATGCACTGATAAGATAGTAGGCTAGCTTTCTGGCCTTTGATTCTCTTCACTAGTCCTTTTTCTTTGTCGATCATCACTGGGGCCCCGCCAGTTGAAAGAGACACCATTTTATCGTAACTAATGTTTGATTTTGTTATGAAGTCATCAAAAGAACTGAATAAATTTTATCCACGAGTTTTGCCTCGTCAGTGATTCCACCCCCACCCCCCCCCCCCCAGACTCTTTCAGTATAAAAGAATCGCACGAAAATGGACTTTTGTTTTTCACCAACTATGTAGCATGATTCATAGAGTGCCATGGCTTAGCAAGGCGACTTCTGCAGAAGTTCGAACAAACTACATTTATTGTCGTCAGCTTAAATAAAGGTTTCAGAGAATGTCAGAATATGAAGTCCATTGATAGAATTTGCTTGTTCATTAAATAAAGTTCTTGTGCTGCATTTGTATGTACGACAGAGTTTTTATGCGAATCATTAGCCAGCTTGGTCCCTTTTGCTGCCGCCCGTCAGTGTAAAAAAATGTTCAAATGTTTGTATAGCTTATGGGACTTAACTACGGGGTCATCAGTCCCTAAACTTACGAACTACTTATGAACTAGCTAACACTAAGGACGGCACAAATATCCATGCCCGAGGGGGGGAGTATAGCTTATGGGACTTAACTACTCGGTCATCAGTCCCTATACTTACATACTACTTATGAACTAACTAACACTAAGGACGCCACAAATATCCATGCCCGAGGGGGGATTCGAACCCCCGACCGCAGTGGCAGTGTAGACCGTGATTGGCGTGCCTCAGTCCCCTCGGGCACCGCGGCCGGCTCTCGTCAGTGTACTCTTCAGAATTGCGTATGTAAAAACTATTTATTTAATCTACGTCTAATAATCATGAAGATTCCTAATTATTAACAGTTAATTTCAAAATTCTATAAATAATGTAAAGGTGCAAACGTAGGCTTCCGCGGCTGTTGTCATTATTAATAAAATTCTTCTGGGTATGAACCCGCGTCGTCATTTTATAAATTCCACCGACATTTCGGCCACTGTTGCAGGCGGCCTTCATCAGGGTCTGTGTCTGATGAAGGCCGCCTGCAACAGTGGCCGAAACGTCGGTGGAATTTATGAAATGACGACGCGGTTTCATACCCAGAAGAATTTTATTGATAATGTAAAGGTGGCTCTTATACGAATTATTTACAGAAACCCCTTTTTTAATAATTTGAGTATGCAACCTAAACTTTTAAAAATATTTTTGGCAGTCCAGTTTTTGGCCTTCCGCGGTCCGTACCTGGACCGCTGTCCGCCAGTTGCCGACCGCTGTCTTAAGCCATGCAAGTTTACAACTCGTGTTTACTTGACCCTTTTTTCCTGTTTTCTTTTTTCTGAGAAACCTGTCCCCAAAGTTTGTCGGCACTTTTTAGGGACACCCTGTAGATGTAGATGTTTCACAACCCTTCCTAATCCGAAACGGACAGGCTGCTCTACAGTCGTGTCACTTACAGTGACCAAATTCCCAGAAAACGGCGAGAGATTGAGTTCTTAGAATGTGGCGTCGTGTTTCCGTACCACGCGAGTACTTCATAGCCGTACCGTCCCGTCACGAAGAAAAAGGAGAAAATAAAAATCAAAAACGGGAACGAATGTCGGTAAAAACTGGGGAAAAGAAGCGCTCCCGCGGGACATTCGATCGGTCGTCGGGATGCACAGTGGGGAAGACGTCGCCGCATTGGCCACGCTCGGCGGCGAAGTTCTGAGGGCGCGACGCGTGATGCCTCAGGGGACTCCCGCGGGCTTTCTCACAGACGGCCAAATGCAAGAAGCGGTGCGCCGCGGGGTCTCGTTAGGTCGTCTAAGTGGAGTCAGTCGGCAGCGCACAGGTGGGGCCTTGAATTAGTTCCTAGTCATCACGGGCCTCTGGTGATGGCGGCTGCTTACATAAGAAGTGAGGTTAATTTGGAGGAGTGCCGCACAAAGGCGCTCGCCCGCGGTGAGAACGTCTGCGGCACGCTCGCTCACACATACATACCGCCCCGAGAAAGTCCGCCCACCGCTGAGGACACGACTCCGTAAACGCCGATGACGGAATCCGTGGACACTATGCGCGCATTGACGCCATCTTTTAGGCCAGAAGATGTAGATCCATACTGTCTACATCTACGTCTATAGTCGAGACGAAATAGGATGATCCCTGGTGCTTGCGCCAATCAGCTGTGAGCGCCGGCTGTGGCGAGCTTTGCTCTGCGCATTCGGAGGTTCGGCTGCGCTCTGCACTTTCGCGAGTTCTGTCAGACAACGGCGACCGTTAACTATACTGTCTTGTAACTACTTGGCAACACGGTTGCATTCAGTTTCCGCGGCCGGGACTGTCTCTCAGCCCAGTAGGCGGAGCCAGGGGTCAACGTATCCATCATCATCATCATCATCATCATCATCATTAGAGACTGATTATGCCTTTCAGCATTCAGTTCAAAAATGTTCAAATGTTTGTTAAGCTTATGGGACTTAACTACGGGGTCATCAGTCCCTAAACTTACAAACTAATTATGAACTACCTTATACTAAAGACGACACAAATATCCATGCCCGAGGGGGGATTCGAACCCCCGACCGTAGTGGCCGTGCAAACCGTGACTGAAGCACCTCAGTCTCCTCGGCCACCGCGGCCGGCTCAGCGTTCAGTCTGGAGCAAAGTACCTCTAATGAAATTCCTCCATGATCTCCTATTCAATGCTAACATTGATGCCTCGCTTGATGTTATGCCTTTAACTTCAAAATCATTCTGCACCGAATCTAAGTGCTTTCTTCTTGGTCTAAATGTTTGTAGAACTTATGGGACTTAACTACGGGGTCATCAGTCCCTAAGCTTACAAACTACTTATGAACTAGCTAAGACCAAGGACGGCACAATTATCCATACCCGAGGGGTGATTCGAACCCCCGACCGTAGTGGCTGTGCAGACCGTGACTTGAGCGCCTCAGTCCCCTCGGCCACCGCGGCCAGCCTTCTTGGTCTACCTCGACTCCTCTTACCCTCCGCTGCCAAGCTCATGAGTCTCTTAGGTAACCTTGCTTCTCCCATGCGTGTAACATGACCCCACCATCTCAATCTGTTCGATCATCGTATTCCGGCCCATAAATATATACTCCGCAATCCACCGTAAGTCATGTTGCGTAGGGTACACTGTACCACTACTAGGCATTTCCTTTCCTATTCCACTTCCAAATAGAACGAGGGAAAAAAGAATGTCTATACGCCTCTGTACGAGCCCTAATTTTTCTTGTCTTTGTGATATTTACACGAAATGTAAGAAGGCGGCAGCAAGATCGTTCTACAGTCAGCTTCAAATTCCGGTCCTCTAAATTATTTTATCGAAAAGAACGTCGTCGTTTCTCCAGCGATTCCCATTTGAGTTCCCGGGGCATTTCTGTGACACTCGCGCAATGGTCAAACCTACCAGTAAGGAACCTAGCTGCTCGTCTTCCTTTAAACTGATCTACTGCGGGTTCCACACACTTGAGCAATACTCAAGATGTGGTCGTACAAACGTTTTATATGCCTTCATCTTCCCAAAATTGTCCAAATAAACCTAAGCCCGCTGTCCGCCTTACTCACAACTGTTCTTACACGTTCGTTCCATTTCATATCCCTCTGCAATGTTACGCCTAGATATTTGAACGACGTGACTGTATCAAAAAACTCACTAGTAATGATGTATTCGAACATTATGGAATTGTTTTTCCTACTGATGTGCATGAACTTACCTTTTTCCACATTCAGAAATAGCTGCCATTCTTGACGCCAATTAGAAATTTTGTATAAGTCATGCTATTACAGTCAATTAAAGACGACACCCTCTCATAGATCCCAGAATCATCAGCAAACAGCCGAAAGTAACAAGTTACTCTGTCCATCAGATCATTTATATAGATTGAAAATAATAGCGGTCCTATCACATTTCCTTGGGGCCCGCCTGACGCACACTCGTTCTAATAAACAATCGCCGTTGAAAACAACGTACTGCGTTGTATTACTTAGGAAGACTTCCAGCCAGTCACAAATCTGTGAACGTATTACATACGCCCGTATCTTTGTTAGCTGTCTGCAGTGTGGCACCGCGTCAAACTCCTTTTTGAAATCGAGAAACACACAATATGTCTGTTGCCCTTCATCCATGGCTCGCAAGATGTCATGTGAGGAAAGAGCAAGCTGAGTTTCAGATGAACGATGTTTCCTAAACCCGTGCTGATTCATAGAAAGAAGCTTTTCCGTCTCAAGGAAGTTTACTATATTCCAGATGTCATGGAGTGTGGGACACTCAGAAATTTTTTATATTCCAACTTCCGTAAGTTTTGATTTATTTTTAATTTCGCTGCCGGTTTCGACACTACTGTAGTGTCATCTTCAGACTAAATCAATTATGTCCATTTGTAGGAGACGCACATCCGAACTGTTCAGTATACAACCACGAAAAAACAAAAGTCCATTAAAAACCAGTTGTTGAGCTGTGCCCTTATGACTAGTTTTCAGGTCAATACTCGTGATATGACTGTATACAGACATTACTGGATTCAATGCTGTTGCGTAGCCGACGCTCAGCGGCAGGATGAGCCTACGCAGCAAACTGAACTACGGTTTGGATATACCGTCTTCTACAAATGGTGCTCGCTGATTTACTGTAGCTATTGTGAGGTGCGAAAAAGCCGTCTTTTATGGATTGGAGTCTTTGACATGTAAGACCTGGCAACGTGGTGTTGATGGTTGTAATGCTTCTAAACCTATTTGTATCCAGGGTGAAGCGAAATTCGTGCACTCGGACTTCGCAGCGCCAGTCCTCACATACCAGCGATAAAGAAATATCGCTCACAAAATTTCGTCCTTCGCATATTTCCGACAGTAAATGGACGTCGAAGACTGAGATGTATGTATGTGTGTGTGTGTGTTTTCCATACGTCGTTGTGTTTCAGATGATAATTTCGTGTGGCATTTTTGACCGTTAGATCCTACCTGGGATCGTGTTAGACCTATGTGGTGCAAGTCTTTAGATTACGCCACATTTGCGACATATTTTCCCCCTTTTTTCCAGTCCGGCTGGACTGGGAGTGGTCATCCCAGCACGGCTCAATGTAAATAAATATACCCTTTGTCACCGTCGGGGGTTCGAGTCCTTCCTAGAGCGTGGGTGTTTGTGTTGTCCTTAGAATAAGTTACTCTAAGTTAGTGTAAGTATTTTGTAAGCCAAGGGACTGATTTCCACCGTATTAAGTGCGCCTCGGTTGCACAGTGGTAGATTGCCAGACTACAAATCTGAAGATCGCGGGTTCGATCCCCCGTAAGTCCTAGGATTTTTATCTGTCAGTTTCCATTTCTTTCACCTCTGTCAGTGTTGCTCATGTGAAAAATACCGAGTAGTAACATGGTTCGGAACCCACGTTAAACTGTAGGTCCCCCTGTAACTGGCTGGGTAAGTCGGTTCGAAGGTCGGAGGAAGGCAACGGCATACCACTTCCAAACAGGACCATGCCTAGTAAAGCACTGAGGTGTTCAAACCAATCTTCGGATTGTTGACTGCTTTACCTTTTTTAGATTTACAAAAATTTGAACATTTTTTTTAAACTTTTTGTTTCAACCGCAGGCACTGGACTCAGGTGGACAGGAATGAGGGATAAGAGGCGCTTCAATGATTGGTAAGGTTGGATTGGGGGGGGCGGTTGAGTTAGAGAGGGGGAGGTGACCAAAAAGGGGTTTTCGTGTGATGTTTTCTATTATTTTATACGCTGTTTGATTTCCAGTGTTTATTTGGTCGTTAAGTAACTTTTTTTGTGGGGTTTTGTTTCCTAGGAAAGGGAGGAGATGTCTGTCTCTACTTATTTTTATGATTTTTCATATCTTATTCTAATGTGGTGTACCTGTTTATTTCTGAGTAAAATTTAAGGGAATGACTCGTTCCCTTCAATCTGTGGAATGACCGCCGCTGTATACCAAGCAATTGTAAAGCAACCGCCGAATGCAGGGAGCGCTACACACGGTTCCACCGCCTATGTATATTGTACCTGTTTGGCTTCCTCAGCAACCGTATATTGACAACGTAGACGAGATTTGCCATTTTTCTCCTAATCTGGAAGAGGATAGCAATCTTCAAGAAAGGGGAATAACAATAGAAGGCCTTCCGCAGAAATCGCTGGGCCCGCTTTGTGCTCGCGGGCCGTCGCCTGCTGCGGTGTGTGCCTACCGCGAGGCATTGTCCGTTCTAGCAACGCAACGCCGTTCACCCAAAAGAGACCCAGCCGGCCGCCCGCGCTGTGTGCAAACTTTTCAATTCACGCTCTCCCTTTTCTCGCCGAAGGGGCTCATTGTTACCGAAATAGGTTGCCGCCCTTCCGTTTAATTTGGATAATTTCTTCCCCCCTCCTCCCCCCCTCCAGAACCCGGTTCGGCCGAGGAGCTCCGTAGGGAGGTACGAATTCTTATGATCACTCAGTGCGCTTTGAAGAACTGTTCTTACCGGACTACTAAACGGGAATTAAATACTGCCCTATTATTCACGTACTGGCTCGCGCGGTCGTCATTTTGTAATAACACCTCCTTTGAAGTGTCTCCCGGGGCGGCAGCATCTGCGCGAAAGAAATCAAAGCGTCCACAAAGGCTGCCGAAGGAAAGGGGGGCCATTCTTGTGCGGTCTCCCGGCTTCTTTACTCACAACTGCAATTAGCTCTTTCCGCTCCGTACTCCGGCAAATAACTACACTTGTTTGTCGCTGAATTGAAAATAAAGTGTATTAACGAGAACGGTCTCGGGAGGTACGAAGGCGTGAAATTTTTTTACCGACAGGTGCTTGCACGTTGGCTGTTAAGTATACAGTCAGATCTGTACTAATGGCGATTTAATAAGCAGTTCTTAAAATGTATCACGTTCCACTGACGATATTCATCCACCTCAAGGCATTGAATGTCTGCTTACAAGTGTATTTCATCGAATTCTAAGGTAATTTTTGTGTGTTTTCGTTGTTTTTTCTTCATATGTTCCAGACAAAGCTTTACCTGATTTACGTATGACAGACTTAATTGCAGAGGCGTCCATTGAACAACGTTAACTGGTTTTACTGACAAGCAACTGGAACTAACAGTCGCACAATAGTTTAGTGAAATAAGCATTTATTCTCTTGTAGGCGAACAAGGGAGAAATGGTGTACTCAAATAATGTGACATTGATATGCAGTAACTTAAAGAAACGACGGAAAATCTGAATCGCTTTGATCTGGGGAAAAATGTGGGAAGATGATAGGCTGTTATCAGGTGCCCATTCTATATTTGTGTGTGCGACATCCAAATAAATTTTAACGGCTGCAGAAGAATAAAGCCTACCCTACTGACAAAATTAATTTATTTATCACGAATTCATTAGCTTCATGTACGCTCAATCATCCTCTATTTTATCACCTATCCGCATCCGTTACATCCAGCGTAATTCAGCCTTTTTACTTAATATTCCACTGATATGTAGGTAAAGTTCTGCCCACTCGCTCTCTATAACTACTTACATTCTGACAAATCTTGACGCGTACTTTTTTTTTAATGTTAGACATACTTACTCCCATATCGATTCTCGCATATCGATATTATTATGCTGCAATGTACTTAAAATAAATCTGGTATCGGCACTATGTGCTGCATTAGCCATTATCGTAACTTTTCCTAAACAACAACCTATGAAGATATTTATTTATTATTTTCATTTTTTTTTATTTTTAGTTCCTGCCGGATTCTCTCTACGCCTCACCTGCTTTGTCTACCTCGCGTAAGTATTTTTTCTAACTAGCAAATTCATTTACATTCTACAATGATTTTTTCTTTTGTGCAAGTTTTTGTTGGACTTTCGCTCTCCATTCATTTCAGTTGTATTTTAATTGGAACACCACCAACGTTTTCAGATATTAATTAACGTTGTTGTATCTATTCAGGCCGATGCAGTTATCGAGGTCTATCTTTTTCTAAAAAAAAAAAAAAGTTACACGTCGAGTGTCAATCAACTTTCGAAAGTACCGTGAAGAGCCATCAGAATTTAACATACGACTTCGCAATCGAAAACAGACGTAGTTAGATTTATTTTGTGACAGGGGATAGACAGAAGTTGAAGCAAGATCAGTTTATTGCTTCCGATAGCATTCCAAAACAACGAGAGCGTGTTCCAAAGCGGTAACAGCCAAAAACCCAGTACTCAAAAATACAAATAACACCAACATTAATACGTGAATTATGGTTCGTCCGTTTTTTAGAGAATAATACATGTACTATTTAGTGGAAAGCAATCAAGAGAATATAATCAATGAGCCGAGAGAGAGAGATTAAGGCGTGGAAACGAGATGGCCACCCCACCGTGTTTAATCGTAAAACGCAATCTGATTCTACTGGTCTATTTACGGAAGCCGTCTGGCTTCAAAGTAATGAAGTCCAGAAAGTGTGGCGACCAAGACGGCTGCCGACCCGCGTGACGATCTTCCATTGTTCTGCGCAATCGGCCGATCGCGACAGGAGCTGCTTCAGACTTCGGAGCGTGCGTTTCCCGGTTTTATCACTTGGGGGACGACACTCTAGTGTTGCCGCAGTGGAGAAAAACTAACCGTGTAGAGGCAACCTGAACACGGAGGCGACGACGCTGTCTCTCCATCGGTGGAATACCGTAGGCACCTGGAGCTATCATGCTGGTCATTCTGAAGGCGTGCCATCGAGCTCTCCCACGAAACACAACGTCTCAACTTTGTAACTGACTGCTACTAATGACTGCTATGTTATAGACCATAGTAACTTTCAAAGACAACACGATTACATTAATGTAGTGGATGAATGTTTGCCAAAGAACTTCAAATTCTATATTACAAGTATTTGTTTCTATAGCCTTCAGTGACAACTTTTGTAAACAATCTAGACATGTTCACATGTTTGTAAATCTATCGGGCCAAACTGCGTGGTCATCAAACTACTTACACCTAGGTAAACTAACCTAAGGACAACACACACAGCCATGCCCCAGGGAGGACTCGAACCTCCACGGCGAGCAACCGCGCGCTCCGCAGCGAGACGCTTTAGACCGCTCGGCTACTCCACCGCGGCAAACAATCTAGATGGCGTCTATAACAGAGGGAACATGAAGGTATAATATCCAAAAACGTATGTCACTACATATAAAAGTAGAGAAACGGTTGTTTTAGGCATTTTTACCAGGAGTTTGTTATTAAATATGTCAAAAATAAAAATAACTGTTGTCCGAGATCGTAAATATAAAAACATAATCCCGGCGGAGTGGCCACGCGAATTGAGGCGCTATGCTCCGATGAGCGAGGCCGTTCCCCGTCGGGCGTTCGAATCCCTCTCGGGCATGGATGTTTGTGTCGTCTTTAGTATAAGGTAGTTCATAAGTAGTTTGTAAGTTTAGGGACTAATGACCCCCGCAGTAGTCCCTTAAGCTTCACAAACATTTGAACATTTTTTTTATAAAAACATACATCACTGTCAAATCCACTAAGAAATTTTTCGTATGTGATAAGGTACATTAAAAAAAGGTAAAGCAGTCAACAATCCGAAGATTGGTTTGAACACCACAGTGCTTTACTAGGCATGATCCTGTTGTGAGGTGGTATGCCGTTGCCTTCCTCCGACCTTCGAACTGACTTACCCAGCCAGTTATAGGGGGACCTACAGTTTAACGTGGGTTCCGAACCACGGTGCTACTCGGTATTTTTCACATGAGAAATACTGCCAGAGGTGAAAGAAGTGGAAAGTGACAGATAAAAATCCTAGGACCTGGCGGGGATCGAACCCGCAACCTTTAGATTTGTAGTCTGGCACGCTACCCCTGTGCAACCGAGGCGCACTTATAATTAGTAAAACTTTAAAATGAAACATAGGTCAATAATTAAAGTGTTAAGTAGTGGATTCATTAATACAAATCATATATATGTTGTCTTTATTAAGTTTACGTAAGTTGTATGTGTGCTCTAAATTTAAGCTTGGATCACTCAAGGTATCATCATTAACTGTTTAGTTTTCATAAATGAGAAAAGTGACAAATTAGGGGATGTTTTATATATTGTTATTAATCCCTTGATAATTGCAGACAGTGCCAAAATCTGCAGATTCTAATAACTGAAAATGTTATGCAACTGTTGGCGAAATAATGATTTTTTCTAAATACATTTCAAACAACTTGAAAATAACCTTAAGTCCGAAATTGTTATCGGTGCAGGATTTTGTGCACGAACTGACCATTCCATTATGTCCCACATATATTCAAATTGATTCGTGCTGAGTTATCTGACTGGCCAAAACATTCACTGTAAATGTGTCAAAGTATGTTCTTCTGACCACTGTCGCCCGATCGCAAGACCCATTGCCGCCCATAAAAAATCCATCACTGTTTGACATCATAAAGTACATGAATAGCTACAAATAGTCTGAAGGGTGCAATTCCAGATAATGGTCGGTTTAGATAGACCAGAGAAACCAGTCAATTCCATCCAGAAACAGCCCACACCATTGTGGTGTCACCACCAGCTTCCACTTTGCCTTCTTGACAATTTGGATCTGCACCACTTTCGAACGCTACCATCAGCTGTTACCAAATGAAATCGGGATGATCTGATTAAACCCACAGTTTTCCAGGCCTCAAGGTTCTAAGCGAGATGGTTACGAGCCCAGAAGCAGCTCTGCATGCAATATTGTGTAGTTGGCAAGGTACTGTAGTCGGTTATCTGCTGCCACATCCTATTAATGTTGAAGTTCACCAGACAGTTCAAATATTTGTAAGCCTAAGGCTGGTTATTGCATGTTTAAAGAGGACTAAACACCGATGTCATCGCTCAACAGTCAGAGGGGAAAACCCCAGGGTGTACAGATCGACGTCATTAGCTAAAACAGCAGTGGAAACACAAAAGAAGGATTACATAACATAGAAGGCAAGGAAAAACACCAGCCATAAGTCGGACGGCCGGAATAAAATAATAATAATAATAATAAACCAGATTGAATTCGGAACGGGTGTAAACCGTGATATGATAGAAGTGGCTGCGCAGATAAGACGAAAGAGGCATTATCGCCGAGAATTAAGGGAGCGCAGCAGGTAGATTAGGAGTCTGCAGCAAAGAGGCTAAAAGAGGGCAGTCCATAATGATGTCGACTTCTGTCATCAGAGCACCACAGTGACACTTGGTCGGGTCCTCTCGATGTAACAGATGGCCATACGTTGGACAGAGGATAACCGAGTCCCTACGACATTGTCTGTGGAAGGATCAAATGTTCAAATGTTTGTTAAGCTGAAGGGACTTAACTGTGGGGTCATCAATCCCTAAACTTACGAACTACCTTATACTAAAGGCGACACAAACATGTCCCGAGGAAGGGTATCGTCTTTAACTGACTGAAATAGCATGCAAGATGACTTAGACAAAATTTCTAGTTGGTGCAGAGAATGGCAGCTAGCTCTCAATGTAGAAAAATGTAAGGTGATGCGCATGAGTGGGAAAAACAATCCCAGAATGTTCGAATACAGCATTAGTAGTGAGCTTCTTGATGTTGTCGCATCGTTCAAATATCTAGGCGTAACATTGCTGAGCGATATGAAATGGAACGAACATGTAAGGACAGTCGTGAGTAAGGCGTATAGCCGACTTCGGTTTATTGGGGGGATTTTGGAAAGATATACTTCATCTGTAAGGAGACCGCGTATAAAACGCTTGTACGACCACGTCATGAGTATTGCTGAAGTGTTTGGGACCCGCAGCAGATTTGTTTAAAGGAAGACATAGTAGCAGTTCAGAGGCGAGCAGCTAGGTTTGTTACTGCTAGGTTCGACCAATGCGCGAGTGTCACCCCAATGCTCCGACAACTCAATTTGGGATCGTTGGAGGAAAGACGACGTTCTTTTCGTGAAATTCTGTTGAGGAAATTTATAGGGCCAGAATTTGAAGCTGAGTGTAGAACGATCTTACTGCCGCCTACTTATATTTCGCGTAGCGATCACAAAGACAAGATAAGAGAAATTAGGGCTCGTACGGAGGCATATAGGTATTCTTTTTTTTTTCCCTCGTTCTATTTGGGAGTGGAATAGGAAAGGAAATGCCTAGTAATGTACCCTCCGCCACGCACCTTACGGTGGATTGCGGATGTTCAAAAATGTTCAAATGTTTGTTAAGCTTATGGGACTTAACTACGGGGTCATCAGTCCCTAAACTTACAAACTACTTATGAACTACTTACGAACTAGGACGGCACAAATATCCATGCCCGAGGGGGGATTCGAACCCCCGACCGTAGTGGCCGTGCTGACCGTGACTGGAGCGCCTCAGTCACCTCGGCCACCGCGGCCGGCTGGATTGCGGAGTATGTATGTAGATGTAGCTGCCGTGCAACTGTGATCGGCGCGCCGCGCACCGCTCGGCCACCGCGGCCGGCTGAGGAAGGACTTCCATGCGGCTGTGGAGGGCCTGATCGCACGCAGCTTGTTTGGCGTGCTCAATGTAGACCGTTCTGAGTACCAAGCCAAACGACCTTGCGGTCTAACGCAACCCCATAGAATATCCCTTTCCTGGATAGTAATATCCAGAGGCTGGAAGGTGGCAGCCTGTTTGGCCAGCCGATCGACGTGCTCCTTGCCCGGGATGGAATGTGGTCCGGAGTCCAGACACAATCCATCATTAATACGGCCAGAGGTGGTTGTTCTGGGTACTGATTTATCAGGACCTATGTACCCAAATTGTGTGAAAATGTAATCACATGTCAGTTCTAGTATAATACGAGCGTATATCCACAAAGTAAGTTCTGTTTGGTTACATAAACCAAGCGTGAACATATACAGAAAAAATATTTATTGTATAAAAATCTGCAACTGTTCAACTACTTTTCTACAAAACTTCCGAAATTTTGTAGGCACTTGTCATAGCGTGGGACAAGTTTTTGTGTGCCTTCTTCATAGAAGGTTGTCGCCTGTGTATTCAACCATGTGGCAAACATGTTCCTTCAGCTCATCATCGTCGAAGTGTTGACCACCAAGGACAGATTTTTAGGTGTAAGAAGAGATGAAAGGAGTCTTGTTCTGCCCTTCACGTTGCCGCCCGACTTCACAAGGCGAATGTGACCAAACAACTCTTACGGGAATTACACTGGGACGTGTGTGATCATCCTCCGTACAGTCTCGCTCCTAGCGACTTTCTTCTTACACCTAAAATCTGTCCATTGCGGTCAACATTTCAGCGATGATGACGAACTGAAAGAACATGTTACCACATGGTTGAATACACAGGCGGCAACCTTCTACGAAGAAGGCATACAAAGACTTCTGCCACGCTATGACAAAAGGCCTACAAAATTTCGGAAGCTATGTAGAAAAGTAGTTTAATAGTTGTACATATCTGTACAATAAATATTTTTTCTCTATATGTACACGTTTGTTTTATATAACCAAACGGAACTTACGGATCCATCGTAGGGCCATTGCTTTTTCTTGTGTACATTAATGATCTCTCAACAGTTACACTACCAGAAGCAGAGTTCGTTTTGTTTGCAGATGATACAAGTATTGCAATAAAATGTACGTCAGGTATAGTGATAGAAAGGTCTGCTAATGATATTTTCATGAACATTAATATATGTTTTAAAGCCAACTCATTGTCATTAAACTTTGAAAAGACTCACTACATGCAGTTCAGAACATGTAAGAGATTTGTTGACAGCATATGCATTAAGTATGAAGAAGAGCTGATAGAAGAGGTTGACAGTATTAAATTCCTGGGATTACAGCTTGATAATAAATTTAGTTGGGAGCAGCACACCACATAACTGCAGAAACGACTCAACAAATCTGTATTTTCAATACGAGTGTTATCAAAAATAGAAGACATAAAAATAGCAAAGCTTGCATACTTTGCTTACTTTCTTTCTCTAATGTCATACGGTATAATATTTTGGGGTAACTCCTCAAGGCAGTCAAAAGTATTCAGAGTCTAAAAACGTGTAATACGTATTAATCGCGGAGTAAATTCACGGACGTCCAGTAGAAGCCTCTCCAAAGAACTGGGTATATTAACTACTGCCTCTCAGTATATTTATTCCTTAATGAAATTTGTCTTAAATAATGTATCCCTTTTCCCAACAAACAGCTCAGTTCATACATACAATACTAGGAATTAAAATGATCTACACAAGGACTTAAACACTTACTTTAGTTCAAAAAGGGATCCACTACTCAGAAACACACATTTTCAATAATTTACCATCAAGTATAAAAAATTTAGCTAAAAGTAAAGATCAGTTTAAGAGGAACCTAAAAGACTTTCTAGTGGCCAACTCCTTTTACTCCATTAGTGAATTTCTAAATTGTACCAAATAATGCATGCACTATATTAGTATTGTACTATATTAGTATTGTTATATTATCAGAAAAAACCTTTAAAAATTTATGTATCTGTACTTATATCTTCATCTACATACATACTCCGCAATTCACCGTAAGGTGCGTGGCGGAGGGTACACTGTACCACTACTAGGCATTTCCTTTCCTATTCCATTCCCAAATTGAACGAGGAAAAAAAGAATGCCTATATGCCTCCGTACGAGCCCTAATTTCTCTTATCTTGTCTTTGTGATCTTTACGCGAAATGTAAGTAGGCGGCAGCAAGATCGTACTACACTCAGCTTCTAATTCCGGCCCTCTAAATTTACTTAACAGAAATTCACGAAAAGAACGTCGTCTTTCTTCCAGCGATCCTCAATTGAGTTGCCGGTGCATTTCCGTGACTCGCGCATTGGTCGAACCCACCGGTAACAAATCTAGCTGCTCGCCTCTGATCCGCCTCTATGTCTTCCTTTAAACTGATCTGCTGCGGGTCCCAAACATTTGAGCAATACTCAAGACGTGGTCGTACAAGCATTTTATACCTTTACATCTTCCCAAAATTCTCCCAATAAACCGAAGTCGGCTGTTCGACTGTACTTATATTATAATTGTATGTATCTGTATTTATATTATTAGTATTATCTATTATTCAACTTGTAAATTTTGTTTCTTGACATGTTCCACATCCACGAGGATCCCCTCAACATGGATCTCCGGAACGAATAAGTAATCTAATCTAATCTAAACTTTGTGGACATACCTCGTATATTTGTCCAATGAATGCCTGTTTATCATCTGCATTTCTTCTTGGTGTAGCAATTTAAATGGCCAGTGGTGTAAGTCCTCTGCCAATGCATCGTCTTTTTAATCGATACTACCTCCATGTGTAGCTCAGCATAACGCTGTCCTGTGATTATTGTCACGTGACTGCAGCTGCTTTGCGAGGCGACTAACTGGACGCGTTACGGAGCGGTCCCTCAGACGGGGAGCGTATTAAGAGGGAGACGGCGTAAGGTGCGCGGCCGGGCGGCCGGTGAAGGATGTGAGGGTGGGGCGAGGGTGGGCCGCGCAATGAAAGGTCAGTTGTAGACCTCCGGCGCTCGCTAATATTAATAACGGGGGTCGCCGCTGCCGGGACAACAATGCGGGAAGACAAAGGACAAGGAGGAGGCGGCCCATTGTGCGAGGTAAAGGCCAGCCGGCGGCGGCGGCGGCGGCAGCGGCACGCACCGTGGCCGTGGCTGCCGGCTGCCGGCTGCTGGCTGCGCATCCGTCTTCTGGCCGCCACCCCCTCTTACAGGAGGGACACTCCGGCCCTGGCCACTGTCCGCCGGCTGCGGCCGCCAAAGGTCGCCAACGAGGGCAGGCGAGCTGGCCACTGCGGACCGCGCCACGAGCTGACTCACCCTGCATGGCCCCAGTTCGACCAAAACCTTGCCTAAACACACTCATTCACCAAAGAAAACGAAACCAATATTCCAGATTTAGAATTACGAACAGATGCCGCAATAACGTAGAAGTAGATATCATCGGAGTAGTGCAGCAACTAAAATCACTTAACAAGAACAAGTCTTCTGGTCCGGATTGTATACCCATTAGACTTCTATCTGATTATGCTGAAGCGATAGCTCCTTACTTAACAGTCATATACAACCGCTCTCTCATAGATGGATCTGTACCAAAAGATTGGAAAGTTGCACAGGTCACACCTATATTCAAGAAAGGCAGTAGGAGTAACCCACTAAACTACAGGCCTATTTCATTGACGTCAATTTGCAGCAGGGTTTTAGAACATATCCTGTATTCAAATATTATGAATTATCTCGAACAGAACGATCTATTGACCCAAGGTCAACACAGATTTAGAAAATATCGTTCATGCGAAACACAACTAGCTCTTTATTCACACGAAGTGATGGGTGCTATCGACAAGGGTTCGCAAATCGATTCCGTATTTCTTGATTTCCAGAAAGCTTTTGACACCGTACCTCACAAACGGCTTCTAATCAAATTGTGTGGTTATGGTATATCGCCACAAATTTGCGATTGGATAGGCGATTTCTTGTCAGAGAGGACACAGTTCGTAGTAATCGATGGTAAGGCATCGATTAAAACAGAGGTGATATCGGGCGTTCCACAGGGTACTGTTATTGGTCCTCTGCTATTCCTTATTTACATAAACGATTTAGGCGAAAATCTAAGTAGCTCTCTTAGGTTGTTTGCAGATGACGCCGTCATTTACCGTCTAGTAAAATCATCTGAAGATCAAAACCAACTGCAGAACGATCTGAATAAGATATCACTATGGTGTAAAAATTGGCAATTGACTCTAAATAATGAGAAGTGTGGAGTCGTCCACATGAGTACGACAAGAAATCCGTTAAACTTTGTTTACAACATAAATCAATCAAATGTGAAGGCCGTAAACTCCACAAAATACCTAGGATTTACTATTACTTCAGACTTAAATTGGAAAGAACACGTAGATAATATTGTGGGAAAGGCGAACAAGAGACTGCGTTTTATTGGCAGAACCCTGAAAAGATGCAACAGAACTACTAAAGAAACTGCATACACTGCGCTTGTCCGTCCATTTTTGGAGTATTGCAGCCCAGTGTGGGATCCTTATCAGGTGGGTTTGCCGGAGGACATCGAAAGAGTCCAAAGAAGGGCAGCTCGTTTCGTATTGTCACGATACAGCGTTACGGAAATGATACAGGATCTGGGATGGGAATCATTACAACAACGGCCCTTATCGCTGCGGCGTGGGCTACTTGCGAAACTCCAATCGCCAACATTCTCCTCCGAATGCGAAAATATGTTGTTGACTCCCACGTACATAGGTAGAAATGATCATCAGAATAAAATACGAGAAATCAGAGCTCGAACGGAGAGATTCAGGTCTTCTTTCTTCCCGCGCGCTATTCGAGAATGGAATGGGAGATAAATAGTATAATTGTGGTTCGATGAACCCTCTGCCAGGCACTAAAATGTGATTTGCAGAGTATCCCATGTAGATGTAGATGTAGAAGAGCCAAAGAAGTTGGTGTTCGCATGCGCAGAGGACGGCGATGCAGTAGGCAACGCCTACTGTTTGGCCACGATTACTTGAACATTCGTGTGGTGGCTGCTGGGAGCTGCAGGAGGGGTGTCTTGCACCAAGACTCACTCCATTTACATGGGCTCCCAAAACCGGATTTCGTAAACCGATTTCCCAATTTCGCTTTCGATTGGTCATTAAAACACTCCAAAATCGATTCTGGAAATCCACTTCTGTGAAGCGGTTTTTCAGTTCCACAATCGATTTTCGTGCCCATGTAAAACGCGACCGATTTTCAATCGTTCTTGGCTTGTCAAATCGTGTTTTCGGCACATATGGACAGAGTAATATTTTCTAATGTGAAATAAAAGTATAAATATTAGAGTGGGCATGAATCTGTGTATTTAAGTAAAGAAAAATAGAAATTGTCCTGTCTAAATCAGAAACTGAATCAGCTGTTTTCCAGTCGCCATATTAAGTGCACTAGGAAATCCGATTCAGGCTATACCATGTAAACACGACAGCGAAATACGTTTTACGAAATTCGGCTTTCGTCTTCCGGAACATGTGTTGTATGTAAACGTAGTGATTATGGCTGCCGCGGGGAGTGGAGCGGTGAGGGAAAGGCAACATCGGCTATTTGCTGCAGTGCTGCAGCCGCTACCCTAAAAATGTCTACAGAAATACTTCGCGTCAAGGAGCACTGTAACGTTGGCATTTCTAGTAAATAAATGAAAATCTTTCAACTAGCGCCGACTTTCGCCGCTTGTGGCAGCACCAATAAAACCTTCAAGTTATCGTGGGCAGATAGTATGTAGCAGGCGTCTGGCGCAAGCGGAAGATCGGTTACTGCTGCTAGAATGGCAGGTTATCACAAGACTGTGATTTCTTAATTTCTCCTGGCGAATAACAACTTCGAAAAACTTACGGGTATGCTGCCAGGTACCAAAATCGACGACGGCCGATATTTCGGTAGGAAACCACCCTGCCATTTTCAAGGCGAAACAGTTTCGCCTTGAAAATGGCAGGGTGGTTTCCTACCGAAATATCGGCCGTCGTCGATTTTGGTACCTGGCAGCATACCCGTAAGTTTTTCGAAATATCGAAAAACTGTTTGAACATGGCCTCACAGTCAGCGCACGAGAAATCGGACACAGCATCTCCAAGATTCGAGATTGCGAGGAAGGGGCGGGGTGAGGGGTTTCCCGTACGAACTTTTCACGAGTGCACCGTGAATACATTATTGTGAATCCGGTAAAACAGTGTTTTCCAATCTGTGGGTCACGACCCCCGGAAGGGGGGGGGGTCACAAAGTTCCTTTCGCGACGTCGCAGTCCCAGGACCTTAAAACAACCAGACCAGTGCACGGCTGGCTATTTGGTCGTTCCGAAATACCAAAATTGCCTAACAAATGTGAAATTTATTTTATACGAAGACTAGCTGCTTCCCGCTGTTACCCGCGGTTCAATATTCAGACATTAAAGTACCAAGAAAGGGCATAAATAACTACATGACTGTTTGCGACATTGTTAGCACGGAATATATAATTGTCTTGGATCGGATGGAGAGCCAAAAATCGATTGCAATACGTCCCTCTAAACGACGTTTCGAGACTTCTTGTTCTCCAAGTATACGTAGAGATTTCTAGCTCTCAATACACGGGAGCAGCCTACGCAGAGCTGTCCGTGCGAGAAACATGGGGTGGCCAGATGAATACCTGTCACTTTTAATGTTTGTCCTTTACTGTTGTTTATAATAATGGAGATATCACAAGTGAATACACATTATACGTCCTGAGAAATATTTTCATGAGTGTTATACTGCCTGCTATCTGTTGAGTGCATTTGCTACTACTTTCGTTGCAGTTTACGTACGCTATTTTTTACGTGGCAGTTCGCGCTTTGTACACAAAATAGAGCTTGGTATCTAGATCCCATTCTACACAAAACGTCAAAGTTTTTTCTTGCCATGGTACTTAGAGCATATTTTATTTAAAGTCTTCAATTTATGTACATACTTCCTTCATTTGTTACAACAAATGAAAATGAATGCGGCATAAACGCCAACATTCAGATTTCTTGTGTATGTAATTATATGTCAGTTAAGCCGTTTTGGCAGTATCACAGAATCTTTTTGTACATTCGAAAATAAGAGAGGTAACAATAACAAAGAAAAAAAATTTCACTATAGCAGGACACGAATCATGGCCCAAAATAATAGAAGTTTATAACATGACAAGTTAACCCGCGCGGCTAAACATGACATACGCTACGTAGTACCTCTGATGTTGTATTATAAGCTTCTTACAACTGTTACGTATTTCTATGGATATATTTCAAATAAATAACTTGTAATAAACATTTTGAAAAGTAGCCTATGTCCTAATCCAAGACATAAGAAATCTCTATATGAAATTTCACCTAAATCAGTGCTGCAGTTTTAACGTGATGCGGTAACAAACATACAAACTTTCGCATTTATAAAATGTATAGGATTACGTAATTCCTTGTTATTCTGCTGTGAATAGAAAGACTTTTTTTTACAATAAATACGCCATGTTAACGACGAATAAACGAAAACCCCGAATACTGTTTTCAGGAACGAATCGATAGCTAAATTAACAAGAGGGAATAAGTAATTTTGAGAAGTTCTAGAAACATCAACTTCTTCAGAAATTGCCTACATAGTGGGACTTAACGAGCATAATTCGTTTCCGAATCTTAACTGCAACACGAAACATTCGTCATTTCTGTCGCAATTAATGTAAAAATACGATAATGTGTTCCATTCCGGAAAATAGATTAATAAATTCACCCTGAATTGTAGAATACTGTGCCCACCTTTTTTTTTTTTACAAGAATGTTTTATCAGCAAAAGAAAATATAAAAATCGCTGTCTTTGAATTTACATACATAGTTGTGCTACAGGTTGAGGGAGGGGAGTTGCCAGAATTTTTTTACTTGGAAGAAGGGTTGCGAACTCAATAAGTTTGATAAACTTTGCGGTAGAACATCAAATCACCGACATCGCTGTAGCCAGAGAAAGATCCTGCAAGAACGGGACCAACGGCAACTGGAAAACATCGGTTAAAGTGACAAAAGTACGCAGGTTGGTTGCACTGTAAACTTCTGTTAACATCTTTGTTTGTGTTTGGACAAAATGCCAGATATTGCAGATTTTAACGGTTTGTTTTCCATATAAAAAGTCAGTTTTGGAAGGAGGAAAAAATCACACGAATTGAGACAGGTATGAAGAACCATAATAAGCACAAACATTTGTTTATACTATCCAACATTGAAAATTTTATAACAAGTTTTTGTATGTTGAATATGTTTTTTGGGGGGTGGGGGGAAACTTATCAACATAGGAATTTTTTCACTATATCCCCTTTGTTTGTGCAACTTATAAAACACAGATATAAATGTTTTTGGAAATAAAAAAAAAACATGCTTATAAGGTTTAAGATCGCAGACTTGTGCAGCAAATTCGTTTCCTTTATACAAAAACTCGGGGTTCTTTCATTAAAACAATGTGATATGTGGCTTTCCTACGTCTATATTTACTTTGTCCACGTTAAGTCGCTTCGACTTAATAGAAAATACTCATTTGACTTAGCTTATTACGTTGATTTTTGGCCATTGACATTGTCTAGGAAGGTAATGTAACCACGTAGCCTCTAAAATGCCAAGACACGTTTTCGTCATAGACCTACATTAACCAGACCGGTAAAACCGTATGCATTAGCACTGGTGTCACTGAAGCTAGCTTTCTCCAGTCGACGCCACATTACCACTCTAAAGCGCGTATTTATGGATAGAACAGTCACAAGAAATAGGAATAAACTGTTATAATCACGCAACCTCTGGAGTAGTGGTTAATACATTCGTCACATTTACATATCATTGTTATACAACAAACAAATATAGAGGTTTGTGTATGTAAAATGATGGCGTCAAACTTCAATAATATCTGTGACAATGACAGTCGCGTTAATGTATATCTGTGGTTTCCACGTACGATAGAGAGGATACTTCTCTCCCCTTTCATTTCCTTCGTCTTATGTTGTTGTTTTCTCAGCTCGTTTTCTAATTCTTTTTATCACTCGTCTTCAAATTTCAAATATCGTACTTTGATACTTACTTCTGTTAAAAATCTTCGTATCTGCCTTTGACCTCAAGCAGTGTGCCTGTCACTTATCTCGGAGAGGCTCTATTATTCATCATGTTAATGAATTTTCCCATTGTCTTCCGCAACCCACAGTCTTCTCATTCAGTGACATTATCTGTGTTTCATTTCCTGCCTTGGGTTGGATATCATGACAAGCATCTCATATTCTCGTAATACTTCTGTACGTTCTCGCGGCTGTTGTTTTCGTCTCTGTTCTGAATGGAATCGCCGGGGAAATGACCGTTGGAAATGATAGTCATTTTTCTTTTCTAACTGTGGTGTGTTGTATTCATTTCATTACTCCGCCTACTCCTCATTGCCTTCTCTGCACACTAATCAACATCTTTTGCTTAAGTGCCAAATTTTAAGGGTATATATGTTGATATGATAATTATGTAAGTAAATTAAGTGAACTCCGAAAACTCTAGATAGAAGCTTAGAAGCAAATTGTTTTCGTCAATGACTGTATATATTACTATGTATAGAAGTTGTATTTAAACCTTATTACGTAATTGTTAAGATAAAAAAATGTTCCGGTTTGCTAAAGTAAAACGCAGCAGTTTCAGCGGTACAACACACAAATATTTCTGTTCACTGATGACACCAGCTACTTAGTGAAGGATGCTAAATCACAGAATGGGTCAGTTACTACGGTTTCTAACATTACTTTCAATACAGACTGAAATTTTTATTACAAAAAATGGTCATATGATTAGTGAAACAGAAATTTTCTAATTCCTAAGAGTTCAGATAGTTGGTAAGCTGTCTTCGAAAGGCAATTTTCAGGATCCCGTTCAAAAACTATTTGTTGCTTCATGATTACTAGTAAAATGTTCCGTACACCGCATATAAATGGATGGACTGTATTATTTTAGTGTTGTATTATTGTAGGATTACTCGATTGCAACTGGAAGCATTCCCTCCTCCCCATTAACTCTCATTAAATACTAAGGAGACAAATTTAAATATGGGTGTAAACAAATCGCAGAATATGGATTTGATGCTTTAATTTACTTGAAGAATTCCGAAGAAGCGTAGTCTGCACTCCAAGACTGTGGCTTACAAAATCCTCGTTCGAAAGCTAATTTAGTGTTGTTCGTTACAATGGGATCTTTGCCAGATATGACTGGTAGAGGAAAGAGGGAAAATCCAAATCAAAATAAATAAGCAATTTCAGTCGTGTTTTAAATCTTCTGTATCCGCAAACGAATTTTATATATACAGGGTACCCACTCACGATATCTTGTAAATAAGACGAAGCGGGTTCAAAATAATAATAATAATAATAATAATAATAATAATAATAATAATAATAAGCCGCATGCAATAAACTGTTATTCTTTCAGATTACCAAAATTTATTTCATAACGTAAACAGAGAAAACACGGTAACTAAGTCTATTTAACAAGAAAAATAATTTCGATGTTACTTGGTGTTTATAAAGTAAACAAAACAATAAGGACAAAGTGAAATGACGCTATTTATTAGATTCACAACATTGTTTCATGTGATTATAAGCATATAAATTTTCTCGATCAAAGAAATGTAGAATTTTTAAATGTTTGGACGACATTTTAACTTTTGCTTCGGTTCTCAGACTAGCATACGTCCCTTGTCGAAAACACTATGAATTTCGTTTCGTTCAAATAATAAGCCATGTTATTGTTCCTACAGTCTGTTACTAATTTCGAAATTTAAAAAAAAGGAATGGTTCACCATAGCGTCTCTTACATTGTTCGTGTTCAGGGATGCACAGAACACAGTTTGAACAACGCATGTTCAGAGCTCTTACGTAAAGGGAAAGGTCGACTGCTAGCAGCGGATACTCAATACAGGAATAAAACTCCAGCGGCGTTGCAGAGACACTTGCTAAGAGTAGTCGATTTTGACAAGAACGTCGCTATAACAAGGAGGTAGACTCAGCTTGGGACCACAGGTTTTGCAGCCCTTTGAGGATAAGCCTATCAGAGGAATATTTGTTATAATAATGTGCGCATTGAAATCAAATGTCCAAATATTTGTAAACTTATTGGACCAAACTGCTATGGTCATCAGTCCCTGGTCTTACAAACTACTTAAAATGACTCTTAATAAGGACAACACATACACCCATGATCTTGTGAGGACTCGAACCTCCAGCGGGAGCGGACGCCTTAGACCACCCCGTGGCAGACTCATTTATGTATCGTACTTAGGGGTGAAGTATTGCCAGGTATCGTGGCTCAGAGGATGTATACCAGATTACTGTCTTGTCCGTCCTTGTTTGATTCTTGTTCCATTTTAATTATTTGTTTGTTTTCTGGTACTCTAACTACATATTATTCATTCTTCCACTATTTTGTGAACTAATGCGTGTCTAGTAACGCTATTAATCTCGTTATTTTGTTACGGATGATTTCGCCTTGAAGTGAATTTTACCTACGATTTATGTACGTGACGTATATTGTTACCGTTAGGAGCAAATGCTAGAAGAAAAACCCCCGTTTTAATAAAAGATCAGATGGATATAGCGTCTTCCGAAGGCTCCATCATGATACATTCCTTGATTATAAATCACACACCGGCCTTTCAAAATATATTGTAATATTCTTGGTTTGCCGCAAGTTTCACAGGACAAGGGCGCCTGCATTTTTAAATGTCAGCATTTTGTGTTTTGATGTAACGGTCGGAAACCCACTTTGCTGGAGAGAGAACACCGAATTTATGAAATGCGCATGGTGTAAATTTATGTTTCGAATGCTTCTACAAACATGTGGTTCACATTCGTTACTTCTGCTGCGAGTTACATTATTTGATTATGTTTAATTTAACACAATGTTACGCATTTCGAACACGTTGTGGTCAGCCTCAGACGCTGTTTACATACAGAAAATAACTTAGATTAGGCCGACGTTATCTGAAACTACTCTACTGTCACATTTATTATTGGACAAACGCATAGCATCTTGTTAAAATAAACATAATCAAATAAAGTGACTGGTAGCAGAAATAACCAATGTTGTCTCACACAGATATGATAACTGTACCCATGATGGCTAAGTAAAATACCACTCGCACGTATTCGCATGCGACTGTGATCCAGATGGGGCAGCGACTACGAATAATAACGTCATCACAAACGAAGTATATTGTACATATTAGTATAATTGTGTAATAATACAACATCCCTGTTCACGGATTATTGGAAAATATCGAGCAACAATGACTAATACGTCGTCAGTAATTGAAAAGGTAACGAAAAATAAAAACAAAAAATAAGAACAAAGTCTGGGAGTAAAAGCTATCAGTGACGGCCAGTTAGTGGTCGGGTGCTGATCCGCTGACCCACTCAGCCTGACGCCGGCTCACGACGCAATACGGTGATTGGGAATTTGTTTTCTGTAATATTTCAAAGAACAGTCTTACACTGTACAATATACAGAACACCAACTCACGCAACACTACCAGACGACCAAGACATATAGACGATCATCCGGGACAAAGACACATGGAAAATACTAAATCGGATAGTCGATGAGGTATCCATCCTCACTCAACACCTACCTGGGTACGTACACAGAACACGACATGACTCATGGCACAGCAGCAGCAATGAAGGCACAGACACTGATGAGGACTGCAGCACAGACTCACACACCTCTGAATCATCTCTACAATAACTTACACATGGATTAGTTAGTCCAAATAATTAAGCCAGAATGCATAGAAATTTATTAAAGACTAAATAACTAAACGAGAATAGTTTAGGAACAAATAAATTGTACATTAGACTGGCCAGGGCCGCAGGGCTCGATGTTAATTCCGAGGCCTCCGCCCCATCACCTGTCATCGAGAATAGTTTTCTCTCCCCCACTTACCTCTATCCTGTCATCTTTTCACCGCTTCTTAAAATTATAGCATAGATTTAAGTTACTAACATCACCCCACTTTTCCTATTTCCATATTAGTTTTTTTTATTAGAACCATTTTTCCCTAACCGATAATTAAATTCAATATAAATATACCACACTATCAATGAATATACTAATCAGCCTAATATTGTTTATGTAAGAATTATCATTGTACTTAGATAAGAATTAATTGTAATATACTAAATCGAATGTAAATATTGGCCACAATTCACGACCAGCTTTATACCCACAGGAAGCTGGTATAAATGAAGGTTTCAATAAATAAATAAAAATTAATAATAATGAATTTCAAAGAAGATGGAGTTATATGTTTTTGGAGCTTTTTATTTTTGTTTGGAAAATCTTTCGCCGCGGCGGATTAGCCGTGGGTACTGCGGTGCGCGCGGCCGTTCGCCGTCGGGGGTTCGAGTCGTCTCCCCCCACCCTCGGGCATGGTATTTGTGATGTCCTTAGGTTAGTTTAGCTTAGTTTAAGTAGTTTGTAAGCTACGGACTGATAACCACACAGCTGAGTCCGATAGATTTACCAACATATGAACATTTTGAAAATCTTTATTTCTGGATTGATGTCTTTACGGGTAAAGTAAAAAAGCAAAGTCTAATCTACGTACAAAAGTCTGTGCAGATCGGTATAATTGGTTCTGAGACACACGAAATAAAAATTTAGGCCTATGACATGTATATAGGAAAATGACGCTTTTCAGAAGTGACGACTATAAAAATGAAGTAAATAATCGAAAGCTGATATCATTACATAAATACGCTAACACGAAACTACGGGTACAGGTTTTAATCTCAATCATACAAGAAGGCCAATGGAACGTACATAATTCGAAAGGTCGTTTGTCATAGATGTTGCGGATATAAAAATTATGTGTGCACGTAGCCGTTAAGTGTGGTAAAAAGAAATTTTAAGATGATACTTCAATTCTCCTACCCTATGCAGGAGGTATTATTGGTAAAATTAGCTATGTCAGTTAAGATCCTGGGTTAGATTCCCACTGCCTCCCCCATTTTCTTCAATTCTCGGTAATATTCAATTCTAAACTTTTAACTTTTATAGTTTTTAAATATAATCAAACAATTCAGCTTATGAACGCAGTATTAATATATTCAGATTCATTACGATACCAGTTTTCACACTTTAGTTGCAGCAAGTAGAGTTCGATCCTTTGATAGTTTGAAATTTTATATTTGTGAACATAGAGAACAAAGACATCTAATGAACGACGTAAGGATTTTTACGAAAAATATTCTTTTTACTGAAATTTTGTGATGCTAAATTGTGAAATAAAGCAATTAATTTCCTCATTTGTGTCTTTCATTCTCTCATGTTTCCTCTTTGCCGATTCTTTCACCTGTTCTCATAGCATTCTCATAAAATCCATCAATTTGCAGTGCTCCATAAATTCCAATGACATTAATTTTTATTTTTATTTTCATGACTTTCCGAACACAACTGGCAATACTAGTACATAGTGATGCAAATCGTTAGAGCTGTTTTGGAGATAAAAGAAATAAAAATGTACTGTACAACATTTATTATAGCTTTCCTGAGGCCTACGCAGATGAAGTAAACAAAGAAAACCTGATCTACGTACAAAATTTGGAGCAAATCATTAGAGCCTTTACCAAGATACACGGAATACACATACAAGAATCTCTCGTTTAAATACGAGGTATGTCCACAAAGTAAGTTCCGTTTGGTTATATAAACCAAACACGAACAGATACAGAAAAAAATATTTATTGTATTAAAATCTGCAAGTGTTCAACTACTTTTCTACATATCTTCCGAAATTTTGTAGGCATTTGTCATAGAGTGGGACAAGTTTTTGTGTGCCTTCTTCATAGAAGGTTGCCGCCTGTGTATTCAACCATGTGGCAAACATGTTCTTTCAGCTCATCTTCGTTGAAATGTTGACCACCAAGGACAGATTTTAGGTGTAAGAAGAGGTGAAAGGAGTCTTCTTCTTCCCTTCACGTTGCCGCCCGACCTTACAAGGCGAATGTGACCAAACAACTCTCGCGGGAATTTCACTGGGACGTGTTTGATCATCCTCCGTACAGTCTCGCTCCTAGCGACTTTCTTCTTATACCTAAAACCTATCCAAGGTGGTCAACAGTTCAGCGATGATGACGAGCTGAAAGAACATGTTACCACATGGTTGAATACACAGGCGGCAACCTTCTACGAAGAAGGCATACAAAGACTTCTGCCACGCTACGACAAATGCCTACAAAATTTCGGAAGCTATGTAGAAAAGTAGTTTAATAGTTGTATATATTTGTACAAGAAATACTTTTTCTGTATCTCTAGACGTTTGTTTTATATAACCAAAAGGAACTTAATTTGTGTACATACCTCGTACTTAGGGCCCACGATATGAATCGCGCACCGCTATTCAAACTGTTTTCCTCGGAAATGACTGAGCTTTGACGGCTAAAAGGCGGCTCTTTAGTTTACTTCCGAGTACTTTCTCATCGTAAGAGGTCTTTAAAATCCGTTACCCCAGGTAGAGGCTGTCTCCTCGTAAGCCGTAATGCAAGGCGCCGCCCTATACAAGTGTACAGTGGTCCCGGCGGCGCGCTGCGCGGGTGGCCTACCTGAGAAGTGCAGGGGCGGACTGTGACGCGTTCTCTGCGCCCGCGGGCTTTGCGCTGACTCACTCCCGCCAAAAAACACCACCTCCGTCTCCGCCTTCGCTTCCTCCTCCAATTCCGCCGGTCTCCGCCTTTCTAAGGACAGTGATTTCAACGAAGACGCTCTTCCGCTGCCTAAACAGATGGACCGCGTAATTCATCTCCGCTCTCTGTGGGAGAATCGACGTCGGCACGCCTCGCCCCTTAGTATACGACCTACTGGGAGGTACAACAATGTAGCCGTTAGATAATCAGACTCCCTTCTCGGTATGTAAACATGCTGTTATTTTTAGGGAACCCCTTAAAGCAGGCTGTTCCGCGAGCAGGTGCGCACACGAGCGCTCACTACCCCAGCTCAGAGCTGCGGTGATGGGGGAAGCTGACGTCACGCCCAGTAACAGTAAATGGCTTGTTTAAATGTCGGCAGAAATACGCTCGAACAGCGCAGTTCCCAGGAATATGTATTTATTTTCAACATACTGAAAAAAGTCGATACCGGGGATTTAAATAATTACACGGGCATTAAAACACAGTGAACTACCTGTAAGTTGCCGCTGTGCCGGTACCTGTAAACATTTTCTCAGAAACAGAAACTTGTGGTTTCTTTGTCTGTCAGAGCGAAGGGGAACGGTGGGGGAGGGGGAACGCGTTTTATGCTTCAAGAGGTGCGTTCAGAAAGTAAGCAGTGGGTACAAGTTACGCTCCGTCGCGCGGCGTGCGAGTATTGTAGCTGTGTTTACGGATGCGGACCAACTTGTGTTTAAGTAATGTACGTTTTCTTTGCAGCTTTGCACTGGGCATAATTATAGAATAAGTTTGTGGATTACGTAGGTGACATTTATCACAGTAAACGCAAATTTTCAACGCCGGTTAACATAGTAGAAATGACGGAAAGCGAAGAGACTATTTCGTATCCATCCATAACTTCTGCCGCGGAGAAATAGCTGTGCGCACTAAGGCGCCTTGCTACGGTATGCGCGGCCGTTCGCCGTCGGAGGTTCGAGTCCTCCCTCAGGCATGGCGTGGTGTCCTTAGGATAAGTTAGTTTAAGTAGTTTGTAAGGTTAGGGCCCGATGACCACTGGAGTTAGATCCCATAACTTTATAAGAAATTTGAACAATTCCATAAATCCGCAAAGGGGTATAACAAGAATTTTTTGAACTCTCTGTGGGTGATCGAAATTAAAAAGAGTGTAATATTAAATTTCTCGGTAACCATAATGTCAGTCTTACGAAATCAACATAATTAAATAATACACTTAATAATAGAACGTCTGTACTGTGTTTATAGAAATATTACCAGACTTGGGCACAAGGTTATTAATCCGTTAATCGCTAGTTATCGAAGTTAACTTTCCGACTAAAGGTTAGTTTTATAAAATGTAGACGTATTCTTTAACTACCTTTGAAATCTTTCGACTTCGTTAATCGTTAGATAGGTATATCTTACTTTTGTCAAAAATGACACCGCACTACTGACGAAAATAATGTTCTGAGATGTTCGCGTTTTATACTTTACTAAGTGTATGGCTACGTCGGTATGCGCGCCATTGTTGAAACAACCCAGAGTGAGCGAGAATAACCAGGCATTGAATGTTTATTGTTGTTTGTTATCTGAGTTCGGGATATGTGCTACTTTTAGTTTCTGGATTGACCGTACAAACTACTTCATGGGTTCTAGCTCTATAACAAGTGAAAATCCTTAATTATATCCATAATGGACATGAGGTCGCGGTTGTATTACTTAATTATTTTGTCAAGTAGGCTCAACCACAGAAGTCGTGTAAAAACAGTAAAATATGACGCGTTTCAAGGGTCAAGCCCTCATCATCAGATAATCTATACAAAAATCTTAAACCACGTTTTCTTTTATTACGTTTTAGATTTTTATTGTCTCAGGTTTTAAGATTCTTGTATAGATTATCTGATGATGAGGGCTTGACCCTTGAAACGCGTCATATTTTAGTGTTTTTACACGATTTCTGTGGTTGAGCCTAGTTGACAAAATAATTATGTGAAAATCCGCATTGAATTTAAGTGATTATGTTAATTTTCATTTTCTTATGTATTTAATGTAATACACCTATACCCTTGTGTGCTGTAGCCGAACGACTTTTTTTCTGTGTACAAAGACTTTTTTTATCTCCTAAACAAGTATCGGTCTCAGATGAAAACTTGGATATGTTGTAATTCATTGAGGGAGTTATGCACGGTCGGGGGTTCGAATCCCTCCTCGAACATGGATATTTGTGCCGTCCTAGTTCGTAAGTAGTTCATAAGTAGTTTGTAAGTTTAGGGACTGATGACCCCGTGGTTAAGTCCCATATAGTATAGAAACATGTGAACATGTGAACATTTGAGTTATGCACCTTACGTCAGATACTATAAGGGTCTCCTATCTTTAGAGCCTCCTGTGATTTAACAGTGATAACTGACAATTGTATAACTAAAAGATTAAACGGATTATTAGTTATTCCGTAGGGAGTCGTTATGCGGAATGTAAGCTGACAATTGAAGCGTTTTCCAGCCAACTTCACAGTCGAAAAGACACTCGTCTTTCCTCCAGGGATTCACATTTTAGTTCCCGAAGATATCCGTAAGACTCCCGTGCTGATCGAACCTACCGTTAATACATCTAGAAGCCCGCTGCAGTATTTCTGTCCTTAATACTACGTTAGGATTAACTGGTAACGGAATAGAGCATCCAAAAAAAGAATGTTTTTCAAATATTTATTTACAGGCAAATCCTCAAAAAATTACATAGACTCAAACCGTTTTCTGCCGACATGGTCAATTTTCACAGCGTGATATAAAGTACACGCTGTTCACGTGCTGGTTACTTGCGTGCTGTGTTGCAGTATACATCTTCTTCCAGTACTAGCATTTTGAAATATTTTGTGATTCAACCTATAAACAATTTCAATAACCTGTATGTCACATTTTTTTTAACTTAGTTAGGACGAAATTTATAATTTCCAAATAACTGCTTTTAAAAATTCCTGCATTTGAACTACTATTCCTAATGTTGTAGTATTGTAATGCACTACTGAAAAAATTACGCTAACCTCAAAAAAAAAAAAAAAAAAAAAAAAAAATCACATTACAGCATAAGGCTGCAGATCAATGAAGGCGATGCGTTTACCACGTAATATACAAAAATGTAGTCATGCGAAGAAAGGCGTAGTTACATGAAACAGATAACAACAAAAGCTCTGAACAAAAACTATGTCATAACACTGATTGATAACAATTCAAGACTACAGTTAATTCTTACTGTTCGGTTTTTTGTGTGTATGGAGTATAATATCAGTTCTTCTGTATAAAATATATTTGAGACACAATCAAACAGTATGAAATAAGGCTGCAAAATCGTAGCAGACAAAAAAAAATATAAATAATATTTTTCGCCGTTTTATTGGAACATAGCTACATTTTTACGAGAGTTGAATAATTATTTTACGTCATTCAGCACATACTCGGTAACATATTGTCAAGAACACTGATTACTGAATTACAGGACGTTACTTTCATTACAGGTCCTTCACTGTTCTGTTTTAGTTTTGTAACAGAAATTTCATTTTTGTACATATTTCGTCCTGTCGAATTTCTTCCAACAAAAATGAGTTTGTATAGACACATAAAATTATTGGTTTTATTTTGGGAAGTATTTCCTTGTAAGTCTTGATAATGTATGAAAAATATTTGTTCCGGGATTTATTATTTAAATGCCAACTTCCGATTATGCAGAAAAATAAGGATTTTGTTAATTAATTAATGAAATGAGTTATTGTGATTGACAGCTACGTAATAAGTACTGTTCAACGTAATTTCTTACGTACATCTTACAGTTAGCACAAAAGACAGTATGATTTTCTACACCTTTCCTTCCTGTAATCGTAATAGATTAGAAATGCCTTGGTATTTACATTGTGTAAGACATTTGAGATACGTGGTACAGTCTATTTTAAAGTATGCATGAGCAGTTCGTCTGTTCCAGCCAAAAATGCAGGTAACATTCCACTCATTTCAGTCCGTAAGGAAATGATTTATGATTAATGACAAAATAACGTCTTTAAATGTTTACATTCATTAGATGATCTGACCGACAATAAACGCTTTCTCTTTCGTGACTTTCCCAACAAGAATAAGGGAAGAATGTAGCAGCTTTGTTTTAATTAACATCGATTTTCGAATAAGCTGTAAAAATTGATTCTGTAGTAAAGCTATGTATTCCAATGCATGTTCTCTTTTTACAGTCTAATTAATGTATAACGCCTACTATTTACTACCGAACTCGCTAAACCATTGGACTCGCTTTCGGAAGACGGTGGTTCATTTCTCCGTCTACCCATCCAAATTAACGTTTTCCATGGTTTCCCTAAGTCTCTCAAACTTCTAGCCGGTAGTGGTGAAAGGGACACGCCCGATTTCCTTCTGTGTCCTCTTCCCCATTCGAGTTTCTTCTCCTGATGCATCTCTAATGACCATGTCGTCGACGAGAACTTAAACGTTCATCTAAGTCTCTATTTCCATAATTAGTCCACACCAAGATACATTCATTCATACATTTAAGAAAGCAAATAAAATTATTTAGACACGTAATTCTGTCGACATTCTATTCAATTATGTCATTGTTCTACATGGGACATTTTTCACATATGGAAATATGTGTTTCCAGAGAGAAATTCAAATCTGAAATCATAAATTCCGTATGACCCACATTTGTTTCTAGGTATCTGCGATATTTGTGGCATGTAACTGATAATTTTTTAGGTATAAGGCTGAAATTTGCTTTGTAACATTTGACAACACTGTTTTGGAAAACATGCTGCAATTAACTATCAAGAACAAAGTGGAAAATATGTGGTAATTTAAAAATAGTTCACTTCATATTGTTTATGCAACAAGGCTACATAATTATCAATATTCGTGACAGAAATTCCACTGTAAAAGAAACATTTGGCTTTCAAGTAAATAGGAAAAGAAAAAGAAAAATAACTGAATGAGAAATTTGTAACCAGTGAAAGTGTTCTTGTGTCATCTCTTCATAACGAGTTATGACTTTTTGGATATTTTGTGAAAGTCATACGTACCTTTCAAAACGTTTTCCTCATAATTTTTCATCCAAAATAAAGGAAGACGTGTTTGTGGGCCTCCAGATTAAAGATCTTGAAAAACAAAACAGAAAAACTCAAATTCACAAGAATGTCTTGCTCAAAGAAAAGCATTGCTATGTTTCAAAAATGTATCCCCATAACTTTGTTGAAGGGAAAATAACTGACAAGTGCTAAGAACTGGTTCAAGAAATGATATATGAATAGAGAGAGAGATTTAGAAGGAAACATGATTTTTACAGTTTTCTAGTTACACGTCTACACTGTTTGCCTGAAACCACGTGATGAAATATTCCATTGTGACATATAGTTATTGAAACGTCTGTTATGAAACGAAATGAATACATGCAGTGCTATCTGACAACTGGTCGAAAATAATTGGAAACTGCAATATTCTTCAGGAGGATGTAATAAGTTTAAGAGAAAATATGGTTAATTTTTGTATTTAGAATACGAATTTTTATATAGATGATAACGTATTTTTCTATGTATATTTTTAATTTATACTGTATACATGGTTTGTAAATAATTAGTAGGTAGAATACTTGTTTTGAGTGTATGAATACGGAGCACAACGTTGACAATTAATTAGAAACATTGCCTGACAGAAAAATTCATTAGATATTTGAATTTCCAAGATATATTTCCATAAGAATCACAAATGAAATCCCAGAAAAACAAATTTAATTTTCTTTTGTTGAACAATATTTCAGCTTTAAAGCATTTTATGTTATACTGTTGGTATGATAATAATTATGTATGAATCACTGAAGTACTTAACTTTCGCAACTGCTTTTACCAGAAGAATAACAACTCGTAGCTTAATTCGAAATATCAAGTATTATGTGCAGAATATGACCGGTCTGTCAAAGCGTTAACTACTTAGGGTTTAATGCTTAAGTCTTCAGGTACCAATGAAGTCTTCGACCTTGACTTTGCACGGAGCACGTAAGCGGTTGTTCGGCTTTGTAATAGCCGCAAGCTCCGACAGGTTTACCGCTCTGAATCCGTGAGTTATTATTAACCGCTTCCTGTAATAGAAAGTTATTCTCCTTAATGGAGAGTGACCAAAATGGCCCATTACATAAATTTCAAGGAACTCCTTACGACCGGAAAGAAAAAAAAGTCAAAGCTGGCAGTCACGGGTAAGACTTGGAGTTTTCTTTTCCCTGCCCTGGTCTTGCGAGAACTAAAATGTACGCAGTTACAGGGACACAATAAGGCTATTTCGGAGCTCAATACTGTATGTTTACATACTAGACTGTGTAGTTTGTGAACTGTTTGGAAGGCGAAATAAATGGCCGCCCTAGGCTATAGGCGCGCTGTTTCGACTAATCCGTAGTTAGACATGAGTAACATGACATAACGGTTGTGATACTGGACAAGTACTATGGCAGTAGTAATTCATTGCTCTCGTAAATAAGTACGGGTGAGTGATGGCAATTGAAGTATACCTCGTCCCCTGCCATCTGTACCTAACGTTATTATTCCTGCCTACCTTTTGAAGGCAGCTGACTGGAATAGAGATCACAGAAAACATTCCATCTGCATATTACCTCATTCCATTTATTTTAGTTTAGTAACTCTGAATAATATCTAGTTTCAGTTTAAATAGTGATGTAGCTATATTGATCTCTCATAATAATCACGAAGGGTTTTTAACAATGAAGGGCATAAAATCACCTACAATTTATGTGGAATCAAAAGCTTTTATATTATGGCCTAATGGTCTTCTACACTGCACACTGCACAGAGATAATAGAAGCACGGTAAGTGAAAAGTTGAAAAAAAATATCGTAAACTGCATGTCCAAGATGACTTTCTACAAATACTTAACAACTATTAAATTTAAGCAAAAACAAACTGTAATCCGTCGCAAAATTTATGGAATTTTTTATTTGGGGTGCGTTTCGGAAGCTTTGCTTGATCTTCAAGTGAGACTTCCAATTTGTACCTCAGGTACGCTGTTCCCCCGATTCGTATTATTAAGATTATCACTGTTACTGGAGGATACTTCCACTGGATATTAGTAATATAAGGTGTTTGGAAGTAATTGTCATACTCGATACTTGCAGACCTGAACATCTTCGTTGGGTTATTTCCTTGTTATAGCTGAATATGACCTCCAATAAGTCGATTCTTCATGAACTTTACCAGATACAAGTATTAACATCTCAGGCTTTCGTTTAATGAAGTGCAAAATCATTAAAAGTTCGTTTATTATTGTTCTTCTATATTAAAGCTTTGTCTATCTACACAAGGAAAGAACTGTGCTTAGTTTATTTGCAACTATGTCATCCATAATTTTTTTTATTGCTACTAACTAGAGAACCCGTGCGAATACTTCGCACCGTTAGTGGAATGACAAAATGGGTGGGAGAAAATGGGAGTAAAGTTGAATGTTCACGCATAGCTTTCTTCAGACTCAATCAATGCAAGTGTTTAAAAGCGCAAATGAAAGAGCTCGATCCGCTGAGAGTTGTTAGGTCAAAAAGAACCGTGTACCTTATTTAGATCCGAAGATATCGTAAAACAAACCGATTAAAATATTCAATGCAAGGACAGAAGGATACCGCGTTTGAATAATAATAAAGGATGGACAGACTTAAGTTAATTCTGATACTTGATGACAAATCTTCGAATGAATACCTTTCGTTTAAAGCAAAAATGAAGGAAATCGGTCGGATAGAACGGCCTGACCGACTGACTCTAGTTTACAGCAAGGACATCCGCATAAGAAATACACAGAAAGAAATCGCATTTGAGTATAGAAAAAGGAAGGCGAGGTTTATGTGAATTCGGATACTTGATGACAAATTTGTGGATAAATGCCTTACGTTTAATACAAAAAAGGAGGAAATCTGCCGGGTAGTTTGGTCTGGTCGACTGAATTTAGTTTTCGTAGATTCTTTTAATATATAAGACGCTCGAAGCCTTTAACTTGTCTGTATCGTGGTAACCAGTACAAGTACATACAAGTGCGATAAGTCCTTCTGAAGAGCACGACATTTATGTGGGTGCCATATAGTTGAATTCATTAAGGTGAAACATTCCTAACGGACAAAATATTAAAAAAAAAAAAAAAAAAATGAATATTATGCACTCAGTAGTAGGAAAAAACTCTGAAATAATATAAAAACTTACATTTAATCATAGTTTCCGTTGAGATTTTGTTTATATTTTCAACAAACACATAAAATCATAAAGAAACGTCCATGTGCGTAAAACAAATTTGACAGCTACTTCTCGTCGCCTCTTGGAAGTTTTAGTCCTCATAACATGGCGGTTTCCTACTTTTCTTTCTCCGTATTTATCGATTTTCTCAGGGATAAAGCTCATATTATGCTTTGAGGGTGTTGTATTAAGTTTGCAATATTTGCTATGATAATACTGTCACGTACCTATACTGCATACTAAAAAAAAAAAAAAAAAAAAAACAAAAAAAAAAAAAAAAAAAACAGGGTAATAAGAACAATGACAGCGTAATAAGCATGTTAAATTAATATGTTAAATTAATAGGCGTAGAAAGAAACTAACCATAAACGTTTGTAGATAGTGAGCACTAAGAAAGCGAAAAGAGCAACAAACAGTAATGTTTGTTGGCTCGGCCGGTTGCCACCACTCCACGCCGGCGAAACCCGCGCATGCGTATCTGCTGGAGGAGAGAGTTAAATAGCTGTGATAACGCCGCCGTTCGTGATAGGCTAGCACACACTTAAACATAAGTTTGCGTCACCGTGGCAACGGTTCTGTAGACAAACGAAAACACGGGCATGCAATAATGCAATATGTGGGCCGGCGAGCTGCAAGTGGCTGACAAGATAGCATCTCGGTGACATTAGACGCATGCACGGCCAGCGCTCAACGCAAAGGACACGCCTCCACGACCTCCAAGGAAATTGTTGTGTTAATGTAAGCAGCCCCACACGCTACCTTCGTATGCGTATATCAAAGAAAACAACAACAAAAAAACTTCAGGCTGCGACATTATGCAGGAGAGTATGACTTCTGAGTCCTTAAGAGATGTTGCTCATTTACACTTCTATTAAACGTGCTTAATCAGTCTTCAAAGTAGTGAACACCAATAAGACGTCGTTAAAAATTACGAGTTCTACAATAGTACATCCAGATTTTGGCTAGGACGGTGGGAGGATGAGCTGGCAGCAGTAAATACGTTAATATTACAAAAAAAGAGTCTTGATCGCAAAAATTGTTTTTATTTACCGGTTTCCAGCTGATGTAGGTCATATTCAGAATAACAAGTAGCCTGTAGGGATTAATGGAAATAATTACAAAAATGTCTAAGTACGACTTTAGATGTAACATAAAATATACACAGAGTAATGTTATGGCGTTTACCCATATGGCCAGTGCTGGACTCGGCTGGGCTGGGTTGTCCTGGGCTGCCAGCAGGAAATTGTTGACTAATGGCCATAAGGCCTCTGGTTAAATAGTGTATGATTTGGGCGTCAAGTCAGCAGCAGCCAATGGGAAAAGGTCCGCATATGTTTTAGCCACATTAGCATATATATTGATTATAATAACCTTTCGTTTCCAGACTAATACCATTGATTAAATCTCACCTGCTGATTACATTCGTTATGATTTTTTTTTAATACACAGCATTTTTATATTATCCCTTTTTTATTATACTTGTTAATTCTATTTATATATTCTTATTATCAGACTACGTATTAATTTATACATTACTCACAACCTACTCTTTGTAAGCCTTAAACAATTACCAATTTGGATCATGGATCAGGCTGCGTGCTACGATCTTCTGGATTCTGTAGATCTCAAGTTCTTCCAGGAGGTTGAGATATTTTTCTTTCTCATCTATATGCAGGAAATCTCACATCATAAGTGAAATTAGGCACCACGTGTTTCGTTTCTAGCAAATAGCGATGTATTTCACAAACCTAATCCTCATCCTCCTTCCTCTCTGCCCAACATAACAGGCCCCACAATATGGGCAATCAATTTTATAAACTCTTAGTTATGCTGCCATATATTTAATAGGTTATTTGTGGTAGCAAAAGAAACATTCATGTTATGTTTTATAACATTATTGCAATGCTAATGGACATTTTATGATAATAAAGCAACCAACAAACTTAGTATCTTCTTTTGGTTGAGGGACTAACGTATTCTCATATTTATTGCCAATATTCATATATAAGTTATAAACATTTGTGGATAATTGTTCACTTTTCGGATGGCCCTTATGTTTGACATTTTATGGTAGTGTTTATCAAAGGAACTTCCAACACATGATTAATAGGAAAGTTGATTTGGATTGATTGATGTAAAATCCACAACCCAATCGTGTAAGTTTCCCTGTGCAAAATATCAAATGAATGTTCGCCATTGTCGTTCCGGTTTGATAAATCTAATAAATTAACGGATCTGTTTGTTTCAATGTCACAGCTGCGGCCGAGCGCATTGAGGCGCTATGCTGCGATGCGCGAGGTCGTTCCCTGTCGGGGGTTCGAATCCCCCCTCGGGAATTGATGTTTGTGCTGTCTTCAGTATAAGGTAGTTCATAAATAGTTTGTAAGTTCAGGGACTGATGACCACGCAGTTAAGTCCCATGAGCTTTACAAACAAACATTTGAACATTTTTTCAATGTCACATGTATTTTAAATGGTTTCATGTAGTGTGGATGATACGGTTATTGCCTCTTATTGATAACAACGCATCATCTGCACATCTGAAATAGTAAAGAAATGTAACATTTTAATCTTTTATTTTAGCATTGAGAATGACTGGTGACTAACTTAAACCTGGAATTGGGGTAATATTTAACGCTTTTAATTTTCAACGATTGATATTGACAACGCAGATTGAAGTTTACTACAGTCGTGAGTCTCACGTAGTTTCAGTACTGAAGGTAATTTGGCAGTGTATTCCGTTTGAGCAGATAATTATCTGCCATCGCTTGAGAGAGTGCTGTTATCTTCTTAGTTGGATAATTATGCAGCGCTCATAAAATATCTTTCGGTACTTGAAATAAGTTTCTGCTGAGATAGATTTACTACGATTTGTTATTATCGAAGGTAAGGTGTATACTTGCTCCCTTTTGCAGAGGGTTTGCAGCACCTATCGGGGGGGGGGGGGGGGGGGGGAGAGAAAGAGGCTAGATTTGTAAGTTAACTGAGGACTACTGATCGTAAACCTAAAGGAGTAGTATGCGATATAAATAGCGTAAATAAATATCAATAGGTTTTTTTTAACAAAGATATGCCTTTGTGTTAATAAACTATGACTTGGCAGTATATACAAACCGAAAAATTGAGCAAAAGCCTATAACATTTTTAGTTCCTTTTGCCCTGTTTTTCCCACAGTTGCTATAATATAATATTATAGTTTAGGTATTTCAGTTATCTGTCTATGCAACTGTTTTAATAAAACATTTTATTGCCACATGCATTTCGCCTTTATTTGGATTGCATCATCAGTGGCCTGTAATGTACACATGATTATTTTTTACAATATTTTATATTTACATTTCTCAGTATTTTTAGGTTATGAACAGTTCTGATGCTTTATTTTGGTATAGTATTGATATCTGGATGTTGTACTTACAATATTTCATGGATATAGCTTTACATCTGATGCTCATTGGTTGCTTCCTCTATGCAATCACATAACACACACACACACACACACACACACACACACACACTGACACAAAGCAAAGATAGGACAAACACATACTCAACAATTGGCAACACAAACAAAAACACAACACAAACAAAAATGGCATGTGCCTAATGGTGCTAACTGTGAAGTGCTGGAACTACAAACACAGCAAAATGCACAGAATTGAAGCAGAACAGCTGGTAACAACCAATGAGCACCAGATGTAAAGCTATATCCATGAAATATTGTAAGTACAACATCCAGATATCAATACTATACCAAAATAACGCATCAGAACTGTTCATAACCTGAAAATACTGAGAAATGTAAATGTAAAATATTGTAAAAAATAATCATGTATACATTACAGGCCACTGATGATGCCTTCCAAATAAAGGCGAAATGCAGATGGCAATAAAATATTTTATTAAAACAGTTGCATAGACAGATAACTGAAATACCTAAACTATAATATTATAAAAGCCTATAAGTTTAATTATTTATTACGTATGTGATTGGAGGAATAGATTAAGGCATTATATTTGGAAAAAAAGAAAAATATCCACTATAGACGATATATAATTTGATGGATCGAATTACTGATCAAACGTGACTTGTTTAAGTGTCGAAAAATGTTAGACGTGGACGCCGTCGAGGTAAGGGTTGAGTTCTCGTTATGACGAGTACCTCAGAATTCCTACTAGTATAGGTGAATTACCGTTGAACTTGGAGAACAGAACCAGAAGGACGTGGCGCGAATATCACGTGGATCCCCGGCGCTGGTGCACCCGCCATGGCGCATAATTAGGACAGATTGCATCCGGAACTGGCTGACAGCTACCCAGATAACGGTAGAGCGTTATTTTCAAAGCTTAGCTTTGGAAGCTGTCGCTTCTTTTTAAGACGCGCACAGCCAAGAACAGATCAACAGTGATTTAAGAGCACAATGTAATTCGGAAATGTACCGTTCCGAGAACCGCTTAATAACATTGTGGGAGGAAACTCCACAGCACTACGTTTGCTGCTATGAAATCCGCCGGCCTGATTTTTACAGTTTGAAGGAATAGCTAATAAGAGTAACGTCTGAAGTTGTCGCCAAAGACAGTATTTTAACGCATATATCAAAATATTTTTATTATTATAATTCTAGTATATAAAAAAGAAAAACAATTATTACGTAATAAGGTGGAATTGCAATGTTTGATACATCTTTAAAATGGGCAACAAAAGTAATCGGAGACAATACAGAATGATAGAAAAAAAATAGCAAAACGATAGCAAGGATTCAAACAAGAAAAACAGGAGCTATTTTCGCTCTAAAATAGATTCTGGAGACATTCATAAAGTTTAATTACCGGTTCAACATGTGTTACGTTAACTTGAAAAAGATAATTCAAACTTTAATGCACTAGAGAGTGCCACATGGTTTAGTGAAAATCATAGAATAGATTAGATTAGATTAATAATAATTATTGTTCCATAGATCATGAATGCGCCTCGGTTGCACAGTGGTAGAGTGCCAGACTACAAATCCAAATCAGCAGTAGCAGAACAAGAAGACTTAATTTTTGAGTCATTATTGAAAGAGCCTATTATTTGTTAATAGTTGTCAACTCAGCGTGACGTTTAATACCAATCCACCACCCCACGAACACGTGAACTGAATCCGTCACCCCCCTCCCCCCCACCCCCAAAAAATCGATTCTGAGCCAAGGTTCAATAATGTACTACTAACTGTGAACATTTTTTGGAAATTGAACATCCATTCATAGACCAGTTGTTTTAGAAACAGGTACACATAAGTGAGGGACGTGAAGACACTGGGTTATGTTTCACTATATTCTGCTCCACTATCTATTTTGTGGACTGGCGTTTAACGACACACCTTGATGGTCTTCAAGTATGTGGAGAGACACTAAGGTGAAAATTATCCTAAATACAACGTGAAAATCCATTCTATCGTCGTGCTCTGTCCAGTGGAATTTCCCCCATATACGGCGCAAATTTTTCCAGCAGCCGCCGTTGCCATCTCCTATCAAACTGAAACAGAAGAATATGACGTAAATGTTGCGATTTTTCACTTTGCACTATTCTAGCTTCCACAGACCTGGTCACCATTGCATAATGGCAGTATGTAAATTCAGATTAATAACAGTCAACTACAAATAAAAAATGACAATCCGTGCCGGCCGCGGTGGCCGAGGGGACTGAGGCGCTCCAGTCACGGTCTGCACGGCCACTACGGTCGGGGGTTCGAATCCCCCCTCGGGCATGGATATTTGTGCCGTCCTTAGAATAAGGTAGTTGATAAGTAGTTTGTAAGTTTAGGGACTGATACCCCGTAGTTGAGTCCCATAAGCTTAACAAACATAATACAATGACAATCCGTTAATAAAACCACAGTAAACTAAATACCATCAGCCAAAACGAAAACTAAGAACCTGCGCACCAACATAATACGTCTACTGCTCACCGACAACGTTGGCAAAAATATATCACAGACCTTAAATTTTCCGTTGGTACTTGGCAGGTGAGCTGATTTTTTTAAAAAAAAAAAGAAAAAAAAAAAAAAAAAAAAAAAAAAAAAAAAAAAAAAAAAAAAAAAAAAAAAGTATAATTTACTCTGTCGCCGAACGGCTTTCGGCTTCTTCCGTTTGTACTCGTACACAAAATGTCAAAATCTCTGTACAGTTTCAACGAAATTTTCTGCATTTATCCCTCTAAATATCCTCTGTTTCGCAATGATTGAAACGATGTTTCTTGACAGGTAGTTAAGAAAACAAATTTGTGTTATTGCGGTAGTAAAGAGTTTGATCTCTCACAAAATTCTCATCTGCAGAAACAAATAATACGTTTAACAAGTAAATGCGTTACTGATGGACTTGCAGTGATGAATCTAGCGCAGAAACGACACTGCTGGTCGTAGCTGCAGCTACAAAATTTATTTGCGAATTCTGAAATAAGCAGTGAGAAAACGTGTTGCCACCTACGTGCAAGAATGATTTATCTGAAAAGTACGGCGTGTTAAAAATCAGATCCGATTAAAGCTATTTTTCTGCAGAAATAGTACCTCCACTGCTGGCGTTTATAAATATCCACGATCTAACACTCCTCAAGTGGAACACTAAGATCAAAAATAATTCGATACAGGCTAAGCAGCTGCCGTTAATCAAACGCCACATATGGGACGTAGTCGTGGTATAATGTGGCAGGGACCTGCTCAACAGACTTACGTAACTTCCAATGAAAGGTGTCCCGAGGTGATGAAGCTGTATGCTGTCGGAAGTCGATTAATTGTAATCCTCCCTTGGCTTGTATTTGTAATCCACGTAAAATACTACCATTTCACGTAGATTAAAGAGGAAAATGTTCTTGAAATTTTTCGATACAGAATTTGATCTGGAATTTTTATTTGTCAACCGATATTATTAAGTGTATACAGAGATTTTAAACTTACTTGTTTATCGTGAGGATTTTTCCAGATTACGGAGGAATTAACTGGCATCGCAGCCGCTGTTTTCGTTTGTACAGGGAAACGAAATTGTGTTATGCGGATAGTACAGTATATGAATTTATTTCACATGTCGCCACGTTGCGGATCGCGCAGTCTCCCGCGTCGGAGGTTCGAATCCTCCCTCGGGCATGAATGTTTGTGTTGTCTTTAGTATAAGTTAGTTCATAAGTAGTTTGTAAGTTTAGGAACTGATGAACCCGCAGTTAAGTTCCATAAGCTTTACAAACAATTAAACATTTTTTCCATGCGAAAAATTGTAATTGTACAAGGAGCTTCAACACTCCACGGCAAATCAGTGTTTCAGATATAATCATGGAAACAATAGAAGTGCACCTCATAAGCAACAAGGAATCGAAAAAAGCAGTGACCGTCTATTACAAACTTTTGAAATGAGACGCGTTGGATGAACAAGTCTACCAAGCAACAAGCATGTATCTTATATTTATTCATCTCTAGCTGAAAACCTGGCGTTACTCGGTATGTTTAATATACCCCACTTTTATGTTAGTTTACATTCTTTTTATCCCTCTGTCCATCTCCTTCTGTCCAATTCTGTCCGTTTCACCTGCATCTGAAGTAAATTTCAATCTGTACTTTAGTTTTCACCGCAACCCATGACGTCATTTTCTACAGAACAATTTATCAAACAATTATGTAATTTTCCAGGGGCGTGGAATGGAATATTAGGTAACTGCAACCGAAATGTTTTGCGGACGGAATTAGTAGTGAAGACGTTGCAAATTAAAACCTTTATGATGCCTCTCATTATTAAAAATAAATCATATCACCGGAACAATGTGTCTCGTTGGTGGTTCTTGCCCCTACATCATTTGTTACCTCTCGGTAAGGAATATGTGCACCAAATATGGTTGAAATTGGTTCATTGTTTTAGGAGTGGAAGTACAATATTGTCGCGTGATGGAGTATTTTTTTTTTCCATGCATTTCGTTGTTTATGACGTCATGACTTGGGGAACTATGTGTTGTGCGTGATTCTTAAATCAACAGCGACCTCCTCCTTACTTTCGGGTCACATGTGCAAAATTTCGTAAAAATTGTAACAAAACCGTAAATTTCTTTGCAATGCCACAGACACTTTACCTATGGTGGTAGCTAAAAAGCTGCTCGTAGTTATCAGTTTATCAAGAAAGTTGTGTTTAGGCTTTTAATGCCTTTTTCAATTGGTGTCTAGTTGAACGTAACGTCCTTATAACATCACTGATACATTGTCATGTAAGTGTCACTCCTTAGATCAAGACTGATATTTTGACCCTATAGCGCAGTGTGCGCAAATATGAAACTTTGTGACGCCTCACTGAAGGTCCTCACAGCTTTACTTCCTCCAGTAGCTCTCCTCCTAAATTCCAAACTTCACAGAAGTACTCCTGCGAAACTTGCAGGACTAGCACACTTGGAATAAAAGGATATTTTGGAGACATGGCTTAGCTACAGCCTATGGGGATGTTTCCAGATTGATATTTTCACTATGAGGCGGAGTATAAGCTGATATGAATCTTCCTGGCAGATTAGATCAGTGTGCCGGAAACGGGATTCGAAACTGGGACCTTTGTCTGACGTGAGGAAGCCGACTGAGCTATCCCAGCTCCACGGTGCGTCATCGCGGTTTTACTTCCCCCAGTACCTGAGAAAGACCGGGAGTGCCAGGATGGCTGAATCGGCAGAGTGCTTGCTCGCGAAAGGCAATGCTCCTGGGGTCGAATCCCGACCCGAGACACAGTTTTAATCTGGCAGGAATTTGCATAACAGAGAAGAGTCAAAGTGTCATTCAAATGATTGTAAATGTAAGGGACTGCTGCTGCCGGCCGCGGTGGAAGAGGAGACTGAGGCGCTTCAGTCACGGTCTGCACGGCCACTACGGTCGGGGGTTCGAATCCCCCCTCGGGCATGGATGTTTGTGCCGTCTTTAGTATAAGGTAGTTCATAAGTAGTTTGTAAGTTTAGGGACTGATGACCCTGTAGTTAAGTCCCATCAGCTTAACAAACATTTGAACATTTGGACTGCTGCTGTTATCAGTTCTTAGGACTACAAAATACTTACACTAGCTTACGCTAAGGACAACACACACCATACGCGGATACAAGGGGAGTGGGTTGCCCCCCCCCCCTCTGGCAGCTCTTTTTAGCAGTTTTTATTTATTTATTTTTGCCAGGGGTAAAAAAAGTCTCTTCAATGGGCCTGAGTTTAGCTGACGCTGACGATGAGAATTCTTTCACCGCTCCCCCCCCCCCCCCCCAGCAGGTCGTCCTGGATCCGAGCCTGACACACACACACACACACACACACACACACACACAATGTCCGAGAGAGGACTCGAACCTCCTACGGCGAGCAAACGCGCGCTCCGCAGCAAGGTGCCACTTCATCGCTGCAATCTGTCATTCTGCGAGTGTCTGAACTGATAATTATCACTTGTTATTGATGTGGAGGGATTGTTCTTGTTTGATATCTGGTATCCTGTAAGATAAAGAACAAATTTCAACAATTATTTTAGTAGACACTGAAGCGTAGGCTACCTGTTTTGTATCCCATCCTCGTCGCCACTTTTGTGTCCCAGCCTCGTCGTCAATTTTGTGTCTCGTTTCCGTTCGTAGGTGTCGGTGGCTGAGTAGGAAGACCGACACAGGAATAAAGGTAGCACGCTTGTGCAGGTACGGAGAGGAGCAGCCAGTGGGACAGCAGAAACTAGAAACACTAGAGTAAATTAGAACGAGATATATATTGCACAGAATTTATACAATACTTAACTTTTACATAGTTCTGTACTGCAGAATGCTGATACATAGTTGAGTTAGAGGTCTGCCTAGTGCCTATCCGATAGCCAAGTCTTCACTGGTGCCTGTCCGATTCCGAAGATCTTAACTGGTTCCTATATCAGACCCAAGTGAACGATGTCGTTCAGTGGTGGCCATGAGTGGCGCTCGTGGCTGACGTCGTAAGAACGCCGCGCCGTGCGTGCATGGCGGCGCGCGGCGAAAGTAGGTGGCGCGCACTTTGGACTTGCATCTTCTACACAACTTACATCTGATGAAGAAAACAAGAAAAATGAAATATTTATCAAGCAAACATGAACCACTGGCCCTTCCACGTTTAGATGTTTGTAATATATTACCACTGAATGAAATTAAGCTTAACGGATCCTTAATAATTTCTTGTATTGGGGGCCCGCAGCACGTTTGATGTCTTTTACAGACATGATATATTTAAAAAAAAATCCAGGAAGCTGCTTAACTGATGTTATTATTTATTGTGCAATAGACCTATTTCGGCATAGCGCCATTTTCAAGCTCATTATGCTGATCTAGTGCACATAATTCATCTGGCGCGGTCTCTGTCGTATGAAAAAAGTCGAAAAATCTCATTATGTAGACGTTTCCACCGTGATATGAACGTTTTAAATTGTTAGGTGCGCTGTTAAATTGCTGTTACATTAAATATCCTAGAAAATTACGAAATGTTATTCTTCAATTAAACAGTGAACGAATTTAAAAACGTTCACATCACGGTGGAAACTTCTAAATAAATGAGACTTTTCAACGTTTTTCTTACGACAGCGACCGGAACAGATGAATTATGTACTTTAGATTAGAACACAATGAGCTTGCAATTGGCATTATGTCGAAACAGATCTCTTGAGCAATAAAATGTAACAGCAGCTTCCTGGATCATCATCATCATCATCATCATCATTAGAGACTGTTTATGCCTTTCAGCGTTCAGTTTGGAGCATAGTACCTCTAATAAAATTCCTCCATGATCCCCTATTCAATGCTAACATTGATGCCTTGTCTGATGTTATGCCTTTTATTTCAAAATCATTCTTCATCGAATCTAAGTACTTTCTTCTTGGTCTACCTTGACTCCTCTTACCCTCCGCTGCCGAGCTCATGAGTCTGTTAGGTAACCTTGCTTCTCCGATGCGTGTAACATGACACCATCATCTCAGTCTGTTCGCTCTAACTGCTTCATCTATGGTGTTCATTCCCAGTTTTTCTATGATTTCCTCATTATGGAGACCCTCCTGCCATTGTTTCCATCTATTAGTACCTGCAATCTTTCTTGCTACTTTCATATCTGTTACATCTAACTTATGAATAAGGTAACCTGTATCCTCCCAACTTTCACTCCCATACAACAGAGTTGGTGCACTGCTGTCTTAGTCTTGATACTTACTTCCTTCTTGCAAAAGAGAATAGATCTTAGCTGAGCACTCACTGCATTAGCTTTGCTGCGCCTCTAATACAGTTCTTTCACTATTTTACCATCCTGTGATAAAATACATCCCAGGTACTTGAAACTGCCTACCTGTTCTAACTTTGTTCCTCCTATTTGGCACTCAATCTGTTTAAATCTCTTTCCCACAGACATTACTTTCGTTTCGTTTTGGAGATGCTGATCTTCATATCATAATCCTTGCACCTGTGATTGAACTCTGAAATATTAGTTTGCAACCTTACGGGATTCATTTTTTTGTATCCCATCCTCGTCGCCACTTTTGTATCCCATCCTCGTCGCCACTTTTGTGTCCCAGCCTCGTCGCCACTTTTGTGTCTAGTTTCCGCCGGTTGTCGGTGGCCGAGTAAAGAGAGACCGACACAGGGAAATAGGATGCACGTGTGTGCAGGTACGGAGGTGACCAGCCAGTGGGACAGCAGAAACTAGAAACACTAGAGTAAATTAGAAAGAGATATATTTCGAAGAAAGATTACAATACTTATCTTTCATAAGTTTCATGACTGCAGAACGCTGATACATTAACTAGTTAGAGGCCTGCCTACTGATGAATCCTAGTGCCTATCCGATAGCCAAGTCTTAACTGGTGCCTACCTGATTGCCAAGTGGCCGATGCAGCAGTCGTAGCCACGACCGGAGTTGCAGCAGAGGGCGCTCGTGACTGACGTCGTAAGAACGACGCGCCGTGCGTGCATGGCGGCGCGCGGCGAAAGTACGTGGTGCGCACTTCATACTTGTAAGACATCACACATTTAATATATCATGTATGTAAAAGAGTCCTTAATGCTTTGCACGGATGACCTATGTACGTGAGTTTCGTCTTTAGTGATGACTGCAGCAACTTTAACGGAAAGCAGGGCTCAGCTCCGAGCGCACTGTCGTGATTACTCGCTCGCAACAAGATGCTTCTGGCCGCGTTTTGTTGCCGGAGGGCTCCCGAGCGAAAAAAAAAAAAAAAAAAAAAAAAAAAAAAAAAAAAAAAAAAAAATACTTCGTCTACTGAAGACAGCGAAACAATACAGGCGCGGATGGAATTAATGTACGAGGCGACCGCTCACGCTCCACAATCTCTCCGTCCGTCCTCTGCGACTGTCCGGCGCTTTCCGCATTCAGTTCGCGACCTACTCGCAGAAAGTCATCTCTTTTCTGCCATGCACTCCGCATAGAAAGTAACACTTCTTTAATAAAGACGCTCCCCGCGGAAGTGCACCGAACGCTTTTAATACTGCAGATGATTACCGAAACCGGGGGGGGGGGGGATGCGACGCACGCGGGTGCGTTTTCGAATATGAAGACGGGCGCGGCGCGTCCGCGCCTCACATCAACACGGCGTAACACCGCCATTGTGGCGCGGACAAAAGGGGCCCGCGGAAACAAGGAGCGCCGGAAAAGTTTGCGCCCGAAAACTGCTGCGCCGCTGCCGTCTGCGCCGCTGTGTGTGTGTGGCCGAGAGGCGGTGCGGGGGTTCTCCGAGGGGGCGGGGCCTTCGCGGAAGAAAGCCCACCGCGCGTGTGTGTGCGGCGACTTCTGCCGCGTCGCGCTGGCCCCAGGACAGCGCTGCGGCTGAGGACTCGCGAGGTTTCCACCCCCCTACCGTGCATTGGTTAATTACTGCCTGGGTCCGAGCGGCGGTGGACGCATTAGCGTCCGCTGGGGGACCCTCGGCAGACACGCACATCGCTACCCCTCGTTGCCGGACGATTTAGTTCTCCGCTCGTGGATGCTCGAGAGATGCGGTCTAATGCTGTCCCTTTCTTTTGAGCCTGTGTGCGGTCAGTCAGTTGGCTCGTCCCTCTCTCGCCTCCCCGGCAACTCCCATTCTGGCAGAAAATTATAGCACTCCTGACATACTACTGTCGTCATTGACAAAAGCAGCCGCGGCGGAGTAGCCGACCGGTCTAAGGCGACTCGCTGCGGAGCGCGCGGTTGCTCGCCGTCGGAGGTTCGAGTCAAAATGTTCAAATGTTTGTTAAGCTTATGGGACTTAACTAACGGGGTCATCAGTCCCTAAACTTACAAACTACTTATGAGCTACTTACGAACTAGGACGGCAGAAATATCCATGCCCGAGGGGGGATTCGAACCCCCGACCGTAGTGGCCGTGCAGACCGTGACTGGAGCGCCTCAGTCTCCTCGGCCACCGCGGCCGTCAGGTTCGACTCCTCCCTGGGGCATGGGTATGTATGTGTTGTGATTAGGTAGTACTGCTGTGAAGCTGGTTTGGTAGCAAATTCTTTATTATAGGTCACACTTCACGTACAGCGTGCCCTCAAAATGACGCGTTTTGGTTTTACCATCATCAGATTAGCATCTCTTCAAATGTTTGTAATTCTTATGGGACCAAACTACGTTGGTCATCACTCCCTAGACTTACAAACTACTTAAACTAAGTTAAAGTAACCTAAGGACAACACACATATTCATGCCCGAGGGGGGATTCGAACCCCCGACGACGGACGGTCGCGCGCACCACAACACGGCGCTTCAGTACGCGCGGCTAATCCGCCGCGGCCGGCATCTCTTCCGTGCCATGTGCACACGTGAACAGATGGAAGATGTTGTTTACTATACATACAAGTCCTTAGGTTAGTTTGCCTTAGTTTAAGCAGTTTGTAAGCTGATGACCATGCAGTTTGATCCGATAGATTTACAAAAATTTTGACAAAACCAGAAGAAACTTAAGCTCTTACTTTTGAACATGGCAACAGTTCAGCAACGGTAGAATGTATAAATTTTTTGAATAAATAACAGCCAACGAATTGCTCTAAAATGAATTTAATTGAAACATTTACCTATGTTTCGAGAAAATTAAATTACGAAAATTCATCGTAATGATGGTTTACGATCAGCAACTGGGAATATTTAGTAAAACAATTTTTTGTCCGTCGAAGTTGCACAATTTTGAAGTCAGTGACTAGTTTCGAACTTTACAGTCCATTGTTCAAAAAAAGTTAGTAAATTTATCGGAGCAAACTGCGTGGTTATCTGTCCGTAGCTTACAAACTACATACACTAAGGTAAACTAACCTAAGGACAACACAAACACCCATGCCCTATATAGGACTCCAACACCTTCGACGGCGGGCAATCGCGCGCTTCGCAGCGAGGCGCCTTAGACCGCTCGTCTCCTCCGCCGCGGCTCTAAAAGGGTGTTACATTCATTACGTTACACTGTCCATGTTAAGAAGGAGGAGGAAGGAATCTTAGGATTTTACGTCCCGTCGACGGCGTGGTCATTAGAAACGGAGATCACGCTCGGATTTTTGGGGAAGGATGGGGGAGGAAATCGGCCGTGCCCTTTGAAAGGGACCATCCCGTCATTTGCCTGGAGTGATTTAGGGAAATCACGGAAAACCTATATCTGGATGGCCGGAGGTGGATTTGAACCATCATCCTTCCGAATGCGAGTCCAGTGTGTTACCACTGCGCCACCTCGCTCGGTCCATGTTAAGAATCATAAAACCAGCAGTCGGTATTAAAGCTAAGAAAGTTGCATTTGCACGTTTACCTTTTTCAAACCGTGATAATTCAATGCATGTTACAAATGGCTGTTAAAATCTTGTACATTATCCTCTGTCGATACATCTCACTAGTTACATTAAAAGTGGCAGTCAAAACTGATGATACATTCACGGGCCTCCTGCGTGTACTGTCTTTTCAGCCGTCCTCGCCGTCATGCGTTTTGTCCTTCTCGGGCCTGTCTTTCAGGAAAGGTTCAATCAGGACGCATGGGATGCGTGGTCAGCTAAAACAGCTATACTGATTAGTAATACAAGTTTTATTTACTATTATTGACAATACTAAACTTTTTACAAAGGTCTGTCTCTTCTCGTGGCGGCGTCTTCTTCCTCGATGCTAGCTACGCTGAGTCCTAGTGACTGCCTAGTTCGGTGCCGAGTTCAGATGGGCTCTTCCAGACGCATGTCGGCCTAGATATAGTAGGCTGTAGAGGGCGCGCGTCTCGGTTTCTCCCTCCAGGATGTGCGACGACGGCGTGCGATTGGCTGCCGGTCGTCCGCTGCCTTTACCACGATCGTTCTCGTGTATCTAGCGTGTGGCGTCGACGTTACGCCACAACACTGTTCACATGAAAGTCGTTTAGGTGATGCCTTGTAGCTCCGTTAGAGGCCGCCACCTGTAGTGTGCCTTACAATAGCGTCGGCATCATTATAGAGAAAAATGAGATACATTAGCGTAATTACATAAAATCGTGATGGTGGTTTGCAAAAACAACCAGCGTCATAACTTGGATATTAACAGGAAAAAGTAAAATATTAAAACTGTAAAACAGAAGGTCTACGGCAGCGCCAGATACCGGCGCTCCCTTCATCCCCTTCATCGTCGCGTATAACATTTAATTCTACATCAGAGCATTAACAAGAAAAAGTATTTTTCTAGCATATTATAAAATGTAAAACCTACAATATACGGCGATCCTATATAGGCACCACTGCCACAATCCAGTGTACAAGATTTTAACAGCCATTTGTAACAAGCATTGGATTATCACGGTTTGAAAAAGGTAAACCTGCAAATGCAACTTTTCTAGGATTAATACCAACTGTTGGTTTTATAATTTTTTAACATGGGCAGTGTAACTTAATGCATGTAACTCTTTTTTTTCTTTGTAGGATAATGGTTTGATAATGGACTGTAGAGTCTGAAACTAGTCGCTGACTTCAAAATTGTGCAACTGCGACGGACAAAATAAATTGTTTTACTAAAATTGAATTAGTCTTCTTCAGAAGTCGCACGTGCAGGAATTCAAATTTTTAAACATCTTGCTCTTAATGATGGCAATATTCTTAATATCGAACTCCATCTCTCAAGTAGGCAATACCTAGAAGGATTCTATATTATTTGTGTGACTTTTTGCAAGTCAACATCGGTTCCTGCACGATGTACGAATTCTGAAGGAAAAATTAATTTTGTCAAAACCTAGGTAAAGGTTTTAATTAAACTCATTTTAACGCAACTCGTTTGCTGCTATTTATTCTAAAAATTTATAAAAAGTTTTAGCTGGTGATGTTGCCTGCACGGGAATAGTCATGCAGTCTGAGGAGCCATGTGACGAAATGAGCGGCCGCCTCCTTCGCAGGTTCAGTACTCCCTCGGTCATAGTGTGTGTGTGTGTGTGTGTGTGTGTGTGTGTGCAAGCAGCTCCTTAGCGTAATTTACTTTAACTTAAGTTTTTAGTCAGTCTACGGACCGATGACATCAGCAGTTCGGTCCATTAGGTTTACAAATATTTCAACACTTGAAACTTCCTGGAGGATCAAACCTCTGTGCCGGAAGCGGTATTCGAACCTGGAATGTTTGCCTTTCGCGAAAAAGCTCTCTACCGCTTCCAGCGAAAGACAAAGAACAGGTTCTTTGCTGTTCCAGCAAACGGTTTTAATCCGCCAGGAAGTTTCATATCAGCGTACACTCCGTTGCAGAGTGAAAATATCATTTGAACATTTGTTAAGATAGTACACTACCAACGATTTACATTTCATGAGAATAAAAGTTTCGGTTGGCGGATGATCCTCAATTGACGTTACTATAAGAAAAAAGTGTAGTGGTTGAGTTGCTAACCAGGCGTAAGAACTCTTACTAAGGGAATGAAATCTGACATAATTTTACTGAAAAGTACAGCGAACCATTACTTTTGCTCATTTCCAACAGTATCTGACGTAGTTGTATATAAAGAAGAAAAAAAAAAAAAAAAGCACAATTGAAATTCACAGAGACGCGAGAAGAGACTAAAAAAAGTCCGAATGCAGCAAACTCGTAGTGTTACGGAGGTAACATCGACAAAAAGTGAAGTCCTTGATCTTGGGAACTCGAAGACTGATGAGATTTGGGAAAGTGAGACAGATAGAGACAGATGGTCCACTGTTCGACAAAGATCTAGTGGACAAAATAAAGAAGACTGTGAACTTGTGGAATCTAACGACTCACAAATCATTTATTCCCAAAGGAGAGAAATAATTACTGTACAGCCAGAGTTCATTCACGGCAAGAAATAGCTTTATATAGGTATCAATAAAAGTATGGCGTAACACTACATAAACCAAAATATTCTGTGAGTCTTATTTCAATTATTGTTGTAATCTTGAATTTGTGCAGCGTACGGAGTTTTAAAAGCAATCAGGCTTTCTACTCGTTTGATGCCTTCTTATAGTACGCTAAGGATTTCATCTATGTGTTTTCGCCTTTTGAATTGCCCTAAAAAATAAAAATAAAATAAAAACATTTCTTTGCGGGTCGATTTGGAACGAAGTATTTCTTCGTTTTTCTTGGCACTTTCTCTTAATCCGTCATTACTTCCTGTTTTCCGTCGAATTATCTCTTCATATCTAGTTTGATCTTCCAACTAAATTTTTAGCGTCCTTCCGTAGCAGGCACTTAGAAAGTTTCTTGCCTCTTTTTACATCTTCTCAGGATCCAAACTATTCAATCTTGTGCTGGAAATTATGTTTTCGGACGCATCACCATGAAAAAATTTTGAAACTTCTAATGGGACTGCAAATTTACCGCAACCGATTCTTCATAATTCTGTCTGTAGAGTTTTTCTTCCGAGAGTTTCCCGATATGCGGATGTGTATTGAGTCTTTTTTCGGAACCTTCATATTTACTTATCCTTAACATTACGTGTTTGTTACGTAACCCGTGAATTTAATTGACTTGTTGGAAGCCTCTCTTTCAGACCAAATTACTATGTCGACTCTATTTGTGTCTGTTCCTTGTACTTCTACAACAGTCCAACGAAGCAGTCGCGACACTCGGCCTAGTTTCCAAGCCATCCAAGCGGCAACAAAGTGACATTTTCTCATACGAATTCGTTTGCATTGATTGATATTATAGGGAGAGTTGTAATTCTATAAGAATCGACGGTCTGTCTTAAGTTTTCCATGGACCCTGAGAGATATGAGGCGTCATTTCAGTTTTAGATTAGATTAGATTAGATTAATACTTGCTCCATAGATCATATATACGACATTTCGTAATGATGTGGAACGTGTCAGTCTAGTAAATGTTGTCTACACTTGACAATCAATATTTTAATGATTTTTTTACAATTTTTTGTTGTTGTTGTAAATTTTATCTAAAAATTCATCTACGTTGTAGAAGGAGTTGCCATTCAGAAATTCCTTTAATTTATTTTTAAATTCTAGTCGGCTCTCTGTCAGACTTTTGATGCTACTTGCTAAGTGACCAAATACTTTTGTGTCAGCATATTTCACCCCTTTCTGAGACAAAGTTAGATTTAACCTTGAATATTGATTATCATCCTTTCTCCCAGTGTTAGCTATGCACACTGCTATTACTTTTGAATTGGGTCAGGTTGTTAATAACAAATTTCATGAGTGAATATATGTATTGTGAAGCTACAGTGAAGATCCCTAAATAAATGTCTGCAGGATGCTCTTGGGTGGGCTCCAGCAATTATTCTGGTTACACGCTTTTGTGCAATGAATACTTTTTTACTCAAAGTTGAATTGCCCCAGAATATGATTCCAGATGAAAGCAATGAATGAAAATAGGCGTAGTAAGCTAATTTACTGAGATGTATATCACCAAATTTTGCAATGACTCTGATAGCATAAGTAGCTGAACCCAACCGTTTCAGGAGATCTTCAATATGTTTCTTCCAATTCAGTTCCTCATCAATGCAAACACCTAAAAATTTTGAATATTCTACCTTAGCTACAGATTTATGTTCAAATTCTGAAGTTTATTTACGATTCTCTTTTCACGTACAGATATTTTCTGATGAATGTAATATCCTCTTAAGAATAAAAAACAGAATTCCATACATTTTGCAGAAAGACATCATAATATGTTCCCAACAAAAGCTATGTGTACTATACTTCCCGCATGGAATGGCCGTTTGGTCTAAAGCGTCATGCTACGGAATGGGTGGCCTTCCCGCCGAAGGTTCGACTTCTTCCTCCAGCATGTATGTGTTTGTGTGTGTTGTCCTTAGTTTACGGTACTTTAAGTAGCTTGAATGCCGAGGGCCATAGCAGTTTGGTTTAATAGGTTTACGAACATATGAACATTTTTGCGTTATACTTCCAGCCAAATCGGTGAATTTGAAACATAGGAAAGTCGTGTGGGATGCAATGCGTACATTATTTAATGTAGCAAATAACTCACTACCACTGCAGCTAACGGAAAAAAACCCACACAGACGCGAAATGAAACTCCAAACTGCAAAAGCAATAAAACTCTTTCGTAGCACAGAAGAAGCCAGTTCCGCAGCTGTTGCTACAGCTGGCCCGCGAGCGACAAACTTATTCAACAGTCTCACTTCCGAAGAAAAAGTAATTACATTTACAAAAAAACATTCGTGTATTATAAATTCAAGTTAAGAGTGAAAATTAGCGATTTATTGGGTATTAAAAAATTATGCGTCAAGGAAAATTTTTCCTGCGCGTTAAATTATATTATGTCGCTTCCTGTAGAATTAGCTGCAATTATGCACATATTAAAAAGATTTCGTAATGAGTAAATTGTATCTTATGTCGCTGAATCCGTAACATTCGGCTATTTCACGATAATCCGTGCATCGTGGTAATTTAGCAATATGTGGAACGACAAAATATTTCAGCTATATTCTCAAGTCGAAAAATTATTAAAAACAATTGCATGTGCCGCGGTGGAGTAGCCGAGCGTTCCAAGGCGCTTTGCTGCGGAGCGCGCGGTTGCTCGCCGTCGGAGGTCCGAATCCTCCCTGGGGCAGGGTATGTGTTGTTCTTAGGTTAGTTTAACTAAGTAGTTTGTAAGCCTGGGAACTAATAGCCAAAGGACTTAACTCCCATGGATTTGCAAACATTTGAACATTTTTGAACACCTGTGTGTGTCCACCGCTTGGAGCACCAGTGTCGCTGCAGCTGTAAAACGTATATAACTGTCACGGCTGAGTGTGTCGCGATTGTCTAATATATAAAGCAGAGTATCCGTATATTTGTACGAGTTGCATACAAATTACAGTTTTGTTCCAATCTTTGTACACGTAAGCTTATATCCACGAGGACGGTCGCCGTAAGTGTAAGAATCACATACGATATATGGTTCACGAGATATGACGTCATAAACAATGAGATGCGTGGAAAACTGCTGCTATAAGCGACAATGTTTCTCATTTTCTCCTAAACTACTAGACCCATTTCAACCAAATTTGGTACATATATTCCTTACGTGAAATAACATCTTCTGTAGGAGTACGAACCACATACGACACATGGTTCAAGAGATATAACTCCATAAACAATAGGAGTTGCAAGAAACTGCCATAATGCGATTAGACTTTACAAATATACTATATGAGAATGAGAGTACTTAGCGACTTGCAACAAACTTTAAACATAATTTCAAACCTTTATTAAACTTTTTCTCGCTGGCAACCATAGTAAAATGATGAAAGGAAAAACGTTTCTCGCTTACTACTTTTCCGCTGATTATGGAGTAAAACTACCGCATTCGGTATGACGTTACAATTTATAATTTCTACATTACAAACTGTAGTCGCAGGAAATTTTATAGGCAATGTACACACATATCGTTGAATATGCCTCCAAAATTGTAGCACAGTGCGACCTGTAGTTCATGAGGTATGAGCACATAAAACAGTAACGTTCATAGAAAACCGCCCTATCACGCACCAGGTAGTAATCTATTAACACCAATTGTATTCCCAAGAAATTTTACAGACATGCAGCACTTATACAAATGAATACATACCTGAAAAATTATACAATTGTACCACATAAAACTGAATAAATATGATATCGTGCGAATTTTATATGTCATTTGTGTTTTGATTTCTATCTTTCTTTGTTTGAATAATGCGCTTATACTTTTGTACATTATCCAGGACAGCGTTATTTCTTATATGTTCTCCAATAAAGATAACATAAAATTAATTGATTTTTCTGCCGGTACTTGACAGAACATGATAATAATATAAAAAAGGAACAACTTCCTGATGTTCTGCAAAACTTTTTTATTGGTCACAAACCGGCTTTCGGCTTCTTAGGACATCATCAGGTGACAACTGAATGTAATACACATGTTTTCAAAGATATTAAGATTTCTGTACATGACGGTTAACTGCACTTTGCTAGCACACTTTATAAATTAATTGAATTTTATGCTATGCTAGCAAAGTGCAGTTAACCGTCATGTACAGAAATCTTAACATCTGTGAAAACATGTGTACTACATTCAGTTGTCCCCTGATGATGGCCTAAGAAGCCGAAAGCCGGTTTGTGACCAATAAAATAGTTTTGCAGAACATCAGGAACTTGTTCCTCTTTGATATTAAAGATTACATATTTTTAGAAAAAAGAAGATGGACAGAGAGAGAAGGGTAGGAGAAATACTAACTCCAGGCAGGAATAAATAAATAAATAGCCGGACAAAGCCGGTTTTTCAATATATATATATATATATATATATATATATATATATATATATATATATATATATAGAGAGAGAGAGAGAGAGAGAGAGAGAGAGATTGTGGTTTTACTCTTTTCTATTTTTAGTCTTCCTTTACTTCTTTTCTTTTCCGAAATAATGTTGCCTGTTAATTAAGGCATATCGCTGCTATAAATAAGATTTTTCGCACGTCCCGTCCAGATTCTTGCTGTGCTTACCTAATCACTCTGGTGCTCCCGGCGGTGGTCCTGGCAGGGCAGGGACAGTCGCGGTGGCGCTCCCTGGACGCGATGCGTCTAATAATCGACAATTTACTCAGAGTCGGGTGTGCTCCGATAAATTAAAAATATCGACCGCGACACATCACGGTCCTGTGCCACCGCGGCTCCGGCCCTTATCTCCATTAATGTAATAACATTGTTTCCTCCAGGAATAAAGGAGGCGAGGTGCAGGTCCCCGCTGGTGTCTTGCCTTCCAGTAACAGGGCTACTGGCGTGACAGCTACTGGCGTGGCGGACTACAGAGTCACCTGCACGATAGACAGCAGTACAGGTTCGCAAGTCAGTCACGTAAAAACACGTGGAAATGTGGTCTGGGTAGCAGCTTGGCTTCTTAAGATTCAAACGTCAGAGGTGTTTTACTTCTCTGTAGTGCATAGATTCCACTGTGTCCGATTCTGTAGTCTAGTGGACAGCGTGGTGGTTTCAAGCACAGACTGCGCGTGACGCCATTAAACTGAAACCAACATCCAAGTCACGTAACTGGGGGTTGGAAATTGTTTCCGTCGTTAGGAGTAACGCGAAATAGAGTTGAGAATTGCAATTCTTATCCTTTGTAGTGGAAATTAGGAGTAGGTTTTTACAACAAGATATCGTACTCTTATTACACCTTTATTAGTACATTTGGCGTTAATTCTCCACAACTGCAAATATTATTGCGGTGGCTACAGTTTTTACATGTGCCTAGATGAAACGCATTGACAGTTCTTTTTACAATCAACTGAAGCGAAAAATTATTTGTAAGTTGTGACGTTAACCAATTCTCAGATATATTTATGTGCCGTCATATTTCTCACTGTCAAGAAACAAACTATATACACGTTGTTTAGAAGATGGCCTTAAATTCTTTTACCTTCCATGCTATTATAGTTTCCAAATACATGAAATTTTATAAACACTAGCTGAAAACCCGGCGTTGCCCGGGTATTTATTTATTTATTCCAGCCTTGAGTAGAATTTTTCTTATCCCCCCTCTCTCTCTCTCTCTCTGTCCGTGTTCTTTTTTCTAATAACGTTATATTTATCGGAGAATACATAATAAATAAGACTCTCTTGCATAATGTACAAAAAAAGTACAGTAGCCAAACAAAGAAAGATAGTAACTGAAATACAGAAGATATGTGACATTTATACATTAATTTAATTCACAACTTTACTATAAACAATATTTATTGTGCCATGCCCAGGATCTAATACGAATAATTTCTTTGGTGAGCCTATCCCTTAGCAAGCGACATAAAGTGCACCTTGTGAGAAACATGGACATGTCAAATCCACTCCACAGTATTGAACAGATACCGTGTGATTTATTAATCGTAATAGAAACTGCATGTCTCACTGGAAAGTTCGGTCTCTTAGAGTTAGAAGGTTTATGTCGAATATAATGGGTACTCGTTGGATGTTCACTGTTTCATTACCTCCTTTCATTTTTTCCCTCTAAAAGTCTATTGCCTTCGCCTACAGCCCTGTGCGCTTCATAGTTCAGAGTTGTGAACAGCACTGACAGCTTTCAGGAATTTCCTTCAGCTAACTGGAATACAGAAATGTCTTAGTAGTAAATACGTAAATGAATTAAAACGTGGTGCATGATGTGACAGGTTTTTATCCAGCGCAGTATATATTCTCATATTTGTTGAATTATGTTGTACAATTGTGTAATTTTGTACATATATATTCATTTGTATAAGGGCTGCGGTAGAATGTGTTGCGAATACAGTTAGTAGTAAAGAAAAACGTGATACGTAATGGCGCGGTTTTCCATGAACGTTACTGTTTATGTCCTCATATCTCATTACCTTCGTCTCGTACTGTGATATAGTTTCGAAAGTACATTCAGCTGTATGTGTGTATACTGTCTGTAAAATTTCGTGCGAGTGAAATTTGTAGTGTAGAAATTATAAATTGTAACGTCATACCGAATGCCGTAGTTTTGCACCATGAACAGCGGAAAAGTAGTAAGCGAGAAACTTTTTTCCTTTGATCATTTTGATGTGGTTGTCAGTGAGAAAAATTTAATAAAGGTTTGAAATTATGTTTAAAGTTTGTTGCAAGTCACTTAGTACTGTCATTCACATGTACTGTATTTATGTGGCATTTTTTTGCAACACCTATTGTTTATGACATTATATCTCCTGAACCATGTGTCGTATGTGGTTCTTACACCTGCAGCAATTGGTACCTCACAGTAAGGAATATGTGTACGAAGTGTGGCTGAAATCATTCCAGTGGTTTAGGAGAAAAAGTGCAACATTGTCACTTGATGCAGCAATTTTTCGCACATCTCAATGTTCATGACGTCATATCTCCTGCACCATGTGTTGTACGTGATTATTACACTTACGGCGACCGTCCTCATGGATTGAAGGCTACGTGTGCAAAAGTTCATAAAGATTGGAACAAAACGGTAGATTTATATGCAATACGTACGAAAACAAAACCGCTATCAATATACGTCGCACACTAATAACCAGTCCTATCGCATTATCACATATTTCGGTTTTAGTGTTCTACGACTACCTTAAATTACTGAAACTGAACTAAAAGATTAACTGAAAATTATCTACCGCGAAATTTCGCAGTACCACATAGGAATCATCCATTTGTCTGGCTCTTCCAACTATAGTTGGAATGAAAACTTTTCTGCGTAACTGAATTACGGGTACTATGATGTCGACGCTTCATCACACTTACTCCGTGAACCGTACACTGCTGTAGTTAATTATGAAGTAGCAAAGAAAAGGCCAAACGATACACGAAACCACAGCGAGCACGCGCAATATTCAACATCAACCTCTACGTTTTTCCTCACTTTCTTACTCGATGACTCTAACAGTTCATAACTAATTTCACCACTTAAAATCTGTTAGGCATTTTTTCGCAAAATATTAGCTTCAGTTGAAACTGTGACCGTTCCAAGAAATTAGTGCTTATATTAGCGCGTTGCTCTTTTATAATGATCTCTATACTAACCGGACGTTGAACTTGAGCAGTCAGACCGAAACAACTATAGATATTAACGTTTAGTTTCTTGCCAAATTACAACATAGCTGCTTCTAAACGTTACTAGAAAACGAAAAGACATTACATTTCGATTTCAATTCTGTTACAGCTATTATATCGCATCATTCGCATATTGATGAGACGTTAAATACAAGGAATCTCGTACAAACTGAGGGTTCTTTTTTAGTTTCTTCTCTATGAGTATCTGCTTTAAGCATACATGTTTCGCTCCAGTTGCAGAATCTTCGGTGGGTATTTTTACGTCAGTGGCTCTTTTATTTCTTTAAATTGAATAACATAAATATTTTAGTAAGTACAGGTAATTTTCAGTTCGCATTGTTAATTTGCTACTAGAATTTTATATGTACATATGTATATATAAAATTCTTGTATGAATTTCTAAGTAACGAAACGAATTAAAAACCACTTGTTCAAACTAATAAAATTTTTCTGTTGTTCAGTTTAAAGCAATAAAGAGACCCACTGGAGCCACGAGGGAATGTCCGCGCTGTTATAGATTCATGTGGGAGACTACGCGGCCGCTAATAGCACCCAAGAGTGGACTCCTTCCTCGAAATCTGGCTATTTTTGAGGGTTTTCAGCGTGCGGAATATCATCCACGGCAATGTAAAGGTTGTTACATGGCCACATTTTTTAATGTTATATTTAAAAAATATCTCATAGAAAAGTAACTACTTTAATTGCGCTCAACATTTACTAAAAGTGCCCCATGAGACGTAAGATATTCAATTTCGAAAATATGTACCTTTTCTTCAGAATTTACATTGCATCCAGACTGACGTGGGAAAAAGTCTCGGAAACAGTTCAGTAGTAGCCGTTATGCTAGACCAACGGTCATTGCATAGGGGAGCTTGTGGCACATTTTCAGCAGACGTCCTGTATGACTTTTATATGCTAAATCAACTGTGTGGTGTTTCTTATGGATCTATCATTTTCTGGTTTGTAGTTTTCTGTTATTATTTTTAACATGTGTCTAGCAAATGGGCATGTGGGAACTTTTCTGTAGTTTACAATAACTCTGACAGGGAGATTTCTTTTTAATGTAGTTTTGGTTGGCTTCGGAGGAAAGGTGCACTGGGATTTGTCTGTATTAGTTTTATAATCTCATTGTTTTCAAGTGCGTTTTCTATGCTTTTCAGTGTGTTTCTTAACTTCGTCTGGAATCTGTTTGTTGGATCTGATTTTAGTTGTGTAATTTTATTTTTTTGTGATGAACTCTTGTATCTTACTGATGTATTGGTCTTTGTCCATGAGAATTACTGTGTTTTCTTTATCTGCTCTTTTAATGATGGTGTTGTTTTGTGTGCTTGTATAAGTAAATAGTAGTGAACTGCATCAAATCATTCAAATCTGTATTTGCAAACGCTCGATGAACTCCTTTTATTTTTATCCTCCGAAAATCGGATTACGCTTGAGGTTTTAGAGAGACGTTTCGAAAAAAGACTCTTACTATGGTTAGTCTTCCTCAGTTGCTGACACTTTTTAGCTTAGAAGGGTATTATCAATAGACCGTTTTGCTGTCGATAACAATTAACACTGTATTATAGTGGACATAATCGACTTGCGAGAGTCAGAATTTATTATTATTATTATTTGATCATCAGCCAAGAGATGTGGATTTTTTTTCGCAGTTGTTGGCTGATGATCAAATAATAAATTGTTTCGAATTAACCCTGTGATGCATGCATTACTAACAATGAGGAGAACAATTCGAAATCATGTTTATATAGTAGTACAATGTCTATTACCACATAATTAAAAAAAAAAATACAATTTACTATATACACGGAAGAATACAGTGATGTCATGTGAAGTGGTCACTGTGCATCAGAGATCTCCAGAGTCCTTTCTATGAGTTTTTCCTTCTTCTGTGAAGACTTTCGATGAAATTTGCACAAAGAGGTTCCTTGCATTTAGTGCATATTTCCTTTACCTCTTGTTTGTGAAACTGGTGGAAAACATTTCGAAACCTCTCGCTGTCACTTCACACTCGTCATCTTTACACGCTACTGTCTTCGGACGATAAATTGACGCTTGTCAGTTCATCTGGCGACACCTAGAGTGCAGCACCTAGCTGAGGGGTGCCCTGGAGTGGACTCCACGTATTACCAGTTCAAAAATGACCGCAGGTGCAAAGAAATGCGTCCAGTAACAGCCGTCCAGCATATGGACGCTGTGCTCCACAGGGTAAATGAAGACGTCTTGGAAATAAACTCGTAAAAGAAGCACAAATTTCAAGTAATACTCTTGCATCGACAAAAATTTTCAGTTTGTAAAAACAAACTGAAAACATCAATCGGTAACCATCATCTTAAATTAAGAAGCGGGAAATGTAATTGTTCCTTTTCTTCTGTGGGTTAAAAAAGTCATGAAAATAATAAGACTTAGCCGACCGCGTTGGCCAAGGGGACTAAGGCGCGCCAGTCACGGTCTGCACGGCCACTGCGGTCGGGGGTTCGAATCCCCCCTCGGGCATGGATATTTGTGCCGTCCTTAGTGTTAGCTAGTTCAGAAGTAGTTTGTAAGCTTAGGAACTGATGACCCCGTAGTTACGTCCCATAAGCTATACAAACATTTGAACATTTTCAATAAGACTTAATCCATATTTTCACGGTCGGTAAAGGATTTTACTTACATATTTCTAAATTTGTCCAGCATAGATCTCGCGACATATTACAGTGTCTGACCCACAGTTTGGGAACCACTGCACTGTGGTATATCAGAAGTCTGCTGATGGATTCTACATCTCGATATAAGAAAAATGTTCAAACGTTTGTTAAGCTTAAGGGATTTAACTACGGGGTCACCAGTCCCTAAACTTACAGCTACTTATGAACTACATTATACTGAATACGACACAAACATCCATGCCGGAGGGGAGATTCGAACCCCCGACCGTAGCGGCCGTGCAGACTGTGACTGGCTCGCCGCAGACCACTCGGCCACCGCGGCTGGCTCGATAAAAGAGCTAAATGATTGCTCATGACATAGTTTTCTTCTTTTTAATAAAACACCCAACTGCAAACTCTCGGCCATTCTGCGGCGAGTGTTTTATTTGTAATGCTCGAGAACTGCCAGTAGTTTGAACAAGCAGTCATCCGCAGCAGCGCCGAATGCACCATGGATCTCGTCCCCCCCCCCCCTCTCCGGTTCCCGAGAAAAACTTTAGTGAATATAAACCTTCCACTTTACCCAGAGTAGCTTTGAAAGGGTACAGGGGAGCGAGCGCGAAGCCCATCCAGTGGAAGTCAAGAAGCCGCCCGCGCTATGACAGGAAAACGGAAATTGCTTCTTACGCTTCTGTGCCGATGGTGGCTGCTCGTCTTCGCTTTGTCTTCGACCGCTAAATGAGGCGAGGCAGCCTGCAGAATGGGTACTCCGACAGGAGATGTTTTACGGCGACAGGTAAACACGCAAAAAGCCGCGGAAAAGTTTTGCAAGGACACCCCGACCACCATGTCGCATCGCGCACACGCTTCCGAGCGGCAGGCGCCCTTCCAGGACGTTACGTGGCTGCAAAAATGGCGTCGCGCTGTTCGCGGGAACGACTCCGAGGCGGCGCAGTTGCTCCACTGTGTTCGCTAAAGATTTACTGCAAATATAAGTAGACCGCCAAGTGGCGGTATATGGATTCAACAGGAGAAAGGATGATCTACAATATGCAGGGTTAAATCTGCCTTTGCCACAGAAAGGGGTGAATTATGCTGCCACAAAAGTCTTCGGTCGCCTACCAAACAGCATCAAAAGCGGAGTGGCCGAGCGCATTGAGGCGCTATGATCCCATGCTGCGAAGCTGCTCCCCGTCGGGCATTCGAAACCCGCCTCTGGCATGGATGTTTGTGTCGTCTTTAGTATAAGTTACTTGATCAGTAGTTTGTAAGTTTAGGGACTGATGACCCTGCAGTTGACCCGCATAAGCTTAACAAACAATTGGATTTTTTTTTCAAAAGCCTAACAGTCAACTAGCATTTAAAAATAAATTAAAAGAATTTCTGACTGACAACTTCTTCTATTCATTTTTTCGCTAAAGATTTACGTTCAATATAAGTCGACCGCCAAGTGGCGCTATATGGATTCAACAGGACAAAGGATGATGTACACTATGCAGGGTTAAATCGGACTTTGGCACAGAAAGGTGTGAATTATGCTGCCACAAAAGTCTTCGGTCGCCTACCAAACAGCATCAAAAGCCTGGCCGCGGCGGAGTGGCCGAGCGCATTGAGGCGCTATGCTCCGATGCTGCGAAGCTGCTCCCCGTCGGGGATTCGAATCCCGCCTCTGGCATGGATGTTTGTGCTGTCTTTAGTATAAGAGAATTTTGGTAAGATGTACTTCACCTGTAAAGGAGACCGCGTATAAAACGCTTGTACGACCACGTCTTGAGTATTGCTCAAGTGTTTGGGACCCGCAGCAGATCAGTTTAAAGGAAGACATAGAGGCGGTTCAGAGACGAGCAGCTAGATTTGTTACCGGTAGGTTCGACCAATGCGCGAGTGTCACGGTAATGCTCCGGCAACTCAATTGGGGATCGCTGGAAGAAAGACGACGTTCTTTTCGTGAATTTATGTTGAGGAAATTTAGAGGGCCGGAATTTGAAGCTGAGTGTAGTACGATCTTGCTGCCGCCTACTTACATTTCGCGTAAAGATCACAAAGACAAGATAAGAGAAATTAGGGCTCGTACGGAGGCATATAGTCATTCTTTTTTTCCTCGTTCAATTTGGGAGTGGAATAGGAAAGGAAATGCCTAGTAGTGGTACAGTGTAACCTCCGCCACGCACCTTATGGTGAATTGCGGAGTATGTATGTAGATCAGTAGTTTGTAAGTTTAGGGACTGATGACACTGCAGTTAAGTCCCATAAGCTTAACAAACAATTGGACATTTTTTTCAAAAGCCTAACAGCCAACTAGCATTTAAAAATAAATTAAAAGAATTTCTGACTCACAACACCTTCTATTCATTGGGTGAATTTTTAGATATAAATTGGGGACTCCAAAAAGAATATACATGGTATTACAAAAAGGTACGGCCAAACTTTCAGGAAACATTCCTCACACACGAAGAAAGAAAATATGTTATGCGGACATCTGCCCGGAAACGCTTAATTTCCTTGTTAGAGCTCATTTTAGTATTTTTCTTTAAATGTAAATTGAAATAATTCGTGCAGACAATTGTCAAAGTACCCAATTGTTTTGTTAGTATGTACTGTACATCCTCGATTCACCGCATTTGTAAACATTGCACTAACTGCAGACCACGTTCGTCATGAACACTAACCAGTTGATGCTACGTACAGATGTGCTTGATGCTAGTACTGTAGAGCAATGAGTCGCATGTCAACACAAGCACTGAAGTCAACATTACCTTCCTTCAATTGGGCCAACTGGCGGTGAATCGAGGAAGTACAGTACAGGCTGACGAAACAGTTGGGTATTTTGACAATTGTCTGCAGGAATTATTTCAATTTACATTTAAAAAAAAATACTAAAATGAGCTCTAACATGGAAATTAAGCGTTTCCGGACACATGTCCACATAACATATTTTTCTTTCTTTGTGTGTGAGGAATGTTTCCTGAAAGTTTGGCCGTACCTTTTTGTAACACAATGTAACATCTTGTATTAACTTGACACGTTCCACATCTTTACGAAGTGTCGTATTCATGGTCTATGGAACAAGTATTAATCTAATCTAAATTAAGGCTCAGTCACTTTATTTCTTAGTGTTTAATCTTACATAGCACAGCGCGTTTCGAGCATGTTTTGCTTATCATCAGGCGTGCTTTTATATATATATATATATATATATATATATATATATATATAGAGAGAGAGAGAGAGAGAGAGAGAGAGAGAGAGAGAGAGAGAGAGAGAGAGAGAGAGAAATGCTTATGGTATCTATAAATTATTTATCTAAAGTCCATTTCTTATTATTGGTGGTTGGGGTGCTGCCTTCTGCTGGTCTTCCTGTATGGTGGGATTTGTTTCACCACCAGTGTGGGATGTAGACAGCAGTGCATCAGATGTTGTGATACAATGGTCGTGTTATTCACTTACGTTGAGAGTCAGTTGCACAATTACTATTTTCGTGTTCCAAGGTTTCTTCTGCATCTCTGGTGCACTGGTGGAGTTGCTGCATATTGATTAACTTATACATAGACACTTTAAAGTGCTTATTTTTATCACACACTCGCACATATAAACTGTTCACAAGCACGCAAATACAGAATCCACAAAACAAGATGATGGACTGTTAATGTAGGAAGTATCGGTTATAGCATTGTAGCGATCATTTAAATAATATACTCGTACGATCGATATCGATTATATTGTTATTATTATTAATATTATTATTATTATTACTATCGACTATATTATCGGTTCAGTACCAGTGATACGAATATTTATTTACCGTTTCACACAATCACGGTTTCCGAACTTAGCCGTCATGTCTACAATTAATTAAGGCTCAGTCGTCTGAAGGAGACACAATGGTTCGCACGACTGAAAAAGAGCGATCAAATATGAAGTTTATGTTCAAAATGTTCTTAAGCTATAACAGCATACGACATCACAAACGATCAGAAAAACATTAATCTCAAGTTCTACGCCATTTGAGTAAAAAAAAAAAAAAAAAAAAAAAAAAAAAAAAAAAAAAAAAAAAAAAAAAAAAAAAAAATCCTATAAACCCTCGCAGGTTTGAAACGAAACAATTAATTGCTTTTTCACCACAACCATGGTCCTATTCCAGTTATTTGTTTGTGTCTGATTACGGGCAATATCAATATTGCAACGTCGACACGACCTTCATAGTCATCAGATATCACACTTTGTGATTTATTTCTGTTCTCAAATATATAGAAAACGTGAAAGACCTGTAAATTTACGAACATAGATGCAATTAAAAACGCTTCGCTGAGAGAGCAGAAAGCTATAATGAAGTTCTAGTTTCAGCTACTTAAAAGCGCTGAAATAAATGTGTTATGTTTAATGAGAAATATAGTGAAGGGGATAACATTGATATAGACCAATAAATATTCTTCCAAAAACTTACCATTATTATTTGAACAGAGCTGATTTAGATCGTGGAGATAAACGGGATACTATTGTAGTATTATACTGGGATTTTTATAGTTAAGGATTTTATCGTTTGTTTCATTGTCGCTTCTATTCTACTATCTTCACTGACGATTTAAGGGACCCTCTACGCTTTAGAACACACGTGGACAACTTATGATTCTTATTTTAGGAAAACATTGACCCGATGTGAAAATAGGTTTCAGAAATATATATATAAAAAATTTGGTTATTTTGGAAGATAATTTCAGACAAAAGAAACAAGAAAGTATTCGAACAGTGAAAAAATGTTATGCTTCTGACATCTATAGGGAAAAACTGCAACATGCAGTAAATTTGAACATTTTGAATGCTACTTAAGATCAATGTATTTACCGTGATAATTTACTTTTTCGTTATGAAGTGATATTGTTGGACAGTGAGGTGACACCCAACAGTGTGTGTAATACAGTAAAGCAAGGTCGATTAATGGCATTTGCCTCGATATTCGCGGATCCTTTACGAGAATTCGCGATAAAGGTGTTCTCCGTTGCCCGCTGTCTGATACTGGGAAGGAGTGCATCGCAAAATAGCCTAGCTCTGTCACGGAAGACGCGCTACATCAACCGTCCATTACGGCTATGCAAACTGTGGCTCAAAGTTCCGTATTTTGTTGAACTCTAAGATCAGGTAACAACACTTACAAACGAATGACTTAACTTCCTTCTAATGTTAATAAATGGAAGTTGTCAATTATTACTCAGATTCTGTTAGTGAGAGAATGAAATCTAAACCAGCCAGGGAAGTGACTTATCGTACTCACCTTGATCGTCTTGAGAGAAACAAGTTAGGGAATGGAAATCAATAACATGGACATGGATTACGAGAGCTTCTTTTAGTTCGCTTGATTCGATCACGACATTGCCATTTTTCATTTAAGGTTTAATTGCGATTTTATTTGACCTGAAGCCTACGATTCGCCCCACTATACTTCTTTGATTTTTATCAAACACAAATTCGTGGTATGCCAGATGTTTAAAGAAATATTAATGCACAATTACTGGAGCACGTGATTTATTGGACCAATCGTATGATAAAATTCGTCGGCACGGAAATTGGAGAAGAGCTACCACAGAAGCTACAGAGGTACATAAACACGACTTTTAGCTTCAACAAGAATGAAAAACGCCTCAAGGCGAACGGATGCTGGATGCCCGTGGTGCAGGTAGCAAGTGGAGAAACACAGAGGTAATGACCACGGACGTTGGCGCGCCAGGTTCCAGCGAGCAGTGGAGGGTAAATCGTGAGAATGCCAGCGAAACGCCAGAAAAACTGTGAAACAAACGTTGGCTGCAGAACCCGAGACCGAAGCCAAGAGGCAATGTGTCACCAAATGGTCACGAAAGACTCAACAATTTTGAACGAAGGAAACGTCTGTATCATTATCCAATTTAAAATTATTATTAGCTACGGAATCAATTTCGTCTGATTCAATTTAATAAACATTTCATCCATGCACTATAACAAAAAGGATGACCGCAAAAGTATTTCGGTGGTAGTGTATATATATATTTTTAACCCGTGTAACCTCTGTTCAAGAAAGTAGTTAGAAAGCAACTGGTCATTTCTCTGCATTACTTTCACGAAGACGTAGTGTGTTACTGCAAAAACAAACTTCTTCTGCTGCATAAAGGAAGCGAATTTCCGCTATGCGTTCGCGATCTCTATTTCCCTCAATAAGAATAAAAAAATAATAAATCGTCTAGATCGCTAAAATTGTATTTATTTATTACATCGTTTCGGCATTTGCCATCATCAGATCTGTGCCCCTACTAGGTAGAGATTTTATTATTGACGCTGAAATTTACTTTGGTAGTTCAGAGGTTTTTAGATCTGATGATGGCAGATGCCAAACTGACGTTATAAATAAATACAATTTTAAAATTTTAATCATAGCTGCAAACTGTCAGCGACCGTTAAACGTCAAAGGATAAACGTGCAGCCCTCGGTCACAAAGATAAAATTATTTAACCTCGTTTCGGCAATAACTATGATTGCCTTCATCGGAAAATATAAATTAAACGTATAACATGAGATTGCAAAATTGATAAAAGTCAGTTTTATAAAAGGAGAATATAAGTACCAATTTGATGTATAGCATTGAAGGAGTACTTGAAAGTCACATAATAAAAGTTGCAAATCAGCTGTAAAGCTTACGTCACAAATTGTTAAAAAGAAAATATAAGAAGAGGTAGTCACTAGGAGCTGCACGCCTGCTCTTCTTATATTTTCTTTTTAACAATTTGTGACGTAAGCTTTACAGCTGATTTGTAACTTTTATTATGTGACTTGCAAGTACTGCTTCAATGCTCTACATCAAATTGGTACTTGTACTCTCCTTTTATAAAACTGACTTTTATCAATTTTGCAATCTCATGTTATAGGTTTAATTTACATTTTATGATGAAGGCAATCATAGTTATTGTCGAAACCAGGTTAAGTAATTTTAATTTCTCGGCCTATGACTACACTTTTATCCTTTGAAATACAATTTTTGCGATTTATGCAGTTATTATTACTGGGAAAATTTTTCTGTGTTTGTGACGCACGGGTATTTTTTTGACACAGGACAATTTTAATGACAGTGAAAACGACAACTGCAACCTATGCTCATACCATACCTAGTATCCGCTATGTCAGTTCTAAACTCCACTATTCATTATCAAGATATTGTGTTTTAAACAGAAAAAAAAAGAAATATTGGGATATGGAGCAAGAAGTTACACAAAAATATTAAAACTGCTACTTGTAAGTTTAATATACGGTATATGCGGCTGTTAACTGCTGTTATAAAGGTAGTTCAATTTTTAACTGAAGAAAGATAATAACCTCGAATCATTCTTTGGGCTCTTGGGAAGCAACTGTATTACTCTGCATCAAAACTGGTGTGGCGTGGTAAGAGAATGGACTCGTATTTGGAAGTCGATGGTAGAAATATCTGTCAGCTCATGCATATTTATGTTTTCAGAGGTTGTCCTAACTTACTGGAGCCAACTTACTTGGATTCATAGTTTTACAAACCTTCTTTGTGTTCCATCTTTAAGGACGTCGCTGGTAGACCGTTTATTCGTAATCCTGCTGACATCAGTATCGTTTAGTTCCCATAATAGGACTGCTTAAAGGTTGTAAGACATAGTAACACAGTAAGCTAGCAGCTTAATAAAGTTTAATTGCTGTCAGTCTAACAGCCACAGAGTTCTTCCCCTCGGATGACAACCTTCGTCGTATTTACTGAACTTTAATTGCTTCACATGAGAGAACCTATAATAATGTAAGGTTTTACAAAATTCGTTTATGAATTAATGCTGCCTTGTTTTACCTACGAAAATTGTTTGTCGGAACAAACACTGATGAAGTTTGGTGACTGTGAATCTATAATCCACCCATTTGACGCTATTATCTGCCTAGGTACAAACAGTTACCGCTGGTGAATACATTGTTCTACTTGATTTCATCAATTTGAAAATGGGTTTAGAAAGCCTGCGACTGCGAGATCAATAAATAACAGTTCAGCTACCAGTCACGATTTAATTTTATTTAGAACGACTCGTTTCGGGAAGCAATTTCCATTTTCAAGTGCGTTTTTTCGTGTTGCGGCGTTTCTGATGCGTGAGATTCTGCATTAAGTTGTTGTCTTTACTGCAATTGTTAAATGCCCAAATTTTTGTTTTTGGTCAGTCTTGATACACAGTACGTGGCGAAATCTTTGAAAAACTTCTACTTACATTTTCTTGATGGTTGATTTACGTAGAATGTATCAAACATGACAACCAATATTTTTTGTACAGGATACATAAATGTTTACAAAACACACGTGCAAATATAATCAGTTACGAAGATATTCTTAAAATTTTCAAATGTTTGTAAATCTATGGGACTTAAATGCTGGGTTATTAGTTCCTACCTTACAAACTACTTTAACTAGTTTAAACTAACCTAAGGACAACACACACATCCATGCCTGAGGGAGGATTCGAACCTCCGACGCGAGAGGAGTCGCGATCCCGATCCGTAACGTGGCGCTCCAGACCGCTTGGCTACTCCTGCGCGGCAAAGATATTCTTACATGGAGTTAACAAAGGTAAGGTAAAACATTTTTCGTACAATACGATACATTTTGAAACAAGATCTTATTTCTTAATAATGTTGGCTATAATTTGTTTATCGGTATTTGCGATGGAGCTTATTTCTATTTGTCAGAATTTTTATAAGTATATTGTCCAGACATGGAAAGAAATTAAGGGATCCACTTTCCAGTTTTTCGTTTAGTATTTTATCATCGTATTTCTTATGACGTGAATACATTTCCAGCTCTTCAAAAAATCAATTTTATGTCCTTTGTTTAGTCGGTGGAGTACTTTGACGTTTTGCTCGATTTTAGCAGATAGGTGGCCTGTATTGTGTATGTGTGTTGTTATTGGTGATGTGTGTCTGTTTTGTGAGTATGGTTTGATATGTTCTATGTACAATTTCCGCTGGTGACTACATTATTTTAAATATCGCTATTTGAAGAGAAGATATCTGTCACTGTTTGTCTGCAAAGTGTTGAGTATTTGCAGTTGTTTCCAAGCAGAAATTGCAAGTTGTTTACAGAAAACAGATCTAATTTTGTATTAATTCTATCTGTAGTGGGAAAACGGCATATGAGGAACATGTTTGTCTCCATCATCTTTCAGTGTTGCAAAACCTCATATCTTTTAATTGTGTAGTATGTCTCGTAATTTAGGAACACTATTTAATACACGCTGGGAGAATGTACATCACCAAATGAGAGAGAAATCAATACACTCAGGGCTCAGGGTGAAAATAAATGTACAGTCTCAAGCCGCCATATTGCTGATAGTAATAATGGCCCTGTTGAAGTAATGGGTTTCATGTTCAGTATAAAAAATTATGGGTGTTTCCGATTAGTGGAAGGGGTATCAGGAACTTAGGGCAAACGATTTTTGTGGTAAGCAATCGTGCAGGGGGTGGAATACCTCTCTCCAAATTTCTTCCCTAATAGAGCGATTTGCATTTCCTGAATTACTTCGAATATCCCTGAACTGCCTTCATTAGAGTCGCTGTAAAATTTATTCACGGAAGAAGCTTTTGATTTGAGATGGAGCCTTCATATCTGAGCCTACAGTTTTCTCTGCATTACCGGCCAGGGGGCGTAAATCTGATAATAGCTGGGACGGAGAACGGTTGGCACTCTTAAGCTTCCAGTACCTGTGGCGGTGTCTCAGCCCCCTAAATTGAGACGCGGAAGATAATAAGCAGGTTCGGAGCGCCGGCGACAGTTCCCCGTTATCCAGTAGCCACTGGTACAAGACCGCCCCGCTCTATTAGCCACGAGTGCGCCCATTATAATTAAGTATTACGACGGCGGGGACGTCGCCGATACAGTGTCGTGCAGTCATTTGTTTACAGGGGACAACTAATAGAGCTATCGTCGCTAAATTTTGTAAACACACTGGTGGCCCTCTACCGGGGGGGGGGGGGGGGGGGACAGATTACCGAGCGCGCACCTGGCGGAAACTTCGGGAAGACTTTTTTTTTTTTTTTTTTTGGTAATTAATACGGGCGAGGCGGTCCAAAAAAGAGGCATGCGCGGGACAGTGGTACATCACCCGCACGCCAGCTTATTTTCTACCGCGCGTTCGACGTGATGCATTACCCGGCGTGCACCTGTAGTATTAGACGCAGCTAATTTATAATTCCGCGGGCTTACGGAGCCTCGGTTTGATTTACTGGTCTGTGTTGCAGGCGCTGCTGCTGCCGTCGCCGCCGCTGTGAGATCGACCACGGTGAGTTGAACCCAGCGGCCGCTCGTCGTCTCGCACGCTCGACCTGCAGCTTTCTGGAGCGGCCGTCCCGCTGTCGTGACGCTGCCGCACGTCCGGCCTGTGACTTTACATGCAGAACGAGCGCCGACTGCGGTTAGGTACCGTTGTTAATCGCGTCCGTGTGCGACCTCCCGGCATGACAGAAATTAGAAGCTCCCCCCTTATGCTCCGCAGATCAAATCTACCTCCGCTATTGCCACGAAATTCTAGTTATTTCAGTTACAAGTTCCCTTGCTGGAGTCGTGACTACCTCGCGTATCAGGATCCCAGCGTCTTGAATGACGTTTTGAGAGGAATCGATACATACTATAATATGTTTGTATCTACATAAATACTCTGCAAGTCACATTGAAGTGCATGGCAGAGGGCTCATCGAACCGCTTTTATGATGTTTCTTTAGTCCCCTTCTCTAATACCTCGCGGGAAACGGAATACCATATTCACTTACTGTTTCGTTGGTTCTTGACACGGCCGGAATGGTCAAAATTACTAAAAATTTCCGGGCTATTATGCCGTGGTCTAGTCGATTTATTGTCGAAACCCAACGTTTCGTCCCCGACTGTGGATGACATTCTCAAGGAGGATCGTGGCAATTTGAATGTCCGATACACACATTCGCTCGCTACTGTCAGTCAGGCGATTTGCCGCCGTATTCTCCGGAACTGGACACAAGCGACTCCTTTTTGTGGGGCTATATTAAAGACAAGGTGTACAGCTACAACACCAAAAAGATTTCTGAGGTGAAAATAACCATTCAAGAGGTGATGGACAGCATGGATTTTCCGACACTTCAAGGGTGTCATGCAGAATTTCGCTATTAATTACAGTCTTTCTGCTTAAAATTATATTATTTTACTTTTTTTAAAATAATTCTATACGTTCTGATTCAAATACAAGTCTTAACTAGGAAAAAAAGTAAATTGTTTTTTTTTTTTTTTTTTTTAAATTAAAACCTACTCAATCAAGAACAGATTAACATACTTACACATGCATTTTGAAACTGTTGTGGCGTAAAGTCAGCGCCACACGCCGGACGTACAGAGCGATCGTGAAGAAGGCTGCGATCGACCGAAAGCCAATCGCAAGCAGGCGCCGCGCATCCTGGAGGGAGTGACCGAAGTTGCGCGCCCTCTAAAAACGGCTATATCTAGGCCGACATACGTCTGTACGGTCGGCAGTTACTATTCAGGAATACATCAGTTACTAGTGAGAACTGGTCAGTTATCGGTGAGCTACAAAGGCAGTTTCTAGTGACAACTCCGGCAGTTACTAGGCAGCTACGGAGACAGAAATAGGACAGTACGAAATCTGAACGCGGCTACGAACTTAGCAGTAATTAGGTCTCAGCGCAGCTAGTACCATACGAACGACGCCAGGAGAAGCGAGAAGAGAGAAGAAACAGGCATATGTTCTAAAGCTGAGTATTAGAACTTTCAGTCAATAAAACTTGTATTATTCAAAAATGTTCAAATGTTTGTATAGCTTTTGGGTCTTAACTACGGGGTCATCAGTCTCTAAACTTACAAACTACTTATGAACTAGGTAATAATGAGGACGGCACAAATATCCATGCGCGAAGGGGGATTCGAACCCCCGACCGTAGTGGCCGTGCAGACCGTGACTGGGGCGCCGCAGTCCCCTCGGCCACCGCGGCCGGCCTTGTATTATTAATCTGCATAGTTGTTACAGTTTACTTCGATACCTGCGCCAGTACCTTTGTGGACAACCAGATCGGGACTGCCGGCCGCGGTGGCAGAAGGGACTGATGACCCCGTAGTTAACTCCCATAGACTCTACAAACATTTGAAGACCGGGACGAGTAAACAACAAAAGGCGACGAGGTCACAACAGAAACATCCCGTGTGAGATTAAAAGGAGGGGTGGGTCGGGTAAAATATCACGACACATACGAGAGGGGTCGGGGGAAGGAGGGTGCGAAGAAACGCCAAAATCACCTCACGTAATTAATGGACACCCCATAATATGTATGTTTCAGTGTGGATCAACACTTGGTACCTCAGTATTGCTTGAGCTACTGATCTCTAAATGTAATCATTTCATGTACGCCATACGCACTGAATCAATCTCTAGTGAACTGGAAAACTGTAAGAAGGTGTACTACTTTCTATTTCCCACAGTGTACTCGCGATCCCACTATGGTAGTACGACTGAAGGTATCTTCCGCGCAGGCACAATGTAAGCGGCGGCCTTGGACGTAGGTTAACCTTTGACGCGTGTTGCCTGAGCAGGCGGGCAGGTGGAACCGGAACCTCTGGGCGCGAGAGCAAAAGTTCATTGAAAGCGGCGACGTATACGGCGGCTGCGCCCCGGGCCAGCAGCCGCGGCTGAAAGCAAAGGCCGCGCCGCTCGCGGAAGTGGTTGCCTGGGCGGCGCCCGTACTCCAGGCGCTCACTCGCTAGTGATTGCACCGCGCCCCGCAGCTAGCCACCTGCAGGTGCCGGCACACTGCACTACCTCAACACGTAGGCCCAAGACCGTACTAACAGACCATGCCCACGAATTACCATCCCGCCGCGGTGGCCGAGCGGCCTGCGGCGCGCCAGTCACGGTCTGCACGGCCGCTATGGTCGGGGGTTCGAATCCCCCCTCGGGCATGAATGTTTGTGCCGTCTTTAGAATAAGGTAGTTTATAAGTAGTTTGTACATTTAGGGACTGATGTCATATCTTCAGTCATATATGTCAGTTCATGTCATATATTCTGTGAATATTAAATAATAACAACTGCAGGATCAGAAGTTACGTCTGTACTTTCGGAACAGACGCCACACACACACACACACACACACACACACACACACATATATATATATATATATATATATATATATATATATATATATATATATGCTGGTGACGGGCAATGATCCTATCGTTAGTGGGGAGGGTGGGCAAGTTTGAAGCCCTTACTCTTACGGGAATTAGTTTCATAACCACGAGTTTGAGTACTGTGGGCAGGGCGAAGCTGGGAATTTGTATCTGATGCGGGGTGCGGTGATCACTGTGTCCCCAGTGGTGTAGGGGTCAACGCAACTGCCTAGAAAGCAGGAGACCCGGGCTCGAATCCCGGCTGGGTACACATTTTCAGCTTCGCCCAATCGCAGTTGATGTCATAATATTGATATTCTGTGAATATTTAAGTTAATTTTAACCGCCACTAGTATTATTTGCGATCTGTGTGTGTTACGGTGTCTGCAGATACTCATTGACAATATCGTATATTTTCTAGAATGTACGGAAAGAAATGTTCAAAGTAGTAGCACACAAATATCAGCAGTTTGCCCGAAAGTTACAGCTGAAGTTTGTAAAACTAAATTTGGCACTCTGTGGTCACATTACGGCGCGGAGTTAAAAAAAAAATCGCCAGAGCGGAAACAGTGGGTGTTCTGCAGCAGATGTTTGCCATCCTAAAGTGTGGGGGTTTGAACAACTTGTCGAAACATGACTTGTTCATTCGTAGGAATTTCCTAAATGCATCTGGATCTTCAGGTCTTCGAGCATTCCGTATATCCCCCCTTCCTTCTCGTCTTTGCATCCACGATCCAATCCAAACTCTCCTCTTCCCGCCTCTGCGCTCTTTCTTTTTGCCTTCCTGCAATTACTACTGTTGCTGCAGCAAATACCACAAGGTTTTCATCCTTTTCGCTGTGTTGGATAAAAGGTTGAGATTAAAATGCAAATCAGCGCACTATTACGACGACAACCACAGCGCTAAGACCACACAGCAGTCAGGACACACACAAATTTCGAAGTGATCGTGTAAACGTGAACGATCACGCAAAACAAATGAAACACGGAACCACCAGGGGCGCTGCAGTCCTCACACTCGGTTCGAGTAGGCAACCGAGACAAGAAAGTCGCTTGTGTAAAAGGGGCTGAAGGCGCCTGCTTCGGAGACCATGGCTGCTATCCGTCGAAGGTTCAAGTCCTCCCTCGGTTCGTGTGTTGTTCTTAGGCACGTAAACATCTAGATGTCTATGGACGCTCCTGTTCTCTATTATGAGATGTGCTCTCTGTTATGTCCACAATAAGAAATATGCATTTCCGTCCACTGGTTCCGTGTCCCAATATAATCGATGTGAACAGAATGCCGCCTTTTTCAGTTTGATACAGGCTGTTTGAGACACCCTAGACACAATACAAAATATTCAGACTGCCTGGTGAGATGGGCCTCATGATCGTATCTTGCCAGATTACAGAAATAAGTTACTGTGCAGTACTTCGGCGTAACTGGTGCAACACGAGGGCCACAAAACGTTCCAATAGACGCCAGTGAGAGACCCAAGAACGTCATATTCTGTGTGTTCTTCACATCACTCAAGCCACGTGAATCTGCGTAAGTAAATGACGAAATATTACTATTTAGATATTTAAATGTTGATAGACTTGAAGATGGCTACATAGATATACGAAAACCGGTCTTAGCAAAAGAATTTTAAACTAGCGATCCCACTAAAGCTCATTAATCTCTCGAAAAAGATTAAATTCAGGGAGCGCGCGATGCGAGGCAAATGTCTTCCTTCCTTTCACAAATATTCGTGTTACAAGCGAGAAGGTAAACTCAGTGAATCCGGGATCATGCGTAACGAAATAAGAAAAGGAAGAGGAGATTGTAGTCATATTGGTACGGTAAGTACCATCAGCTATGCACCGTGGACTGGCGTGCGACCAATACATCTGAGACATATATATTCTAAGACTTTAATCCGTAAAGATCTCCAAGCTTTAAATAAGGTATGATCTAGTCGATGTTAGCAAATCTGTTATTCTGCTTATGAATTTTCGTTATTAATACTTACAACATTCAGTGTCTGTCTAGAACTAACGATCACTGAAACAGCCTGTCATATCGAACAACAGGCTGTGAATCACGGATAGTTTTTCCCGACCCTTGGTCGCTTTCCAGAAGATGATGTCCTAGCGTGACGAAGGACTATCTCCCTTGAGTGTTCATGCTCTCCATCATCTCGGTGCCCTATTTACTGAACGCTGGCTTGGGAGTCGACTCTTATTTCTTTGCCCGCCAGATAATTTGTCTTCTGTTAGTTGTTATGAACGTTTCTAAAAATTACTGGCTAATGAGACCTTAAAGGACAAGAAACTAATTGGCAGATTTGTAATGTGTCCGCGATGAAACACACCAGGGAGTTTCGGATGGACTCTGTTCAATAATTGTTGAATACTATTATTCAGAGTAGAGTAGCTCCAGATAATATTATTTGTGAAGCATTCTCGACTAATGAGAATAATACGTGACTTTCGAATAAATAATATGGGGAGTAGACTGCAATCTTGACTTTCAGCTTTTATAAAAATGTCACAAAAAGACATGATATTACCACCACTGGAGAAGCAAGAATTGAACAAGGCAAAAGTCAGATACTAATTTAATATCATGGTTTGTGGAACAATAGTAACCTAGAAACAATATAGTTTGTCATTTTAGCCCGACTTCTCCTACTTGACACCTCATATATTGGCCTGATAAAAAACAGTCTGGGAATGCATAGGAGCCTGGAAATGTCATAATACCGAAACTGGTTGAAAAATTAACAAGAGTACAGAAGTTGGTTTTCTCCGTTCAGATCATTTACGACCAACCATAGTGCCCCAGCCATTCAATGAAGGATCAAGTAATTTAAAACCTTATCTGGTTTTGGCTCTTGTGGAAGTAAAGACCTTCATTCGTCACAGACATTGTGTCACGTCTTCGAAAGTCGAAGCAGAGTTCAGTTTGTGGTAAAGGTGAATAAAGCACACACCAAATGATGATATCGCTAACAAGTGATCAGATAACGTTCTTTCTTCTGCATCTACAATTGTATACCTCTTTTTTATAGGTATGTAATTGTTAAAAATGAGTTTTCGGACGATAAGAATTAAGCCGACAAAATACGAGGTGTGTCCACAAAGTAGTTCCGTTTGGTTATATAAAACAAACGTATATAGATACAGAGAAAAAAATATTTATTGTACAAAAATCTACAAATGTCAAACTTCATATTTACATTGCTACCGGAATTTTGTAGGCACTGGTCATAGCGTGGAACAATTTTTTGTATGCCCTCTTCGTAGAAGGCTGCCGCCTATGTATGCAACCATGTGGTAACATGTTCTTTCAGCTCGTCATGATCGTTGAAGTGTTTACCACCAACGACGGATTTTAATGTTTAAGAAGAGACGAAAATCTGTAGCAGCTAGGTCCCGACTGTACGGAGGATGATCAAACACGTCCCAGTGAAATTCCCGTAATCACATTTGCCGTGTGACGTCGAGCATTATCGCAAAAAAAAAAAAAAAAAAAAAAAAAAAAAAAAAAAAAAAAAAAAAAAAAAAAAAAAAAAAAAAAAAAAAAAAACACCCTTTTGACAGTAATTGCTTAGGCTTAACCTTCGTTGGGAATGAAGTGTGCCTCCATTCCATTGATTGCTGGTTTGTTTCAGGGCTGTCGTATGTTCATCCCCCGTGACTATCCGAGAAAGAAAACCATCGCCTTATTCATTGTAGGGTGTCAAAAACTGAAGTGCACTGCCCATCCGTTGTTTTTTGTGTTGTTCAGTAAGAATTTTGGGTACTCAACGTGAGCAAAGAAATTTTAGTTTGTCAGTAACAATTTCATGAATTAGTGAGATTTGCGGAACTTCCATTGCAAAGGCAGTAAGTGTAAACTTATGGTTGTGCCTAATCGTCTCTTCAATTGTGTGAACCAGTTCATCAGTAACTGCAGACGATCGTCCACTTCGTTCTTCATCGTGCAATTGATCACATCCTTCATTGAATAGTCTCACCCATCTTCTAACCATTGAATCACTCTTAGCATTTTGTCCGTAAACCTCGCAATTTGCCGATGAATTTCCTTTGGTTTAATTTTCGTTGCATTTAGAAAGCTAATCTGATTTCACACGCGGCGGCATTTTCAATTACGGCTGACGTTATAAAGAAGCACTACGAAGCACACGTCGGAAGCAGCGATCTAAAAATGGCGTACGTGTCTTCTTGAGTCACCACATCCAAACAATATATAAATATTTATACGCGGTGACGGCATAAGGTTCATGTACTTCACTGCAGATGTGGGAGTAACGTTCGACCTCGTAGGCGAATCCGGAATAAGAGAGCGTGGACGAGGGAATCGCTACGGCCGTAGAGTGCAACTTCTGGGAGCTTGAGACGGATGGACATAGCACGGATAGCTCAGCGGTTGTGACCGCTGGCCCGAAGCGGGATACCTGCGTTCGAATCTCGACCTGGCTCACATTTTTACTTTTTGTCGCTAAGCCATTTCAATATCCTAGTCTATGTAAGATCATTCCTTTCCTTCTTCAACCTTCTTCTTTCCACTCCTTAATAAAATAATTGCCAATAGCATTTGACCCCTTTCAAATTCGGTCATCTAGGTGAAGGAAGCAGAAGTTGCGAGTCATGACGCCTGTTGTTTCACACGTTGAAACAACATTAAGGCTTATGGCTATAAACATTCCTTATTGACAGGGAATTAATGGCGCTCTTGCATACATCTTCTGGCGTGAAAACCATCATCAGTACAGCTACTAGCTCCGGGACGCTGATGCCATCATGAGATCAAAATCGACGTTGTCTTTTCAGTGTACATTTTTTTTTTCGGCAATGTATGTACGCTACGAATGTCACATCACACGTCTCCCTTCCTGCTCTGTAAGGTCGCACGTATCACACACCCCTAACGCTTAACTTACGCCGACGAGACAGAGAGACGGAACGGAACAGCTGCCTTGCGCTAACCGACGACGGCTCGTCGAACAGACAGCACAGACTCGCCGTGTCAAGATGGCTGGCAGACTGCATGAGAGGAACTCGCCAGGATCCTAATTGTCCTAATTGAGGATGTCCCGACCGAATCTGCAAAATTCTTCCGTACCTGCAGATAGCGTAAGGCGTCCCACGATGCACCTCGCGCCTAATTTTTTTAATAATAAGGCAAGGCGGAACGAATGACACCTATCTAGGAAATTGGACCACTTAAGGTACAACCTTATCCTCTTTGTCATAGGCGATGACGTTGAAATTACGGACAGCTTCTGGGAAACTTAGTGCTACTACCGACAAATTAGACATGAGGAATGTCGTTGAGGTAGAGGAACCTTAGGCTAAGGCATTTAATAGCATGGTATCACGCATTTGCTGGTGAGCTCATGAGGTGGCTTTTTTTTATCCTCCTCTGCCCTTTCCAAAAAAATTTATTCTAAATTTAAATGCCTCTTTCTTCTAACAATATTCTATGTGTTCGTGTTCCAGATACGTTTCGCCTCTTACATTTTCTGCAGAATTCTTTCTGGTCTTTTCACATTTAGTACTTAAACGTTATTTTTAAATGAATGAGCTGTCACATTTACTACTCTGGCCTGCCAAATCTCTTTATCGTCTTATTTGCTCAGGTACGCATCTACTATGTAGGCTGAAGGGGACATGGGATTAAACAGGTAACAATGTTTTTGTAATATCTGTGGAAAACGTAATTTTCATAAAAAAATCAACAATCTAGATCGCATCAATGAATTTGCTTTAACCGTTTAATTCATAGTACAGATGCTCAGCTACATACTTAATTTTATTCGATTCCCCGAAACTTTACATATTGCCTGTGTTTGTAGCTACTTATATACACAGAATACATGCTAGTAGTTCTTCCTAGCGATTATAAGTGGTAGCGTGCTACTGAAACAGTTCGACACTTTTATTTTGGTTCTAATAAAACCCCATGTCATTTCAAGCAAGTGTGTCAATTTTTACCTCTCTATCTACATTATTCCGTTATTAAGTTTTCAAATTTATACTGACTTTTTGATCACCCTGTACTTTGCACTGACTGTCCGTTCAATGCATTAACAGTAAGAGGGCCGACTTAACGCACAGCTTTAATGGAGAAATAGCATTCCACAACTCCCCAAGATGGCGGGCAGGCTGCAGATAAGGTATGTACTCGGCATAGACTACGCCATCTCCCTTTATTTTAACCTCCTTGATACCGTCAAAATATCGAAAAACAATTTCAAACAAAAGTGACCAGATATTAATTTTTAGACAACTCAACTTGAAACTTTTTCAATCCGACGCATATTAGCCGAGGTAGGGTATAGAGCCGCTCTCTAGCAGCTTCCGGCTATAGCGCCACAGAGAGGTTCTGGTCGCTGGCAGCCAACAAATACAGCTGTAAAATTTGGTTCCGATAGGTTGAACGGAACGATCTACAAAGGGGGGAACATGCAACAGGCAGACGTAAAGACGCCGTTATTTTTGTAAATATATTTGAAACTGTGCGAAAAAAAGGCACACATAAGAGAGCGAAGTTGTAGGGAACTGGCAATTAAACCTTGATAATAAATTAGAAATCCGTTAAACTTCAGTTACACGATGAATCAGTCAAATCTACAGGCCGTCAATTCAACTAAATACCTAGGAATAACAATTACGAACAACTTAAATTGATAAAAAAAAAAACACATGGAAAATATTGCAGGGCAGGTCGAACACTTCGAAGGTGCAACAGTTCTACTAAAGAAACTTCCTACGCTAGTGCATTCTATTTTGGAGTACTGCTGCGCATTGTGGGATCCACACGAGGAGGGACTGAATGACGATTTAGAGAAGTTCAGCGAAAGGCAGCTCGTTTTGTATTATCGCGATTTGGGGGGGGGGGGGGGGATGTCATGGAAATGATGCACGAGTTGGGATGGAAATCAGTAAAATAAAGGCGTTATTTGTTCCGGCGAGATCTATTTGCGAAATTTGTTTCACCAACTTTCTCTTCCAAATGTGAACTTATTTTGTTAGCATACTCCTACATAGGGAGATATGATCATCAAAATAAAATAAGTGAGACCAGATCGAAAACAGAGATATTTATGTGTTCTTTTTTTCTCACGAGAACGGAACTATAGAGAAATATCATAAAAGTGGTTGGATGAAGCCTCTGCCTTGCACTTCAGAGTGACTTTCAAGGCATGTATGTAGATGTACAAAACCGTTTATTCCATTTTCGTCTGAGATAAATGGTTAAGGCGCAATAAGCAGTTAGCCGGCCGCGGTGGCCGAGCGTTCTGCGGCGCGTCAGTCACAGTCTGCACGGCCACTACGGTCGGGGGTTCGAATCCCCCCTCAGGCATGGATATTTCTGCCGTCCTTAGTATTAGCTAGTTCATAAGTAGTTTGTACTAGCTAACTAGCTAGTTCATAAGTAGCTTGTACTGAACAGAATTGGGGAGAAAAGAAATTTCTGGCATACCTTGACTAAAAAAGGGATAGATTGGTAGGACACATTCTTAGACATCAAAGAATTGTGAATTTAGCATTGGAGGGAAGTGTGTGTGGGGTAAAAATCGCAGAGGAAGACCAAGAGATGGATACAGTAAGCAGATCCAGACAGATGTAGGTTGCCGTTCTTATGTGGAGATGAAGAGGCTTGCTCAGGATAGGGTATTGTGGAGAGCTGCATCAAACCAGTCTCCGGACTGAAGACCACAACAACAACAACAAGTAGTTTGTACGTTTAGGAACTGATGACCCCGTAGTTAAGTCCCATAAGCTCTACAAACATTTTGCAATAAGCAGCTAAACTTTTGGGCTGTCAAAACGTCGTACCCAGTGGCCTACTTTCAGTGTTGGTATCCTAAAGTGAATGGGCTAACAAGGTAAGGTGCCACTGATGAGCGGGGGGGGGAGGGGGTGGAGGCGTCAAAAAGAGCAACGCCGGGTAGGGTGGGGGAGGCACCACTGTGTAATTTGTGCCCTAGATGGGATATGTCTTACATCAGGCACTGAATCAGGGCTACGAATAGACGTTTACCTACACTTGATCCTTTTCACCATACTCTGCGACGTTTCCGAGATATTTAGTTGTGAAGACCACCTTGTTTGACAAGATGAAAAAGTACATCTGGTGAAAGGTTGTTTACGACATTCGAATTTGCGGTTACTGCCAATAGGTTTGCCTCCACAGAGTTCCTCCAGTGGCTGGCTGAGGTGCCGAGCGCTTGGCTCGACGGCTCGACGGCGCGGCGGCTGCTGGTGGGCGCCCGCCGGCTCGGCAGGCAGACAGCCGGTGGGCGGCCCCCTCCCCTCCCCGCCCCCGCCCCCTCCTCCTGCCCGCCCCCTAATATCTGCCGCCCCGCCCCGCCCCGCCACGCCCCCGCCGTCCTCTGATTTATCCGCCGCTCTGTGTGTCACTGGGCCACCGCCGGCAGCAGCCGCGGTGCAACCCACTGCCCTCGCCGCTCTGCCGCGCTGCCTCCAGGCGGTCGCGTCGCCACCTCTGCTGGGGCACGTGGCTGGACAGGTCGAGCACCCACCACTGTGGTGACGGCACAAACCAAATACTAACGGAACAGTTCTGACAGCTGAGCCCAGTGCTCTCTTACAAATTCCTTCAGCTTTTCCGAAAATCCAAATGTTCCAAATGTTTGTATAGCTTATGGGACTTAACTACGGGGTCATCAGTCCCTTAACTTACACACTACTTATGAACTAGCTAAGACTAAGGACGGCACAAATATCCACGCCCGAGGGTGGATTCGAACCCCCGACCGTAGTAGCCGTGCAGACCGTGACTGGAGCGCCTCAGTCCCCTCGGCCACCGCGGCCGGCCAGCTTTTCTGAATCAATGTGAAGAATCGAACTTTGCATCGGAGCTTGCAGGTAACAACATCAGTCCACATTGATTGGAGTGCTTGGATCTGAGCAGGGCCGCTGAGTCCCAGCATTGGGCTCGGGACTAGACAAGTGATTGGATCGTATCTCCAAACACACAAATAAAGTTTTACTGTAATTCAAATGTTCCAAATGTCTGTAAATCTATCGCTCCAAACTGCTTCACCATGAGTCCGTAGCTTACAAACTACTTAAATCTAGGTAAACTAACCTAAGGACAACACACACACCCATGCCCCAGGGAGGACTCGAACCTCCACGTCGAGCAACCGCGCGCCCCGCAGCGAGACGCTTTAGACCGCTCGGCTACTCCACCGCGGCTTACTGTTTTTTTGAAGACTGTCTGACGTGTTTCAAACTTCATGTAATTTGGTACTTTTTGGAATTAAAAAAAAAAAAAAATAAATAAATAAAAAAAATAAAGAAAAATAATAAAGAAAAAAAAAAAGAAAAAAAAACCCTCAATGTGTAAAATACAGTTTCTTATTAAACGGAAATATATGTTCACAAATGAAATTTATACTATGACAATATACGTCGTACTTTCACACTGCGCCTGCAGTAGTTGTACAGAGCATATAAAAGCAATGATCTACATCTGCATATATACTGCGCAATCCACCGTAAGGTGTTCAAAAATGTTCAAAGGTTGGTAGAGCTTATGGGACTTAACTACGGTGTCATCAGTCTACAACAAATGCAACGTCTTCTTTAATTGCTCTCATACTTCCAAATGAAACTGCTGAACACGACCTAAGGATGAAGGCTTGACTTGGCTCGACTTGGGCATACAACAAGGATCAGTACTCATACTCGTTAGATCTCATACCTCTAGAATTCTTCCTATTCCCCCGACTCAAACTCGCTTTGAAAAGAACACCTTCGTAAAGGAAGACGTTGTCCAAAGTTTCCAGGACATGTATCACTGAGGTCAGAGGTGCATAGTTATGGGAGTTGTCTATTTCGAAGGACAGTAGGGTAACTGTGCTTCATCTCCTGCTAAACTACTGGACCGATGTCAACTATACACACATATTGTCGCACAACAATCGCTGCTGGGTTATGTACAATGTAAGGCACATAGTACCAGAAATATGACGTCATAAAACAATGAGATAAGAGAAGAATTGTCGCATCGTGCGCTGCGTGAATAACGAGACTTCATTCGTCCACCAGTGTAGAACGAGAGCAATGAAGGACTTTCGAGCAACTTAACTCGTGATTACAAACCTTTAAAAAATTTTACCTCGCAGACAACCCCAACGAAATAGCTTAGTTATATTCCGCTGTTAATGCAGCATGCCGTTACGATTTATTATTTCGACATTACTAACTGTATTCTCGAAACATGTTACAAGAAGTATTCACATATTCCACTGAATGTACCTGACAAATTATATAACAGTATGACATATAGTTCATGAGGTGTGAGGTCATAAACATTTTGTTTGATAATAAAACGTCCTATCACGCATTAGGTTCTTATCTATCACGTATTTATTACCAGCTCTATTTGTATTATATTTCGTGTACAGTTTTATAATGCTCCACTCTACTTACGTGAAAAATTGAATTACTTTAGGACACGCTATTCAGGAGATGGCGTCATAAGAACTGAGGCGTGAGTGAACGAAATTGTTGCCAAAATTTGCTGCAGTTACTGGTGAAATGTCTGTCAGTGTTACAAGACGATGGACTGAGCGGGAAGAATGATAAGGACTAACAGAAGACCGGAATAATACATATCCGGTTGCTGACATTAGAAAAAAAATTAATTACGGCTGGTTGGCAGGAACATCATCATCATCTGTAGTGGTCAAGTAAAGGGTTGCTTTCCAGCTGGCATGATAACAATAGGTCTCCATTCTGAACGTCTTTCCCCTTTTCTCTTAATTTCTTCATAGGTGTTGCATTCCACTTCTCTCATTATTTGGTACATGTTTTGGTCTTTTCTCCCCCGATGTATTCCTCTGTTATTGTTTTCAGGAGTCGTCATTTCTCATTAGATGGCCTGTAAGTTAAAAAAAGAAATCAGTCCCCATAAGCTTCTCTTTTTCGCCCACTCTTTCCAAGACCGTTCATTTGTCAATTTTATTTTGGGGTTGTGTCGAAAACACAATATTTCAAAAGAATTTAGTTTCTTATCTTTCTCAATTCTGGAAGTCCATGTTTCACAGCTATAGCGTGCAGCAATCTAGACAAAAGAGTTCAGAAACCTTTTCATGATTTCGAGACTGATGCTCTTAGAAGTTAAGATCTTTTTCTTTTTGTTAAAAGGTGTACTTGGTTGAGGAATTCTGCTTATTACTTCAGCCTTCTTCCTTCCATCCCTGGTGATTCTACTGCCTAGATAAGTAAGTTTATCAACTTGCTCAAGTAGTACATTACCTACATAAACTTGGACTTTGAGGTTGGCCTTCTCTGTCACATCCCATAACTATTGTATTTGTTTTATTTATTTTCAAATTATATTCTTTTCTCATAACATTATCCATTCTATTTAATGAGGCTACAAGGTCTTCTTCTCTCTCAGCTAGGACAGCAACAGCATTGTCATCGGCGTTATCGTAAAATATCTGTTTATGGCCATGTATAAATTAAAGGTAATTGGGGGATAATGCACATCCTCGTAGGACAAATGTAGGTATTCTAACGATTTTTCTAGCGTACTACTAATTATATGAGAAATTTGCGATTCCATGACTTATCTTTTGACAAATACATAGTCACGTCTGTAGTGTGTATCGTCAACTCTATGTAAACTGATACTTATCTTTGTATGTTTAGTTCTATTGGTAGATTAGCTAGTATTTTCAAGTTGCTGCAGAAAATTTCACAGATTTTTTAAATAATTAACTGGGAGAAATGAAATTAGTACTAGTAGTTTCAGTACACGATATTAAGTTCCACTGCACTGACTGATAACTCTCACAGAACAACTAGTCTCACAGTCAATCCCCCACAAGCCCTGCCAATCGATCTCCTTTGGTAATAACAGCATTCGTGTTTCGCATTGGAAGTTACAAAGAAAGATTGATGAAATAAATGATTTTACAATTGAAATATTAAATATCCTTACTTGTACATAATTTACACATAAGCAAAAAGTAGAAATTTAAAATACAAAGTTCTGAACATAAGAAAATATGATTTGCCAACAATATATGTTGTACGATATTGATTAACGTTTTAATGGGTGAAGGACGCGGGATGCTAACATTAGCACAGAAATCTAATCAATAAAGCTTTCTATTAGTGACAGTGAGGTGTCATGAATGTAGCTTGTTTATTCAAATATTAAAATCTGATAAGTTGCTTTATTATATAAAATTTAATATTTTCGAATTAATTCATGAATATTCCAATCTAAAGCGATTTCACATGATTTCTTATTCAAGTAATTATAGTGATGTTTCTAAAATGTAGCAGAATACTTATTTTATGATTTACAATAATGCAGAAACTTCTAGAATGAACAATAATTGCGTGTTATGATATAAATAATATAGTTTGTAGCTCATCGCTTAAATATGCAAAATGACTTTTATTATTAAAAGTGCATGAAAAGCTGTGTATGTAGGAACTGCAAAGAGTAACGTCAAATGTCATTTCTGCAACTGAAGGAGGCGATTCCGAGATTATAAATGGGACCTAGTCTGTCTTGTTGCATTATAATATCTTCACATCTTCGTGGTGTGTTCGTCATTGATAATCGCTGTCTCGCTTTTGTAGACGTTCCATACTATTTTTCTGACTCTGTAGTGTATTCCAACTTTTTTTGGGTATATAAAACGTTTAGTCTCATTTAACATTATCAAAGGTTTATCTACATCTACGAAAGTTACGTATCTACTGGTTTAGTCATTTCTTTAAAACTAGTTTTACGTTAAATATTGCACCCCAGGTCTCACTTGCGTGGAATCCAAACTGATCTGAGAGTGTGGCTTCAACATTTTGGGTTTTGTAACTTAGGATAATTGAGGTTTATATTTTAGAATAATTTTAGACGAATGGAGAAACTGGCGAAATCGGATCTTGAACATTTGTAGATCTTGAGAAAGTTTTTGACAGTGTTAACTGGAATGCACTCTTATAAGTTCTGAAGTCAGCAGGGGTGAAATACAGGGAACTAAAAGTTATAGCCTACAAAATTTGCACAAAGATCAGATGTCATTTATTACAGTCGAAGGGCATGTAAGAGAAGAATTTGTTGGAAAGGGAGTAAGACAGGGTGTAGCCTTTCTCCAATATTATTGAATTTGTACATTGAGCAAGCTATGAAAGAATGCAAGGAGAGGTTGATGAAGTATAAAGTTTGTGGTTTGCCAATAACAGAGTAATTCTTTCAGAGACAGCAAAGGACCTGGAAGAGCAATGGAACGGAATGGACAATGTCTTCAAAGGAGGGTATGAGATAAACGTTAACAAGAGTAAAACAAAGGTAATGGAATGTATTGTCAGAAAATCAGGCGATGGTGAAAGAATTAGATTAGGTCAAGAAATAATAAAGGTGATAGTTGAGTTATGTTATTTGGGTAACAAAATAACTTTTGATAGCCGAAGTAAAGAAGACATAAAATACAGAATGGCTATGGGAAGGAAAGCATTTCTAAAGAAGCGAAATTTTTTGACATCCAATATTAATTTAACTTTGTCTGGAGTGTAGAATTGTATGGGAGTTAAACGTGGACGATAAGGAGTTCATATAGAAAGATGATAGAATCTGTTGAAATGTGGTGCTACAGACAAAAGATGAAGATTACGTGGGTAGATCACGTAACTTATGAGGAGGTGCTCAACAGCATTGGGTGGAAAACGAGTGGCAGCTGGTGCTTCAGATGACGGGGGGTTCACTTCTTTGAGTGCTGGATCTTGGGATCTTAATAGTGGTGCCACCCACTCCCCCTGTCGGTGTTTTATATATTTTCGTTTCGTTAAAAGATCTTCAGAACGACTTACCTCGGCTTGTTTGCACTTCCTTCAACTCGAGATGAGGTGTCGGCCTACCAAGCTTCTTTATTTCACACTTTTCTTCCAAGTTTAACGCTGAGAAATTGCTTTCTAAAGGATACTCAACGTTGTTAATTTTTCTTTGATAATAAACACCTAGAACATATGAATATGCACGTGAACACTAGAACACAGTAAGTAACTGATTACAGTGTTAAGTGACTGTAAGAAAATGCATATGTCACGATGAAGAGACAAGCTTTACTTTCGGGTCACGTGACACTAAGCAGCACCCACTCCTACCTTACGCATGAACAAAGTCTGCTCTCCCCCACATCTTTTCATACAGTTAAATATTTGTTACAACAAAGAGTATAAATGTCTTTTACACTCAAAATCGCGGCACATTTACAAAAACGTCCAAATATATGTGGCAAGTAACAATACAAAAGTCATTGTCGTTTCCGTATCTGTTACAAAGAAGATTAGGCTCTCGAACTCACTATCTTCGACACAGCAACGCAATACTGCAAACCACACGGCTATTCTTGGTAGGTGAAGAAACAGTGACTTCATTGCTATTCATGATGGGATCTTCTGAAGACTTTTACAAGTGATGTGTTTTTGATTTATAGTTATATTTTACCAAATATGACGAGTTTTTGATGACTCTTCGTTGCTGCAAAAGCCGCTGCGGATTAGCCGCGCGTACTGGAGCGCCGTGTTGCCGAGCGCGCGGCCGTCCTCCGTCGGGGGTTCGATTCCACCCCCCCCCCCTCTGGCATGGGTGGTTGTGTTGTCCTTAGTTTAGTTTACCTTAGGTTAACTAGTTTGTAAGCTAGGGACTAATAACCAAGCTGTTGAGTCCCATAGATTTACAAACATTTTGAACAATGCTCCAAAAATAAATATGATTAACGGATGTTACCTTCATGGGGGATTTGCGCATGCGCAATGCGAGATGCCGCAGTAGCTCCATTGTCTTGCTTCGCAACCATTCGTGCGTAACCTCCAGAGTTCGAGTAGCCATGAGCTGGGGTCTCTATCAGCTCCAACACCAACATTAAAAGCGGCGATTTCCTTCACCCTCCATGCCGTGGGAGCGCCCATATGCTGCCTCCAGGGGGTTCAGAAGAGAATTTTAACCTCAGCCGCGCATGCGCATTGCAACGCTGCGGCCATTGCCAGCTATATTAAGCGGCTGCACTACAACTCATATACGTCCTCATGTTATAAAAATACTTTGAATGTGCATGTAAAATGATCTGATAGAAGAACGAAACGAGGAATGATGGTTTGAGAATACCTTGTTTTATTTATTTACTTTTTTTCACGAGGAGCTTTCCGGGGGTGCACTGAACCAGTGAATACGTGGGACGCGCCTGGAGAACTGATAGATTAATGCGACAACTTGGCATTAGAAGGAAGTTTTGTATCCCATCGTCGTCGCCACTTTTGTGTCCCAGCCTCGTCGCCGCTTTTGTGTCTCGTCCGCCGGTTGTAGTACGTGTCGGTGGCCGAGTAGAAAGAGACCGACACAGGAATAAAGGATGCACGCGTGTGCAGGTACGGAGGTGACCAGCTAGTGGGACAGCAGAAACTAGAACACTAGGCTAAATTAGAAAAAAAGATATATATTTAGTGGAGTCTTGGTAATACTTAACTTTTACATAGTTCTTGACTGCAGAATGCTGAAACATAGTTTAGATACAGTCCTGCCTACTGATGATTCCTAGTGCCTATCCGATAGTCAAGTCTTAACTGGTGCCTATCTGATTCCCAAGTGCTAACTGGTTCCTATCTCAGTCCCAAGTGAACGATGCAGCAGTCGTGGCCGCGAGCGGAGTTGCAGCAGAGGGCGCTCGTGGCTGACGTCGTAAGAACGCCGCGCCGTGCGTGCTTGGCGACGCGCGGCGAAAGTACGTGGCGCGCACTTCATACTTGTGCGACACCACAGGAAGTGTATGGGGTGAAAAAATCGTAGAGGGGGACCGAGGGACGAATACAGTAAGCAGATTCAAAAGGATGTAGGTTGCCTTTCTTATTCTCGGATGAGGACTCGCACAGGACAGGGTAGCATGGAGAGCTGCATCAAACTAGAAGTATGAACCACTAGGCTGAGAGCCCCAAATGTTCACATTTATAAGAACAAGAAGGCTGCGCCGTCGTATTGGGAGGCGGCCGGCATGCAGATGCGGCAGCAGTAGCCCTGTAGCGGCTGCTCCCGTGACGGACGGCATGTGCCGTTAATTGCCGCCACGGAGCCGCAAGATGAATGCGCCGTCTTACAGCCGCCGGACCCGAGCCGCGGCGCGCGCCAGCCTCGTTAATAATGGGGCGACCGGCACCGGCAGCGCAGACCGCCTACACCGAGCGGCGCGCGGGACGGCCTGTTTACACCGAACGAGACAAGTAGGTGACGTCAAAAAGACGCTGCCGACCGCTCCGTCAAACACTGCGAGCTTTTAAAGTTTTAAACATGGCTGCGTTGTTTCAGCGTCCGTTTACCATTTTAATTGGTTGTAAGACAGCCCTCGGCGCCATGATGAACTGTATTTTACCTAGGTTTCGGGGACTACTATGTTTGCCTTCGTCAGAAAAATTCCTAAAATTGCCTATAACATAAATGACAAAATTTCAAAAGAGAAACGATTTTTAAAAATGTAAGTACTAAGTGTGTTTTTTTTTATCCAAGATGGATGTTTTTGAACCGCTAACAGTCACATTGAAGATCGTATTATTTATTTATGACACGAGCAGTTTCGGGCTTGTGTCCATCTTCAGGTGCTTAAAACATTCAGAATTTTATATGTGTAGCATGTTGGTGGAGTTCAATCTAATATTGTTTCCAAATCGCGATTGTCCATGTCACGCACTTTTTACACACTTTTGCGAACACACTTTCCTTTGATAACCTCCATACTTTTATTACTACTAGTATTGCCTGTGGTCGAAAATCGACCAATTGTGTTTACAATGGTCACTGGGGGTAAAATTTTACGTATCATGTCGGCGGCCTCTCGTGATTATGTTGGAAAATCTTTGCCCATTTGTTCGAACCACATAGAATGACTCGATTAGTGTATCGTACAGACCATGAAGTAAACAAATAATGCTGTTCCTGGTTTATGGTTGACAGGTTCTTGTATGTACCCTCGTCCGCTCAGTAAAAATAATTCCCCTCGTAAAGCGAAGATTCCATGAGAAAACATCAGTGTTGTCAAGCGATTGGCTAAAATGAAGACTCACAGGATTCTCACTATTCAGCATCTGTTGCCAACATTATCATAGGAGGCCGCTGGGATATTTGGTAAAATTTAACCGCCACTGGGAGGTATGAAACGGTATCTATTACGTGTTAAGGAAAATGCCTGTCCCAACAACAACAAATAAAAACGGAAGTATATACTTTTCATGCCATTTTCGAATTATATAACTTTCATTAGCCTAATATTTGAAATGGAACTACAATTTCGGTGTTCGTATTCGTATTCGTGTTCGATATACAACGCCAAGAAATAATGTTGTTTTGGTACTGCGATATTCAGAATTCCAGATCTGACAGCATGTCGACTTCGTACTTTCACCCGAGCACCGCTAGATACCTCTCCCGGCGCATCATCCTTTATATCGGCATTCATATGAAAACATCCATTTCCTTTAAGCACTCTTAATCGCTGCGAAAATGAAGCATTTGAACGGCACAAGAAAGTGAGTTGGGAGCACTCCATGTTTCGATATTCACTTATTTTAATACGGTATTTTAATACTACAGATGCGCTGCATTACAGCGTCTTTGGTCGAGGCGAATAGCCAATCAGTGAGCTGATTGTTGGAGAATATAGAACTTGATCCAAACTGTAGATAGGAAAATTTCTACTTCCTTTTACCGCTTTTAATGGCTAAATGCACACATAATATTTATATATGTGAAATCTACGACAAACAATCTTTCGAATTATGTAACTTTCATTGTCCTTCTTGTACGAATAAATTAGTAATCTGTACCACAATTTTCGTGTTAGCGTATTTATATAATGATTCTGCTTTCTATTCTTCCAGTAGAATGTATCATCATCACTGCACAAAATATGAATTCACACCATACACTTTGTTTACAATCGGTACTAGTTTGATGTACAAAATGTGGTATGTAAGTACTGCTTCCATTCTATATATCAAACTAGAACTTACATTTGGCCAACTTTATTTTACGATAGTAACACTAAAATTGGGCCTTTGTGATCGCCTTTCGACAGCTCAGAATTTATGTGAAAATAACGGCGTAACCGTCCATCTACACGAAAATTGAATAAACGAATTTATAGAGCTCAAAATTATCTACAACTTTGCTCTGTTCGTTTTTTTTTTTTTTATATCTCGCATCTTTTCAGAGATATTAGCAAACATAACGGCGATTTGACACTATCTGTCTGTCTCCCTATAACGTGTTCCCACCTTTTAGGTCGCGCACCAAATTTTACAGACGTAATTGTTGGTCGCCAGCGACTAGAATCTCCTCTTTTCAGATACTTCGGACGAAAAATAATTTACTAACATTAAAAATAGGCCATTTGTGATGGCCTTTTGACAGTTGGAAATTTATTTCCAAATAACGCCTTAACCGTTCATCTCCGACGAAAACTGAATGAATGTATTTATAGAAGAGACGATTCTCAGTAACTTTGCTCTGTTGTGTTATTTCCAGAACTCGCACTGTTTCAGAGTTATTTGCAAAAATAACGGTGATTTGACACTGCCACTTGACTTTACGTAAACCAGCAGGCAAAGTACATCCATGCCGAGGGAGAACTCGAACCTCTGGCGGGAACGACCGCACAATCCGTGATATGGCGCCTTAGACCGCGCGGTCATCGCCTCAAGGTGGGGTTGTGCACCACTGCAGAGACGTGCGTTTACACGAGAACAAACCACCAAGGCAAGACAGGTGATAATATTTTAACGGAAAAACGTAATGCAAATATGGAAGAGATATTGAAGTTATAGTTTAAAGAGGTAAAAGTTATAAAGAGTATGTTTGTCAAAGGTAAAATCAAATATCAAATAATTTTGGCTGTTTGGTAAAATATGGCCAGGGAGAACATTACCTGTTGAGTGCATAGATATTATCACAATATTAGAGCCATAATCGTATCGTCCATAACTTTCTTCTTCTTTCTTTCTTCGTTTGGGACATCTAAGAATCACGCACCAATCTCAATGCTTCCTCCTTTGTTGTTCTTTCTTTTTCCTTCAGTGTTCCTTTAATCTTGTTTGTTACTTTTATTTTTATTAGTTTTGTCCGAAATGTCTGCAAAAAATCATAAAACTACATGAAAACCTGAAATGGGCCGTAAAACAAGCCAGTGCGATTTTTAAAAAAGTGTTCCTCTTTTGAAATTGTGAAATTTATGTTACAGGCAATTTTAGGAATTTTCTGATAAAGGCAGTGTTAGCGCTCGCCGGAACCTAGGAAATATACACTTTGAGATCGAAGCTGTCATACTACCAATTAAAATTCCGAAGTTTGTTTGGATGCAAACTCTCGCCTACAATAGACGCCACCTTCCCTTTCACATTTTCATGATTTTCTCCTTATAACTCACGCCTCGGTTGTACAGTTTAGAGTGCCAGACTACAAATCCACAGGTCGCAGGTTCGATCCCCGCCAGATCCTAGGATTTTTATCTGTCACTCAAAAAAAAGTCTGTAAATCTATCGGACCAACCTGCTTGGTCATCAGTCCGTAGCTTACAAACTACTTAAACCTAGGTAAACTAACCTAAACACAAACACACACAACCATGCCCCAGGGAGGACTCGAACCTCCACGGCGAGCAACCGCGCGCTCCGCAGCAAGACGCATTAGACCGCTCGGCGACTCCACCGCGGCTATCTGTCACTTTCCACTTCTTTCACCTCTGGCAGTATTGCTCATGTGAAAAATATCGAGTAGCACCGTGGTTCGGAACCCACGTTAAGCTGTAGGTCCCCCTATAACTGGCTGAGTAAGTCAGTTCGAAGGTCGGAGGAAGGCAATGGCATACCACCTCCAAACAGGACCATGCCTAGTAAAGCACTGAGGTGTTCAAACGAATCTTCGGATTGTTGACTGCTTTACTTTTACCTTAACTCACGTGCTACTATTTTAGAATAATGGACTCCGAAGAACAAGAACACGTCGTCCTTGTTACGATTAATTAAACTAGAGTAAAAAATGCCAAATTGGAGTGTAACTCCTGATCTTGTTGGCAAGGAGAAACCGAGACACTTCAGGTAGGTGCTCGCCTGGCCTTCTATTCACACTTGGGGCACTTTCATGTTTGACCACACCCCACATGTACCATAAATTTGGAAGAATTAGGTTTGGTGAATAGGCGTCCTCTGTTTGTAAGACATGCTAAAGACTGCACACATATCCAAGCCAAGGGAGGACTAGAACCTCCGGTGGCAACGGCAGCGCTTTTCGTGATATGGTGGGGTTGTGTGCCACTGCAGAGACGTGCGTCATCCCTCTCGACTACTGGTTGGGCGTTAGTTTGCTTGCCTGTTTGGAGCCCTCGGTCAGATTCCGATGTCGGGCGTGTGGGAGTGTGTCACTAGCCGCGCCGGCACGGTTCCGGACCGCAGTGGCGTGTGATCGCGACCACCGGCACCTTTTTCTATGCGCGGCGCAGACCGCAGAACGCCTTTCACTTTCTACTCCCACACTGTGTTCGCCCCTGAACCACCTACGTGCGACCACACACACACACACACACACACACACACACACACACACACACACATACTGTCACTAGGTGCGCCGACCATCCGACTCTCGACGAAACGTTCACTTCGCAGAGCACCATAATTCAACAGATTGCAGTAAATTGCACCCAGCGTTGCCTGTTCCCACTATCTGTGGACCACTTTAAAACAGAAGGCGAATCTTTATTGAATACTAGCTTAAACCCGCGGCTCCGCTCGCGTGTTGGTTGATTATGATAGATGTTCAAATGTTTGTATAGTCTATGGGACTTAACTACTTATGAACTAACTAAGGACGGCACAAACATCCATGCCCGAGGGGGCATTCTAACCCCCGACCGCAGTGGCCGTGCAGACCGTGACTGAAGCGCCTCAGTCCCCTCGGCCACCGCGGCCGGCGATTATGATAGATAAGCTATCTTTCAGTAGTGTGCTAGGAGACTGATTTTGAAGGATTGAAATGAAATACAATACACCTTCTTTAGAAACAAACTGAAAACTATTTCTATCAGATTGCAGAATGCACTTACCGTTTATCAGGAAAGTAAGTAGTGTAGATCAAATCACACGTAAAAATGCACTCGTTTCGAAGAACCCAATCCAGAAATTCAACAATAATGATTGTATAAATATCACAGATCGACCACTTGATGTAATGCGCGAAACGTCAAATTCAGATTTTTTTAAGAGATGTATGAAAAGAAATTTATTTTTTACTGCTTTATTTATTTATTCTTATATTTTCTTATTCGTATGCTTATCCTTATAGAGAAACAGCTGAAGACATTGTAGCACGTTTTGACCAAAGATATGGTTGTGGCATCACATTTCGCTGTATGTAACCTCCTTGCTATAGAGTCGCAAACGTCATCGCTGGCATTCAGTCCGAATTTTTTTTATAATTTGACGACTTTCAACCACCATATCTTCCACCCCCTTATAGCTATCGTCATGGAACTGCTATAGTGTACAACGGAGACTTCGGACAACAATTACACACAGACCATTCGTTTGCGTTCTATAGTTTTCGCTGCAGACTGAAATATTAACACCCACACGTAGAATTTTATATACACCGATAACTTTCCATCCCAATATACTCCACCCTTTTATCATTATTAACCCTCAAGCAATAATGCAACCAATAAAACCATTTTCAAAGAGTAAATATAATTTCCACAGAATCATTATTAATCCGCATTTCACGTTATATTCTTCAAATTACTAAATATCTATCAGATCGCTATAAAACCGTGCCTAAAACCTTCCTCATGTATAAATTAGTAACAGTACAAATATTTAAGTCTCTACGTCTGGTCGTTCGGGCGTGATAAGCGTACACAGAACAGACATTCGCTCGCCATAAAAACCGCGCCTAAAGCCTTCCCCGGGTAGACATTATTAACTGTATAAATTCTTAGCTCTTTATGTCTTGTGGTTTAGACGTGATAAACGTACACCGAACAGACATTCACATTTATACGTATACATTAAGAAGAATAAATACTATACGTTCTTAACATAATTTTATCACGCTAGGTAGAAATGTATGACGGTTGGAATTTTTTCACAATCCGCACTCACTGTCACAGGATAGAAACAATTTTGTGACCATTCACGCTTATTTTAAAGAAAGTAATATTTCCGTTGTACTGAAAGCTTTTGCTAAACATTGTATGATGCTACAAGTTTCACTCCAGTGATCATTATTAGTTACCATAAAATCTTATTAGAGCCTTTATGCTTTCTTTCCTATTGTGGCCTCAATAAAGAAAAATTTAAATTCACCGTCGTAAAATGTTAAGACTGAAAGTGATGCAGAAAGTCTTTTAGTAGAATATTTCGCTATCGCTAATAACGTCGCGGTACAGGTGTTGACATGTAGGCTCATGTAATAGTTTTACATTTCCTGATGATATTTGTTTGCGAGTGAAACTTCCAGCAAATAATTTTTTCATCAGCTCTTGGTATTTCATAGAAATGAGTTTCTTTCAATAATTACCAGCTACATCCTGGCCTTCTTTCCATGTCCTCAGTATCTCATTTTCATTCGACGTGCAGTTCGAGGCTCTGAAAAATATTTTCTACTCAACCTCTTTTGTAAGCAATCTACCATTGAAGATTATGGGTTATCGTCCCGTCGACACTGTGATAATTAGAAATGCCCTTCAAGAAGGATCTACTGGTGAGATGTGTCAAGGTCATGTGCCATGTAGCCATTTAAGAAGAAAAAGTGATAATGTATTCTCATCGTTTTAGTAGCAAATCTTGATCTACAAATAATCATCTTGCACGGACGTTAGGAGAAAGTAAATAAGTTTAATTTTGTATGTTTCTCTAACATTATATGGGGTCGAGCAGCAGAAGTCGGATATCTGTGTGCTGTCTAATTTTGAGCGGTCCAGTTTTGCAGGTACTCATCGCAATTAATATTTGAGTCATAAAACAGGGTGAAAATCTATTTAAGACGGCAAAACGGGAAGTAGATGAGCTGAAGATCACCTTGACCATTAATATGGGAATAATGATAAAGTTCGTGTATATGACGTACCCAGAGTTACAGTACAGAAGCACACAGTAAAAACACTTCTAATTTATAATCAAAGATACTCGTAAACATTCATTTACCTCATTGTATCAGCAATGAGAAGAAAATAACGGGGAAAAGTCATTTTATTCATATAAGACAAAATTAACAGCTTTCTCTCCGTCTTTCAGAAGGCTCATCATTCACCGGAGCTAAGGGGCTTAACTGAGAGGTGATGTGGATTAATACTTCGATCTCCTTTTAAAAAAACTGGTGGTAAGAATAGAGTCATATTTGACACTATATTAACGTCGACGAATCTGTATCAACAACAGTTCAAAAAGGACAACAAAATGTCATCTCGTAAAAAGACAGGCACGAAGTGGTTTTATTCATAAGCGAGAAGGATTGCCATTATAACAATGCCTATGTTTACAAAAAAATGTTCAAATGTTTGTTAAGCTTAAGGGACTTAATTACGGGGTCATCAGTCCCTAAACTTAAAAACTACTTATGAACTACCTACAACTAAGGACGGCACAAATATCCATGACCGAGGGGGGATTCGAACTCCCGACCGCAGTGGCCGTGCAGACCGTGACTGAAGCGCCTCAGTCCCCTCGGCCACCGCGGCCGGCCCTATGTTTACAAAAAAGTGTATGTCTAGAAAATGTTAGAAATGTAGCTTCCTTAAAATATTACTATTGTTATTTACCTTACCAACTGGTCCAAACTGAATTCAAGATCCAAATTAATCTACTGGTTTCCTTACCAAACGATTTTCGTACTTCTAAATATTAATTAATGACCTTTATATTTTCACTTAACTAAATGCATAACGAAAGCTTTGGTTAGCAAATTATAAAAGTGTTCTAACAGCAAAGTCCTTACGCCGAAGTGATTTATGTGACAGTTAACGATCACTTTTCGCGTAGTTCTTCCTAATTTACCCTCTTTGATGAAGTTTCTCAACGGTCATTACAGTTAAGAATAAAAATTAAGTGAAATCGGTGCATTCTCCTGAGAGAGAAAAAAAGGAGATTTAAAAAAATGAATTCTAAATGTTTGCTCTTTTCATTTTGAGCCGGCCGCGGTGGCCGAGGTGACTGAGACGCTTCAGTCACGGTCAGCACGGCCACTACGGTCGGGGGTTCGTATCCCCCCTCGGGCATGGATATTTGTGCCGTCTTTAGTCTTAGCTAGTTCATAAGTAGTTTGTAAGCTTAGGGACTGGTGGCCCCGTAGTTAAGTCCCATAAGTTGTACAAACATTTGATTTTTTTTTTTTCATTTTGAAAGCGAAAGATATGACACTGTTCCGTAGGATAAGAATGGATTACAGGGGATACAATGAATAATACAAATTAATTTATTCGTGTTTTTGGAAGACTGTATGCGCCTTTTGTGAGCATGGTAAAGCTACCCTATTTGCTGGATTCTTTGGACAAGCCTTCACTAACGTGCATACTGCTCTTGGCATGCCGTCCGCACCCGACTTTCTCTTATCGAAGACTGCGATCTGTGCAGTTAAGTTAAGGACCATTAGCAAAGTTAAGGAACGGAATGCAAGGGCCACGAACATTTCGTATCGACCCTCGACGTAGAAAAGCACTCGCTGCTTTAGACGCCTAATTTTCTGGTTGCACATTTCAGGATATTTAGCAGAATCTAAGGCCTGACAGTTATTTCCTGCGGCATCTGTTTATGGCGGATGTGGAAAATATCATTAGTGAAGAACCGACAGGAATTTAGTATTTTCACGCAGGTGGGCTTTTAGCTTTATTTTCCGTCAGGCAGATAGTAACTTGTTCATTACACGTTCGACGAAAAAACTGAAAATTCACACTTTATTACCGATAGTAAATTAAAATATCTTCTGAAACACTGTAAAGGAAATAATGTTCAAAAAATTCAAATGTTTGTAATTCTATCGGACCAAACTGAGTGGTCATCAGTCCGTAGCTTAAAAACCACTTAAACCTAGGTAAACTAACCTAAGGACAACACACACACCCATGCCCCAGGGAGGACTCGAACCTCCCCGGCGAGCAACTGCGCGTTCCGCAGCGAGACGCTTTAGTCCGCTCGGCTACACCACCGCGTCAAATAATTTTCAGTAAATGCAGTTCACTGCTCGTAGAAAATGTTAAATTTTGCCGTTAAGTAATTTATTCAAACATTAAGACATAATTTTCTTTAAGCTACAAAATTTTGCAGTGTATTCAAGTCATTCTTGATTTGGTTGTTCATGGTAAAGATTTACCAAATACAAGTCTATATGCTTTGGTGGTCGTTGTCGCTGATGTTGACACGTGAGTCGCTACGTTGCGTCACATTCCCCTGAGAAGTGTGAAAGGCGACCAGACGCTGTTTAACAGCCCAGAATCTATCCTTAGTTTCAGTATAGCTTTTGATAGCTTTTCCATTGACCCACACACGTAAATTTACAAAAACACTCGTTCGGCCGACGCTTGAGTACTGCTCATCATTGTGAAATCCATACACGGCAGGGTTTATAAAACATATAGAGAAGATCAAATGATGAGGAACACGTTAATTACGGGCTCATTCAGCAAGCACGAAAGCGTCACAGAGATGATCAGGAAACTCCCGTGGCAAGCGGTGCAAGAGAGACGTTCTGTATCGCGGTACTGGCTCTTGTCAAAGTTCCGAGAACGTAACTGTCTCGAGGGGTCGACGAATAGATTGCTTCCTCCTACTTATGTCTCGAGACAAGACCGTAATGATAAAATGAGAGAGATTAGAGCCACGCAGAGGCAATCCTCTTTTCTGCGAACCATAGGTGAATGTGAGAGGACTTGACAACGGTACACGCCACACGCCATAAGATGGCTTTATGGATGTAGATGTAGAAGACGGAAGGAGGGAAATGAGGAGATGGACAGAGACGCAGTATGAAAAGAGGAAGGAGCAGACGGAGGGGGGGTGAGAGGTTAATAGAAGGTAGCAGGAGACGGACAGAATTTAGCAAATAATTGTAAATGTTTGTATAGCTTATGGGACTTATGACTACGGGGTCATCAGTCCCTAAACTTACAAACTACTTATGAACTAGCTAACACTAAGGACGGCACAAATATCCATGCCCAAGGGGGGATTCGAACCCCCAACCGTAGTGGCCGTGCAGACCGTGACTGGAGCGCCTCAGTCCCCTCGGCCACCGCGGCCGGCGCAAATAATTAGTTTTCTGAAAGACAATCATATGTTGCATGTTAAATGTAAGGGACTTTACTGCTGCGGTTATCAATCCCTAGGCTTACAAACTACTTAAATTAATGCTAAGGACAACCCACACTCCCATGCTCAAGGGAGGAGGACAGCGAGCATCAGCGCGCTCCACAGCAAGGCGCCTTAGAGTGCTCGCCCACCGCGGCTCGTTATATTTTAGCTTAAAAATTACAAATAGAAATTTAGTAAATCCACTGGTTTTACAACAAATGATTGCCTGAAAAAACGTGCGGGGAATCGACATTGCCGTACAGAACAGTGGAATGTTGAGTAAAAGCCTTCAACGAAGGTCGTCAAACTGTGGCAGACAGGCATCGGACAGGTCGTCCTAGCGTCTCTGAAGAAGTGCATACTGTTTCCGCGTTAGTGAACAATGATCGACGCCAGACGATTCGTGAGCTCGCCCACGAAACCGGATTAGCTCTTACGACCGTGTTTCGCATCCTGAAGAAACACCTGGGCATCGAAAAATAGCATCACGTTGAATTCGCCGGACTCAAATCTTGTGCCTTTGATTCGATTCCGAAGATGAAGGAACCACTTCGTGGCATTCGCTTCAGAACTGTTCCAGAGATTCGACAGGCAGTAGACCGATCCATTCACACCAACAGAATAGGCTCTGCTAACGGAATACTACGCCTCCCACATCGCTGCCAACAGGTTCTACACAACGCTGGTGACTACTTTGAAGGACACTAACAGGTGCAAACAAATAACGCTTAAGTATAGGCTGTGAATAAATAGTTGCCACTATTTAAGTTCCAACCCTCGTACTATTACGGCGCTTGTACGCATGCAAGAATTCTTTAATTTACTTTCCCATTCGTTTCATACCGGACTGAGCTATCGATTGTATTTTCCATGGACGTCATATATTGAATATAAAGATACACGTGTTTCGGCTATTTGCTAGACATTAGTTTTTGAAGAAATCATGGTCAAAGTTGATGATGAAAAATCGTTTTTTAATGCTATACATCAAAAGATCGTCTCAATGAGCATTTTCTTAAGGTAACTAAGTTAATTACGTTCGAGAAATTGGCGGTTTTGTGTTTTCGTGGTGTAGCTTTGGTACACGTAAACCATAGCCGTCGCCGGTGTAGTCTCCAGAGGCTTGGATTGTCAAATCTTGAGTCCTGGTTCCAACTTCCAGCATGGTATTATTTTTTAGATTTGTTTTCTATGAATTTGATAAGATTATCATACATATAATACCGTTTCCTGCCTTATTTCGAAGTAGAGAATCGGAAAGTGTGATTAATACTCAATTAAGTGTGTTATCTGTTTGCAGATGTTTTGCGAGACACATTGCAAACATAAAATAAAGAAAACAGTTCTAAAGTATATTATTACGTAATTGTAATTACTGGCGTTGAATTAGTCAGCATTCTCACAGCCAATACGGCGAAACTTATAATAAAAATAACCAAACACAAATACCTCTGTATATCCACCTTAGATGGATGACGGGACGACGGCGATGTATTAATTTGGCAAATGAAAACCTTCAATTGTGTATTTTTTGCTGAATAGCAAAATGTTGACACTCACACGTAGAATTTTATATAAGTCGGTAACTTACAACTACCATATGTTCCACCCCCTTATCATTATCAACTCTCTACCACCATAGTGCACAATGGGAGACTGGAACCTACTACCACATACAAACACTATTCGTTTGCGATGTATACTTTCGGCTGCAGAGCGATATATAGGTACGTGACGCACAGCGTCCACCGTATTGGACGGCTGTTATTGGACATATTTATTTGCATCTGCGGTCTTTTCAGAAATCGTAATGCAGGGAGTCCACTCCAGGGGACCCTTCGGCTAGGTGCTGCACTATAGATGTCACCAGATGAACTGACAAGCGTCAGTTTTTCACCCGAAACCAATAGCGTGTCAAGGTGGCTAGCGGCGAAGCGTTAGCGAGAGGTTTCGAAATGAATTTCACAAATTTCACAAAGAAGAGGCAAAGGAAATTTCCACAAAATGCAAGGATCTTCGAAAATTTCGGTAGAAAAAGGGGAAAAAAATCACATAAATGACTCTGGATGTGTCAAGTGCACAGTGTCCACTTTAGCGGACATCACTGTATTTTTCCGTCCAGAATATAAATTGCAATATTTTTTTTCTATTTTGTGATACTATACATTGTTCTTCACTATATAAACACCTTTTCAATACTTTATCATGTGTTGTTGTTGTGGTCTTCAGTCCGGAGACTGGTTTGATGCAGCTCTCCACAATACCCTACCCAGAGCAAGCCTCTTCATCTCCACATAAGAACGGCAACCTACATCTGTCTGAATCTGCTTACTGTATCCATCTCTTGGTCTTCCTCTGCGATTTTTACCCCACACACTTCCCTCCAATGCTAAATTCACAATTCCTTGATGTCTAAGAATGTGCCCTACCAATCTATCCCTTCTTTTAGTCAAGGTATGCCAGAAATTTCTTTTCTCTTCAATTCTGTTCAATACCTCCTCATTAGTTACGCGATCCACCCACCTAATCTTCAGCATTCTTCTGTAGCACCATATTTCAAAAGCCTCAATCCTCTTCCTGTGCGCACTGTTTATCGTCCATGTCTCACTTCCATACAAGGCAACACTCCACACAAATGTCTTCAGAAAAGACTTCCTTAGGCTTAAATCAATATTCGATGTTAACAAATTTCTCTTTTTCAAGAACGCTTTTCTACCCATTGCCATTCTGCATTTTATATCCTCTGTACTGCGACAATCATTTGTTATTTTACTGCCCAAATAACAAAACTCATCTACCTCCTTTATTGCTTCGTTTCCCAATCTAATTCCTTCAGAATCACCTGATTTCCTTACACTGCACTCCATTACCCTAGTTTTGCTCTTGTTAATGTTCATCTTATATGCACCTTTCAGCACACTGTCCATTCCCTTCAACTGCTCTTCCAGGTCTTTTGCGGTCTCTGAGATTATTACAATGTCGTCGGCAAAACGCAATGTTTTTAATTCTTCACCCTGAACTTTAATTCCTTCTCCAAATTTCTTCTTGCTTTCCTTTATAGCTTGCTCAATGTACAAATTGAATAACAATGGAGAAAGACTACAACCCTGTCTTACTCCCTTTCCAACCACTGCATCCCTTTCATGCCCTTCAACTCTGATAACCGCTGTTTGGTTTTTGTACAAGTTATAAATAACCTTACGTTCCCTATATTTTACTCCTGCTTGCTTCAGAACTTGAAAGAGTTTATTCCAATCAACATTGTCAAAAGCCTTCTCCAAATCTACAAAAGCAAGAAATGTAGGTTTACCTTTTCTTAATCTATCTTCTAGGATAAGCCGTAACGTGAGTATTGCCTCCCGTGTTCCTACATTTCTCCTGAACCCAAACTGATCTTCCCCGAGGTTGGCTTCTACCAGCTTTTCCATCCTTCTGTATATAATTCGTGTTAATATTTTGCAACCATGACTTATTAAACTGATGGTTCTGTAGTTTTCACACCTGTCTGCACCTGCTTTCTTTGGAATGGGGATTATAACATTTTTCTTAAAGTCTGAGGGTACTTCTCCTGTCTCATACATCTTACGCACCAGGTGAAACAGGTTTATCATGGCTGGTTCTCCCAGAGACTTCAGTAGCTCACTTTATCATATGTACGTAATTCATGTATCACAGGGTTAAGATATAGAACGTCCATGCAAAATTTGATCGGAATCGGTGACCCACGTGTCAGACCCTCTCTTTGTCAGCGTAGGACGGCAGTTGCCAGTTGCGGGCCTCGTGTGTTGAGGTTGTGTCCGAGGCGAGGGGCGAGGTTCCCCAGTCGAGCTGCGCATTCAGAGCTGCTCCCGTGGACCCCGGTAGAGGCGGCGGCGGCTCTAGCACAGACCCGGCGTTCGCACCTGCCCGCGAACGCATTGTCGCCCGTCTGACACGGCGCCTAAAACGTTTTCCTTGTTTCGTCGCCCGTGTTCGCCACCTGCCGAGATCACGGGCCAACTTATTCGACCCCCAAGTTCTCTGTCAGTTCTCTTAAATCCTTGGAGCAGCAAAGTGAAGGCATAATTAGTGAGTGCGGTACTCCGGAGGCCGGAAAAGAGATTCTCCACCATTTGAGCCGCAGCCGACCTCGTTAGGCATAGCGCGAGAGGCGATGATAGGCCGTCCCATACGTCAACGATAAACGTATATGAGCGAGTATCTGCCTTGTCAGCTGTGCCCGAAATTAAATACCTCTGACGGAGATTAGGTGAATTAATTAGTCGACATCGGGGCAGAGCTGCCTCCAGACACACACACGGCAATTAGCTCGAATTACCAGACGGCAACTTGTTTTAAACCGAGGGCACGGGCTTCTCGCTAAACACTGTCTGACATTTATCCGTAGATACGTAAATACCTGTGGCGCAAGGTCGTCAACATTGGCTTGTCAAACGAATTTCACAGATGAACGAAAACTGGATAAGTGGAAAAAGAAAAGACACTACTTACCTTTTTATGGTGGAAGATCTTATGGATAATATTTGGACGTCATAGAACGTCCATAGTTTGAAGCAGAAAGAACCAAATACGTCCGAACACGTAACATGCCTTAAGATATTGATCTCATATTCATGATGATTGAAAAAGATTCGCTGCAACTGTATCGCAACTTTATTAAAAAGCACGACCGGTTCCGTGATCTGACGTCACGTTGTTGTTTTTATTCATCAGGAGACTTCTTTAATGTAGCTCTCCACCCTACTATTTCCTGAGCAAGCGTCTTCATATTCTCATAACAATGGCAATCGGCATTTATTTGAACCTGCTTACTCTATTCGTCTCTTGTTCTCCAAAAATAAAAAATAAAATGTTTGTATAGCTTATGGGACTGAAGCACTACGGGGTCATCAGTCCCTTAACTTACAAACTACTTATGAACTGAAACTTCCTGGCAGATTAAAATTGTGTGCCGGAATCGCGACTCGAACCTGGGACCTTTGCCTTTCGCGGGCAAGCGCACTACCGACTGTGCTATCCCGACACGACTCACGATGCCGCCTCACAACTTTACTTCCACCAGTACCTCGCCTCATTCTGGAAACATCCTTTACGCTGTGGCTTCCAGGAGTGCTAGTCTTGCATGGTTCGCAGGAGAGCTTCTGTGAAGTTTGGAAAGTAGGAGGGGAGGTACTGGCAGAAGTAAGGTTGTGAGGCGGCATCGTGAGTCGTGTCGCGATAGCACAGTCGCTAGCGCGCTTGCCCGCGAAAGGCAAAGGTCCCAGGTTCGAGTCCCGGTTCCGGCACACAATTTTACTCTGCCAGGAAGTTTCATATCAGCGCACACTCCGCTGCAGAGTGAAAGTTTCATTCTACTTATGAACTAGCTAACACTAAGGACGGCACAAATATCCATGCCCGAGGGAGGATTCCAACCCCGTACCGTAGTGGCCGTGCAGACAGTGACTGACGCGCCGCAGTCCCCTCGGCCACCGTGGCCGGCTCTTGGTCTCCCTCGCCGATTTTTACCCCACACACTTTCCTCCAATCATAAAGTCACGATTCTTTTATGTCTAGGAATATGTCATATCAGTCGGTCCCTTCTTTTTGTCAAAGTATACAAGAAATACGTTTTCTCCCCAATTGTGAATTATTAGTTACGCGGTCTACCCACCTAATGTTCAGCATTCGTCTATAGCGCCACATTTCAAAACCTTCTATCTTCTTCCTATCTACACAATTTATCGTCCTTGTTTCATGATCATACAATGCAGTCCCGGTGGAGTAGTCGAGCGTTCTAAGGAGCCTTGCTGTGGAGCGCGGGTTGCTCTCCGTCGGAGCTTCGAGTCCTCCCTTGTGTTTGTATTGTTTGTAGCATACGTTAGTTAGTTAAAGTAGTTTGTAAACCTAGGGACTGGTGACCAACGGAGTTAAGGCCCTTAGATTTACAAGCAAATATACAATTATAATTTTCCAGCTTGGCTATTAATGTTAAGATTAACAAATATACGGAAGGAAGAGGTTTGAAGTCAGGTGGCTTGCGGAGTATGGATGTAGATGTAGATGAAATAACAGAAAGCAAACACTTAATGTCTAAAGTAAATGAGTACAATGTGTTATAGTGTAAGACGACAGAACAAACATCTCTTTTCATTTTTAATTATTGGTACTTATGTGTACTTGCAAAATCAAAATCGATTTTCTTGAGAAATTTTGAGAGTTGCGTCGAATGACTTTGGCTGATTATTATGTAAGTTCTGAACTTCACTCACGATCAAAACATCCGATACCCATGTGATCTCCTTGGTGGCATTTTTCGGATTTCTCTTCGTGGTCATTTTCAATAGAGCGGAGCGGACCGCACTCGAGTGCATAAAGGGAGGCACGCGGCTCGCGAGCAGCCATCTGCCGACCACCGGCCTAGGATTGGAGTCATGAAAGCAGAGCGTTGATCACGTAATGGTGCGCGCCGGCAGGAAACCACGAGAAGATTCTTTGTTGTAAGTACGTCGAGAGAGCATGAAACATACTGAGCGCGGCGGCATTGTGCGCGGCGACTGGGCCGCGGTCCACAAAGAAAGACGAGGCCTATCAGGAAAAATGCAAACAAACAATGCTCGTGCGTTTCCGGCCAGCCGTGGATGAAGAACAATGGCGGCGGCTTTCCCGTCACAGCCGCGCCGCGCCGAGCCGCGACTGATCTGTTTTGCCGGCCGGCCGGCGAAAAAGACTTCCCCCCCCCCCCCTCCCACGTCTCATTCACTTCCCGCCACCATTCACTTCCTCGTTCCTCGGGCCATCTTCCTCTTTCCAGAGCCTCCGATCTGCTAGCTATGAGCGTGAAGTTAGAAAGCAAAGGAGTCCCTTGCGGATGGAGTGAATCTCCATTTTTTGGTAGTATTTTTGTCTCGATGGATATGCGAAATTCCTATGAAAAACAGAAAAGTTTTAATAACATTTAATACGGTACGTAGTACGGTGTCGAAAGCGGGAGAATGGCGTAAAATCTGGACTACATCTGATTTAAATCCTCTACACGAAAAAGGATCAGTTAGGAATTGCTCCAAAAATAGAACCATAATATGAATATCACATGCTAGTAACGATCTCCTACATGGAGTGAATCAACGCCTAAAAATTTATCAAAACTAGACTTACAAATTTTGAGTCATTTTTTGCGATCGTCATATGAATAAAATTCTCGAAAATCTGTCTGCAGATCGCTATTATCTGTATCTATAAATGTGAATGTCTGTTCGGTGTACGTTTATCACGTCTGAACCACAAGACATAAAGAGCTTAAAAATTGTACAGTTACTAATGTCTACCCGGGGAAGGCTTTAGGCACGGTTTTATGGTGATCGGATAGCTATTTGTCTATATATATTAATGTGAATGTCTGTTCGATGTATGCTTATCACGACCGAACGACAAGAGGCAGAGACTTAAATATTTTTACAGTTAGTAATTTATACCTGAGAAAGGTTTTAGGCACGGTTTTATACCGATCTGATATATGTTTAGTAATTTGAAGAATAAAACGCGAGTGCGGAACAGTAATTAATTACTCTTTGAAAATTATATTTCCTCTTTGAAAATGGGTTTATTGGTTGCTTTGTTGCTTGAGGGTTTACAGTGATAAAATGGTGGAGTATATTGGGATGGAAAGTTTATCGGTGTATATAAAATCTTCCGTGTGTGTGTGTGTGTTAATATTTCACTCTGCAGCGAAAACTACAGAACGCAAACGAATGGTCTGTATGTAATTGTTGTCCGAAGTCTCCCGTTGTACACCATAGCATTTCCATGCCGATAGCTATATTAGGGTGGAAGATATGGTGGTTCAAAGTTGTCAAATTATAAAAAAAAATCGGACAAGACCAGCGATGATGTTTGAGACTCTATAGCAAGGAGGTTACATACAGCGAAACGTGATGTCACAGACCATATCTTTGGTCCATGCGAGCTACAATGTCTTCAGCACTTTCTCTGTAAGGATAAGCATACAATAAGGAAATATAAGAATAAATAAATAGCACACTGCTGAAAGATAGCTTATCTGTCATAATCAGCCAACACGCGAGCGGAGCCGCGGGTTTAAGCTAGTTTTCTATAACATGGCCGGTTTCGGGAAAGCTGCCCATCTTCAGATCTGTAACCAAATGTTACAATGGATTGTAAGCTACTGTTTACAACGTAAAATGTTAATGGAAAAGCTTATGAAAAACATACCAATTCTATGAAGTTACCGAGCAACGTGTTGCGTGGTGAACGAGTGTTCACAGTCATTACTTTAATACAGTAGCCTGCCTGATCCTTTATATAATGTATTTCCATTTATCTGCAGGGTGGATATATTTTCGTTAAAATTACTCTCTAAATCAAATGTTTGTAAATCAAAGGGACTTAACTACGTTGCTCATTACTCCCTAAGCTTACAAACAATTTACACTAACTTAAAGAAACTTATGCTAAGGACAAAACAAATACCCATGGCCGAGGGAGGATTCGAACGACCGTGCGCACCGCAAGTGGGTGCCTTGGTGCTCACGGCTATTCTGCAGCGGCAAAATTACTGTCAATAAGTGACTATTGACTTACATACAAAAACATTTATAAAGTCGAGATGCAAAATAGCAGTCAACGTATAAAACAGCAGTTACAATTGGGATATATTAGCTGTCAAACTATAAGAGCACTTACAATATAAGCACTGGATACTGAATACATGTTAAAATATTTTAAGTAAATGTTTAAATAATTTATAATTTATAAAAGAATTTGTAATATGGTTAAATATTACAATATTTTAGAAAAATCTTAGAAAAAGGCTTTTTTAAAATATTGTCGAAGTTGTCTTCTTTCCTGTCTGCGGATGAAGCTTCAGAGTGTCAGGCAGCAGCAGCATCGCCTAAAAAGTTTCCTTCAGTTTCACGAGGGGATTGTCAAGATTGGGAAATGAAGTTAAGGGTGGGGCGACGCCTATTTGCAACACTACATAATGTTACATGTCCCGGCCAGATGGCCACCTTTTTTTTATTATTATTTTTGTGTTATTCCTTTTTTTCAGATTATTGTTCATTTAACTGATCAATAAGTTAATTGACTCCAGTAATACAATATGCAATAGTGTTAACAATTCGTACTTCGTATTATAAAAATATCTATTTGCTATCCTTTATTGAAAAATAACGGTATAACCACGTTCAAATCTAAAACTTGATTTATTTCAACCTTTTGAACTTTTCCTTTCAAATTATTTCCTTCAAATATTCGTTCGTACGTATACTGAATTTTCTGTCATGGGAAATTTAATAATCAGATTGTAAAAACTACATTATTTGAACAGGAACAAGAGGTAAATCACGAGAAGAAATTTACACGGTCGTTCACCATCAATTATGATCTCCTGTTTTTCACAATATGATCCAATCCGCACGGTTCGCATCGAAACTAGCCGCAGAAAGACACATCCTTAGAGATGTTAACGAGTTCTGCTTTTCGACGGGCGTCTTCAAAACTCCCTGCTCGTGTAAAAAATCCTGTATCTTTTTTTCTAATGTTTTTACGACAAATATCATTCTGCCTCTTGTGCAATCGGAACCTAGCGAATAAAGATGTCGTTATTCATAGACATCACAATCTGGTTATTACTCTCTTATGCACATAATATTCAGTATACAATACGAACGAATATTCGAAGGAAATAAATAGAACGTAAAAGTTCAAAATGTTGGAATAACACAAGTTTTCAATTAGAACGAGGTTGTATAGTTATTTTTCAATAAAGAAAAGCAAACTGCTACTTCGTAAATACGAAGCACATTTCGCATCATGTTTATACGGTCAATCTTGTTGGAAATGCTGCCAACGTATAGCAGAAGGGCCATTGACTTGGGTGCTACCTCTGTGCTATCATCACTAACCCGTTGCACAACTGGTTAATAGCGGAACGCTCTTTTAATCGGCCCTTCACTATAACCAATCCCAAGGAAATGAACCTGCACATGGGCAGTTCTGGAGACAAACCTAAAGTTCCAATATAAACGTCCCGTATCCGTACATTTATAACCTCTTCATTTTTCAGTTCTTTCAGTTTAACAAGTAACGTATGGTCGGAGAATACAGAGTGATTTTTTCGACAAAGTCTAGAAGTGAATGAGGAGATTATACGGGGCAAAAAAGGTCCGTATGAACTTAGGTAGCAGGAAATTCATAGTTCCCGTGCTACATAGCATCTATTCAATCACAATTTGTTACAAAAACTGCTTTCTACTAGGTGCTCCACCATGTAGCTACCCCTAGAGGGTGATACTGTTCCTCATATTGTGCATTGATGATTAGAAGGGTCATTGGTGTATATTCGACCGCAGTTCCTAACAAAGAATGACTGAATCAATTATCTTTACATGGAAACCTTGCATTTTCGGAGAAACGTTCATTAGGCTTTTCTGTTCCGTATCCTCTCCTTAACACTATAAAATCAATCAGGGGTCTTTCGGGGTCCCATGGTCTCATCCACGAATACAGCCTTCTTTCATGATGCTTTAACACCCTACCACAGACCGGCAGAAATACCCACTGTATGTAACTTCATCGTATTCATTGTCCCTTTCAAATTTTCTAACTCACTGCCCAAGTTTGTATATACCACGCTCCGATTCCTAGAATGTCTGTTCGCTTAATCCTGATGTCGACATCGTCATGCATAGTCCCTCCTACATATGCGGATGGGGAACTATTTTACCTCCATAATTTTTTACACAACACAGTCACTGCAGTAGAGATGCAAATCATAGCGAAAAGTATCGTTTACTTTGCTTTTAGGAGTTCGCAGTAAGAGTTTCGAAAAACCAAATTAGCTCCTGTTACAAGGCCTGATCAGTCAATTTTCCAGACTGTTGCCGCTGAAACGTCTGTAAAGACTGCTGCCCCTCTTCAGTAAACAAACGTTTGTCTGGCCACTCCACAGGTAACCCTCCGCTGCTCTGCTGTGGTTGCGCCCTACGGTACGGCAATCTCTGTCGTTGAAGCACGAAAGCCACCTCGGCGATGTCTGAGGTGCATGGGGTCGATACGATTGTCATTTCTCCCTGTTTTTAAAAGAGGGTAGTTGGAAGGGTGACAGGAATAACAAAATCAATCAGTGGCGCACATTCTGGATCGTGGAGTGTATTATGTAGAGGGACATCCAAAAGACTAGCTACCTTTCACTTGACAGGAATAGATACTTGCTCTGGTTCGTTCGCAGCGGCCACTCCTAACTGTTCGCAGAGCGCCCCGCTTCCAAGCTCTACTTTCGCGGCCCTTCACCCACGGTGCGATGAACCACGCAGGCACGACGGCAGCACAATCATCCCACGCTATGCGGGAGCTACACAAGGGAGCAAAATCACTCGGTCAAAGCAACGCCGTGCCGAGAAGGGCTGTCAGTACATCTCGATTAAATTCAACTACTGTGCTGGATATTCACTTTCGAAGAAGAGGAACGTAACACCTACACACTGAGGCCCAATGATTGTTACTATAAACCTTTCGTTAGTTAAATGTGTTTTGTATGTCTTCTTTCTTGCCAATACCTCTTCATTCCCTCGATTCTTCTCTTTATTTCTTCTTCTGTTAAGACGACTTTGATTTTGCTGTCCGGACACCTGTGAGTATCCACCAACCTCTTATACTTCTCCCTGTCTTGTACTACTGCTTGCAGATTCCTTTCTTTTATTCGTACAGTCTTCCAATTATCTCTGAATTCCTTCACTCAGTTGTTCCCCGTATGACATGTTGCGTTCCATATCTTCTTAGTCAACCTCCCATCGTCCATCCTCATGATGTGCCCAACAAATCGTAGCCTTTTTTTCCGTATCTCGATCGACATAGATACAAATTTTCATACAGTTCCTGTCGTGTTCTGTGTATCCAGATATTCCCCGTTCTGTGTGTGTGTGTGTGTGTGTGTGTGTCCCATGTGTCTCTCAAAATTTTCCGCTCCTCTTTCTCCAACTGTATACAAGCTCTCTTACCGACTGTGATAACTTCTGACGCCTATAAGTGCAGCATTTCTTACAGTTGCTGTGTAGTTGTGCCCTGTCTACTGCGCTGCTGCTCTGTATTCCACCAATTATCTTCTCTCTCGAACAACCTCCTTATTCCACCTAATTTTCAACATTCTTCTATTGCACCGCATCTCCAATGCTTGAGTTCCGGTGTGTTTTTTTTTTTTTTTTTGCCCCGCTTTTCACTGTCACGTTTCACTTGCGAACAAAGCTGCGCTTCAAACGTACACCAAGTTAGTTTTTTTTTTTTTTTTTTTTTTTTTTTTTTTTTTTTTTTTTTTTTTAGAAATTTCTCCTTCACATTAACGCCAACGTTTGGTACTTTGCCTGTAGCAGTCTATTTCTTATCTTTTACTTCTTATGCCTTCCTTTATCCGTCCGTCACTGGTTATTTTGCCTTCAAAGTAACAAAATTCCCAAACTACATCACGTCGTGATCACAAATTTCGATGCTAAGTCTCGCGCTATTTTAATTTCTGCCATTCTCATTACGTTTTTCTTTTTCCGTTTAACACACAATCCATTTTTTGCACACGTTAGAATATCATTTCATTAAACAAATCCTGTATTTCTTCTTCACTTACACTGCCGATAGCAACGTCATCTGAAAATCTTATTCCTGATATCCTTTGACCCACTATTTATATCCCACTTTTCATTCCTTTTTATTTCCGTCATTATTTGTTACATAATTTGTTTGTTGAATAATAGGAACGGAAGTCTGAATATCTGTCTTACACTCATTCTAAACGCAGCACTTCGTTCTTGGTCTTACAGTCTTATTATTCCTTCTTGGTTCTTCCACATAGTATGTATCTTCCATCTTTCCTTAAAGTTTACTACTGACTTCATTTTCTCAAAGTTTCGAACATATTACACTAGTTTACTTTGTCGAGTGCTTTCTTTTGACGACCAATACTACGAACCTGTTTCGGTATTTCTTCAGGACTTCTTGACCTTTTATAAATCCAAACCAGTCGTTATCCAACATCCTATGAAATCGTCTTATAAAGGATCCTAGTTTGATGAAATATTGAATACCGAATTTTTGTTGCTCCTGGAATGTATTGATAAGCAACCCTTGTAAGTAATAACTATTGGCCGCTTTAATCGTTAACTATCGTTGATCCTTGACATCAAAGTTGGACAAAGAATTTGACATGTTGCCGTTGCAGGACTGTTATACATCTTGTTACCCGTTTACTTCCGTGCAGGAGGACATTTCTCCAAGATCCGCCTAATGATAATATTATTTTGCAGCGAAGATTACACGTTGTAATTTTATTTTATTCTCACATGGCCGGTTTCGGCAGAATCCAGCTGTCGTCTTCGGATCTTATGGGTCTCGCACCCATAATGAGTGCACAATCCGCTATTCAAGTAAAATTGTTGCCAAGGGTTTTGAGTTACTTGTGATAATGATCGTATGAGAGTTATAGACGTTAGACCCCAACTGCGGTGCAAGTCTTTAGGTGACGCCACTTCGGTGACTTGAGTGTCGATGATGAGTAGAGTACATGAAAGATCCATAGCACCCACGGTGCCCAAGTGTGGAGGCGAATTCGTTAAGGGATACGTTATGGAAACGCCACACAGTTTGAAAGTGACGTTTGGAGAGCCAGATACGCAGAACCACACCGAACCACCACGCCGCAATAGAAATGTCAGTAATCCTAGCTATGTAACAACAACAACAACAACACCAACGGATTGCCATCAACATAGCGCGTCAAAACCTAGAGAAATCAGATGAACGAGGCATCTCTCGACCCTCCAATGAAACCTAGTCACAATGGACTGTATCGTCACATCATTTCCAATTTACTATATAAAAATAGAAGGATATGAAATGTAGTATGTTGCGCCAGTTTTGTTCGCTCGTTATTTGATTAAAGGGTTATCTGACAATCTGTGCCGCACGAAATACTTTACTCAAACTACGATAACACATCGCCAAAACCATCACTGACAAAGGGTACACATGACTTACATTACTTGACGATTGTTGCTACATAATACATATTCACCTTTAAGTTAAATTAAGGGGAAAAAAAGGCATGAAATAAGCAACCTCTTACGGTTAGATACACTCTAGAAAAGAGATATTTAAAAACAGTTTTTCGAGACAGGAACACAAAGAACGATGCTGGAACGTTACTATACCAGCGACACTCACGGTCATTCAAATTTTTCTCTACTGAAGAGAATGAAATACCTTAATGTGTTGTTGCTTAATATTTACTTTGTACATTTCACACACGTTCGATTACAGTTCAGTAACAAAATAATACGAAAATCATAGCAATGGCTTACCTAGTTGTTGTTGTTGTTGTCGTTGTTTTGTGTAAGCCTGACTAAAACAAGCTCAATCAAACCGTATAGTACGCATCACACCGTGAAATTATACTCCTATCACACGCACCTTTGGGTGGTTTGCGGAGTATGTATGTAGATACAGGTGAATTAGCACACGATTGTTACGTATTAAATCCAATAACAAGCGAGTTCTTGTAAATTTCTAAAAATACTGTTTTGATGATGGAGGCTGCTTAATTTCTTAATCGTCGCAAACAAATCAACAACAAATATTAAACTCTCAAAATCTCATATTTTGAAAACAAATTGAAAAAGAAACAGGGCCTATTAGGCAATACACTATAAACGGCCAGTCTAGATCGTAAATTCCATGTTAGTAGTTCGAGATAAGCTGCTTATGGTATTAGCTTTTATTTAAGTCCGTGTGTTGCCCTTTTAGCTGTATCAATTGGTATTTTTAGGCGAGCAATAGTGTTGCCGATTTTAGCGTGTATTGGTTGTTTTCAGCAACTGGGTTAACTGTGATGGGTTTCCCGTTTTGTGCTGACTGCAATTAGGACAAGACGGGAAACATATTACAGTATAATTAATTTTAACAGCTGTTACAGACGATAGCCACACAATTAAAGATAATACATACTAGGTATTTCTGTAACAGGTATATTTGGCTATTTTTAAGTTCTATTTCTGCCGAATATCTTGCTCAATCAAAAACATTTTGTGTCACATACTACTTCTGTTCTATTGAAATAACAGTTCTGGGTTAAGACATTAATTTTTTTAAGTCTAAATTTATTGATATTCATTTCTAGTAAATAAATGATCACTTTCATAATTATGTCACACACAAGATTTGGTAATACTCCCACTATTTCCATATTTGTTGAATACAATTTTGGTTTAAATTAATAATTTTCCATATTCCTCTTGGATCGCTTTCCTTTTGCTCTTATTTGTTTAATTTATTTACTCTACTCACGCCGGCTACTTTCATCGTAGTTTTTTCATTCATACGTACATATTTTGGTCTAACTTTTTTGCAGAGTTAATTTTTATTAAAATATTTACCTTTGGTTTTTCCTGATTTTTCACTGGCGTTTCCTAGTATACTAGAACAACACGTTTCATTCTGTCTGCGAGTAATAAGAATCTATCGTACATTAGGTGCTCTATAACGCCCTGACTAACCCGGTAAATGAAAACTATTGATTTTGCTACTGTCCTTTCTTGAATTTCATAAAATTCTGTTTCGCTGGGGTACTGTCACACGAACTATTTCCTCAGCAATTAACATAATCATCATTTGTATTCTGCCCAGAGGCAGGTTTTCATGTGGTAATTCTCCATGCTGGCCGGCCGCGGTGGCCGAGGTGACTGAGGCGCTCCAGTCACGGTCAGCACGGCCACTGCGGTCGGGTGTTCGAATCCCCCCTCGGGCATGGATATTTGTGCCGTCCTAGTTCGTAGGTAGTTCATAAGCAGTTTGTAAGTTTAGGGACTGATGACCCCGTAGTTAAGTCCCATAAGCTTAACAAACATTTGAACATTTCTCCATGCTGTCTTGTCTTCCGTCATCTTCAGTCTGCGCAGTTCCTACTTTTCTTTATGTCGTCTATCAACTTATATCTCCTCCTTCCTCTCAATTTTCTCTCACAAATCAGTTCTTCTAGTGCATCTATTAATAAAGACTCCTCTTTCGACAAATGTTCCATCCAGTTCTTCCTTTTTATTATAACGTGCAGCAGTCTTCTCCTCTCATCAACCCTTTCCAACACTCTTTCATTGCTCATTCTTCCGATCCTACTTATTCTCTCCATTCTTCTCCTCGACAATTGTTCATATAAGATAACTGCCGTAAAAAATGGAAGGGTCCAATGAACCAGCAAACCAAGGATGTCCGAGTGATTTATAACCCAAAGGTTATAAGATTTCAGTAGAGCTAATCTAGTAGTTAGTTTCTTAACTTTGAAAAATTCCGTAGAGAACAAAGGGACGGACTAAGCAAAACATTTACTTGACGCGAACAATCCAGGTTTGTGAGGAACTGTGAATGTAACAGGTACTAAGCTGTTTGTTGTCAAGTGCACCGTATGAATTAGCATTGGGACTTTCAGTATTAGCCGATAGTATTATTTCAAACCCATAACTGTGTTGGAGATAGGCCTACCGTTTTGTAGGAAGAAGTGTTAGCTGCTCAAAAACTGTATAACAACCTGTTAGTTACTAGTTACCCATCAGCTCGAAGTAAATTTGGGCAACTGGTTGAGGAAAGTTTCGTAAATACTTCCACTTCCTACAAAAAAACCGAAGAAGTAGCATTTCGCAGGACCTAATAAGGACCACCTATAAGGAGGCAATTCAGGAAAATGCCTAGGAACAAGAAAGACTGTTCGATATAAATGATACAGCGGAATACACAGGTTCAATACCGTTCAAACGAATTGGATTTGGCGAAAAAAAGAATACTTCTCCATTTACAGTGATTTACAGCTGCAGACATATTAGTAGAAAAGGTAAAGAAATCGGCAATGTAAAAAATTTGTTAATGAATGTCGTCGAGTAGAATGCATCCTTGCACCTCTTCCTTAATTCAGTATTTGCAGTAATTATAAATAACTTTTTGTAATTCATTAAGGTGATGTATGGAATTACTGCTCAGTAGTTTGGACTGATTGGTTAGCTCGTTTAGGACCGTGGACGGTTTAGATATTTCCGTCGCATTTTAACGAGATTTTTTTCCCCTTGCCTCGGCTGTATGAGGGCAGCATCACAAATGACGGCCCGCTAATGAAAACAGCTGCTCTTTTAGTGCAAACAGTTCCGCATAATTTATGTCCTTCCCACCGCTAAAGAATTTGCTCAGTCGTCTGCGTCCAATAAAAGTGAAACTTATTGCTGTTGTAAAATCTTAGGTCTATAGTATCCTTAACCTAAATGTCTTAAAAGAAATCTATGGACTGTTTAGTTCACTGTTTGTGCTTTATTAACGTAAAAGTGGTTATGTTTCATTCGTGTTCAGATGCTTCGGTAAACACCGGTGCACAAAGAAATTAATAAATTTAACAGCAGTATACACTGCAACACGTCTGCAACGAAGCGAATATTTTAACCAATGCATATTGGTAACCATCAGCTGTTTATTATATTTACAACTTTACCGGTTATGAACCATCATCAGAAAAGTTAACTAAACAGACTGATTACGTTGGTACATTTTCTTTTATTTATCATCAAGATATAATGTCAAGTGGCATTTTACGTACCTTTTATTGTTTAGCACGAATATAGTGACATAAAATGTCATTTTAATGATGTTGGTTCATAACCGAAATCGGTAAAGTTGTAAATATAATAAACAGCCAATAGTTAGCAAAATGAATTTTTTTACAGTCTCGTATGACGGCTGTTACCACACAACTCTGTAAAAATTTGAAGTGAATATTATTTACTTATATACTTGCGTACATACAAAGCAATGTTATTTTCCACTTGGGATGTTTCTCAAAAATAACCTATATATTAATGGCCCTAAATTACCTAAACTACGCTCTAAGAGGAAATATTGCTTTATGTTTATTCGTAGAGAATGTGGAAACGTAGTTATTCAAAATTAAAAATAGATATTATGAAAATATAATAAAATTATTAAGTAACTTTTTACCTCAAAAATTCTGATTAAATTAAAAGTCGTAAAATACCTTCACTTTTATATTTGAAATTTGAAAACAGTGGTGACTTATAATGGTTAAATGAATATACTGAAACTAACTCATAAATTTATGGAAGTCAATACTACACAAACATGACAGTTGTTATTTAGTTGGACTGGATAGTTTACCTCCCATACCCATTCCAGTTTCGTTAAATCAGTTAATATATGACAACACTCAGGTTATGTTACAAGTTATTTAACCAATTCAGCCCGAAAATGTCGATGTACTATTGAACTTACCGTATTTGAATTATTTTCAAAAGTGTTTTGTATTCACAAATATTATTGTAACACAGCCATCCATAATATTCTCCTCTGTCCCTCCCCCCCCCTCCTCCAATTACTATGAGTGGCCAAATCTACACCATAAATTTAACTGCTACTGGACAAATGTACGTTTTTCACAGCAAAATGCACCTCGAAAATGTGTTCCACCGCCGCACCTAGTGCTGCAAGGTACTATTAGTGTGTGGATTTGCAGCAAAGAAACAAATCTCATATGGACTGCTCTGTCGTAGAAATCAGGGTAAAATGACGTCCGTTAAATGGCTGCACTCTGTCGCTTGTGGATGAACTTACAGATTAGAAGCACTGAATGTTAGTACACTTAAGTTACGAGATTTCTCTCTTCCATCGAATAGTTCAAGGCCATAAGCATCTTATACAGATACCGGTATTTATAGAATTATTCAGAAAAGAGAAAATTTCGTATGTTTTAGCGAATTAATTTGTTTTATTTTCATTGGCTTATACATTATAAATACCAAAGATGTAAATTCAAGTTTACGATAACTATGTTTACATAGATACTTTTTGGCTGACAGTTGCAACATCTGAGATTGCTAGTTAATAATGAGTTATTCTTACGGCCATGTAAGATGCACGTAATGCTGTATCTATAAACACGGTCGTAATAATAATAAAAAAAGTGTGTCCACCTTTACTCGAGTGATAAAGTGTTTTTGTTTTGTGCAGTGATTCACTCCACAACTTATTCTTAATCACGAGGTCAGTGTCAGAAAATTAATCACCTTTGGAAGGATCCAGGTCAATCTGTAATTTACATTTGAGAGAAACTACTCGGTGAAATACAACGGTAGTATACATCAATGTCCTCAAATTTTGCATGTATCTTTTGTCTTAACAACAAGCTTCTATGACGGTGATTAATTACTAATTATTACAAATTTCTTATGTATCAGGCGCCCTCATAATAGCCGGGAAAAGCCGAGAAATATATTCGGTGGTCGGTTGTAACTTTTCAGGAGAATATTTCTTACTTATTTCAATATATGACCTAACAAAATAGTTATGATTTGTATTAATGATCACCAACCTTGAAGCTTTTGTGTCTGTTTAAATTTGACATGCGTTTTTCCTTGCTAATACGGCAGTGTTCTGACCTGTTTTGTATACCACGGAAAGTCCGTCTTCTTTTTTATTTGGCATAAATTTATTTGGTATAAAATTATTTATTTATAGGTTAGAATTACAACTCATTTCCAAACCAAGATTATGGTAATGCTGTAGACTACTCCCTATCGAAAGTAAGGAAATTCTATTACAATGAGAGATAAGTAATCGTGATGTAAGCCCAAACTTTGGACCAAAGTATTGATTGTTACTGTACATTCCTCAGAATTTTAATACAGCAAGCTATAGGCAAGTAAACAAGTCCTATTCACATCAGGCAATATAACCTTATGCGCAGACAGACGAATGACATGGTTGGCTGTGCGCAGAGTGTTTCTTGGGAGACTCCAGGTTTTTAGTCGATTGTGAACACTTAGCCCGTTCTGTGCCAGAGGCATGAGAGAAACAGGCAAATGGCGTCTTTCACGGAAACGAGCTGTATCTGCAGGAAGCGTTAAAAAGTAGATTGTAATTGTGGGCAAGCGGTTACGAGGAGCGTGACTTTCATAATACAACGTGATGCTTTATATTCCTTCTTGATGTAGCAATTACAGATCAGGAAATGGTCACTGTGTATCGTTTTTGTTTACTTACCTTTCGTCGTTGTTGAGAGATGTCTTAGTAATGACACTCATTTGAAACAGAAAAGCTATCTAAAGGTCTTTAAACGAAGAGTTTGAAGAAAATGAGAACGGTTTTCATCAATACTTCAAATCCCTTTCACAATTTTAGTGCTATTATTAAATATTATATCCGTAACAGCCAAAACTTTTTGAATTGTTTTATTTTGTCGTATTTGCACAACTGTTCTTACAAAAATTCTAATAAACGTTCGCAGTAATATAGGATATATTGCATCTTACATACTTATATAATAATATATCAAACACCCTTTTTAAGAATGTATCACAGTAAATAATTATTCGGACTGAAGGACACACATTCACCAAGAATTAAGCGAGCTGTGCTGTGTTTTGGTGTGGAAAATCCCATGTTTGTCACTGTACTTCAATTGACACAGTGATATGATTGAGCTGTTAGAAAGTTATTTTCTTATTAAAAGAATGTCCTTCAAACATATACAGCAAACAACAGAAAAATTTGAAATTGTAATGAGTGTTTTTTTTCATGGAGACTATTTTTTTTTGTCAAAGAACGACAAAAAGCACTCTTATATACCAGATTTTACAAAACAGATTGAGAGTTGTCTACTTTTATGTCACAGTAAAATTTAAAAAACATTACTATTATTATAACATTGACTACATCGAGGTACTGAAAAACAACTACAAGCAAGTTGTAAATTCATAATAAGAATGCTGAAATTTGTTAGAGATCTAAAAATGCATCCAGCACTGTGTCTAAATTTAAAAGAAATTGGTTTCAGAGCACTCACTGAGTTTTACTAATCTTATTAACAGAAAAAGTTAGCCAAATTCAAACAAAAATAAACTGCTGAGTAGTTATTAAAATAGAATAAGACTACACTAAGACTTCTAACATAAAACATATTTCCTTTTGGTGCTAATGCGTGGAACAGAGATATGGAGCCGGCCGCGGTGGACGAGGAGACTGAGGCGCTCCAGTCACGGTCTGCACGGCCACTACGGTCGGGGGTTCGAATCCCCCCTCGGGCATGGATATTTGTGCCGTCCTAGTTCGTAAGTAGTTCATAAGTAGTTTGTAAGTTTAGGGACTGATGACCCCGTAGTCAAGTCCCATAGACTATACAAACATTTGAACATTTTTTTTAGAGATATGGAGTACACCTATGACTGTCGTGGATGTAGGTAGCTGTATGTAAATTTCTGATTGAGGTTGGAAAATTATTGCAAATGTATGTACGCACGTATATTTAAAGGAACTGATGTTGTGGAGAGAGCCGAGGAACGTAGTACAATGATAGTGCCTGGCATGAGGGCGCTGCTTACCATAGAATATTCCGAGGTGTAAATAAACGATCTTAATGGAACTTGGCGGAATGCAGAAGAGTCAAAATAATTAAAAACATATTTTTCTTCCCTTACTGCTCCACATCACTTTTAACGTGTAAAATAACTCTGAAAGGTAATTTGGCATACTAGATTGTGAGAAAATAATTTCTAAACTTGAAACACAAACCTTGTAAAAGTTTAAATGTAATTAATTTACTTCGAAACTGAATGATCTACTTTCGTAGCAATTATAAATCTTTCAAAATGCCCACAACCGTTAGTTAACTTCACAAAATGAAAACTTGTGTTACAACAGAAACTAAAGAAGCGGTCACACGACTTTCAGCATGTGTAATACATCTTGTTTATGAGATACCATTTTCGGAAAATAAGTTGTACACAGTGAGCTGTCGGGGAAATTTTTCTAATCTAATTAAAATATTTCTTTCACTTTTTCGTTTTATATTTTAAACTGTTCTTTTACTTTACATTTTTTTTAATTTCTTTGTTTACCTATTGCGTATGTGTTGTAGTTTGTTAGTTAAAAATGAAAATAAGCTCAGTACTATGACGTAAAATCATTACAATAATGGTAAATAGTAAAGAAATGCCTAAGTCTTTTTAGACTATATCCATAAAGTGAAATACGTTTCTTCACATAATACACATGTCAAACAATACAATATAAAACAAAATGCAACAGGATTTTTAAAACATGAATCTCTGACCAATTGTTTTCCATCTTTTCTTGGACTAAAAAATAAATAAATAAAACAAGAAAAATAAAAATGGCGAATTTTTACAGAAAAATCGAGATTCTGCCTTTTTTTTAAGCCCCAAATATTCGATAAACAGATTTCGGGCCACTTCAAAAGATATTTGATATTAGTTTTATTTGCCAGTGTGGGAGAAAAATATTATTGTTAGATTCTTTGAGTGTTCAGTGTGTTTGAGCGTTGTACCTGAGGACAATGAACTTGTTTATCTGATGACCCAAAAGTCTCTGCAAGACAGGTACAGCAGTTAGACGTTGCAAAACACTTCTAAGAACATTTATAAATCAAATGCCCTTGAATTATTATGTTGTTAGTCTCCGATTGAGAAAGAATATAATCTATTTGCAGTCAATAGTACACAATCAATATCATTCGTCATGGTTTTCCAATGTACTGAAGTATGCCAGATACATATTAGGATATTAATACTATCGCGAGCCACGATTCAAGAATCCTGTTCATTTTTATTGCACTCTGTTGTCCATCGTGTGTATTATGCGAAGAAATTTCATTCATTTTAAGTGCATTGTAAAAAGAAATTTTTGAAACATTTATTTACACTGAATTTAACATCTTCACTGTTACCAGTCATTGTTCCGTTTATTTGATTTCTACAGCGCTCTTCGGAGGTTGAAACCTCTATCATTAGGGTTTTTTATGTATGTTAATGTACGTATGTATATTAATAATTAATTTTTGTCAACAAAGTACATACCTGGGAAAGAGTTAAAACAAATAAGGAAAATGAAACTAAAATAATTTCAGACATGAAACAGAATTTACGGAATAAGTAATGACAATAAAAAATTAATATATTAATCAAATCCAGTATCTTTTTGACATTATGAAAATTTGCGGGAGCGATTAATCGCTTATAATGATAATCTGATTAGGAAACGAGTGAAGATTAATTTTTAAAAAATTTGAATGAAAATTTGTATTCAACTGTATTCATGACATGCTGAAACCGGTTATCTATAAAGTGCAATAAAAATGTTCATACAAAATTTTTAATAAACTATTTTGGCTGATCTTAAGAGGGTTTTCGTTAATTGACGAGTTTCTCTACATCTTATGTCCAAAAAATTGTGTTTCTGTAGTGAGCATTATTAGGCATGGATAGATGTGACGAGAAAACTTCTTTAATTTCTGTTGTAACATACGTTTTCCTTTTGCAAAATTAATTCATGATGGTGGGATATTTCGCTAGCTTTCAAATTTCTACAAAATTTGATTAATCAGTTTACAGTTCAACTTTGAAATGAAACGAATTAGCTATGTTGAGAGCCTCTGTATGTATGCCCTATAAACCAGGTAGGCCTATTTATCTTTCAAAGGGAAATTTGCTCCATAAAAGTTAATTTTGGGAAAACCGAAAAAATTAATATTGAATAATTTTGACCCCTCTAAATACTGCCAGTTACCATCGAGACAGCTTGCAACTGGAAATGTTCCCTCTTTAGCAGTGTTCCCAATAATAAATAAAAGAGTTGACTTTGAATTTTAACACAATACTCGGATATTTTGTGACAATTTCCAACACCAATATTAACAAAATTTTCACATAATATATCAGTTTTTTTTTCAAGAGTTTTAAAATGTTCATAGGAAAAGTCGTGATATAAAATAAATCTTCTTGGTTCTATCACTCGATTGGTACAAGTGTTAACAATATTACGCTACAATTACATTACGTTCCGCTCTGCATAATAATTAGTAAATCGCGTTTCGATAACGTCAAGTCGAATGGTGACGCGTCATACGGAATTCAGCAAGCATTACATCTACATGCATCATTGATGTAATACATACGCTACAGTAATGAAATACACTTAGCATACAATTACTGAAACGTTGCTGTCATACACCCAGAAAAGCGTTACTGAAGATCTGAATTTGATTCACACTGATAGTCACTGGAAGGAATGGCAAAACATTCCAGGATCCATTCACACACGCCGCCACGGAACGAAAGGGACATCAGTCTCAAGGTTTCTCGGGAAGAATGTTTTGACCCTGACGTTAGTAATGTTACGTCATCTGCCAGTATTGAAAGTTCGATTATTTTCGCCTCGCTTACACGTGTAACAGTACAAATGTTTGTTAAGGGATTTAACTGCGGGGTCATCAGTCTTTAAACTTACAAATTACTTATGAACTACCTTATACTAAAGATGATACAAACTTCCATGTCCGAGGGTGGATTCGAACCCCAGACCGTAGCGGTCGTGCAGACTGTGATTGGCGTGCCGCAGACCGCTCGGCCACTGCGGCCGGCGTGTTACAGTACTGATTTTAGTGTTTTTGTGCCTCCTTAATCTTTCATTACGTTATTTACAAAAATCAATTCATGGGCCGTACATTTTATTCCGTCGCGTTATTACACTCACATCTCTAGTTTCTAAACTGTCCAACGCATTTCGGGGCTGTATATGCATACTAGATATATACATATATTGCGTCAACATGATTGTGCCTTTTGTCTGCAGAACTAATATATATATATAATGGGAGAAAGATGGAATACTCCAACACTATTGGTCCTTAATTCTGATACCATATTCTGGCATTTAGCATTACGCTGTATTATCAGTCTCACTTCATCGTTTGGTATTGGGCTAAAAAAGGTATTCACTCCTCCCCCACTACCACCCATGCATGATGTCGCCGTAGTGTACTGGAAAGTATTGTCATTGAATTATTGTAAGAGGATAAAGATTACTTTGAATGTCTGTTAGCTCTAATGAATGCTCTAAATCTGATTTAATGCAGTTGAGTAGAAGAAACAATCTCTTAATGTTTGAAAATATTATTAACGACGTGCAGTCTGATACGCTGTCATCGATTAATCATTTAGGTGTACCGTTGCGAAGAGATATGATGTGAGCACATAAGCTCTGTATAAGAGAACACGAACAGTCGACTTCTGTTTAGTGGAAGATTTATGGAAATATACAAATACCATACTGGCTTTCTCAACTTTAGTCACACATAGTTAAAATACTTACAACACCTTCTCCATTGTGTCATGTTGACAGGCGTTCTGTGAACATGACACAATGGAGAAGGTGTTGTAAGCATTTTAACCATTTTATGTGAATGTTTTATTATTGACATACAATTTTAGGGTCATGCGCCTTAACGAAACGAAAACATAGGAAACTAGTGACGAGATGATGATGTCCTAAGAGGATCGAAACCGGTCGTCAGAAAAATAAATTAATTAATTGCGAACTTGGTACTTTAATACTACAAATGTACCATTAACAGATTTAACCCTTTAAAGCAGAGTCTAGCTGATCAGTTACATACCTTATTTTTTCCATTATCTCTCAAAGTGATCAATATTTTATCACAAATTCATATCTAGCCGCTTATATACATAGTGTTACATATGGTAGTAGGTCGTCCTAGAAATTATAAATTGGAGGTTGCTATTGAATCAGTTCGACAGTTAGCTGAATTGAGTAAGGTACTATTAACATATGTGTTTGTTTAGTATTCTTCCTTTGCCACGTAAAAGTAAGCCGCGGCGGATTAACCGTGCGCATTGAGCACCATGCTGAGGTGAGGCATGGCCATTCGTCGTCGAGGGTTCGAGTCCCCCCTCGGGCATGGGTGTTAGTGTGGCCCTTAGGTTAGTTTACCTTAGTTTAAGTAGTTCGTAAGCTACGTACTGATAACCAAGCGGCTGAGTTCGATAGATTTACAAACATTTGAACATTTTTTAACGTAAAAGTAGTCAATCACATACTGCTCTTGGATTATGAGTTACTTTCTGGAAAGATGAGAGGCATAATAGTCACATTTACTGCATTTAGGTACATCATGGAAGCACCATACAGCTGACCGGCTATGAACCTTTTGTTGGTAATACTGCATAATAATTTTAAGGATTTTTTTCAATATTTTTCTTCGTATGTACGCACTATACATTAAAAGTGGTAGTTTTTATAGCTTCAAATAAAAAGGGTTAAAAAATTCACTTCTTTTTACCCCAAATAAGGAGTCTTAAGGAACTGAGGTACCAATAGCCGTAAGTATAATGAAATATTTATTCTACTACAAACAGTTTCGGCATTTCACTATGCCATCTTCAGGTCTCTATATCGGAGCATGATATCCAAAGGTAGGGATATTAAACTGGATTCATGGATTTCGTCTGGAAAAACAATCAAAATATGTAGGGTAACGTCTAAGTAGCCTTAAGACTCTTGACCAGCCGCTGTCCCGCTTCCACCACCGACGATGGATTCAATAAGACCGAATAAGGAGTACTCGCGGTTTATAATCTTGCGAGAACGGCACATGTCCGACAATGGTTTTAACAAAAGAGGATTGTGACTGTGTGAAACATCTTTATATATTGCGAACATCATTTTATATATATGTTGTTGTTGTTATGGTCTTCAGTCCGGAGACTGGTTTGATGCAGCTCTCCACCCTACTCTATGCTGAGCAAGCCTTTTCATCTCCTCATAAGAACGGCAACCCACATCCACTTGAATCTGCTTACTATACGCGTCTCTTGGTCTCCCTCTGCGATTTTTACCCCACACACTTCCCTCCAATGCTAAATTTACGATTCCCCGATGTCTAAGTATGTGTTCTACCAATATATATATATATATATATTGTTAATGAAACTTAGCAAAGAAGAACTGCAGTCAATATTAATAAACTCCAGAGAAACTTTAGAATAAACTCATGTAAAAAAAAAAAAGAAGAAGAAGAAGACCGACAGTTTTCTGAATGTCTTCTTATTGTTGATTGATTCATCATATATCAGAGTCATTATGTGGTTCACTTTAAGGCCTAAGTAATGAACTAAGACGAAACTTTTCACTCTTGAGAAAGATTTGTATTTTTCTAAAAACGGTTACATCACAACCGAAAGTTTACAAAAAAAAATAAAAATAAAAATAAATTAAAAAAAAAACAAAAACCGAGACAGCTCATCACTTCTAACTGCTCGAGAAGACAAGACTGACTGCTAATTAACAAGCAAAGATACTGCTCTTCCACTTTTTTTCTTTTAGTTCCACAGATGAATTTTTTTCTTCACAACATTAATTAATAATTGTCTATTATTATTTCTCTTTTTTTAATAATATTAAAAAATGAAATTAAAATAGAAATTCGCTTCTTACTGTTCTGATACCCCAACACTCCATTCCTGGTAACAGCACAACTGGTAACAGTTATTAAAAAAAAAAAAAAAAACACACACCCATTGTTTCCACACTCACGTACTTCGACATCGATCACTTCAAATCATTACAAGCATAAACGATCGACGGTGACATGCAGCGTGCACCGACGTTAAGCGGAAGTGTTTTGGAGATGGTTCCCTCCCCCCTTTCCCTGGCTCGGCCGCTGTTTAAATCACACGCCGTTATAGCGTTCGCCAGTCAGTTGGGCGAGATATCGGGCCGGGAACACGTAGCGGATGAGTCCCCCGAGAGGAAGGAGCCTCGCCGGACGCGCCTTCCCCTCGGTGTCTGGGGAGGTGGGCGGGGGGGCGGCAAGGGAAGGGAAGGGAAGGGGCAGACGAGGGACGACCCTTCCCTCGTAAAGCAGTGCAGCTGGGCGACGCACGCCGCCGTTTACGGGAAATCGATAACAGCTGTTTTCTGAACGGTCAGCTGGCGATGACGCCGCGCGCCCTCGCCCTCTCGTCCTCCGTCCCTCTCTTTCTCCTCTGCGACACGGCGGGCGTCTCACTCTTGCAGTCAGCTGACCACCGCGGCCGGCCCGTGTGTTTTCGTTCCGCGGCGGCTGCGACTCCGCCTCGGCCGGGCACCGCGGCGCGGCGCTGCGCGCGTTTTAAAACCTCGGCCGTACCTGCAAAGTGGATTCGCCGCGCGCGGCCCGTTAAAGAAACGGCGCCGACGGCCGGTAATCGATAAGAAAGCCGTGCCGTCGCTAAGGATCCCCCACTGCACCGCCGCCTCGCCGACGCCGACGCCACAATTTTGGACGCGTCCTCCGGCGCCTGCCACTGGCGACGTCAAAAAATATTTTTACATTTTGCCTCTCGCTTAGGTCGCGCAACAGCGCGACACGGTGTCGTAAGCGGGACCGAATAACCGCAGTGCTCGACATGTACTGACGTTTGTGCCGTGTCCGCGGTATAATTACACCTCAGCGGCGTGCCGCTCTGTCCGACCTGCAAAGTTGTTTCGTTTCAGACATACCAAATTCGTAACGAAAGTCTGCGTAAGTAGATGTCAACATCGCTTATTAAAGAACTTTACATGAAGCTTTTCATTGGATATTTTTGGTACAATGTTCTTAGGAATTAGCGATCTATTTCAGTATTGATAATTTCGATACAAAAAAGTCGTGATAACACAAGATTGATTTTATTTATTCAAAATGTTCAAATGTTTGTAAATCTATCGGACCAAACTGCGTGGTCATCAGTCCGTAGCTTACAAACTACTTAACCTAAGGTAAACTAACCTAAGGACAAAACACACACACACACACACACACACACACCCATGCCCTAGGGAGGACTCGAACCTCTGACGGCGAACAACCGCGCGCTCCGCAACGAGACGCTTTAGACCGCTCGGCAACTCCATCGCGGCGATTTTATTTACGATATATTATTTTTCAACAGAGATAGATCGGCTGGCCAGTACTTACCTTTATGCTGTACCGCCGATAGTGACACCAATGAAGAAAAAAAAAAAAAAAAAAAAAAAGGGGGGGGGGACGAAAAAGGACAAGCTTTCAGGACACAGTTCCTTCTTCAGGTGGGAGAGAAGGGAAGAAAAAATTATGGGAACGGAACGAAAAAGTAATTCACGACCTAGGTCAGGAGGATGGTGTTTGAGGAAGGATGGTGTTTGAGGAGTGTGGAAGTCAGAGATACTGCATATTAGTACTGAGCCAAGCCAGAGAGGAAAGATCAAGCAGTAAAGAGAAGATGAGTGAACTGAATGATGCTAAGGGGTGTAGGAGGGGGGGGGTTGTCTAAAACGTTTTTGATTAACAGGGAAAGATGGAAACACACACACACATACACACACACACACACACACACACACAGAGAGAGAGAGAGAGAAAGACAGTGAGAAAAAGGTAAGAAAGGGATAATGAATAGGTGAGCTGAGGATGGAGGAATGGGAGGGGTTAGCGTAGATTTAGGCCAGGGAGGTGGCGGGAGGAGAGGATATCTTGGAGGGCAAGTTCCCACCTCCGTAGCTCTGAGGGACTGGTGCTAGTTGGTAGTATCCAAGTGGCACGTGTGGTGTAACACGTGCCAAGGTCCCTGGAGTCATGCTGGAGGGCATGTTCTGCCACAGGATATTGGGTGTCCCGCAGGGGAACAGTCCGTCTGGCGATAATGATATTATTCATTATGTTATGATAGGTTTCGATCTCTGAGAAATAATCTTCAGAGCTTTTCCTTGATGATGGTGGAACTGTCGTGGAGCAGGTCCATCTGTAGTGCGTGGAGATACTACTCTTTTTTTATTGGGTCAGATTCATGTCCGGTTTCAGCAGTTGTGTGTTGCCACCTTTGGATTCCTCAATACATTCGTATTACGTGTATAGTAACTAAATTTCTATCGCATAACTTATGAGGAGGTACTAAACTGAATTGGGTGGAAAATAAATTTCTGGCATATCTTGACTAAGAGAAGAGAATGATTGATATTCTGAGACATCATGGAATTGCAGGGAATCATCAAATTTGTAATGGAGGGAAGCGCGTGGGATACAAATCGCAGAGGAAGACCAAGAGAAAATAAAGTAAGCATGTGCAAAAAGATGTAGGTTGACGTTCTTATTCATAGATGAAGAGGCTTGCTTACACAGGACAGGGCAGCTTCGAGAGCTGCATCATACTAGTGTTTGGACTGACGCTCACAATTACAACAACACTTTCGTTCATCATGGAAGATGTCTTTGACAGTCTGTAACTCAGTATGTCAATAAAGGAAACAGCACCAGTTCATATTTTTTTATGCTCAGCTGAACACGTTCAGATAATGTATGGTTATCTTCAGATGCCTTTTTGTTACATGATTGCTCGGTGGAATGTCCGAGCGCTCCAAGGCGTCTTGCTGCGGAGCACGCGGTTGCTCTCCGTCGGAGATTCGAGTCCTCCCTTGATCATGGGAGTGTGTGTTTGTCCTTAGGTTAGCTTAAATTAGTTTGTGAACCTAGGGTCTGATAACCGAAGTAGCTAAGTCCCATACATTTACAAACATTTGAAAATTTGTTACATCTTTTTTACTTACTATGATACCTCCATATATGGTGTCCTGTATCTTTTGCTTTGTCGTTGTTTTGCTGAGATACTGCAATCGGAAATCGATCGAAATAACTATTGGGATGTTTTTCGATACAAGTGTTATGAAATATATTGATCCGCTAGAAATTGCTAGTTGATTAAAAGTTAGAAAGTGGCATGCCACTACGAGCTTCATCGAGTTAGATTATGCCGGTCACTGAATAAATTATCGGAATACAAGCAACTGCGGTTGCTTCCTCCTAAAGAATATGTTCAAAACTAATGATATTGATTGCGTTCTTGTCTTCTACTTACAGAAATTGTGCCTTTTCATTGTAGAGAATACCACACACATGAAAAACATCACACACTGTTGTTGTAAACAAACAAATTACACAGATGTTATTGTATTATGGACTTGGAAAGAATTTATATACAGTCAAAGATATTACACTATTGGTGACAGATTAGATACGTGGTCAGTTACAAATGAGGAAAGAAAATTATCGAAATTACTTCATTATGAAAGACAAGAGGAACTTTTGAAGAAATTAACTCTGTATCTAGTTTGTCATAAATGATTTTTCACCCTTGCTTCTTACGGTGTATGAAAATTTCCAGTTCCTCTATTAAATCCATGGCAACTGCCGTTTGGTAGTAGTCGAGTATCTTAAGATATTCTTATGTATTCTTAAATGGATGTCCAGTTCGACTCTGTTGGCATCTTCGGTTCTTCGAATACTTCAATATTACAAAAATGTTCTAATGTTTGTAAATCTATCGGACTCAACTGTTCGGTTATTAGTCCCACAACACAAACACCAGTGCCCGAGGGAGGACTCGAACCCCCGGTGGCGAACGACCGCGCGCACCGCGCAGGACGCCCCAGTGCGCACGGCTAATCCGCCGCGGCTTCAGTATTACGTACCAATATTTGGACACTTCAAAATTAAAATTTAGACTTGTTCATAAGTATGTAAAAAGCGAAATAACCTTTATGTCTATATTTTCCTTTTGATATAGCGGTACTTATAAACAAGCACAGATTGTAACTGTTAGGTGACGAAATAGTTTAGCGTAGTACTAAAGTATTCAAAGAACCGAAGAAACTCGGATTTGTACAAGTAGTCTTTACATGGCACCAACACCGCATACGTTTTTTGCTCTTAATCCTCTCCACATGCTTTCCATTCCTATGGGAGGGCACACCTTCTGCCGGCTGCATGGCTTTTCCACAGACGCCAAATCTTTCGATCTTCTAGGTGATTCCTTCTGTCTTGCAGCAAAAGTCTATTTAAAACAGAGCGTGATTCACTGCAAAGACGCTCAATAATTCGTAAGGTTGCGCGGAAAACACATGCAACATTTCCTACAGTGTAGACTTCCACGAGGGCGTACCTCTGAATTTTTTATTCTGTTGTCAGTGCAGGTCGAGGTTATTACACGTCATGCAAATCACTCAGTCTATTGTTCCGCTTCGCTGACGCAAGTTGCAAACCTCTTCCGCTGAGGTGCTCCGAAATGTAGTGTTTAACACCGCGATGTGGTGCATGAGAAACTCGCGGGAAACTGAAAACACCATCTGGAGAATAAATTCACGTATGAAAGACCATTCCCTTCCGAACGGCAAATCCAAAGGACACACGTACGCGACGAAAACTGCAACAATTCGACATCTTAGGTTCATTGTCATCGCCGATCCTCTACTCAGTCCCGACTTTGCCCCATACGGTTTCATTGTTTCTAAAACTTAAAGAATACCTTGGAGGATTTCACTCTAATATGATGAAGGCTGAGGCTCCGTTAACAGCCGCAGTGGAGTAGTCGAGCGTTCGAAGGCGCCTTGCTGCGGATCACACGGTTGCTCGCCGTCGGATATTCGAGTTCTCCCTTGGGCAAGGGGGTATGTGTGTGTGTGTGTGTGTGTGTGTGTGTGTGTGTGTTATTCTTAGGTTAGTTTAACTTGGTTTAAGTAGTTTGTAGGCCTAGGGACGAATAACCAATGAAGTTAAGTCTCATAGATTTACGAACATTTGATGTATTGTTTTATTTATAGAGTTATAAGACTTTTCACATTAGAAAACAATTACAGTTACGTACCACCACGACCTTGTACCAAATAGACCGACAGGAACGAGACAATAGACTCAAAAGATACTACTTGCTGGACATAGGAACTATTTTTCTAGATTTCAAATTTTCAAATATTTGTTAAGCTGTGTGACCATACAGCAGTGGCCATCCATACCTAGACTTAGGAACTCTTTAAACCAACTTATGTTAAGGACAAAACATACACCTATGCCCGAGGGAGGACTCGAGCCTCCGACGGGGAGCCGGGTGCTCTCCACAGCAAGGCGCCTTACACCGCTCGGCCACTCCCGCGCGTCTTTCTAGCTTTAACCAGCAATACGTAATCCAGGAATATGACATTTTTACCACGTCGGAGTTTCGAATCCTCCCTCAGACATGGCTGTGTGTGTTGTCCTTAGGTTCGTTCAATTTAGTTTGCCGCGGTGGAGTAGCCGAGCGGTCTAAAGCACCTCGCTGTGGATCGCGCGGTTGCTCGCCGTGGAGGTTCGAGTCCTCCCTAGGGCATGGGTGTGTATGTTTGTCCGTAGGTTAGTTTACCTAGGTTTAAGTAGTTCTTAAGCTACGGACTGATGACCACGCAGTTTGGTCCGATAGATTTACAGACATTTGAACATCAATTTAGTTTAAGTGGTTTGTAAGTCTAGGGACTTATGACCGAAGTAGTTTGGTCGCATAGAATTTCAAACATTTGAACACTTATTTTTATAACCTGTAATAGAAATATTGACATAATGTAGGGAATAATACGTATAATATCAAACTTTACCAGCGGACAACTAGGCCATTCATATGAGGGCAAATCAAAGAGTCTTTACACGTAATTTTTATAAGCTGTAATAGATCCTAACGTACTTTGAAAGCAACCGCCCAGAATTTTCCTGGGGTGATTTAGGGAAATCACGAAAAAACTAAATCTGCATGGTTGGAGGGGGATTTGAATTGTCGTCCTCCCGAATGCGAAACCAGTGTCTAACACTGCTCCACCGCAAGAAGAAGGAAACAGAATAACTTCTACGACTAACAAAGCACAATGGTATAAATTATGGAAGAATGGCATTATAAACTAAGTAAGAGATGACTAGATACTTTGTTTTTAGAATCAGTAATAACAAAATCGAAAGACTGATTGTCAGGTCTGTTTTACAGGAAAGTGAGAAACAGGAATAATAATAATAATAATAATAATAATAATAATAATAATAATAATAAAAAGATAAAAAATGAAAACGGATAAAAAAGTAAACAGTCGGATCTCGTTTGACGAGGTATGATATTGATCTCGTTACATAGTTTACGTACAGAATTTCATATTTTAAGAATCTTATCTTTCAAAAACTACGGCGTCTCTGGAATAAATCTGTTTGGCAACCTAGAAACCACCATACGGTAAACAGCCTTGTAGAAGCATGAGTATTATTGCATGGATTAGTGAGGAATGACAGGAAGCAGCGTTAAGGTTATCATTAGGTTAAAAAAGATGTACTATTACTGGAAGCAAAAAGGAAAAGCAATGAAACTACCTCAGTATTGAATCTCTAATATAGCATCCCCAACACACAATTAACCGTGTGACGCATTGCGGAACGACGCAACGTCTTAGTATATTTCCGAACGAAATTCAGGAAATTTTTCCGTTATGCAACCGGTGCGCTTTTTATTTCAGGGAAGTGAGTTACGGGTAATAAAGGTGCAAATGGAGGCCCGCCTCCACACAAGAAACGTGTGCTTGCATAATGTTAACCTTGGGAGCTTCTTGTGTGCTTCCTCGTCGCAGGCATATGAGTGCTAAGTGATGGGTACGGTGTGATCATCATTACCGCGTAACACGCCTCGCCTCGCCTCGCCTCGCGAAATTAGCTTCTTCTTGCCCGTCCCGTACGTGAACATCATCAGCTATTTATACAGCCTGGCTGCAATTTAATACGCTACAGGTCTCACATCCGGGTGTGAGGCGCACAATCCATGGCGCGAATTGCCGAGTCGTACGTTTAACTTTCTGGTTCCTAACTCGCGTGCTTCCACTGTGCGCCTACACGCAGCTGCAGTACCGAAAATCTCGTTTAGAAGATTATTCGCTTTCTCAGAAGCAGTCTCCAGCGAAACAGAAATAAATGCCACGCACTTTTCTCGGTGGAGTGAGTTGTCAATTTTAGTTCTTCAGCTGGAACGACAGTTCAGCGTGATCCCCTCACCAGCCATCATTCCCGTCACGTTTCACGAATGTCAATCATAGAAATAAGAGGACGTGTCTGAAATCTTTTGGAATTGAAAACCGGTCGTTACCATTAACATGTGGGTTTTGAAGATCTTTAAGATATTGTGAGACTAATGTCCTGAAACAGTGCACTTTTGACCGATAAGCGAACAACAATGAGTTATGATCATATCCTTGGGTGGGAGTAGTCCCAAATATTCTCTTACAAGATAGATTAGGGTTTCCTGTCTTGTAGAGATGCTGAAGGAATTAGATTAGGCAATGAGACAATAAACGTAGTAGATGAATTTTGTTATTTGGGTAGCAAGATAACTTCTGATGGCCGAAGTAAAGAAGATATAAAATGCAGAATGGCTATGGGAAGAAAAGCGTTTCTAAAGAAGCGAAACTTGTTAACATCCAATATTAATTTAAATGTTAGGAAGTCGTTTCTGAAAACATTTGTCTGGAGTGTAGCATTGTATGGGAGTTAACGTGGACGGTAAGGAGTCAGATAAAAAGATGATAGAGGCTTTTGAAATGTGGTGCTAAGACGAATGATGAAAATTAGATGGGTAGATCACGTAACTAATGAGGAGGTGCTCAACCGAATCGGTGAGAAAAGGAGTTTATGGCATATCCTGACTAAGAGAAGGGATAGATTGGTTGGACACATTCTGAGACATCAAGGAATTGTCAACTTAGCATTAGTAGGAAGTGTGTGGGGTAAAATTCGTAGAGGGAGACCAAGGGGCGAATACAGTAAGCAGATTCAAAAGGATGTAGGTTGCCGAACATATTCTCAGATGAAGAGACTTGCACAGGACAGGGTAGCGTGGAGAGCTGCATCAAACCAGTCTGCGGACTGAAGACCACAACAACAGAGATCAAGGTCATTAGAGCCAGAACACAAGCACGGAAAGTTTCATGGATCAGTACGGAAATCGACAGTCCCATTTCGAATGATCCAACTCGGCATTTGCCTTGATCTGTTTAGAGAAATTACGGGAAATCTAATTGTGGATAGCCAGAAGCGGATCTGAACTGCCATCCTCCGTTTGCGAGACTCCTGTGCGTCACTTCACTCGCTACGATAGGTAGAACTAAGAAAAAGGGTATTTTAAATTAATGCAAACCAACATAACCTAAAAAGATGAAGTCGCATGAAAGCGCTTGCATATGTAACGCATCTCTGTTACTGAATCCTCCTTTTAGAAAGTACACGGTATCCTACAGCATATAATAAGTTGAAAATGATCTGGAATTGCAGCTAAATGTCAACACCTTCGTCACTGGAAACACGAGCCTTGAAATTCCACTCGAACACGCACTTAACCTTGTCAGCTGAAACTGAACAAAAGAAAAAAAAATCTCTGCTGTAGTTAGATTCTTCTTCTTCAAGCAAAACAACGAAATCACTTCGTACACGAGGACCACGAATGAGGATGTGTGGCGAATTACGCAAAGACGTAGCTGGGCAGAACACTCTCAATAGTTAATTAACGAAATTAACTCTTGAGTAACGCATTAACATTTAAGTTAATTAAAAATATTGACGGAATCTTTAATTTTCGTCGACTTGCTTTGGTTCCGTTAACCTTTTATGTCGAAAATGTAGCCGCACCGCGCACGAAAATCATGTTCTTACAAATTCATCTCTTGTAGGTCAGTCGGCGTGTGACTACGTCAGGGTACGCGCGCTTTATGTAAAAAGAATCGAGTGCGAGTGGAAATGACTAGGTTCTGGTACGACGAGGGTTACCGGCGGAAAACCCGATTATCCAAGATGACAACAACCCCCCCCCCCTCTTCCCCGGGAAACCCATAACACGGACAAAAGAAAAAAAAAAGATCAAATCGGCCAAATCATTTCTGAGTTTTAGCGAGACTAAAGTAAAGCTAATCATTTTTATATTTCAAGATAAAACGTAATACCCCTACACAACAAAGTGCTGCAGTTAAACGACGTTGCTCTGTGTAGGTCTCCAACTAGAACAGTGCCGCATACCGATCTTTTAACCTGCACATAGAGTCAGGATGCTGCGTCGGACTTCTTCGGAGGTTGCCCGTCTGTTGAGTGTTGCTGACTGACTCAACAGACGGACAACCTCCAAAGAAGTCCGACGCAGCATTGGACGAAACGTTAGGAAGCAGCAAGACTCCAAGAACACTGCCTTACAACCCAGAAGATGTAATACCTACAATGTCAACCGGTCGTGAAAGCCTTCACTCTTTCATAAAAATATGTATCCTTGACAACCAATCCATTCTGTCAAAACCGCACATCAATCGCACTTTCCGTTTCCGCAATATTTGCTGTGCATGTGTTAGGTGATTCACTCTTTATATTACTTCTATCTGTAGGGCGTGTTGCGGGTTTGTCAGATAAAAAATTTGTTTATCAGATGATAAATATTTTATCTAATCGACAATTTTGTTTATTTATTGATTTATCATAAAAAATGTTTGTCTGACTGACAAACCCGCAACACGCCCTACAGACAGACGTAGTAGTTGGGCAATCACGTTTCAACAGGTATGGAGGCAAGATTGCCGAAACCGGTCAAACCAAGTAATAACATAAGTTTATATAAAATTGGTTTGTTTTTCTGCCGCGCGGGAGTAGCCTAGCGGTCTGGAGCGCCACGTTACGGATCGCACGGCCTCCCGCGTCGGAGGTTCGAGTCCTCCCTCGGGCATGGGTGTGTTGATTTGTTATTAGGTTAGTTCAGCTTAGTTTAAGTAGTTTGTAAGCCTAGGAGACTGATAACCACAGTAGTTTGGTCCGAAAAAATTACAAACATTTGAACATTGTTCCCTTTTCTTTACATACTCGTAAGTGGCCTCTAACAATAAACAGAGAACTGGCCAAATGATTTTACTGTGTAGATAGTTGTCAAGTTGCTGGTCTAACCTCCAGCATATTGAAAATGAGCTTTGAAGCTACTAGTAAGGGGAAGGATCGAAAATAGTTAACAAATGTGACGTTTGTTGTTTCAGGCATGTCCTAAAGAACAGACGTTGGTAATTTTACGATACAGCTGTTTTTTCGTCTGCCGGAAGGTGTTGTAATATTAGAACATGGACATATGAAAATTTGTGCCGGAGCCGCGGTTCGAACCTGGGACCTCCTACATTCTAGGCAGTTGCTCTAAAATACTGTGCAAGTGTGTTTATCCTGTGTACCTGGGGTGGCGCAGCGGCTTAGCCCAACTGCCTAGTAAGTAAGAGGACCAAATGAAATGTTTATAATACTAAGGAACCAGACTGGTGATGATATCGGTCCATAGACTTAAAAGCCACTTAAACTAACTACGGTAAGGATAACACATACTCCCATACCCGAGGGAGCAAGCGAACCTCCGACGAACAGCGGCCGCGCAATCCGTAGCATGACGGCTTAGATCACGTGGCTATACCCGCACGGACAGAAGGTCCCGGGTTCGAATCCCGACCGCTTATGTCCCTCTTGTAATATTACCTTTCAGCAGCTAAGACTAGCACCACAGTCAAAAAGTATTAAAAAAAACGAAGGCTGCCAACTGTCGTATGGAAAGAGTTATGCAACATTGATATTCGTCCCTACTTCGCTGACACCCTTTAAATGGGGATTAGGTGTGCTCATAATATTTGCAAATCATAACGTGCACTCCGCTTGCCACTGTACGATGCATATAACCCGTGTGCACGGCGCTTTACACCACGCGGCTAAACCGGAATCCCGACCTCAGTACCAAGACTCATATGTCTATCTTGTAACACTACAAAACCTTTCAGCAGCTGAGACTAGCACCGCAGTTAAAAGATATGAAAAACCACGGATGCCAACCGCCGTATGAAAAACAGCTATTCATAATTCAAATTCGTCCTTACTTTGCTGACACCCTTTAGATGGGGATGGAGGTGTGCACAGAATATTCCCTAACAGAACATGCACTCGGCTTGCTACTGTACAATGTATATAACCCGTGTGTACGGCGCCTTAGACCACGCGGCTATACCCACACGACTAGAAGGTCCGCCGCGGTGGAGTAGCCTCGCTGCGGCGCGCGCGGTAGCTCGCCGTGAAGGTTCGAGTCCTCTCTGGCATGGGTGTGTGTGTGTGTTGTCCTTAGGTTAGTTTACCTAGGTTTCAAAAATGTTCAAATGTTTGTATAGCTTATGGGACTTAACTACGGGGTCATCAGTCCCTAAATTTACGAACTACTTATGAACTAACTAAGACTAAGGACGGCACAAATATCCATGCCCGAGGGGGGATTCGAACCCCCGACCGTAGTGACCATGCAGACCGTGACTGGAGCGCCTCAGTCCCCACGGCCACCGCAGCCGGCTTACCTAGATCTAAGTAGTTTGTAAGCTACGGACTGATGACCACGCAGTGTGGTCCGATAGATTTACAGACATTTGAACATTTGAACTAGAAGGTCCCTGGTTCGAATCCCGACCACGGTACCAAGACTCATATGTCCATCTTGTAAGACTACAACACTTTTCATCAGTTCAGAATAGCACCGCAGTTAAAAAGTATGAAAAACCACGCCTGCCAACCGCCGTATGAGAAAAAGTTTTTCAAAATTAAAATTCGTCCTTAGCTCGCTGACACCCTTTAGATGGGGACAGAATATTCCCTATCAGAACATGCCCTCCGCTCGCCACTGCAAAACGAATAACCCGTGTGAAGTAGGGGGTCGTCAGCGTGACTATACCCGCACGATTAGAACGTCCCGGGTTGGAATCTCGACCCCGGTACCAAGACTCATATGTCCATCTTGTAACACTACAACCCCTTTCATCCGCTGAGTCTAGCACCGTAGGTAAAAAATATGAAAAACCCCGGCTGCCAACCACCGTATGAAAAAAAGTGACGCAAAAATCACATTTGTCCTTACTTCCCTGAAACCCTTTAGATGGGAATGGTGTGTGCACAGAATATTGCCTATCCGAACATGCACTCCGCTTGCTACTGTACAATGTATATAACCCGTGTGCACGGCGCCTTAGACCACGGGGCTATACCCGGGCGGCTAGAAGGTCCCGGGTTCGAATCCCGGCCCCGGTACGAAGACTCATATGTCCATCTTGTAAGACTACAGTTAAAAAGTATGAAAAACCACGGCTGCCAACCGCCGTATGAAATAAAAGCTACGCGAAATTCAAATTCGTCCTTACTTCGCTGACATCCTTTAGACGGGGATGGAATGTGAAGTCGGGGGTCGTCAGTTTAACTATACCCGCACGATTAGAACGTCCCGAGTTGGAATCTCGACCCCGATACCAAGACTCATATATCCATCTTGTAACACTACAACACCTTTCATCAGCTGAGAGTAGCACCGCAGTTAAAAAGTATGAAAAAACCACGGCTGCCAACCGCTGTATGAAAAACAGCTATTCAAAATTCAAATTCGTCCTTACTTCGCTGACACCCTTTAGATGGGGACAGAATATTCCCTATCAGAACGTGCCGTCCGCTCGCCACTGTAAAACGAATAACCCGTGTGAAGTAGGGGGTCGTCAGCGTGGCGCAGGTGGCAGAAGGGAAAGGAATATAGTCGGGGGCGCGGGGCGGCGTCGTCGCGTGCCGGCACGGTGGGCCGAGTAATGAACGGCGCTGCGCCGTGCGGCCGGGCTGGGCCGCCGACGCCGCCGCCGCCGCCGACGCTCGGCCTTAGCCGCCGGACTCGGAGCTGGCTGGCAATTAACATGGCAGGAAGAATGCCGGCTCAGATCGATAGCCGGGAAGACGCCGGGCCCTGGCCGGCCCCCGCCGCCCCCGCGCCCGCGCCGCCCCTCCGCCCCCGCCGCCGCCGCCGCTGCCGCCTCCGCCTCCGCTCGCCCCTCGCGCCGTGTCTTAGCTCCCGCCGCCGCCGCCTTCACGTGCGTAATCAGACGGCCATGTTTAGCGCTGCACACCGCCGCCTGCTGGTCCGGTCCGACGCTGCTCGCCGCGCCACAGCTCGGCCATGTTGAGACGCCGGCGTCGCCTCCTTGGGCGCGTTCCATTCGTCTCTCCTACTGGCACATCTTTACTATTCTAATACACATCTCTCTCTCTCTCTCTCTCTCTCTCTCTTACTAAATACTGTGAAAAAGTCGGAGCGATCAATAACCCAACTTCTTCTCGGGTACTCCTTGAGGATACGTAAAAAAGATAAAAACTTAAAACACACATTTCACCAAAATAAGTCAAAGCGATCAATATCTTTTCAATTCATCTTTTTGGGTGTTCCTTAAGGATGCGTACTAAGACCGCAATTACTTGCACGTCGAATCATCTCAGAATAACATCAATATCTTTTCAATTCATCTTTTTGGGTGTTCCTTAAGGATGCGTACTAAGACCGTAATTACTTGCACGTCGATTCATCTCAGAATAACATCAATATCTTTTCAATTCATCTTTTTGGGCGTTCCATAAGGATGCGTACTACGACCATAATTACTTGCATGTCGAATCATCTCAGAATAACACCCCTTGTATTTCGTGAACTGGTGATCAAAATAAGGCTTTGGCCATATGAGCACTCAGTAGTGCACGTACTTTTGTTTCAAATATAATCGGACTAACTCTCCATTTTTTTTAAAATAAAAAGACATTATTTTCTCTACGGATCCTAAAGTCTTGGGTATCCCCTAACAGAAAGCATCGTGTCACTAAATAATCCAAAACTGATGGAGCGATCAACATTAACTCTCCGAATGTTCCATAAAGAAGGTTTATCGACACCATAATAATTTGTAAGTCAAATCATTTGAAAGTAATGTCACTTGCATTTCGTTAACCGTTGAATAATAAACCTTTCACCATATTACTACTCGGCAGGGCCCTTAATTAGTTTTATATGTAATCAGGTTGCTGTGCGGGAGTAGTTGCGCAGTAAAGGAATCATGCTATGGACTAAGTGGCCGGTCCCGCCGGAGATTCGAGTCCTCCCTTGGGCATGGGTCGGTGTGTGTGTTGTCCTTAGCGTAATTGTTCTTACTGTAACTTAGTTTGTAAGTCTAGGGACTCATGATCATAAAACTTTGATCTAATGTGTTTACAAACATTTGAATATTGTAATCAAATTTACTCTTCTAATTTTCTTTAATTGAACAATATTGTTTTATAAAAGCTTCCTATATTCTTGGGTATCCTCTAGCGCATATGATCCTGTCACTAAATACTCCAAAAATGTCGGACGGATCAATATAATCTTTTCGTGTCTTCCTTAAGGGTGCTCAAAAAGACCGTAATAGTTTGGAAACTGAATTATCACAAAATAATACCGATTCTTTTTCGTGGACCTTTTAAAGATATCGGAATAAGACTTTCGCCATTTTATTAGTCAGTAGGGCACGTAATTTGAATCAAATGAAATTGCACTAACTCTCATATATTTTTTTTAAATTGAACGACATTGTTTAATGAACACATTCGAAACTCTTAGATATCCACTAACACACATAATTATGTCACTGAATACTCCAAAAGACGTTGGAGCCATCAGTATCACGATTTCCATTAATCCATAACAATCCTTGCTAAGATCATAAATAGTTGCAAAAGAATACGTCGCAGTAAATGTTTCGGTATAAGTTATGAGTGCTCAGAAAACGAATGTATTTTTTGTTGCAAGTATTTGGTTGGTGCGTAAGTTCGATGCGATTTTGTTTTTCGTCATGGTATTCCACAAGGCCTAGTTTCTTTTTGTTTTGATCGATTATCATTTTGATTGCAGTTCAGTACTGGTATTTGACTTTAGGCATTGCCATTTTGTTCTTAGATAGTGAGTGGAGCTGTGGTCGCACGAAAATGAAGAGCCAATTGGAGAAACCGGAACACTTCCGACATCTTCGTCTGTTTGAGTACAATAGTGTGGTCACAGCAGCGGAGGCAGCCAGATATATGTATAGGCGCCGGTGACACCTGCACATTCCATCACTCGCAGTTCTCTTCTACACACACAATGCATCGCTAAATACCCCCCAGAAGACGGAGCGATCAATATCTCAACTTCTTTTCGCGTACCTCCGTAAGGTTGCTTAGTAAGACTCTATTTACGAAATACCAAGAAATATTATAGTGCCATTAGGTGCATTATATATACCGAAGCGATCGATATCATCTTTTTGGTTCTTCCATAAATAAGCTTCCTAAGAACATAATTTTTTGCAGGGTGTATCGTCTGAAAATAATACCCCTTAAAACAACGGAATAATGCTTTCGGCACGTGAGTACGTAGAAACGAAAATTATTTTATTACATCTATCGCGCACTTAACTCTTGAATGTCGAATTAGTAATGTAAAGCCGCGGCGCAGTGGCCGCGCGCATTGAGGCGCTATGCTGCGATGCGCGAGGTCGTTCCCCGTCGGGGGTTCGAATCTCCCCTCGGGCATGGATGTTTGTGCTGTCTTTAGTATAAGGTAGTTCATAAGTAGTTTGTAAGTTTAGGGACTGATGCCGCCGCAGTTGAGTGCCTTAAGCTTGACAAACATTTGAACAATGTAAAAAAGAATGTCCGTATTCTCTTAATTGCAACGATATTCTGTTCTGAACGCATCCGAAGCTCTTGTGTATATACAGCATCAGGGCCGTATTTAGAGTTTGCGACGCCCCTGTGCAGTAATTTATTTTACGAAACATGGAGATTTCAAATACACTCCACAGTATTGAGTAGATTGCCCTGTGATTTATATCGTAGTAGAAAACGCAAGTGTCACTGCAAGCTGCAGCCTCTTGAAGTTAAAAGCCAGATCTGTCGGAAATAATGGGTATCCGTCGGATGTACTCTGTTTCATTCTCTTCCTTTCCTTGTAGCTCTGTAGAAGTCTATTGATTTTTCCTACAGCGGTATGTGCTTCACAGTTCAAAGTTGCTTCTAAGTTCTCAACAGCACTGTCATCTTTCAGGAATTTCCGTAAGCTCATTGTAATACAGGAGTGTCTTAGCAATAAATAATAAATATAATAAAACGTGCTGCCTGATGTGAAAAGTTTTTACACATCGCATTTTATACAATCTCATATTTATTGAGTTATATGTTGTACATTTGTATAATTTTTCAGCTATATATTCATTTGTATAAGTGCTGCATGTCTGTAAACTCTGTTAGGAATACAATTAGTAGTAAAGAAGTAATTGATTAAAAAACTTGGTGCTTGATGGGGAGGTTTTCCAATTACGTTACTGTTTATGTGCTCATATCTCGTGAACTACGTGTCGTACTGTGATACAATTTCGAAGGTACATTCAGCTGTATGTGTGTATACCGTCGGTAGTAGTTTTACTCCGTGAACAACAGAAAAGTAGTAAGCGAGAAACTTTTTCCTTTCATCATTTTGCTATGGTTGTCAGCGAGAAAAAGTTTCCTAAATGTTTGAAATTATGTTTAAAGTTTGTTGCAAGTCGCTAAGTACTCTCCTGCTCAAATAGTGGACCGATAAAGTCTCACTCTCACGTGCCGAAAGACAGGAGAGTTTTCATTGTTTATGATGTCGTATCTCCTGAATTATGAGCCCTGTTGCAAAATCCTTTCTTAGCTGACGTCTTCTACCTATAAACTACATTCCTACCCAATTTCAGCTACATAGATGAAGTCGTTTTGGAGATTTCGTGTATAGTCAGTGAGTGAGTGAGTGTCATTTCGCTTTTATGTAGATAGATATGAATATTCTTTTGTAGTGGGCGAAATACAGGCCTACATTTACGGTTCATGAGCCGGTGCATGTATACGTCGTATCATACCTTAATTTCCACTGAGCTCCTTCTTTATCAGTATTCGTAATGTAATTCAAATTACAGAATTATTCATGCTATATTCAGATGTTCATACTATTATATTTATGTAAGTTATTCAAATCAAAATGGCATTAAACGTGAAATTTTTTATTATGTCTCAGACTGTCATATATGACGAATATTCGCAATTAGAAATTTTGTATTAGCCTCTGTCGTGCTACTGATTGCCTGGCAGTAAATTATATCTAAATCGCTAATGCATTATGAATCTTTTAAATGAAAGGTAGTCATGTAGGAATTATCTCGGTATATGATAAACAGATTAGAAACCAAACTCCTTTGCAAAGGTAAGGTCCGCAAAATTCGTTTGTATAATATTTTACAAGCAAGAGTTGTATCTGAGACTTTGCTTGAGTGAAATTCCCTTTGAGGTGTTAGTTACACACCATCGAGGCTGAGCGTCCGTGTGTTTTAGAGAACTAATATTCTGACTCGATCAGTGAACGTCAGCTGCAACAGTGAAAGAAAAAAGTATGGATTATAATACCAGCTCCGAAGCGTAGTTTTGTCACAACTAACTCTACAAACTACGATGTGTATGTGTGTGTGTGTGTGTGTGTGTGTGTGTGTGTGTGTGTGTGTGTGTTTGTGTGCTTGGGGGCGGGGGAGGGAGAGAGAGTTTATGATTTAGTTTATTGTGATAAGTTACGTTGTGCAAGTGTTGTATGAAGAAGGCAACACATATGGACGTATTTTTCTTTAATCCAAGAGGTTATGGTATAGAACGCGTCGAAAAAAAATCCACAAACCAGCATATATGAGCATCTATTAACTTCGAATTATAACATCTAAGAAGGATTTACATCGGAAAGCATATAAGGCAACAAGTTAAAGTCTTATGTTTCGTAAGTATCTTCACATCATTCATTCTTAGAGTTGGAGTTAACCGATAAAAATTGAGTAATTTTCCGCGTATTAGACGGGGAAAACGTGTATGCGATTGTGTTACATTATTTATTCCTAAAGTGCGGAAACCGTTTGTCGTTATGTTGACTTCCTGTTCGAATAATTATTGACCCGGAGCTTTCTACGAGTTATGCAAATTTTTGAGTTATGCAAATTTTTAAGGGAAGTACAGAAACACCCTGTGTGTTAGCTATCACGTCACGCTTCTGTCGTTGTTGGCAGAGAAAAAAATCTTATACTGTACTATGTATGCTCTATATGTAGATTACTATGATTTCCAAGACAAAGATATGGTGCGAGACATATAACTATTCACACATATCGCTGTTTCATTGAAGACTTAAAAGAGATAAATATTTTCAGAACTGATTTATCATTATGTTTCTGAGTGAAATCTGCGAATGATAAATTATTAGAACAGTGGTCAACACAAAACAATAAAAACACCAGTTTGCAAGTAGTTTCTCATCACGATTAATTTTCCGTCAAAGTAATACAGCACACACACGGAGCACTCCTTTAACTTTGCAGTGAAGCCTGTACCTTGGAAATGGATCTTTGCATCAGTGAAAGCAAAATCATTTTATCTGCGGTGCTAACGAAATGACATTAAAAAAAACTCATAGTTGCATCGAAGGTATTACGAAGAGTAAATGTGGAAATAACGTATGAAATGAAAATTGTTTGGACGGAACAGCAGAGAAGACCCGGAGGAGACAGGAAAAATGCAGAAGTTTGATGTAAATGTAGAATATAGCAATGCACACGAATAAATTGATGTAATCGAAGTTCGAAAGTCTGTTGAACATAAGAAAAGCTTGTTTAAGTATTACATGAACCTTTGCTGTGATTTTTTTGGCAACATCTTCAATCAATTCCTCTTTAACGTCCTACAATTCTGTCATTATTTCCATGAATGTAGGAAAGGAAAGAGAAATTTGTACTGAGCTTAACATCTTACCAACGAACTGAACATACGAACGTAACGTCTTTTTACTCACCTGTGAGTAACTATGCAGTGAAATACCGTGTAACATATTACATCATTTACATCAACATGCATGCTCTGAAATTCACATTTATGTACCTGGTAGAGGGTAGAACGAACATCTTTCAGCTTTTTTCTCTACTATTCCATAATCGAATAGCTGCCGGGAAAAAGGAACACCTAAATCATTCCGTTTTACATCTGATTTCTCGTGTGTTTATTATGTTGATTATGTCTCCCTGATGCAGATATGCGCTAACAAAATGTGTTCGCAGTTGGAGGAGAAGGTTTGTGAAAAAAGAAACCACAATTACAGAGTTAGTAGTTGATTCTCCTTTATAATACTGTACATGACAGAAACAGTTACAAACCTGAAGAAAAGGAGTAGGCTAACTATCAAGGTTTCTCAGATAACATGATGTTAATATGTAGGACTGAGGAAGGGGAAAAATACCTCCTTGAGGAAATGGAGGTCCACTACACGAAGACGGTATCCTCCTCGTTAAAATATCTCATAGTGAAAATACTCGTCCATTCGAATCTCCTTGTGAAAACTTCTTCGAAATATAACTGGCGTTCTGTTAATCGGATGATGAAATATTAGGTTTGTTAATGGATAAATTGACATTAGATACAGTGGGAATTAGTGATGTACTATGGAAAAAAGAACAGGTGAATACAATAAACACAAAATCAAGTCGGGAGGATAATAATCAAACGCTGATCTATTAAAAAACAATGATGAACTACTATGAACTGCATAGTTAACGGATTACCATAAGCGAGACAGACATGAATTAATGATCAACCGCAGTAGGCAGTGAAAAACAGTATTCGTAATGCAAGTACCTTATATTGTGTGTGTGTGTGTGTGTGTGTGTGTGTGTGTGTGTGTGTGGAAGGCTTGTGGAGAGGGGTGGAAAGTATGTGAAAATAGGGGTAAAATATATAGGGCTTGAGTAGTAGTGCATATAGGATTCAATAGTTTTTAGAGATGAAGAGACTTATACAGGACAGAATAGCATTGAGTCGTGTACGCATTGGAAGTGTAAGTTCAGTGGTATTTCAGTGCGTTAATTAACAACGAATACAAATTTTATTGTGGCGAAATTGTAAGTTGTCTGTACCGGTGATGATACTATGCGTGTGGTACGAGGCTGAAAAGGATGATACAGGAAATATGTCTATCTTTGTAATAAAATTGGGTCGTTCACTATAATGTAATTCCCTGTGTAACACATTTTCTAGCCAGTAAGCAACGCTCACATAACATTCTATATCCGTACAATTCCTCCGGATTTCCAAAGAGTTGAACTTCTTTTTTACTGTACATGCTGCTCCTCCAATTTTGGGGAGAATACCAGTGTATTACGCAAAACTATAATGGAAGTAGGATATTCAATTCCGTGATCTTCACCGACAATCACAGTTCGACGAATGTTAGCATCACTTCAAAATTTCAGTTGAAGCTAAAATGTCATGTTTTATAAGGAATCCTACTTCGTTGAATTGGTCGTGAAACTACGATCCCAAATTTTTGATTTATTGCTCGAGTCAATATGGCATATACAGGTGTAAAAATGATGCAGAATATCTCAAAATTAATTCTCAGACGCACCCTTCACATAAATTTCAACGCTAGTAACAGATTTTAAGCCATTCTTCGTCATAGTTTTGTACCAGACCCTTTGAGACTAAACGTATAGAAGCTGAAGATTTCTAGCAGTAAAAACAGTGAAAAAGACAGCTTAGAGTACTCTGCTGAGAAGAAAGCTACGGGATCGATACCTGCCCTGCTTTACGCATTCATCGCGTCCTGAGTCAACACAGCACTTGTCATTATTACTGCAGTGGAGTCAGATGCATGATTGACCATTTGACTTAGTCGGCAGTTCATGTCGTTTTAACTGCCATTAACAGTAATGCTGTACTTATCATTTCTGTTTGTAGCGGCACTTAAGTGTATTTTCTCCCAGTCACTGTAATAACTTACATCTGGCAAATTATTTGTAAACACAAACATGACAGACACTCCAAACTTTCTTTCTATAATTCTCGTCTTAATAATCTTGCATGAAGTGTTATCAAGATTACTGCATACTGTAACTTGAACTAATTTTAGCCCTGACTGATTCACGATAGTATCCGACCAAGTAATACATCATGGATCAAGTGTTTACAACTGTGGGAACCGTTTTGCACCACATGCAGCTCGCTGTAATTTCACTGAAATGAATTCATCTTTGCAATGGACAAAATCTCAAACAGCACTATTTCCTGCTGGGTTAGCGAAGCAGAAATAATAAATAAATAAATTAAATGAAATAAAAATATAATAGAAATCAAGTTTTTCTTGGAAAATATTTTTGAAATGAAATCGATATTGCCATATTTTAACTGTGTTCCTCGTGGCAACAAATTAGTGTTTTCTCCGAACGTCACATACCTGCCACCACATATAATAACGTTTACGTCCCGTCGTTATTTTCCTTTGCTGTAATAGTTTCCATTTGTTTTACAACTAGTGTGACAAACGTGGACTTGAGTTATTCACATAATTCTTTTTGGCTGGTTCACCGAATCTAGTGTAAACGAAAGGCATTAAAGCTTTAAAGAACCAAGCGATAGTTATAACAGTATAATTTTTCTAAAGAAACCAAAGTTTTTTTTCACTTTTTATCTCACAACACAGGATATTTTGTTACACTATAAGTGCCGTTAAAGTATCGGTGGTTATTATCTACGAATTCCTATCAACGAAGAAGAGGGACAGACGTTGATAGAAAATACCATTCGTGTCACACTGTCAGGAATCCATTAATGTAAAGTTTCTTGTTAATCATGTGTAATCACTCTTTTACTGTGCCCCTTTCCATAAAGTTTCATATGCTCATCTACATATTCATAATTACGCTATGAAAACTCCATTGTTTGATAGTTCATAAAAACACCTTCTGTCTATTCCAGTAGCATTCAACTCTCGAATAGCTCTTGGAAAATATGAACAGCTAAATCTTCCACGCGAACTCTGATTCATCACAGTGGCCATTTCACACTAAGTCAACAAATTGTTTTGACATTCGAAAGGTGATGACTAAAATTTAAGATATCTTCGAGCAAGGAAAAACTACTTTTTTTTTATTGTAAATATAAACCTAATTCGATCTTGCACACGATACTCTTTCCGCTATTTCGTGGTAATCCAAAAAGAAAACTGCCTGTTTTTCGATCACTTCGGCCACTTTTGTCTAATTTCAATCTGCCACTGGGTAATAGTACTGCGGAAGACAGGGATAAGCGTCTCCTTTTCTTGTGTATGAAACACGATAGAGAATCAAAACATGCCTCACAGTAGGTACCATATATGGGAAACTGGAATACTAAAGTTTGCGACTAATATCTGAAGGAGATAGCAAGGACGGTAGTGTAGAATCGCTTGCCTCGATGATGTAGTGATATTGCTTGTCTGACTGTTTTTTTTTTTTTTTTTTTTTTTTTTTTTTTTTGGGTGAAAAAAAAAATGCCCCAACAATATATATGAAATGGGATGTCCCGAATATTAATAAAATCGTAAACTGTTTGAAAGTAAAATACTTTGCAGAGCAAGCAACCCACGGAATTCGAAGAATAGTTTTTTTGTGGCATTGTCGAAGATCCCGTAGTTGAGCTGAAATAAAATTATTTGCAAAGCGCGTAACTATTCGCCAACATTGGATGGTGGTTCGGAGAATTTGAAGTCAAGGCTCGTGTAGCAATTTTTATTAAAGACGGAATTATTTGTTTAAGAATAGCAGAGAAACAATCGGACTTCGGAAAAATTTACGTGCAAAAAAATAAAAAATAAAATAAAAATAAAAATGCACGCTCTATGTCAATAAAATGTAGAAAAATTCGGAGTAAAATTTGGAGAACGGAGTGGCAAGCTACACGAGATAGACAATTTCAATACAAGCAAAACCCGAACCATCCAATATCGTAATAGTTCGACACAACTGAAAACAGCTTCATGGATAGAAGGAGGAAATGGTAAATGTTAAATAAATTTAAAAAATGTAGAACTGAAATTGAATGGGAGGGTTCATTAATTAGAGACAAAAAGCAGATGGTTTTCATCTTTACCTGAGTTTACATTCCAGTGGTGCATCGCCTACAAAGAATATAATAGCGAACAGAGCAAAATACATCGAGCTAGTCTCAGACTGGCGTAAGAAACAGAAGTGAAATGCACAAGCTTTTGTCTTACTTCCTCGCAGGAAGGAATAAATGAAGGTAGTAATTACAAGTACTCTCTGATACATCAGAGTAAAAATAATTACGTTGGGTATCGATTAACGGAGGGTTCAGTAGTACTGTAATCTTAAAATGATATCACCATGACTGGGGAGACAGCAATAGTTCCGTGCAACAAGGACGAAATAACAATTCAGCCTTGGCCTGAGAGAAGGAAAATCGGGAAAGATTGAAGGATTCCCCAAATGTTCAAATGTTTGTAAATCTATCGGACTCAGCTACGTGGTCATTACTCCGTAGCTTACAAACTACTTAAACAAAGGTAAATTAACCTAAGGACAACACTAACACCATAGCCCGAGGGGGGGACTCGAACCACCGATGGCGAACGAAGGATTTCTCAGCCTCCCTTCATATATACCCCGTCTTTCAGAATGAGTGGAGTGTCTTAACTTTTGTTATGTGATACCGTTGAGCGAGTTGCACAATGAGAGGAAATAATGCAGTCTATACATCGTACGTGGTCGTATGTGAAATTAACCAAGGAAAAATGTGCAGATATGAAGATAGCTTGTTGCCGGCTTTAACACGTGGCTCGACACACGATCTGTTCCATTTACGATTGTAAAACCCGTAAACCTTATTAATGTACAGCTCCGATAATTATCAGCAGACGAACACATTGTCAGGGTAAAGTAGTTGTATTTAGACTTGAGACAGTAATTTGAATGTTTTACTGCATAAACAGGAACGCTACATACTACCTCAACGTTTCCTGCAGGACAGGTTGTGGCTTGCGTCAGCATAAATAATGATTTCCGGTTAGAAGGTCCTAAAACCTTTGGGACTATCTTGCAAAATAAAGTGTCCTGTCCTATATGTATTTTGAAAAAAAAAATGCTACTACCGTCATATTCAAGGCTTAAGTGCGCACAAGTCTATAAACATGCTGCAGTGAAAATTTATTAAATTAATACGATTAGTTCCATTTTCCTTTAATTTAATCAGCGTATATGTGACAGTATGTGTGTGTGTGTGTGTGTGTGTGTGTGTGTGTGTGTGTGTGTGTGTGTGCGGTGTGTGTGTGGGGGGGGGGGGGGGGCGTGCGTGAGCGCGTGCAGAAGTAGTTTACATATCTCATAGGCACATCAAGGGAAAAAGAAGAATCGAAACCAGAATACGGAAATCGTCACCACTGTCATTCCGATTAATTTGTCAAGCAATATGATTTATACTGAAAAAAGGCACACCTGCCCAATGTCGTGTTAGGAGAACCGCGAACACGCAAAAGTGCCGCAAAGCTAGGTGACAACGACTCGACTAATGTCTGAAGTAGTGCTGGAGGGAACTGACACCGTGCAATCAACTGGACTGTCCATAAACTTGGTCAAACGTTTGTAGAGCTTATGGGACTTAACTACGGGGTCATCAGTCCCTAAACTTACAAACTACTTATGAACTAGCTAAGACTAAAGACGGCACAAATATCCATGCCCGAGGGGGGATTCGAACACCCGACCGTAGTGGCAGTGCAGACCGTGACTGGAGCGCCTCAGTCTCCTCGGCCACCGCGGCCGGCTGTCCATAAATCCGTAAGAGTACGAGGGGACGAAGATCCTTTCTGAGCCGAACATTGCAAGACATCCCAGATATCTCTGTACTTATAAGACGCATTTGTTGTATGTCTGTCTGTTCTCTTATAACTCAAGATCTAGACAACCAAATAACGTGAAATTTGGTACACGTACACAAAATTACATGTGAAACGTTCCTAAATAGTTTCGTTCCATTTTTTGGAAAACCAACCGGAAAATTTGAGAAAAAGTGAAAGTGCGTTTGCACTGTGTCCGTGTAAATCTATAAACGCACTGATCCTGATTTAATTTTGCACAATTGACCTTCAAAACAAGAGGAAGGGCACTGTCTACATAAAATTTCGTTCAGTGCATGGTGGAGGGTACTTATGGATTTCGCAAAAATCCGCAGTTTCGCTCCGATCTTTATGAAATTTTGGGATTGCTGGTATAGACTTGCAGACACCATGCTTTTCTCATGGACAGTTGTATGTAGCCTGCTCCAGAGTGGGCAAAGAAGAAAATCTTTTTGTACATACTCCAAACGGAACTTCCAAAAATGTTGTTTATCACATTGCTTTAAAAAATGTACCTTTTTATTACTTGCAAATAAACGGTTTTGTACAGAAAACCTTATTTTAAATCGGGGCAAAGCCGGGTACTTGCAGCTAGTGTTCAATGTCTGAGGAGTTTGGTGGCCAGCGGCGGTGTTTAAACTCATAAGATCGTTCCTGGAGCCAGTGTGTAGCACTTCTGCACGTGTCCTGCTGGAATGGATGCAGGTGATCAGCCAGAATACGTAAGTTCGTGTCACCTGTCAGACTCATATATAGACTTATGACAGGTTCCATATCACTTCAACTGCAAACGCCTCACACCGTTGTAGAGCCCCCCCCCCCCTTCAGATTGAACGATTCGTGATACTGTCTTCACTCGTGCATGTTTCCAAACTATTCAATGGTGCAGGCGTAATATTCTGTGTCGTGCAGTCAGCAAGGGAACTCCAGTTTGCCTTCGGCTCCGAAACCCTATATCGATGGTGTTTCGTTGAATGGTTCGTAAGATGACATTTGTTGATGGCGAGCATTGAAATCCACAGCAATATGTGGAAGGGTTACACTTCTGACTCATTGAACGATTCTCTTCAGTCGTCGTTCGTCCCGTTCATGCGACATCGCAGCGATGTCGGAGATTTGATATTTTACTCGATTCCCGGTATTCGTCAAAATGGTCGTACGAGAAAATCCCCATCTCATCGGTACCTCGGAGATGCTGAGTCCTATCTCTCGTGCGCCGACTACGGCATCACGTTCAAACTCACTGAAATCGTGATAAGCTACCATTGTATCAGCCGTTATAGATTTATTATATTGGTGTGGTGTCTGTTCTTTTGTAGATATCCGAAAGAACAGATACCACACCTGCTTCTCAGCCATATTGCATTTGCAAATTATTGATAAAGGAGGGGAAGGCAGAAGGATAAGGAAAGAAAGGAATAACAGTGGCTGTATTAGGGCACTGAAACAATGGTGACATGTGAAAATGTGAGCCGGGCCGGGACTCAAACCCGGGCCTCCTTCGGACCAGCGGTCGCCTTAACCACTTGGCTACCCGTGCTTGCCTCCCGTGCAAATTCTCACAAGTCGCACGCTATGGCTGTAGCTCCCCCATCATCCATTCCCTCCGAAAGAGCAGACACCACACCAATATAATAAGTACATACTCGCGAAGACGACGTTGGCTTCAATTACTTCACCGCAGATGCGGTCATTCGTTCGACCTCGCACGGGAATTCGCAACGGCGAGTGTAAGAGGGCATGGACGATAGGGGCGCTACAGCCATAGCGTGAGACTTGTGAGAATTCGAGGCGGACATGAGGCGAGCACGGGTAGCAAAGTGGTTAAGGCGACCGCTGGCCCGAAGCGGGAGACCCGGATTCGATTCCTGGCCCGGCTCACATTTTCAATGTCGCCATTGTTTCCTTTCAATGCCGTAATGCAGCTACTATCATTCCTTTCTTTCCTAATCCTTATTTCTTCCCCTCCTGTATCAATTAATTTGCAAAAGAAATAGAGTTAACGTTAGCGCCAGATACGTATTGTCTATACAGGGGTTGCCGACCTCAATACTGTTCTTTCACTGCTTTCATATCTCTGTGTTTGGATACACATGCCTTTACCAATTTCTGTGATTCTTCACTGAAATTGAATCCCAATAACTAATGACGGAAAATTAGGTCAGTTAGTGTCACTGTCAAATTGTAAGACTTTTACCCTTGTGCAATGACGTAAGTGAAACTGAAGTTCTGTCCACATTTATTATAACTAGTTTCGGCCGCTAATTATCCATCATCATAGGCATTTATAGGCTTTAAACCTGTAATGTTTCAGACAGGGTCTGATAACGGACGTCATCACACACTGATGCAAGACTGGCGTGATAGTTTATTAGAGTGCAGCAACGCCATTTATGAGATGTGGATTCACAAATTAGAGCTGAAAGTAGTTTAGGAAGTTGTGAAGATTGCCAGTTAGCAACTGAAGTTGATCATTAGATCACTGAGATTCAGTGCATCAATATACTAGTTATTAACATTCTCGGAATGTATGACAGCGAACGGGATAAGTTGAAAATGTATAACCAGTTGGGATTCGAGCCCGGATCTCCTGCTTTCTAGGCAGTTGCGCTGAAACCTACGCCACCAGGGACACAGCGATAACCACGCCTGTGCGGACTATACTGCTCACCTCCTGTCAGATACAAGTTCTCAACTTCACCCTGCCCGCTATTTGCCTATTTACTCAAACTCCCGGTTTTGTTCAAACTGATTCCCGTAAGAGTAAGGGCCTAGGAGTAGGGTTGCCATAATGCAAGAACCAAAGTCTAAGACAGTCTGTAATTATGAAGATGTGGTTGAAGCAAAGAATTCTATGGCAGCCGTTCAGAGCAAGTGTTCCTCCTTTGGCGATTGAGATATAGCAACGATAAAGAAATAATTCAAGATTAGTTTCCATATAACTAAAAGCACGCGAATAAGGACCTAATATTGTACTTTAGATATTTCGTACAGGTGCTGTATGTAATCGGGCTATTTTTCGACGAATCAAACCAACAAATTATGTCTCAAAACTCGCGGTTTTGACAGTTTTTCATTCTACGGTCACCTTGAAAATAAAATTTGATAAAGTGATAAAACAAACTGAAAACTACTGACTGAAAGACGATTATCGGTAGACGTGGTTCTTCTTGCCCGGGCACACTAAAATTCTGAACATTGTAAGATTTTAACATGAAGTACGGAAAATGTCTCGTATCGGAGCGCTGACAAACTAAAACTTGTCGAGAAACAACACGGTTATATTGCGCACTGTTACTATGCGTTGTAGCCCACACACTTTACAAAAAACCTAATGTTCGTTTCTTTCACGTTTAATACTTGGAAACTAATCTATATATTTCTCTCGGAAGTGCACTTTTCGTTTCGACATTTTGATTTCTAAATTCGATGTAACAACGACAACAAAATTACAATCCACGTACCACGTACCTGAATATTTACCTTACACAAAGCCAAAGTACGTAAGATACGTGCAGCAAAGACTTCGTTAAACAAGAGAGAAAAACAACTCCAACACCCACAGATAATCGAATATTGCACTCATCCGTTGTCACTGTTGGAAACAGCGGAGAGACTGCGAACTAAACCAGAATATCATCAATATCCAACGGCTAACTTCAAGATAGCAAGGAGTAGTGAAATACTTGATCGGAGTCCGGCGGGAAAATAGAAGTAAAAAAAAAAAATGTAATCGTACATTATTTTTGCGGACACCCGGCTTCTAGCATAAAATCGCGAAATCGCTAAATCTGCCTATGAGTTCCTCCGTACTGAATAAAGGATCATTGCCAGGCATTTAAATTTGATTCGCATAGTAGATATGTGGATCACTGCCATCAGGGCGTGTGTGGAGGAGAATTTGCGTAGGTGCATCTATATCTATTCAGACAGCCAGGCAGCCCTGATATCATTGGCAGCTCCTGCAACAAGATCTAAAATTGTCACTGGGTTCTGGTGGAGCTAGGGGAAAGCAATAGGGTAAACCTATTGTGGGCCCTGGCCACTCGGGGATCAGTGGCAACGAAGAAGCCGACAGATTAGCCAGGATGGGGGCAAAGACTCCATTTATTGGACCGGAACCTTTTCCTGACAATCTACCAAGGCAATGATCAAATTGGAGCTACGTAACTGGCTCAGAATACAGCACGTAGAATGTTGGACCAAAGTCTATCAACAAAAACATGGCAAGGTAATGACGCCAAAGCCATGTTTTAAAAGAAGTTCTGCAATCCTGGGCCTGAACAAGAGAGAGATTAGACTCATGGTTGGATTGCTAACAGTCCATGGGAATTTCAAAAAACACCTATATACAATGGGAATAACAGAAGAGGATCCTAAATGTAGGATCTGTGATGACGGTGATGAAACTGCAACACATCTAATCTTCGAATGCATTGCATTGGAGAGTAAAAGGCACAGAACATTTGGGACAACCAGACCCGAAGAAATTGTGTCTAATAAAGAACTGGTAAAGGGACTCCTTGCACTGTTCAAGATATACAGGGAGCGATACCGCACAATAAACTTAGTTTCGGTGCGGGCACTGGCGGGTTGGACCAAGACTGTTTTGGCTTCAATCAATCAATCACATATGTGGATACATTGAGGACCCGAGAGTTATTTTACAACGTTTCGTATAGCAGTCAACTGCAGATGGAGGAGATGAAGGAATACAGGTTGCTAGGTTACAGACGACGCATTGTGGTGCCGTGTGAGGGCGGCTCTGCAGAGCGCTGCGGCCATTCTTCGCCGCTGGCTCCGCCGGCGCTCCGACCTTTGCTTAATAGTCGCCTTCCGCTTCCGTCGCCGCCGCCGCCAGACTAGCCCGTTCTCGCACCTCACACGCCGCGCCCGTGCTGCCAACCTGACAGCGTATTCTCCGCACTCCGCCCCTCGCCTGTCGCAGATTCTGCGCTCCGGCAACTTCGCGAGCGAAAGGTGCGCTTTTGCTGGTAGGATTATTTGTTTGATTGTACGTATCGTGCTCCCCGGAAAATCATACCGTTCTAATTTTAGAAGATATAGCTCCATACTGTCATTGGAGTGTAGGACTGCGACTGGTCCAAGTTGTGATTAAAAAAAAATTATACCTACAGCCGCAAGATTGAATTTTATGTTTTATACCGGTTTCGACACTCAAGTAGTGTCACCTTCAGGCCAAATCAATAACGTCCATCCTGTTATTTATGTTATCAATAAGGCATTTTTCACCGGAATATACAGCTTCCGCTCATCTGTGTGACCTTCAAGCATGTGACAATTAGTAAGCCATTTTGCAATATATTAGCCCTACAAAATGCTTATGTGCATATTACTGCCGGCCGCAGTGGCCGAGCGGTCTGCGGCGCACCAGTCACAGTTTGCACCACCGTCCTCGAGTGTCGAGTGTCTTACCACTGCGCCACTTCGCTCGGTCACGATTTCGATGTGGAATGCGCATCTTCATCAGAAACTTCTACCATAGTCCTGCAATAATTTTCCGAGCTAATCATTTTAAACAAGTTTATTTACGGTAGGGATTTCGGCTGGTTTACCAAGAACGTCAACTAGAGCACGCACAATGATAGACACGTGTGCAGTATGACATGAAGATTTGGCCAAAATCATTATTTCGCTAGAAGCCGTATAGTTTTATGATTTTTCTCTACTGGTTTCAGTAATAGTTACCAATCAACTGATGTACATTGTAATCTCTTGAGGAAGAAAAAGAGCAGCTGATGTACAACATAAGATCCTCTTAATGGTAATCACAACTGAAACCTCTAAAGAATAAACAATAAACTTGTACGCTGTCACTAGAACAAGGTTTTCTAGAAAGGAATTATTCTATTCAACTTAGAAGACCAAGAATACTGATGTTATTTCACTTCAAATTGTCTTTAGTTGATGGCGTATTGGCACCCAAATATTACGCGTTTTGCCGCTTTCAATCCCATTTGTTTCAATACTCCTGTCCTTTACCTAACTGTGGTCTATCTAGAAATCTACTTTCTTCCAAATGACCATTAGATCCAAATGTTTATGTTCTTCTGTCAGATTTTGATTTATGTTACGTAAATTGCATCTCCAATTTCGGAAAATATTTGAATATAATGATATCCTCTAACTGGCGCATATTATTCTTTAGAAATGGAGCTAGAACACATACATTAGAGAGAAATGTTCAAATGTTTGTAGAAGTTATGGGACTTAACTATGGGGTCATCAGTCCCTAAACTTACAAACTACTTATGAACTAGCTAATACTAAGGACGGCACAAATATCCATGCCCGAGGGGGATTCGAGCCCCCGACCGTAGTGGCCGTGCAGACTGTGACTGACGCGCCGTAGAACGCTCGACCACCGCGGCCGGCTATTAGAGAGAGGCGATATCATACTACAAGGGCGTGCTAAAAATTAGTGTATTCTAATTTTTTGTGTGAAATATCGATTTTTTAATAATAATATAGTATTGCAATTTAGAATTTTATTTCTTCTTATCTACACATTTATACTGTTTGTATAGGACAATTAACCGGCTTTTTCAATTATAAATAATAATCTAAGAAAATTTCGCTTTATTTAAAAGCGAATGCATTGGTCATTTTTTTTCTATGTTCCTCTCTTCATTCTTAGTATTTTTCTGATGAACTATCACTGGCACTAAATATTTTAAATTATTCTTCACTTGAAAACAAACTTTTTAAACTGAAGAAAAAAACGTTTATAATTCTAAAGGACCAAACTGCTAAGGTCATTAGTTACTATATTTACAAACTACTTAAACTGACTTATGATAAGGAAAACATACACACTCATGTCCGAGGGAGGACTCCAAGCCGGCCGCGGTGGCCGAGGAGACTGAGGCGCTCCAGTCACGGTCTGCACGGCCACTACGGTCGGGGGTTCGAATCCCCCCTCGGGCATGGATATTTGTGCCGTCCTTAGTATAAGGTAGTTGATAAGTAGTTTGTAAGTTTAGGGACTGATGACCACGTAGTTAAGTCCCATAAGCTTAACAAACATTTGAACATTTGATTTGAGGACTCCAAATTCCGGCAAGAGCGCTCAAACTGTACAGTACTTTTTTATACACCCTTTAGTTTTTCCAGTAATATGTAGAAATAGGCCCATACAGAGGGGGGGGGGGGTACCCAAAAACTCAGTGACAAACTTTAGATAGAAAAATCAATGCTTCACAAGGAAGAAAGCCTAGATCGCGTATTTATGTACTATTTTTTAAAGTTGACTTGATAATGAAAATAGTGCTAGCCAACATAATATTGCAACAAGAACAAGAAATTTCCAGCTACCTGGTATGGTATAAAAATTATTATTATCATTATTTTAAATAACATATCGTTGTCGCTCCCGTGACGGAACATCATGAGTGCAGATTTCGAGTCAGGGGAACTCATATACTCTGCATAAAACATTTAATGGTCACATTCCTATAACATGTTATAAGTTTAAAACATGCGCGATGAACATTCTTTCATCTTCGCTACTGTAGAATACGCCTCTATTGAGGGTGTGTTTATAGCTCCAAAGATACGAATTTTATGTAGAACTAACTGAAAACTCGACGTCGTTCGGTATTTATTTATTCCAGTCTTAGTCCACTGTCATTCGCTTTCTCTCTCCATCTTTTCTTTCCTTATCTGTCTATTCCTCACCTCCTCACCTCCTTTCCTCTCTCTCTCTTTCTCTCTCTCTCTCTCTCTCTCTTTCTCTCTCTCTCTCTCTCTCTGCGTAAGTGAAGCACACTCTGCCATGCTACATACAAAGTTTTACGTAGACAGTGACTATCTCTTGTTTGGAAGAACAAGTGTGCAAAATTTCATAAATAACAGAATAAAATTGTAGAGTTTACCGAAATCTGTAGGTAAACTAACCTCCGCCAAGCAGTATACGAACTTTTATGTAGACTGTGACTTTCCTCTAGTTTTGAAGTTCAAGTGTGCAAAATTTCATGAAGATCGGAAGAGGAGTGTAGATTTTTATGCAATATAAACATACGGACACTCTAAATTATGTTTGTATTGTTTGTATAGTCTATGGGACTTAACTACGGGGTCATCAGTCTCTAAATTATGTATAAAGATATTTACTGGACTTCTTTTATTGCTTTGGATCGTAGTACCTCCTTCCAAAGCAAACAGCTGGCATTAGAAGAAAAGTGTTTCCCGTAATCGCTGACTGACAGGTGAAGGTGGCTTTTAACGGATACGATCTAGATCCCAAGTTTACTTGGCCTTTTTTCTTATTTTGTTGTAATGTACCTGTAGTTCAAGTTCGTCGATGTTTCTGTCAAATGTTTGCAAACCTTTGGGACCAAACTACTTTGGTTATCGGTCCCCAGACTTAGAAAGTATTTACATCTACATCTACATCTACATACATACTCCACAATTCGCCGTAAGGTGCGTGGCGGAGGGTACACTGTACCACTACTAGGCATTTCCTTTCCTATTCCACTGCCAAATGGAACGAGGAAAAAAAGAATGCCTATATGCCTCCGTACGAGCCCTAATTTCTCTTATCTTGTCTTTGTGATCTTTACGCGAAATGTAAGTAGGCGGCAGCAAGATCGTACTACACTCAGCTTCAAATTCCGGCCCTCTAAATTTACTTAACAGAAATTCGCGAAAATAAAGTCGTCTTTCTTCCAGCGATCCCCAATTGAGTTGCCGGAACATTTCCGTGACGCTCGCGCATTGGTCGAACTTACCGGTAACAAATCTAGCTGCTCGCCTCTGAACCGCTTCTATGTCATACTTTAAACTAATTTAAACCTATCCTAAGCAGAACACACACACGCCCGGGCGAGAACTCGAACCTCCGGCGCCTGGAAACTCACGGCCGGTCCCGCACGTCTTGACGTTTTTCTGTACAGAAACCGTGAGGCGCATGTTTCACGGAGAGGTCGGTGAGTATCTCGTGACAAATCGGACAGGTATTCCCGGTTACATTACACTGTCTCAGGTAGGCAAACGAAGACGCTGCGGCAGCTAATAGCCTGCGTTACTCGAGACGTCGCCTGTCCCAGGGCAGAGTGTCCGATTTCCAAGACGTTGCAGGGCACTTGCTCATTCCGGGATTTCGGCTAAATGCCGAATTGCGGCTGTAATAATTATCAGGTCGGTGATGAGTACCATTACGCGGCCATCATTAGCGTGGCCTGGCGGTCATTAGGAGGCCCTCGGCGTCTGCAAGACGGCGGAGAGGAAGGCCCGGGCCTCCGCCTCGCCTCGCCCGCGGTCGCCCTTCGGGACCTCTCAGCAAGTGGGCCCTCCCACAGGAACGCCGCCGTCTTCAAGGGTGCTCCGGCACGCACTTGTTTTGCCGCCTCTGGCGGGCCACAACGACTCTGGTGACCTGTACATTACCGCCGCAGAGTGCCAGCCCTTCTCGCTTTTTTATGTACACTGGCGAAAAAAATACGCCGCCATCGCGGAGTTTTTTTTAACAACCTGTGATGTGAAAGTAAGTTTGGCGCACCCCAAGGAGTGTTACACGACCATTACTTGTCACAATATGCAGGGTGTTTCTGAAGGAATCTTCTGTATCTGTTGTTGTTGTCGTGGTCTTCTGTCCGGAGACTGATTTGATGCAGCTCTCCACAATACCCTATCCTGAGCAAGCCTCTTCATCTCCACATAAGAACGGCAACCTACATCTGTCTGAATCTGCTTACTGTATCTATCTCTTGGTCTTCCTCTGCGGTTTTTACCCCACACACTTCCCTCTAACGCTAAATTCACAATTCCTTGATGTCTAAGAATTTGACCTACCAATCTATCCCTTCTTTTAGTCAAGGTATGCCAGAAATTTCTTTTCTCCCCAATTCTGTTCAGTACCTCTTCATTAGTTACGCGATCCACCCACTTAATCTTCAGCATTCTTCTGTAGCACCATATTTCAAAATCCTCAATCCTCTTCCTGTATGCACTGTTTATCGTCCGTGTCTCACTCCCATACAAGGCAACACCCCATACAAATGCCTTCAGAAAGGACTTCCTTAGGCTTTAATCGATATTCGATGTTAACAAATTTCTCTTTTTCAAGAACGCTTTTCTACCCATCGCCATTCTTCATTTTATATCCTCTGTACTGCGACCATCATTTGTTATTTTACTGCCCAAGTAACAGAACTCATCTACCTCCTTTATTGCTTCGTTACCTAATTCCTTCAGCATCATCTGATTTTCTTAGACTGCACTCCATTACCCTAGTTTTGCTCTTGTTAATGTTCATCTTATATGCACCTTTCAGCACACTGTCCATTCCGTTCAATTGCTCTTCCAGGTCCTTTGATGTATCTGACAGATTTTCTATGTCGTCGGCAAAACGCAAGGTTTTTAATTCTTCCCCCTGAACTTTAATTCCTTCACTAAATTTCTCCTTGCTTTGCTTTATAGCTTGCTCAATGTACAAATTGAATAACATTGGAGAAAGGCTACAACCCTGTCTTACTCCCTTTCCAACCACTGCATCCCTTTCATGCCCTTCAACTCTGACAACCGCTGTCTGGTTTTTGTAGAAGTTGTAAATAACCTTACGCTCCCTATATTTTACTCCTGCTTGTTTCAGAACTTGAAAGAGTTTATTCCAATCAACATTGTCAAAAGCCTTCTCCAAATCTACAAAAGGTAGAAATGTAGGTTTGCCTTTTCTTTATCTATCTTTTAGGATAAGCCGTAAAGTGAGTATTGCCTTCCGAGTTCCTACATTTCTCCTGAACCCAAACTGATCTTCCCAGAGGTCGGCTTCTACCAGCTTTTCCATCCTTCTGTAAATAATTCGTGTTAATATTTTGCAACCATGACTTATTAAACTGATGGTTCTGTAGTTTTCACACCTGACTGCTCCTGCTTTCTTTGGAATGGGGATTATAACATTTTTCTTAAAGTCTGAGGGTACTTCAACTGTCTCATACATCTTACACACCAGGTGAAACAATTTTGTCATGGCTGGTTCTCCCAGAGACTTCAGTAGCTCTGAGGGAATATCATCTACTCCAGGGGCCTTGTTTCGACTCATGAAAATATAAAATAATAATAACAATATCGTGTGGCTCATTGGCCTGGTGCAAGCCTTTCAATTGGGCGCCACTTCGACGACTTGCGTGCCCCTAGCCTAATCCAGTTATCCAACCACGGAAAGGAGACCTAGGGTAAGGTGGTACAATTCCAATCATTTCGGACAAATGTTGTTGGTACTGGAAAATATGTTGAGAAAAGAGATAATTTTAATTATAGCACTTGTTTTTGGATGTTTAACGAATATGTAACACAAATACTAGACCATTACAAATGTTGGTATAAACACAAAAAAAGGGTTCCAGAAGTGTGAAAAATCGATCGAAATTGTACCACACTAGGTACAATTATGATCACTTCCTCGTACAATTTTGATCATTGGCTTCTTCCACATAAAAAGCACTTTTCCCTTGGGCACCAACGCATACTTCTAGGTAACAAACATTGCATAATATAGAATTTGCAATTGCGTGGAAACTAGATAGCCGGCCGTGGTGGCCGAGGGGACTGAGGCGCTCCAGTCACGGCCTGCACGGCCACTACGGTCGGGGGTTCGAATCCCCCATCGGGCATGGATATTTGTGCCGTCCTTTGTCTTAGGTAGTTCATAAGTAGTTTGTAAGTTTAGGGACTGATGACCCCGTAGTTAAGTCCCATAACTTCTACAAACATTTTCACATTTGGAAACTAGATAATTTATAAAAGCGCGTTCGACGAAGTTGCTCCACGCACGTCTTAACAGGAAAAAAATTATATCTCCGTAGCGCAAAGTGGTGTATTCTTGGAAAAGACAGGAGAAGCTGCAGAAACCTGCTACACTACAACGCCACACAGAGGCAAGTGCTACCAACACTACGAGACTGACAAATTATGTTGATCGGAATTGTACTTATATCGAATTTGAACCACCTTACCCTACAGTCTAACGTGGAATCCGAACCACGTGTCGTTTCTAGCAACTCCCACATCGTTGATACGTGAAGGATGTACAATGATACGTCTGTTCTTAAAGAACCGACGTTGCCGACGGCCCGCAGCTATAAATGTTAAATATACAGTGATCACTTCGCAATTTACGATAATTTGCGGCTATATTTGTGCTCTTCAGTTGGTCTATAATTTTGTAACATTCATTAAAACATTATTTCTCGGCATGTTGTCTTTCTACCATTTAAAGAGCAATTCTTGTATACAGGGTGAGTCGTCATAAATGAGGAACAATATTTCGTGTAAATTGTCACACACTGAGCTATAAACATAAATTCGTTTTGCGCAAGTTCCTATGTCAATACATGGCAATGCAATTGAATGCTAAAAATCCGGATGTATGAAGTGGGCCGGCCGCGGTGGCCGAGGTGATTGACGCGCTCCAGTCACGGTCAGCACGGCCTCTACGGTCGGGGGTTCGAATCCCCCCTCGGGCATGGATATTTGTGCCGTCCTAGTTCGTAATTAGTTCATAAGTAGTTTGTAAGTTTAGGGACTGATGACCCCGTAGTTAAGTCCCATAAGCTTAACAAACATTTGAACATTTTGTATGAAGTGGATTTTGGGCGTTACTGTGCACCGACATTGTCAAGGGGAGATATCGGCACCAGGGCACAACATGCGACCCACATTCTGGGAACCATTCTGAGCAAACGACACTGCTATCGGTTGTTATGTAGAGGCTGTCGGCCAGCATGTTGTTAGGGCTGAGTATTTATAGGGCGAATTTTAGTATTTCGGCGTGCAGATTGAATTTTACATGCGTCCAGCTCCAAGAGCCATCCTCGTTAAATTGTCTTGTTGATTCCCGTCGTGCGACCATAATCACGTCGCAAACCTTATCACATGAGCACCGTTTCGTACCTTTTGTACGCGCAACTTCCGTCGTCTGTGTCGGTTCAAATTACCATCCAATGACTTGTCACATGTGTCTGACCAGGGTAACAAAATCATTATATAAATACGCTAATACGGAAATTGTGGTACAGATTACTAATTTACTCGTACCAGAAGGCCAATGAAAGTTACATAATTCGAAAGATTGTTTGTCGTAGATTTCACGAATATAAATATTATATGTGCATTTAGCCATGAAAAGTGGTAAAAGGAAGTAGAAATTTTCCTATCTACAGCTTGGATCAAGTTCTAGATTCTCCAACAATCAGCTCACTGATTGGCTATTCGCTTCGACCAAAGACGCTGTAATGCAGCGCATCTGCAGTATTAAAATAAGTGAATATCGAAACATGGAGTGCTCCCAACTCACTTTCTTGTGCCGTTCAAATGCTTCATTTTCGCAGTGATTAAGAGTGGTTGAAGAAAATCGAGGTTTTCATATAAATGCCGATATAAAGGATGATGCGCCGGGAGAGGCATGTAGCGGTGCACGGGTGAAACTACGAAGTCGACATGTTGTCAGCTCTGGAATTCTGAATATCGCAGTATCAAAATAACATTATTTCTTGGCTTTGTATAAATATACGAACACCGAAATTGTACTTCCCTTTCAAGTATTAGGCTAATGAAAGTTATATAATTCGAAAATGGCATGAGAAGTATATACTTCCGTTTTTATTTGTTGTTATTGTGTCAGGCATTTTCCTTAACACGTAAAAGATACTGTTTCATACCTCCCAGTGCCGGTTAAATTTTACCAAATATCCCAGCGGCCTCCTATAATAATGTTGGCAACAGATGCTGAATAGTGAGAATCCTGTGAGTCTTTATTTTAGCCAATCGCTTGACAACGCTGATGTTTTCTCATGGAATCTTCGCTTTACGAGGGCAATTATTTTTACTGAGCGGACGAGGGTACATACAAGAACCTGTCAACCATAAAGCAGGAGCAGCATTATTTGTTTACTTCATGATCTGTACTTTACACTAATCGAGTCATTCAATGTGGTTAGAACAAATGGGCAAAGATTTTCTATCGTGTTGTTGATGTTGCCAACATAATCACGCGAGGCCGCCGACATGAAATTTTACCCCCAGTGACAATTGTAAACACAATTGGTCGATTTTCGACCACAGGCAATACTAGTAATAATAATTTCGTGTGGCTCATTGGCCTGGTCCAAGCCTTTCAATTGGGCGCCACTTCGACGACTTGCGTGGTCCTAGCCTACCCCAGTGATCCAACCGGGGAAAGGGGACCTACAGTTTAACGTGGAATTCAAACCACGTGTCGTTTCTGGCGACTCCCACATCGTTGACAGGTCAAGGATGGGTTGAAACGCGAACTGAAACCCTTTCGGTCGACGGGTCCGACATTTATGAAAAATGGATGTTGTATATATTTTCTCTGTGGTCTCCAAGACTGGCCAACTCCGGTCCGTAAAGTATAAACGCCCTCCTGTATCAGCAAGTGGGGTGTATAAAATTCCATATACTTGTCGAAAATTATATATCGGATAGTTCGTGTCATCTTATCTGTAACTGTAAAAATACGTAATATTATCAAAATCTTTTTAACAGTTAATATTTTTATGGTTTAGATGTCTTGTGTATGTCTGAACATCTAGACACATATGTCACTTGACAATAGCAGTGTTAGCCGAAACGGATCTGTAGTGGTGAAAATAAAAAAATACTTAATAGCAGCGATTGGTTTAATTATAATAATAAACACTTTCTATTTTAGTTCAATAAACTTAAGACTTAAAATGTTCTTTAATACGAGGGGGAGTTGGAAAATAAGTTTCCCCTGTCGACTGTGGGCAGAGTTGTTCAAATGCTCAAATGTTTGTAAAGCTTAAGGGATTTAACTGCGGGTTCATCAGTCCCTAAACTTACAAACTACTTATGAACTAGCTTATACTAAAGACGGCACAAACATCCATGCCCGCCGGCCGCGGTGGCCGAGGGGACTGAGGCGCGTCAGTCACGGCCTGCACGGCCACTACGGTCGGGGGTTCGAATTCCCCCTCGAGCATGGCTATTTGTGCCGTCCTTAGTGTTAGCTAGTTCATAAGTAGTTTGTAAGTTTAGGGACTGATGACCCCGTAGTTAAGTCCCATAAGCTTAACAAACATTTGAACATTTGAACATCCATGCCCGAGGGGGGGATTCGAACCCCCGACGGGGAACGGCCTCGCGCATCGCAGCATAGCGCCTCAATGCGTTTGGCCGCTCCAACGCGACGGTACAGTTGTGTATGAAAGGAAAAAAAAATAGAATGACATTAAAGATAATACACGTATTAATTTTTCTACATAATTTCCAAGTACATTGAGACATTTGTCAAACCGCTTCAAAAGCTTCAAAAAGCCGCCCAGGAAAAAATCAGGACGTTGCATACGGAAGAAGTGTTGAGCGGCTATGGAGCGGAAACATCCGTCATCACCTCTCCGAAAGAAGATCAAAAGCACTCAGTCTGCAGGAAAAGTGCTACTCACCGTTTTCTGGGACGCCCAAGGAGTTTTGTTGCTGGACTTTTTTGGAGGATGCAACTACCAATGCTGTGCGGTACGGTGCCACTCTGTCGATATTGAAAGAAGTGATTCGCACAAACGGTCTTGCCTTCTCAGATCTGGCGTTCCGCAGTTGGACAACACTGTGAGAAGACACTCGGCGATGGCAACGCAAAACCATATTGCAACTCTTGGTTGGGAGCGACTCACGTTTTTTTTTTTTTATATATTTTTTTATTTTATTTATTTTTCCTTCGAGGAAGGCTTTATGCAGTTTAGAAAGCGGTATGATAAATGTGTCAATGTATTTATTTTGTGTTTCTTAGCTCAATAATGCTGTTTTGACCTTCACCACAGCACGAAAGAAAAGACAATTCGACGAAAAAATGAAATAACATGATCCACACTCGTAGCTAGACAGCAATGGACCATGACTGAATTCTTGTCCTCCGTCTCAACAGTCACACATTGTGTTTTTATGTCATTCCGGTAAATATTCTCTCCTTGGGGTACCTATTCCTTGAAGTAAGGCTCAGGAGTCACACTTTAATTCCCCATTCGTACCTTAAAATAACTTTTGGGAGATCATGCTTTGTTTCCCTGTCATACGTTTAGTGGATGAGCTTCCACTTCTGTTTCGATTTTGCCAGTCCTCATTTAGTGAGTGGATCGTGAGGGTTTTATAAAATAATTGTTCACGTATGTGAGGGGAGAATAAAAATAAATAAATAAATAAAGTGTTCACCAATGACTTATCTACCCGCTCGGTTAGCCGTGTGGTCTAACGCACCGCTTTGCGAGACGAGGAGACGTACCGGCCCCGGTTCGAATCCGCCCGGCGGATTAACGAAGTGGGTCGGAGTGCCGGTCAGCCTGGATGTGGATTTTTGGCGGTTTTCCACATCTCCCTAGGTGATACCGGGCTGGTATCCAAGTCCCGCCTCAGTTACACGATTCGCAAAAATTTCGTGATACTTTACACTTTCACGCGCCTAACACTATACGCAGATATTTGGGGTACACATTTCCTCTCGGGGGGCAGGAAGGGCATCCTGCCACCCCGTAATTACTAACATGTCAAATCCGCATTAACAAGCCGACCTTGCAATGTGTGGGAAAAACGGCTGCAGAAAAAGAAAGAATTTTAAATGTGTTTATTTCCGTCAACACTTGCAATATAATTGTTTAATTACATGTTTCGATGACTTGGATCATCTTCAGATCTTATAGTTGCGTCCGCAACTCGTCTGGCTGAGTACCAATTAGTACTCAGCCAGAGCCGGCCGCGGTGGCTGAGGGGACTGAGGCGCGTCAGTCACGGCCTGCACGGCCACTACGGTCGGGGGTTCGAATTCCCCCTCGAGCATGGCTATTTGTGCCGTCCTTAGTGTTAGCTAGTTCATAAGTAGTTTGTAAGTTTAGGGACTGATGACCCCGAAGTTAAGTTCCGTAAGCTATACAAATATTTGAACATTTGATTTACTCAGCCAGACGAGATGCGGACGTAACTATAAGATCTGAAGATGATCCAAGTGATCGAAACAAGTAATTAAACAATTATATTGCAACTGTTGACGGAAATAAACACATTTAAAATAACACAGTGCAGTTGCGAACACTCTCCAGTCGATTATGTCGACTGTAATAAAAAGAAAGAAGTTCACTAGTGACATCTTTCGGTGAAACTTTCTTTGTCTTACATCCTTTATTCATTTATGGCACCACTACTAAAAGAAATTTGGTTTATTCTATAGTGTATTAAAAAAAAATAAAGCCTCTGAAGCGGATGTATGCCCGGCCAAGCTGCAAAGTATCGTACTAGAGGCATGTTGTTCCTCAACAACAGTGTAACTTTAAGAACAAACACACAATACTGTCTATAGCAGTTTTTTAATGCTGTGCTGTCTAGAAACATCGGTCGCAGTAAGCGCAAATTTGGGTTCGAGTCCCGGCTCAATAAAAATTTTCTTTTGCCCCTAATTAGTTTTAGACCTGAAGCCAAATTATATCCGCAGTTCCGATTATATGTATTCACTTTCTGATTTGCGTGTCCCCGAGGTTGGAACGTGTCAGACCCCCTGCAGCACTCAGCGTTAAAACCGTACCAGCGCTGGCGGTGACACCTCGGCCTCGGCAAATGCTCGTACTGGTAGCCGCCGTCGCAGAGGCGCGTCACACTTGGCAGGCCTCCATTGTGGCCAGCTAAAAGCTCCCGTTGCTCTCCACTCCACCGCGTGTAGCTTCCTTGTTTCGCTTCGCAGCATCCAGCCCGCAAAAATTTTTTTGCCTAATGGCGTCTTCAAAAGTCATGCATCAGTTGTTCTGCTGGCGAATGAGCGAGGTTTTTCTTTCGCGACGGCGGTCGTGCAAGGGTTGTCTGCCTCTCCGCGCCGGGAAAGAGTGCATAAGACACAGTGCTTGTTACTGAATGCGGCGACGCGGCAGCGGGCCGCTCTGCGGAGTGTGATGTTCCGTTAGCAGCGACAACCGATTCCGCGCGCACAGAAAACTCCCTAGGTGAGTGACTACACAATGCCCAGCGCGCCTCTCAGCTGCAGAAATACAGATAAATAGACGACCCGGTGAACTTCGTATCCCTTACCTCTTAATATAAACCATATTAATTTATAAATGATATCAATTTCAGACCCAGTAGTTTTCTAAAGGCATCATCAGATAGTCTATCGGCTCGATAGCGGGCGGAAACAGTGGGCAAATCATGCACACATGTCCAGGATAATGTTCATGCCACATTCGTTGAAGTTCAGGGAAGGTTTAAACGGTAATAAAATATGGAAAAATTGCGAGGAAAATTTAGATTTAAAACATGTAAAATAATGACTTGGTTGTGTTCGTTCAGAAATATTGTCGCATTGCAATGGAAGCAGGCTTGACTTCGAAGGCAGCTGAACACAGCACTTATACTCAAAGCACGTTTATTACGAACTCAACATACACGCAGCATTGACTGCCTCTCAGGCAGAGTGCTCTGCTATTTATACACAGACAGAATTTACCAGAAATTAGAAGAACAGTTAACATAAGAAACAAGTAGAATTTACAAGTGAACATAAAAAAGATGAAGAACCTTCTGGAATTGTTAATTACAAAGAAATAAATTTTTTGCCGGTTTTTTTTGGGGGGGGGGGGAAGGGGTAGATCTATGATTTGCGGTGGTTTTCATTGTTCGTTCTTGGTCGTTCGTTGATCATTTGGCTCAGCTTTTTTATTTGAGGGCGTTCAGACCTCTGACCGGGCGCGCTGAGCCACGGCGCCCGGCCTGGTGGGCGGGATTGAACCGGGGACCTTCTGCACCGCAGTCCGTGAAGTTATGCCCTGCGCCACGCCGGCAATCGGTGGTCTCTCGCGGCAATATACTTTACTCTTCCAAAGTTCGCTTTACACGATCTGAACCCGTATATGAACTGTCAAAGATAAAAATAAATTGCTATTCGTTAGTCTCGCTAAAACTCGAGAATGACTGAACCGATTTGGCTATATATCATTACATAAACCACTGAATCCATTGTGTTGAAATCTGGTGTGGAGATAGCTTGAGCGCTGAAGTACCGGATAAGATACTTTAGAAAGTGTGCAATTCAAGATATTTTTTTTATTTGAAGTATATAAAGCGAAATATCGAACAATAATTACTCTCTAGAAAAGTTGTTTACTCTTTGACTTCTTAACTATTTTTCAGAAGTTATAATTAACTTTTGTACAAAGTGGATAGAAAGGCAGAAGGAAGTACCTGTCAGTTTTCCACAAATTTTTCTATTTTCTGGCGAACAAATCCAAACTTTTACTTCACTCAAACATTCCTCTCGCTTAGAACGTCGAATGTGAAAAATTTTATCGCAATCAGATGAATGGTATTGATATTTCACAGAAAAATCACTTCCTATTTTTTCCGAATTTTCCAATTTTCCGGGAAACTTTTCCAAATTTTCATTTCATAAGAACGTTACTCTTGCTTTGGACGTCAAATATGCAAAATTGTATCGCAATCAGACGAATGATATTGACATCCTATTGGAAAAAGCTCTTTCAGTTTCTCGCGAATTTTCAAATATTTGGGTAACTTTCGCATTTTTACTGAAAACTTTTTCAAGAGCATAATAAAGAAAACAAAAAAAGAATTACCAATCTCCGCCGTGCAAATAGTCAGTTACAGTGCTGAATTCAATCAAAAACGAATTGAAAAACGCACTTTCAGTTTTTCTCAAATTTGCCAATTTTCGGGTAGATTTTCCAAAAAATGTATTTCATACAAACCTCCTCCTTTCAAGCCGTACTTAAGTGATGCTCTTACAACCATGTGGCAATTGATTTTTGTTCATAGAAAAAAAATCGCTTTCGGTTTTTCCTAAATTTTCTTACTTTCCGGGAGACTTTTCCAAATTTTTATTTGATGCGAACCTTCCTCTTGCTTTCAACATGAAATGTACAAAATTTTATTGCAATTGAACGGACGGTATTGATAGCTCACTGGAAAAATTTGTTTCAGTTTTTCCTGATTTTCCTCTTTTCGGAACAACGTTTCCATATTTTATCACCATTTAAACCTTCCCTGGACTTACACGAATATTTTAAGACTAAAATTAGCCAAATCGGTTCAGCCGTTCTCGAGCTTAAGCGAGACTAACGAACAGCAATTCATTTATATATGCTCAAAACAATTAGTATATCAGGTGAGATATCATAAACAATACACCTACGATAACGTATTTTATTCAGTCATTTGATACAGTTGTAATTTGTGTGACACAAAACTATGTTTTTCTGTCTCAACTCATTATTTGAGGTTTACATGGCGTTTACTTAAAGCGAGGCACCATGGGGCTAATGTAATAGTGAAAAAGTGATTCGCATTGCCTGCCTGCATGGTGTATGATGACTTCGGAAGGCTAGAATAGTTGCACATCTGCATGGCATGGACGTTATGAGGTAAACAACCAGTTCTTTAGGTATATTTGGCCATTCTTCCTCGAGTGAAATTTCCAAATCTGCAACCTTTGTAGAAGATGCTGGTCTGCGTCTACCAAGTGCATCCCAGATCTGCACAATCGGGCTTAAGTCCGATGAAAAAGCTGGCCACTCCATTTGTTCAATTCCTTCGGCTTCAAGCATGTGTCCACCAGCGCAGCTCTGCGGGGACGAGCGTTATTGTCCACCAGAAGAAACCCATCTCCTGTGGCGCCAACGTAGGACACGACAAGAGGGCAAAGGATTTCGTCTCTATACCTCTGTGCAGTCAAAGAGCCATTCTGAACGACACAGAGATCCGTAAGTCCCCCAATACTAACTCCTGCCCATATCATTCGTCCACTACCATGATATAGTGATGTTTCCTCCACATAAGTAGTTCCAAGTTCGACGTTCTCTCTAGGCATGGTAACTACTGTTGTCCGTCTGATCTCAAAACCTGAGTCATCTGTGAACAGAACCTGACGCCATTCTTTAGAATCCCGATGTTCCTTCGCCTACTTTCTGTGGGCTAAACGGTGTCGTTGGTGGTGTTACCTGTGGATGATCTTGGTCTTGCCTTCTTTTAACGGTTTCTGTTATCTGGAAATATACACTTAGGACACTCGAATAGCTGCAGCTATCTCCCTCTGTGTTTGACCCGCTTCCAACCTTCCTGTGGCTCTCCATGCCATAGCTCTGGGTTCTTGCATTGCACTACCTGCTCACTACATTATCTCATCCCCACTGCTTGTTTAATTGGATTGGTAGAGTAAATATAAGTCGACGCAACCCCTCTGCAGCGCCTTTCTGTTATTAACACTATCTTGGTTGTCTTAATGTTGTTGTCTCCTTAGAACCGACAGAAAGACATAAGTTCATATTCTGACGATGACTATACTTCAGAACAGATATCTCAAGAGATCCCATCACTGTTTCGACCAGAGTATTATATCCATAACTGGCGGAACGATATTGATGCGACGCTGAAGGAAAAATGAGAACTATTCAAAAAGTTTAGGGGTGGACAAATTAAACACCTTTCCTTAGAAGACAACATAGTGAGAGTATTGGATTCATGGTATAGAAAAGCTAATCAGTGAGCGCTCAGCTAAGGTCTACTCGTTTCTGCAAGAATGAAAGTATCAAGTTACGTTCATAATAAGGTTGATTTTAAAGATATGAAAGTAGAAAGGAAGATTGCGGAAACTAATAGATGGAAACAATGGCAGGATAGTATCCATAATGTGGAAATCAAACTTGGAATGAAGAACAAAGATGAAGCAGTCTGATCGAACAGGCTAGGATGGTGGGGTCATGTTACACGCATGGGAGAATAAAAGTTACGTAATAGACTCATGGATTTGACGGCAGAGTTTAGGAGCTATCGAGGTAGGCCGAGGAGAAGGTACTTGGATTCGAAAGAGAATGATTTTTAAAATTTAGGCTTAACGTAAGACGAGGGATCAATTTTAGCGTTGAATAGTGGATCGTGGGGGAGTTTTATTTTTTTAAATTTTTTTTTAAGCTTATGAGATTTAACTACGGGATTATCAGTCCCTAAACTTACAAATTACTTATCAACTAGCTTATCCTAAGGACGGCACAAATATCCATGCCCGAGGGGGGATTCGAACCCCCGACCGCAGTGGCCGTGCAGACCGTGACTGAAGCGCCTCAGTCCCCTCGGCCACCGCGGCCGGCAGGGGGAGGGGGGGAATTTTATAAGATGGACTATGCTTCAGACTGAACGTTGAAAGGCATAAACAACCATAAATTATGTGGAAGGCGACCTAACATATACACAATAATTATTTAGTAAGGAGTTGGTCCATCATTGGCTTCGAGAAAAGCTGCAACTTTCCGAGAAACAGATTCGTAAAGTGACTTCGTAGTTTCCCAGAAAATGTAATCCATCCATCCGCCAGTTACTTCAACGATGTTGGAGCTGTAAATTTGGCTCTTTCTGATGTAAAATGGTTCAACTGAGACATGGCGAATTTGCTGTCCTTTCGAGATATTCGATGGTTTTCTGTTTCTGTACAAACCACGCCTGAAACTTTTTGGGTGTGTGTCTGTGGGCGCATTATTATTTTTGATTATGTCTGTGATTATTACAGACATGTTAGACATAGTAAGCAGTTTCTGTTTGAGATCGTGGGCTATTCATTCATAGTCATGGTAAAGATACAAACAGTGGAATACCTCGATATAGATGCGCAAATCATGGCTGAACCTTCTCCACGCTTGACTGTAAGCAGCATTCGTGCCGTATCGCAAGTTTCTTTTGAGGTTTTGGACACACAGGTCAGGTTACTTGTTAGAAGTACTGGATAGGATGATTCATTGGATCATACTACATACTTATAGTCATCAGGTGTCCAGATATTATGATCGTGGCACTACTTCCATAATTTTTTTTTTTTTTTGTTTTTTTTTTTTTTTTTTTTTTTTTTTTTTTTTTTTTGCTGGCTTCCGTTATTAACGGTTTAGAAACTGCAGCCCTTCCATGAATATTAAGTTCCAGCCGTACTTACTTTTTATTAATATTCAAGTGAGTGTGGAGTTTTGCAGTCGCTCTTGTCGTGGTAGTTTTATGCTGTTTGGTGACAACCTTCTTCATGCTCGTTGTTCGCTGTCCGTTAACTTCCGTTAACTTCACGTTTCGCCCACTATTTCTCTTCGTTAATGATGTTTTGTCTTGTTTTGTGTACACTGTCATTACCAAGGATACTGTTGCCACATAAAAGTTAAACAGTGCAGCCGTTTCCGTCACAGATGCCCCGCGAACTACGCACCATCAAGTTGTTCTCTTTTGAAGTCTGACACAACAGGAATTTCTTAGGTTTATTTGTCATGACCGTCGCAGAACAAAATGTATAATATACTGCAAGCCGTCTAAGACTTTGTACGTTATCTGCGCACTGCGGTTGCGTCTGGCTTTGAACACGTAATCAGTAGTGTGGTGCCAACTCACGACAAGATGTTCTTTAGTGAATGGAGTTTATATTATTTTATTCACTCCAAGCAACGGAAATTTTGAAGTAAAAGAAATACAATATAGAAAAACTAAGTTTTATTACATACATTTGGAAGGTATGCTCTTAAGCTATTTGTCTACACAATCGCCATTCAAATTAAGACATCACATCATGGCACGATTTCTACGATTACGTCTCTGAATAAATCTGGTGCTTTCGTTTCAGCCACTGGTGTACACCAGCATACACATCGGTGTCAGTGTAAAAACATTGTGGTATGTATCAATAATGGAAACATATTGGGAAAGTTCCGTAGTCTTGAAACAACCATTTTCACGAATTTTCTTAATCATTTTCATTGCTAGTTCTTTAATCACAAGGCCTACCACTGCGGTCCTCATCGTGAATACTGGTACCGAAATTTTTCTTAAGATAAACAACGTTACCTAACTCTCACTCACTATTCATTTTCCGTGCTCATCAAAATGTTATAAATAAATTTCATCCGGTTTGTGGTTTTTGCTGCGAGATTTTCTATTGCAGTGCACAGTTTAGTGTATCACAGAAAGCAAAGTAGAAGAGAGACAAACTACATGCTACCACCACCTTGAGTGTAGGAACGTTTTGGCACCAATTTGCGGTTGTAGCCAAGCCAACCGCTCAGACAGACCAAAAGTCAATTACTTTCTGGACATGTAATAAAAAAAAAGGCACACATAATATGAACATATTTGCAAACTAGAGAAATTTATTCTAGTCTGAAAATGATAAAATGTCAGATACAAGCAGATTCACAAATGGAGAACAGCAATTTTCAAACGATTATTACAGTGACCTCTTATATTTTCTGGTACAATAGTCCTTAATAATTGTTTCTATCCATTCTCTACATGTGGTATTCGAGAGGCCACATAGTGTTCTAGTTAAACCTGCGAGGTAGAGTAAGATTATCTACTCGAATTCGAATGACTTTTTTAAATTAATTTTTTGTAGTGACCTATTGTATATCGATTCAGACAAATATTTGCTAATTGTTCATATGGTGTCTTTTCTTTTCGGACATGTCAGAAAGAACGGATACCATTGGTTGGCGTTAACGGCAGTAATGTTACGAATTCGAAATATTGAAAACTTCTACCGTTTCAGGGCTTTGAAATAAATTCAACGGCGAAGCTGAAAATTTGTGCTGGACCGGGATCTGAACTCGGTTTATTCGCTTCGGCCACCTGTCACCTTCGCCCAGTTTCTTTCTTTCTTTTTTTTATTTTTTTAATTACAATTTTTTTTTATTTCTTTCCCTCAGATAGATCAGTGCTTTGCGATCGTCTCTTCATGTTCGTTCTTGGTTGTACGTTGGATATTTGGCTCAGATTTTTTTATTATAGAAGCCCTCTGACCGGACGCGCTGAGCCACGGCACCCGGCAACCAATTAGGCTATCCAGGCACGCTTCTCTTACAACACAAATTCTCAACTTGCAGCACACTACGATTGTACTGCCCCCTGTCCATTAGTTCCTCTTGATCGCAGCCAATACTGGATTCTCACAAGAGACCGAGCGTATGAAATGCGTCCGCATTGAAATTGTCAATTGAGTGTTGGGCCATATATACAATTATTCACTCGGTGTCTGTTCTTTTCGGACATGTTCCTGTTGTCTGAAATCGCGCCCAGGTCCCGGAAATTACACTTTGGGACACTGCAGTAGCTGCAGTCACCTACATCCGTGTCTGTCCAGCTACCAACCTTCCTATAGCTCTCCATGCCATGCCTTCGGGTGAGTCACGTTGTTGTTGCATTGCGCTACCTGCTCACTCCCTATTGGAAACCATTGTTTAATACACCTCGTTACTTGAACAGTCTTTTGTAGAAGAACTTCACACTAAAAATATGGTAATTTGTTTTCTTACTATTTTTTTTTATTCCTCGAACTTAATATATAAACAACCAAAATTCTTAATACAATACTGTGGTAATAGGAAAGAGACAGTGAGGCGAATGGAGACTTTTTTTATTCCTGGAACTCAATATATAAACAACCAAAAATCTGAATACAATACTGTGGTAATAGGAAAGAGACAGTGTGGCGAATGGAGATTTCGGTGTAGCGGGAGACGTGCAGGGAAGAGTCCTCTGCAGTCGGGTTGATCAATGTGTCCTCGGTACGCGGAGTGGTCAACGCGTCTGCTAAGTAAACAGGAGATCCTGGCCTCGAATCCCGGCCGGGCACAAATTTTCATTCGCCGCACATTGGTATTACATCTAAACCTAGTACAGTGAAGCCATAAGTTATCGCAAATTGCGATTTATTTCATTAAAAATCTTAATAGTGAAGCAATATTGCGGCTTTATCCAGTTGGTCAAATTAAACTAGTTGAACAAGGTCGACATAGCTTAACAACAATCCCTTGGTAGGAATCACTTCAAAGAAGACGCTCTCGAAGTCATTGTTTCTTCCTTTCTCTCGCTCACTCCTCCCTCTCGTCTCTCATCAGCCGTACTCCGCTTGTTCTTAAAAGGCACAAATACAAAGTCTGACAGACATCTGCAAAATCATTAACTCTCAGAAACGATAGTATTGTATAATGCCTCTACTCGTTATAACAGTTTTCTAGCGTGAACATTTGTATACTTTTGACTCCTCATTTAATGGCAGTAAATCAGCATACATTGTACACCTGGTTGTTAAAACTTTGTCACAGCTTCGATCCCACCGTATGAGTACGTTTCAAATTCTGCGTTACGTAACGTGATCGTGACGGTGAATTTTCTTTATGTTGTTGCTAGTTTGTCTCATATTGTGGTTAGTACTACACAGAATACATGAAACTCTAACGTACCTCCTGCATCAAGTTGCAACGTGTGGACAGTGCTTTCTAATAATTCAAGTGATCAGATTACTTCATGTTACAGTTCTCAAGCTGACATTAATTACACGTTAGGAAAGCGCTGTAGTCAGAAAATACTATCGAATTTTCAGCCACTTCCGTGTTCCACTTTTGCTTCCTACAGAGCTATTCCCGCAAGCTCAGTATCTTTTCAGCGCAACCTATGAATTAATAAGAGCTCAGGTAACATGAGTGTACCTTCAGCTGCAGCACCAACTGATAGTCACATTTACTTCGATCATCTATAAATCAAGATAATGAGCAAGCGTAAGTTTTAAGCCGTCATCACGCTGTAGATTTGTAAGAAAACAACAGGTGTACGTATTCGTACCGAGAATAAAATAAGTGGACTTTCGGACGTCACTGCTGGCGCGGGTTAATTTTAACGTTCGACTAGATTCCAGTATGGTGGTGAGAGTGTGGTTAGTTAAAGAGAATTGCGACTTGTATGGACACAGAACGAACATTTATTGATCCATAATTATAGTGCTTGTTAGTCACAGATCTACTGTATGCACCGTATAGTATATGTAAAGAAAAGTAGTGAAGACTTGTTCAAATGTTTGTAAAGCTGTAGGACCAAACCGCAGTGGTCATCAGTCCCTAGAGTTACAAATTACTTAAAGTAACTTATGCTATGTGCAACACACACCTATGACTGAGGGAGCCGGCCGCGGTGGCCGAGGGGACTGAGGCGCTTCAGTCACGGTCTGCACGGCCACTACGGTCGGGGGCTCGAATCCGCCCTCGGGCATGGATATTTGTGCCGTCCTTAGTCTTAGCTAGTTCATAAGTAGTTTGTAAGCTTAGGGACTGATGACCCCGTAGTTAAGTCCCATAAGTTCTACAAACATTTGATTTTACTGAGGGAGAACTCTAACCTCCGACGGGAAGCAGCACATCCGCGCACGGCCATTCCATTATGTGTGAAGAATTGAGCAGCGTTTAATTGCACGAATAAATTCGGTAAATGAACGAATAGTATCTCTCACAAACGGATGTTCAATATAAGGGACTTATAAGTCATAGCAGTTACTTTTCCAGAAGAGATGAATTATTAAATATAATAAATTATTTATTTTCAGAGAACTAAGGTGTAAGTTTGGACAGTCATGGTGCATATGAAGATCGAAACGTGATGCTAAATACATTACACTCTAAAAATTTAGAGTACTAATCAACTGAGCTCTCCAATTCGCACTCATACTAACATAAGAAATGAACAAGCAGTTGTGGCAAGTTTCTTGTGACGCGTAAGGGGAAAATATCAGTTGTTAAACATAGACTCACTGCTGTTTGTTCATAAATGAAATTTCTATCGTCTTGTAGGTATTTAAAGTTACTATAGTTGTTTGTGGTCGAAATACGACCACTTGTGAATTGTGTCTACAAAGTAGTGAAACTCATTTTTTAATTTTTTATAGGCGATGCCAGAAATAACGTTATTCCGTTACAGATAAAAAAATAAAAAAAAAAATAAATAAAAAACACTGCTTATAACACGGCCGATTTCATAGTTCCACCCACTCTACCGCTAGATGGCTGACCTGGCATACCTGTACTTTTGGCAGCGTATCATCATCTGATGACCCTTTAGACATGAAAGCATACATTTCCTTTGACCACTTTAACGGCTCTGTACACAAATGATTGTTTTCTGAACACCAGTGGTAAAGCCGCTTTCGAATTGTACAAGTTACTTCGATGTCCTCTGTAATTAATATTAAAAATCGGTACTTCAATTTTCACGTTCGCGTATTAAAATAATGATATATTGGATTTGTGACATGACTCGAAGGAAAATATTTTGCAACGAATAGAGGGTAAGTTTACCATCATTATGGCTGCGTTCCGAACTGACTGATCTGAGCACTTACGGGACCTCGAAAAGGCTTGAAATACATACAGACTCCGCATACTGTTAAACAGTGACGGGCATCATTATTATACGCACTTCGGTAGGTTTAATAAATGTTACTCTGCCTGGTAGAACAAGCATACAAAGCATCCAAAAACTATGATGGTTTGAGTGTGTAATTTCGTGCATGTGGACATCACTGTGTATGTAAAAGAAGCGAAATTGTCTGGTAGGTAGAAGGCTAAAGTGTCATCGTTCACTTCTTCTCTATACCGAAATTTTACTGGACATTAAAGTTAACGTTCCTATCTTTTCTGTATAGTATTATTTTAGTACATTTTAAATCGATGGGAAAGTCTTTTTGTGAAAATATGTCTCGAAAGTAAACTGTCTATGAAACTGTCAGAAAGTGAAAAAAAAAACCCTTATACTGTTGCCTTCTTCTCGTTGTTAACTGGTATATTGTCTTCCTCCCACTAAGCGAATGCTGATTTAAGTGATTCTGAGCGTGCTAAAAGTACAAGTTAGTCTTTAACCTTATTTTTGTGTTTAACATTTGTTCTATGCTCACGCGTAACTTTTATTCTGATTTAAGGCCAGATATTTTCATTTTAAGGGTTATTTTCATTGCAGTAATCGAGGTTTTTAGTGAGAAACATGAGGCAGACAGCCGGACTGTTGAAAGAGACAGTGACCGTATACGAATGTCTTTCCTTTAGCCCAGCGTCGTACCACAGATTTTCGACCAGTACTCAAAATTAAAAGTTTGCTTACGTCAGACTTCCAGCCGTTAAGTTTGCGAGCTCTGTCACACTCGTGCTTTCTCGTCCCGTCGGTCACGCACCACATCCGCATTTCCCCTTATTAGTTTGGACTAGAACAGATTTATGTCCTAATCTGTTTCCTTATTTTGCGATCGGAGTTTCTTCATGTTGATTTTTGCTGTTGACGTACTCTAAGGACACCCACAAACTACAACCTCCTAACATAGTAGTTAACAATATTAGTTGACTTCTTGGAGGGGTGTAATCGGTGTAGTGGCATTAGACGAATGATCAAAGAGACAATGATGCGCCTGCTCACGTGAGACAGCTTTATCAGTTCATGAAAAATTCGAAGTTGCCTCATTGTGAATCTCCATTTTCCGGCCATTCGAACGTGGAATTTCCATATCTGTGGAACGTTAGTTTGCATGGGTGCAAACGGCCGTGTCGTAGAGCAGTATTTCTCAACCATTTGAGTTCGCGACTCCCCGTCCAAGTGGGGGGAAAAAAAAAAAGGAAAAAAAAAAAAAGACGTGCCTCTCCCCAACGCCTCAACTATGTGTGAATTCAGAGACAGTGTACTTCATATTTTTTTCGGTTGATAAAACGTTCTTGTAAAAAAGGTACAGTATTCTACATTACAGGGTGAATTCTTTTATCTATTCTCTGAACTGGAACATATTATCCTATTTTTACATTAATTTCGACAGAAAAATATACGTTCCATGACGAAAGTTTCGCACTGCAGATAAGATTCGGAAGCGAATTGTGCTCTTTAAGTCCCACTGTACAGGCAATTTCTAAAGATTTTTTTTTAGTAATTCTCAAAATTACCTATTGCCTATTGTTAATTTAGCTATAGATTGTTTCCTGAAAACAGTATTCAGGCTTTTCGTTTATTCGTCGTTATCATGGCGTAATTATTGTAAAAACTCTGACCTATTCAAATAAGAAAGGACAGAAACAAGGAATTGCGCAAGTTTTGTATAAAATGAATTTCACTTTTCTAAGGAACTACCCAGTACCCAGACGTGCACTGGTCTGATTGTTTTATGCTGGAAGTACTTCCTCCTTTGATCACGACTCCCCTTCCCTCCCCCCCCCCCTGAGGGTCACGACCCACACGTTGAAAAACACTGTCGTAGGGGATAGGTCGGTTCCCGCTATATCACGTCAGAGGCGGCTTGGAATCATATATTGGTAATTATCTCGCAAACTGCTCGTTTTCGGACCCATTATCCTATTATCGTGTACTTTCAACCGTGTACGTTTGCGCCATACTTTTTGATACACCCTGTAAATTAGAGCAGAGAAAAATTTTCGTTCAGCCTATGTCCACTAACCACCTATTTCGTAGAAATACATTTGGTTTTCGTCCGTGGCCGTTGCTGAGCTGCTCCGTCGTTTGTCTTCGTGTACTAGAGCCGTGTTATGGCAATCACTTGGCGCTGAAACGCAAGATCCCGAGGCCCCCAAAGTTGGTTTACGCTGGCGAAACGGCACAGCTTACTTGCTGATGAGCAGAAACATGATAGCCGCGGCCGGTGCACATTTAGCTGACCACAGATACTGCCAAGAGGTAAACACAATTGTTTATTTGTTCGGCGAAGTTCAACACAACTGCCCACCGGCTACCTGACATTTCTGCTTAACTCAGATATGCAAGCAATACCGCCTAGCGCTGTGTGCATACCTGGCCTCACTGCTAATGGCCTTCTCCAGTTACTACAGTTAACACCGAGGAAGTCCAGGTTACTTGCCGCCTTCACGACAAAGTGCTTGCAGAGCATCGGGCATTCGTCCACAGAAAGAATGCAAAATGACAAATCAACAGAGAACCTTCCTAAAACTACTTTCCATTTTCGTTGCTCTTGTTTTCACTAACTCCGTGCGACAGTATCGGAAATATAATTTCGTAAGGAAAAGTTTCATTTGTCTAAGAAACAGGTTAAAGTTGCTATGGTACGTGTTTGATATACAGAACAATCGTCTTCTGAGAAGTTTTATTGCAGTACAGAAGCGGCGTAAGAATTCCTTGCCCGACGACTGTTATGAAATTCCACACGGAAACGCTTACCAACCAACAGAAAAACCTGCAGGTAGCTTTCATCGAAGCTGCGTGTAGTTGGTATTGTGTCTAACCCTCACTGCTCTAGATTTCAGGCTGAAATATCGTATAAGTACTTAATGTCGACAGCGAAGGGAGGAAACTCGATTATACTTCGAACAGGTGGATATCTGGTTTTTCCAATACTGTTAACAGGAGAAACATTAGCTTTAATAAATGACTCCTTCCTCTCGCATACTCTTGCAAACCAAAAGGCGTCAATGGGATCAAGCATTACCAGTAACAGCTTGTAACACTCCTACTGCTCTAATGTCTGATAGTTTCAATACGTCACTCTGCCTTTTCGCCGAGCGAGGTGGCGCAATAGTAACGCACTGGACTCGCTTTCGGGAGGACGCTGGTTCAAATCCACCCCCGGCTATCCAGATTTAGGTTTTCCGTGATTTTCCTAAATCACTCCAGGCAAATACCGGGATGGTTCCTGTCAAAGGGCACGGCCGCCTTCCTTCCACTTACCCTTTTCACTGTATACCAGGAACATTTGAGTAAACTCGAACATTGGTAGGCACAATATCATAGTATTGCTTACATATAAAGACACTTATCTGATTTCTCGAAGCCAGATGTTGAAGTTCTCGTTGTCTAGGTATGTTTTTGGTATAAATGATACATGGTTCCAGATGTTACGCAACTAATAAATCAGATGGATTTTTTATACTCTTCATTTATTCACTTATGGTTAATAAACATTATTCGCCACCTTGGCTCAAAGAAACACAAAGTACAAAAACTTGCTACATGAACATCTCGTTTTGAAACGTATTTGGTAGCAGTCCACAACTGTTTACAAACACACGGCCAGCTTACATCACATCAAAAACAGAACTATCCTTGAGCTCTATGCTCGTTTGCTTTTATCATAGTCACAAAACTTGTCAATTGTTTTGAGCACAAAAAATTATACACAAACATTGAAATAGTAGGTAAAATTGTTTATAAAACTTTTCTGGGTGTTGGACCGCATCGTCAGTATATCAAATACTTCACCGACGTTTCGGCCACTATTGCAAGTGGCAATAGTGGCCGAGACGTCGGTGAAGTAGTTGATATACTGACGATGCGGTCCAACACCCAGAAGAGTTTTATAAACAATGACAACGGCCGCGGAAGCCTTCGTTTATAGTAGGTAAAATTGTTGACGTTAAGTTTGGTTATCGACTGCTTCAGTAGGCAGATTTGGTCTTCTGGATCATTATAAGCTACGCTTAATGTCTTTTTAGGTATTTCAACTATCTTTATGAAGATATTTATAAACACTGTTGGATATTTCAGCCCTGCTACATAAATATAACAGCTATCGTCTCATGATCAGTTGGAAGACGGGTGAGGTGAGATTCATCTCACCTAAGATGAAATATATCACTAATGGGTATTGTAATTTGGATTCCATTATTGGACCTCTCTCTTTCTACGCCAAAAACTCGCGGATACAACAAAGTGAGTCGACCAAACAAAGTTATACGACATCGAAATGAAACGTTAATAATCATGCTTATGAGAGTAGAAACACACTTTTCTACATTTTACGCTACTCATTGACTAGTTTCCGTATGTCGTGAGATCCTTGCTGATAGTTCAGGTTACATTGTAAGAGAAATCGTTCAAACAGAATTTTCATAAAGAAAAATTATTCAACTTAAATGAAAGGTTTACCACCTAGAGAATACTTGACTAAAATAGAAATATTTGCGTCGATAACAGTAATAATTATGCATCAACAGAAAGAGTATGACCCTAGAACCAAAATATGTATTAGGTCCACAAAGTCCACTTTACGTCAAGATAAGGGGGGAAATTTATGATAACTTGCCGTAATCTGTGTATGATCCAAAAAAAAAAAAAAAAAAAAAAAAAAAAAAAAAAAAAAAAAAAAAAAAAAAACCACACTTCCCTCTTCCCTCTAGAGGCATGGCCAACCGAAACGGCTGCTTTTTGTATAGAACGCAGAAGGCTTCCGTGCAGTTCTTGGGAAGTCCAAGCTACTACAAATACCAAATTTGGGACTCGCTTAACTATCAAACCAGAAACATACGTGATTTTAGTGCTGCGACATGAGGGTAAATATAAAAGCATTTTCGAGTACACAGATTTATGTAAGAACATTACTAGAATGGTGGTAAGTAAGTTGTACGATGAGAGGCAAATGGGATTGGGTGGGACGAAGGAGAGTGCTGGTTTGGACTGCATAGAACAGCAATAAAGGACGATAGAGGAAGCGGAAAGAGGGAAGCGGATGAAGGCAGCGACTCAGGGAAGTGGACATAGAAAGAACCAGAGAAGCCAACCTATGAAGCGACCACCTATTTGAAATTAGTCAGAAGAACACTAACAGTTTAGCAATCAACAGGGTGTCTCCATACTGACAGCGTCAGAGAACAATATTTATTTTACAATATTACATATCTTCGTTCTTTTTGTGTTTAAGATGAACGGATTATCTTGTTAAAGAGGATTTTCCAGTTTGCTGTACAGTTGTGGGAAACTATCGTGCTTACAACTTGTTTCATAACACTGCTCGCTAATTCCTTTCCGGTGGTTGGTCTTAAAAATCATGCACAAGCTCACAATGTCTTCATTTTAGCAATGTTTCTTCGAGTAAAACTGCCTTACGTGTGTCCCACTAGATGGATTCAAAAGATGTGACGACAGCGCCGCAGTCAGTGACTCGATTTGGAACATACTAATTGGTCTGACAAGTAACATTGTAACATTGCTTTGTTGCAGAAATACATTCAGCAGTCTTTTCTTCAAAGATACATTTTTATAAATTAACCAGTTTCTACATTGTGCTTGCAAACAATCACTTTTCTTATAGATCACTGTTTAAGCTTTCACTGACGATTTTTGAGTAATTTTGACCGACTAAAGCAAGAATTTAGCTTTTTGATAGTTTCTGGCAGTAATTTTCCATTCAGTGTCAACAGAAGGCTGCAACTATCACATCTGCACATTCACAGCGTGAACTTTTTAGTCATGTTTACTTACCTGAAGTAGACAATCAAGTAAATCCTACCATATCCTTTATAGCTCTATTCGTAATTTTTCCAATTGAAAAGAAAAGTGTATCCAGTCTGGAGAAAATTATCCAATTAGTGTCTGTCTCTACTACAGCTTTTTTCTTAAATATGTCTACATTCAATGTATAGACGTGTTTGTGTGGGGACGAAAGAGAGGGTGGTAAAGATTGCATTCTTTCCTGAAGAGTAATAACTTTCCGAGTATATGCGAAAAAATGCCCAAGGAAGAGTACGCTTTATTTATACAAGTATATATAGTTGCTCTGCCTTTTTCTGTTTTATAAATGAACGTAGAATCACAATTAATTCAAGGGCGTCTTTTGTCTCGGAGCGAAGCAACTTGAAACAAGGACTGTGACAATGGTCTCGCATTTGGGGAGAGTGGTACTGAAAAAAATCGTCCCGCCATCCAGGTTTGGGTTTTTCCCAGTTTCCCCAAATTAGATCAAGGTGAAACCTTGAATAGTGTTTGGTCGATTTCCTTATCCAACAAGAGCGTATGCTCCATCGTTAATGAGTCGTCCTCGGTTATACCTAAGACCCTAATAGTAGATTTCCTCTTCTTCTTCTTCGGAAGGTCACTAGAGACGGAGCATACGTTCGGGAACTTGGAAGGACGGGGTTGCAAGTCGACCGTGTCTTGCGTTGTCCTTAATTGATTAATGTGAAGGCAAAGGTTTTGGTTCGCAGGCTATAGTCCTTATGGATTTGTAAGTGCGAATTTCAATTTTACTATTGAAAAGAATGATACTTCACCGCATGTTCCTGGCGTGTTCAGTGTTGCTATTGTTCGTATTGGCTCTCTTGCTAACACCGGTGGCCTTGAAATTTTCAATGGTCGTGAGTTCATTATTTACTGGACTTTTAACATTGGTGTGATGTATTTGTAGTGCATAACATTCATCCTTAATCGATTTAGGAAACGCCACAGGCTGTGACAGTAGACCACTATGCTAAGTATGAGCTCAAACCAAATAAGATTCATCAAACAAGGTAGTACAGAAATGAGACAATCAACTACAATTCAGAATGAGCAGAGTTTAAATACCCTACCAATGACACAGCAGTAGGTTCGATGACTGCCGAGATGGGCCCTTTGATAAAAACACAGAGAAATTCCTTTGAAATCCGAATTTCTGCTCCAATCTTAGTTGACGGGCTGTTAATGTGTCCAAATTACAGTAGTCTCTTAACTGAAACCTTACTGTCTTATAGAAATTGATTAAAAATATTCTTAAATTCTGAAGATTTTAGAGGTGTTTTTGAATTTTTGTGTACTACTCATTATTATACAAATTGTATTTAGTTTACATTATTACATAATCGCACATGACAAAAAGTTACGCTTCCACGAGTCATACCGCCTAACACCGCCTCATTTCGCCTTGTAAGAATTTTCAGGTTTCTGTAAGTGTCTCAAATCCCTGAGTGTAGTAGTACAACATTTCGAGGATACCTCTTTCACCCGCTGTTACTGAAACTCAAAGACATTCTCTTCTGTATTAAAACTGAGTGGTTTAGTGAGCAGGTACAGACGTGATTATGTGCCTGGAAGGTGTACATGTGGCGACCAGTGAAAACAACTGTTGGAATGTGTCCACATATGAATATGCAGAAGAAAGACAAGCACCCAGAATTTTAAAATAAATGTCTGGTTTATGTTCACGATCTCCTTAATTAGTTGTCTCAACTCATGGCACGAAAAAACACTCGAAACTACTACATAATCATCTGCAGCCCATAAATACATCTTACGCACAGAGTGGTTAGAGGAAATAAAAAGAAACAATGTGCCTAAGGCGTCCATGTAGGTGTCGACGCTATGTGATGAATATTTTATATATGTATTTTAAATTTTATTAGGGACGTTGGTGAACACGTTGTCTGTTTACAGTAACTCACTCTGGCATCCGCGTACTGGTGACTGTCTAGCAGAATGACTTTATAACAAACTGGCTCCATGATCCCCGTGATCTGAACATCAATAACCGCAACTTCTTTTGGCACAAAACAGCCGACTCCTACTGGCGTGCAGAAAACATGCATTTATTAATTTTTAATGCAACTTTTAATTATATTTTTCTTGCAACGAATCAATGGAAAGAATAAGCTTGATCCTTCATCGTCAGTTTCCCTTTCTCGGTACAAGATTGGAAATTGCGAATGGCTATCACTTCTCCGAAATCTGTATTTACTGTTCATGTCTACCAGTGCTGAAAAATCTACTTCAATTAAGTAGAATATCGCACCAGGTATCAAAACTAGCGGAAACTCCTGCCTCACCAAGGTCCGAACCTAGAGAACTGAGGAAATTAGCTCTCATTTCAATGTTGAGTCTACATCTACATGGATACTCTGCAAGTCACAATGAAGTACATGACAGAGGGTTCATCGAATCATTTTTATGATATTTCTCTGCAGTTCCATTCTCTAATAGCTCGCGGGAAAAAGAAACACCTAAATCTTTCTGTTTTCGATCTGATTTCTCTTATTTCATTATGAGGATCGTGTCTCCCTATGCAGGTCGGTGTTCACAATATATGTTCGCATTCACAAGAGAAATCTGGTGAAAGGAATTTCGCAGATAGATCTCGCCGCAACAAATAACGCCTTTCTTTAAATGCGTCATTTCCGTGAAACTCTCTCCCCTAATCGGGATAATACAAAACGAGCTGCCCTTCTCGTCAGTCAGTCCCACCTGGTGTGGATCTCACAATGCGCAGCCATACTCCAAGATAGGAAGCACATGTGTAGTGTAGGCAGTTCCTTTAGTAGAACTGTTGAGTCTTGTCATTTTTAACTAAGTAGTGATAGAGGCTCTAAACTTGATCACTGACTTTAATCACATTATAAAAAATACAGGCTATAATTCTTCACTGTCTTCTAAAGTCGTATGAAAAGCAGGAAACAATAAAAAAAAATACTTACTTGTCGGTCCTGTAGATACCACTACTACCAGACAGGTTATTTCTTCACTCACAAAAGAAACAAATTGTTGCATTCTACGAAACTACCCCTAATGTAAGACCGCGACGCACCAATTTGCTACCTCGCTCAAAAGAACTAGCTGGAAGAAGGGCTGCAGCTCTGGCCGAAAGGGAAATCAGGTTTCTCTCACACAAACAGAAATCTGTAGGAAGTCAGTAACAACATAATAACAATATTAATCACACTTCAGCTTGTTGGCTGACTCCGACGTCACTAGCGTCAAAATCTTCACGGGCCCCGAGGAGGAAAAGGATGGATTCCCGACGATTTTTCTCAAATAAAAATTTCTCTGTATGTCCTCTAAAAATGTTCGGATACACAGTTATTCACACTGTGTGTACAGGGTTAGTCAAAAACAAAGAACAGATTGCAAACATTTATTTCTTCCAAACTACAAATGACAGAAACATGATTCCGACACTGATGGAAAGTGAAAGGTTTACAATTTATTATTAGTAATTATGGTATGCATTCAATATGAACAGCATGTGTTACACGACAGAGATCAAGACGGCGGCTCATTTCTTGCCACACACGAATAACTAGTCTCTAGTTCATGTGCAGACGATGTTTAGAACTCGCCATACCATTGGCAGGAATGTTAAGTTTTTTGCTTGCTTGGGGCTCCTTTCGTAAAGTGTATGAATATGCTCGACATTCTCGTTCGGTGTCCGTGGACGTTCCGTGCGTTTCTCTCAGCAGATGCAACTACCTTTTACGAATTTTCGATGCCACTCGTAAATTTGCTTATGAAGCGGCGTTTGTTTTTTAAATTGACGGCGAAATGCTCGCTGAACTGCAACAATGGACTTTAGTTTTACCAACTGCAGCACACAAAATGACTTCTCCTGTGGTGTCGCCGCCATTTCACTACAGACAAACAACAGCGACATTGCGTCAGTGGTTGGAACTTCTACCTGGGCTGTTTAAATAGTAACCTTTTGTCATTATATTAACGTTGGAATCATGTGTCTATGTTTTGTAGTTTGGAAAGAATAAATGTTTGAAATCTGTTCTTTCTTTATGAATAACCCTTTACTTAACTGTTTCTTACCGTTCTAAATGTCAACGTCCGTGCTGCGGTGGTAACATCGGATCCCGCCAGCTCACTGAAGTTGAGCACCGTCGGGCGTGTCCAGTACTTGGATGGTTAACCGTCCGGATACGACACGCGCTGTTGACAATTTTCCCTTTGCTTTACGGCAGAGAGGACAGGAGGGGTGGTGGAGCAAAGTTCATGATCACCAGCCTTTGCACCAATGTCCTCGATTAAATTCCAAACCTCTCCGCTGTGTCTCATGGAGTGAGGGAACGGGACACTGTTGATGGTGATCCGTTGAGCTCGGCGGCCCTCTTGGTGCTTTCTAGAGGAGTAGGCTATGAGACATAGCAGCCAGAGTGCCACATGTGTGTTCACTTTAATAGGAAATTTTCATAGCCTTAAGGCTCAGTGTCATACCAATGTGTGAAGCAAACAGGCGGCATGCCACGGAGACGCAGTCATGCTTCTTACATCCGACTGATGCAATGTGATAGGCGTCAAATTGTAGCCTTCCGAATGACGGAACGGTCCTTTCGGAGAAATGCCACACAATTCGGACGTGCAGCGTCAGTTGTACAACAATAGTGGTTGCAACGGTCATTTGAACACTCTGACACCCGTAGACGAGGCATCTCGGCGTCCACGCATTACAGACGTCCGCAAAGATCGTCGTATTGTAAGGGCAGCCGTGGCAGATCGTGGCAGCTATCATTGCACAAATAAGAGGGTTTGTGAACCCAGAAAACACCATCCGTTGCCAACCAGTTCGTAGCAGTAGGTTTACGGGTACACACACACACACACACACACACACACACACCTCTAATCTAGCATCACGCTACAGTATCTCCAGAGAATCACTTGAAATGACTGACCGTGGACTTATCTGATGAAAGCATATTCTGCGTGCACGCAAGTGATGGTCGTAGGTCTGCCGAATGCGTTAGTAGAAGATAAACTGGTCCACATTCCGCTTTGAGCTTTTGAGTGCGATCAGCTACAACTTTGGTTCACCTTTTGTGCTTGGTGTAGGGAAATCTGACCGACGCTCGGTACGTGTCATTCTAGCAACAGTCTCCGGACTTTTCTCCAACAGAGCACGTGTGGGATATGATGGGACGAGAACTGACACGTGGGGCTCGTCAACATCACAACTGTGGGAGAATTACGTTAACAGTCGAGCAGACATGGAATACTCTATTCCAAGACAGTATTCCCCAAACTTGGAAAACTCTAAGACGGCAGATGATTACGGCAAAAAGAGAAGTTCCGTCTTGCGATCCTACGCCTGGAAGATAGGCACTCACCTGTCTCTGTACGCTGTACAAGCTGTCGCATCACAGGTGGCTGATAGGCGTTTCAGTTGCGTATCGTAAAATAAACACCATGTTTCTTCTCCAGTTATAATCCGGTTTATCAATGTCGAATCATTGTCCGCACAACTAAAGAGGTCACCACAAATCGTCAGGCGATCATCACGCTGGTCTTGCAACAGGATTCGTGGCACACTGTGCTGGGTAACACGAGACATGTTGAGGTTGTCCGTCAGAAATTTGTGGCAAGTACCGTGGCTAACCCCAACTGCTGCTGCGGGAGCGGTTAGCACGCACCAACGTTGCAATTTCTTGGATCTTGCGTACCGTACGAAGTGTTAGTACGCAATCATCTTCCAGACTGTCTCACCCTTTCAAAAACTTTGGTGCCACCTAAACACGCGCGCGCGCGTTCTCGCGTGTGTGTGTTTGTGCGTGTTATTCTTAGCATAAGTTAAGTAGTCTGTTAAGTAGAGTGACTGATGACCACTGCAATTTGAACCTGTAGCTTTACAAACATTTGAACATTTTACTGCAGATAAATTCGTTTAGTGTTCTTACTGAAAACAACAATGTATTTTCAGAGTGAAACTGTTTGGAAATTTATTGAGACGTTCATTTCTCTGCCACCGTATGATGACGAGTTTCTTCAATTACGACACTTCGCATACAATAAACGTATTAGGCATCCTGCACAGATATGTTCATGTGTCTGACTTCCTTGTAATGACTAAGTCGACCATCATGTTACTTTCATGTGTTTAAAAACAGCTACTCTCCGTTTTAACGGGAGACAATTAAAAAAACTATTTCACATCAATTATCTCCGGAAGGCAAAACGCCAAGATCGCAGTATGATTAATTAATTTATTGAAGACCGGTTTCGACGTGCTATGCCATCAGCTTCTGGTCGTATATATGCACAGGACTACACTGTATGATATATACGACAGAAGATGATGGCTTGGCACATCGAAACCGGTCGTCAATAAATTAATTAATCATAATGCGATCTTGGTGTTTTTGCATTCGAAGCTAATTAATCATTGCAGATCGATCGCCTCCGTCCTGCGATGTCAGGTAATGTGAACTATTTCACATATTTGGAGTGTTTACTCTCAGATCCTAAAAGGATTTGGATGTATTCGAATTACAAATATGTCCAAGAAATGTTTGAAACACGAACTGCGTAAGGGACAATGGCACACCGAGGAAATGGAGATGCGCTGAAAGGTAGCTGCGGCAGGCAGGCCGGTATATCCTATTTTTGGAGACCCTGTCCACTACCTGCAGTTTCCCAGGAACCGGGAAAGTGTCACCACGTTACCTCTCCGGGCAAGTGTCGCTCCGCGCTAGTGTGATAAATTCAGACCACAAGACCACCGTACAACCTCCTCAGAAAATATGGAAAGCTTTTTAAGTTGGCCTTACCAGGCTGAGTGCACGCTGTACCAGGCCTGTTTATGACTTCTTTCACTCATTTATTTATTGCACTTGATGACGTTTCTAGATAAGGATTCTTACCAAAATATTGGTCCTCGAACTTTGTAACGGGAATTTCCCAGTTCACTATATTTATAGACATTGGTTTTATCTTTATTTATTTATTTTTCTGCGTTTACAATGACCTGTCGTTTGGATAATAAAACAGGTCGTATTTTACACTGTTAATTGTTTTTTTTACACTAAATAATTCCTTCTTAAATCTGGTTGAGTTTAACAATATAGAGCTCGACTAACTTATAAAATAAAACTATAAATAACAATTAGACCAAATTTAATTAAATGATATTTAAGAAGTAAAGGATAAGGGTGAATGCAGAGATTTATGTTGAATAAGATAGTGAAAGAATAACATAAATTTATATTTAATAGAAGTAGATGATAGGAGAGAGAAATTATTAGAAGATAGAGTCCGACACCTTGTGATCCTATAGGGTCGAGGACTTGGCATTCTTATCAAGCCGTCAACCCTCATTCATCGTATCTGTATGTTGCACTAACTACTAATTCAGTTAATAGTGGTCTTCTGTTTTGCTATGATCTATTAACAGGATTATAGTGCCGTTTTGCTGATGACAAAAAGTGACAGTTCGCTGACACTCCCTATTTGTTCTTACTACTACGTGTACACTAATTATTGTGTATTGAATGATGATCACTGTCCACGTCCGTGTCAGTGTCGGTCTCTGTGTTGGGGTCCGTGTTGTTGTCCCTATCGTGTTCCCCTGGTACACTCTATGCACTGTGTTTGCTCGCTGCGTATGTTGGTGTCTTCTGCATGTTCTGTTTCGTTTGTATTCGTCATATGTTAGTATACTGAATGTTGTCCATTCGTTCAAATGTTTGTAAAGATTATGGGACTTAACTATGGGGTCTTCAGTCCCTAAACTTACAAACTACTTACTAGCTAAGACTAAGGACGACAGAAATATCCATGCCCGAGGGGAGATTCGAACCCCCAACCATACTGGCCGTGAGTCCATTGGTCCTCTTGTCTTATAGCCTTGTATATTTATTGTTCTGTGTGAGCATGTAGTGCAGGTAATGTGTCTTGGAGGTGGTTGTAGGTCCCGCAGAATAGAACGATGTATTCTGGAGATTTCCTCTCCCCACACGTGCAGTATGGTGTCTCTCAGACTGATGTGGTGTGCCCCAGTGGCCTGCCATTCAGATGGCGGCCGCGGCCTGGTCACTGTGACATGTGACATGTGACGTGTTGTGAGGCCTTGTCTTCTAGGTCGTGTTGGCTCAGGACTGCCTTTCTTACGTCACATGACGTGCGCGCCGTGACTGTCTTTCTCATTGGCCTAGTTGACGGTATACTTTCGTCACCAAACCAGTTCTTTAGTTTTGTTGTGGTATTTAAATTACTTATTGTTTTTAAGCGTTTCTTTCTTACTGAACAAGTATTCCAACAAAGAACTTTTTATGTTCTATTATTGTTACACTAAAAGTAAGTTGCAAGTAAAATAAAACATAATAAAAAGTGTCGTTGTTGCTGGTTTTTCAAAAACGTTTATATTTCTGCAAATGAAACATTTGTTGATTACAGCCGACCATAGTTAACACGACAATAAAACAGATGTAAATATCTTTTGCCAGTATAGAGTGTGACCACTGCCATTTCTAGAATTATTCCTTAATCGAATTTCGTCCGGTGACTAGATGTAACAAGTTAAAAGTATGCACATAGGAAAATCATTCATCTCTCCTTGGTCCACCATATCAAAGTTGCTACGAATACCTAGGCAAACTTTACGCTAATAATTTGTGGTAGCGTATCGGTCCTTGCATAGATCGAGTATTTTATCCCACAAAACAGGCCTTTCTTGAATTAATGAAATGAAAATTCGTTATCTATATCCAGAGCACACACGTTTTCAAGAGAGAAAATAACCAGTTAAGTACTGTGTACACTCACGAAGGCTCTACTCGCACTGAACAAAAGGACTGTCGACGACAGACAAACCGCTACGTGTGTAAGCGTTTGCCGGCCGCGGTGGCCGAGGGGACTGCGGCGCGCGAGTCACGGTCTGCAGGGCCACTACGGTCGGGGGCTCGAATCCCCCCTCAGGCATGGATATTTGTGGCGTCCTTAGTGTTACCTAGGTCATAAGTAGTTTGTAAGTTTATGGACTGATGACCCGTAGTTAAGTGCCATAAGCTATACAAACATTTGCACATTTGTAAGCGTGCATTTGATCAGGTGCGCCACTGCTTGGGCGGCGGCGGTAGAACTGCCGACGGCAGGCGTTCGCTCAGCTACTGCCGGCGACTAATCTACCGCGCGGTTTTTCTGCCGCTTTTAGTGTGCAAGCCCTGGTTTACTCCAGTGCACTACTGCGGGAACGGCGCCGATGGTCAAATGACCGCGACGGAAAAATCCGCCGAGTGTGTAGCGGGCCTTACACACTCGGCGGGTTTTTCCGTCGCGGTCATTTGACCGTCACCGCCATTCCGGCAGTACTGCCCTGGAGTAAACAAGGGCTTGCACACTAAGGTGAAGAAAAATCGCGCGGTAGATTAGTTCTTTCTCAGCCCAGAGTTGAATACTAATACAAAAATGCGACTATACAAGGCAACAGTGCTGTCCAAAATGTCATATGGCAGCTCATTCTGGGGCCTAGCTAGTGCGACCCAAATCTCAAAACAGCAAGTTATCAAAAATAACACGTTACGATGGATTCTCAGATCTGACCGTTACACAAGTAACGTGGACATCCACCAGGAACTGCATATGGACACTATCATGGAGGCAATTAAGAAGAGGACCACAAAGATACACAATAAAATAAACTTAGGGCAACAGTACATAACATCCACGCCCGTGGCATAGGTACAAGGTGTCACGATCGTTAGTTAACTGAATAAAAGTATTCGTAAGAAGATATCGTAATATAATTTACATTGTAACCTTAATATGAATTAATTGACATTGTAACTAAGTGCTAAAATCAAGTGGGGTACCTTACGAACCGACATACTGGCCCTTAGAAGCCTATGCCCAAAGTGTATTGTAATCCCAGGAAGTGTAAGTAGCCAGAAGGCGATGGGAATTGCAGAAAAAAAAATGTTTGAAAAATGTTTGTTAAGCTTAAGGGACTTAACTGCGGCGTCATCAGTCCCTAAACTTACAAGCTACTTATGAACTACCTTATACTACAGACAGCACAAATATCCATGCCTGAGGGGGATTCGAACCCCCGACGGGGAAAAACCTCGCGCATTGCAGCCGACTGTGATTGGCGCGCCGCAGACCGCTCGGCCACTGCGGCGGGCGATGGCAATTCAACTACCCTGTAAAAAAAAAAAAAAAATTTGAAAGTGACTATCTCACACATACTTCAACTATATTTTCAGCTTCTGCGGGCTGAATACAGTTCCTCACCTTGGTATTTTTGTGCTGGATGTTATTTTCCAACTGCCCGCGGAGTCTGTCAAAGAAAATCACCAACATTCTGAATTAGTTGAAGAATTTCGTGTCATCATCCTACCACAAATCTTCAAACCAGTGACGTATATAAGAGGGGGGCGGGGGTGGCGAAGCTCGGGGCCTGTCTCCTCCTGAAATAATAAATATAAAGAAAACGGAAGTACGGTATCCTAATTATTTTAATAAATGCTGCGTGATGGTATCGCTTTGGTAGACAGCCTACTTCCCAGTATTGATGACGGGGTGGGAGCTCGGTGAATTTCATGCCAATTTTTTTATATGCCACATTTTTATGATTTAATGTCAGCAGTAAAAAATGCTTGATCCCAGTAAAGTAAAAGGAGTTTCAGCGGAAATTATCTTCTGAATATGAACAGCAAAATTCATAGAAAATTTCACGGAATATCTACTTAGTATTACATAACTTCTCTTTACATTAATTTTGCCCCCACCCCCCGAAACATATGCTGTATTCGCTACCGCTTCAAACAACGTATAAAAATCACCAGCCTCCCGGCTTCTTCTATTAATTGGACGAACCCAAATTATTCGATTTTTTCTTCTGCTTTTCAGCAGCATTTGCTCTCTGTTGATTTCAAACAACACTGCGCGCTTCAGAGCAATAACTAATATAAATATATACATCTGGCGTCCGTTCCGAAAGAACAGACGTAACTTCTTATCTTGCAGTTGTAATTCTTTCATAGTCACAGAATATATGACATCAACTGAAAATGTGTACCCAACCGGGTACTCGAACCCGCATCTCCTGCTTTCTAGGCAGTTGCGTTGACGGCAGTTGTGTCTGACGGGAGGCGTGCTTAGGTAGTCCTTGCAGGTGCGGTGATCACTGTGTCCCCAGTGGTGTAGGGGTCAGCGCAACTGCCTAGAAAGCAGGAGACCCGGGTTCAAATCCCGGCTGCCTACACATTTTCAGCTTTGCCTAATCGCAGTTGATGTCATATATTCTGTGAATATGAAAGAATAACAAGTACAGGATCAGAAGTTCCGTCTGTTCTTTCGGAACATACGTCACATGTACATATATAATATGCCGGTGACGGGCAATAATCCTTTCGTTAGTGGGGAGGGATGGGCAAATTTGGGGCCCTCACTCTTACGGAAATTAGTTTCATAACTACGAGTACTGTGGGTAGGGTAAAGCTGGGAATTTTATCTGACGCGAGACGTGCTTAGGTAGTCCTTGCAGGTGCGGTAATTCTTGTGTCGCCAGTGGTGTACTGGTCAGCGCAACTGCTTAGGAAGCAGAAGACCAGGTTTCGAATCCCGGCTGGGTACACATTTTCAGCTCTGCCCATTGGCAGTTGATGTCAAATATTCTGTGAATATGTAATAATATAAATACCACAGCATAACTAAAGTGAACTGGTTTGATGATAAAAGTACGTTATCAATAACCAGCCGACGGAGATTTTACCGCCGTGTGTGTAAACGTGTGTGTAGCTTTCTGTCAGGCGTGACAGTCAATTAACCGCGACGGATAAAATCCGCCGGCTAACCAGGCCTACTCTCTTTGCAATGTCGGTGAAGAATGAATGGACTCTTCGACCACTTATAAGTTGCGTCCCATTCCTGCTGAGATTGGTTTCTGACACGTACTTTAGGATTCTGCCGATATGTTCCCAGTGAGCGCAAAGCCGCCGACATCCGCGGTGGCGCCGCGCGTTAAGTCTCGGCGCGTCAGCTGCCGTTGGGGCCGGATCACGGCAGCAAGCGCGGCCGCGCCTCGCCGTTCTCTCGTCGTCTCGTTTCGAGTCCCAGCGGGGAGAAGCCAGTCGCGACGATGCAGATAAGGTTAGCGGCCGACGCAGCCGAGGTTCAGCGCGCACGGACTGCGCGATTCCTGTCTCCCTCCTCCTCACGCACACGTACACGCTCGCTCGCACAGTGCGGGGGAGGTTTGCAGCAGAAGCAGTTCGCCAGGGGGGGGGGAGGAGGAGATTTTAAAACGCGTCCGCGAGCAGCGCGCGCGCCTCATAACGCGGCTGCTATCTGCAGCATCGCACTTGTCTTGCCCGATGTGACTTCATTCCATTTATCTGTCTTTGCTGAGGGCCACCTTCTTCACCCTCCGTCCGAGCGCGCCACCCCCGGCGCCGTACACCCTTTCTTGCCCGACCCTCACTTGCCACGTTCTGTCACTGTCAATTTCTACCGCCTCCCCCGCCGCCGCCGCCGCCGCCACCGCCTCCCGGCTTCCTCCGCGTTTCCACCCTCCTTTTCTTTCTAATTAGTGACTCCTCTGTCCCTCCGCGCGCTGTAAAATGCCTCTCCCCCGGCGCTGCGCCGTCCACCCCTTTCTCCCTCGAACATTTCCTCCCGCCTCGCGGCCAACCCCCTTGCCCCCCTCTTTCCCTCCGACCCCCCTTCTACTCCTCCGACGCTGGCTGCCGCTTCCTTCCCCATGTCTCAAGTGAAATTAAAGTTCTGTTTCCCCCTTTCTGCCTCCTCCCCGCTTCACCCCCTCAACAAAACGATTCCTCCCTCTTCATTGCACATTAGAGTTTCCAAGGAAAAGCTCACACGCACACACATACGCATGCTTCCATTAACTTTTTTTTTGCCCCCCCCTCCCCCTGCCCGCGCCTCTGTTCTTTCCTCTCCGTGAGACTTCTCCCTTTCTCGGCGCGTTCTCCGGGCGGCCGCCTACTTGTACAAAACCCCGGGCCGTTCTCTTTCTGTTTTCATCGGCGCGCCGAGTTTAATGCGGGAGAAGGGCGGGCGGGGTCCGAATGGCCACGGCCGCCCAAGTTAACTGCAAAGCCGCGTCCCTGCCCGCCTGCCAGCGCCGAGGATTTGCACGTCGATTACTGCGCTCCTGCTCAACATTATCTCTGAATTATTTTCAGAACAAAGGAGACACCCGTTTCCGTGAAAAATCTTGGCTGGAAAAAAAAATCCTGCACACGTATCGCCCTCACATTCGTTGTCTGCAGGACGCAGGTGGCTGTCGATTGCTGCGGTGGAAAAAAAAGAAATCGAAATAACGAAGTAAATATGTAAATCTATATTTAATTGGCAAAAACGAATTCAAGAAGCGAGTCTCTTATTCATGTGGCGCTTAAGAGAGCCCCTTATTTTCCACCACAGAGCTAAACCACTACAATTCTCTCCCTCTCCCTCTATCTCTCTCAAGTGTGGAAATAACAACTCGGTTTCGGGAGCAGTCTTCCGTCTTCAGGTTCCGTATAAAATGTGAGTCCATAAAAGTTTTCAAACTCTTAAGAATTCACCGAGCAGCGGATATGGAATAAAAAATGTCTAATGAACTTCATAAACGCGTGGTTTCCATGCTAGAGGCCATTTATTCAGGAATACTTTGTTACAGGTTGGTCAGAATTCTATTTGAGGCATTGACAGATATGGTAAATGGCAAAAAATTGTGAATCAAATATAAAAAAAATACCACCTCATAAATAGTCAGTACAGGCAGTTAAGGCCTCTAAACACCAAAGACACCTGACGACGATACTTACGCCGAAAGATATATCGTGATAAATCGATAAAATAATACATCACAGTATTTTGGACAAATCTTTTACAATTATGTCAGTATACGACATTTCTAACACTGTGGGCCCAAGGTATAACAAGTTGTTGACTTTGTTACAGACTCTGCTGTCCCATACGCGTTATATACATGGTGTTTCACGAAAGACGCCTGCCAGGTGTCTGCGGATTGTACGGTACGGCTCCCAGCTGCCGCCACCGCATCCGCCGGCCACTGCAGCGCCCGATTCTCGGACTCTATTGTGCTGTGGGCGCATACACTGAGTTAAAGTCTAAAAAACATTGCCATCTGAGTAACTTAAGTTTACCTCTAGTTACAGTAGATGTTCAAAATGAGCCGGCCGCGGTGGCCGAGAGGACTGAGGCGCTCCAGTCACGGTCTGCACGGCCACTGCGGTCGGGGGTTCGAATCCCCCCTCGGGCATGGATATTTGTGCCGTCCTTAGTCTTAGCTAGTTCATAAGTAGTTTGTAAGTTTAGGGACTGATGACCCCGTAGTTAAGTCCCATAAGCTATACAAACATTTGAACATTTTGTTCAAAATGAAGTCCGTCATTGGAAATAGTGGCCTGACATCTCTTGAACACATTTGTGAACACACGACGAATTTCGGCTGCCGAAATCTGCGAAATGACTAGTCGAATCCTGTCTTTGAGACGCGACCGCTAAAATCGCAATGATGACAACGATGCATGAATGCGGTGCTGCAATGTTTCCACATCTAGAATGGGCTGTATATGCAAGATACTTTTGAGATGGCCCCATAATCAGGGAAAAAGCACGGGTTGACGTCTAGTGAACGAGTAGGCCATGCAACTGGAACTCCTCGTCCGATCCATCGGCCAAGGAAAATCAATGTGCATCTGGACGTTAACGACGAGGTGGGATAGACCACCATCAGGCAACAGCCGAATGATCCTGCGAATCATCAATGCCACAGTGGTGAACAGCAACACCGTCTAGGAGAAAGCCATACACACTGTAACTGTGTCTGCAAACTACAGTGCGTATTAGACTGCGGGGGTCTGTAACAAAATGGGATTCAATAAATGTTCTCTTGCAGTGAAACCATGTATTTTTTTGACTTTAGCCTATTAGACCTTTTTTTGTTCCGTATTCTCTCCTCGGTCAGCACACACACACATTATATATTCTGAAAAATACTGGTATTGATTGGAAGGATAGAAGGCTGGTAAAGCAACTCTATGTGGGACTCAAAGGAGTGATTCGAGTAGATGAAGTTTGTAGCTGAAGAGGTTGCTACTATTGGAAGAGTTGTGAGACAGGGTTGCTGCATATCACCACCGCTTATATATATATATATATATATATATATATATATATATATATATATATATATATATATATATATATATATATGCTGAAAACCTAATTAAGAAGACCCTGGAAAAAGCAAAAGGACTTGTAGGGCGAGGAGAAAGAAACTATAAAATATGCAGATGATGTGACTGTACTAGCAGAAACACAAGCAGAGCTCTAGGTAATGATGGAGAATATTGTAAGAGTGGGGAAAGAATTTTGGAACGAAAGTGAACATCGATTAGACCTAAGTTATGAAAATCGGAAAAGAAGTTGATACATAAAATGTATATCACTCGATGGAAGATAACTGCAACAGGTTCAATCATTCGAATATCTTCGGAACTTAGTAACTTCCGATGGAAGCTGTACAGAAGAAGTGAGACGTAGAATATACACGGAAAAAGAAAGTGTTTGGCAGAGCCAGGAACATAATCTATAGAAGAAGTTCGCCAAATGTTTTGTGTGGAGCGTAGTGTCTTATGATTCTGAAACGGGGACAGTCAGAAAGAAAGAACAAAAATATTTAGAAAGTTTTGAAATGTGGCTATGGAGAAGAAGAAGAAAATGAAGTGGACTGACAGAATGAGAAATTAGGAGGTGTTGAGCAGAGTAAAAGAGGAACGGAATTGCATGAGCGTGATGCAGAAGAGGAAAACACCTTTGGTGGAACACGTATCACGCAGGAACTGTCAACTGCAGAGGATAATGTAGGGAAAAGCAAAAGGAAAAAGAGGGAGAGGAAGAAGAAGATTTGGAATACTAACAGATGTGAAGAAAGGAAGGACTTACAAATGAAGGAGGATGCTCAGGACACAAAGACATGGAGGATGTCCAGTCTGAGGGCAGATTTACTGATTATATATGAATTCCTTCTAGGAAATACAAAAATTGTACAACTGTAGCAGATTTTTCTCTGTTACAATAATAACTCTTGTGATATCTCTTCAAGTCAGACAAGTGCCTTGTTTCCCATTGAGTGTGTTATTGTGTTATAAAATGAAATGTTTGTAAATGAAAATTTTTATAAATCTAAGGGACTTAACTGCTGCGGTTATCAGTCTCTAGGCTTACAGACTGCTTAAACTAACTTATTCTAACGACGACACAAACACCCATGATCGATGGAGGACTCGAACCTCCGACGGCGACCAACCGCGCGCTCCGTAGCAAGGCGCCTTAGAGCGCTCGGTCACTTCACCGCGGCGCCAGAAAATCCTATAGGCTGTGGGCCACTCAACTTTGTAAACTTTTTCCGTACACTTAAAGAGAAGGAGACTTAAAGCTAATCTAAAACCGTTGCCTCTGTGTTTTAATGCCGAATGTGCATATTCGTAGCTTTACAGCTTTACCCTGAAACGTAACAATTACCTTAATCTTGGCAGCAACTAAACTCTTTTTTTTTTTTTTTTTTTTTTTTTTTTTTCGCTTGTCCACAGTTAATTTTTGGACATTCCTGTGACGAAGACGGGTACTAATTCAGTGAAGTATAACAACTGACGACGATGTGCTGCTTGAACTTTGTCGTGTCAGAGGGCTTTTCACTGTCGTGTACTTGCTCGGTGCACTGTGCTCAATTGACAATTTCTCTACCTGTCGTGCCGACTTCACTCACGTTACACGTTTATAATTTACGCAAAGAGCAACAGGGATACATGTCATTACGAAACCCTGAAGTTGGAAGCCACTTGTTACGGTGGCACAACGTATAATATCAGACAATTTATATCGACTGTATAGATCGGTAGAATGACCCAGTACGAAGACGTGTGACAGTTAACTGATACTCCGTCTTTCACAGAGAGACGGCCCCATCAACGCACTACGTAAATGTCATTCGGTACAGAAAGTGTAGCAGCGTCTTTTTATGATGATAAACATTTATTAAAAAGAGCGCAGTCAATTGTATAATCGTTTGTTTATTTATTGGCAACCTGTGTGGTGTATCCTGGACCAGTTATTCTGCAGTCATTAAAAAAAGTCTTAGATACGCCAGAAATCTCGAGAATAGGGAGAACAATTCATAAATGTAAACCAAGGGGCGACGAAGAAGTTTCGAATACTGCGCATTATTCTAATATGACCATCTGCAATATCTTGAAGGTAGACAACAGACTCCAACAGATGTATTGTTGACGGTAAAGCATATTAGACACTCCGAACTACACTGGTCAAAACAATTAAGGAATCAGTTGACATAAAAAAATGTTCAAATGTTTGTAAAGCTTATGGGACTTAACTACGGGGTCATCAGTCCCTAAACTTACAAACTACTTATGAACTATTTACGTACTAGGGCGGCACAAATATCAATGCCCGAGGGGGGATTCGAACCCCAGACCGTAGTGGTCGTGCAGACCGTGACTGAAGCGCCTCAGTCCCCTCGGCCACCGCAGTCGCCGACATATCTAGGTTCTGAAGTCATCGGCAGAATGAACTGAAATGGTTCGACGTCTTTCTGCCGGTTCTACGGAGTAGAGACAAGAACTTTGCGGCAACAGAGATGGTGGTAATACAGATTATTTACAAAGTTATCCCCAGTTGAATATTCCAAAATAACGTCAGCTTGAATCAGAACACTCCATAGAGTTTAGCAGTATTATTTATGTACAGAGCAGCAGAAACTGACAATATTAATTCTGTAGGTGATTGATCCTTACAGTATTCAGCTACAGTACGACAAAGACAACAAGGGGTGGGATGGAAAGATAAATTACGTTGTCTATTCCCCCTTCTCGAGCGAACCGGAATTCATACATACGATTGTGACACTGCCAATCTAACTACATTTTAGTAAGTAAAATTGTGAAAATCAAACAACAGCGGCTCTAATCCTGACGTGTTACCAACGAAACTGGCAAAATGAAGTTATTTAGACCCTGATCGTAGCCGCGAGTATGTCACCTTTTTGATGCTGACGTAGAGTAGCTATAGGCAGCAAAGTACGAAGTCCTACTAATGCATAGTTGTTACCACCATATGCAGAAGTGCCCAGTTCAAAGCGTCTTAGTTGCTTTGGGGTTGGCGCGTCGTCCCCGAGTAGAGACTCGTCCGTCACCTTTAGTTACAGCACCTGGAGTGTCATTCAGTTCGATCGCTTTCACGTTCTCTCACATCATCCACATGGGGCGCGCGCGGAAAAACAGCAAACGGCCAATCCATTTATCGTTGCAGAAGCAACGCCGATCACATACATTATTTGATGTGAATCACGCGTCCTACAAAGCGTCTAGGGCCAAGAACCAATCAAACCATATCTTACATATTGCACTAATCCGTCCCTACATGCGTTGACGTCTAGCTAATGAGCATCCCTGATAGGAAGCGGCTTTTCGGACCAAACAGACGCCAACTTCGCAACCCAGTGAACTCGCAAGTTCATGGCCAATGCCTGTCGTCAGCGAGTCGCGAAGCCCGCAAACATATGTCTTCGAAAGACATATTACTTTCCGCCATCCAAAACCACTTCTCAGCCAGTCGCGAAGCCCGGAAACATATGCCTTCGAAAGACATATTACCTTCCGCCATCCAAAACCACTTCTCAGCCAGTCGCGAACCCCGCAAACATATGTCTTCGAAAGACATATTACTTTCCGCCATCAAAAACCACTTCTTAGCCTACATTCGTCCCTTCTCTGAATGACTCTGATCCTCCTCTACCGCACAAATGATTCAATTCGTGGCTCCCAGGACCGCCAACAACGGCACTCGATGACAGACCCACCGTCTTTCTTTTCCGGGAAGCCAACAGTCATTGATTCGCCACGGTTCCCAGCTCATTCTCTTCGGCTGACCAGGCGCTTAGCGGGCAGGCTCACCATATTTCGACCACGCTCCCCTTCATGATGATGATTTCGTGCGGCATTTTTGGCCGTTAGACCTCAGCTGGGATCGTGTTCGGCCTCCCTGGTGCACACATGGTGCCACATGGGCGACTCGCGCGTCGATGATGATGAGGAGAACAATACTACACCCAGTTCCCGAGTGGAGAAAATATCCGACAAGGAATCGAACCCGAGCCCTATGCGAGGCAATCTATCACTTGTCCACTGGACTACGGAGGCGGACCACCCTCCCATTGATAATTGCTAACTACATCTCGGTACTGTCACACTCGTATAGTACAACTTGTCCCATACAGTAAGCATTAAATTTTCTATAATAAACAAGATGAAATGATACTCCATTCAAGTTCTGGTCATCTCTTTACATGTTCCTGTGAACTATTTCTCATCATAACTTGTCAATAAAGTGGAAAGTTAACGAGAGGGAGAGACTGCTACCTTCCAATGTGGTTGGCCTGTAAAGGAGATCGTCTTGACTATTGGTCAAGCGTTGCGGATCCACATTAGATTGGTTTATAGGAAGACAGAACCAATTACGAGGCGCACTGCTAGACTGGTTAACAGTAGGTTCGATGAATGCATGTTACAGAGATGCTTCGGGAAATCAAATGGGAATTGCTGGAGGAAAGGCGACACTGTTAAGGAAATTTAGAGATCCAGATTTTGAAGGTGACTGCAGAACGATTCTACTGCCGTCAGCTTACATTTTCTATAAAGATCACAACGAGAAACATCGGAAGTTCACTGAGGCTTTTTGCGGATGATGCTGTAGTATATAGAGAGGTTGTAACAATGGAAAATTGTATTGAGATGCAGGAGGATCTGCATCGAATTGACGCATGGTTCAGGGAATGGCAATTAAATCTCAATGTAGACAAGTATAATGTGCTGCGAATACACAGAATACACAGAAAGAAAGATCCTTTATCATTTAGCTACACTATAGCAGGTCACCAACTGGACGCAGTTAATTCCATAAATTATCTGGGAGTAGTCATTAGGAGGGATTTAAAATGGAACTGCCATATAAAATCAATCGTCAGTAAAGCAGATGCCAGACTTAGATTTATTGGGAGAATTCTAAGGAAAGGCAATCCGGAAACAAAGGAAGTATATTACAGTACACTTGTTCGCCAACAGCTTGAAAACTGAAACTTCCTGGCAGATTAAAATTGTGTGCCGGAACGGGACTCGAACCTGGGACCTTTGTCTTTCGCGGGCAAGCGCACTACCGACTGTGCTATCCCGACACGACTCACGATGCCGCCTCACAACCTTACTTCTGCCAGTACCTCGCCTCCTACTTTCCAAACTTCACGGAAGCTGTCCTGCGAACCATGCAAGACTAGCATTCCTGGAAGAAAGGATATGGTGGAGACATGGCTTAGCCACAGCCTAAGGGGTGTTTCCAGTTTGGAAAGTAGGAGGCGAGGTACTGGCGGAAGTAAGGTTATGAGGCGGCACGTGAGTCGTGTCGGTGTAGCACAGTCAGTAGTGCGCTTGCCCGCGAAAGGCAAAGGTCCCAGGTTCTGCCAGGAAGTTTCATATTAGCGCACACTCCGCTGCAGAGTGAAAATTTCATTCTAGCTTGAATACTGCTCACCGGTGTGGGATCCGTACCAGGTGGGATTGATAGAGGAGGTAGAGAAGATCCAACGGAGAGCAGCGCGCTTCCGTTACAGGATCATTTGGTAATCGCGAAAGCGTTACGGAGATGATCGCTAAGCTGCAGTGGAAGTGTCTGCAGGAGAGACGCTCTGTCGCTCGGTACGGGCTTTTGTCGAAGTTTCGAGAACATACCTTTACTGAGGAGTCTAGCAGTATATTTCTCCCTCCTACGTATATCGTAGAGGACAAAATCAGAGAGATTAGAGCCCACACAGAGGCATACCGACAATCCTTCTTTCCGCGAACAATACGTGACTGGAATAGGACGGAAAATCGATAGTGGTACTCAAGGTACCCTCCGCCACACACCGTCGGGTGGCTTGCGGAGTATGGATGTAGATGTAGATGTAGAAATTAGGGCTCGTACAGACGCATACTGACATTCGTAATTCATCGTTCAATTTGCGACACAAAAGGAAGTGATATGTAGTGGTACGAGGGACTCTGTGTGTGGTTTGCGATGTAAGTGTGTATGTGGAGGTGGCAGTGCCTGCAACACGTGTATCGGCACGGTGGCGGCCTTGGGTGTTTCTTGGCTCAGGAGCGGCGCGAGGGCGCTGGCGCTCGGCGATCTGATTTGTGCGGCCGGAGGAGAAGGCGGTGGAGGGCGGGGAGGGGGGAGGGGGAGGTTAGGAGTGTGCGGGGGTGGCCAGTAGCCGGGCTCGTGTGTGGCCGTGTGTGATCGATGAAGTTTCCGGCCGCGGCCCAAGGGCAGGGCGGCGACCGGCAACCTGCGTGCCGTGCCGTCTGCCGTCTGCCGCCGCCCCCCCCCCCCCCTGCTGCACGTGCTTTGGCACGCCTCCTACAGGATCACTATCTACAGCTTTAAACGAACAAATGGTCAGGCACTTCTTTGGACGTGACAATATTTCGTGGTGTCTGTCTCGCTGCTTATTTTACTGAGGGCTACTTCTGCCATGCCGGAAAAGTTACCAAACGCAACTACGGCAAATGTAATAAGTTACTTCAACCTACCACATAATTGGATAGAGACTCATCAAAAGTAAGACTCGCACGATTGGCGACGCTAATCGCCGCAGGTTTAAGCAACGGTCAACTGGTGGCGCAACTGTTGAACACCTGCTCCCTGCCGGCCGCGGTGGCCGAGGGGCTGAGGCGCTCCAGTCACAGTCTGCACGGCCACTACGGTCGGGGGTTCGAATCCCCCCTAGGGCATGGATATTTGTGCCGTTCTTAGTTGTAAGTAGTTCACAAGTAGTTTGTAAGTTTAGGGACTGATGACCCCGTAGTTAAGTCCCATAGACTCTACAAACATTTGAACATTTTGAACCTGCTCCCTTCTCATCGAGATACGGGCAGTTGACAGGATGGTGTCCTACGAAGAACTTCTCCTCCTTGCACTTCTTTCAAAAAAAGGAAAAGCGAAGGGTTAGGAAAATGAGCAAACATCCCATCTATGCTTCTCGACTTAGTAGATGAATGTATTATACACTGTTTGACGATATATGTGTGGACGACAGTAGATTCTTTTTTTTTTTTTTTTTTTTTTCTTCGAATGTCAAATGCATCGTTTTACGAGTTGCTTGCGTACATAAAAGAAGATATAATTGGAATCGATACAGAATTAAACAAGTGTTTCTCAGCGGAAGAAAAACTGGTGCTCACACTGAGGTAAGAGAGAGCAAGTACAGCGCACACAGTACTTCAGTTTACAAGCTACTGAATGACAGCTGTCAGAGCGACGCTGAAAGTGTCGCCGCTGTTGTCCCACGGCTAATAGGCTCCATATGCCGCAATGTCCCGTGACGGCTGTGGGCGACTAAAAGTGTCCGGGGCAGTCGCCGGGCCCCTGTATGACGCCTTACTGGTGTCTCGGCGTCGCCACTGGTGTCCGTCGGCTAGTAGGCGCCATAAGGCGCAATGCCCCGTGAGTCGCCCGACACACTAGTGGCGACGCTAGTTGCCATCGGTTAATAGCGGCATAAACGTATGTCTTGGATACACAAAGATTACAGTTAACAAAAAATGTTCAAATGTTTGTTAAGCTTATGGGGCTTAACTACAGGGTCATCAGTCCCTAAACTTACAAACTACTTATCTACCACCTTATACGAAGGACGGCACAAATATCCATGCCCGAGGGGGGATTCGAACCCCCGACCGTAGTGGCTGAAGTTGAAAATCCGGCAATGTGTGAATAGGCACAGGGTTAGCAAGACTTTGGCTAACGCTTTCCCCCCAGGGGCCTCCGGTTCCTTCGTGAGAACGTGCGTGGCGTGCAAGGGGCCTGCCGCGGTGGAGTACCCGAGCGGTCTAAGGCGCCTCGCTGCGGAGCGCGTGGTTCCTCGCCGTTGGAGGTTCGAGTCCCCTCTTGGGCACGGGTGTGTGTGTTTGTCCTTAGGTTAGTTTACCTTAGGTTAAGTAGTTTGTAAGCTACGGACTGATGACCACGCAGTTTGGTCCGGTAGGTTTACAAACATTTGAATTTGAATTTTTAGCACGGGGTCCGAGCTAACGCAGTCTTCCTTCCTTCTTTACTTCCCGGACTGCATTTCCTTTCCCCCTCCCCTCCTTTCCTGTCCTCACTCCTTCCCCTTCCCACCGCGGGACTGACAACCTCAGTAGTTTAGTCCCCCTATCCCAACCAAACAACCCAACTCAACCCGCTAACGCTTTCATCTTATTCTACAGCCTTAGATTTCTTCAATTGGAAGAGGTAGGGGCGATAACTGAGGCGTGGTCTCCAATCGCTCCCCCTACCCACCACCAGAGCCATGTCCATGAGTATTATTATTATTATTATTATTATTATTATTATTATAGGTTGATTGAGGTGCTACCTGTTTTCCATTGCAAACGTTGAAACAGTTTGACAGTGCTGCTCAGTTGCTGTTATGAATATTTCTTCATCTACAACTACATGGGATACTCTGCAAATCACATTTAAGTGCCTGGCAGAGGGCTCATCGAACCACCTTTATGTTACTCATGTCTCATTCCATTCTGGAATAGCACGCGGGAAGAAATAACATCTGAATCTCTCCGTTCGAGCTCTGATTTCTCGTATTTTATTCTGATGACGCTTTGTGGGACGTTTGAATGTAGGTGGGAGTCGACAATATATTTTCGCATTCGGAGGAGAATGTTGGTGATTGGAGTTTCGTAAGTAGACGACACCGCAGCGATAAGCGCCGTTCTTGTAATGATTCCCATCCCAGGTCCTGTATCATTTTCGTGTCGCTGTCTCCTCTGTATCGTGACAATAGAAAACGAGCTGCCCTTGTTTGAACTCTTTCCATGTCCTCCGTCAAACCCACCTGATAAGGATCGCACAATGGGCAGCAATAATCCAAAAAAGGACTGGAACTGAAGCCAACCTCCCGTCTGCAGGAAATATATACGAGGCGCGTCCAGAAAGTAAGTTCCGTTTGGTAATAGAATGAAATCGTACAGAGATACAGAAGAAATTTTTATTGCACAAAATTCTACAACTCTTAAATTACTTTTCCACATAACTGCCGAAATTTTGTAGGCACTTGTCATAGCGTGCCACAAGTTTTTGCATGCATCCTTCACAGAAGGTTGCCGCCTGTGTATTCAACCATGTGGTAACAGCTCTTTATCATCGTTGAAGTGTTGACCACCAAGGACAGATTGTAGGTGTAAGAAGAGATGAAAGTCGCTGGGAGAGAGGTCCGAGCTGTATGGAGGATGACCAAACAGGTCCCATTGAAATTTCCGTAAGAATTGTTTGGTCACATTCAGTGTATGAGGTCAGGCATTATCGAAAAAAAAAATTATTTTGACAGTAATCCTCTTCTTACAGCTAAAATCTGTCCTTGGTGTAAAACACTTCAACGACGATGACGAGCTGAAAGAACATCTTACCACATGGTTGAATATACAGGCAGCAACATTCTATTAAAAAGGCACACAAAACCTTGTGCCATGCTATGACAATTGTCTACAAAATTTCGGAAGCTATGTAGAAAAGTAGTTTAACAGTTGTAGATTTTTGTACAATCAATATTTTTTTCTGTATCTGTACCCATTCGTTTTATATAACGAAACGGAACTCACTTTCTGGACGCGCCAGGGTGTTTCACTAAGTGTGTTTGCCTCTGTAACTTATAAAATAATAGGTGACGGGAAATTTTAATGCGGTAGGTAACACAAGAAATATTACACTTTCTGCGGAGCTATGAACATAGTTTATTGTATCATTTTCCAAAGAGTTACACCACAAAGATATAATTTTTTAAATGGAACAATAGTTTTTCTATCGTGTATTGGATTCGTTGAAACCAGCTGCGTCCAAATCAATTTAAACTACATTCCTATCACTGTTAGTTTGGGAGCTACAACCCTTCAAAGTCCCGGGGGCGGAGGCTGCGATACCGTATCTGACTGGTCGAGTGGCTATCCCCTGGGGCACGGCCCACTGTCTCATGACCACCAGTCAGTCAGCTACGCTGTCGTAGCCTCAGCCCCCTAAACTTTGAAGGGTTGTAGCTCCCAAATTAACAGTGATAGGAATGTAGTTTAAATTGATTTGGACGCAGCTGTTTTCAATGAATCCAATGCACGATAGAAAAAACTATTGTTCCATTTTAAAAATTATATCTTTGTGCTGAAACTCTTTAGAAAATGGTACAATAAACTAACTTCATAGCTCCGCAGAAAGTGTAACATTTCTTGTGTTGACCTACCGCATTAAAATTTCCCGTCACCTATTATTTTATAAGTTACAGAGGGAAACACACTTAGTGAAACACTATATATATATATATATATATATATATATATATATATATATATATATATATATATATATCATGCAGTTATTAAATGCTAAATCTAAACATGGTACTACGAAAAGCTTTTTCACACTTGGTTAATCCCCCTCTTACCGTGTGACACAAATTTTTGGATGACCTCTTAGTTCACCCCCAACCGCCGCACAGACTCTTGATGTAGATCACTGATAACAACTATTTTTTAGGCGTGTTGCATCTTTAGACAACCGCCTCTTAGCCGTTGTTCCTGCGGTTCCTGCATAAATGTCAAGACGAACAAAATACGGGCATCTTTGCAGGACTTAAAATTCCATAGTTTTTTTTTGTACTGCGCCATTTGGGCGCAGGTGGCTGTAAATTCGCCACACATACGAAAATCAGAGAGAAAGTCGGCCAGCCCGTCGCACTGGGTGAACAGCACCTGCCGAGTTTGTGTAACACAGGTGTGGGAGCGGGACGCGTGTGGATCGTGTCGCGAGATAGTCCAAATGTGTCGTCACGCTCTCACATGTGCGTGCGTGTAATCTACGAGTGGCGGCACGTGTGCGCCCGTTAATATCGGACACGGTACAAAACGCTTCCGACGACAGGCGTATGTGACGGCCGTGCTCACACACACACACGGCACCGTCCGTCACACGTATGGAAAACACACATGCTCTCGCCTGTTACGAGTGAAAGCGTGTCCCTGCGCGTTAGGGCTTCCGGCAAAACTGGTACCAGCCCGACGCTTAAGCAGAGACCGTCCAAAAGCCATTCCCGGCTGTGTCCCAATTTAGATACGAATCGGCGGCGGTTATTAGCAGCGGTGTGATTACAATCGGGGCTTCCAGAAAGGAGCTCCTCCGCGCAACGAACGACGCACATGTCACGTGCGTGCGTACGTGTGTGCGTGTATGTGTGTGTGTGTGTGTGTGTGTGTGCTCGGACTCACGCACCAGAGCTGCTCGGCCCTAATGGTCGCCCGCTCGCCCGCCCCGTAAACAATATAATGAGGGTCGAGCCTAATTATAAAAGCATAAAAGTCGCCAATTAACGGGGCACCTCTCGAACTCGTACAAAGGAACTGCGCCCATCTGCATATGACTGCTAACATGTGCTCGCCGGGGGACGCCGCTGCGAGTATGCTATATCTACATCTCAGGAGAGTCAACCGAGCGCTGCCCCTTCGCTATACGCACCCCTCGGGCTGGGAGGATAACAAGTCGCCACGTCGTGCGCTGGTAAAAACAGGAGATAGCACACAAGGGGGTCGGTGCGGAGAGAGGGGGCAGGGGGGGGGACTTGGACTCCCTAGACTATCCCCCCCTATCCCCCCCTCTTCCACTTGCTTCTCCCCCCTTTTCCTTTTCGGCACACGTCGTCTTCCCGCCCAGCAGCGCGCCCCCTTCCTATCGACAACGACTGGGTAATTAAAATCGATCATGCATTCCTCGATTTTCCCCGTTTTAATTAAAAGCAGCAAAGTGCAAACATCCGCAGGGAAATCGCTAAGGTCGCTCGCTTGTTAATGAAGATATAATTTTGTTGTGGCTGTGGCGAAGATTTTTTTGGGTGCATTACTGCAGCCACGCGATGATAACTGGCGAAAATAAGACGGGGGAAAAATCGCAGTTCGGTCGAAAACTTGCTCTTAGTTAACGCAGCTGTAAACGGAGAGTAACGAGAAATGTTGGTGGAGTTCTTCGAATTCACTCAGAAGTGCACATTTGAACGTTGGTGCCAGGCTAAAAATTCTGTGTTCTACAGGTATTAGAACTCCGGTTTTTGTAAATACTTAATCTGTTCTCTGTAAAAGTTCCTCCGTTTGTCACCACACTAGCCGAGCGGTCTAAAGCGTCTCGCTGCGGAGCGCGCGCTTGCTCGCCGTGGAGGTTCCAGTCCTCCCTGGGGCATGGGTGTGTGTGTTGTCCTTAGGTTAATTTACCTAGGTTTAAGTAGTTTGTAAGCTACGGACTGATGGCCACGCAGTATGGTCCGATAGATTTAAAAAAAAAGTCACCGCAACGTCATTTAGTTTCACAGGGTGTTCGGCAATTACTGTTACAATGTTCAAGGACTTCAGTGTGAGTAACCCATGTCCCGAATGTCATCCAATAATACTATCAGCACTTCTTTATGTCTGATATTGATGAAACAAATCTCATGTTCCGGAAACTCTTTGCTTCCTATATGTGCGTAGCTCAGGCGAGTATTTCCTCATCGTAACGTATTTGTTTATTAATCAACCGATCAATGAAAAAAATCTATCAACATGTCGTAAATGCTGAAGTCCACGTACCTGCCCTGTCAATGTACTCGAATCAGGGACATTGCCCATCTTAGAAAAGACATTTAGTGGTTTGCTTGTAGCACAATATTTTATTATTACGAATTGTTGTTTAACCTGTGAACTAACCACACATTCGGAAATTAATACATATTAGGAAATAACAGCCAAATAGTTATTTAATCCTTTGTTTCATAATCAGATGGAAATTTAAATAGCGTTAAATATTACAAGACCTAATTATTTTGTACTCATAAGAAAGACATAGAATGATTTTAAAAATGCTAAAACTTCTGCACCCGAGAGGATTTGAACCCAGAACAATTTCCACCTCAGTTTCGTACGCCAGTGCTGCACCACTACATCACCCAAGTACATCAACAGCTGCTGCATAACATCAGTGTTATTAACTATCAAGGGTTATTGTACCACCCCAGAAATATAAATTATCTGTTAACTTTAGTTAACTCTAGTAATCTGGTGTGCCATGTTTGATGGATGTGCATCATTTCTGTGTAGTTTGATTGAGGCTAATAAATACCGAATAATAACGCAGAGAGAAAGATAGAACATTGGTTGACATGGAAAATTGTTGTACGAATACCGACGCTAATAAGGAAGTAAAAAGGCTAACATCTGAAGGAGACATTAACCTTGAAGAAACAGCTCCTTGGAGCTATATATGGCTACATGAGAAGGGTAAGGACAGATCAGTGCCCTTACATAGTAGAAGAATGAAAAACACAAGACATATAAAGGAAAGACTCTAAGGACAAACTATTAACCTCCCCCCCCCCCCAAAAAAAAAATTAGGCGAAAGAACTGGCTTGAACAAGTGATTTAATAACTTAACGAAGAAGAAAGGAGATTTGAAAGATTGCGATAACTGAAAAGAAGACGTGAGGAACATCACACAACGCAGTGACATAGAAATAAAAAAAAAATAATAAAAATTTTTCGTTTGTATGAAAAAATCTCTACCCACTTTCTTATTACTCTATGTTCACATACAGCAGTCGGAGTTACGGAAAATCACGGCAAGATATTCTTACCTATACGGAATAGGTGTTCGGCAGCGAGGCACAGAAATCACGCGCGCTGTTCCACTCATCTGAAGGACGTGAAAAGGAAATCTTTTCAGAGTCCTGAGAAAAATCGAGAAATCAGCAGCCGAATGTCGACCATGGCCACTGATACTGATGTAACGGACGCGAGTGAAACCGTAGAAAATGTCCCGGTCACGAGTCAGCATTCGGGACGCAGCTGCGTGTGCAATACCCGTGGTTTGTCTTTTTCTGGTCAGGCGAGTCACACAAGTACATGAGCTATGACTCCCTTTTTTATTTCTCCCACACTAAAACCTTCCTGACAACAAACATACCATTAGCTAATTATGAATAGCGGCTGCTCTCGAGTTCTTGCAAATTAGATTTTTCAACTGGCTGCCTTATTTCTGGAATTACTTCACGGCGCAACACTTTTTCCATTACTGTATTCGAGTTTGCCAAGACACTCCGATGACTTTCGACTACCAGACAGACGAGTTGAATGTTGTCGTGGGACAAAATTGTAAGCATTAATATTTACTAGTATTGCATGTGGTCGAAAATCGACCAATTGTGTCTACAATGGTCACTGGGGGTAAAATTTTACGTATCATGTCGGCGGCCTCGCGTGATTATGTTGGCAACATCAAGAGCACGATAGAAAATCTTTGCCCATTTGTTCGAACCACATAGAATGACTCGATTAGTGTATCGTACAGACCATGAAGCAAACAAATAATGCTGTTCCTGCTTTATGGTTGACAGGTTCTTGTATGTCTTTGGTTGACAGGTTCTTGTCCGCTCAGTAAAAATAATTGCTCTCGTAAAGTGAAGATTTCATGAGAAAACATCAGCGTTGTCAAGCGATTGGCTAAAATGAAGACTCACAGGATTCTCACTATTCAGCATCTGTTGGCAACATTATCATAGGAGGCCGCTGGGATATTTGGTAAAATTTAACCGGCACTGGGAGGTATGAAACGGTATCTTTTATGTGTTAAGGAAAATGCCTGACACAATAACAACAAATAAAAACGGAAGTATATACTTCTCATGTCATTTTCGAATTATATAACTTTCATTAGCCTAATATTTGAAATGGAACTACAATTTCGATGTTCGTATATCTATACAACGCCAAGAAATAAAGTTATTTCGATACTCCGATATTCAGAATTCCAGAGCTGACAACATGTCGACTTAGTAGTTCCACCCGTGCACCGCTACATGCCACTTCCGGTGCATTTCGTTTCTATCGGCATTCTCGACTTCGTAGTTCCACCCGAGCACCGCTAGATGTGTCTCCCGGCACATCATTCTTTATATCGGCATTCATATGAAAACATCCATATCCTTTAACCACTCTTAATCTCTGCGAAAATGAAGCATTTGAACGACACAAGAAAGTGAGTTGGGAGCACTCCATGTATCGATATTCACATAATTTAATACGTTATTTCAATACTGCAGATGCGCTGCATTACAACGTCTTTGGTCGAGGCGAATAGCCAATCAGTGAGCTGCTTGTTGGAGAATGTAGAACTTGATCCAAGCTTCAGATAAGAGAATTTTTACTTCCTTTTACCACTTTTCAAATTGTTCAAATGTTTGTATAGCTTATGGGACTTAACTACGGGGTCATCAGTCCCTCAACTTACAAACTACTTACGAACTAGCTAACACTAAGGACGGCACAAATATCCATGCCCGAGGGGGGATTCGAAGCCCCGACCGTAGTGGCCGTACAGACCGTGACTGACACGCCGCAGTCCCCTCGGCCATCGCGGCCGGCTTACCACTTTTAATGGCTAAATCTAATGGTGAAATCTACGACAAAAATTTTTCGAATTATGTAACTTTCACTGGCCTTCTTAGTAATCTGTACCACTGTTTCGTGTTAGCGTATTTATATGCTGATATTGAGAGCTAAATTTCAAACCCGTCTGCAGTGTGTGGTGGAATATGGGTGTGTGAACTCTTGACGAGATTTTATCTGTCGATCTGTTTGAAACAAACACTTCATTAGACTGCGTAATAATAACAGTCAACAGCACCCATTACTGTCATGTAGCCCATAATTGGAAATTATTTCGATATTGCACTCTGTTCGCCGCGGCGGAGTGAGGCGCTAAGGTTCGAAGCGCGAGGCCCTTCCCCGTCGTGGGTTCAAATCCTCCTTCGAGCATTCCTATATTTCCACCGCGCGGGAATGGCCAAGCGTCATGTCAGGGACTGCTCAGCCACTCTTGCCTCAATGTAGAAAAATGTAAGGTGATGCGCATGAGTAGGAAAAACAATCCTATTAAGTTCGAATACAGCATTGGTAGTGTGCTTATTGATGCAGTCGCGTCGTTCAAATATCTAGGCGTAACATTGCAGAGCGATATGAAACGGAACAGACATGTGAGGACTTGTGAGTTAGGCGGACAGCCGACTTCGGTTTCTTGGGAGAATTTTGGAAGATGTACTTCATGTCTAAAGGAGACCGCGTATAAAACGCTTGTTCGGCGAAGTCATGAGTATTGCTCAAGCGTTTGGGACCCGCAGCAGATCAGTTTAAAGGAAGACATAGAAGCTATTCAGAGGCGAACAGCTAGATTCGTTACTGGTAGGTTCGACCAATGCGCGAGTGTCACCGAAATGCTCTGGGAACTCATACGGGGATCGCTGGAGCAAAGCGACGTTCTTTTCGAGAAATTCTGTTGAGAAAATTTAGATGGCCGGCATTTGAAGCTGAGTGTAGTACGATCTTCCAGATGCCCGCTTACATTTCGCGTAATGATCACAAAGACAAGAGAAATTAGGACTCGTATGGAGGCGTATAGGCATTCTTTTTTCCCTCGTTCTACATTTGAAATTTTGGTTCTAGATTTCTGGTGTTCCTTAATTGCGTGAGTGTATTTCGGGGGAAGCGGAAGAAGAGAAATTGGAAGAAGAATAAATTGGAAAGTAGAGGCAAAAACTCGGCTGAATACCTCTAAATATAGATTTCCGATAATTTACATTACGTCATTGTTACATCGCCATGTTCAACCAATCTACAAAAATCGTACTAACTAAATAGCGCTAAAATATTAATCTGACTTTTTCAGTTTGTGTCTTATATTATTTCGAAATTCTGATGTGCCACCACCGCCTTTAAGAACAAATCGATGGCACCTAGTTTATCTCTTGTGTGCAGGAGAAGAAGAAGGAACGCCCCGTCACGACAAAAAAACAACGCAATTTTTAATACCCTCTTCATAAAAACTTGCCGCCTGCTCCGATATACAAGAGATCACTGCCGTTTGCACGTCGCCGTCATCATAGTAATGGTTGCCACTGAGGTTTTGTTTGTGGTGGAGGAACAGATGGAAATTGCTCGGCTCTAGATCAGGACTGTCGGGTGGGAGGTCGAAAACGTTCCAGCCAAAACTGGCCAACAATTCGCGTATCTGACCTGCAGTGTGAGGTCTTGCATTGTCATGGAGAAGTACAATTCTGTTTGACAGCATGCCGAGTCTTTATTTTGAATCGCTCGGCGTAGCTTTCTCAGGGTTTTGCAGTATGCTTCTGCATCGGTAGTGGTTCCTGGCTGCATGAAGTCGACCAACAAAACACCATGCCTATCCTAAAACACCAATGCCATGATTTTGCGCTGGGACAGTCTGTTTAGGCCTTCACCTTTACAGGCGTGTGTGTGTGTGTGTGTGTGTGTGTGTGTGTGTGTGTGTGTGTCTCCAGTTACGATCTGACTCAAGAAGCCGTCACCTTCTTGGTGATAACGAGTGAAAAACTTCATCGCACACTCAAATCTTCGGCTTTTGTGGGCCTATGTTAGGAGTTGCGGGACCCAACGGGAACACAGTTTCCTAAACTTTAGGTGATCCGAAACAATTTTGTAATGTCGACACGTCAGTGAATTCGTTTGAGAGATCTGTTCTCACGAAGCCTCGCTTCAACTGAAATCACATCGGGTCTGGTGGTTTTCGGGTAAAGCGCTCGACTGGAAACCGAAGGGTCGCGTGTTCGAAACCAGGTCGGACCTCGGATTCTTTTCAGTCTGATTTTTAATCCATTCTTTACCCTCAACGATGTGAGGAGTCGCCAGAAACCACACGTGATTCGTATTCCACGTTAAACTGTAGGTCCTCTTTCTCCGGTTGGGTAAGTGGGATGGGCTAGGAACACGCAAGTCGCCGAAGTGGCGTCCAGTTGATAGATTTGCATCAGGCCAATTATCCACACGTAATTATTATCATTAGCTATTTACTGAAGCCACCAAATCGTCTGTAATCGAAGGAGGGCGACCGGAGCGATCCTCATCATGGACTTTGTTACGGCCATCTTTGAATTATCGTATCCAGTTACGCACTTCGCTTTCACTCGTAACAGTATCACCGTACACTTCGCAAATCTGTCGATGAATTTCAGCAGAAGACAGGTACTTTCCGACAAAAACCAGACCTGGACACCATTAATCAAAAATTTAGCTTCATTAATCATCAATCCGTTACTACAAAAGTTAACTTCGTTAAACGTTAAAGCGTTACTTTACGGACAGTTTAACGGAAGTTAACGTTAATCGGTAACTCGTGAAGTACGGTACTGTGCATTCGCGAAAACTGGCCTTCACTCTCCAAATTTATATATTTGCTGTTGTTGTATTACTGAAGTGAGCAATTAAATAAAACGTATTACCCTATCTATGGTTGGGCAACTTGTAAGTAGGACTTGAAGTATAAATGAAAACTAATGTTACTCCGACACTCTATCCTGGAACTCGGCTGCAAGCGTAAACACAAATGAGCACTTATCATATACCACTTGTAAAGTTGCAAAAACGCCTGCGCTAGAGTCGTTCGCTTTGGCGGAAAAGTGTTATGTTCTTGTGAGATGGTTAGTCTTGTTGTACATAATGAACATTTTGTCATTTGTTTATGGTCGCGACCGGCTGCCAGGACATATTGTCCTAATATACATAAAGCTTAGTTTGTAATAATAATAACAATAACAATAATTGAGCAATAAAATTTACGGGAGACTCAAAATATGTAACTTCTGTAATATCATTTGACACAAGCTACATATTGCCTTTAAGAAACATTAACATATTAAAATTCTTGACTGACTCATAGGCATGTTTGGGAGTCAAAATATGTTTTCCCCGTGGGAAAAAGACGTTGCACTGCAGCACTTGAAGGTGTAGGGAACGTGCTTGCGGTAGGACCTCACCATTATCCCCCGTTATCCACCACAAAAAAAGTATATGGAAAACTTTTAAAAAGCACCTGAAGATGCAACTTGAAGTTGTGAAACCGGTAGTGCGGTAGTCCACGACTCAAAACAACAGCTCATGTGGACCAAGGACTTTCATTCAGATAGTTACAATTTTAACTGTGTGAAAGTGTCTTAATTGTGTATACATATTTTAGCTGTGGTTGCCCGTCATACAAAGTTCTTTTTTGAATTAAGTTAAAAGTTAAAACTTCCTGGCAGATTAAAATTGTGTGCCGGAACCGGGACTCGAACCTGGGACCTTTGCGTTTCGCGGGCAAGCGCTCTACCGACTGAGCTATCCCGACACGACTCACGATGCCGCCTCACAACTTTACTTCCACCAGTACCTCGCCTTCTACTTTCCAAACTTCACAGAAGCTCTCCTGGGAAACATGCAAGACCAACACTCCTGGAAGTAAGGATATGGTGGAGACATGGCATCGTGAGTCGTGTCGGGATAGCTCAGTCGGTAGAGCGCTTGCCCGCGAAAGGTTCGAGTCCCGGTTCCGGTACGCAATTTTAATCTGCCAGGGAGTTTCATATCAGCGCACACTCTGCTGCAGAGTGAAAGTTTCATTCTGGAAACATCCCTTGGGCTGAAGCTAAGCCATGTCTCTACCATATCCTTTCTTCCAGGAGTGTTAGTCTTGCATGTTTCCCAGGAGAGCTTCTGTGAAGTTTGGAAAGTAGGAGGCGAGGTACTGGCGGAAGTAAAGTTTTGTAGCGGCATCGTTAGTCGTGTCGGGATAGCACAGTCGGTAGTGCGCTTGCCCGCGAAAGGCAAAGGTCCCAGGGTGTGTGTGTGTGTGTGTGTGTGTTCAAATGTTTGTAGAGCTTCTGGGACTTAACTAAGGGGTCATCAGTCCCTAAACTTACAAACTACTTATGAACTAGCTAATACTAAGGACGGCACAAATATCCATGCCTGAGGGGGGGATTCGAACCCCCGACCGTAGTGGCCGTGCAGACCGTGACTGGCGCGCCGCAGTCCCTCGGCCACTGCGGCCGTTCGCACGTTCGAAATGTTCAAATGTTTGTAATTCTATCGGACCAAAGTGCGTGGTCATCAGTCCGTAGCTTACAAACTACTTAAACCTAGGTAAACTAACCTAAGGACAACACACACACCCATGCCCCAGGGAGGACTCGAACCTCCGCAGCGAGACGCTTTAGACCGCTCGGCTACTCCACCGCGGCCCGCAGGTACGAGTCCAGGTTCCGGCACACAATTTTAATCTGCCAAGAAGTTTCATATCAGCGCACACTCCGCTGCATAGTGAAAGTTTCATTCTGGGAACTTAAAAGTTAATTCGTTAATTAACGATTAACGGACTTGTGCCAACCTCTGACAACAACCGTATCACTAAGCGAACCTCAACGCGGCGAGCGACTTGATAACACAGAACAGAACCGTACAGGTTAGCTACAGAGCTGAAATGAACACAGTTGTTCTCGAAGGAAGGAAGGAAGGAAGGAAGGAAGCTTGGAGTTTAACGTCCCGTCGACAGCGTGGTCATTAGAGACGGAGCTTACGCTCGGGTTGTTTGGGTAAGGATGTGGAAGGAAATCGGCCGTGCCCTTTTAAAGGAACCATCCCGGCATCTGCCTGGAGTGATTTAGGGAAATCACGGAAAACCTAAATCTGGATGGCCGGAAGTGGATTTGAACCACCATCCTTCCGGATGCGAGTCCAGTGTGTTACCGCTGCGCCACCTCGCTCGGTAGTGGTTCTCGAGGCGTGCCGGTACACGACGCACACTCTCGTTTCGGTAAGCGCGCTAAGTACCACAAAACAGACCTTGAATGAAACTTTCACTCTGCAGCGGAGTGTGCGGTGATATGAAACTTCCTGGCAGATTAAAATTGTGTGCCGGAACCGGGAATCGAACGTGGGACCTTTGCCTTTCGCGGGCAAGCGCTCTACCACTGAGCTACCCCGACACGACTCACAATGCCGCCTCACAACTCTACTTCCGCCAGTACCTCGCTTCCTACTTTCCAAACTTCACAGAAGCTCTCTTGCGAAACTTGCAAGACTAGCACTCCTGGAAGAAAGGATATGGTGGAGACATGGCTTAGCCACTTAGCCACAGCGTAAGGGATGTTTCCAGAATGAAACTTTCAGTCTGCAAAGGTCCCAGGTTCGAGTCCCGGTTCCGGCACTCAATTTTAATCTGCCAGGAAGTTTCAAAACAGACCTTACTTAACAAAACCCCCTTCGTAACACTCGTTTCCTAAATTACGTCACAAGGCGCGTTGTGCAGCAAGTAGTGGACGTGGTAGGTAGAGCGGGCGCTCCGGCTAGGCCCTGCGGGCGCGGCCGGCGCGGCGGTGCGGGCGCTCGTGTGGGGGACAGGCGGGGCGGCGTCTTGGCGTGGACTGGCGGCTGGGCTGGAGTTGGGCAAGTTGCGGGCCCGGGCGGTGTAATTGCGGCTGACGCGTAGCGCGGCTGACGGCTGCTCCGCGGGGCGCCCAGCTGCGTCCCGTCAGGTGGCCACGCACACCACGCGGGCCGTTACCTGCCGCGGAAGTGGCCGCCACGCTCTCCTATTATAAAACGGACAGTGCATCGACCCGCACGGCCACCTCTCCCAACCAAACGTTCTGCTTCTTTAGGTTGTCGTTCAAAGGACTCAACTACACTCATCCGTACCTGCTTAGACCCACGCCCAAGGGACCTATTTCCAGGAGCACACGATTGTGTAAATCATGGGATTCTTCTAGATAAGCTTAAGTATTGTGGTAGGAGTGGGACAGTGCACAGATGGTTTAAATCATTCTTAACCGGAAGAATACAGAAAGATGAAATAAGCAGTTCATATGATATAGATGAAACAACTAATTCCTCTAACTGGGGAGTTATCAAAAATGGGATTCCACAAGGTTCGGTCTTGGGTCCCTTGCTGTTCTTAATATACGAGGCGCGTCCAGAAAGTAAGTTCCGTTCGGTAATAAAATGAAATTGTACACAGATACAGAAGAAATTTTTATGGCACAAAATTCTACAACTCTTAAACTAATTTTCCACATAACTACCGAAATTTTGTAGCCACTTGTCATAGCGTGCCACAAGTTTTGCATGCATCCTTCACAGAAGGTTGCCGCCTGTGTATTCAACCATGAAATTTCCGTAAGAATTGTTTGGTCACATTCGGTGTGTGAGGTTGTCCTTGGTGGACAACACTTCAACGATGTTGACGAGCTGAAAGAACATGTTACCACATGGTTGAATACACAGGCGGCAACATTCTATGAAAAAGGCACACGGAACCTTGTGACATGCTATGACAATTGCCTACAAAATTTCGGAAGCTATGTAGAAAAGTGGTTAAACAGTTGTAGATTTTTGTATAGTCAATATTTTTTTCTGTATCTGTACCCGTTCGTTATATATAACCAAACGGAACTTACTTTCTGGACGCGCCTCGTATATTAATGACTTGTCATTCTACATTCATGAAGATGCTAAGCTAGTACTTCTAGCTAATGATACAAGTATAGCTATCACACCTGACGAACAGCCATTAACTGATGTAATTGTAAATGATATCTTTCAGAAAGTTATTACGTGGTTCTCTACAAATGGACTCTCATTAAACTTTGATAAAACCCAGTATATACAGTTTTATACAGTGATTGTCATGACACGATTAATAAATTTAGACTTTAGGTAAGATAGAATATTCAAAATTTTTAGGTGTTTGCATTGACGAGGGACTGAATTGGAAGAAACATATTGAAGATCTCCTGAAACGTTTGAGTTCAGCTACTTATGCTATCAGAGTCATTGCAAAATTTGGTGAGATACATCTCAGTAAATTAGCTTACTACGACTATTTTCATTCATTACTTTCATATGGGATCATATCCTGGGGCAATTCAACATTGAGTAAAAAAGGTTTCATTGCACAAAAGCGTGTAATCAGAATAATTGCTGGAGCCCACCCTAGAGCACCCGGCAAACATTTATTTAGGGATCTAAGGATCTTCATTGTGGCTTCACAATACATATATTCACTCATGAAATTTGTTATTAACAATCCGACCTAATTCAAAAGTAATAGCTGTGTGCATAGCTACAACACTATTCAAGGTTAAGTCTAACTTTGGCTCAGAAAGGGGTGAATTATGCTGCCACAAAAGTCTTTGGTCACTTACCAAGTAGCATCAAAAGTCTACAGATAGCCAACTAGTATTTAAAAAGAAATTAAAGGAATTTATGAATGGTAAATCCTTCTAGAATGTAGATGAATTTTTTAAAAAATCAAATAAACAATAAAAAACCCAACAAAATGTAATAAAATATCCTTAAAATATTGATTGTCAAATGTAAACAACATTTACTAAACTGAAACGTTTCACATCATTACGAAATGTCGTATATATGATCTATGAAACAAGTATTAGTCTAATACAATCTACTCTAAACAGCGTGAATTGAAAAACCTGCCACTATTTAAAATGATCAACTTGTCATGGTGCAGATCTTGTATCTTCCGTGCTTCTTATGATAGATTTTTGAAGAGATCCGCCTTATGCAAGACAGCTTGTTTGATTTTTATCACCCAGAGATCTTTCGGTACTTATTGTGCCGTCTTCTGTGGGTTTTCGCCTTTATTTTCCGCAATAATAAATCAAACAACATGTCTTGCATAAGGCGGATCTCTTCAAAAATCTCCCGTAACAAGCACGGACGATACAAGAGCTGCACCATCACAAGATGATCATTTCGATGACATTTGAATCCTGCATAATTTACACGTTGTATAACGTGTAGCTTCTACAGTCAGCGGTTTAGTCACGATTAACAAACAGTATCCATTTTGGTATATCTTTGTTTTCATCTCGAAAAAAAAAACATAGGTGTACAGCCGAGACCTCATACACTCTTTGAACAGTTTCATAATTGTTGATATATCTCCGTTAACGCTATTATTGTTTATTACGTGAACTAAATTTAATCAAACTGGAATTTTTGTTTCCATGCCAAATAGGCTTCTCATAAGGTCTGTATGCTGAAACAAGATTTATGTTATTTAATAATAATTTGTGAAATTTGCCTACTTCCCATTCGAAGCCCTGACTAGCATTGAAGCGCTATGCTACGATGCGCTAGGCCGTTCCCGTCGGGGGTTCGAATCCCCCCTCGAGCATGGATGTTTGTGCCGTCTTTAGTATAAGCTGGTTCGTAAGTAATTTGTAAGTTTAGGGACTGATGATCCCGTTGTTAAGTCCCATAGACACTACAAACATTTGAACATTTTTGAGAGAAAGGGCATTTCTCACGTCTCGACATCTTACCCCATCCTCCGTGACCGACTGAAGTCACATGGTCCTTCTTGAACTTTCTGCAGCGCGAGAGCCTGTAGCTTGGTTTAGATGTACTGTGCACTGCCGAGCAGTTCTACGCCAAGTAATATTAGTACTATGTGTTCCTACCAAAATTTGTTAAATATGGAAAACAGACGATATAACAATCGATGTGAATCCATCACCTGGCTTGGACAACGGGACATCGGCTGGTCAAATTCTTTTTAATTTACTCTTACACCGCAAACCGTTCGTCATTCCATTTACGTCATCTTCAGACAGCATCAAGTGGTTTGTTCGAGTACACATTATTCATATGTTGGACCTTTTGTGACTGGCCGCCGTTAAAAACCTCCTAGACGAGTTAGCAGCGTGAACATCTACAAGGAAAGAAAGGAAATAAAATTAAAAACGTTCGCGCTTCTGTCACGTACAGAATGTTCCATAGGAAACCATTGGCAAAAAGTACTATGTATGAATCACGTGAGTTGGTGTGCCCGAACATGATTGAAATGTTGAAACAGGTTGCATAGTAAAGGCCAATTCACACCGTCTGTCACGTCAAGTTGTATTCACAGTGTCCGTCCGTGTCCGTCACGTCATTTCACACATCTCAATACGCGATGTTTAAAGTGAGATTATGAGTGGCGATCTGTTATGTAGAAAGTCATAGTTTAATACTAGAATGGAAGGAACAACACCGCTAAATGTTATTGACGGCCAAAGAAAACTTTACAGTGCATGTTTTTGGCCAACTTACTGGGAACTGAAACAACATTTCAAAACATAGACATCTATTTTCAAGCGAAATAATAAACATATGAAAACATCAACAATATTTATAAGAGCATAAATAGCGCCTGTTTACTTTATCCATTACGATTTGTCCGCTGAAATTGTTATTACCGTCGTAAACAACTGAATTTTTGTCTTTTATTAGAACCGAAGTTTTCATTTAAAACGGTATTTAATGAAAAATGTGTAATCAAACTACAATCTTATTCAAATAAACAGTTTGCTTCAGTCTTTCTGTTACAATGTTACGTAACATAAACCATTTTTTGGTTTCTGATATCCGACCTCGATTTTTGGGGGATACTCAATTGACAAAAATATTTAAGTCGTCATGAAACATTTGAGATTTACCTCTAAAACGAAGTATAACAACAAAATAAAGATGAATAATACACATTTGCATATAAACAGCGAAATCGTTGACTGCAGCATGTAATTCGCGTGACGAAAATAGGTGAACTTCCGATGTTAGCAGACGGCCGTTCCGTCAAAACATTCTTTTCGAGAAAGCTTGACGTGACGTTGACGTGACGTGACGGTCCGGTGACGGACAGTGTGAATGCCGCCATTAGAAATACATTGTGGAATGTTCTGACAGACGGTGACGTGGCATGACGGACAGTGTGAATTGGCCATAAAAGTACATCTTTAAATCACATCTTGATAGAACGCTCTCCTTCAAACAACATTGCCGAAATACGAAGGCCAAAGTTTGCTCCAGATATATCATCATCCGCAGGCTGGCAAACTATGAATGGGGAGCTCAACCATCAGTACTGAGAACATCAGCACTTGCTCTATGTGTCTCAGCAGCAGAATATGCTGCACCAGTATGGGATGCATCCGCTCACACTAAACAGATTGATGTAAGTGTCAACGAGACTATGCGCATTGTTACAGGCTGTCTCAGACCCATACCAACAGGTAATATGTACCTCCTTGCTGGAATTGCCCCACCCAGGACAAGATGGCAGGTGGCAGCAGACGCTGAGAGAACAAAGAAAGAGAATGATTACCGACACCCATTGAATGGGCACGTCACTCAGGCTCGGAGGCTCAAATTTAGAAACAGCTTCATCGCAAGAACTAAGATCCTTGACGGTTCGCAGGAAGATAACAGAGTCTGTCAATGGAAGAATGAACAAACCGGACTGCCAATAACGCCAAAAGAGGAAATGGCACCTGGAAACAAGCTTCCCTATACAGTTTGGAGAACACTAAACAGGATGAGGGCTGGTGTACCCAGATGTAAAACTAATCTGCGCAGGTGGGGCCTGCTGACTAACGATGACGATGCTCTTTGTGAATGCGGAGAGGTTCAGATCGAAGCACATCTGCTTACGTGCCGACTATTTCCGGAGCCCTGCAGTTTCAGTGACCTGCTACAAGCCAATGACAAACCCGTGGCGGTGGCAAACTATTGGAAAAACAAAACTTGATCTGGACACGGAAATGAATGAATATAAACGGTGTTCCTCAACAACAAAGTAATCTGCCCCACATAAGAGAACGGGTCTACATCTACATACATACTCCGCAATTCACCGTAAGGTGCGTGGCGGAGGGTACACTGTACCACTACTAGGCATTTCCTTTCCTATTCCACTCCCAAATTGAACGAGGAAAAAAAGAATGCCTATATGCCTCCGTACGAGTCCTAATTTCTCTTATCTTGTCTTTGTGATCTTTACGCGAAATGTAAGTAGGCGGCAGCAAGATCGTACTACACTCAGCTTCAAATTCCGGCCCTCTAAATTTACTTAACAGAAATTCACGAAAAGAACGTCGTCTTTCTTCCAGCGATCCGCAATTGAGTTGCTGGAGCATTTCCGTGACACTCGCGCATTGGTCGAACCTACCGGTAACAAATCTAGCTGCTCGTCTCTGAACCGCTTCTATGTCTTCCTTTAAACTGATCTGCTGCGGGTCCCAAAAACTTGAAGAATACTCAAGACGTGGTCGTACAAGCGTTTTATACGCGGTCTCCTTTACAGGTGAAGTACATCTTCCCAGAATTCTCCCAATAAACCGAAGTCGGCTGTCCGCCTTACTCACAACTGTCCTTACATGCTCGTTACACGCGACAGCATCAAGAAGCTCACTACTAATGCTGTATTCGAGCATAATAGGATTGTTTTTTCTACTCATGCGCATCACCTTACATTTTTCTACATTGAGAGCTAGCTGCCAATCCTCGCACAAACTAGAAATTTTGTCCAAGTCATCCTGTATGCTATTACAGTTAGTTACAGACGACACCCTCCCATACACCACAGCATCATCAGCAAACAGCCGCAAATTACAACTTACTCTGTCCATCAGATCACTCAGCGCTCAAGTTGAGAAGGCATGAGCCACGACATCTCGCACGAGCTATAGCTGCCATTCTTCACACAAACTAGAAATTTTGTCCAAGTCATCCTGTATGCTATTACAGTCAGTTACAGACGACACCCTCCCATACACCACAGCATCATCAGCAAACAGCCGCAAATTACAACTTACTCTGTCCATCAGATCACTCAGCGCTCAAGTTGAGAAGGAAAGAGCCACGACATCTCGCACGAGCTATAGCTGTCATTCTTCGCACCAACTAGAAATTTTGTCTACGTCATCCTGTATGCTATTACAGTCAGTTACAGACGACACCCTCCCATACACCACAGCATCATCAGCAAACAGCCGCAAATTACAACTTACTCTGTCCATCAGATCATTTATATAGAAACCTTCTACAGCCACCGTTCAGAAAAGTCAGTTTTCACAAAAGAGCGCCCAGCGGAATTGGTTGCATCACAGCGGTGGGGCTCTTCACGACCTTGCAAGTGCGCCGAACGGACCTACAGGCACTGCTTTCTATATTTTCTTCCCCCAAATGACTCGTCCTCGAGAAGCCTCGGAAGCGGGGGAATAATCCTCGTAAGATAATCTCGCCGTAACGTGTCTCCCTTTGGCGCAGTGAGGGGTCGGCAAGACGTCTCGCTCCCTTACTACCGGCCTATACTGGCGAGACGTGGGACGTGGAGAGCGCGCGGCGCGGCGCCAGCCTCGGAGATTTCACTTTAGAATTTCAGATGTCGAGTGCTCCGCTCGGAGCGTGTGTTTTGAATAACAATCCAGGGGCCGCGGGCCATTATTTCATTTTTGTCTGAAGAGTTTAATTCTGATCCAGTAGCCCCGCTGCTGCCGCTGCCGCCCCTCATTTGCAAGCCGGCGGCGGAGGGGACGGGGCGCGCCCGCCGTGGCTCGAGTGGCCGCTGCTCGTGGTCACCACCCCACCCCCTTCCTACCCTCCGACCGCAACCCCCCTTCCTTACTGGCCGTCCACTGCTGACCGGCGCAGCTCTTTCCGGCGTCGGGACAGTTCGCGGGGCGCAGTCAAATGCCGAGCCGAAGCTGAAAAATTCCCGTTGTCTCCCTCCCTCCGCTAAGGCAGTCCAGCACTTTTGCACGCCACAGAGACTGCCGAGTACATACTTAGCACGCTCGTGAGCAGTTCGATACAGTTTTAGCGAGAGTCCGCGATCCTCACCCGGTTATTTTATTTATCGTATGGCATATGACAGCAGGTCGAGGGTTCGATCCCCGACAGGTCCTAGGATTTTTATCTGTCACTTTCCACTTCTTTCACCTCTGGCAGTATTGCTCATGTGAAAAATACCTAGTAGCACCGTGGTTCGGAACCCACGTTAAACTGTAGGTCCCCCTATAACTGGCTGGGTAAGTCAGTTCGAAGGTCGGAGGAAGGCAACGGCATACCACCACCTCCAAACAGGACCATGCCTAGTAAAGCACTGTGGTGTTCAAACCAATCTTCAGATTGTTGACTGCTTTACCTTTTATATATATGTTCAAATGATTGTATAGCTTATGGGACTTAACTACGGGGTCATCAGTCCCTAAACTTACAAACTACTTATGAACTAAATTCTTCTCGGGTTTCCAGCCGGATCATTCTGTCATCTGAACACAATATTTCCGCGGTCCAGCTGGCCGCCGTCATCAGGTGAGGAAGCTAAGCCGCTCTCGCCGTGACTGACTGAAAATGTCCGCAAGGATGGTGCCCCTTCACGCCCACACCAACGTGGTGACCATCACAAAAGTTCTACTGTCATCTCCGTAATTAGGTTAGTTTGCTAAGGTCGATCACGGGATGTGGGAACCGCGATGTTATCCGTACGTGTGGGCACGATCACCCATTAATACGGTGCATCTGGAGATAGAATTGGTCGAAAGGTATGCGAAGGGTAAAGGTATGTAAGGGCAGAGGAAAAAAAGTGCCTAGGCAAGAGCCAAGGAAAAAAACCTCTGCGATAGTGGGGTAGGTATGAAGGGCAGTAGCGGTATGCTATCTGCGACAGATCATGCAAGGTTTGGTAATGTTAGTAATGGGTATTTTCTCAGTACAGTTAACTTTGCTAGGTTCGTCATAAAGAATCAGTCCGTTTGACGCGAGGTTCTGCTGCAGCTGAGCTCCAATGAAGTCTCCTGGGTCGGCTGCGGCAGTTTGCCCGTTAACATCGGCTGTGACATACCCAAGTTTGTCATGGTAGTTAGGCAGTTCGGTCATAGAACTGGCTAAGTGTGCGGGACTGTTTAGGTTTGTTTGTGTTTAGTGCGATGAATATGGTTTCCCTGCTTTGCCTGTAGGTCGGTTGTGGGTTCAGCTGGTATTGCCAGTCAGATTGCTGTTCTGCAGGGGTTTGCCATGTTCATCGTGTTTGTGAGCTGGTGTTCCCTACGACCGTAGGTGGTTAGTCTCTGAGGAGAAGTGTTTTTGGGCGATTATGTTTCTACCTATGGTTGTGATCGTAGTTCCCCAAGCGTAGGATAAAGGGGTTGTTCGAGTGTCTCGAGTTTCTGTGCAGTCGTGTGGCGAGTTTCTTGAATACCACCCAGAGGCGCTCTAGGCGGTATTCATTGTGAAGGTCCACGGTGCGTGTGTATCGTGGAGCGTTGCTAATGATGCGTAGTACCTTGTTCTGTATGAGCTGCAGGCGGCGCAGCCGTGTTGGCTCTGGAACGGCTGGCTCTATATACGCAACGAAAGTATGAAGGCGCATGCACTAAGTACAGAGGGCGTGCGTTTAATCGTAGCTGCTGACCCCTGACGCGAGAGAAGTTGTAGCGTCTCCGGTGGTGTCTATTGTCAAAAACGATATATCGTTATAGATTGTCATTCGTTGCTATGTGCTGCAGATGCCGATGTTTCTTTAGGTCTGATAACACAGGATTCCACGATTTACTCAGAAAATAACCACTGTCACGATTAATTGTGTTATCTGTCATTCTGATTTCAATTGATCGCAACAAGTTTTAATCTATTACTTCTTCACTACTAACTGTATTAGGAAGAGATTTTACAGACATAGAGCCCTTATACAAATAAATATACACCTGAAAAATGGCAGGAATAAGTAAGTAAATACCCGGACTACGCTGGGTTTTCAGCTAGTATACAAATATCAGTAAACGATTGTACAAGAGCTCATTTTCAGTACATGTGAGTGATCAATGATGTATTATGACAGAACACTTGGAATTAGAACATGTGTCATGCGAGACAAGCTTTTGGCTACATATCAATGTCCAGATCGTGAATCCACTTCATAGCCTGAGATGGTGCACCCCGGTCAGCGTCCTTCGAAAAAAGGATGGCGAAAAGTCTACACAAATGGCGACCGTACTGGATCATCGATCTGACACGGTCTTTACCACCACCAGCAGCAAATGAACGAAAACGACATTTCTAAATGACAGCCAACAAGACCTTTTGGCCCTACATTAAGTATCTTACAAATTAATTTAGAAGGACTTTAAAAAATGTTTGTAAATCTATCGGACCAAACTGCGTGGTCATCAGTCCGTAGCTTACAAACTACTTAAGCAAGGTAAACTAACCTAAGGACAAACACACACACACACACACACACACACACCCATGCCCCAGGGAGGACTCGAACCTCCGACGGCGAGCAACCGCGCTCTCCGCAGCAAAGCGCCTTAGACCGCTCGGCTACTCCACTGCGGTGAAGGACTTTCCTCACCCGGTACAGGCTGTTCATAAAATATCGATATTTTTTCCAAACACCCATGCTCTACTTAAACTTTGATATATATTGTTTTTATTTTTTACTAGTAAAGCTGGCAACGCTTCGCATTAGCTAATGTGTATGGGATATATACCCCAATCTCTTCTCTTCTCCTCCCTATGTCTCTTCATCCCTTCTCTGTTTCCCCATCGCCTCCTCCCCCTTCCTTTGTCCATATTCTTCTCTTCCTAACCTTTTCCATCACCTTCAAACCACTCCTTCTTATCCCACGCCATATCCATCTTCTCCACCCCCCCCCCCTTTTCTTTGCGTCCATATCATCCCCCCTTTTTAAATCCATTTTTCCTTTTCTCTATCTCTTCCTACTCCTCTCATCTTATTTACTCTTATTGCAATATATTTTAATGTGATTATCATTCGCTGACGGCACAATGCTCCTGCACGATGGTGGATTTGTCCTTTAACGTATAAAATGAAGGCAAATTATTTATTTATGAGCCTGGTATTACTCTGCGAATGATTGAGAAAAGTTGGGTTAAAGCCAACGAAAAAAAATTTACCGTCAAAGTGGGCTTAAAGCCCCGTTCTTCGATAATATTCGCCCTAAATAATGTGATCTGGAAGGAACTATTGTACTTCTGTATATTATCTAAGAAATGCTTTGACCGAGGATCTTCGCCAGAAACCCAGTGATGCCAGTGACTGTGGTGGCGGTGCCAATTCTGGTAATTTGACCTTTCCACCAGCACAACATAATCCCGACGGTTCTTGCCGAAATCTCAAAGCATTGAAATATTGACAAACATTATTCATTGTTCGAAAACCAACTTACGCTTCCGCTGCGTAGTCGACTGCTGGATTGTATCTGAACGCTAAACGTTCAGTTATAATCGTCACACGTGGCCGTCTGTTTTGTCACAGACCCAAATTATTTTGTGCGTATGCGCAGTTGAGCAAGTCGAGCTCCACTGTACCCGTTGTTCCAGAGTATCAACGGATCGCTTTCTCGATTTACTTGCAAGGCGGTGTACGATCTTTGTCGGTCTCATTGACTCTACTTTCAACTGAGAAATAAAGTGAGAGTCTTCTTGACTGAAAATGACTTCGCTTTGGGAGAGAAGTTTTGTGACAATCGTTGGCTAATGAAATCGGCGTATTTAGCCGGTATCTATACAAAACTTAATGATTTATGTCTGTCCATCCAAGAAAAAGCAGTGACTAATTTGATGTTAATGTTAATGTGGAATGATTTAAAAAGAAGCTAAAGTTTTCGGCAAAATCACTCAAAAATGGAAGCCTGGATAATTTTACAGTGACAAAATTCTTCAGAGTTGAACTCGAATCAGAGATTTCTAAGGATATCGTAAATGAGTTGGACGTTTGCTCGATTCCTGGAACTCATATTTTCCAGACAGGTTGCAAGAAAACATTAAAGAAAATGTTTCGTTTGTAAATTATTCTGTATAAAAAAAAGTCAGCCTCTTTGACGTCGCTGCAGTATGAAAGCTTACTTGATTTAACATCAGATTCCGAGATAACCGCAAAGTTTGAAACTAAGCTATCAGTCTCGCAATTTTGGTGTACGCTAAAGGACGAATTTAGAACCTTATCGGATAAAGCTAAACTTTTTCTTCTGCCTTTCTCAACCACATATTTACGCGAATCGGAGTTTCTTGCATATGTTTCAACTAATTCAAAATAGATATCCCGCTCAATGTGGAGCATGATATTTGGTTCCAACTCTCCAATATTCAACCAGACCTAGTCTCATTGTGCAAATTAATACAGTCTCACCCTTCTCAATGACATCATTGTTTTTTTCCTAAACCATGGAAAGCTTGTAATTATTTCTTTAAATACCTATTTGACTGTGTGCGTAAAAAAATGTGGAGCTACAATACTTTTTCGGCTGAATTTATTCTCAAACAGTTTGTTACTGCTTTTTTTTTTTTTTTTTTTTTTTTTTTTTTTGTACGTGCGTTAAGTTCTGCTTAATGTGAAATTGTGCATAAAATGAAAATTTCCAGTGATTAATCTTAATCTCTTGTGTGCTTAAATTGTGGAATCACCTTGGTTCGTCAATAATACTGTCACAGACTTTACCAAATGCATTATACGAGACGCGTCCGGAAAGTTAGTTCCGTTTGGTTATATAAAACGAACGGGTGCAGATACAGAAAAAATATTGATTGTACAAAAATTTACAACTGTTAAACTACTTTTCTACATAGCTTCCGAAATTTTGTAGGCAATTGTCATAGCATGGCACAAGGTTTTGTGTGCCTTTTTCATAGAATGTTGCCGCCTTTGTATTCAACTATGTGGTAACATTATCAGGCTTGATTCCATGTTGGAATTGGTGCTCCACGACTGTATTTGACTTGTGGTATTTCTTTCAGCAATCAGTCGTAAAAAATATATATTTATTTGTTTGCAAATCTAGATTTCGACCACTGTGTAGTCATTATCAATGCTTAAAACCAATTAAAATACTTAAAACATCTCGTCAGTACGAACGCAACCTCCAACATGGAGGTCGAGACCACACAGTGGTCAAAATCTAGATTTGCAAACAAATAAATATGTATTTTTTACGATTGATTGCTGAAAGAATTACCACATGTTGTAACATGTTCTTTTAGCTCGTCATCATCGTTGAAGTGTTGCCCACCAAGGACATATCTTAGGTGTAAGAAGAGGATTACTGACAAAAGATTTTTTTTTTTTCTTTCGCGATAATGCCTGACCTCACACACCGAATGTGACCAAACAATTCTTACGGAAATTTCAATAGGACCTGTTTGATCATCCTCCATACAGCTCGGACCTCTCTCCTAGCGACTTTCATCTCTTCTTACACCTAAAATCTGTCCTTGGCGGTCAACACTTCAACGATGATAAAGAGCTGTTACCACATGGTTCAATACACCTCTGAAGGATGCATGCAAAATCTTGTGGCACGCTATGACCTACAAAAGTGCCTACAAGATTTCGGCAGTTATGAGGAAAAGTAGTTTGTGCAATAAAAATTTCTTCTGTACCTGTGTACAATTTCCTTTTTATTACCAAACGGAACTTACTTTCTGGACGCGCCTCGTATATTTGCTACATAAAATTTAATGCTCCGTGTTTTGTCCCACTTTTAAAAGGTACTCCGCGAATCAAAGAGTTTGAGAACCCCTGGCATAGACCCACTAAACCTGTCGTCGAAGTAAAGTTATATACTAGCCATTTTGGGTTTATCCTCTTTGGAACCTATCATGTCATTTTTCATTTGAAATCCTATAATGTACACAGCAATATAATCAAGATATACAGAATATACAGAATTTAAAGAAATCAGAAAATAACAACAACCAGTCACCTTTCTTACATATTTATTACCACAACCGGTTTCGAACTGCCTGGCAGTTCATCATCACGCGGTATACATGTTTTATATGTTGCTTACAACATTGTGGAACTCATTTGGCTGTGGTGAGATAGAAAATAATGTGTGAGCTTTGTGTTTGGCACTAAATTTCAATATTTACAAGTTAAAATCTATTCCATACAGCTACTTACAGTTGGTTCACATTGCTGATTGATCGTAGGTGATCTTTCAAGCATTTTAGTGCTCAAAAGCTGCCCACATAACACAACACTCGCTTTCCACATGTTTTACAAACATAAACAACACAGAGATATGTACAGCTAATTGTCAAAGATCACAGCTGATGCACAGAATTTAATAAAGTCATTTAAAAATTTCGATTTTTTTCTACCATGAGTACCCTGTATCCTTGAGTAAACACGGATAGGGAGTGTAGACGGATGCCACAAGTTGGACCACGGCGCAGGGAACCAGAGGGCGGTGCGTGTCTGGCGCGATGCCCCGCCGGGTCCAGGCGGCTAGCCGGGCGCGCTGTCGGCCGCAAGCGCAGCCGCCGTGTTTTTGACGTTCCGCTAAATAGCCTCCGGAGCGTCCTGACCGCCGCACCTCCGCTCGCTCACTCCTGTCTGCCAGCCGGCCGGCAACTTGCGGGGAATTACCAACCTATTTGAATGTGACGTGCGCAAACTTGGCCAAGTTGGCCCGCCAAGTTGGCAGCGCCGGCACCCCCAGCAGCAGACAGCCTCACCGCCGACGCCGCCGCCGACCGCGCTGCCCGCTGCTGCCTTGTTATGACGACGTCGGAGTCGGTTCCAAGTTACGGCCGCAAGAGGCGATTGCCTTAATCCATCAGCAGACAAGGAGATTGTCCTTACGGCTTCAAATTGATTTGAGGTACACTTAATTCCACCAAGATACACAAGTTTTGCATAACTGAAATTAGTTTGTCTCCCCGCGTAATTCCGCGGGCCGGCGGGGCCAACTTGTAATGCCGTTTTGCGTGTCTGAGACGGCAGGGCTGCCACCCGTATTACTGCCGCCGCATATCACTAATTATCGTCGGCGTTCCGACAGGCCGCGCGGCGCGACGGGTCGTCTTACCTCGTCTCCTGAGCCCCCAACTTACCCCCTCTCCCCCTCACCCCCTGCCCGGCGGTCTCTCGCCACAACCCCCCATTTGTCTCCCTCCTCGCTAGTTCCGGACGCTCTGACTTCACGAATCGCCACTGGGGTTAACCGCAGAGATCTAACAACAGTCGCGAGATGACAGGCGCTGCTGCTACGGTAGCTCGCTCAACTATATTGGGATACAGACTCGCTTTGGAGAAAACATGGTACGAAGGATCTTTTTACTCACTCTAACACTAATGTGAACACACTGAAATTTGTATATGACGTGTACCAGAACGTCGTTTGTCAGATGGATTGCTAGTAATTGTGAATGACAGCTATTGACCATGTGCGACTTCGTCACCACGTCGTCCGTACACAAACAAATTATTAAATTTTGTTCAGAATTATACAGGGTGTTACAAAAAGGTATGGCCAAACTTTCTGGAAACATTTCTCATACTCAAAGAAAGAAAATATTGTCGCGTTGCAGTGGAAGCAGGCTTGACTTCGAAGGCAACTGAACACAGCACTTATACTCAAAGCACGTTTATTACGAACTCAACATACACGCAGCACTGACTGCCTCTCAGGCAGAGTGCTCTGCTATTTATACACAGACAGAATTTACCAGAAATTAGAAGAACAGTTAACATAAGAAACAAGTAGAATTTACAAGTGAAAATAAAAAAGATGTAGAACCTTCTGGAATTGTTAATTACAAAAAAATAATTTTTTGCCGGTGGGCGGGATTGAACCGGCAACCATCTGCACCACAGTCCGTGACGCTATCCCCTGCGCCACGCCGACAGTCGGCGTTCGTTGTCTCTCGCGGCAATGTGTTATGTTAGAGCTCATTTTATTACTTCAAATCACATTAATCGTGGAATGGAAACACACAGCAACAGAACGTACCAGCGTGACTTCAAACACTTTGTTACAGGAAATGTTCAAAATGTCCTCCGATAGCGAGGATACATGCATGCACCGGCCGTCTCATGGAATCCCTGATGCGCTGATGCAGCACTGGTGAATGGCGTATTGTATCACAGCCGTCCACAATACGAACACGAAGAGTCTCTACATTTGGTACCTGGGTTGCGTAGACAATAGCTTTCAAATGCCCCCCCAAATGAAAGTCAAGAGGGTTGAGGTCAGGAGAGCGTGGAGGCCATGGAATTGGTCCGTCTCTACCAATCCATCGGTCACCGAATCTGTTGTTGAGAAGTGTACGAACACGTCGACTGAAATGTGCTAATCCATACATCAAATGGACATCTGCCAACTCCGCATTTGTAAACATTGCACTGACTTCAAAACCACGTTCGTGATGAACACCAACCAGTTGATACTACGTACTGATGTGGTTGATGCTAGTACTGTGGAGCAATGAGTCGCATGTCAACACAAGCACTAAAGTCAACATTACCTTCCTTCAATTGGGCCAACTGGTGGTGAATCGAGGAAGTACAGTACATACTAAGGAAACAGTTGGGTATTTTGACAATTGTCTGCACGAATTATTTCATTTTACATTTAAAGAGAAATACTAAAATGAGCTCTAACATGGAAATTAAACGTTTCCGGACACATGTCCACCTAACATATTTTCTTTCTTTGTGTATGAGGAATGTTTCCTGAAAGTTTGGCCGTTCCTTTCTTGTAACACCTGGTATATAACTGTCTGAAGAAGTTTCTTGTATGAAATAGGAATTTGAATTTCAATTGAACTTTCAAGACAAATCAAGCTGTGTTTGTCTATTCCTTAAAATTTCTTTAAGATATTTCGTCGATAGTTCTACGTTGTTTTATAAACCACAGATATAGTTTATGAATCAGTTATAAAATAAGGTATCGATTCACAAACATTTCTTGTATTTCATTTCACTGCTATAGCCAGAGTTCTCGTTACTTCTTGCATCGGTTCCATCGATAAACATGGACGATGAACTTCGTCAGTGTTACCATTTTCGAGTAATATATGAACGTAGTTCAAATATTTGTATGCTGTCAGCTTCGTGACGTACACAACATTTAATTATAATACTTGTCGTGTTAAGCTTCACACCAGCTTATATCTGTTAATGTGCACAATTAGCCGAGATTTTTAATTTTTAAAAATCTATCAATAATCACGCGAATTATTGAACATTAATTTTTTTCGTGCTGTAAAAACCGTTAGATAGGTAGCGTGCAACGGAGGCTACCTGTATAATATATACACAAATGACCAACCAGTGCCAAACACCACGCGCCAATTTATGTATGCCGATGACACTGCAGTTGCAGCACAAGGTACGAGTTTTCTGGATGTAGAGGAGAAATTATCCAGTACCTTGGAATCCCTCTCCCAGTATTATGAGGCAAACCACCTACGGCCGAACCCTCCCAAGACGCAGGCTGTGCTTTCCGTTTAAAGAACGCGGAGGCAAATAGGGAATTGAATGTTACATGGAGAGCTGAACGACTCGCGCATTGTTCGACGCCCAAGTTGACATCGCGGTGAATGAAATGGCACGGATTGTGGCTGGGTGCCTGAAACCAACACCAGCAAACAAGATGTACTTAATTATGGGGATCGCACCGCCCAAGATACGACGTGACATTGCTGCCGAAGCTGAAAAAACGAAGCAAGAAAAGGAAGGACACGCGTCACCCTCTATATGGACACCAGCCTGCTGACCGACGGCTTCGTTCGAGGAAAAGCTTCCTGTCACGTACCCGAGCACTGGAAGGGTCGACCGCAGAGAACCGTATTGCAAAGTGGGAAATGGATTTGAGAAGCCCCCATAAAGCAGCAAAAGAAGAACTGGCACCTGGTGGAGACCTGCCATACACAATCTGGAGAACCCTGAACCGTATGAGGGTAGAAGTGCCAAAGTGAAAGACAAACATGCAGCGATGGGGCTTCCTAAAAGATAATGAGAACACTCTGTGTCTTTGTGGTGCTGTACAGGATCCTCAACACCTGCTTATCTGTCCATATTTAGAATGGAAGACTTATGGGAGGCTAATGACAAAGCCATATCGGCAGCTAAATTTTTGAAGTTAGAAGTCTAGTTCCGGACACGGAAAGTAAGTAACGGAGGCTACCGCGACCCATGATAGCATTTTAGTAATATACACTTCTGTCGGACATTTACACAGGAATAAGAAGTGTCGAAGGTAAAACTTAAAACGGAATGCTCAAAACAGATGGTAATAGGGAAAAGAACTGAGTGATGTCGCGCGTGCGCGTATTGTGGCAGTTGCTCTTGCTGACGCGCGCCGTTTCCTGTTTGTGACGTAATGAACAGCCAGGCAGCCTCCTCCTTGGAGAGCGGGCACGTGCCGGAACAAACCTGTTCCGCAGCTGGGCGATTTACCTGAATATTTAGGAAACCATATAAATGGCGATGATCTGGAACGGAAACTTGCACAGTTATAGTAACATCGACCTCCTACCAGAATTCCAGACCCGTAGACTGATATGAGTGGCATTCGAATTAATCCACACACGATAGGCCTGCGTGGACACTCCAGCTGCAGAGTGACCGGTCACAAAATCGCTTCGTATACTGTCGGGAATAAGAATTGGTACACCCTTTAACACTCCGAGTGCCAATCACGTCAATTGACGGGATACGGAAATTTCTGTAGAATGCCAATCACATTATTTGACGTGATCTTTGTTTTCGTGCTTTTAAAAACAGAATCAAGTTTATTGACGTGCTAGATCTACCTTAAATACCTTACTTGTTAAACCTAGTGTCTAAAGCAGTCTATAGATCTTTTATTTAGTTTCTAAATCATCCGACTGGTCGCATTCATTGTATGAAACGGGGCCGGTAGAAAGTGGTGTCCGCTCACTCAGTAGGTAAATCAACGGACATGGCTTCACGCACATTATTCTCCCCGAAAGTACTGAGAGGTGACCATGACAGAGGGGTGACACAGCAACACGTCGTAGTGACTTTGCGAAGTAGAGAAGTTTTTAGTGGGGCCCTTGGCGTCGGAGTTGTACGTGATTTAGATGCTCTGTGTTCAGTTCTGGATTTATTTCAAACAGCAGACAATTCTTTACACCAGACTGAAGATAAAGAAACTAAGTGCAGCTGGGGTTACTCCTGCAAGCAGAATGTCCGGCATTCTAAGGAATGGAATGGTTTACATGTCCGGCAGTCAAAGTGTTAAGATTTCATCATTTCAGTCAAAAATTCATATAATAAATCAATGTCCAGAGTCATATTTTGTCTCGATATATACCCTAAGATATAATTCTGAAGGAGAGGCAGTGAATTAAAATTTATGGCGCGGGCAGGATTCGATCCCGAGACCTGCTGCTTACTAGGCAGGTGCTATACCACAATGATACATATTTATATAGGGCAGAGATGGGCAATGAGCGAGCCGCGCTCTCGGAGCCGCCTGCCTGAGCGGGAGCAGAGCCACGAGCAGCGGGCGTCCATCACGTAGTTCCTATAAAATGATTTCCAATCCATGGTGTACAACAGCAATTAGTTAAAATAAATATTCCTTCAAACCGTCTTGATTGCAAAAAATCTTGTGCTTGATCTTCCTCATGGATGATGCCACCATTCTTGCAGCCCACAAGGCAGGTTCACATAAAATGATTTCCAATCCATGGTGTATTTGCAGTCAAGACGGTTTGAAGGAATATCACGTAGTTCCTGCTGAAAAGTCTAGATGGCGTTGTGCGCAGCCAACGCACTAACGTAGCTGCAGAAATGCACCGTTATAAAATAACTTATAAATATAATAATGCAAACTCTTTAGTATCCAACTCGAATGAACAGATTCCACTGCTAGGGGTATGTCCTAAAAATGCTATTATGTTTATAAGTAAGTAACTTATAAACATAATACTGGAAACTCTTCTCTAAAACGTCCAGCGCGTGTAGTCGAGTCGGCAAATATATTATAAAGATAAGAGCGATTTTTTATTTTATTTTTTTTTTTCAGAAGACACCACTAACAGTGCCATCTGTTAGTTCGAATTTTGTACTTCAGGGTTTTCGTTATAATCTATGATATTACGTTATGGTACAGTACGCTGTGGAGCTGTAATGGCCAGTCAAATCGGCGCGGTAAAGCGGCGTTCTATTTTCCAGTTCAACTCTAGTTGGGAGTGTGATTACTTGTTCACTGAAAGCGAAGGAGGAGCAAAATGTTTAGTATGTGGTAAAATACTAGGCATAAAAAAGTGCAATTTAGAACGCCACTATAGAACACATCACTTCAACCAGTATGGAAGTGTAGAAGGTGAAATGCGACTTAATCTACGCGAGGTAGGAAGTAAAGTAGAGGTATGTATTATAATGCTGTACCTACTTACGAGATAATTTAATCACAGTGTTTTGTTTAATACCGGACTCTCACCGAACTACGTGCGTCAACAAGCATGCAGACCTCTAGCGGCAACTAGGACAACTACCGGCCGAGCGCGAACGCTGCTCTTTTTCCGGCCTGAGCCGGAGCGCTGCTCATTGAGCCGATTTGTGCCCCCCTCTGATATAGGGGAACATGAGGAAGAATTAGTTTTGTTTTTGTGGAGGGAGATGAGTATTGAGTAAGGCGGCCAACTTTTTCAAATCCCAATGCGGGACGTTTCAAGGATGTATATGGGTATTACGAACACGCGACTCAGTGTCAGCACTCTCTCTAATGCAGGTAAAAGTGCAAGCCATCGTGTTTTACTATATCCTTCTACACGCACTGTGTAAAAGTACGAATAAATCTTCGTAACAATATATGCGACGTCCACTGGTAAGGAATCTGCTGATGTTTGTGTAGAGCTGGCCGCGGTGGAGTAGCCGAGCGGTCTAAAGCACCTCGCTGCGGAGCGCGCGGTTGCTCGCCGTGGAGGTTCGAGTCCTCCCTGGGGCATGGGTGTGTGTGTTATCCTTAGGTTAGTTTACCCAGGTTTAAGTAGTTTGTAAGCTACGAACTTATGACCACGCAGTTTGGTCCGATAGATTTACAAAAATTTGATTTTTTGTAGAGCTGTGTGCAATATGCGCTGCCCACCCCACGCCAACTCTTTTTCTTCCTCATAAAGTTTGAAGAAACCTTTACATTTGAACTCCGCCAAAATTTATATTGGTACTACATGCACGAAATCCCATGAGTTTCTCTTTCCCTCATTGATTTTCTAGTATTTCCGTTGAAGAATAATATATAATAACTGCAGTTTCACCAGGGAATTTCAGGATATTTAATATTTTTACATTAATTCCAGTCTTTGGATGAAAGTACCGCATTAATATTGGATTATTTTGCGGTCTTTGTGATTTGTAATGTGTCTACAGATACTGATAAATGGAAATTCTTTTGTTCTGAAGTTGTGTCTGAAGGTTAGCTAAAGAAAAGGAGCTTTCACATTCTTATTACGGCTTCGCACTTAGTTTTCCCTTAACGAAACTTCTTTTGAAACACTTTTTGAATCAATTCCGTCGATATAAAAGTCTGATAGTGACTTACATTGTGGAAATCCCACAAACCTCCGGTTCTTACAAGTTCTTCTTAGTCAGCGAATTTTTCCTGACCGAAATAAGTTGAGAGTGATGATGTAGCTGTGTTGGTCTGAGCCCTTTTATTTGTTTCAGATGTTAAATGACATGTTTACTGCCGTGCGCAACTGAGGACACCTCACATTACACGTTTTGCATCGCACTTCTGAAGGTGGTGTACACTTCTGTAAAAAAAGGTAACCCCTTTTGGAAGTCCTTGGTCAGTTGTCAATTTTTTTTTTTCATTTTTGTAATAGTCGGCGGCATTATTAAGTAAAACAAATCTGTTCACGGAACCCAGCGAAGCACGCAAACACATATCAACAATGTCGAGTCTCTACGCGGACTAACTTGCAAACTAAAGAAAAACGTCCCTTGTACTTCTGCATCTCCCGGAACGTTTCGTTTGGAAACCTATTGTTATTGAGGTCGACATCAATCTCAGAGAATTAAGAGTAGTCATCCCGCGCTAACAGCCACAGGTTTTTCACCTAGTCGTACTAAATATTTATTTCTTACCTAGGCAACAAAAGTATTGAACATTATCACTGTCGTAAATCTTCATATCCTGCTTCGTAATGCTTACGATACGTGGGAATAATCTGCAGTCGGTGGAATGTGATAAATTACTGGGATGCGGAACTTGCAGGACAAATTAGGCATTTTGCGGGACACTTTTATGAAGTTTCCCAATGCGGAACGGTACGTTAGGGTCCGGGACGGTCCCCCGCAAAATCCGGGACGGTTGGTCGCCTTAGCCTTGAGACAATCCGTGCAGATTAAAGGACAAGCAATTCATTTTACTATGACGGACGATGTCAAAAGCAAGGCAGACTTCCACCTGTATCTCAACATACAGTACCAAAACCTCTTTGCTAACTTCCTACGACACTGTTCGATGTCGTCTCGTTAAGGCAACTCACTGCATGCACTGAATTATATGAAGAATCTACATTTTGTATAGATATACTCCACACAACTTTAAAAATAATTTTTTCTGTCATCAGGTTGCAGAAGAGCATATGTTTCCTTTCCATAACAATATGAAGGACATTGGTGTGTGATAAATACTTGCAAAAGTTTTGTAAGGAAAAAAAAAAGTGGTATAACGTCTGCCTAATGTGGAGGAGGTCACGGGTTCGAATCCCGGCCACGATACAAATTTTAATTCAGTGCTTCTCCTCCATATTTATATCACTCAAATTTGTTTGTTCAAACAGCACATATGGAGTGTGATTATATTTACAGATCAATAGCTGGATCGGTACCGAAGTACCAGGCTTCGATCCATGTTTATATTGGAACGTGGTGTAGCCTTAGCGGGCGACAATGCAGGCGATATTACTGGCATCTGTTCCATTATGCCGATGGCGAATACGGTCTTGGGATACATTATTCCCCGGATGCTCGACCTGTTCAAACAGTTTTGCGAGAGTTATGGGTTAAAGAGTCACACGTGCCAGTATGTCGTCCAGTCATTTCCAGACGTGGTCGGTTGGAGTCAGGAAATCATGTGGGCTAGGGAGATTCCTGCACGAATTACAAAGCACGTTGAGCTTTTTACGCGTAGTATGAGGGCCAGAATTATCCTGTTGGAACAAAACATGACGTTTCTGCTGGAGGAATTGTGAAAGAACTGGTCCTCAGCATTCTGCAGCTGGTCAACGTTTCGTCCCCAAACACTATAAGTGAAGGAGAGTTATAGCTTATCACACCCCTTGCCTGTGGTGGGACCAGTGTGTTTTGGACGAATGCACTCGTCAGATCCATGTCGTACGAGCAAACGATTTTCACTACCTATCATCGCTGAAGACCACGGGACGTCAAAGTGATCCTCTGACGGCACCACTCGAACCGTGCACTTCGATGCTGTGGCGTGAATGGAAGACGTGCAGGAGGTTGGCGTGGTCGTAATACCACTGCTAGTACAAAAAAAGTTCAAATGTTTCTAAATCTAAGGGTCTTGTGTGGTTACCAACTAACTAAAACTACGAAATCGAGATATTTAAACATTTCGACCGTTCCAGAGCACTGAAATAAATCCAACGGCAAAGATGAAAATTTCTGCTGGACTGAGATACGAACCCGGATTTCCAGCTTTGGGCCAAGGGTCGCCTTAACTAATTAGGCTTACTTTGAAACAGTAAATAAACGATCTGAACCCGTATATGAACTGTCAAAGATAAAAATGACCTGCTGTCCGTTTATCACCGCTTAAACCTTCCCTGAACTTCCGCGAAGCCGGCCGCGGTGGCCGAGGGGACTGAGGCGCTCCAGTCATGGTCTGCACGGGCACTACGGTCGGGGGTTCTAATCCCCCCTCGGGCATGAATATTTGTACCGTCCTTAGTTGTAGCTAGTTCATCAGTAGTTTGTAAGTTTAGGGACTGATGACACCACAGTTAAGTCCCTTAAGCTTAACAAACATTTGAACAAAATGTTCAAATGTTTGTGTAGTCTATGGGACTTAACTACGGAGTTATCAGTCCCTAAACTTACAAACTACTTATGAACTACTTACTAAGTAGGACGGCACAATTATCCATGCCCGAGGGGGGATTCGAACCCCCGACCGTAGTGGCCGTGCAGACCGTGACTGGAGCGCCTTAGTCTCCTCGGCCACCGCGGCCGGTGCATATGAACATTCAAAATGTTCAAATGTTTGTACAACTTATGGGACTTAACTACGGGATCATCAGTCCCTAAGCTTACAAACTACTTATGAACTAGCTAAGACTACAGACGGCACAAATATCCATGCCCGAGGGGGGATTCGAACCCCTGACCGTAGTGGCCGTGCTGACCGTGACTGGAGCGCCTCAGTCACCTCGGCCACCGCGACCGGCTTTGAACATTCACTTCCGCGAATGCGACATGAACATTATCCTGGTCATGTGTGCGTGATTTGCCCACTCTTTCCGCCCACTATCGAGCCGATACTTAGACTATACGACGATGCCTTTATAAAGCTACTGGGTCTAAAATACATATGGTTCATATTAAGAGGTAAGTGATACGAAGTTCACTGGGTCATCTAGTCAGCAATATTTCTTGATGTTCCTGTGTAAAGGAATGAAGGTTCCTGTCTAGTCAGAGGGTATCTTCACGCACTGCGTTTCAGATTGCCATCCGTATTTCGATCCACATTTTCGTATCCATATGATATAATTTATCTTTCTATTTTTTTTCTATACAATGGTGAATCTAGTATACAGTCCTTTGGAATGAAATACGATCCAATGTATACAGGGTGAATCTAAATTCGCGCACTTTGGCTTCGCAGCGCGATTCCTCACATGCTAGCAATTAAAAAAAAAAAAAAAATTCGTCCTGCACATATTTCCGGCAGTAAATGGGCGTCGAAGATTGAGAAGGGTGTGTGTCTCATACGTCAGTGTGTTTCAGAATTACAGTACTACACCAACAAACTTCTAGGGGATGTGGGAGGTGTCTTGAGGAACAAAGTGAGCATAGAAACCCATGCCCGTAAACATCATCCAATGACGCTCCACAGCGTTGAAGTAGCTGGAGGGGATGTCTAGCGGCAGGAGCTGGTGCACGTGACTTGGACTCTCCTTAGCGTCGTTGAATGGCGTTTCTTGACATGGGTTTCCATGTTCATTTTGTTCCTTAAGACGCCTAATACATTCCTTACAAGTTTGTTGGTGTCATTATGAAATACACTGACGTATGGAACACACAGCCATCTCAGTCTTTGACGTCCATTTACTGGCGGAAATATGCGCAGGATGAAATTTTGTGGGAGACATTTTCCATTGTTGGCAGGTGAGCAATCGCGCTGCGAAGTCCGAGTGCGCGAATTTAGATTCACCCTGTGTAGTGTTAGTGCCGTTTGCAGTTCGAGTACGTGTTATTACAATGTCCATTAATTGAAACCCCCTCCCGTAACCATATTCTGGCTACGCTACAGAACGAGAATTCGATTACATGGATGTGGGAACAAGGACGGTTGGCCGCGGTGGCCGAGGGGACAGGCGCTTCAGTCACGGTCTGCACGGCCACTACGGTCGGGGGTTCGAATCCCCCCCTCGGGCATGGATATTTGTGCCGTCCTTAGTTGTAGGTAGTTCATAAGTAGTTTGTAAGTTTAGGGATTGATGACCCCGTAGTTAAGTCCCTTAACCTTAACAAACATTTGAACATTTTGGAACAAGGACGAAGCTGGTTCAGAGGTTTATTATAATGCCAAAAAACCTGGTCTTGAAACGGGTGAGGCATTCTGCAAGAGTTAATATTTGCCAGCGGCCAGCCATGTTTCCCAGGCTGCCAAACCAGAAAACGCGCACTCTGAGACCAGAGACGGCGTTCCGTTGACACGTAATTACGTACGACGACGCGGCTGAAAGCTGGCGGAGCTGGCGCTGGAACCGCTGCTCGTTAATTCGAGCGCTCGCAGCTCGCTGTCAGCGGATGTCGTCCGGCACCAGCAGTGGGGAAAAGGTGTGGCAGCTGAAGATGTGAAGCCAGATGGGGCCCGGGCAGGAGCTGTCAGCGAACGCCACGCACGCCGCCACACGAGACAGGTGTTCCTGGGAGCCGCTCAGTGGGAAACGGAGCAGCAGCAGCCCAGTAGCTACACATGTGCTGAAGGCCGAGAGCGGCACAATATTTCTAAACGGGAACCCCGCTCGAGGAAAAATAATATTTCTACAACTGGAAAAACGACATCAATTTTGATACGATGTCGAAGTATGTTGTTTTCGATGGCGAGTGTTCATCAGAGACTAGGGTGTCGTCAGGCGTGCCCCAGGGGAGTATGCTAGGACCACTATTATTTTCTATCTGATGGACAGAGTAACTTGTATTTTGCTGATGATGCTGTGGTGTATGGGAGGGTGTCGTCATTAATTGACTGTAATAGCATACAGGATGACTTAGGCAAAATTTCTAGTTGGTGTGAAGAATGGCAGCTAGCTCTCAATGTATAAAAGTGTAAGGCGATGCACATGAGTAGGAAAAACAATCCCATAATGTTCAAATACACCATTAGTAGTGCGCTTCTTGATACAGTTGCGTCGTTCAAATATCTAGGCGTAACACTGCAGAGCGATATGAAATGGAACGAACATGTAATGACAGTTGGGAGTAAGGCGGACAGCCGACTTCGGCTTATTGGGAGAATTTTGGCAAGATCATCTGTAAAGGAGCCTGCTTATAAAAAGCTTGCACAACCACCTTTTAAGTATCGCTTGTTTGGGACCCGCAGCAGGTCAGTTTAAAAGAACAGTTCAGAGGCGAGCATATTAGTTACTGGTATGTTCGACCAATGCGCGAGTGTCGCAGAAATGCTCCGCGAACTCAAATGGGAATCGCTGGAGAAAAGACGACGTTCTTTTCGAGAAATTCACTTCAGGAAATTTAGAGGGCCGGAATGTGAAGCTGACTGCACATTGATCTTGCTGCCGCCTGCTTACATTTCGCATAAACATCACAAAGACAAGAGGAATTAGGGCGCGTACAAAGGCATATAGACATGCATTTTCCCTCGTTCTATTTGGGAGTGGAATAGGAAAGGGTAGTGGTGGTACAGTGCACCTTCCGCCACGCGCCTTACTGTGGTTTGCGGAGTATGTATTTAGATGTAGTGTTGACGACATCTGCCAACATATAGCGTAGAGACATACCTGTCATAGTGCTATCTGTGTATACTCTTTAATAGGCAATGTATAGACACATAAACCTCAGTCTGCAACAATGGCGAATCCAGGGGGGGCGGGGTGCTGTCGGGCCTCAGCCCCTCCCCCAGACCCTCCTGGAGCCCCCCCCCCCCAGACCATGCTGCAACCTCCCCTAGAGACTAAAAAGAGAGAGAGAGAGGAGGAGGGGGAGGGAAGAAAAATGAAAGGGATCAATTCTACCAATATGAGTAAATGCGCAGCACCTAAGAAATCACGTCAGCTCGGTGATTGACCTCAGCCCCCACCAGACCACGATCCTGGATACGCCACTCGTCTGAAATCAAAGTGTAAAGCAAACAGGCGCAATGACACGGACATGTGCTTTTTACAGCCATCCGAGCGAGATGGAAATGGATCAAATTGTTGCCTTCCGGGTGGCGGTATGGTCCTTTCGGAGAATTTTCACAGAAGTTGAACGTGCAACGCCAGTTGTCCAACGATGCTGGTTGCAATGGTCGCATGAACATTCTCGAACCTTAGACGGCCGCCAAGTTCATTGTATTGTAAGGGCAGCAATGACAAATTGAACTGCTACGATAGCACAGAGAAGAGGGTGTCTGAGCCTAGAAATGTCAACAGGAACTGTTGCCAACCAGCTACTAGCAGTGGGCCGCGGTGGAATGCCCGTCTGCTTTAAGGGGTATTGCTGCGGAGTGCGCGGTTGCTCACTGTCGGAGGTTCGAGTCCTCCTCGGCTCGAGTCTTCCCTCGGGCATGTGTGTGTGTGTGTGTGTGTGTGTGTGTGTGTGTGTGTGTGTTTACTTTAATGGCCGTAATTTTACGAATTCGAACATTTACACATTTCGACCGATTCAGGGCATTGAAATAAATCCAATGGCAAAAATGGAAATTCGTGCTTGATCAGGATTCGAACCCGGATTTCCCGCTTTGGGCCAGTGGTCGCCTTAACCAATCAAGCTATCCAGGCACTCTTTCATCTCAATCCAAATTCTCAACTTGCAGCACTCGACGATTGATGTGCCCCCTGCCCATTTGCTTCCGCTTGATCGCAGCCTATACTGGATTCCTGCAAGGGATCGAGCGTATTAATGCGTCCGCGGTGAAATTGTCAATTGCTCGTTGGGGCAGATATAAATGTCCGAAAAGAACAGGCACCAAATGAATAATTGTATTTCTGCCCCAACAGACAAGTGACAATTTCAATGCGGACGCATTAATAAGCTCGATCCCTTGCAGGAATCCAGTGTAGGCTGCGAGCAAGTGGAGTCAAATGGGAATGGGGCACTAAATCGTAGTGTGCTAGAGGACGAGAATTTGGGTCATTATTTTACATGTTTTAAATATAAATTTTCCTCGCAATTTTTCCATGTCACCGTTTAAACCTACACTGAACTTCCACGAATGTGACATGAACATTATCCTGGACATGTGTGCGTGATTTGTTCAATCTTTCCGCCCACTATCGAGTCGATACGTAGTCTATCTGATGATGCCTTTATAAAGCTACTGGGTCTAAAAACACAATTTCCGAACGATACATTAATTAACAATTATTGTAGAATAACGTCACAAATAGCTTTAATTTTCAGCCTCTTCTTCATCACACCCTAGACTGTCTAAAGGCCGACTTTTGAATCAAACTTTCACCTCCGTAATATTACAGTTCTTTCTTTTTCTTTCCTTTTTTATTTATTTATTTTGTCCTGAGAGTTCTCTTTCTAGGAATAACATAAATCGAAAACCAAGAAAGACGTAAGTAGGTGGGAGACTTGTCACAATAATGTGTGTGAGATTTGGAACTAGTTACGTTAATGAATTGCAGTATTCCTCTTTTGAAAAGCATTGAAAATATTTCGGACTTTTTAGAACAATAGAGCAATAGTACAAGAATCGTTCCCACAAACTCTACCGGTCATCGAAGTCTTCCACAGTCAGGATCGATCACACGCTTCGAAACCATGATTCATAGCATTGTTAGCGCTCATGGAGGTGTTGCATAATATCAGAAAGACAGCGAAAGATATCCAATTTTGCTCAAGTTTTACTTATTCTGTAATTACAGTTCAATTTTTAAAAATGTAATCTAGTTCTTATTAAAGAGTAGGAAGATGAGAAATGCTAGTAATGACTGTGGACCAAGTAATGTTCGAATTATTTTGCATGCGGTAAAATGTGGAGACTGTGCTAAACACAACTGTAAAAACTATAAGTACCTCTATTGTTTCGCCGCGCAGGTATGGCCGTGCGGTTCTAAGCGCCATGTCAGGGACTGCTCAGTCGCTCTCGCCGGAGGTTCGAATCCTTCCTCCAGCATGTTCGTTTGTGTGTGTGTGTGTGTGTGTGTGTGTGTGTGTGTGTGTGTGTGTGTGTGATGTCCTTACCGTAAGTTAGTTTAAGTAGTCTGTACGTCTAGCGACCGATGATCACAGCAGTTCGAACATTTTTTTGTTGTTTCTGAACACATACGGATGATGCCAATGCACCTGTAGGTAGAAAGTCTAATGAATCTCTGATCCGTAATAAGACCTATTCACGCTCCCGACAATAGCTGCACACGATGCACCTTGTCTACTGAAGATTCCACTCAGCATACTGTCTTACCTCTACCTTAGCATTAAGGTTACACTTTTTTGGCCGGCCGCGGTGGCCGAGGGGACTGAGGCGCTCCAGTCACGGTCTGCACGGCCACTACGGTCGGGGGTTCGAATCCCCCCTCGAGCATGGATATTTGTGCCGTCCTTAGTCTTAGCTAGTTCATAAGTAGTTTGTAAGCTTAGGGACTGATGACCCCGTAGTTAAGTCCCATAAGTTCTACAAACATTTGAACACTTTTTTTGTTACCAGTTGAGTTTTTTCCCGCAGCAGCTTTCACTTGATATTTGTTATGAAATGACTGAAATGTCACACTTGTCACACATTTTTCAAATGCACTGACACTAAACGCACACATGGCTCCATTATACGCTATGTTCAGACATATCTGCGCTCTAGAACTACGCCACTGTGCGTATTACGTATCAAAATGTGAAGGGACTCTGTTTTTACTGATGTCTGTCTGTCTTCTGTATTTCTTGAAGTTTCTGCGCGGTCGTCTTCTGAAACAGAGATACGTAACATGAATAACTCTGTATAAGCATTTACGATCCTTCATCAATGCGACTACCTTGAAAGAAATTTTATCAGGCATTTATCACAGCTTCTAATGATGTTGTGTGTCTGAATATTATTACATAAATATAGCGTACAAATTTTCCATGTAAGTTTTGTTTATAATGATCTTCCATTCTCTGTTTCAGAACACCGACGAATGCGCGAGGTGAGTTGCTGCAGCATCCCGTACCTAGACGTGTGTTTTCACGGTTATTTACGTAATTAACGCTTTGCGTTATTAGCATTCTTCAGCTAATCTCACAAGAGCGCAATTCTACGTTGTCATCAGTCTTCCACCTTCTATCATTTGCACCCACTTTTGTACGATATTCAGTGGACGCCAGTAAACAAACAGACTTTTTGGTACGTGGCAGAGTTAAAGAAAAAAATTTTGCAATGAAAATAATAAGATCTGAAGAATCACTTACGCCAGTCGTAGGTGACACTGTCTAGGAGATGTAAGATCCGCTCATGCGTTATCTTCATCAACAGTTCTTAGATCACAATCACTTAATAGATTCCGGAACAAAAGGTTTTCATGTTGGTAGACGACGTTGAGGGACATAGTAATATTACGTTTTTATTTTACTTTCCTTCGTCGTGAGACCATATGAGTAAAAGATCTTGATCATACGATGCTCCATTACTTGTATATTTCACAAATATATACTTTAAATAAAACCAAGAGATTCGTCACTCATAAAACTACTTGATCATAAGGACTAAAAATATTGCTAGGAACTCTTGTACAGAAAAAATAAGCGTGTCCCATAGAATTCTTGAATACTAGATTGGAAAATTAAAGGTAGAATTTTATTGAAAAATACTTCAAGTCAATTACAACTTGATTCCAGAGAAAACGAACAGATCCTAGGAACAATTTTGATGGACGTTAACAACGTGCTATTCGTATAAAATTCACTGTTCTGTCAGTCTGCCATGTTTTAAGCTGATGAAATCAGTTACAAATCCGAAGAAGAAGGTTATGCATTGGAAAAAAGTAGTGGAGATCTTAGATATTTCAACAGAGATCTACTCAAGATGGAAAACATCGATCTCTCGTAACTTTGGTCCATTTCCTTACTTGACTATACAGAATTACCTCAGAATATCATATAACAACACATATTATACACATCATAATCAAAGATGATTGTGAAACCGTACCAATTACAATGTCATTCAACGACATTTATGATGCTGCAGGCCCAACAATCAGGAAATTCATCTTAGGTCTGAGGATAAACAGTATTGTCATTCTCTGGATATTTTATGACATAATGCTTAATAAAACTGTATTCACAACCCGTATTGACTGAGATTTCTTATATTTGAACGACAAAATTTTTCGCTTAGTCATTTAATAATTTTACTCGACTATTTTTCAAATCAGAAAAATGTACCGAGCTGTCTCTCAAATTATTGTTAACACATCAACTGGAACTGGACTGAAATATCTATGTTGCATGACTGGCTCATGACGCATTACACTCACAGTTAAAGCAGCTTTACATTGGTTTCTGTGTCCATTGATACGTTCAGTGTAAGTCTGAAAATATGTCTACCAGTACTTCGCAAAATAAAATTAGAAACTGATTTCTAGAAAATTTTCCAAACATCGTCAGTAGACGATGTGCTACATGCAAAATTCGACCGCATCTCGTTAGTGGAGAATCTTCCTATTTCAATCTAATAAGTACCCCGTCAATTAGCTGTAAGTGCTTTTATTAACATTGACAGATGTTTCGATACCTGTATGAATATCTTCTTCGGTTCTATTACGTGCATCGTGTTATAGGAATTGTGAGTTTCGGTTCTATTACATGCACTGTGTTGTAGGAATTGTGAGCTATTGCTTATGTAGCTGTAACACGGTGAACGTAATGTAACCAAGTAAATTCTTTTCCTCTGAAAATGTCCGTAGTAGTATCTAAACCTGAGACAATTTTAATAAAAGTACCTTCAAAATTGGGTGTACTTATGAATTAAAATATTTTGCACAGTTGCTGATGACAACCATGTTCAAGACTGTGATATTCCTGTACTAGCTATACTAGATTTAACACAGACTCATGTAACTTCCCACGAGTACGAATATTACAGTTCAAGAGGGTTTTTATTTATTTATTTTTTAATATTGTCCCTGGAAAATAGCGTATGCTGGGTTGGGACTCGAATCCCATACCATGTCATGCTCTTACTGAATGACCTGGTTCAGAGTTCCAGTATAGGTTCACAAAAGTGTTTTAATCTGACAGGTCTTTTTTATTTGTTAAATTCCTCTCTCCAAATATCTGCCCGATATATAATCAAGTCTCATCTATAGTTTTGTTGTATTTCCTAGCTTGAAATATAGAATGAAGCACATTTTAGTTAGTTTGAATGAACACTATCTAGTAAATATTATTGCATAAATTTACTTGATTGACTGGTATATTTAACTAGCGTTAAAAATAAGATAATTAACAGTTATCTAAACCAGACTGAATTTCTTACAGTAGCTATTTCATTGGCAGAAAACTAATTTACCAGAATCGTGTTGTCGACTTCATTAAATTTTGCATTGGCTGTAGTAAGACAAAGATAGGTGTTGTTTCCACGCTATTACACAGCAAGAAGATTTTCGAATTAGAATGAAGTTATTCAAATCGCACGAAAAAATTCATGTTGGTGTGTGTTTATACATTAATTTTTATTCTCGAATTTAATATTATTTTTCGTTCTTTATTTTCCCATGTAATACCGCTGAGAAGTTTTTACACCTATAAGAAAGAATCAGATCACTCTCCCCTCTAAGAATGTGAGCAAGAAAATCTGCTACTGCAATACTGTAATGAACAATTAATAAGGATGTACAAAATTCTGTTTAGCCACTAGATCGAAAGGGAAGAAAAGCTAGTGCAATAGGATTTCTTATCACTACACTTTACACGAATATCTTTGATTAAATCAAAAAATTCAGTCTCCATGCCTTTGATGATGGATTTCTGTTGAATCTCAGTATTTACAAAATTATTTTTATGAATAGTGAATAGTACTTGACTCATTATCATGTATTTATATTGACAATGAAGGAATCACTTCGGTGTTAAAATCAAGACAGCTGAGATTACGATAAGAGAGAATTTGTAGTACCGATCACCACATTAAAATCGTGAGTACGAGCCATGTGAAGGTTTTATTTGACGAAGACCCTGAAGGGATTCGAAAACTAACTTAGGGAAACAAACATTTCGTAAAAGACTGGTCGCAGTTAGAACAGCATCAGCAGACGTTCTCGATCGTTGTGAGCTGGTACATACCACTAAGGTCTTAAGTAGGTATGCAATCACATTAGATTAGTGTTATTCGTATTTAGTGTCATCAGACCTTCTAGGACACATAAGGGATGTGAACAGCGACAGATGTTCAGCGATTACTATATAAAACACATAGATGCACTGTACTCGTATGGGACAGCGATATTAGCACCTAACACCATTTTTGGATTAGATTACATTACATTACATTAATACTTGTTTCATAGATCACGATTACGACATTTCGTAATGATGTGGCACTTGTAAAAAAAAAGACCAAAGACTTTCGTGGCTGCATAATTCACCCCTTTCTGTGCCAAACCTAAATTTTATCTTGAACAATGAATATCATTCTTTCTCCCAGTGTTGTAGCAGTTAGTTTTGAACTGGGTTGAGTTATTAGTAACAAATTTCATAAGTATATAATCTTGAAAATGCTGTGAAGACTCCTAGTTCCTTAAATAAATGTCTGCAGGATAATATTGGGTGGGCTCTAGCGTTATTCTGATTTCACTTTTGTGCAATGGTTTTTTTACACCAAATAAAGTGACACTTCACAAAGGAAATCCAACGACATAAGATTACGCCATAAACATTCTGCATCGTCGTATGTTAACTCCTAAAGTATAGTTTTATGATGCCATTCTTAAAAAGAATAATGCTCGTCGATACGAGGAAGCATTTATATACACTGCATGAGCTTCAGATATTCTAGTGCCAAGGATAGTTTCCCAGATCTGTCCCTATACAACGTCCAGTGCCAATATGCGGGTTACCAGCGACAAGATACAATAGTATTGTAAGAATGCAGTCACGGCTGCGAAAGTTTTTTTGTTACTTTTGACGCCTTTCACCTATTTTGGGGAATCGTTAGATCATTTAAAAAGAGATTTGGTGAACCATCATTACTCAAAGTTGCAGCGAATTAATATGTAAAATTATTAGGAAAGAATCATGTCGTCTAGTTACTGGATTATTTCATAATAATTTTAGATTTTAATTCGAGGCATCTTTGATTGACGAAGATCCACCAGATCACGTTTATATGGTCTCACAAGCCCCCAAAATGGCGAATTGCGTCATAAATAATATATATTGGTGTCTGTTCTACTGTTATATATATAGTATGCAATTGACGGGCAATGATCCTTTCTTACATGCGGAGGCAATCTTGGGCCCTTACTCTTAGTGGAGTGAGTTTAAAAAATTCGTTAGTTTGAGTAACAGTAAGCAGGGAAACGTTCATAATCTGTATCTGACTGGAAGCGTGCTTGAGTAGTCCGTGCAGTCGTTGTGATAGCTGCGTTCTCCGTGGTGTAGGGATCAGCGCAACTGCTTAGCATGCAGGAGACCCGGGTTCGAATCCCGGTTGGGACAACATCTTCAACTTTACCCATTCGCAGTGAATGTTATACATTCTGTGACTGTAAAAAGTATTGTCTCATCCGTAACTGCATTCTTTCAACAAATTCACAACAACTTGTTGCACCAGGCGTCAATATGGAAAGAAACCAATTTAGCAACAATATTTGTTTCTTGTCGTTCTCCATGAGTAGTTGCAATGATTTTATGACTTTCCCCAAGTGAATTGATGCACGCGTCCAGGTCAGAGGGAATGCAACGTCATACTGACTAGTTCTTTGTAAAACTAACTCAATATTGTAAGCACTTAAAACTTTAAAATGTTTTATTATAATTTCTGAAAAAGGCCTAGACCGCAGAAGAAATAAAGTTTTATACACTGGTGACTAGTTTCGACTTGTCAATCATTTTCAAACCTGTAAGAAGCGAAAAAGAAAACCACCGTAAGAATGCTTGTTACAGATTTCAAATTGACTGAAAAGTCGAAACTAGTCACCACTCTATAAGATTTTAATTTCTTTTGTGGTGTAGGCCTTATTAAGACATTTTAATCATTTTTTTAAAGTTTAAATAATATATAAAGAAACGCCTTCTTCTCTTCTGATAATGTCAGAAAATATAATAAATTTGCTCATGTTAGGGAAGCTATTTTACTTTAATTATGGTGAAATGTTTTCCGCAGACACAAAAGACTTCTTTTACTATCTTTGACGTCCGGTTTCGGCGTACAGAAGTACCTGACGTAGCTAAACAGTGACTAGAAGATCTACATATACCTGGGATACTCTGCGAATCACATTTAAGTGAATGGCAGAGGGTTCATCGAACCACCTTTGTAATGTTCATCTACCATTCCATTCTCGAATAGCACGCGGGTAGAAAGAATGTCTGAAACTCTCCATTCTAGATCTGATTTCTCGTATTTTATTCAGATGATCATTTATACCTATGCAGGCGGGAGTCAACAATATATTTTCGCATTCGGAGTAGAATGTTGGTGATTGGAGTTTCGTAAGTAGACCACGCCGCAGCGATAAAAGCCTTTTTTGTAATGATTCGCATACCAGATCCTGTATCATTTCCGTGAGGCTGTCTCCCCTGTATTGTAACAATACAAAACGAACTGTCCTTCTTTGGACTCTTTCGATGTCGTGTGTTAAACCCACTTGATACGGATCCCACACTGGGCAGCAATACTCCATATGAGGACGGTCAAGCGTGGTGTATGCAGTCTCTTTAGTAGTTCCGTTGCATCTTTTAAGAGTTCTGCCCATAAAACGCAGTCTCTGGTTCGCCTTTCCTACCACATTATCTACGTGTTCTTTCCAGTTTAAGTCTGATGTAATAGTAATTCCTAGGTATTTAGTGGAGTTTATGGCCTTCACATGTGATTGATTTATCTTGTAAAAAAAGTTTAACGGGTTTCTTTTCGTACTCATGTGGACGACTTCACACTTCTCATTATTTCGAGTCAGTTGCCAATTTTTACACCATACTGATATCTTATTCAGATCGTTCTGCAATTGCTTTTGATCTTCAGACGATTATACTAGACGGTAAATGACGGCGTCATCTGGAAACAACCTAAGAGAGCTGCTCTGATTTTCTCCCAAATCGTTTACGTATATAAGGAACAATAGAGGACTAAAAAGACTGTACTGTGGATCGCTGGATATCACCTCTGATTTAGACGCTGCCTTACCATTAATTACTACAAAATATTCAAATGTATGTAAATCTATTGGACTTAACTTCTAGGTTATCAGTCCATAGCTTACAAACTACTTAAAGTAAGGTAAACTATCCTAAGGACAACACTGATTTAGTCGCTGCCTTACCATTAATTACTACAAAATGTTCAAATGTTTGTAAATCTATCGGACTTAACTCTAGGTTATCAGTCCGTAGCTTACAAACTACTTAAACTAAGGTAAACTATCCTAAGGATAACACAAACACCCATGCCGTAGGGGGGACTCGAACCCCCGACGGCGAACGGCCGCGCGCACCGCAACACGGCGCTCCAGTACGCGCGGCTAATCAAAATGTTTACATGTTTGTATAGCTTATGGGACTTAACTACGGGGGGGGGGGGGGGTTTGAATCCCCCCTCGGGCATGGATATTTGTGTCGTCTTTAGTATAAGGTAGTTGATAAGTAGTTTGTAAGTTTAGGGACTGGTGACCCCGTAGTTAAGTCCCATAATCTTAACAAACATTTGAATATTTTTGAACTTAACTACGGGGTCATCAGTCCCTAAACTTACAAACTACTTATGAACTAACTAATCCTAAGGACGGCACAAATATCCATGCCCGAGGGGGGATTCGAACCCCCGACCGTAGTGGCCATGCAGACCGTGACTGAAGCGCCTCAGTCCCCTCGGCCACCGCGGCCGGCGCGCGGCTAATCCGCCGCGGCTAATTACTACAAACTGTCTCCTCTCTGACAGGAAATTCCCTATCCAGTTACAAAGCTCGGGCCATATTCCATAACCACAGCAATTAGATTAAAAGCCGATGATAGCTTCGTAAAAAAATTCTTTTGAGACCTTGACAAAACATTTTTTCACTTTTTTTTAGGTTTGAATCCGCTTCCTACTCCCCGTTAGATCGATAACTTTTCTTTGGGCGCCGTATATTCAGCAAAAGCAAGGTGACGAGAGGGGTCGGCATTCACATCTTTTCTTCGCGGTGACGCCTGTCGCCATTATTGCCGTTGGCGGATTTCACGCGCAGTCACCGTTTTGGAGTCGGGCTTGCGGTGCATTTGCAGGTGTGCGGATACAAAATACGCCTCAGAGGCGAAACACAACAGAGTATCCCTTTCTTCGGGTGTCGCCGAGCAGAACGGCCAGAGCGCCTCTACGGCAGTTCCATCCAAGTGCAGCAGCCGGGGCGATTATACGCTTGCCATCTGGGACGGTCGCCGGTAACGGGTGCAAGGAGCGACGCGCCGATGGCAGCGCACCACTTGTCGACCGACTCGGGACAAAACAAAGCTACCAGCCGGCCACCGCGCGCGGGTTCGTCCGACCCCCGCGCCGGAAGAAAGCATCGCGGGTGGTTTTTCCCCGGGGCGCGGGGGCCCCGTAATTAACAGCTAGGCGACTGCCGGCATTATTGCAAGAATGTTAATGGCGTGGCGGGAGAATTTCCAATCTGAGGAGGCGCTCGAGCTGAAAGCTGCGTTCGGCCGGCGCGTGTCTTTTTCTGCGCGCACCCACGCCTCGGCCACCGGATGCACTTCTTGCCGCGGCCGCCTCCTCAGACACACGGCTCACCGCGCAAGCCCGTCTAGCGTGGCTCCGGTGCCATGCCCGCCCCGCCGCCTCCACGCCCGGGGCACCTGACACCAGCACCTAGCGCCCAGCGTAGCACACCGCCATGTTGCGCGACGACGCCAAAAGACAGAGAATGTCTAGACAGCTAATCTTAATACAGTAAAACTTCCCTTAACGGACACTTCCCAATAGCGGACAATACCCGATTGAGACAGCCACATCTTGTGCGTCCTCTCCTGGAGTACTGTTGCCCCTTGTGGGACCCTCACCAGGTAGGACTGACGGAAGATATTGAGAAGGTTCAGAGAAGGGCAGCTAGTTTTGTTTGATCACGTTACGGGGGGGGGGGGGGGAGCGTCACGGAAATGTTGCACGAATTGGGGTGGAAATCATTAAAAGAAAGACCTTATTCATTGCGGCGTGATCTGTTGCGAAGTTTCAATCACCGACTTTTACTTATGAATGTGAAAATATTTTGCTAGCAGCCACCTCCTTAGGGAGACACGACCATCCCAATAAAATAAGACAAATCAGATCGAAAACGGAACGATTTAGGTGTTCTTTCTTCCCGCGCGCTATTAGAGAAGGGAAAAGTAGAGAAAAGTTATGAAAGTGGTTAATGAACCCTCTGCCAGGCACTTGAATGTGATTTGCAGAGTATCTATGTAGATGTAGATCTGCCATGCCGCCAGGGGATGGACTGGTCTCCAGCAATGGAAGAATCCGCCATCCCCTGGATTCGGGGGTTAGATGTGGCAACCACCGAATTAGACCATAGACGTAGGTTAGATGTAGGTTTTTCTTAAATAGTAGAATAAGACACACAGGGGAAAAATTTTTGCGTGGGGGCTGTGGTGACAAGAGAAATTGGCCGCCCAGTGCCAGGGTCATGCTCACTGGGATTCGGTCGGTGAGCTGGCCACCACAAGCAGGTTTGTAATGCTGGCACACATGTAACACCACAGCAGTAGCATTCGACACAACATCATACACATCACCCAGTATAAACATCAACAACCAGCAAGATGTGCAGTGGTTTCTGCAGAAACATGTAATGTAATGAAATGTCACCATTTAGCCGTAAGAAATTTATGTATTATACTATTGTTCATTTTAGTCTTAGGTAATGGGTTGTATTGTTTGATATTATAATAAATTATAATAATAAAAAATAGCGGACTTATCTCAATAGCGGACATTTTAAAATTCCCCTGCAAAACAACATTAGGCCTTATACTAAAATTATTTCGAATAGCGGACATTTTCAAAACCGGACACGGACACTGTGGTGTCGCACAAGTATAAAGTGCGCGCCACGTACTTACGCAGCGCGCCGCCATGCACGCACGGCACGGCGTTCTTACGACGACAGCCACGAGCGCCCTCTGCTGCAACTCCGCGCGTGGCCACAACTGCTGCAGCGTTCACTTGGGACTGATATAGGAACCAGTTAACACTTGGGAATCAGATAGGCACCAGTTACAACTTGGCTATCGGATAGGCACTAGCAATCATCAGTAGGCAGGACTCTATCTAAACTATGTATCAGCATTCTGCAGTCAAGAACTATGTAAAAGTTAAGTATTACTAAGTGTCTGACACCAGGACACCGAAAGACAAACGATGTCTAGACAGCTAATCTTCATACATACAAAAATTGCCTACATTTCACTCTGTAGCCAAAACTACACATCGCACTCGAATAGTGTTTGTGTGTTGTTCAAATTCAAATTAGACTTGCGCATAATAGTTCGCGATCGGCCAGCGGGTTTAAGGTCAACACCAGTGTCACGGTGCAACACCACCTACCGGTAAAATATGACTTACGCTCTCGTTGACGCTACAAACTGAGAGTAATGGATCAGTGTGACTTGGGCCACAAATGGTGACAAAGCTTACACGTCTTCCAGACAGTCCAGATTTCTTCCAATCCGATTTCCAAATTTTTTGGAGCCCTGTAGAAAGAGATTCATGGCCATCAGTGTGTTTCGGGCGAAAACCATGGTGCTCTAGCTTACTGGAGAGAGTTGAGCATGAAAGAAACGAACGTGTTGTCTCACAGTGGGTTAAATGTATTAACAGTTATGGTGAATACTAATGAAATAATCAATTTAGTAAGATTTTTCACGTGTGTCTTCTTTAAATCTGTCTGCTCATAGATGAGTGTGACCATCCTGTTTTCCAATCACTAGGAACAAATTATAGGGGTAGTAGATCCGGCAGACATTCTGTGCAGGAACTGTCAAAAATGTTCAAATGTTTGTAAATCTGCCGGACTCAACTGCTTGGTTATTAGTCCGTAGCTTACAAACTACTTAAACTAAGATAAACCAACCTAAGGACAACACAAACACACATGCGCGAGGGGGGCTAATTTGCCGCGGCAGGTAATGTCAATGACCTTGACGGGCCCTGGAGCTTCTTTGCGCTCTAGAAGTATGAGCAGTTTTTAACACCACTGCTAGTAATTCAGTATCATTTCTTAATCTTCTCGTGGGAACGAAAGAACATTCCTGTCTAATCAAAGAGTACACTTGCTTTTTGCCATTGGTAGCTTTCAGGCACTGCAAACATTTGAATTAGGGTTTGCTTCTCTGATAATGCTTCAACAGTTATTGAAGGCTTCACGCACTGCCTTTCTGATTGACATCCTTCTTTCCATCCGCTCTTGCTTAACTTTATGATATTATTTGCGTTGTTCATTCTTTGAAAACCCCTCTCAAAATCATTTCCTGACTACGCCTGTGATGCCTGGTAGAGTACCGTCAAATCCGTGAGTTTGAAAGAGGGGCCATTATTTGCATGAGAGAATGTGATGTAGCCATCACGGAAATTGCCGCACGTGCGTGACGAAATGATTCGACTGACCGAAGGATGTGTGGCGAACGGTTCGCGGAAGGCAGCAGAAAACGATCAAGTGGGTCCGGCCGTGCCAGGAAGACCATCTGCCGAGAAGATCGACACCGCATCGGAATGCCGTTCCACGACAGCTCCGTCTCCTCATCGGCTCTGGCACAACAGTTTAACACATGGTACGGCTGACAGTCCGTCGCAGTTTATTACGGCTTGGGTTATCTGTGCTCGTCCACAACGCCGGCTATCTTTGAGTAATGTGCATGAGTTGTGTGAGTGTCCAGATCACTATGGCAAGTCTGACGTCCTAGAACAATCCCTTTCAGCACGGTTCTTTTTTTTTTTTTTTTTTTTTTTTCCAAAGCACTATCACTGCACTGAGTCTTCAAAACTATGAGACTCTTGTTCTTTTATCGGGCGTGGGGTAAAAAGGGGTGGCCGGTACTAGAGTCTTTCTACTGAGCCAAACTTTAGCTGACGATGAGAATTCCCTCACCGCCATCCCCCCCCCCCCCCCCCCCCCTCAGCAGGTCCGTATCCACCTCTGTCTGCACGACATCCCCAGACACAATTTTTTGTCGACAATTGCTGGTTTTACGAGTATATACGAGGGTTGTAACCTAAATAGTGGCAACACTGCTCTGGAGACACTATGCAATGGAATCTACTATTGTCGCTGACAGCACACGTTGCATCTCGCAGCAAATGGACTCGCCCGTCCCACGTCACCGGCATATGCACAATCGAGAGAAACACAGTCATTTGTGAGCGAGCGGTCTAACGTAACGGAGTCACTATGTTTTAGAACAGGAACAAATGTTCAAATGTTTGTAAAGCTTATGGGACTTAACTACGGGGTCATCAGTCCCTAAACTTACAAACTACTTATGAACTACCTTCTACTAAAGACGGCACAAATATCCATGCCCGAGGGGGGATTCGAACCCCCGACCGTAGTGGCCGTGCAGACCGTGACTGAAGCGCCTCAGTCTCCTCGGCCACCGCAGCCGGCGAACAGGAACAACGGAGTGGATGCAGATTGAGTATACCAGAGGTCGCGCAGAGGACAGTGTCATCAAGGTCCTCAAGAGGCCCGCTGGGAGTCGGCATTGACGTACAGAACAGTGGCACGTTGGGTACAAGCCTTCAACGAAGGTCGGCAAACTGAGGCAGACATGCATAGGGCTGGTCGTCCTAGCGTCTCTGAAGCACCACCTGCGACTACCTTTGCGAAAGAAGTTGCAAAACTTGCTGTGCAACCCACCCATTTTGCACGACAATGCGCAGGCGCATACAGCGCAAGCTGTGGCTGCTCTGTTCGGTCGATGAGACTGGGAAGTTCTGTACCATCCACCATACTCCCCGGACTTAAGTCCTTGTGACTTTAATAGATTCCAAATAAGAAGGAACCACTTCCTTGCATTCTATTCAGTACTGTTCCAGAGATTGGATATGCAACAGACCGCCCCATTCGCACTATCAAGAGAACAGGCGCTGCTAACGGTATACTACGCCTTCCACATCGCTGGTGACTACTTCGAAGGGCAGTAACAGTTGCAAACATGTAACGCTTTTGCATCGTTGTGGATAAATAGTTGCCACTATTTATATTGCAACCCTCGTGTAATGACGAATTATATATTTTGACGACGTTACAGCGTTCAATGAATGAAATAAATCGCAATTTGCGATCAGTTATGGTTTCACTGTACTATGTTTATGTGGAATACGAAAGTGCGGCGAATGAAAATTTGTGCCCCGCCTGGATTCTAACCCGGGATCTCCTGCTTACTAGGCAGACGCGTTGACCATTCCGCCACTGAGGACACAGTGACCAGCCCGACTGCAGAGGACTCTTCCCTGCACGTCTCCCTCCACACCCAAATCTCCATTCGCCACACTATCTCTTTCCTATTACCACAGCCTATTTGTTCTGTAATGCTCGCAACCACAATACTGTATTTCCGCATCAGGGAGAACAGACCATGTATCGAGGCACAATTTGGTATTCCATCTAAACCTAGTACAGTAAACCATAACTGATCGCAAATTGCGATTTATTTCATTCATTGAATGTTGTATCGTCGTCAAAAATATGAAATTTTATACAAACCGGGGCTGGGCTCTTGACGGCAATTAATTGTGTCTCGGTACCTCATGGTGTGGTACAGAACAAATAGGCTGTGGTAATAGGAAAGAGACAGCGTGGCGAATGGAGATTTGGATGTGGCGGGAGACGGGCAGGGAAGAGTCCTCTGCAGTCGGGTTGGTCACTGTGTCCTCGGTGGCGGAGTGGTCAACGCGTCTGCCTAGTGAGCAGGAGATCCCGGGTTCGAATCCTGGCCGGCAAAAATTTTCATTCGCCGCACTTTGGTATTCCATCTAAACCTATTACAGTGAAGCCATAACTGATCGTAAATTGCGATTTATTTCACTCGTGTAATGATGTGCGTGTCGCATCCAAGCCGTAGCGATACCATCAGCCAGTACCAGTGCACACCAGACGTCTCCACTCGCCAGACGCATGGAACGTCTCCTGTCGTTCGTACAGTTGGCGTGTGTGGGATGGGGGGCGCTGTTCGGCAGCGGCTCACGTGTTGCGCGCGTAGTGCCTTGCGGTGCCGCAATGCATCGATCAGAACCTCCCCCCTCCCCCGGCGCGCGGCACAAGTTTCCGCTAAAATATCATCCGCCGACGGCAGAAATGAATCATGGCCAAAGTTTGATGGCCGCGCCGTATTTAAGACAGTAGCATGTGCCGCCGCAGGCAGCGACACGGGACACGGAAATAAAGGCGATGCACGTGCCCAGGCTTTCCTCCCTCGAGGATACCTGCCCACTGTTCCCCGATAAACGCCCCGTCAGCGGGCCGCGCTTCTCCGATTCACAAAGCTCTGCCGTTCACGTCATTAGGATGTGCTGTTGACATATAATTTCCACCCTCGCGTTCGTAAAAACAACACACCTTGAAAGGGATAAGAACCGTATTAGAAGTACATGTTCATTAGTATGTTCGGAAGAGATGACTGCCATTTTCAGTCACCTCGTTTCAGCATGGGACTGGGAAGTACTGTACCATCCACCATACTCCTCGGAATTAAGTTTTTGTGACTTTAATTTGATTCCAAATATAAAGATGAACATTAAGAAGAAAAAGGTAGTAGAATGCAATGTCAGAAAATCAGACGACGCTGAAGGAATTAAATTAGGTAATGAGACAATAAGAGAAGTAGATGAATTTTGTTATTTGGGTAACAAGATAACTTCTGGTGGCCGAATAACTATTCAGACTTTCTGATGCTGTATATAAATTCATATGAAAAATTGGCAAATAAGAAGGAATACTAAGGTATAACTGAAATGTCCAAAAGAAATCAATGTTTGTAATTTGATGGAAACGAGTGTTGTTGATGCACTCACTTCGCCCTATCGTTCGAACTTAAAACGAAGGTACAGATGATACTTAAAGTACATCTTATACAAAAAATAAATAAATAAAATAAAATAAAATAAATAAAAGGAAGCTCTACGAACGAATTATTAATACGCGAACATGAAAATGGAAGCACGGAATTTTAATATTAATTACACTAGGAGAGTAATAGTTTTTGTACCATTTACGTTTTTCAATCGTTTTGGATCATCTTTAGACTCTTGCACTTGCGTTCGCATCTCTGTCGTTTCTGTCGTGACAAGTAAATTGGTATAAATATTATTATAGTTGCTCTCATAAGTCGATTATGTCGGCTATAATTTGAAAGGTACTTTGCCAAAAATGAGCACAAATTAAAAATCATATGCGTAAAAGGAATATTTTTTTACATCTATGTCATGTCTCCTATCACCCCTTGAAGTCTTCATCAATCATAAAAAAGAGAACTTCGTCACTGCCTATCGATCAGATGCTAAAAATTGTCACACTGAGGACATCCATGTTCAGAAGGTTCATTTTCAATAACACGCACATACTGGCAGCTATAATGTCTTAACTGCCACGTCCATGAAAACCTATAAAGAGCGTTATCTATTGGTATCATTATTTGTCTATTTTTATGTAAAATTAAATTTGTGATCTTTTCACCGGTATCGAAAAATCTGACGTAACTTCCTAATTTTTAAATTGTTGATTTTGAATATTTACTACGAAGGAAGGAGGAAATGAACACAGAGATACAGGACGAAGAAAGGGATAGAGGGGACGAGGAGATAGAGGAAAAGAATGTGTAGATGCAGATGAGAGATGAATAGATGGAGGAGAAGCGGTAGGAGAAGGGTAGGGGGACAGGGACAAATAGTGGGATTGGGTAGTAGATACTACAAACATATATTCCACAGTACGTAGTAACGGTTGCTATTCTGAAAGGCACTTAAACTGCGCATGCTCCATTGTCAGTCCACTGGCTTTGCAATAATCAATTATCATCTGAGAAAACTTGTTTTATCTAACTTTTCTCTCTCGTTCCACAATGCTACAAGAACGTACACCAAGGTATATATTGTTTCGATTGACGCATTTCCTCGGTGAGTTTATGTTCGTAAAAATTCTTTGATTTACTTTCCCATTCATTTGATATCGGACTGAGGCACAGCGAAGCGCTGCCGGGTGTAGGTAGTTATCCAAGTCGGTCGGAAATTGGTAGATTTCAAGTCCAAGAACAACAACGAAACATTCAAAATTCAGAAAAAAGGAAGATATATTCTACAATACTTCAAGAACTGAAGAAGGAAATGATGTATTGAAAAGAATGCAGTCAGGGTTGCGAATCTTTTTTTTTTTTTTTTTTTTTTTTTTTTTTAAATTTTTGGCGCGTTTCATCAGTTTGGTGCATCATGAGATAATATGAAAGAGACGTGGTGAGCCATCGTCAGTTAACACCACAACCAAGAATGTTAGAATAAAGCAAGATGGCATTATCTCTGCCGAGCACATACGTCAGTTGAAGCCGTCCGCTATCTTGGTCAGTTTTCGAATGCTATTTTTCCATTAAACTCTACGTTAAGTCGACCCTCTTGTTATTAATGCACTGAACTGACAGTCACTACAACGTATGTACTTTCAAACAATATACATTCTCGAAAAAATAGTAATAAAAACTCATCATAATATATTTCAAAACTTAATTTTAACGGCTAATTTGCTCTCTTTTAACACGTTGTACATCACGGCAAAACCGTCGGACGTTTTATTTCTGTTTGAAGAAACATAAAACATTAGTTCTACAATACGAACACTCCTCCAAAACTTAGCAATATTGTGGAAGGAGGCTTCACTTTATAAGCATAAGGGCGTCTCCTGTATTCTAACTTCCTTGACTACAACGCGTTGGCCCTCCTCTGACCCCAATGCAATTATTCGGCTTGCATGGTGAGATAATTCTTGGTATCTTCCAAGTATAGTGGTTCATATATTTCTGTATGCCCCTTCTACCAGTGTTTTTATCACACTGGTTTTTTTTTTTTTTTTTTTTTTTTTTTTTTTTTTTTTTTTTTTTTTTTTTTTTTTTTTTTTGCATATGGTGGTTGGTGATTAGAATGTTTATACAAATATCGGTCAGTATGTCTCTTTCCTGTACCCTCTTGCCCAATGTGCCGTCCTGTCGTTTGATCACAGACACATCTAAAAAGTTTAGTTGGCCCTTACTCTGTGCCTCCGCAGTAAGTTGAATTTTTGAATTGATGCTGTTAAGGTGTAATAGGAAGGCATCCAATTCCTCTACAACATTAGCCCATTTAGTAAAGGTATCGTCTAAACAGCGATACCCTCTGGCTGCTCTCTTTCTGGTAGTCTGCAGATCGCGGTATTCAAAGGTCTCCACAAACAAGTTGGCCACAGCCAGACTAAGAGGGGTGCCCCTTAGTCACACTGTCAGTTCATAAAAAAATCATTATTTATTTAGTAAACATGACAATCGATTATTTTCAATCGAGAATTTTGGCAACATCAGAGACCATAAGACAGGCGACGTCACTTGACTAACAGTGGTATCTTCTGGATGGCCTATATATACGGCGCTCACTGGAGATCTACTTTCCTGGGAGTCTTTGCATCATACCCTCCCCTCCCATCGTTACCCCCTGTGCCATCAGATTTTAATCAGTGCTTCGTCAGTGCTCAAGTGTCAGTGGCAGTGTTTGAGCTCCGTATTCCAATTTTAAGGCGTCAGCAACCGCCGAACAGGCTGAATATTCGAGTTGCCATATGATTATATGTGTGTCCTCTCGTTCTCGTCATGTATCCTTCAATGAGTGCGTTTTAATCTCCATGAGTTTTTAGCGGCTCATATACAAATCTAAATGTGTGTTTTACTGCTCTCTGTGTCATTGTTGTTTCTCCGATTTTATTTCCTTTGATTGACTAAATTCTGCATTATTTTTTCTTCATGTATATATTTTAAATCCTCATGTCCAGTATATTTATTTATTTATTTTTATATATATATAAAATTGCCTGAAGAGCAGCATTGAAGCTCCTGGCAGCATGTCACCTTAAGGTGGCTTCCAAAATAAATAAAATAAAACACACACTCACACACACACACACACACACACACACACATATATATATATATATATATATATATATATATATATATATATATATGTTTGCCACTTCACCTCCTAGGATGCCTTCCGCAGTTGAAGGCGAAACGTCAGGGGCAAGTTTTACGCATGGAGCACGGCATCTCAGCCCGGAGGAAGTTTCAAGTTATGAATTTCACACATGTTATGTGACATTTTTATTGCATTTCTAATATACTACCACTTCCTAAGATATGTACTATTCCTCGTACTGTGCTGATGCCACTAAAAGCAGAACTAATAGCGCACATTTAAAATAAAGTGTGGAAAGTTGCACATATTCACGATATTTCGCTTCCCTTCCAGTCAGTCTGCATGTCTGCATCTCATTATTTATAGGGACTCATTTCGGATACCCTCCCCTGCCCTTTTTTTTTTATTCCCTCGGTACGGCAGAAGTTTATACAGGTGGAATTAAAACTGCCCAGAACGGTAACTAATGCGCTTCGCCAAGCGCAGCAGCACATTTACATAAAAGTTGGCCGCAGACATCAAACAATGTGGGGGAGGAGGGGCTATAAAGGGAAGGAGATAGCGATTACGTGCATATCGGACAACACGAAGACGCAGTTTGTTTCGGGAATCCGGCGTGCGCTCGCCCCGCGAGCGAGGCATGCAACCTTCGAATTGTTCGCCAGTTCTTCTTCCGCTCCCTCCCCCCCCCTCCTCCACTCCACCGTGAGGACCGAATGAAGTGCGGGGAAGGGTTGCGGTAGGAGGTGAGGGATGACTCGGTTGTAGTTGGCTTTGGAGGGAAGGCAACGGTGGAATGAGGAAAGGAGGGGGTGTGGAAGGGGGGGGGCGTTTGGAGTCGGGTCAGGCGTGCTGTCACTGCTCACAATTGCCGTATGACTCGAATGCTCGGAAACTGCAATTTTGTCCATTATCCACACATTAAGGGGAGTTAGTGGGACAGTTATTACCGAAAGTTTTATTTCTCCAGTTCGGCAGCGAGCGGGCCGTACGTTAGTGTGTGTGTTTGCGGGCTCTACTCACTCGCTGTACTGTGCGGGGAGATATATTAGCAGGCAGTATAAATAGCCTCTGGTGATACGCGCGGGCTCGTACGACGGCGACGGAAAAGGCAGAGCCGTCGCTTCTCTCTTCGCGGCGGCGTTCGCTGCTCGATCTTCCGATACTCTGCGGGGGAGAAAAACGCGATGGGGGTGGGGGGGGGGGAGAGAGAGATAGAGGGAGGGAGGGGAGAGAGAGAGACAGACAGAGCGAGCGAGTCCGTCCGTGGAAACGATGGACGGCCCGCACCTCCCGAACAATAGGACGCACGTCTGTTCAGAGCTGCGTAACAAGTGGAAGCGGCGTGCGTGTACGTGAGAGGAGGCGAGCGCGCCCCCTACCGCCGCCTGCTATATGCATTCAGTCGCCCGCTCGCTCATTCTTCGCGGCCAGTAATAATCTACGCCCACTAATTACATGTTTATTACGGCCGCTTTGAAATATGATGAAAATGAACACATGCATAATGAGACGCGCCGGCGGCATTGTTTCGAGCATTTAATATGCAATAAACTTGGCGGGTTGCTTCCTCGGCTCGGGTGTGGGAGGATGCCGCGGAGCTTCTCGGTTGGTACCGGTGGCACGGCACTGCGAGAGGTGAGGAGTGAAGAAGAGAGGAAGGGGGGGGGGGAGAATAAAAAAAGGAAAAGAAAGCTGAGAAACAAAGAAAAGGAGCAAGTCCGACTTGGAGAAGTCGCAGTTGCTGAGTTTCGCCGTGTAGGACCGCTAGGTGTGACGGCCGGTACCGGAGTAACCGAGGAGACGCAGCCTCGAGAAACAATCACTGTTACTGCAGTATAAATAGTACTGTGGCTTGGTTCTAAAAGGGCCAATGTCAGTATTTATCAAAACTGGTTTTATTGGTGTAGACCATAGTTTCACGTGGTCTTCATAATGTTAAAACGGCCAATGTCTAAGCCACATAGGATGAGAGGTACTGGGATTTTAAGATGTGAGCCCCAAATACACTGTTCATATTTTTCAGAAAATTACAGAAAATATTCAGAAGCTCATGCTGTAAAACTAAGATTTTTGACATTGGTCCTTTTAGAACCAATCCACAGCTCGAAAAAGTTTGTAGGTCGAACACCTTCAGTTCGCTTCAGCTATGTTTACACTTTGGGGACTTTTACGTATCAAGTGGAGTCTACAGCATGCGACGTAACTAGGGAAAACGTTAAACTATGTGCCCGCTCCTCTAACTCATGTTTTGTGATGCTATTCACTTCAGAGTAAATCAACACGAAAACATGGCCTAAATTAAAACCATCAGAGAAATAAAGCCACTATTATTCATAGAGAAGAGGTCCATATGTGTTCTGTAATCAGAATATAAAATTTACTTTGATTCGCAGTCAATATTGAACAATTCTTCCCACCTGGCTCAGCCCTTCTTCCTTCTTCTTGGTTCAAATTTAATTATTTCTCAAATTTTTACTGAGGTGTGTGTTAACAGCAGTAACATACTTTAAAAATGCATATTGTCAACCATCAGCTGTTTATCGTATTTACTACTTCACGGTTTCGCTTATTAACCATAATCAGAAAAGTAAAATTAAACAGACTGATTACCTTGGTGCCACCATATCTATGTCAAACAATAAATGTCACTAACATTAGGTCTTCATGATAACTAGCCTTTTTCTTGATGATGGTTAATAACCAAAACCGGTGAAGTTGTAAATACAATAAACAGCTGATGGTTGACAATATGCATTTCTTAAAGTTAATTTTTTCTCTCCTAATTTAGGACCATCTCGCTGAGTCAGTCGTTGATACATTGTCACCCAAAGGCAGAGCGTCAGGAATATTAAAATTCCACCGGCGCGATGGAATGGCTATGCTCTTTAAAGCACTTTGCTGAGGAGCGCGTGGTTGCTCCTCGTCGGAGGTTCAAGTACTCCCTCGGGCATGGGTGTATGTGTTATCCTTATGTTAGTTTGAGTAGATTGTAAGCCTAGGGACTGATAAATACAGCAGTTGAGTCCCACAGATTAACAATACTTGAACATTTGAAAATTCCGCCTCAGAGACCATAGATCAGGACAATCCAATAAGATGTGAGCTACTGTCAATATTGACATAAACATAGAACTCGAAGCTAGAGGATGGGATTGACTTAGGAAAAACTTTCATCTATCTACCCACGGCCCTGACGGAAGTTCTGTTACGTTACTGACTTCATTATAAACACACACAAAAAGAGGGCCTAAATTAAATCTCCAGAAAAATTGGTCACTTTTATTCGTATTGAACAGCCCCCTATATGATTTGTAATGAAATAGAAAAAAATACGCGGATTTCGATTTCAATGATCAGTCGAGAAGGTCACGTTCAACGTTTAAAGTTGGTGTACCTGAGGGAAAAAACTGCTAGGGTCACCGGTCCCTTAAAATTATTTGACATAGCTCATCACTTAAAAAAAAAAAAAAAAAAAAAAAAAAAAAAAAAAAAAAAACAGACAACACATATTTTTCTCACACTTCCAATCTTTTTTAAGCGACGACAGTGGCAAATTATTTTAAATCTGACACATTTAGTTTATATGTAATTAATAGTACATTTAAAATATGTATGTGACTTCTATAAGTTGGAAATGAGGCACTATGTCACAAGAGGAGCTATTTTGTAAAAATTTTGATTTGCAGATCTGAAAATGAGAACTAAGATTGTCGAAACCGGTCATCTAAAATGAAATAAAATACTCAACAAGCAATATTGGTAGATATATTCTTAAAAAATGATTTAGATTTCCCCCCCCCCTCCCGTAATTTTCGTTATTTTGAGTTACATCCGAAGGTAAATATCTTTAAATAGCCAAATATTGTTGAATAAAACTTATCTTCGCGATTCTTAGGTTTTCACTCTGATCGATCCGTCTATCCACCGATAAAAATGTTTAAATGTTTGCAATCCTAAGGACCGAAGCTTCTTTGGTCATTGGTCCGTAGACCTACAAACTACTTTAACTTATGCTAAGGATAATACACACACACACACACACACACACACACTCAAGCCCGAGGGAGAAGTCGAAAAAAAAATGTTCCAATGTTTCTAAATCTATCGGACCAATCTGCGTGGTCATCAGTCTGTAGCTTACAAACTATTTAAACTAAGGTAAACTAACCTAAGGACAACACACACACGCATGCCCCTGGGAGGACTCGAACCTCCGACGGCGAGCAATCGCGCTCTCCGCAGCGAGGCGCCTTAGACTGCTCTGCTACTCCTCCGCGGCAGAGAACTCGAATCACCAACGCGAGCGACCGCGTGATCCGTAACGTGGCAATCGAGACCACACGGTGATTCACCATCCGCAGTGTCTGCTTTATTTATGAATAAAGAACAGTTTAGAATGCAATAATTTATTTCATTCAACTAGTTTCAGTCTTATTTAGACCATCTTCAGGAATTTTGACTCCATCTATGTTGTGGAGCTGGCAGGTAGCTGGGAGCCTTCCAGTGCGTCAGCTACCTGCCAACTCCACAACATCGATGGAGTCAAAATTCCTGAAGATGATCTAAATAAGACTGAAACTAGTTGAATGAAATAAATTATTGCATTCTAGACTGTTCTTTATTCATAAATTTTAATAAGAGTGCTGTTGATCCAATAAAGTGAAACGAAAATGTTTCTAAAAATATGTATCTCCTTTATTTATTTAAGTGGTAACTTCCACTCACTGTACCCAGCGTCGATCTTACGCCGGACTCTCAGCATTCCGCTACTTCGACTATGATCTCTTTCCAACAGACGACAACACGGGGAACTTCGGCAGTAGTTGGCTGTCGGTCACGCAGCCACTGGTTCGGACAGGTTTCCCTGTGATCGTCGTCGGCTCTTGTCGCACTTTGTAGCTGCATTGTGTAACTGTCATCGTGAGACGGTGCCGACTGAACGATCGGATAAGGCGTCGCCTGGCCATCAGGGGATAAGAAAAGACCTCCTCCTGGACGACAAAGCGGGCGCACCGACAGGTAAGGAGGCGGCAGGAGCAGAGAGGCGGTCGGCATCCTGGTCCGGCTGGTCTCGACTGCGCCACACGTGTCGGCCGGCAGTGGGCGGCGGTCGTGACGGCGCGATTAGGCTCGGACAGGGGCGGGTCGTGGCCGGTCGTGAGCTGGTCGTGTCTCTGACACGGGGGCAGGCGCGCCGCATCTCTCACACCGCCGCCGCCGCCACTGCCTGCTCTCCTGCACGAGAGCCGCGCAGAACTGCCGACGACACCGCTGCTGCAAAGGGCACACGCGGACGACGGCCTGGCTCCCGCACACGACCGTCTAGCCAGTTGGCCCTAGCGTTTGTACTGGACTTCGTAGCCTACTCTTCACAACAGATATGGAAGCCACTGTATGCTGGGAATTGTGTAATTAAGTGTAACTCCACCGTAAGCCAGCTGTCCGTAATTCTGGAAATGTTGCCGGTGCGGGATTCTGTGCTTGAACTCATCATCATCTTTTTCCAACTCGACTTTCCCGAGTGTGGTGTACAAGCGCTCGCCATCTCCTCCTGTCTTCATACATCTTCTGTTCCAGAATATCTTCCCATTTGTGTCCTTTCTCCTCCAAATCTGATCTTACAATCTCTATCCAGCGTTTCCTTGGTCTTCCCCGTGGTCGTATTCCTATGAGGTTGAGGTTGGAATACTTTTTAGCAGGTCTTTCACTATTCGTTCTCATTAAGTGACCATACCACTAAAGTCTACGTTTCATTATGATGCTTGTTTTTTCCTCCGTTTACCGTTGGACGGCGAGAGACACGCTTCGCAAAGAGTTGGAGAGTCGTCTGTGGAATGTCGCATATATCCTAAACTATCCGTGTGAAGCAGGGCGGGTTGCTCGTTGCTCGTCTAATGTATGAAAATCAACGTTTGTATGTATGCGCTGCCGTGCCGCTTACACTTTCGCTGAGGTTATACGCATAATATTAGCAGAATAACCTTGGGCGTAATTATATCACTGTAAAACACATATTTCAGAGGTTATGACGTCATGGACACTTAAACGCATGGTAAACAGCCACAACGTGTTTGTTCGCGTATTATAGACTGCTGTACCGTTCGCCCAATCGCCATGAAACTTTGGATGCTTGGTCTTCGAAATAAGGAAGTCCCTGACGACGTAATATATATAGGGTGTAAATTTTATTGTTGTTTGTAGGTGGGAATCTACAGCTGCGATGTACTTTGAAAAAAAAAAATCGTTCTTATCCCAAGGCTGCGAAATACGAGGCGCGTCCAGAAAGTAAGTTCCGTTTGGTAATAAAATGAAATTATACACAGATACAGAAGAAATTTTTATTCATAAAATTCTACAACTCTTAAACTACTTTTCCACATAACTTCCGAAATTTTGTAGGCACTTGTCATAGCGTACAACACGTTTTTGCAACCATCCTTCACAGAAGGTTGCCGCCTGTGTATTGAACCATGTGGTAACAGCTCTTTATCATCGTTGAAGTGTTGACCACTAAGGACAGATTTTCGGTGTAAGAAGAGATGAAAGTCGCTAGGAGAGAGAGGTCCGAGCTGTATGGAGGGTGATCTAACAGGTCCCATTGAAATTTCCGTAAGAATTGTTTGGTCACATTCGGTGTGTGAGGTCAGGCATTATCGAGAAAAAAAGAAAATCTTTTGACAGTAATCCTCTTATTACACCTAAAATCTGTCTTTGATGGACACTTCAACGATGATGACGAGCTGAAAGAACATGTTACCACATGGTTGAATACATAGGCGGCAACATTCTATGAAAAAGGCACACAAAACCTTGTGCCATGCTATGAAAATTGCCTACAAAATTTCGGAAGCTATGTAGAAAAGTACTTTAACAGTTGTAGATTTTTGTACAATCAATATTTTTTTCTGTATCTGTACCCGTTCGTTTTATATAACCAAACGGAACTTACTTTCAAATGTTCAAATGTTTGTACAACTTATGGGACTTAACTACGGGGTCATCAGTCCCTAAGCTTACAAACTACTTATGAACTAGATAAGACTAAAGACGGCACAAATATCCATGCCCGAGGGGGGATTCGAACTTACTTTCTGGACGCGCCTCGTATTTTAATTTCTTATACGCTACCGATTTCGCCAGTTACTGCCATCAATAGGAAATCAACACAATATTTCACATCAAAGCCAATAAGATGGCATTTTTACTGAGTACAGCAATATCTAACTCACAACAAAATATTGCGCTCGTTTCTAACAGCCCATCCATTTTACATCACCTAACAGTCACAGGTCGAGTTATTCCAATCAAATTTTTTCCCTCCAGTTCGATGATCAGTCAGAAGTTACCTCAAGTTAGCCCACACAGACTCCGCGCTCAGCCTACACTACTGCCGCTCGGTAGACTGGTGTAGGCACGCACCTGCTGGGGCAGGAGGCGACGCTTCTCGGCCGGCCTTTAGCGGCAGCGGGCCGAGTTTAATTCCGAGAGAACCCCCGGCGATCGTCCAGGAGAGGGCGCCGCTTCTTGGGGGACCATAATATATGGGCGACAGGAGACCTGTATCCGTCCACGTCTGCAGGGGGCCGCCGGCGCGGACTTAGGCGGATTAAATACCGCCCCTCCAGCTAGCGCCAGGCCACCTCTGCACACGGCGGCGCCGGCCTAGACTAGGGCAGTCACTTGCATACGAATAACTGAACCATCAGTGCGACAGCCACATAAGAGAGGCGTATTAGGTTCCGGTCACTAGGCTTCATCAGAAAAAAAAAATCGCTCTGGCGTATTTTTACGACCCACTTTGCATTTTCCTGTAGTTTCATGATATTTTGAAAACATTTCGGACAAAAGTAATAGAAATAGAAATAATAAAAGATTATAGACAATACGATTACGGCTTTACTATAGTGCGGCCGATTTACGTGCCTGTCGCGGCTAGAAAAAGGTTTTTTGCAGTGCGTTGGATACTATTCTCATTATGTGCAGATGTTTGTGAAGCTTATAGGACTTAACTACGGGGTCATCAGTCCCTAAAATTACTAACTACTTACGAACTAGCTTATACTAAAGACGGCACAAACATTCATGCCCGGGGGGGGGGGTTCGAACCCTCGACCGCAGTGGCCGAGCAGACCGTGACTGGCCATTGCGGCCGGCTTCTCATTATGTTGTTGAGCTAGCGACTCGTCCCGGCTTTGCACGAGTAGCCAAGTAACTTCTGGCGGATGGATGAAGAAGGTCGTAAGATAGTGTCACCAAGTTATAGTACATGTCCTGCATGCTCAAGCAAAAAAAAAAAAAAAAAAAAAAAAAAAACAAAAAAAAAAAAACAAAAAAAAAAAAAGAGAAAGGAATTGCGGCTAATTACTTTGTTACTTTTATTGATTCGTCTTAAGGTAAGCAACTAGGTAATTTTTTTATTCGTTGGAGTAAAAATGTATAAATTTTGAGGCGCGCCAAGTCGGGAGCAATCTACATACAGCCGGCCGTGGCGCTCCAGTCACGGTCTGCACGGCCACTATGGTCGGGGATTCGAATCCCCCTTCGGGCATGGATATTTGTGCCGTCCTTAGTATTAGCTAGTTCGTAAGTAGTTTGTAAGTTTAAGGTCTGATGACCCCCTAGTTAAGTCCCATAAAAAAAAGAAAAAAATACACATACAATTTGTCGTGTGAAAAGTATGAAGGTTCCAAATTTAAACCAGCAATAGTTAACGATCGTAGCTATACTTTGTTGATGGTAATAGGAAAGGCAAGACTCAAAGGGAACCGCAGCCGCTTCAATTCAGTTTGTAAATAGTTGGAAATCGGTATTTCTTCGCCTTTGAATCCACCGCCGATGATTTTTGCCTGGATTAAATTTGGTCCTTTGATTTTGACAGTCAACCTGCTTCCGTTGCACAAGCTTCCGTTGTGAAGCGGTTAAGTTGTGAATGAGCATTACCAGTGATCCAACCTCCAATGTTAATACGTATGGTGGCATTCCTTTAACTAACTAAAAGAGAATCTCATTATTTTATCTTCTGATAGTCAATTGCCACTTAATGAAGTTCTAAAATGTCGAAAATCAATTAATAGAGATAAAAATTATTCTAGGACATGTATAGATTGTTTTACTTTATTTCTTTTTCTTTTGCGTTTCAGATTTGTAGTTCACGACTTTCAGGAAAGAGTGCATATTTGCAAAAATTATATAAAAAAAATGTTTGTCAAGCTTATGGGACTTAACTATGGGGTCTTTAGTCCCTAAATTTACAAACTACTTATGAACTACCTTATACTAAAGACGGCACAAATATCCATGCCCGAGAGGGGATTCGTACCCAAACCGTAGTGGCCGCGCAGACCGTGACTGAAGCGCCTCAGTCTCCTCGGCCACCGCGGCCGGCTGCAAAAATTATAACTTTTTTTTAAAGAATCGGAAGAAGTGGAGGTCCTTAGTAAAAACTGACGAAAAACTAAATAAGCGAAAAGAAAAATAAGTTAGACGTTCCTAGTTCTAATTCCGATGCAAAATTTAATTCTTCTTTCACAAGGAAGTGCAGCTAGAAATGAAAGCTCTATCTAGTTGTACTATACTAAAACCTTGAATTGAGAAAGTGAGAAAAAGAAGTATGAACCAACCTTAAGAATGACACAGGTCACTGCTATTTGGCTGGTAAAATTGTACGCTCTCAAGAAAGCGTGGACATTTCACTACGTTTATATATGAAACGGATAGATGTCCTACAGCGCTCAAACAGACAAGCTGCTTCAATAGCAGTTATTATGTATGTGTGCAGCCACGAGCGGATCTCGGATTTCTACAACATCCTATCAAGAGAAAATAACACGAAGGCATTTCCACCGTGTGTGTCAGCGTTAGGAATAGCGGAGAAGAAACCCTAGCCGGCTGATCGTGCGTTGGTGATGTAAAGCCTAACCTAGTACCTTCTTCCTGCTTGCGAAAATTTTAGTCGATGAAGCGTGCTCTTCGTGGATTTCGTGACCCACCGCACGGAGATAAATTTGCTGTTGGGATCGCCGGGTGAAAGGAAAGTTGGTACTTGTTAGACGCGAATATTCAGACTGGTCTCATTTTTCTTTGCGGGCACAACTGCGATGTGAGATTCGTATCTTGTTAGATATTGTACTACAAATCATAGTCGATAGCATTTTTTTCGGCGCGGTACTGGTATAACGAACACAAAACAACGCATTCATTTTTTAAATTTCTGATGTAAACGTAGCAATGAAGAAGTGATACTGCCCCGTGAGAAGAGGTGTAACAGTCATTTGGCTCGTGTTGGACAACAAATGAGTGTAATATGTAACTGCATCCCAATTACAAAATAACCCTGTAAATCTAAATCTGATGACATTTATTTATATCTTTCTACCTGTACGAATATCAAAAGGCAAACGGTGTTACATGCTCATCTGTAAAGCACAAAAGCGTCTGGCAGAAGATACTGTAAGAGAGGCGCTGTGCTTCGGAGTACAGACGACGGTCAAACTTTCGAAAGCGTACATTGTTAAAAGAGTGAAGAAATATTTTCCTGAATAAAATTTCATTCTGCAGCGGAATATGCGCTTTTATGACACTTTTCTGGCGGTTTTTATCTGTACGTCGGGTAGGGATGAACGCAGGGCATTTCTCCAGGACCTTGACCAGAGAGAACCAAATGTCCTGACTTCGATTCCCAGTTCGTTACACAGTTTTATTCTGTCAAAAATATTTCAACCAATATATTGTTTTCTCCTGCGTATATGTCACGAAAAGACCATGTGGATAAAGTTAGAGAGATTTGGGGCTTACATATAGCAGTTTTTTCCCGTAAACCATTAGCGACTGGTACAGAAAAAGGACGAAATAACAGTGATACACAAAGTGCCCTCCACCACAAACGTTAAGTAGCTTGTGGATTACGTGATCAAATACTAGCTTTAGCGAGAGTGTCTCCTCAGACCAACTCTGCTTCTTATCTGTCGGCAACATTTGACAGTATCATCTGTTAGTTTGATATTATTCAGCTTAGAAATTTGTAACAAAACAGCCCAGATCTCAAAGGGACATCCATTAGAAGGTGACCAGTTTAGAGTTCATACGATGATGTTCATTCAACCATACTGATGGAAAATGGCTGTGCATGGCGTAGCAGCTGTTGAGTGGTGACGGTTAACGGCTTGAATTGCTCCAAGAAGAGCAACTGACCATCGGCATTCTGCGATTGATGTTGCATGGACAGCCAGTATGGCTGTTGGTCTGAAGATGATATGTGAAGATCTAAACTCACCTTTTAATAAATTTTATGAGCTTAATTTCAAATATTTTATTTTGATCGATTAATAGCTTCATTCGGCAGGATGCTGCATCATTAGCAACAATTTACAGAGAGTGTTACGGGTATGCAACCGGGTAACACTATCGATGGCCACTGATATTTTGACAGGAAGATGCTCTGGCATTTTAACTCAAAACTGCAGAGAGGAGACTGTACGAGAGAATTTAATTCCTCTGTTTGAAAATGAAAACAGGAAAGGAAACACACAGAAACTAAGTAAATAGCAGCTCCATCACACAGCTAAAGATGAAAAACGTCATATAAATCGATAGCGATTATGAGCAATCAACAACTGTGGCGACACGAAATGTATCCCATTGCTTTTTAACAAGGGCGAAAGAGAGAGAGAGAGAGAGAGAAAGAGAGAAGGAGAAAGCAGTATTCTGCGCTTAATGTTATCAAAAAATCCGAATATGTAACGTTAATTGGTAGTTTAATTTCAACTGGTTTCTTAATAATGCAATTCCAGTTGCAGGAATTGCATTGATTACTGAAATGTCTCAAATTTGGAAATTATATTGAATAAATTACTACGAAAAACGCACTAAAATCAGGACAGGGGAGTAAATGCAGAATATTAAATTCAAAAGGTTATAATGCCATAATTTCTACTGGAAAAATAGGACGTTCTTGCATCCTTTCTTCTGGGGTTTGCGAATTTTAGCTTTATTATTTTTACTTTGAAATTGAAATTTGGAAATGTTTAAATGGCGTAATCCACATATCTATATCCCTGACGAAAATAGTACCTAATTATTAATTTATTTTACTTGGAAGAAGATGGTCTGTGTGCTTTATGGGATTCCCCTGTAACTACTATGCCCATTTTCAAAGAAAATTTGCCTGGAGTAGAGTGGGTCATAGGACTAGTCTAAGATCATTTATAGGACTGTTCTGAAATATTGAAGCAATTTCACGTATCCGGGGATAATGCAGGCGTGCATATCTTCGTATTTTCATAACATTGCGTTTCGTGACCTTCGTTGCCTAAATTCCACGAAAACTTCGGCCACTATTAAACATTTTGTAAAGCAAAGCAAATGTGACGTGAAAATTATATTTCTTCTTTCATTATGTAAAACAAACCCCAACGAATGGTCCCTAACTCAATCAAAATGTTTAGTTTTCAAAAAGGGTCGATCCTTTCAATTAATTTATTAAGGACAACAGCAAAGATCGCTTATAAATTTTATTTCGATCACCGCTTTCGACATGTTAAACTGCCATCTTCGCATCTCTCATTTCGTTCGTCACACAACAAATTAAAACTTTTAAAAACGCACTTATTCATCAACATTAGTGTTGGCTTGTCATGATAACAAATAAAATCTCAAGAAGTCTCATGCTGTAATGTGATGTGATCACACTAAGTTATATCAAAACTCAGAAAATGGCGAAACCGATAATCGAAATAAAAATTATAAGCTGTTATTCTTCTTATTCCTTCGCCGGCCGCGGTGGCCGAGGGGACTAAGACGCTCCAGTCACGGTCTGCACGGCCACTACGGTCGGGGGTTCGAATCCCCCCTCGGCATTCGGGTATGGATATTTGTGCCGTCCTAGTTCGTAAGTAGTTCATAAGTAGTTTGTAAGATTAGGGACTGATGACCCCGTAGTTAAGTCCCATAGACTATACAAACATTTGAACATTTGAACATCTTCTTCCTTCGGCAACGTTCCCGCTTTTATGCAAGTCGTTGACAGAACCTCCGCCACGCTTCTCTGTTCTCCCACAATCTGTCATTTAACACCTCCTTCCACTGCAATCCTCTTCGGTTGACATAATCTTTCACTTGGTCTCTCCATCTTGTTCGCGGTCTTCCAACTGGTCTCAGTCCGGATTCTGTCCCCTTCTCTTAATGTGGCCAAAAGACTATCACACTCTTATAATTTCTATCAGGGGCTTGACGCGTAGAGTGCTTCGTACTGTTTCATTTCTTATCTTGCCCCTTCTTGTCTTGCCAAGGATTGCTCGTAGAAATCGCATTTCTGTATCCTGCTCAGATCTTTCTTTGTCCCAGTCCAACATTCCGATCCGTGAGTCAAAATTGGCAGATAATATGACTTGTACATCATAATTTTTGATTCTGCAGGTATTTTCCGATTTCTTATTATGTCAGATACACAATAATAAAATTTTGAAGAGTTTTGAATTCTCTTCGTAATAAATGATCAGTCTTCGTCTTCACATTAAATATATTAAAAAAGAAAGCGTGAAAGGTGGCGGGCCGGCCGCAGTGGCCAAGCTGTCTGCGGCGCGCCACTCACGGTCTGCACGGCCACTACGGTCAGGGGTTCGAATCCCCCCTCGGGCATGGATATTTGTGCCGTCTTTAGTATTAGATAGTTCATAAGTAGTTAAGTCGCATAAAAAAAGGTGGCGGAAGTTAGGCCGGTTTACGGCACCTATGCCTCTTTACCAATGTCCTCCCTTCCCCTCTACAGTGATGGAATGTGATGCAAGCTCTTCGACTGTACGCGCTTTTGCTCTGCAATCGGAATAGTCCTCGCGGCTGTGTGTGTGTGCGCCACGTGGCCTAAGGCATTATGCTACGGATTGGGAGGTCGCTCCCGCCGGAGGTTCGAGTCCTCCCTAGGCATAAGCGTATGTGTTGTGTAAGTTAGTTACAGTAGTTCGTAAGTCTAGTGACTGATGACCATAGCAGTTTAGTCCAATAGGCTTACAAGCATTTGAACTTTTGGCCGCTGCTTGCGCCGGCACTGACACAAACCGAGTGTCGGCGCAGGCCTTTCTGAGCGGATGGACAGCCGCAGCCTGGGGGCCAGCTGCGCGCGGAAATGGTGTCCGTAATTGGAGCCGTGAACTTTAGCTGCGCTCACGACCGAGGCGCCGCCTAGTGCCAAGTGACGCAACCGCATCCTCGCGGCCCGCGGCGGCTCCGCGTGTGCCCTGCGCTGAGCTGTGCTGTGCTGGGCTGGGCTGGATCCCACGCCGCTGCCGACAGCCGCAGCACTGCCGCCCCACACGTGCTCTGCCAACACCACCTAGAGAGAAGGCCGCGGCGCTCTAGTGTGACGTCACGCAGCGTAGGTCGCGATCGCGTAGCTCACTGGCTGGCCACTGGGGCACAGCCCACTGCCTCACAGCGGCAGGCCACTCAGCTAGCGATCGCACTGGCTCAGTCCTACTTTGCTAACATGATTTGACAGGCGTGCCGCAGCCTGTTGGCTTAGGTCGCGATTGCATATCTGACTGGCTGGCCACTACGGCATACTGGGCCATGCCAACACCACCTAGAGAGAAGGCCGTGGCGCTCTCATGTGACGTCATGCAGCGTAGGTCGCGATCGCTTAGCTGACTGGCTGGCCACTGGGGCACAGCCAAGACCACCTAGAGAGAAGGCCATGGCGCTCTCGTGTGACGTCACGCAGCGTAGGTCACGATCGCGTAGCTAACTGGCTGACCACGGGGGCACAGCCAACACCATCTAGAAAGAAGGTCGCAGTGCTCTCGTGTGACGTCATGCAGCTTAGGCATAGTGGCATAGTGGGCCGTGCCCCAGCAGTTACCCAGTCAGCTACGGGCGCGCAGCCTACTCTGCATGACGTCGATCGAGAGTGCCACAACCTTCTCTCTAGTTGGTGTTGGCCTGGCCCACTATGCCGTAGTGGCCGTCAGTCAGATACACAATCGTGAGCTAAGCCAAGGGCAACAAGCAAGACAGGCAACGGCGCGCCTATCAAAGCACGTAAGCAAAGTAGGCCTGAGCCAGCGGGTTCGCTAGCTGAGTTGCCCGCCACTATGAGGCAGTGGGCTATGCCTCAGTGGCCGGCCAATCAGCTAGCGATCACACCGCCTTAGGCCTACCGAGGCCTACGTGAAAGACAGGCCGCGGTGCACTCAATATCATAATATCAAGTGATCAAGTGAGGCCTGTGCCTGCGCGATCGCTAGCAGACTTGCCGGCCACTGGGGCACAGCGGCTAGCGGCTAGCCAATTCGCTAGCTTTCGCGCCAGCAAAGGCCTCACTTGATCACGTGATATGACATGCGCGTCGCAGCCTGTCTTTCTCATAGGCCTCGAGGCCTACTTTGCTTACGTGATTTGACAGGCGCGCCGCGATCTTTCTCGTTGGCCTCGGATCTACTCCGCCTGACGTCACACGAGAGCGCCGCGGCCTTCTCTCTCTTGGCTCTCTGTCCTTCTGGCCTCTTCCTCACGCTGTTGCGAGTGCTTGCGACCAGCCAACACCTCTCGTCGTGACGAGCTGTTATTTGTAGAACCGTTTTCGAGTGTTACAGTGGTTCTCGCCTCAGGTGAGCTACATAATATTAGATACTCGTAGAAACCGGCACTTTCGACAAGCTAGGCTGTGAGTTTCTATTCTGATTGACAAAAGAACTTCACTAATTTTTACGAATATGTCAGGACTTTAAAGTATGTGTTTAAATCAAATGTTTGTAAAGCTTATGGGACTTAACTACGAGGTCAGCAGTCCCTAAACTTACAAACTACTTACGAACTAACTAATACTAAGGACGGCCCGAGGGGAGATTCGAACCCCCGACCGTAGTGGCCGTGCAGACCGTGATTGGAGCGCCTCAGTCCCCTCGGTCACCGCGGCCGGCAAAGTATGTGTTTAGGCAGGAACGTAAGAGTGCAGTTAATATTGTTGCGAGTGAACAAGCAACGATGCCATCTACAGTCTAGCTTGTCAAAAGTACTTCGCCGTGTTCTACGAATATCTGTTATACACCTGAGGCGAGAGCCAGTGTACCACTCAATAACGGTTCACAAATAAAGACGTCTCCCACACTATGAGACCGCGCGTTCTGAGCAACCATGTCGTGTATTCTACGACCGCTCCTATCGGAGATCTCCATCTACTATGAGTGGGTGTCTTGACCTTAGCTTAAGTTTCAGTTGAAAACTGCACACAGGGCCGGCCTTACGAACCTGCAGACGGTGCAGTAGCGAAGAGCCCCGTACTTCTAGCCCCCCCCCCTTCCCCCCGTAAAATATTAGAACGTGATTTGAAAACTGTCATCTGTAATTTTGTTACTGAAACTTCTTTTAATATAATGTCATTCACGTATATACCCATTGTGACAAGACTATGGCCACTGGCCAGATTTAGAAAATCATGCCTTGGTGTCGGACTACTGCAAGTGCTTAAGTGGGCCGCAGAGGAATAGCCGTGCACATTGGGGCGCCGTGCTGCGGTGCGCGCGGCCGTTCGCCATCGGGGTTTCGAGTACCCCTGTCGGGCATGGCTGTGTGTTGTCCTTAGATTAGTTTTAGTTTAAGTAGTTTGTAAACTAGGGACTAATAACCAAGCAGTTAAGTCTCATAGATTTACAAACATTTGAACATTTTTGAAATGAAGAAGTACGCGATTCATTGTTTCTCAGCGCTTCGTATCTCCTCTTCTATCAATCACGGTTGCATGTAGCCTGGTTTTCCTAAACACTCTAGAGCTTTAATACTAGTATTAGGAACCAAAATGCATAATGACATTTTATGTATGCAATGTCGTTGGAAATTGGTGAGTCCTTTAGATCATCTTTAGCTTAAGTAAAGGCCACTACCTTCTCCCTAAATTTAAGCAACATGTTCTTAATGTATTTTAAATGCTCGATGTAATACTACACGCCCTCTAGCCACGTTCTGCAGTGAATTTTGACTGAGTTTTTGAAAATTAGATGCAGTAAGGTTCTAACATGAGATCAGATATTGTTAGGATTATTAAAAATGATGTACAATCAGATTCTAACATGAAATTGTGTATTTTAGGAACAATGAAAATGCAATTTCCAATAAAATATTTGCGTAATTCGTAGCTGGAAAGATCACGAGAGAAAGTCATACAAAAATTATTTGATATTTAAAAATTAGGTACAATCAGGTACTAACCTGAAATTAGGTATATCTAGGATTTTTCTATCATAAATTGGCGTAATTCCTATTTGTACAACTTTTATTGCCTTTATTTAATGAGGAACAGAATAGGTTTTACCTAAAATACGAGGTCTTGCGATAACACACTTGATTGCCCCCAGGATAAAACCACGACACTTAGTCTCATATATACAAAAATTAAAAAAGACACACATAAATTGGCACAGAAAGATTTCAAACTGTAAAAAAAAAAAAAAAAAAAAAAAAAAAAAAAAAAAAAAAAAAAAAAAAACCGAACTCGTTTTTCGAAATTTAATCGCAAAACCAAGGCGAAAAACCCACAGTTGTTATATTAATAGAAAATTACCATCAGTCAATATTTTATATTCTGATAATTTTTTTTTTCCTCTCTACTTATCCTTTCTTTCCTTGCTTCTTTTTTCTTCCCTGCTTAAGCATCGCGTTTACTGAGTATTTAACAGAAATATTTGCAATTCATTGTGCCGTTCGTTATCCTATATCGTTTCATCTTCCGCGTTCGCTGACCTAACTCACAACGGAAGAAATGAGGTGTGCTTCAATTTGTATTTACGCGCTGGGCGACGTCTAGATAATTTTTAAGTGATGCTATAGTCTTCCTCATTTGCATACCGGTGCCTTTCGTTAGCGTTTCCTTTCCAATACGTTGTCGACGTTCAGCTGTTCTTGGTAGTCGTTTATCATGGACTAATTACACGCGGCTTTAAATAATACTGGTATTTCATTACTTTGCCAAAACGGACTGAAGGGCAACCGAAACATTCATTAGCGTGCACTAATTACTTACGTACGTAGATAAGTAAAAAGCTAAATATTTTTTTCTTTTTTTATTATGAAGTCATGTTCGCTTTAAGCTGTTTATGTTTTCGAAATAAAACATTAACAGCTAAAACTGTATGACACTCAAAAAATTTAGAGCTGCTGAAGCCTCTCACTCTGGTTAGGCACTGAGGCTATCTTTGTGACGGTCAGTCACTGCTGTTAATGTACAAGGGACGGTGACTGGTGTGGTGTTGAGTAATCATATTATTACTATCATATAACCCTTAGATTAATCCTATCAGTTTTGATAAATGTCCCAGTCGTTACAGTAAATTTTATTTATGTTTCATGTAGCAACCTGCCACTAAACGAATTACTAATATAATTAATAAGAACAGAAGGCAAGATATTTTTTCCTGATGTTAACGTATCGCTCTTCCTGAAGGCATTCAGCTATTTTTAAAACTATATCATAACGCACTGACTCTGACCCGTCCTGATATGTTACAGTAATAGATTTCCCGTCTCTTTTACGGAAAAGTTTTCTGTTCGAACAGAAATATATTAATTCTTTCCTGCGCCAATAAATTTCCCGCCGCGGCGGAATAGCCGTGCGTACTAAGGCGTCTTGCTGCGGTGCGCGCGGCAGTTCGCTGACGGAGATTCGAGTCCTCCCTCGGAGATGGGTATGTATGATGTTCTTAGCATCAGTCAGTTTAAGTAGTTTATAAGTGTAGGGACCGATGAGCACTTCACTTAGGTTCAATAAATTTACAAACATTTAACTTTTAATTGAATTTCCTTAAAATTACATGCCTTTTTCCCAATATAAACATTAATGTTCATTCGCCCAGTTAAAGGTGTCATGTGTTTCTATTGCGATCGTGATGAAATTTCGCACATTTTTTTCTTCAAAACAAAGGGCACTTTGTACATAAAATTTCGTTGGGTGAATGGCGGAGATAAATTTACTTGCGGATTTCGGCAAAATCCACCGTTTCGCTCCGATCTTAATGAAATTTTGTACAGTTGATCTTCAAAGCATCTCACAGTTTACAAAAGTTTTCACACTGTGCATGGCGGAGGGTACTTACTTGCGAGCTTTGACTAAATCCATAGTTTTGATGAAATTTTGAACGCTTGGCCTTTAAACCAATATGAAGGTAAGTCACCTCTACATACATTTTTGTATGGTGTATGGAAGAGGGTAAAAAAAAATCTTTGAGTCTGTCACAGATCACCAAGAAAGTTTCCATAGATTGGCAATGGGGGAAGAGGAGATGAACCAAAGAGACAGGTTGGAGGAGGGGGAGAGGGAGTGGAAGAAATGGGCGGATGGAGTAGAAGGTGGAGAAGAACAGAGTGATAGGAGAGCAAGAGATGTATGGAGAGAAGAGGGCAGGGAAGAGTGACTAGTGAATATATAAAGGCGAAGACTGCCAATGGTGCTTTGTTTGGTGCTAATGCACATCAGGCCCGAACTGACGGAAATCGGTGGAATGCCGTGGGTAATGTTTGAAAATGATCAGTTGCATTACGTCAGTAGTCTATCAATAAGTTGCGAGGTGTCCTCAGGTAGCCCATGCAGAAATGGTGAGCACTGTGTCCCTGTAGCGTCGTGGTAGGCGCAAGTACGTAGTAAGCTGGAGGACTCGGGATCGAATCTCGGCTGTACATAAATTTTCAACGCTCCGTTCATTTAATTTAATGCTCGCTGCAGGAACAAAATTTTTTCTTTTCGGACATATCCGGCTGCCGCGGAGGAGTAGCCGAGTGCATTGAGGCGTTAAGCTCCGATGCGCGATGCCGCTCCCGTCGGGGGTTCGAATCCCCCCTCGGGCATGGATGTTTGTGCTATCTTTAGTATAAGTTAGTTTATAAGTAATTTGTACGTTTAGGGACTGATGGCCCCGGAGTTAAGTCCCAAAAGATTAACAAAATAATAATAACAATAGTAAATAAATAAAAAAATCCGGCTTGTGAATACTCTGAACTGTAGCTGATATCCCGACGCTGCAGGAACGCCCACTCTGAACACGAGAGTAATTTGTAACTCCTGTTTACTTGCATGAATTGACAGGTACTCTACAAGTACTCAAGTGCACGACCGAATAATACCGATATAGAAAATTCCTCGAGTATTAAAGAAAGCGCTTCATACATGTGCAGATAAGAAACTTTAGTTCACACTGGAAAGAATAACATGGCCCACCGCGCTAACTCAGTTATAAGACAGACAGTTGATCTCTATACTCTCTGGATGTTGAACTTCAGTCGTCTGGGCATAGATGATCTTTAGTTTCTTACCAAATTCAAATATGGCTGCTATGAATTATTACAAGAAAACGAAAAGAAAATAGATTTAGATGCCGCTCCCATATCAGCCTGTTACATCGAATATTGACTTAAATTCCAAATCAAGAGGTAATCACGCTAATCTTTGTCACGTAATAACTGATGGAAACTCGTTTGCCAAATTTAAACATGGCCGACGAGAAGAAATCGTGTGTAAAACATGTGAAAGTGCAGGCATGTTGCAATTCTGTGCTCAGACACCAGAGTTACTTTACCAACTGCCGCTTGAGTGCCCGGAGGGTAAATGCTTTTTCGCTTGGAGCTCCGACAGCGCAATGGCCAACATAACTGGCTGGGAAGTGGAGAACCTGGGATCGAATTTCGAGGAACCTTTGCGGTTTTTATTCACTTAAATTGTAGATTATGTACAGTACATTCATATGTTGCTTACAGAAGATCGCTGTATTCCTTCATATAACTTATTCACTGTATTCCATCATATAACTGCATTCCTTCATATAACTTATTTTAATCGACGGATTAACAATAAAAAATTAATATATGTATCCTAGAGGTTCGCGGCAGCATAATGGCGAAAAACAACTATTTCCTATTGACTTCTGTAAGGTTAGAACTGGGAACCTTCACTCTTAGAAGGTCGCAACTACGAGATGACGAACAGGCCACCGGCACAACACTGTTCTCCCCGCCTGCATTCTGTCCCGTGCTTCACTGCAAACTAGCATCGCGCGGTTGCCTATCTGCGGTCCTTCATGAGCAATTGGTAGCTCTCTTACTCCGATATGTTTTCATGTGACAGGTCCTTTTCTAATTCATGTCGTTTGGGAAATTTGTTTGCCTACTTCATTATTTCTTACTTATTTCTTACCATATTAACCTTCCTATCCCTACGAATTCTGGTACGAAAATCTACAATTGAAAGAAATAAAAACCATACATTTTTCTCGAGATTCTACCCGGGGTTCATCGCTTCCGAGACAGTTCCCTTCGTCATACTTCTGTCGGCGCTCTCGGAAAAAGCGTTTACCATGTGGGTAAATAAGCAGGAGTTGTTAAAGTTTCTTTCCTCCATTTACGGAAAAGTATAAGGTTGTGGATCCCATACAGGGTGATGAATACTCTATTGATATATATCATTTCCGTTACTTTTGGGTTGATTGATCGTCATAACCTATTGGAGTGAATCTCTTTTTATTCCAGTAACGGTTGTTCAAATGTTTGTTAAGCTTAAGGTACTACCTTATATTAAAGACGACACAAACATACATGCCCGAGGGGAGATTCGAACCCCCGACCGTAGCGGCCGTGCAGACTGTGACTGGCGTGCCGCAGACCACTCGGCCACTGCGGCCGGCAAAAACGGTTGGAAGGGGGGGATGGATTGGGAGCCAAAATTTCTTGGAGTCGTTCGTATTAGGTTGTAGCCAAGCGACCTAAGAAATATGAGCCGCATCGGTTGGCCGTAGTAAATCACTGTGGAGCTCAAGCCAATTTTCGGATGGTTGACTGCTTTACCTTTTTTTAAGGTACTTCCAACTGATATTAGATATACGTTGAAAACTTATTATAGGTGAAAGTGTACGAAGTGCCCTCGTTACGTTTAAATGCAAATGTTAAAATGTTTGTAAAGCTATCAGCCTCAGCTACTTGGTCATCAATCCACAGCTTGCAAACTACATAAACTACGGTAAACTAACCTAAGGACAACACACCCATGGCCGAGGGGGGACTCGAACCTGCGACGGCGGACAGCCGCGCGCACCGCAGCACGGCGCCCCAGTGAGCACGGCTAATCCGCAGCGGGCGTTACGTTTACTTGCGTATTTCCGATCAACGGACGCCCAGATTTGATACTGGTGTTAATATTTTCTACAGCTGTTAGCTCTGCGACACAGTCCACAGACGCCTCAGCGGACGCAGTAGACAGAGCCGTGGTGAAGCCGCCTCGGCCGCACGCCGCCACATTCCAGAACTGGCCACCTGCTCGCGTCTCGCGCGCAGTCCTAACCGAGCCACCCGAAACGCCCGCCTCCTACCGCCTTCTGCCCACAGCTGACGACTGCGTCACCCAAACATTTCCAACACAGCGGTGCCACCTTTTGCCACAGTCGTAACGTAGCTCGTTGTCTGTGATGGGTATCTGTAACCTGGTTAAAATTGCTTGATACGTAGTAGATTGTTAATTATTCACATTACATGTGTCCAGATATTCAGTAAGGGTACGCTTTTAACACCCAGCAATCAGTTTTTTGGTTAATTGCACAGGTTTAAAACTTAGGTTTGCTGAATGTTGTTTTTTTGGTTAATTGCACAGGTTTAAAACTTAGGTTTGCTGAATGTTGTTTTTTTTTATGTTAGTTTATAACCCCCCCCCCCCCCCCCCCGCAACACACGGAAATGTGGGTTCTACTCCCTTTTATGTATATACAATTCTGTCTAGTTTTTGCAGCCGAATTAGCGATTTAAGCGTCTCTTTTACTGGACTCCACTTCGTTAGATTCACATTGTTTAATGGATTATAGGCAAACGCTGGCCACTATCTATTATCACTTTAATCTAACCGGTATTACCTACCTTTACTTTTTGAATGTTTGATCTAAGTATTGATATCATCTCCTCCAATAATTATAGGTGATTTTAGTATTCCATGAGGATTCTGATGTGTGTATTCCACTTCCACTTAGAGTAGTCCAGTTGATAGCATTGCATAAATTATACCAATGGTTCCGAATGATACAATTTTTCCTATTTCTTGACAAACGATATGTGAAATAATACCGAATCCGGGTAAAATTATGTAGACTTCTGGATGACCAAAGAATCAGAATAAGTGTTGATAAAGAATTGGATCACCTTATGCTTTCTATCACTGTTTTATATATTGCCTTCGTATGAGTACAGAGAGCTAGTTTTAACTCTGTTTGCGTATAGTTTGACATTTTTAGATGCTTTAATTCATTCAGGCTTGGTATTTGGTCCACATATCATTCTTTGTGTTCATTTTAAGTGAGCAAAGCAGTTTGGTACCTATTTTCATCATTTCATTTTCTATTGGCTGCTGTTGTGTTTGATAGATTAGTTACTTTGTCCTAATTTATTAAAAATAAAATGAAATATAAAATAATTAAAAAAAATTTGAATATACGACAGTCAACACCATTCCTGGTAGAAGCTAAGTAGTTTTGTTATTTTATATCTATGCCATTTAAGAAAGTTCCTGTATTTTTTGTATGTCTTCATTAGACTATTGTATTATTTCAGGGCCATCTATGTCTATTTTTGTTTCTGAATGTTCTTCACTTTTTGTATGATTCAATGTATAATGGCGTTTAGAGATTTGACTGCTGATTATTTGTTCTATTTATTTACGGCCTGAAAATGTTGGTTTGTAATTCTATCGGACCAAACTGCCTGGTCATCAGTCCGTAGCCCACAAACTTCTTAAACCTAGGTAAACCAACCTACCGACAAACACACACACCCATGCCCCAGGGAGGACTCGAACCTCCACGGCGAGCAACCGCGCGCTCCGCAGCGAGACGCTTTAGACCGCTCGGCTACTCCACCACGGCAGTAGTGTCTCCGGCTCGCCAAGTGGCGCACTACTATTGCGGCAGGTAACGACGATTGGCTCGAGTGTCGTGACTGGTATGTTGGCTTCTGCTTATAGAGGCGGAGCGATAGAACAGGCATTGAGGGGAGGACCTGTGGCCGAGCGCCAACAGTTGTGCCTGCAGGGGAAGCATTGCGTAACTCGCAACCAGTCACGCGCCTACAGAAACAAAATTATTGGCTGCCAGTGCGGTAATGGAGGGAGATGCGCAGGACGGCTGAACACTGTGGCGCCTTCGTACGTGACGCCGACTATAGACTGCGACTACGCTGCCAACCCCGGCGGCCCCCAGTCGTCGTCCCGGGGCAGGCAGTGATGGACGACGCACTCGGCGGCTACTTAGTGGCAGGTGGCTGCCCTGCCTAATTTGAGCGCGCGCGGCCTCGCGCGCCGATAGGAATTTGTAGCGCGCTCTGATGGATGTCGCTGATCGGCCCTCAGGAGCGGCGGTGGCAGCCGCGGCCGGTGGCGGCAGCTGCGGCGCCCCGGCGCATTAATCAGCAGGCACCGCCGCTCTGCCCACACCTCGCCGCGTTCCGCGCTTTTGTACACAACCGCAGCGCGCGTTTCTCCTCCTGGTCTTCCCCTGACTGCTACTACTACTGGCCGGATATCTCGAGTGTTGCAACGCTAAAATAACGTCTTAATTCATTAGCATCCGCGAGCAAGTACTACCGGACCCCCCCTTCCCCCTCCCTCTGTCACCACAATAAATTCTACTGTTCCGGATTAAATATTGGTCTCGCTCGTATCGGTTTTATCGGCCTCCTTGCTACGTTTCCCAATAACGGACGTTGTCCGGCGGTTAATATTTAGGTTGATGTTCTCTGAAATGACCTCCCGCAGTGGCCGGAAGTCTGCCGTAATTCTCGATGATCTATCGCAAATGTTTTACTTCTGCTTCGAAACGAGCAGGCCATGTTGAATTTTACAAAAGGAGTCAGGTAGCGCAGTGTCTTAGCACACTTGGTCACAATTCTATTGCCCTGCTACTCACACTCCCGTTAGTTCTCCTGATTCTGCAACGGCTTCGGGAGACGCATAACTGAATATGAGTATTATGAAGATGAGGGGATCGAGTGAATAGTTGTGTTCAACTTCCCTTTACCAGACAAGACTGAACTGCTATCCATCTACTCCATGAAAAAATATGACTGATTTCTTGTAGTCCAAAATGAGTGAATAGTTACCAGATCTTTGCCACTGTGACACATCGTTCTGACACTACCACTTCCATACGTTCATCATGATAATAACCTTATCGTCTGGAGGAAGAGACAGTCAATAAATTCTGAGACAGATCACAGCTCGAGAATAGCCGTACACTCTAAGACATCTTGCTGCGGAGTGCACAGTCGTACCCTTCGGATGTTCGTGTGTGTGTGTGTGTGTGTGTGTGTGTGTGTGTGCGTGTTGTTGTTGTTGTTGTTGGGATAATTTGGTTCAAATACGAGGGGGGGTTGAAAAATAAGTTTCCCCTGTCGACTGTGGGCAGAGAAGTATATGGAAAAAAAGGATGAGACGTTAAAGATAAGACATATCTTTATTTTTCTACATAATTTCCAAGTACATTGAAACATTTATCAAACAGCTTTATAAACATCAAAAAGCCGCCTAGGGGGGTGGTTTCGAGTCCCCCCTGGAACATGGGTGTTTGTGTTGTCCTTAGGTTAGTTTACCTTAGTTTAAGTAGTTTGTAAACTAATAACCAAGCTGTTGAGTCCGATAGATTTACAAATATTTGAATAATTTGAAAAAAATCAGGGCGTTGCATACGGAAGAAGCGCTGAACGGCTATGGAGTGGATACATCCGTCATCACCTGTCCGAAAGCACTCCGTCTGGGACGCCAAGGAGTTTTGTTACTGGACGTTTTAGAGGATGAAGCGATCAATGCTGCGCGGCACTGTGCCACTCTGTCGAAATTGAAAGAGGTGATTCGGATAAGCGGCCTGCCCTTCTCAGATCTGGCATTCTGCTGTTGGATGACTTATGAGACCACACACGGCGACGGCAGCGCAAAACCATCAACACTATCCGCCATACAGTCCTGATCTCTCACCAAGTGACTTCACCTGTTTCCAGCTTTGAAGAAGACTCTCGGTGGAAGGCGCTTTGGAAGCAATGCTGACGTCAAACAAGCTGTTAAAGGCTTATTGCCGGCCGCGGTGGCCGAGGGGACTGCGGCGCTCCAGGCACGGTCTGCACGACCACTACGGTCGGGGGTTCGAATCCCCCCTCGGGCATGGATATTTGTGCCGTCCTTAGTCTTAGCTAGTTCATAAGTAGTTTGTAAGTTTAGGGACTGATGACCCCGTAGTTAAGTCCCATAAGCTATACAAACATTTGAATTTTTGAAAGGCCTCTTCGGTAACCAAAGCCCAGATTTTTTCTTTTTTTTCTGGGCGGCTTTTTGAAGTTTATAAAGCGGTATGACAAATGTGTCAATGCACTTGGAAATTATGTAAATTATGTAGAAAAATAAAGATATGTCTTATCTTTAATGTCTCATTATATGTATATATTTATTTTCTTTCATACGCAACTCTGACCACAGTCTTAGATAAAATTCTTCTGGGCATTGGACCGCATCGTCATTACATCATATTGCACTGACGTTTCGGCCACTATTGCAAACGACCTTCTTCTGGGTGTCACCGGTGCAATCTGCTGTTATGACGATGCGGTCCATGCGCAGAACAATTTTATCAACAACGACAACGGCCTCGGTAGTCTTCGTTTACATTAGTTCAAGTAGTTTGTAAGTTTAGGGGCCGATGACCACTACAGGTAGGTACCATAGCTTTACAGACATTTTAACATTTTTCAGACTGAGTGCATGACAGCCCTATGGTTCACTATACTGCATAGGTGGCGCCGTGGTATGGTATCATGTGAGTACCTCGTTCCTGCAAGATAAAGTTGGTTGCATGCTCCGGAATCAGACGTACGGTCGTTGTTATGACGGTGAGTTCAATGCGCCAGTCGGATCTTGTCATGTCACAGTTTGAGCAACGGGTAAACATGGACGGGACAATTTGGAAGATGATGGGCGTACTGGTCGGCCACGAACCGTTCGAACGGAATGCAAGGTCCAGGAAGTTGTTTGTGCGTGGTAACCGCTCCTAATCTATACACGCTCTTGCAGCAGCGGTAGGGGTCAGCCATGGTACTTGCCACAAAATTCTGACGGACGACCTCAACATGTCTGGTGTACGTCAGCAGTGAACATTAATAGGAACAATTCTGCCTTGTACCTCAGGCATAGATGATAAAAATATTAAATAATTAACCAAATTCCCAATTATGTTCATTGCTTGAGTGCTATTTCGCTACTGAAGAGTTTCCGCAATATTGATACGAATTACATAACGGAACATGAGGCAACATTGACGTTTGTTTGTTGTTGGGAGACATGCTTTAAGACAGCCCGTGCAAGGCTGGCGTATTTTAAGTACATTATATTATCGTAATAACTTGATTGACTTTTAAGTAGTATAATATTTTTTATTTCATGTTACTTAGGAGAACTAAAAAACATGTTGATCATTTTTGTTATTCATGGGTAAGTGTTGAATTAGATTTAAAGTGGGTGGGTACCTACCTATCTTCTTGCGTGGTAAACACATAGATCGTACCTACATTTTGATGAGTACAAAAAATAAGTTGATTATTAAGTTGTAGAAGAATACAAAATTATTATTATTATTATTTACTTTTTAGTGCCTATTAATTTGTTTAGGAATAGCTTTTGTTGTTGTGTTTTTAAGTTGGTTTTTTCGTTACAATTTTTGTTTATTTTTTATTTGTTGTGAATCTTATGTACACTAACTAATTTTTCTGAATATGAGCAGATCTAATAAACGTGCTGCTCATATGAGCGTAGTTTCAATGAAACAAACGAAGTCAGGGAGGAACGCTTGTCTCAACAGAGGAAATCTACCCCGAGGACAATTTCAAAAGCGACTTTTGAAGAGAGCAAGAACAGAGTTACAAAAATGTGGCTTTACATGAAAAAAGTTTTGAACAGGGTATTACTTGACAATAACGACGTTATGGTAGCTAACTAAAATATCCGGATAGCCTATAAAGGATTCGGCCGAGTATCGTTAATTTGCTCTTAAGAATTGAAGAGTTTCGTTACTTTGTCCTTGATCCCATAATCAGAACGTACCCAATCTCTCATGTGGTTTTCTGATGGTTGCCATTGTCAGAACTGGACCAAACCGAAATGGGAACACGCGGAAAGCACCAGCTTTCAAATAAAAAAAGAATCATCAAAATCGGTTCGCAAAGTCGAAATCAAAGTCGAAAGTCGGAGACTGGTTAGGTGAAGCTCTCCACACTATCCTGAGCAAGCCTCTTCATATCCTCATAATAACGGCAACATACATCCATTTTAATTTGCTTACTATATTCATCTCTTGGTCTCCCTCTGGGATTTTTACCCAACAGACTTCCCTCCGACGCTAAATTCACAATTTCTTGGCGCCTAAGAATGTGCCCTACCAATCGATCCCTTCTTTTAGTTCAAAAATGTTCAAATGTTTGTTAAGCTTATGGGACTTAACTACGGGGTCATCAGTCCCTAAACTTACAAACTACTTACGAACTAGGACGGCACAAATATCCATGCCCGAGGGAGGGATTCGAACCCCCGACCGTAGTGGCCGTGTTGACCGTGACTGCAGCGCCTCAGTCACCTCGGCCACCGCGGCCGGCCTTCTTTTAGTCAATATATGTCAAAAATTCCTTTTCTCCCCAATTCTCTTCCGTATCTCCTTAATAGTTACGCGATCCACCCACCTAATCGCCAGCATTTTTCTGTAAGACGACATTTCAAAAGCCTCTATCCACTTCCTGTCCGCACTGTTTATCGTCTATGTTTCACTCACATAGAAAGTCACACTCCACACAAATGCCTTCAGGAAGGACTTCCTTACGTTTAAATTAATATTCGATGTTAACAAATTTCTGTTTTTAAGAATGCTTTTCTACCCGTTGCCAAAAGGTTTGTTCAAAACATTTTGTTTCAAATGTTTTTATAGATTATGGAACTTAACTACGGGGTTATCAATCCCTAAACTTACAAACTACTTATGAACTAGCTAAGACGAAGGACGGCACAAAGATCCATGCCCGAGGGGGGATTCGAACCCCCGACCGTAGTGGCCGTGCAGACCGTGACTGACGCGCCGCAGTCCCCTCGACCACCGCGACCGGCTACCCGTTGCCATTCTGCATTTTATATCCTCTGTAGTGCGACCATCATGTGTTATTTTACTGCCCAAGTAACAAAACTCATTTACCACCTTTATTATTTCGTTACCTAATTTAATTTCTTCAGCATCGCCTAATTTCTAAGACTGCATATAACAAACACAAAAAAGGGGAAAATGCAATATAACTGAGAACCAGCTCCTTTTTTGAAGTCGGTTAAAAAGCATTTTCTGAAATATGACGAAGTTGAAAAGTTAAAGAGTGAATAACTTTTCCAAGAGTGAAGTATTAAAATGCCAAGCAGTAATTTTGTTCTTCTGTTTTTTGTGTCTTTTGACGAGAGACAGTGCCGGATTCCAAGCAGAATGAAAAGAGAGAAAAAAAAAGTCAAAATTAATGCTGCTTCGCCTGTTGATTAACAGTCACTATCGATATTTTTGATGTTTGGTCATCTTTGGTTGTGTTGACTCTGCAGTGACTTGTACTGTGTGTTTTATCTTCCTTGTTTACCCTTTGCAAAATCAAATGTTAAAATGTCTGTAAATCTATCGGACCAAACTGCGTGGTCATCAGTCCGTAGCTTACACACTACTTAAACCTAGGTGAACTAACCTAAGGACAACACGCACACCAATGCCCCAGGGAGGACTCTAACTTCCACGGCGAGCAACCGCGCTCTCCGCAGCGAGGCGCTTTAGACCGCTCGACTACTCCATCGCGGCTTACCCTTTGCAAATCAGAGTATTACATACGCTTGCACAGTGCTTCCTTAAATGCAGTTGTGCCTTGAGAATGGCAGGGTGTCCTCCTGCGGAAATATCGTCGGTTGTCGACGTCGTCACCCGGCAGCATTCCCGTAAGTTCTTTAACATTCATTATGCAGGGAAAAGTTAAGGTTTCACATTCATCAAAATTGTTGCAGCCGTCTTAGAGTCCGTAGGGAACACAACAATTGGGCTTTTTCCTGCAGCTGCTCGGTCGTGAGTGTACAGCCAGACTACGGCAGGGCGAAACGGCGCGGCGCGGCGCCAGCCCTGGCCGGGAGCGGGAGGGATGCGTGTCGGCGCAGTGCTATCAGCCGGCGAGCGGCAGGTGCGTATGGGAAGTGGCGGGCGTTTTTTCTCACTGCCATTCCGACTTTACGGCCGGCCTTGAAGAGGCCCGCTCGCTGCCGAGAGGAAGAAACGGGAGGAGGAGGGGCAGGAGGAGGAAGGAAGGAAGCGAGGCCATGCGAGCCGGTGATTCACACGGGCAGCGCTCGTAAAGCTGCTGGCCGCGCTACAAGCGTGCCAACAGCGCGGCGCTTACGTAAGGCGCTCCGTGGCACGCACCCCCGCCGCTGCCGCCGCCACCTGCGCCGTCGCCGCCGCCGCCCCGCCTCCAGACGCGTAAATTCCTCGTCAGGCAGCGCGGGGGCGGCGCGGCGGGCCGCGCTAGCAGCCACTGCTGTCGCTCCGCGGGCGGCACTTAGCTGTACGAGGCCCCCACACAGCATGCCCGCCCTTCTGCATACTTCAGCGTGTTTGTAGGTACACTGTGGTGACAAGTGTCATGGTACAGGTTACATCTACATACATACTCCGCAATTCACCCTAAGGTGCGTGGCGGAGGGTACACTGTACCACCACTAGGCAATTCCCTTCCTATTCCACTCCCAAATGGAGTTGAGCAGGGTAGGAGAGGAGAGGACCTTCATTAGGACAATACATATCACGTAGGAATTGTCTGCTGCTAAGAATAATAGAACGGAAAGTAGAAGGAAGAAGAGGGAGAGGAAGGAGAAGATTTGGAATGCTGGCTAACCTGAAGAAAGGAAGGAACTACAGGCAAATGAAGAGGATGCCCAGAACAAAGCGAAGTGGAGGACATCTACTTGAAACCTGTGTGAGGACAGACCTACTCAAAGAAGAAGATAGGAGAAGACAGATATGACTCTAGTATCTTCTGCACCAGAAAGCTCTTTATAGGGAAAGTATGGTCAACTTGCCAGCGTCGGTCTTCTCCGCTGCTGATTACACGCCGAAAGCCGCAACGTTCCGAGCGCTTACAATAAATACTTAGAGGAAATTATTCGATTAAAAAAATTTTTTTACATCTAATAGTGTGATATTATCGCTTGATAATGATCTGACTTTCCATTCGTTATTCATTATAGCAGGCATGCCACGCCTTTGCCGCGCCCCTGACACGCCCACTGTGCGCAGCGTCGTCTGGGACAGAGTGGCGAGCAGGGAGAGGAAGATCTTGTAAGAGTAAGACTCTATAGCCCTTACATAAAATTATTTTTAAAATAGTATATAAAACGAAGCAGTAGCTCCGCTGCAAGGAAACATGGGAGTACTGGCCCGGGGTTACCCCAAATGTAATTCAGCAGTCTTTGCCGCGGTGGAGTAGCTGAGCGGTCTAAAGCGTCTCGCTGCGGAGCGCGCGGTTGCTCGCCGTGGTGGTTCGATTCCTCCCTGGGGCATGGGTGTGTGTGTTTGTCCGTAGGTTAGTTTACCTTGGTTTAAGTAGTTTGTAATCTACGGACTGATGACAACGCAGTTTGGTCCGATACAATTACAGACACATTCTAGTACCTCGTGCACCGCCAAGTTCTTTATAGGGAAAGTATGGTCGGCTTGCCAGCGTCGGCCTTCTCCGTTGCTGATTACACACCGAAAGCCGCAACGTTCCGACCGCTTACAATACTTATCAATCGATTTCGAGGAAACTATTCGATGAAAAAAAAATTTTTTTTTCACATCTAATAATGTGATATTATCGCTTGATAATGATCTGACTTTCTATTCGTTAATCATTGTAGCAGACATGGCCCTATATCTACCTCGACCTCTACATCTACATGAGATACTCTGCAACGTAGACGGCTGGTTCGTCGGACTTGCTCCGTGCTCTTCTGTTGACTCGTTGACCAGTAGAATTGTTGTCCTCCGCTATGCTGCCTCTCCTGGCTGTGGTGCGCCGACCTTCTAGCCGAGCATTCTTCATCTGATTGGCCGGCGCGCGAAGCAAGGCAGAGAGGTACGAGACTTGAGGCGCCCTCGACGGTCGAAGTACTGTGGAGCGAGTTATCGCGAGTGGCCCGGCGGCGTGTGTAGACCGCAGGCGTTGTAGCGAATGGCGACGCCACAACACATTTCTTCATGGATATCTACATCTACATAGATACTCTGCAAATCACATTTAAGTACCTGGCAGAGGGTTCATTAACCATTTTCTTGACTTTTCTCTACCGTTCCATTCTCTAATAGCGCGCTGGAAGAGACGACATCTAAGTAGTCCCGTTGTCGATCTGATTTCTCTTATTTTATTGGGATGGTCATGTCTCCCTAAGTGCTAGGTGCTAGAAAAATATTTTCACATTCAGAAGTAAAATTCGGTGATTGAAAATTCGCAAACAGATCACGCCGCAAAGGAATAATATCTTTCTTTTAATGATTTCCACCCAAATTCTTGCAACATTGCCGTAACGCTTTCCCCCCGTAACGTGATAAAACGATCTGCCCTTCTCTGAACCTTCTCAATATCTTCCGTCAGTCCCACCTGGTAAGGGTCCTACAATGGGCAACAGTACTCCACGAGAGGACGCACAAGTGTGATGTAGGCAGTCTCTTTGGTGGAGCTGGTGGATCTTCAGAGCGTTCTGCCAGTGAAACGTAATCTTTGATTCGCCTTCCCCATAATATTTTCTGTGTGTTCTCTCCAGTCTAAGTTGTTCTTAATTGTAACTCCTAGGTATTTAGAAGAATTTACGACCTTACGGTTTGACTGATTTATCGCGTAATTGAAGTTCAGCGGATTTCTTTTAGTGGTCATGTGTATAACTTCACACTTTTCTTTATTTAGTGTCACTTGCCAATTTTCTCACCATGCAGAAATTTTGTCTAAATCGTTTTGCAGATGCTTTTGATCCTCTGTTGACTTCACTAACCGATAAACGACAGCATCATCCGCGAACAGTCTATATCAAAGTAAAAACAGTCTTGAGTGCACCGTTTAAATTTATTGATGTCCTTTTTCGATCGTAGTGTGGATCATCCTCCGATCTACTCCAATGTTGACATGGAGAGGAGCTGGTAGCTGTGGCCTTGGGGTAAAGTGCTCGACTGGAAACAGAAGGGTCGCGGGTTCGAAACCCGGTCGGACCTCGGATTTTTTCAGTCCGCACTTTAACCCATCCTTCATCTCTCAACGATGTGAGGAGCCGCCAGAAACGACAGGTGGTTCGGATTCCACGTTAAGCTGTAGGTCCCCTTTCCCCGGTTGGATAACTGGGGTAGGCTAGGGACACGCAAGTCGCCGAAGTGGCGACCAATTGGAAGACTTGCGCCAGGCCAATGAGCCACACGAGATTATTATTATATCGAGATTGGTATTGATCAGAGGTCGATTCACACTAGGATCATCAATAAATTGAAACGGTGAATACACCAGAGTGCTGTGTTTCCAAAAAATTTAGTGCAAGAGACATCCAACACCTTGTTGAGTGGATGCCAGCTCGACTTGCCACACTTCGCCAGAAAAATGGAGGCCCGACATGATATCAGGAGCCATCCCTTAAGTTTGTCACCTCATTGCATTGCACTGAACTGTGATGCAATCAGATGACGTTTCCACCCGGACAGAGCCAGGAATTTCTTCAGTTCCAGTTATCGGCAAGGTGCTCTCCCATGCGGCCACCGTCTCCTCAGTCGTCAGCAGTGGGAATACACTTCTGGACTGGCTGGCGCTCACGCCGGCCGCTGCTCCCTGACCTACGGCTCGTTGGGCTGCCAGCCGTCGGCACGCCTGTCCAGCGCGCGTTAACATACTCCTCCGGGCCTTAAAGATGCCCTGGAACAAAGTGCCTCCCGCGGAGCGCAGTTACGGCGCTGGGACCAGTTGCCGCGTGACCCGGGACCTGCTCGCTCTCGCCGTTCCGCTGTTTTAGTGCCACTAAACGTCTCCACATCAGCGGCCCGCCGTCCACGCCTTTCTCACGACCGAGGCTCTTCATCTCACGGGCGCGGCCGCACACTGTTCCGAGAACCGGCCCACAATCACTTGATGCTGCTCGAGCAAATGTGAAGTGTTGCTCTATTCGGCCCCAAATTGCTCTCCCAGTATTCCCATACCCTCGAGATTAGTTTCTTTCTCTCTCTCTCTCCTTATATATATATAATTACGTTCAGTCGCCCGTCAGGCTCGATCTTTCGAAGATAATGACGAGAAAGTAGTCTGTCTGCTGGCACCAATGTCTCTGTATAAGATAGATCAGAAACATTTTTTCTCAATTGAAACAACATGTATATGACTGAGTGTTCAACCTTTTCATCGTGCACACTTACTGTCAACTGCGGAAGATCCCTATAAAAATACCAAGTAGTCAGTGTTACACTGCACAGCAGCTTGTGAACTCCAAAGAACACGCAAATTGTGGGTTACTTGTATTCCACTATACAACTGAAAAATAGTAGTAATTATTTTGCATGGCAACTATTGAATGATCAGTTTATTTAGTACAATAGTTAGTGCTAAAAATTAATTATTTTCGTCCATAAAAAGAAGCCTTGCTTTTCAGCATATTCAATTTTGTAGTATGTAAATGAATGCATACAAAAGCGTAAATCTTGCTTCTAAAATCATTAAAAACGTAACTTAAGAGGAATACAGCAATAATAACAATAATAACTTCCTCCCTCCAGAAAAAAATCAGGTCTGAGAGGATTGAGACATATTAGGAAATAACTCATCCGATCATGGGTCATAACTGACCCAAACCGGTAGTGTTATGACTATTATATTCCCAGTCATGTCGAAGCTTGTAAGATATGAGCATTCTGTTGCTGGAGTGACGTCATTTTGAAACCGGAAATGTAATCGAATTAAATCAGGCGATGATGAAGTAATTATATTAGGAAATCAGAAAATAAATTGGATAAATGAGATATTTTTTTTTTACTTCGACAGCAAAATAATTTCTGATGGCTGGAATACAGAACATATAAAATGTAGAATGGCTATGGGGAGAAAAGTTCTAAAGAAATGTGCTAAGTCAAAATATTAAGGTTTTTTTGTATAGAGGTATTTGTCTGGAGCGTAAGTGAAAAGTAGGCGATAAACAGACAAGAAGAGAATGCAAGTTTTTCTAATCTGATGATACAAACCATGGGCAAATTTTATGTTAGAGTGAAGTGTGGGACGTATAAATCTCAATGGGGACCAAGAGACGAGTACGGTAAGCAGGTTCAAATGGGTGGGATTTTCCATTGTTACTGACACATAAAGAGGCGAGTAGAGCTGCAGTTGAATAATGAAAGAACTTGACCCATTAACTAATGGAAATTTTGTTTCTGTAGCAGTTTCGATACTTCAAAAAAATCCCTAGGTTCACCAACTACTTGAACTAACTTTCACTAAGCAAACACGCACACACACACACACACACACACACACACACACACACACACACACACGTGTGTGAGAGGGACGACTGGAACCTCCGACGCCGAGAAATTGTGTGCTCCGCGGCAAGGCGCCTAGGCGCGCTCGGCCTCTTCACCACGGCTAATGCTAAGTATAATCCAATTATTTAGGATAAAATACAAAATATACACAAAATATTGATCGTATAATCAAAAAATTTCATTTCTGAAATCAGTGACTGAAATGAAATTACTGCAGTCCAGTAGACTCAGAACATACCTTGTAATGTCTGTAAACGTTTGGTGACAATGACTACAGTGGTTTCTGGAATACAGGGAAGCCAAGTCAGTAAATTTAACATCGTCTTGATAGGGCTAACCACTTTTTAAACTTCGCTCATATTGTTCCTTACTCATTAGTCCGCCGCGTTGGAGTAGCCGAGCTGTCTAAAGCGTCTTGCTGTGGAGCGCGCAGTTGCTCGCGGTGGAGGTTCGAGTCCTCCCTGGGGCATGGGTGTGTGTGTGTTTGTATAGCTTATGGGACTTAACTACGGGGTCATCAGTCCCTAAACTTACGAACTACTTATGAACTAGCTACAACTAAGGACGGCACAAATATCCATGCCCGAGGGGGGATTCCAACCCCCGACCGTAGTAGCCGTGCAGACTGTGACTAGAGCGCCTCAGTCACCTCGGCCACCGCGGACGGCTGTGTGTGTTTGTCCTTAGGTTAGTTTACCTTGGTTTAAGTAGTTTGTAAGCTGCGGACTGATGACCACGCTGTTTGGTCCGATAGAATTACAAACATTTGAACTCATTAGTCCACAAAAACAAACGTGGTGCATCGAAGGAATCTGGTTGTTGTCCAGATGGTAGCGACACGACGTTTGGAAACTTGCTAGGAACCTGCGTGTTGTCCAGATCGTAACGACTCTGTTTGGAATCTTCCTAAAAGGAAGAAAAGCACACGTGGTGCAGGCTTGCTGAATGCGATCTCTTGCACTGCACGCCCTCGTCGATTCAGCTGGCACCGGAGCAGTGAGGCGGCGGCCTGGCAAGGCTCGGCAGGCGTTCAGTGACAATCGAGCGTCTCGGGAGGCGCGGTAATCCATTCAGCCGTCCGCGTATTGGCGTGCCTCGGCCCGTTTGTCGGCCGCCCACTGTGCTGTCGCGCATACCGCCCACCAATCACAATTAATTACCGGCCACTCCATCGGGCGCATTGTGCGCCCGCCATCTGTTGTTCCCCGGCGATCCGCGTGCAAGACGGCGCCGCTGATGAGGAAATTGCCGCGCGAATCGATGTGGTCGCCTGGCTCGACCTCCAGTCTTCGCCGCCTGCCGACAAGGGCCAAACAAATCTCCGGCCAGCAGACGAGCAGGCGACCGCCTAATTGCGACCGCGCCGTCCGGTCAGCCGCAGACGCCGCACCCGACTGGCCGTCTCATTTCCCGCCATAATCGCCGCTGCCCACCAACGGCCCGGGGCGCTCCATTATTGGAGGAGCAACCACCAGACAGCGCCGCCTACCTTATTGTTCTCCCTCACTCTAACCTAAAACCCCAGCGGTCTCTAAAGTAGGCTACCGTGAACGCCTGTCCCTTCGCTCTGACGTCACAACAGTCTCCCCAGACAGTTCCAGGACGAAATTTTTACATTGCAGCAAGCAGTGATACCAGAGATATTAATGACGAAAGGGACATACACTGCCGTTGTTCTTATCGAATGTCATGTCGTAAATGCTCGAAACCGGTGCTTTTCAACCAGTCTGTCACGACCCTCAGGCTGGTCGGAAAGTCTTGTCCTAGCATCACCGTCAGAGCGGGAAGTAGATGCACCCTTCTTCTCCTTCTTCTTCTGCTTCGTTAGGGTCCTTCGGGATCACTTCTTCCCAATACCTCTTCATTCGCTCGCTTCTTCTGTTTCTTTCTTCTTCTGTTGAGGCAACTCTGATTTTCGTCTCCGGCCCCCTGTGACCATCCACCAACTCTATATACATCTTCCATAGGTGCCCAAAGGGGGAGGGGGGTCATATAGCAAACTGCGTCATCGTAATTTCTGCGGAGGGGGGGGGGGGGGGAATGAGAAAAATGATTACTTTTACGTTACTGTATGGTGACGAATTACAGTGATGATAATATCAATATTTTCTCGCAATAGCGAATTGCTTTTAGCGTCACTGTATAAGGTATGGATGTTCTACGAAATGGTGACATATGGAAATTTGTGCCGGGCCGGGACTCGAACCCGAGTTTTCCGCTTTTCGCGAGCGGTCGCCTTAACCACTAGGCTACCCGAACACGACTCCAGGCCCGACCAATTTGGTCGACAGTGACGCTAAAAGAAATTCGCTATTGCGAGAAAATATTGATAATATTATCACCACTGTATTTCGTCACCATACAGTAATGTAACAGATGCCAAAGCGAGGTAATGACGATAACAGTGTAGGTTAATGCCTCGTTGTTTTCATTCTCCGTGGTTCGGGAATACAGATTAAGCTGCGAGTGCTAAGGGATGAATGCAGTTGACTCATAAGTGCAGTCAGTGTGGCATATGGAAGTTTGGGTCGGGCCTGGAGTCGTGTTCGGGTAGCCTAGTGGCTACCTATCAACTATAAGTAGGCTTAAATCCAGGACAGCTTTATGGAAAATTGGTGCAGAACTTCAAGGCTTCGACCCAAGAACAGAATGGAAGGAATTACGGGCCGCAAGTCAACATAAGAACCAAAATTTGGTGCATGACCTCAACAAGAAGATAGAATGCTTCAATATTCCAAGGAAACTATAAGAACAAGCGTTGGAAGATTCAAAAACTGATGTACAAGTAGGGCCTGTCAGACAGCTCTGTGTGTATGTCTGTGGCGAAATCCAATCTATGGACCATCTATTCGTGTGCAAAGTGTATGGCTTCAATGGTGAATTGAAGGACATTCACGGACTCAATGACTCAAGAATACCATTGATTTAATGTAGGATTCTAAGAGATTTTGTAAAAATGACTGCTGTCAGCTTAGAACTATAAGAATTCTGTTATTAACATAATATGTGGCGTTTGCCTTTGTTGATGCCGAACGAGTAAATAATAATACAAACATTGATTCTCTGCAGATGGTAGCTTTGAACGTGGGACTGCTACAGTGACTCCAGTAAGCGCTGTGGTTATCTTAAGTCTATGGACGGTCTGTGTCGCTGCAGTTGGCCCGCAGAGGACAGGGTTGGCGGCGCTGGGCGGCTGCCTTTGCGGTGCGTGCGTGTGAGACGCGCACGACCGCGGTATGGTGGGCCCGCCTGCCAGCCCGCCGTTCACATCGATCGTGAACTGCAACTTCATGATCCTGAGTCGTTAATCACGACCGCATGTCAACGCCCGCCTCACGACGCTCCGCGGCCGGTCGCCGGCGGGCCACCCGCCCCTACTTGTTGTCTGCAGCCGCAGCCCGCCAGGGCGGCCAACTGTTCGCCGTAAACGCACCGACACCCGCCTACATCACGCCGTTTAACACTGTAAGGCCTCGACCGGAGCTGGTCACGTCGCCTGCCCAGGCAACAAAAGAAGGGGGTGGGGAGAGATGCAAAGCATATGCGGCGTGGGCTACTTACGAAACTCCAAGCGCCAACGTTCTCCTCCGAATGCGAAAATATATTATTGACTCTATAACACCCTCTTTTCCGTGAAAATTCATAATTACCTTATTAGTTACGTGTGGAAGGCAACAACGCCGTTTCCTTACAATTCCATGCCCCTGAGCCCATATTTAGCACGGTGATTAATAAAATTGCAGGTTCGATCCCATGGATACGGGGCAGGCTAACACGTATTGGAACAGGGGAGTATTAAGTACAGTTGGTTACTGTCTGAAACTGAGAACATAATATTTTAATAGCAAGTAACCATCAGTGCGCAACACGCGCGGTCCATACAAAACCGGCATAAACTACAGCTCATCATTTGCTAACTATATATATATATATATATATATATATATATATATATATATATATATATATATATAATAAAATAAAATAAAAATAAAAAAATTAACAAAACAGTTCAACTTAGACAAAATGATACTAGCAGCAATACAATATCTAATTCCAAGTAAAAACGACTGCTAGTAGATCTCAACAGAGCCGGCCGCAGTGGCCGAGGTGACTGAGGCGCTCCAGTCACGGTCAGCACGGCCACTACGGTCGGGGGTTCGAATCCCCCCTCGGGCATGGATATTTGTGCCGTCCTAGTTTGTAAGTAGTTCATAAGTAGTTTGTAAGTTTAGGGACTGATGACCCCGTAGTTAAGTCCCATAAGCTTAACAAACATTTGATTTGATTTGATTTGAGATCTCAACAGCAACTGTGAACAACGGAGAGCGACTGAGAAAAAGGCTGTCGCCTCAGCAGTAATTTGTAGGTTTAGAGACTGATGACCCCGTAGTTAAGTGCCATAAGCTCTACAAACATTTGAATAAAATACGTGAAATCAGAGCTCGAACGGTGAGATTCAAGTGTTCTTTCTTTCCGCGCGCTATTCGAGAATGGAATGGGAGATAAATAGTATGAAGGTGGTTCGATGAACCCTCTGCCAGGCACTTAAATGTGATTTGCAGAGTATCCCATGTAGATGTAGATAATTGTGGCTTGGTCACGTACTCTTTCCAAGACAAAGAAACAATCATTATAATATTACAATTCCGTTACTCTGAAAAATTAATTTTCTCGTTGCATTGACTTGTATGTTCAGATATACTACACACAAAGTCTGTTAGTAATAGCAGTAGAATCAGTAAAGTAGGAAACAAGTAAAACGTCACAGCTGTTGATGGGTTTCATTCCACGGAATGTTAGCAGAAGGTACACTGGTGTTCACGAAAAGTAAAACACCTTGAGAGACTAGACATTAGCATTTCACTTATCTCGGTTCACTGTGAGTCCTACTGCCTAGTCGGCACAGGGTTCAAAAAATATTCAAATATTTCTAAACCTATTGGACCACACTGCTACGGTCATAGGTCCCTAGACATACAAACTAACTTACACTGACAACAACAACAACAACAACAAACACACACACACACACACACACACACACACACACACACATGCCCGAGGGAGGACTCGAACCTCCAGCAGGAACAGCCGCCCAGTCATAGCATGAAGCCTTAAACCATGCGGCCATTCTGCGCGGATTTTCGTCAACGCTGTTCTGTGTCTAAGAGAAGGAAATGAAAGGAAAACGATATTGGGCAACAATATGGAAATAAATGTACCAGAAATAAATGTTCCGCCCATCCCAAAGGTCGACACTTCTTGTAAAGCAAAACTTTAAATCCACTTGAGCAAAATGGGAGCCCGATACGCGATTCTATAAATTAAGTGTATTGCACCACGCTGCCGTAAAGTTAACGATAAAACGGAAGATCCTGTAAACGGACATTACCTGCAGTACCTGTTTGGGCCTAACGTCTTAATACGATCCGTACGGAGAGCAGTTAGTGGTAAGGAGAGGCGTATCGCAGATGTCGGGCACATAACAGCCGCTGGGCGAGGCTAGCAGCTAATGCCGGAGTGGCGGCTCTCGGCAAGTTGGTGTGCTGGAAACCCGAGAGCGCGCCTTATCGCCAGCTGGCATCTCCAAACCACGGGTGAGGCCTGGGGAGCGGCCAGCGCTAGCCAGGCGGGGCGTCGCAGGCGGAACTCCGGCGAACGGCCGGGCAGGGCTGCGAGGGGCGTAATCGCGCGCTTGTTGCCCCCTGCTCTCCCTAATTGCACTCTGTGGCAGGCGCGAGGCAGCGAGCTGGCCGCGTTGGAGTAGCCGAACGGTCTAAGGCGCCTCGCTGCGGAGCGTACGGTTGCTCGCCGTCGGAGGTTCGAGTCCACCCTGGGGCATGGGTGTGTGTGTTGTCCTTAGGTTAGTTTACCTAGGTGTAAGTAGTTTGTAAGCTACGGACTGATGACCACGCAGTATGGTCCGATAGATTTACAAACATTTGAACATTTGGCATTGCGTAAATAATTTTTTTTTTTTTTTTTTTTTTTTTTTTTTTTTTTTTTTTTTTTTTTTTTTTTTTTTGCAGCACCCTGGCGTTGCCTTTGTGCCGGTAGGACGTCCAGGGGCGAACGGAACGGGAAATAACAATTGTTTTTGTTGTTGTCTTCAGTAGTCCAGAGCAGTGGCGGCTGGTGCTTCAAGTGACTGGGGGTTCACTTCTTTGAGTGCCCCTCCCCCCATCGCTTAGTGCCCAATGAGACAATTGGTGGCACCTCTGCGAGTGATGCCGTGATGCCGGAGGAAAGCGCCCCGTTTGAACACCCCCCCCCCCCCAATCCCCCTTCAGATATATTTTCGTTAAAATATCTGCAGAATGTCGTACATCGGCTTGTTTGCACTTTCTTCAATTCGAGCTGAGGTGTCGGCCTACCAAGCTTCTTCATTTCACTTCTACCAAATAGCGTATAAATACGAGGTACGTCCAGACAGTAAGTATACAAAAATCTACAACTGTTTTTCTGTATCTGTACACGTTTGGTTCATATAACCAAACGGAACTTACTTTCTGGAAGTACCTAGTATAATAGCGGAAACTTACGCCAGAATACATTAGCTCCATGCGAGACAGCGCTCAGCGCTGCCACCTAGTGGTTCGCAATGTTAACTACAATTTCATAAAAATATAGCTTTATATGACTTTATTTGGCTGTCATACGTAAAATAAAGGGTATAGGAGGGCATTTATTGAATCATAACTTGAATATTTTGGAATAAAGGAAATATTCTAACTGTGGAATTAAAAAAATATATATATACATATGAAATAATAACTGCAGGATCTGAAGTGACGTCTGTTCTTTCGGAACTGACGCCACATGTATATATATAATATACCGGTGACGGGCAATGATCCTTTCGTTAGTGGGGAGGGGTGGGCAAGTTTGTGGCCCTTACTCTTACGGGAATTAGTTTCATAACTACGAGTTTGAGTTCTGTGGGCAGGGTGAAGCTGGAAATGTGTATCTGACGGAAGGCGTGCTTAGGAAGTCCTTGCAGGTGCGGTGATCACTGTGTCCCCAGTGGTGTAGGGGTCAGCGCAACTGCTTAGGAAGCAGGACACATGGTTTCGAATCCCGGCTGGGTACAAATTTTCAGCTTTCCCCAATCGCCGTTGATGTCATATATTCTGTGGGTATGAAGAAGATAATATTTGTCAGCGAACTGTAAGACACAGACAATTACACAATACGTATTATGAAACTTGTTGACTACATATGAGTAATTTTTTGCAATTTCCCATTCTTTTTTTTAAAATCGTGTTGCAAATAAGTTGTGTATATTATTTACACGTGCTTTAATCAGCACTGCAAAATATTTGTTGGCTAATAATAGGAAACAATTTTTGCAGACACCCTCTACAGCACCACAGAAACTGATCAGCTTATGGACCAATTGATTTCTAACTAAAAGCATTAGGCCTACTTTTATCACTGCTGTACTTCCTTTAAAATTACACAACTCAGTTCTTGAAGTACGAATCACTCCTCTCTGACTCTACACTGTTTTCTGTAGTGCTCGACAGCTGGCAACTAATGGAAAACGTTTTTCTCGGTATTTTCTAACTTTAGAGCTGACACTACGTCCACTTCCGCCAGAATGTTGATGGGTTCCTGTGGCTCCACTCCCTCTTCTCCCGTTCTTTTCTTTTAGTTTGCTCTGAAACTACTTTCCTTTGCATTATGCAACATTGAAGGAACAGAGGCTGGCAATATAGCCTACTGAAATGAGAATGAAGAAGTTACATACAACAGCAATCACGTGA